>JAPDNY010000013.1:11669751-12879751 GCA_029375565.1 Gekko gecko
CCTTTATGAATGCAATAGTCTGTAATAGTTCTTAACAGTGTGCAATGGACCTTGCTGACTGCAGCTTATGAAATGGCTGTGTCTGTGCACGTGCGCTTTATGGTGCCTTATTATTCATGTTTGAACAATAATGTCCCTGTGCACTCTAGGAAGAATGCATCCACTCAGAAGTAGGGTCGCCAACCTCCAGGTGGCGGCTGTAGGTCTCCTGGGATTACCATTTATCTCCAGGTGACAGTTCATTTCACCTGGAGAAAATGGCTGCTTTGAAGGTTGGATTCTGGCATTCTACCCCATTGTAATCCCTCCACTCCCCATATCTGCCCTCTTCAGGTTCCACTAGGGTTGCCAGGTCTCTTCTTACCTGCAGTGGGAGGCTTCCGGCTCCTCATTGGGATTTTTCTGCACAGCGACGCTCTAGCATTTAGGGTAAAAACTCTATGGTAACCATAAAGTTCCCCCGAATGCTAGAGCATCACTGCGTGATGGCCCCGGCGTGATGATATCACTACTGATGATGTCGTTGTGTCAGCGGCATCTCCGCGGGGTGCTGCTCTTCAGGGATGGGGCTTCCCTTGCCAGCCAGCTGGCTGGTGGCGAATTGAGGCCCCCAAAACCGGGGGATCCCTTGGCCCCACTGGGCGACGGCAACCAATGCTCCCTCTAAGCTGTGGAGTCTTGTGAGCAAAAATTCTACTTTGTGAGCTATGGGCATTAAAGTTGTGAGTGAGCAATTTGGCTGCTGCATAAATCAATTTGCTCTGGAGCCATCCTTCCTGAGCTAAGGCTAAAGTGTGTGAGCCGGGGGCTAAAAAACTGTGAGCTGGCTCACACTATCTCATCTTAGAGGGAATACTGATGGCAACCCTAGGCTCCACCCTTAAAACTCCAGGTATTTCCTAACCTGGAGCTGGCACCCCTAGTGGTAGGGAAGGCAAGGGCAAAGAGGAGAAACCGGCTGTTTGGTGGCAGGATACCGTCCGGAAGAGGAAGGCAGGAAATCCAAGCAGGGTCGGGGTCCACAGTGGGCTTTAAGAGGGAAGCTCATAGAGAAGGTAAAGATGATTGAGCCTCATCCCATGAGAGGCTGCAGCCAATCACAGAAGAGCAGGGGCGGGTTCAAGACAGGTGCCGTTCCTGGGGCTGAGATTAAAAGGTAGCTGGAAGGCAGCAGCTGAGGATATCCTAGGCTTTAGCGCCTGATGCTGCAGCAGGTAAGGTTGGAGGTGGAAGAGGAGGGCATAGGTGACCGTTAGCTCCCTCCTGCTTCTGAGGCTATCAGACAACAGAGTGCTTAAGTATGAGGCATAGCTGGGGGGGGGGGGGCTACCCACTCTCCCACAAGGCTTAAAGGTCCCAGTGTTCAAGAGAAATGTCACATTATAAAGAGAACACTTAAACTAAAGGCCTACTTTTGCTCAATCTAATCCATGTTACATCAAATTGCAGCTTCAGGTTGGGAAATACCTGGAAAATTTTGTGGTAGAGCCTGAAGAGGGTGGGGTTTGGGGATGGGGAGAGACTTCAGTGGGGTAAAATGCTGTAGAGTCGAGTCCATCTTCCAGGGTGGCTGTTTTCTTCAGGCAATCTATCATTTGTAATAGCTACCTGGAGGCTAGTAGCCCTAAGTGACTTGAATGTACATATTCTGTGATACCAAAGACTCTGTGAGTAGTGCAAGGGTTGATGTTATTACACTCGGGGGGAGAGGTTTCCCACCAAATATGCTTTGGGGAAGCAGCTCAGAGTCTGTATTTATGCTGGACAGTGTGGATTTTCTGGTCCCTGACCTTAAATCACTCTCCTTATTTTTCTTCCTTGTTGCTGGGATTTTACTAGTGTGGTTGCTAGAGCATACCTTTTTCAGAGGTTATCTCAGTCTCTATAAGTTCATTCTCTGTGTGGTGGTGGAGGATGCATCTTATGTCTGGCCTATAACTATGTAGCCACAAGGTATAGATAGGAACTCTCAGGCTGGGGCAAGGGATGCTCTGTATTCTTGGTGCTGGGGGGGGCAGCCGTGGGAGGGCTTCTGGTGTCCTGGCCCCACTGCTGGACCTCCTGATGGCACCTGGTATATTTTGGCCGCTGTGTGACAGAGTGTTGGACTGGATGGGCCACTGGCCTGATCCAACATTGGCTTCTCTTATGTTCTTAGACCATTAAGACCTCATGTAGCACAGTCTATTCTTTCACACACCAGTATATTTTGAACTGTTAGTAGATTGTATATTGGGGACAATGATTTTTTTTCCGTATTAGAAGCAGAGGACAGCTTGCCTACTGATCCTGGGTATAAGAACAGAATTGTTACAAGTGGTGGCTCTGGGGAACCATGAGGACTCTTCTGTTTTGTTTTTGTTCTCTGACTTTCTTTCCTTCTTTCTTTCCTTCTCTCCCTCCCACCTGCTTACCTTCCTACTTTTTTTTTGTTTCTTGGCAGCCTCTGCCTCCCTGCACCACCTTTTTCTGTTCCCTTCCTGCAATTTCACCTTTACCTTTTTCCGTTTGGTGTAGTGGTTAAGTGCGCGGACTCTAATCTGGGAGAACCAGGTTTGATTCCCCATTCCTTCACTTGCAGCTGCTGGATGACCTTGGGCAAGCCATAGTTCTCTCAGAGCTGTCCTTGAAAGGGCAGTTTCTGTCAGAGCTCTCTCAGCCCCACCTACCTCACAGGGTGTCTGTTGTGGGGAGGGGAAGGGAAAGGAGTTTGGAAGCTACTCTGAGACTCCAAGTGAAGGGTGGGGTATAAATCTAATCTTGTCTTCGTCTTCATCTCCTTCTTCTTCTGTCCAGCCTTACCTTCCCTCCCTCCTGTTTGTTGCCTTTTCTAGGGCCTCTTTCTCCCCACCCTTACTCTGAGGCTTGAAATCTTCAGTAATGTTGATTGCCGATTGCTTAGCAACCCCCAAAATGGCTGCTGAGATCGCATAACAAGATCTCAGCAGCACATTTTTCTTAAAGAAGTAGACATAACTTCTATGATTCTGGGGTTTTTCTAATACCGTGTGTGTGTGTTTTACTTTTCATATTTTTCTGCAACCCCCTGGGTCTTTCCCCAGGATCGTAAAGCAATAACTCTGTCTGTGCCTATTGTGTAGATTTCTTGATCCACACTCCATATCCTGTTTCAGGATTAGATAGAATGATAATCAATATCCCCATTTTCATCTCTGCAAAAGTAAACAGATGAGCAACTCGGGGGAAGTTTGAGGGAGATTTGGTCTACATAAAGTCAGCAGCTATTCCCCGTGTGGGTGGAGACGAGCTGCCAGTGTTTCAGAGGCTGAGATGGCAATCAATCATCAAGGGTTGCCCTTGGACTTCCTTCTGTCTGATCTTTTTTTTTTTAATCTTGTTGCTCTTTAGGTTATGGTCCCTAACAGTATACTGTTATCTCTGTTTGGAGAAGCTGAAGTGAAGCAAAGCAGCGGAGAGACATTTGTAAGGCCAAAGGTCGTTGCGTTTGTGAGCACAACAAGCTAGGATCGGAAAGCTGCACTTGCCTTCAGTACGTGAGGCCCCCCGGCTTGTTTCGTTCTTGGATCTTTATCCATAGTCCAGCATAGGTCCAAAATGGCTTTTCTGGGTTGGTGGGTTTGCAAGGAAGCCATGTTGAAGAGCATTTTCTTCTCTTTCCTCAGGCCAAGATGTTGCGTCTGGTTGCTCTCCTCCCGCTCTTCATAATTTTTCGGCTGGCTTTTGGTCTTCCTTGGCTCCAAGTGATTCCGGCTCTGTTGATCTTCTACTTGGGGTCTGGTGGGTGGCGATTCCTTCGGGTGGTCATCAAGACAGGGCGTCGAGACCTCAGGTAAGTGTTGTGTGGGCGGAATGAACTCGCGCTCCCCTTCCTCGCGTGGCTTTCCCAGAAAGCAGATCCTTCTTAAGGCCCTGCAAAAGCTGGATGTGACTGTTCAGGTCCATTTGCCTCCTTGTACCTTGTGTTGATGTCACTTTCCCACCCTCCGCGGAAACAAAATAGCAATACTTCTTATCTTCCCAGACTTAATTTATGTTTGACATCTGAATATCGTATAGCACTGTTTGGAGATTTTATGTCTCAGAACACGAGTAAAAGTGGACCAGAACAGTGGAACAGAAGCCCCTCTAGCAGGGGTGGCCAAGCTTCCTTAACGTAACAGCCATGCAGAAGAAACGTCAGATGTTAGAATCATAGAATGTTAGAGTTGGAAGGGACCTTGCAGGCCATCTAGTCCAACCCCCTGCACTCTGCAGGAACACAGCCAAAACCCCTACATACCTACAACATACCCCAAAAGATGGTTGTCCGGTCTCCTCTTGAAAACGTCCAGCGAAGGAGCATCCACCACCTCCCGAGGCAGTCTGCTCCACTGCTCAACCACTCTTACAGTCAGGAAGTTTCTCCTGATATCAAGCCGGTAACGACTCCCTTGTAATTTCCACCCATTAGATCGAGTCTTGCAATCCGGAGCAAGAGAGAATAGATCCACTCCATCTTCTACATGACAGCCCTTCAAATACTTGAAGACTGCCATCATGTCCCCTCTAAACCTTCTCTTTCCCAGGCTAAACATACCCAACTCCCTCAGCCTTTCCTCATAAGACTTGGACTCCAACCCTCTCACCATCCTGGTCGCCCTCCTCTGGACCCGCTCGAGTTTGTCAACATCCTTCCGAAAATGTGGTGCCCAAAACTGGACACAGTACTCCAGGTGGGGCCTGACCATAGCAGAATACAGCGGAACTACCACCTCCCGTGGTTTTGAGAGCCACAAGGCATGAACAAATATCACACACATGTTTTTATTGGAAAATATGCAGATTTGCAGGAGCTGCGGTGGCTCAAGTGGTTAAGACGCTGAACTGCAGGCTGTGGAAGGTCAGTAGTTCAGCAGTTCAAGACCCGGGTGCCGCAAGACGGAGTGAGCTCCCATCTCTAGTTCCAGCTCCTGCCAACCTAGCAGTTCGAAAGCAAGAAATTGCAAGTAGATAAATAGGTACCACTTCAGTGGGAAGGTAACAGCGTTCCGTGCACCTTGGTGTTTAGTCATGCCGGCCACATGACCACGGAAACGTCTTCGGACAGCGCTGGCTCTTCGGCTTTGAAACGGACATGAGCACCGTAACCCTAGAGTCGGATTCGACTGGCTTTCAAGCAAGGGAACCTTTACCTTTACTTTATGCAGATTTGCTTTTTATTAACATTAAATGAGACTGTGTGAAAGAGCCACATGCGGCTCCCGAGCAATGCTCCCTGTAAGCTGTGGCGTCTTGTGAGCAAAAATTCTACTTTGTCAGCTACTGGCCTTAAAGTTGTGAGCAAGCGATTGGGCTGCTGCATAAATCAATTTGCTCTGGAGCCCTCCTTCCTGAGCTGAGACAAAACTGTGTGAGCCAGAGGCTAAAAAACTGTGAGCTAACTCACGCTAACTCAGCTCAGAGGGAACACCACTCCCAAGCTGCAGTTTGGCCACCCTATCGGATTCACTTGCAAAGTACAGCAGTGCTTCTCTGAGCAGGAAGACAAGATCCTCCCACTGTTTACTGCAGGGCTCCTCAACCTTTTTGAGCCTGTGGGCACCTTTTTATTTTTATTTATTTTATTAATTCAATGTATACCCCGTCCTCCCCGCAAGCAGGTTCAGGGCGGCTTACATAGCGGGTGCAATACCAGTAAAACCACATAACATCGTGTTAAAACAATTTAAATACAATTTATCATAAAACTTAGGTGCTAATAATCCTTCATTCATTAAATTGCGATGGCATACTGTAGACATTGCTTGCGGACAGCCCAGCTCATAATCTTCTTAACCCGGCGGTGGTACGGCCGGATGTTGAGTCAGGGCCGGGCTCATTGTTGGTAGTAGTCAGGGAGGCTCCTAGTTGAAAGCCTGGTGGAAGATCTAGCTTGTTTCAGGAAGGGCGGGATATAAATTTAACTAATAAAATAAAATAGTTTTTGACCCTAGATGGTGGGTGCAACCACAAAATGGCTGCCACAGGAGGCGGGGCCAACCACAAAATATCAGGGAGTGAGGTTGTGTCATGAGTCTAATAGCAACAGGGTTGCTGTCACCCCTTGGCAACCTGCAGGGCGGACTTAGCGGCAGTGGGGGAAGTGGTGGAGGGCTTACCAGCTGCAAGGGAGACCTACTCTAGCGTTTCAGCCATATTGCCAGTGATGAGGTGGCTGCGCACTGGAAGTGATGTCATCATGTCACTGCTGACAGGGCGATGTTCTGGTATTTGGGCAAAAACTCTATGGTAGAAGCTGTTTTTACCTTAGAGGTTTTGCCCAAATACCAGAGCATCACTGTAGACGGTTTTGCTCTGGCTTTTCCCTCATTTGATTTACCAAAGGTGCAGTTTTAAACCACATTCAGATACTCTGGGGCAATGCCAAACTGACTGCAAAGTCATCCCTGAATGGCCATAAATCTATGCAGAAGGTACCATAAAATCCCGATGGTCAAAGAAAGTGAAAGCGGCATGCAGTGTAGAGGGTACCATAAAATCCAATGATCAAAGGAAGTGAAAGTGGTGTGCAATGCAGAGGGGAATTTCTGTTCCATCGTGTGTTTGGTAAAACAATGGAGGGAAAAGCCAGTGCAGAATTGCCCTGTGTTGCTAGTGACTTGTTGATGTCAGTTCCAGCATGCACCAGAAAGGATGTCGCCCATTGCTGCTAGTGCCAGCCTAGGACTCTTTTTGCTGCCAGCGACATGGCTGAAATTCAGGGCTGGGCCTCCCCTGCTGCTGGTAATTCCCCCCTTGTTGGCCAGCTGACTGCTCTGGGACTTGAGCTTAGCCTGTGGGTACTCCTTGCTTTGGTGATTGATTGTTTTCTCACCAGCCAGCAGTTCTATCGTTCTGTTTGTCCCCTTTTAATGAAAAGATTACTGTGGGTACCAGTGAAGGAACCTGCCTCCAGATCCCTCTCACTTCCTGGGTACAGCAGCAGGAATGGAGGCAGAAAAAAGAACGATTTCCCATCACCAGTGAAACGGACTGAGGCTCTTCGATGCTTTCTGCATCTGAAGAGGTTAAAAATAAGGAAAAAAATCCCTCCTATATATATATATATACAATTTTATTGGAAGAGATGCTGATCTAGAAGTCTTTAAAAAAAAACAACCCATGCTACTTCAAAGGACGCATCTATTGATAGGATGCGTGAAATAGCAGAAGGGTTTAAATGCAAATGTAAACCCACCTTCTTGTTGGAAGAGGATTTGAAACAGCATTCCTGCCTTCTACATGTACACACCTGCCTTTTACATGTACACACCAACAATTGGAGAGAGAACTTCAAAAGCGCTTTTAGAGGCACATGAGAAATCTGTGTTTTTGACTACCCTGCTGGGCCAGCATATACGTCAGTTCCTTTTGTTCAGGATCACTTCATGTGTTACTTTTTTTAAAAAAGTGTAGATCTAAAAATGTGGCTTGTGGCTGTGATGGGTTTGTGTAAAGATGCGACTGATTTCATGATCTACAGAAACTGTGGGCTTGTTGCTTTGTAAGGTGTGAAATGGGCCTGAAGTGAGGCGGGAGCTTCTGTCTTCCTGCTAGGAATCACATCTTGTCTGCTTTTCTGGGCAAAGGTCTGAATCTTGTTTGGCGCACTCCTTGGTGCCGGGCTGCACTTTGGACTTCAGATCACCTGCAGTGTTGCCACCCAGATAGCACTGAGGGCACTCAACTCTCAGAGGGCAGTTTGCCTCATCCGACACCATGGAACTGCTTCTGATCTGGCAGAGCTAGTTCTTGAGGAGACTTAATATATGGGAAGCAGATGTTACCTCTTGGGGTGTGATCAGCAGCATATGGGGAAGGCACTGTCAGGGTGATTTCCATGGTCGGAAATAAGGAGGATGAAACAAGCAAGCACTGTATAAAATAACGCAGACCAGAGAGTGCCCAAGTAGTATACACAAAAGTGAAAACGTTTATATAACAAATTACTAGCAAGGAAAAACAAGGAACTACATGTATCAATAATAGCAAAATTACATGATGTAATACACAAGTACATGAGTAGTACAGAGGAAACAGAAGACACAGGATGAAGACTCCGGATTTCAATCTTTGTTTCATAGCTCTTCTTCAAAAACTTCATCATACTTCATAAAGCTATAGAAGCCTTCAAAACAGTATATACAGGCAAAAATCCTGACAAATCCAATCCTTTTATCAAAACAGTCAAAACCGGGCACCCGACCAGCAATAGAAAATTTTCTTGCCGACTATACAAGAAGGCTTCTATACACTATGAGTGCTTTATGAAGTATGATGAAGTTTTTGAGGAAGAGCTATCGAAACAAAATTTGAAATCCGGAGTGCTTATCAGCAGGACCCAGCCTGGATGCTCCATGTGGCTTAATGGAGCTAGGTTTGTGCGCTGAATGTATGCTGGTCCTCGTCCAGGTGATTGCTATATTTAATGGAGGCCCTGGGCCAATGAAGTAAAAGCAAGCCCACCCTCAGACAAGAAAGGGGCTTCTGTTTGCTCAGGGGGGGACTCCCTAGGTATACAGAAAAAGAAGACTTTGTAAATTACCAAAAAGGAGAAGAGAATTCTTTAAAAAACACCTGATGAGGACAGGACTGAGTATGCTCCAAGAGGCGCGGGATGTTGAGAGCAGCTAAGAGTCAGGGAAAAGCAAACTGGGGCAGGAGGAAGGGGGAATCATCCTGCTCAAGATCCTGAGAATTTGTAGAATCCAGAAAGGGAGGGTTTATTTGGTGGGGGGAGATTTCCCAGTTTTTCCCTCATCCCACAATTTTGGACAAGCCTTCAAGTTGCAACCTGCAGAAGCAGGGGGGAAGGGGTGGGAGTGAAGGCAACTTCAGTTTTCTTTGGTGGGAGTTTTGCTGACTGCAGCCTCTCTGGCAGGCCTCTTACCTGTACCCTCATCTGTTTTGCCAGCACGGGGCTCATCGTCCTGCAGACGCGAATGAGAGTTTGGTGGTACGTGAGGCAGAAGTACACCATCCCCAAGCTGTTCCAGCAGACAGTGCAAAGACATCCGGAGAAAGTGGCTCTCATTTTCCAAGGGACAGACGAATCCTGGACCTTTCGGGAACTCGATGAGTACTCTAACAAAGTGGCCAATTTCCTGTACGGGCAGGGCTTCCGCTCGGGGGACGTGGTCACTCTGTTCATGGAATCTTGCAACAAGTTTGTCGGTCTGTGGCTTGGCATGGCCAAGATCGGAGTGGAGGCGGCTCTTGTGAATTCTCACGTGCGGAAGGAATCTTTACTGCACTGCATCAGCATTTCCCAGTCGAAAGCGGCCGTGTTTGGGAGTGAGCTGACTGAAGGTGAGGCACGGGGAGGGGAGGGGAGAGTGAGAGACGGAGTTTGCAGTGGCTGGCTGGATCCAAAACACACTGCGCGAGAAATCAAAAACCTAAATAACATTTGTGCCGATAATTAACAAAGGGCCTGACCCACCAGGGGGAAAAAGTGGCCATTGTTCTTGCTTTGCAGTTGGACGTTTTATTTATTTGTTTTACTGATTTATTTAAAATGTTTATTTGCCGCCTTTCTTCCATATGGAGCTGGGGGCGGCTTATAATATAGATAGAATACATAAAAATCCAAAATTTAAAATCATAGTTTAGGACTGCTGGTAAATTAATGAAATGTGGTCCTAAAGAAAACCGTGTTCAACTGTCTCCCGTAGATTGAAAGTGGGGAGGCCCCCTTCTTATGTCACTCACCAAACGAGCTCCTTTGATGGATGGTGGATGTCAGGAGGGCCTCTCCCTGGGATCTTAATTCAGTAGGACTTGTACAGGAGAAACTTCATCACCCGCTCAACCCAACCATCCATGGGGCTGCCTCTGTTTGAAAGCTTTAATGTATTGTTCTCCTCAGAGCTTTTTTTTTTTGTAGGAAAAGCCCAGCAGGAACTCATTAGCATAACAGGCCACACCCAGCAGCAGGAAGTCATTAGGCCACACCCCTGATAGCACAGCTCATTAGCATTTTAGGTCACACACCCATGTTATGAGAAATGTGGTCATCCAGCCACACCCACCTTTTGCATCTTATTCTGTTTACCTTGCTTGTTGTCAAAACCCAGGGCCTTTTTTCCCAGCAGGAACTCCTTTGCATGTCAGGCCACACACCCCTCATGTAGCCAATCCTAATCAGTTTCTGCTGTTGGGTGTGGCCTATTATGCTAATGAGTTCCTGCTGGGCGTGGCCAACTCGGGAGCCAGCCGGAGCGCCGTTCCTGTGCGTTCCTGCCCCCAAATAGCCCTGGTTCTCCTGCGTGTGAAAACTAAGAACCCTGCTGGATCAGACCAAAAGTCTATCCAGTCCAGCAGCCTAGTTCTTGAGCAGGATCCCCCTGGAAGAGCTTGCAAAGAGAGCAGGAGTTCATTTCCTCCCACACACACACCTGGCATGCAGAGGGCTACTGGGTCACATGCCAGTCCATCACACCTGCCAGTCTCGTGAATTTGTCTCCTCTCCTTTTTAAAGCTGTAGCTCATTTTGTTCCACGAATTAAAATGCATTGCTTGAAGAAGTGCTTTTTCAGTGTTTGCTTTTTAATTTCCATTTTGGGGGAGTCTGTGAATGTGCCTAAAAGGAAGCCAGCAGTTCTTGGAAGCTAAGCAGGGTCAGTTCTTGGATGGGAGACCACCAAGAAGAAGAAGAAGAGATTTGGTTTATACCTTGCCCTTCACTCGGAGTCTCAGTTCAGCTTACAAACTCCTTTCCCTTCCCCTCCCCACAACAGGCACCCTGTGAGGTAGGCAGGGCTGAGAGAGCTCTTTCGAGAGAGCAGCTCTGAGAGAACTTGTGACTGACCCAAAGTCACACCAGCAGCTACATGTGGAGGAGTGGGGAATCAAACCCGGTTCTCCCAGATTAGGGCCTGTGACTTAACCACTACACCAAACTGGCTCTGCAGAGGAAGGCAATGGCCAGCCACTTCTGCTTCTCATTTGTCTTGAAAGCCCCTTGCTAGGGTGGCCATAAGTCCATTTTGACTTGACAGCACGTACATAGGAATGACCCCACCATCAATTTGCCATGTGCTTCCAGTCTATCTCCTCTGGCTGGTAGCCAATCTCCGGCAGAAGAGCTTCTACTTCAGCGTCTCTCACGGGAGACGCCAGGGATCGAACCTGGAACTTTCTGCATGTGGAGCAGGCCCTCAATCACTGAGCCACGGCTCTCCAGCGTGGTGGTGATGATGGGGCCACACTGAATTTCTGCCTGTCATGTGGGTGTTAAAAAGCACAAATTTTCCATAGGTCGAAAGTGACTTTTCTGGGATTGGGAAGAAGCAGATGTTCCTCTAGGTGGGACTCTTCCCTCCAGCATCAGTGGGTTTTGTTGTGACTATTAGGTGGCTCTCAGGAGCACATCTGAGCAGGTGCACAAAAAGGGTTTCCTCAGTTGATCGTTCAATCGTAATGGATGTTGAAGATGATGCTGATGATGCTGAGTTTCCCTAGAACGAACTTTCCCCCATTTGGCTGCCTAAGTAGATAAGATAACTGGAAGGTCTATGATCAGGTCTTTTAAAATATACATACATACATACATACATATATAACCAGATGTTGTCACCTCTATCAAAGTAAAAGATCAAATTTGATGGAGGTGATACACCTCCAGACCAATGAAATCTCTGATACCAGAATAATTTGAAGAATTGGCGTGGCTGTATCTATGGCCCAACATATATACCAGTAACACAATTATAAACATACAAGGAAACAACATCTGGTTTTATATATATATACACAAAACCTTTTATACATGTATTTGGATGTGTGTCAGTGCAATACAGAGAATAGTGACCACTGAGGAAGGCCTAAAGGAGCCGAAACCCGTTTGGTCGTAAAGTTTGAAATTGTTTACCCGTCATATATATTTGTACTTTAAAAGCTTTTATAAGTCTGATATTTAGACTCTTTCTTTTAATCACAATATGTTTTAACATGTGTACACCATAACAAACATTTGCATTTTTATAATATACTGTGTTAGCTTAGCCCTTTTGGTTTGCACTTTTAAAATAGCAGCCACCCCAGTGGGGAGAGAAAGAGAGAGAACGTTTAATTCTTTCAGCCCTGCATGGTTTTGCTATTGGAAGGTATGAGAAGGGGGCATATGGGTGCTTTCCAAGGCTAACAGTAGCATGGGGTTTTGACTGGCAAAACCCTGTAGGAGTGGAAGAACAAAACCCTTTCCCCATCAGCCCTGGTCTAAATCAAGTCGCTGTGCAGCTGCCATTTCTGCTTCTTTAATCCAGTCATGGATCTCCTGCAGATTGTCTCGTTGCTCTCTTCTGGCGTTGCATAGCCAACTTTTCAACCAGGTGTATGATCCGCAGCAAAGAGCAGTGATCCGGTTTAGCTCCTGGCCAGGAAAAGTTTTGCTCCCTGATTTCTGCTGATCAAACCACTCTTAAAGGCCCAGGAGGACCAGCAAAGCCACTTTGGGTGACCCCGGAGGATGGTGCAGAACATGGAGAATCCGATAATTTAGAGGTAGGCGCAGCGTTGGCACTTTCCTCTAATATCCGTTCTTCTTTCCTAGCCATGCAAGAGGTTCAGTCTTCACTGGCGAAATCCCTTCTCCTCTTCTGTTCCGGCGACTGGAAAGAAGACCGTGTCCCTCCAGGCACAAAACATCTGGAGCCTCTGGTGGAAAAAGCATCTCGTGGTCCACCGCCTCCATCCCCGAAAGGGTTCTTAGGTATGTGCAGATGAGGAGGAGAGGCCAAAGCCCCTGGGCTACTGTGCGAGATGGGGCTGTCACATGTTTCCAGGCAGGGCTTCCAGAAATAAAGGGTGGTTTCTTCATGGGCAATGCAAGCTTCTTCAGACTCAAGAGAGGAATCCTATGCAGGCCTATTTTGAATCCTGCCGAGGTCTATTCACCGAAACTTCCACCCAGGCAAATGTTAGCGTGTGTTTCAGCATCACTGAATTACTCATCAGAAACATATCAGTTGTATCTCTGACCTGGATAGCCCAGGCAAGCCAGATTTCGTCAGATCTTGGAAGCTAAGCAGGGTCAACTGTGGTTAGTACTTGGATGGGAGACTTCCTTGAAATACCAGCAGCCTGGGAGGCAAGGGGGAAGGAAGGCTTTATTCATCCACCTCTTTGAATATCCTCCAGGCCCCCAGTTAGGGGGTCAGTCACCAGAGGTTGACATGACTTCCATATGCACACACACACACATACAAAAGAGAGAAACAGATCACTGGAAGGCTCGACAGCTTTTCCTTTCCAATGATGAGCATTTGCTTTAGGGATAGAGTTGCCAGCCTCCAGGTGGGGCCTGGAGATCCCCTGCAATTACAACTGATCTCTGTTTGCCTGGAGAAAATGGCTGCGTTGGAGGGTGAATCCTTATGGCCTTATACCCTGCTGAGGTCATATGCCACTCTCAAACCCTGCCCTCCCCAGGCTCTAGCCCCAAATCTTGAAGAATTTCCCAACCTGAAGTTGGCAACTACTGAATGAAGTTGTTTAAGCAGAGCAACAGGTTGATTTTCCATTTTGTGTTGTTGCTAAAGGGCCATTTCCCCCAGCATTCTAACTATAATCCTAGATGCACGTACTTCGATGCAAGTCCCACTTTATTGAATGGCCCTGACTCTTGAGCATGTGCATTAGGAGTGCATCCTACAGCATAATTAAGGTTGCCAGCCTCCAGGTCACACCTGGAAATCTCACACTATTACAGTTGATCTCCAGATCGCCAAGATCAGTTCCCCTGGAGAAAAGGGCTGCTTTGGAAGGGGGGGGGCTCTTTATGGCATGATACCCTGTTGAGGGCCCTCTCCAGGTATTTCCCAACCCGGAGCTGGCAACCCTAAGCACAATCAAAGTCCCACGTTTCTTGAAAGAGCCACCCTGAGCGTGGGGGAATCTTGGGTGGGCTGAGCTGGGCTGGCCAGGGGAATGAAATTTGGAGCGCTGCCATTTCTTTGGGGAGGTGGGGTTTGGCACCAGTGTTCCCTCTAAGCTGAGTTAGTGTGAGCTAGCTCAGTTTTTTAGCCTCCAGCTCACACATTTCTGCCTTCGCTCAGGAAGGATGGCTCCAGAGCAAAGTAATTGATGCAGTAGCCAAATCGCTCGCTCACAACTTTAAAGCCGGCAGCTCACCAAGTAGAATTTTTGCTCACCGGACTCCACAGCTTAGAGGGAGCATTGGTTGGTGGCACCCTGCCATGTTTTAAATGATCAATGTTCCACTTCCAAAAAGGCTCTCCCATTCTTCAAACAGAAGTTTGCTATTGCACATCTTTTTAAAGATAATGTATTAGGCTGCCAGGAGCTGCGGTGGCTCAAGTGGTTAAGACGCTGAACTGCAGGCTGTGGAAGGTCAGTAGTTCAGCAGTTCAAGACCTTGAGTGCCGCATGACGGGTGAGCTCCTGTCTCTTGTTCCATCTCCTGCCAACCTAGCAGTTCAAAAGCAAGAAATTGCAAGTAGATAAATAGGTACCACTTCAGTGGGAAGGTAACAACGTTCGTGCACCTTAGTGTTTAGTCATGCCGGCCACATGACCACGGAAACATCTTCGACAGTGCTGGCTCTTCAGCTTTGAAATGGAGATGAGCACCGCAACTGTAGAGTCGGATTCGACTGGCTTTGAGCAGGAACCTTTACCTTTACTATTAAGCTGCCATTTCTTTAGAAAATACAAAGTACCTAATCCAAGGCACTAGTACAAGAGTAGTAATCCAAATTATCTACTACCTAAACTAATATCTGTTCTGTGTATCTGACTTAGCTATATCTAAATTATCCTTCCCATCTGAATTCATACAAAGTTTATATTTCTTACCAGGGCTATTTTTGGGCAGGAACACACAGGAACGGAGTTCCGGCTGGCTCCCAAGTTGGCCACACCCAGCAGGAACTTATTAGCATAATAGGCCACACCCACCAGCAGAAACTCATTAGGATTGGCCACATGAGGGGTGTGTGGCCTAACATGCAAAGGAGTCCCTGCTCCAAAAAAAGCCCTGGGGTTTGACAACAAGCAAGGTAAACAGAATAAGAAGCAAAAGGTGGGCGTGGCTGGATCATCACACTTCTGGTAACATGGGGTGTGTGGCCTGATATGCTAATGAGCTTACTGTCATGGGTGTGGCCTAATATGCTAATGAGTTCCTGCTGTTGGGTGTTGCCTATTATGCTAATGAGTTCCTGCTGGGCTTTTCCTACAAAAAAAGCCCTGTTTCTTACCCAATTTAATAATCCATTCCTTACTGATTCTGTAGAGTGTTTTGAGTTCCAAAAACCAACAAAGGGCATCTTCTGCTGCTTTTGCTCCAGTTGCTTATTCTTTCCGCCTTGCTTACATGTAAATATTTTGGCTAAGATCAAGTGAGACCAGGGCCTAGGGCTGTTCTCCCACTCGTGGACTATTTCCCTACAAACTCCCACAAACTTCTAAGTCGCTGGAAAGACCATGTGGGCCCAAATATCATCTTCTGTATTCACTGTTCATAGCTTGTTTTCCATGCATGCACCTGTGCTTTCTGGGATTTCTTTGTACACACTACATTTCTGCTATTCCTTACTGTATTGCAAATAGTCTCTTGAATAAAAGTCAATCTGTTCTTATTGGTTTAATATCTGTAAATAAATAATATGCTCTTAATCTGTTGGGAATGTAGAAGACAGTTTAGAAGATAACCTCAGGGACAAACTAGACAGTACGTCTGCCACAAATCAGGTCTGGGGTCTCTGACCTGTTTTACTGACAGATGTGTTGTTGGGGAAGTAGTGCTCCCAAGTGCTTTGAGGGCCCAATTTGGCTCAGGGAACACATCACGGAGGACGGATGAGTTTTGGCTCAGAAACCATGGTAATATCAGTCAGTTGTTCTGTTTCAGCCCATGTGGCTTCTCAACAGAAGGAAGGAAAAGAAAAAGGCTCTGAAAACAGCATGAGTGGGAGGCTGAAGCTCTTCCCCCTGTGCTGTGTTCCCAAGACAAATGGGGCCCCGGAGCACTTGTGGAAACGTTAGTTCCCCACTGTCAAGTTTGTCTGTCGAATGGATCGGGGACTTCCAAGCAGCTGACCTGTGACAGGCGTAACATCTAGCCTGGCCTTTTGGTGGAGTGAGCCAGTACTTCAGGTTGGGGCAGCATAGTCGCTGGATTGACCCTTCCTCAATTGGAGTAGTTGCTCTTGAAGTCCAGGGGGACTCGGACTATGCCTGCCTATTAATTCTGAGAGCTCAGACATCCGAGAGCCAGAATACCAACTTTAGAGCCAGACTTGCAAATGTGTACACAGATTACTAGGCCAGTTCATGACCATGTTTGCAGTTGGGGGATGACTGGGAATGGAAACAACAAGATTTTGAAATTAAGATTGATTCCAAATTCTCATCTCTGCTGCTTTGACTAGAAAGATCCCTGTTTCAGTTTGGCTTTGCGTGTGTGTGTATGTGTGTGAATTAAGCTTGTGGTTATTTTGTGCCATTTTCTGTGTCCGTGTACCAATCGTTTTCAGCATTCATCAGTAAATCAGTATTATGTGCATATCGTAGGTCTGAATGACGCTGTATCTCCTCGTTTTGCCTTCTAGATAAACTGTTTTACATCTACACTTCTGGGACGACAGGGTTGCCCAAGGCTGCAATCATAGTCCATTGCAGGTAAGTGAATTGATTGCGTGGGTGGGTGGGTGGGGCCTGCATTGCAGGGAAAATAGGCTATCCTGTAGCCTTGGCTTGTCATGTTGTGTGTAATAAATAATTATGTGCTGTCAAGTCACAACCGACTCATGGCAACCCCAGGAGAGATGAGCAGAGGTGATTGGCCATTGCCTTCCTCTGCATAGCAACCGTGGGCTTCCTGAGTGGTCTCCCACCTGTGCGCTAACCACGGCCAATCCTGCTTAACTTCCAAGCTCTTACAAGATCCGGCTAGGCTGGGCTATCAGGCTGCTAACTTGTGCATACTGGGCTAGAATTTAGCTAAATTCTCTGAAAGGGACACCTTGAGTTAATTGGGATTTCTTCATTGAAGCATAGCTTGCTACTGCACGGTACCAACCTGCTGCTGTTCTGATTTTACCTCTTAGGTAAAACTTGGGGGACATTATCTATATGGCACAAAATTACCGAGGAGGTCAAAATTAGTCTGGAGTCCAGTGACCCTTCAAGACTAACAAGAGCGCCAGCATTAGCTGTCATGTATCAGTGCTCTGATGTTGTATCTAATGAAGTGAGCTCTAACCCACAAAGGTTTCTTCTGGAATCAGTTTTGCTAGGCTGTGAGGTGCCCCCAGACCGCTATTCTGTTTTGCTGCACCAGACTAACATAGCTGCCCCTCTACCAAGTCCAGAGAAGATGGATGACATTATTTGTGTGTCTGCAGCGTTCCGTGTGACTTGGTGTTTAGTCATGCCGGCCACATGACCACAGAAACGTCTTTGGACAGCGCTGGCTCTTCGGCTTTGAAACGGAGATGAGCAACCCTAGAGTTGGATTTGACTGGCTTTTGAGCAAGGGAACCTTTACCTTTACCTTATTAAATGCCGTTAAATGCCGACTTAACGGCAATCCTATGGATTTATGTCCTCCAAAACATTCTAGCATTAACAGCCTTGCTCTGGTCTCGCAGACTGAGGGCCTTTGTGGCTTTCCTCGATTGAGTCAACCCATCTCACATTGGGCCTTCTTCTTTTCCTGCTGCCTTTGACATTTCCTAGCTTTGTTGTCTTTCCCAGAGACTCTTGTCTTTTCATAACGTGACCAAAGTACAATAGGCCCAGTTTAATTGTTTTAGCTTCTAGGCAGAGTTCAGGCTTGGTCTTCATTAATTTTTTGGGGGGCGGGGGAAGGCTTACATATTGCTGACCAAGTGTTGGACAAGCTAGGAACGTGCTGCATCTTGACAACCTAATCCTATGCAGGTTTATTGGGGAGACATGACAGAGGTTTATAAAATTATGCACAGGATGGAGAGAGCTGACAAAGAGAAATTTTTCTCCCTCTCCCAAAATACTGGAACTCGAGGGTGTCCTGTGAAGCTGATGGGCGGTAGGTTCAGGATGAACAAAAGGAAATACCACTTTACACAGAGAGTGATTAAAATGTGGGATTCGCTGCCAGAGGATGTAATGATGGCCACAGGAATAAACAGCTTTAAAAAGGGATGAGATAGATTCAGGCAGGGATAAGTCTTTCAATGGCTACTAGCCATGGTGACTAAGGGGAGCCTCCACATTCAAAGGTACTAAGCCTCTGAGTCCCAGACCAAGGATACAACATCAGGGGAAGGCTTCGACCTCTATGCCCTTTTGTTGGCTGTTCAGAGTTGGCCACTGTGTGAGACGGGATGCTGGACTAGATGGACCAGTGGTCTGATCCAGCAGGGCCTTTTCTTATATTCCTCTTTTCCTGCTACCATCATCTTTTCCAGATTGGTGTAGTGGTTAGGACCACCAGTTGGGGAGCCAGTTCAGTGTAGTGGTTAGGAGCATGGACTCTAATCTGGGAGAACCGGGTTTGATTCCCCACTTCTCCACATGCTGCTGCTGGTGTGACCTTGGGTCAGTCACAAGTTCTCTCAGAGCTGTTTTCTCAAGGGCGGTTCTCGAAAGAGCTCTCTCAGCCCCACCTACCGCACAGGGTGTCTGTTGTGGGGAGGGGAAGGGAAAGGAGATTGTAAGCCATTCTGAGAATCCTTTGGGTAGTGAAGTTTGGGGTATGAATCCAATCTCCTCCTCCCCTCTCCTCTTCTCCTTCTTCCCCTCCTCCTTCTTTCTTCTCCTCCTCCTCCCCTCTCCTTCTTTTTCCTTCTTCTTCCTAGCTTCGTTGTCTTTCCCAGTAACTCTTGTCTTTTCATAATGTGACCAAAGTATGATAAACCTCAGTTTAGTCATTTTAGCTTGTAGGGGGAGTTCAGGCTTGGTGTTCATTAATTAAAGGGGGGGGCTTACATACCAATGGCAAAGTGTCGGACAAACTAGGAATGCACTGCATCTTGACAACCTAATCCTCTGCATGTTTATTTGGAAGTACGTCTCACAGTTCAGCAGTATTTACTCCCATGTAAGTGTGCATGGGACTGCAGTCTTTAATTTTTAATTTGTGCTTTGCATTGTCATTTGTTACTGCTTAAATGTCCCTTTTCACTCCCTCCCCCAGAATACGGAAACAATCTGTGCCAGGCCCACTCCATGTTTGGGGGGCCCCGGGCACGATGGGCCTCCAGAGGTCTCCCTCCCTGAGCAGGCTGCCCTTATGTGTGGATGCCTCTGCAACACGCAGAGGAAGGTCGCACAGCAGAGGGGTCAAACCCATTTGCTGTGAGGGCCAGATCTGACATAAATTTCACTTTGTCGGGCCGGGCCATGTGTGCCATAAGACATAATGCCAGGTACTGGAGATCCAAACTGTATAAAGGACAGCAGCTGGTGAGCTCCGAGTTGGTGTATGCTCACTGCAAGGTTCCATGGGCGTGCAGAGGAAAACCCACCTAGGCAGACGGGAGAGGCAGTAGTGCAGTGCTGGGCAGATGCCCCCCCCAACGATGCTTGACTGCCGCAGGTTGTTCCGCCATGCTGAAGTCACAATGGAGTGGCTCCACCCACTTCCCCAGCACTTCCTCCCTTGCATCAGTTGCTCGTGGGCTGCACGAGAGCCCTGGGTGGGCCGGATCCAGCCCCCTGGGCCTTATGTTTGACACCCCTGGTCTAGAGTGCAAAACAAATGATTTTGTTTGCACTTTTTGAATCCCGGCTAGGGCAGGCTAAAAGGCGTGTGAAAGAACTCCACCTCACCACCTCTTGTGCTTCTCCCAGGGGGAAATGGGAGATTGTCCAAAAAGGCTGCAGTGGTATCTCGGAGCTCTCAGCCGTGCTCTCTCATACCCTGGAGGGTGGGTACCTGGGAGGGCTACCAGATTTTGAAAAGCAAAAAAAGAGGACCTATTTCCCAACTGTCTCCTTCAAACAAGCGATCACTGTGACAAACCTCGTTTTAAATAACCCCGGTCCCCGACTATTTAAGCTTTGATAATTGTTACTCACGAGGAATATTCCTAACATTCCAACCCCAAAAGAGGACATTTTCATCAGGATTTTTTAAAATAAAGAGCCGAAAAGAGGACGGACACCAAGAAAAGAGGACATGTCCTCTAAAACGAGGACTTCCGGTAACCCTGGAATCTGGGGAGACCACGGAATATTGCTGTCTCTTGCTCCCTGAAACCCCGACTCTGAGCTTCCACAAGGGACTCCAGGGCAGTCTCCCATAACTGGTGGGAGTTGACGGGACCATCCATGTCTGGTAGGGATTGCCAGCCGACCTCCTGAGGCCTGGAGATCACCTGGAATTATGACTGATCTCCAGACTACAGCATTCAGTTCCCCTGGAGAAAATGGCTGCTTTGGAGGATGGACTCTCTGGCAGTTTCCCCAGGCTCCACCCCCAAATCTCCAGGCATTTCCCAGCCTGGAGTTGGTAACCCTAATCTTGGGTCATTGGTGGGCTCTTCACTGGGTGTTGGGCCTCAGCAGATGTCCAGTTAATCCTGCCCGTTAATGCTGACCCTGAGTTGTTTGCACGCGCACTGACAGGCCAGTTGTTCATAGATCAACTGAAACAGCACAGACGCCATTTCGGGCCTTCTCCCTTAGGACCCTAATTGGAAATGGTATTAATTCAGACCAAAAAAGTATTTGGTTTTTAGAAAACATGACGTCAATATGTTTGTTTAGGAACTTCTGATTTAAAATGTTGTTGATATGCATACAACCCCCCCTCCTTTATTTGATGGATACCCATTTCATTATCGAATTGTAAGGAGGCCTTTTTTTAAAAAAAGATAAATAATTTAAAAGAGAGTGCACACCTGCAGCAATCCCGTTGTTCTGCAAAATGCTTTCCTAGCTGGGATTGGATTTTTCATTGCACTGTCTCTTCTGTTTATTCACCGCGTATAGTGGATAAAAGATCGGAAGGAAAATAAAAATGCTTGAGGCAGGCAAGCCCTGTGGTCGGGTTGCCGGGTCCCCTTCGGCCACCGGCTGGGGGTGTGGGGATCATAGGATTACCAGCTTCATGTTGGGGAAACTCCTGGAGATTTGGGGATGGAACCTGGGGAGGACAGAGACCACAGTGGGGTACAACGCCATGGAGTCTTTGCTCCGAACCATTCATTTTTTCCGGGGAACTGATCTCTGTAGTTTGGAGATCAGCTGTAATTCCAGGGGATGCCTAGGATCCGCCTGGAGGCTGGCATCCCTATCCTATGTGGAGTGTGTTTCTGTCTGCTCTTAGAAGGGTAGATTTGGCCTGGAGGCTGAAGTCCCTGTTTTCTCTTGCATCCCAGGTATTTCCGTATGGCGACTTTGGTGTTTAATGGATTCCGCATGAGGCCAGATGATGTGGTGTATGACTGCCTTCCCTTGTATCATGCAGCAGGTAAGTCAAGTGCATTTGGGCTGTGGGTAGAGCATCTGCTTGGCATTCAGAAGGTCACAGGTTCAACCCCTGGCATCTAAAGTTTAAAGGATCAGATAGAGGTGATGTGAAAGACCATACCCTAAGACCCTGGAGTGCAGCTGTCAGACAATACTGACCTTCGTGGACCACTGTTTTGTTTCAGTGTAAAGCAGCTTCAAGGAGGCCATGGTGGCTTAGAGGCTGAGAAGCTGAGCTGCAGATTGGAAGGTCTGTAGTTCAGCAGTTCGAGACCCGAGTGCCATGTGATGGAGTGAGCTCCAGTCTCTGGCCTCAGCTCCTGCCAACCTAGCAGTCTGAAAGCAAGAAATCACAAGTAAATAAATAGGTACCACTTTGGTGGGAAGATGTAACAACATTCCATGTGCCTCGGCATTTAGTCATGCTGGCCATGTGACCACAGAAACATCTTCGGACAGCGCTGGCTCTTCAGCTTGGAAACGGAGATGAGCACTGCCCCCTAGAGTTGGATTCAACTAGCTTTCGAGCAAGGGAAACCTTTACCTTTTAAGGCAGCTTCATGGTGTCAAGCACCTTAGGGCTGTATTCCGATATCACAGTAAAACATGCTTTGTTTAAACTGTGGTTTGTGCAACAAACTCTGTTTCTTTTCTTTTTTTTAATTATTTCATGAGTAAGACATACAAAGACAAACATACATAAATACAAGCTGGGGGAATTTGCTTGTATTCATTATTTACCTAATTATTGACCTCATACTATATCCAAAACATTCATTTCTTTTATCCACCTTATAATTTTCGTATATACCTTTTGCTTATAATTAAACATATATTTCTTATTTCCTTTTATTTCGATTATATGCCTGGAAGTTTTATATGTTGTGCTCTTCTATTCATTTGTAAAATCTTGTCCATGTGTCCTCAAAATTATTGTATCCTCTCAAAATTGAAGTTAAATTGTCCATCTCTGCTGTTTCCAGTATTTTATTTATAACTTCTTCCTTTGTAGGGACTTCATTTCTTCTCCAATATTTACCATATAATATTCTTGCTGCTGTCACTATGTGTATGGTCAGATAAAAGTCTTGTTTTCTGTATTTCTCTGGTGTCATATTCAGTAAAAACAGTTCTGGTGTATAAGGTACAATAGTTTTTAACACTTTTTGTAACAGTTCATGTATCCAAGACCAATACTCTTTAACTTTATCACATGTCCACCATATATGAAAAAATGAACCAACATTTTTTTGACATTTCCAACACTCATTTGGTAGGATAGAATTTAACTAATTTGTCTGGAGTAATATACCATCTATAAAACATTTTATATATTTTTTCCTTATAAGAGGTCACTTTAGTAATCTTCGTTTTCCATACATGTGACCATTGGTCTAAATCAATATTATGACCCAAATTTTGTGCCCATTTGACCATACAATTTTTAACTATTTCATCCTGTGTTTTATCTTCTAACATTATTATATACAATTTCTTAATCAATTTAACATCAGTATATAATAATATCTTATCCATTTCCGTTATATTTGAATAAAAACCAAATGCTTTCATCTACTGTAAGTCAATAAGCCCTGGTTTGTATGTAGATCCTGGTTTACCTGCTTATTTCCTCTATTCCTCCTCTCAGTAGAGCAGACAGTCCTGCCTGTTGAATCTTGCCTGACCTCTTTTTTGCCGGCAGGCACCAATCTGGACATTACAAGTTCCATTGCCAAGTTCTTAAGGCTTGGTGTTCCTTTATGCTGTTACAGATATGGGTTGTAACGAGATGGGTTTTTATCTGCCATGCTGTAGAGCAGGTATGTCCAACAGGTAGATCGCGATCTACCAGTAGATCGTGGAGGGGTCAGAAGTAGATCAATGGTCTCCTGGTTTGCTGGACAGGTGTTTGGTTTTTTTTGACGATTGTTTGATGGTATTTGATTATTAGTACCAGTATGATGAATTCTTATTTTTACTTTTAGAACTCCATGTGTGGTTTTGGTATCATCCAGAGGTCTTCAGTTCCTGTTGATCTTTAATACTTTGGGACAGTGTCCGTTTTGGACCGGATTTAGCCAGTGTTTATACTAACCTAGCACCCCAGTGCAGAAGGTGCATTATAAATGGAGGGGTTGTGGTGGAACCCAACTTTAGTGGGTTAAAATCTAATTTGAAACTTTATTTTCATAGTGGTAGATCACCGGCACTTTTGGCCGGAAAAAATAGATCACTACCTATTCGAAGTTGGACATGCCTGCTGTAGAGAAAAAAATGCATGAAATCTTCCATTAAAGTCAAAGGTGGGTGGGGTTGATAATGCCTAAGGAAAGTGCTAATTTGCACACGGTCATCAAATGCTGCTTCTCCAAGCTGACTTGGTCAAGTTTCTAGTGGACAAGAATTCCAGGGCTGTGGAGCAACCCCCAAAAGCGCTTCTCAAGGCACATAGGCCCTGCTGTAATTGGGTGCGGTGATGAGAATAAGAACGAAGCGCCTGACTTTCCAAGGGTGAAGAAAACCATTAGAAGAGGGGGGAAACGGCCCCGAAGAAAGATAGCTGGGTTTCTTCCTAGGGTTAACCTGCAAAGGAAGTTTAGAAAACTTATTGAGGGCCAAAAGTTAAAAACATAAGTGTACAAAAGAGTATTTATTACAAAGACATAGAAAAACCTAGTAGGGGCCCAAATAAAGCCTCATAGAATGTACAAAGTTGCAAATGCACGCAAAAGAGAACAGTGTATGACCTGACACATTTCAGCTCACAAGAGCCTTCTTCAGAGGTCAAATAGTACAAAACAGAACAAGCAACAGAGTCCCTGTAACACATGTAAGGCAATTAACAATAAATAAAAAGTAAAATAAAATAGGACCGATATGTGTGTTACGTATTGATGGCACATGGTCCCTGACAAGGCAATTCTGTTTGCACTCTTAGGACCTAAACTGGAAGATACATCATATTTCCAGTTCATACAGCAGCTTCTGACACAAGGCCAGGTATGTTTGTGGCCCCAAATAGAAACTTTTTGGTGTGTCATTCAATTCCATATTGGAACATTCCAATTTTGGTCCTCTTTTGAGTGTATTTGTAACTGTACATTTTATGAGGCTTCATTTGGGCTAGTTTGGTGTAGTGGTTAGGAGAGCGGACTCTAATCTGGGAGAACCGGGTTTGATTCCCCACTCCTCCACTTGCACCTGCTGATGTGACCTTGGGTTCTTTCAGAGCTGTTCTCTCGCAAGCAGTTCGCGAAAGAGCTCTCTCAGCCCCACCTACCTTACAGGGTCTGTGGTGGGGAGGGGAAGGGAAAGGAGTTTGTAAGCTGCTCTGAGACTCCAAGTGAAGGGCGGGGTATAAATCCAATCTCCTCCTCCTCCTTCTTCTACTACTACTACTAGGTTTTTATATGTCTTTGTAATAAACACTCTTTTGTACACTGACTTATGTTTTTAACTTTTGGCCCTCAATTAGTTTCCTAAACTTCCTTTGGAGGTTTGTGCTTTCTTGGTTTAGATTTCCCCCCCCTCTCTTTTTGGGTGTCTTCTTCCTAAGGTTGCCAGCTCTGGGTTGGGAAATTCCTGGAGATTTGGTGTGTGGAGCCTGAAGAGGGTGTGCTTTGGGCAGGGGAGGGGCTTCAGTGGGCTGTAATGCCAAAAACAGAGCTGTTCCTCCAGGCTTTTGGCTGAGGTGGCGAGGGCCCAGTTATTGGCCTCCCCTGCTCCACCCCGCCCCGTCGTTGTGCACTGTGCCAACCTGTGCCATTGGCAGTGTTCCTTGTAAGCTGAGTTAGTGTGAGCCAGCCCACAGTTTTTTAGCCTCCGGCTCACACATTTTTGTCTCCGCTCAGGAGGGATGGCTCCAGAGCAGACTAACTTATGCAGCAGCCAAATCGCTCACTCACAACTTCAATGCCAGCAGCTCACAAAGTCGAATTTTTGCTCACAAGACTCCACGGCTTAGAGGGAACATTGGTCGTTGGTGGTGGCTTTTGCCCACCTGCTCACTGCGGGGGTCCTTTTTGGACACACGTACAGCAAGCACCTGGGAGCTCCGTTCAACTGTTTGCTCGCCATCCTGTGCTATGTTAATTGGGTCTCCTAGGTTTTAATTGTTAAGTACATGGAACCTAGCAGTTCGAAAGTAAGAAATTGCAAGTAGATAAATAGGGACCACTTCGGTGGGAAGGTAACAGCGTTCCGTGCGCCTTGGTGTTTAGTCATGCCGGCCACATGACCACGGAAACGTCTTCGGACAGCGCTGGCTCTTCGGCTTTGAAATGGAGATGAGCACCGCAACCCTAGAGTCGGATTCGACTGGCTTTCGAGCAAGGGAACCTTTACATGGAAATTGTTTTTAACTGTTTTTCTTCCTTGTTGTAACCTGCCCTGAGCCCACTTGCGGGGGAGGGCGGGATAGAAATTCAATTAATAAATAATAAATAAACAACAGAATCCGCCTTCCAAAGCAGCCATTTTCTCCAGGGAAACTGCTCTCTGTCACTTGGAGGTCAGTTGCAATCCCAGGAGCTCTCCAGCCACCACCTGGAGGTTGGCAGCCCTGTTGCTTTCCCATCAGGCGCTGAGCTTGGAATTGCCATTCTGGGCAACTTGTTGTGCTCTGGGACTTGGGGGTGGGGGGATTGTTTCTTGGTGGGTTTTTGTCTTTCCTTTTCTTTTTGACCAGATTTATGGCGATCTCCCCCACCCCCTCTTAAAATGCAATTATAGCATCACCTTCAAAAAACTGTCATATGTGTCTTTTGGACTTCCCTGTCCCTTGAAATCTTTCTCCCCTCGGTTGTGTCAAAGCAGTTTTCGTCTCCTCCGGGCTTAATTACTTTCCGTTCATTTGGCATTCCTGAATGGATTCTGCACGGGTTCCTTTCCCTGGAAGGAAAGCTTTTTCCTTGGCAGCTAAAGCTATAATTATTTTTTGTGTTGCTTTTCAGGATTGTAATTGAACGACTGCAAAATCAGAATTGTAGTTTTTAGAAAAAGCACTGACTGTGTAACTGAAGCACAAAGGCAGTAATTTTTATGTATTCCCCCCCCCTTTTTCTTCCTGGATGGACACAAAGTAGTTTAGTAACAAAGTTTTTTGTGATTCATGTTTTATGTTCTCTGTGATTAATTTTAAGGGCCTTTGGCCATATACAGTAAAAACTATTACACAAGTAGCTTGCGGGGGGAGGGAACTGCTCTCAAGCAGGGCCGGCTGGAGGTGTTTCTGCGCCCTAGGAGGGGCGCAGATGCCAACCTCCCAGTGGGGCCTGGAGACATCCACCATGCCACCCCCACCTCCTCTCCCCCCCAGGGGGGAGGGGGAGGGTGGGCAAGCTACAAGCTAGGGAAGGGGCGGGGGTTCCATCCCAGTACCGGCTTGCCTGTGCGCCCTGCAGTTGCTGGGCACGCCAGCAAGCCAGGGAAGGGGTGGGCTTTTTTGGTGGGGGTGGGGGGCTTTTTGGTGCCCCTAAGGGCCGGTGCGCTCTAGGCGAACACCTAGTTCGCCTAGTGAGCGAGCCAGCCCTGCTCTCAAGTCACAGCCGACTTAAGGTGACCCTGCATTTTCAAGGCAAGAGACACTCAGTTTGCCAATGTCTGCCTCCACGTGCTGCTATTCCTTAGAGGTCTCCTACCCAGCCCCATAGCCAGAAATTTTGGGTTGGTGAGGCATGGGGAAATTTTGTGGGGCAGCGGGGGAGGGGCAGCCACAAGCCTTCCCTGGACTCCAAGCAGCAATTTTGCCACTTGGAGTTCAGGTGCGGGCAGCCCCCTTTTGAAAAACACCATCTAAAAGAAACTCTTTAAAAGTTTTTTTTCCCCAAGCAGGGACTGCCTGTGCCTGAACTCCAAGTAGCGAAATCACCACTTGGAGTTCAGGGAAGGTGTGCGGCTGACCCTCTTCCTCCCTCCCTGCAAGATTTAAAAGGGCCCTCCAGCTGATCGGCAGGCCACGTGCTCTCGCCAATCATCTGGAGGGCCCTTTTAATGTCACAGGAGGGGGAGAGGGGCAGCAGCTGTTATGGGGGCGGGCCTCACATTTGAGAGGGCGGAGCCCGGAATGCCCCACTGTGGCTACAGGCCTGCTCCTATCCAAACACTAGACAGGGCCCACCCTGCTTAGCTTCCTGCTTAGCTATGGTCAGGCCTCACCTGGAGTCCTGTGTCCAGTTTTGGGCACCACATTTTAGGAAGGATGTTGACAAGCTCGAGCGTGTCCAGAAGAGGGCAACCAGGATGGTGAGAGGGTTGGAATCCAAGTCTTACAAGGAAAGGCTGAAAGAGTTGGGTACATTTAGCCTGGGAAAGAGAAGGCTTGGAAGGGATCTCCAGGGTCATCTAGTCCAACCCCTGCACAATGCACGACATTCACAAATACCTCCCTCCCCACACCCCCAGTGAACCCTGCTCCACACCCAGAAGATGACCAAAAAAAAACCCTCCAGGATCTCCAGCCCAGCCAGCCAGGAGAAAAATTGCTTCCTGACCCCAAAGGGGCGATCAGCACTTCCCTGGGCGTGTAAGAAAGGGCCACGAGGACTAAGCACTGATGCAGCCCTTCCTGCCCTCCCTCTCATGATCTGCCCAAGTTCACAGAATCCGCATTGCTGTCAGATGGCCATCAAGCCTGCCTTTGAAAACCTCCCAAGAAGGAGAGCCCACCACCTCCCGAGGAAGCCTGTCCCACTGAGGAACTGCTCTGACTGTCAGGAAGTTCTTAACGTTGAGCCAAAAACTCTTCTGATTTAATTTCAACCTGTTGGTTCTGGTCCAACCTGATATTCTGTATTCTGTGTGCAGAACACTTCTTTTTAAAATATATGGAGAAGCATTAAACCAGGCAGTTCCCACTCCCAAACAGTCTGAGAACCAATTTTTACACTTTGAGGGAGGTTGATTGGGCCTAAAGCAGACTTCAAGAGATGAAGAGCTTTTCATCCCGTCAACCAGCCAATTGCTGTATTATCCTCAGGAGTGGTCTTGCTCAAACGGGCAACGGGGGCAGCTGCCCTGGGTCCCATGCTGCGAGGGATCCCAACCACCCACAGGTCTGCCCCTCAAAGGAGAGGGGGGAAACTGCCCATCTGGAGCACGGACAGCCGGCTTCTGGTGGCAACGGCAGCTCTCATTCACTTCATGCAGGACAAGGGCCACCAGTTGCTTAGCCTTGGTGCTGGTCCAGTGATGGGGGGCAGTGATTCTGGGGTCCCATCCTGGACTTTTGCCCAGCGACCCAGAATCATTTAAAATCTCCATTGGCTAGTCCCTGACTTCACGATCCATAGCAGTTTCTTCTCTTGTCTCTACTTTCCAGGTAACATTGTTGGGGTTGGCCAGTGCCTCCTGCATGGGATGACTGTGGTGATCCGGAAGAAATTCTCGGCTTCTAACTTCTGGGATGACTGTGTCAAGTACAACTGTACGGTAAGGCGGGGGGTAAAACCCAACCCAAGTAAGGGTGGGGAGGGGTGGACTTTGATTCAAATGTCCTGTTGCATTCAGATGTTGAAGAGAAACTAAAGGGGGTTTTCCTTGAGCGGCACGAAGCTGGTAAATGGCTGGGTGGGACTCCCCCTCCCCCTCATGTGGTACTCTGAGTTTGGAGAGGGAAGTGTTCTGCTAACACCAGTTTGGTGCAACATGCACGTGAGCACCTTCACAGTTTACAGGATGTGTCTTCCCATTTAATCCTCGTTAAGGCTCCTAGTTTTGGTGTAAGAAACAAACATCAATTTGTTGAAGGGCGTTTAGACATTCTCATTTGCCTTGCTTTTAAGATCCTGTTGCATCGGGGAGGGGGGGTCTGTTCCACATGTGTTTTGCTCCCTCTAGTGGTTGATTTGATTTTACATTGATATATGTCCAGCATAAAACCCTGCCATTTATATGCCAGATGTAAGCGTATGTAATATCAAATTGACCACTAGAGGGAGCAAAACATGTTTGGAACAGGAACTTACAAGTGAGGAAAAGCCCAAAGTTCGTTCATTATATCTCAAATGAGGCTTCCTGTCCAGATATGAAAGTCCGGACTTTTCTTGTGGCATTTATTTGATATCAACCAGAGCATAAGATGGGGTTATATTTCACAGAAACTGAATGTATCTCTATAGGGCCATGTAGCAGCGTGAGCCATATTTAGGCTATGTTCTGTTGACTATCTTCTTCGCCCCTTTCCTCAAAGTTTTTAGTCCTCCTTGTGATTGCTTCATTGTGTGATAACAAAGAGTGCTAAAAAGTTTAAAAAGAAATCCACATAAATAACTGTGCATGACGGGTGTGGGTTGTTGGGCCCTAATTGGAACGTACTTTACAAGCTACTGCCTGTTATTTCTTTGCCTACTACCTCGTCAAAGGCATCGATGCATAAATTGTAACCAGCAAACAATTAAAAACTAAATAAAAGAGGAGTTCAACGACAGAAGAATCTAATCCACTCAAATGTATGATGGAGTGAAGCCTGTTGTTGATGCTTCACTTTTTTCCTTCGCTCTTTTTCTCCTCCTGTCTGCTGCAGATTATACAGTACATCGGGGAGATCTGTCGCTACCTCTTGAACCAGCCGTCGCAGGACGTGGAACGCAAGCACCGAGTGCGAATGGCCTTGGGCAATGGCCTGCGGGCCTCCATTTGGAAGGAGTTCACCACCCGGTTTGGCATCCCCCAGATAGCCGAATTTTATGGTGCCACCGAGTGCAATTGCAGTGTGGGCAACTTTGACAACAAGGTGGGGCGATTTCTTAATGTTGGCATTTATGTGTTTTTGTTTTTCTAACACGCCTTGGAAAAATCACTATCCAGCTGAACTGTTTGCTTCTTAAAAGGCTTCCTTTGTGTGGGGAAGGATGTTCCTGGGTGAGCCTAGTTGTGAACGGATGCAATAGAGAGCTAACAAGAGCTGCATCCCAACTCAGCAATAAACTGTGGTTTGTTCACACCTCAGACATTCATGAAAACTGTCCAGATGTTAAGCTGCGTTGCCTGAATGCAAACAACCCAGAATATTCCCGTCTGGCAAAAAACTTGAGTTTCAAAGTAGGGTTTGCCGCCAGTTTGTTAACTGCAGCTTCTGTTGATGCTGTTTTGTTCTGACCTCCGAATTCACAAACTGAAGTTTGTTGAACAGAGTTCAAGTCCAGTGGTGCCTTTAAGACCACTGAAGTTTTATTCAAGGTATAAGGTTTTGTGTGCATACACACTTCCTCAGATACAATGAAATGGAAGTTGCCAGCATACAGCATAATAAAGGTGTTTATATGGTCACCATTTGTTTGGGTTTACTTCGGGGGGGGCATAGTGAAGGAAATAAATATAACAAAATCGGAGATTGATGGGCATATGTACCCTTCTTAACTGTGGAATGCTGAGAGTAATTTACTGAGACCCTGCTATCAGCTCCATCTGTCTCTTCTCAAGCATGGAAGCAACAGTGTCTCCTCTGTCCCCAGAACAGCCTTGGCTCTTTACAATCTGCCCAGCTACTAGTCTGGCAGTAGAGAGAAGAGGTCAGCAAGAAGCAGCTAAATCAGGATTTGTGGCCCATGTGTGGTTGCAGGATTTGTTACCTCTGTGTGGTGGACTTAACTAGAGTTTGTTGTGCAGACCACAGTTTATTGTAATGTCTGATTACAGCCCTTAAGGATAGATGGAGATCTTGTTTGCTTTGGGTAGAATAATGGTTCTGCCAATGACTTCACCTGTAGTCTCCCTTTAAAGCTCGCCTAGTACAGATGGACACCTCCTCCTCATGCACATGGACTCACCGTGTGGTGAAGGACTGTAGCCATGACCATGCTGACCTCCCCTCCTGCCTCTGTGCAATTGCCCGGCCGTCTGCAGAGTGAGACGGTGCAGAGGAAATGGCCAAACTCATACCCCCTCCCCTGACTCAGTGGCGTCTCCATGTTCAAAGGCAGTGACCATCTGCATACTAACGCTGAAAGGAAACAGAAGGATATTTTACCTTTGTGCCCCTGACCCCAGGCCTCTAGAGAGCATTCGCTTGACCAGGGTAGGAAAGATGTTGTACTCGATGGATCATTGGTCTACTCCAGCGGGGCTCTCCTTACAACTCCAAAATTCTCTCCACTCCAGTTTGGTGCTTGCGGCTTCAATAGCAGAATCCTTCCCAATATTTACCCCATCAACCTGGTTCGAGTGAACGAGGATACTATGGAGCTGATCCGGGGACCTGACGGACTCTGCGTTCGATGTAAAGCAGGTGAGGCTGGGGAGCAGCAGGTTGGTGAGTGATCCGGGAATCGGTGGCGCCGCGGTGGTGGTGGGAGCAGCCGCGGAGGATGATTTCCTGATCTGTTTGTGGGATTTGGGGGTAGTTTTACACCTGCAGCGACGTTCCCCATTTTTGGGTAGTATTTGTTCTTAGAAAGCCTTATACAATCTTCAAAATAGTTTGCAGATGACGGTTTAGCAACTCAAAAATCAAATTAATCAAACAGTCCATTAATGCTAAAAAGAAGCCACAAGTAAGTAGATCAGAGGTCCCCAACGTCGTACCTGTGGGGGCTATAAGAACAGAATGTAAGAGAAGCCAATGTTGGATCAGGCCAAGGGCTTATCCAGTCCAACACTCTGTCACACAGTGGCCAAAAATACCAGGTGCCATCAGGAGGTCCAGCAGTGGGGCCAGGACACTAGAAGCCCTCCCACTGTTGACCCCCCCAAGCACCAAGAATACAGAGCATCCCTTGCCCCAGACTGAGAGTTCCTATCGATACCTTGTGGCTAATAGCCACTGATGGACCTCTGCTCCATATGTTTATCCAATTCCCTCTTGAAGCTGTCCATGCTTGTAGCCGCCACCACCTCCTGTGGCAGTGAATTCCATGTGTTAATCACTCTTTGGGTGAAGAAGTACTTCCTTTTATCCAGTCTAACCTGACTGCTCTGCAATTTCATTGAGTGCCCACGGGTTCTTGTATTGTGAGAAAAGGAGAAAAGTACCTCTTTCTCTACCTGCTCTAGCCCATGCATCATCTTGTAAACCTCGATCATGTCACCCCTCAGTTGTCGACACCTCTCCTGACACCTGCCAAGTGTTTTTAGGAAGTGGGTGGGGTTTTTGGCCAGAAAGACTTCTGATTGGCTATTGGAGATTTGATTGGCCGTGCAGATTTTTTAAAAGGTTGCTTTGGTGGCAGCTGCACTGTGTTATATGAAGCTGAGCCCTGGTAATCATTTTGTGGCTGGCCCCACCTCCTGTGGCAGCCATATTGTGGGAGCCATGTTGTTGCTGTGCCTGCTATGTTGTGTCAGAGTTCCAAATGTGCCTGCAAGCTCACAAAGTTTGGAGACCTCCTAAAGTAGATATTTTTGGGGTCTTACGGCACCTTACTCACTATTTATGGGTCTGCCCTGGTTTTGTCAAACCAGACGTGTGCTGGGAGTTCCATGTTGAACCTTCATTCCCAGGTGCACAGGGGCCCATTGGATCGGGACTTTAGGGTACGGGAGGGGAGTTCTTAAACTCCCCCCACCCCATGTTTTCCTGACTCTTATCTGCCCCAGGGAGTTAATACTTCCCACTTGGGGAAACTCGCGTATGCTGATGGGCCACGCATCAGTTTCTCTATTGGGGCAAATAGCAAATATGTAAGTCCCTTTTATGTTTGTGGGGGACATGTTATGTTGGGGGGGGCATCTCCCTACATACTAAAATCCTGATCCAAATTGGGCTTCTGTAAACTTGAGAAATAAGTTTCAACATGGATTCCACCTGCTGTCCCTGGGGAAAACATAATGTGTAGTTGAACTCCTAGGCAGCTGGTTGAAACTTGTCTGTGGCATAGCAGTTTTGAGAAGGCAGCCCTTAAAAGGTGCATCCAGAACTTTGTAGAGATGCCAGCCTCCAGGTGGGACCTGGGAATCCCCTGGAATTACAGCTCATCTCTAGACTACAGAGATCATTTCCCCTGGAGAAAATGGCTGCTTTATGGGGTGGACTTTATGGCGTTGTACCCCACTGAGGGTCCCTGTCCTCCCCAGCCTCCATCCCCAAATCTCCAGGAGTTTCCCCACCTGGATCAGGCAACCCTACCCCCCCCCCCACTTCCCCTGCCAGTGGCTGGGGGGACCAGGCGATCCTAACCAGAAGTGAGAAGGAAAGAAACTGTGTTTGTAACAACACCTCCCTTGGAAGAAAGCTGGAATGAAAAGAACCTACAATGTTACATGAAATACTTTGGCAACATACAAATATAAATGCACTGCAGATTTCCAGGTAAATCTCCGTTTCATATAATCATATATCAGGTGTCCATTAACGCTGCCGCCTTTAAAAGCTCATTGTTTTCATAAAGCCATTAAGTTTCAGAGGCCATTTAAGAAGTTCGTACCCGAAATACAATTTGTGAGAACTTTAAGAAGTTATACGGCAGTGTCACTTCTGTCTGTCTGTCTGTCTGTCTATTTCATTAGATTTTTACCCCGCCCTCCCAGCAAAGCCGGCTCAGGGCGCTTACAGCAATATAACACAAGACAATAAATAATAAAACCCAGTCATTACAATGTTAAAACCATAAGTATACAACTCATAAAGTCCTAGGATTAATTCCTCAAAGCACGGTCGGCACCAAGATCTACTTCAGCTGTCCCAGGCACTAGGGTCGGCTATACTTAGGGACCCGGGGGTGGGGGGGGGGGCGGGGTTGGGTTGGGCTCACTCTCCAGAAGCTATCAGATGTCAGTGGTGGCCGTGGTAGTGGCGGCTCCAAAACCCTGACGGAAGAACTCCGTTTTACAGGCCCTGCGGAACTGCAACAGGTCCCACAGGGCCCTGATCTCCTCCAGGAGCTCGTTCCACCAGAATGGAGCCACCACTGAGAAGGCCCTAGCCCTTGTTGACGCAAGCCTGGCCTCCTTGATGTTTGGGAGGACCAGCCGATTCTGGGTCCCTGATCGCAGTGCTCTCTGGGGTACATATGGGGAAAGGCGGTCCCTCAGGTACGCAGGTCCCTTCTAGGATGCAACTTCATGTGATGTTGGATTTCCGTGAGAGAAGCTCCACGGGGGTTAGGCCCGCATCCACATGGGGATTTAAAAATATGTCCCTGCCATCGCAGAAGGTGCAAGGGGGGCTGGAACAAGACAAAATAGCACCTGCACACAGGCCCCGTCCCTGCTTCTGTCAGTCCTGCTGCTCCCCTCGGCCTCCCCACTCCTCCGCGTTTTCTCCCACATGCCTGCGCGGTAGTGTAGAAGTACAAGCAGTTGCCAGAACTTTTCCTTTCCTTTTTCCCTCCCAAGCTGAGCTATAACACTGTAGCATAACTCAGCAGGGGAAGGAAAAAACCCCACCCCAGGGCTAAAGAGGGGAAGGGGGATGGTGCCTGGTAGCAAGTGACCCAGTGGCATTTGGAAAGTAGCAGTTAGCTTTTCTCCTCCATTAGGGTTGCCAATCGCCAGGTGGTAGCTGGAGATCTCCTGGGACTACAACTGCTCTCCAGTCGACAGAGGTCAGTTTCCCTGGAGAAAGTGGCCACTTTGGAAGATGGACTCTGTGGCCTTGTACCCCAGTTGAAGTCTCTCCTGCCTCCAAACCCTACCCTCCTCCACCCGCAAAACCTCCAGGTATTTCCCAACCTGGAGCTGGCAACCCAAGGCCCCCCATCGTGGCTGCAGGTGGAGGGTCCAAAAGGTTGCTTTGTCTGCAGCCACCCTGGGGTTTCGCCTTCAAGCTAGAGAAAAAAAGGTTTTTGTTTTCGCTGGCTGCAGGGTGGGGGAGACAGAGCCAGGCTGGTTGTGCCCAGGGTTGCCAGGTCCCCCCTGGCCACCAGCAGGGGATGGGGGGGTAGAGTTGCCAGATCCTGGTTGGGGAAACTCCCGGAGACTTGAGGATGGAGCCTGGGGAGGAGAGGGTACAATGCCACATGGGCCACCCTCCCAAGCAGCCATTTTCTCCAGGGGAACTGATCTCTGGAGCGGAGCTGTAATTCTGGGGGGATCTCCATGTCCCACCTGGAGGCTGGCATCCCTAGTGCCCACACTGGGCACGACATCACCTGGGTACTTCTGCTCTCTGCAGGGCCTTCCTATTCCCACTGCAAGGACAAATCCCCAGGTGGGAAGCGGCCTTCTTTGTGTTGGAGAGGCGACAGCCGGCTAAAAGTCTGATCACTGTAAATATTGCTGAAAGAGTAGATTAGTCCACTTGTACCCCTAGGGGGAGCTGTGGAGCATTCCCTAGTGTTTAGGGTTTATTATTGAATGTTTTTCTCCTGCAGTTCAACCTACCTCTTCTTGTTTTCTCTCTCTGCTGTGTGTTAGTCTGTGTTAGTGCTTGTGCTCTGAAGGCCTCTCTGTTCTGCTAGTGGCCTGCAGTCAGTTATGGTCTTTCTACAAAATCCTGTTGCAATAACTTCTATGAAAGCAAAGTCCCAAGTGTGGATTGGATCATTTCCTCACCTCTGCCAACAGTTTGACCCTAAAATCCATAGGGGTTGGCTGCATGGTTTGCAGGACAAGGGAGGGGCCTTAACTCTTGCACCATGAACTGATTTCCCCAGTCAAAAAATCCCTCCCCCGGCCAGGTAAGAGCTTTCACTTCACGAGAACCTAAAGAACTGCTGCCAGTTGGACTGTACTGAACTAGTTGAAACAATAGTCTGATTCAGTCGGAGGCAGGGGTCATGTCTTAGAAAAAGAGGTGCTGGAGCTCAATAGCATAACTCATTAGCATAACTTATTTGCATATGCCACACAGCCTGACATCATCGGAAGTGTGGCAGAAGGCAACACCCACCACTTAGGCTCCACCCCTAGGGACTGTCTTTCCATTCTGGGGGCTGTCATTCCAGTCCCAGAGTAGCCTATCTGGGCCCAGGAGGAATGCTACACATGCTGCTTTGCACTCCTGCTGGGAGCTGGGTGCGGGGCTTGCCACCGCCTGCGCTTCTAACTGCCGGAGCTCCGCTCCTGTGCGCTCCTGCTCCAAAAGACCCCTGGTTGGAGGCATCGTGTTCCCAATCCCCAGGTCCCAGCAGAAGTTCCCCCACTTTTAGGGGCCTGGATCCACCGCTGGCCAGCTGGCCGATGGGGGAAACCCCACCCCCACAACATGGACGTCACTGCGCAATGTCCCTAATGCAGTGACGTCACCCGGAAGTGACATCATCACATTGCCGACGTCAGGTGAGTGATGCTCTAGTTTTTGGGCAGACTCTGTGGTTTTGAAGTCAAAAAACCATAGTTTTGCCAAAAACGAGTCTGTCACCCCCTGATGTTGGTGATGCGATGACGTCACTTCCGGGTAACGTCAGTGAGCCACGTGGACTTTGAGCATAGCAGAACATCCAGGACAGGACCCTGAAGCCCCCTAGAGGCAGCTTCAGACGACCTTAATGATAGGTGCAAATTAATCAAACAGTCCCTTAATGCTAAAAAGCACAAGTAGGGAGATCAGAGGTCCCCAACGTGGCCATAGGGTACAATGGAGAGATCGTGCCGCCACTGCAGCGCGACTCCAGAGAAGGGATTTAAACTTTTTTAACCCCTTCTCTCTCCGCTTCCCCAGCTGACCTGCTGTGGCAGGCTGGCTGGGGAAGAGAAGGGGAGGCATTTAAAGACTCCTCCTCTACCTTTCTTCGCTTCCTCAGCCAGCCTGTCTGCTGCAGCCAAAAAATACTGATTCCCCCCCCCCGTGCACACCCCTAGAAGCAACTGGTGGTTCCACTTTCTGCCTGAGTCTGATGTGAACTCCTTCTTTTCAGTCACGTTGTGATTTTACGTAGGTAAGTGCTGTGAAGTCTCAGCTGACTTATGGCGACCCCAGCGGGTTGGCTTTCCAGGCAAGTGAGAAGCAGAGGGGGTTTGCCATTGCTTTCCTCTGCAGAGCCTTCCTTGGTGGTCTCCCTTCCAAGTACCGACCCTGCTTAGCTTCCAAATTGGACGAGATCAGATTGCACTATGCCACCTTTCCTCCCATTGTGATGTTACAGGACCCAGCATCTTTCCCCTCTGTGCCTGCAGGAGAGCCGGGGCAGCTGGTTGGACGCATCATCCAAAGCGACCCTTTGCAGCGCTTCGACGGCTACTTGAACAACGAGGCCAACAGTAAGAAGATTGCCTACAATGTTTTCACGCACGGCGACTCTGCTTACCTCACTGGTGAGGCCTCCCGCATGCGTTTTTACACCTTTTCTCAGCTGTCAGGCCTCCCCCTTCCTCTAAGCGTGGGGTAGGTGTGTAGGTACTTCTCTTTGGGGAAAAAATATGTATATATTAGTGAAAAAGATTAAAAGGAAAATCCAAGAAAGGGGGCAGTTGCAATGAGGTATACCTAATCGGTATAGATATAGCCCATTTAATGGGTGTGTTTAAAAAGCCTGGGAAATTATATTCGTGTTCCAATGTTAAAATTATATCCTAGTTCTTTTAATAAAAGAACTTTTATCAGATCGCTGAAATGGCAAAATGTACACATCTCATTCAACAGCGAAACAGCAGGATCAGCATTGGTGGGGGTCTCTTTTTTCACGCTAGTAAAGCTGAAGTGTGTAGATTTATACTGACTCTGAATGTTCAGACAGTTATGGATATTCGAAACGTGAGCTAAGCATTTGGTCTCAAATGCTTACACCTTCCTTAACCTGTGATAAATTCACTCCAAATGGTATTTGTTTCTTCCATACCTGAAAATTTGTTATTTCTCAGCCTTTTTTCTGCAATGGCAGCTCTTTTCGGATGGACTTTGATCATTGTGTGGACGGGCATCCCTGCAATATCCTTTGCATGCTTTTAGTGACAACCCCTCAGATAAATAAATAGCGTTGCCAGCCTCCAGGTGGTGGCCGGAGATCTCCTGGGATTACAGCTTATCTTCAGGTCAACGGGGATCAGTCCACCTGGAGAAAATGGCCACTTTGGAAGGCGGACTGTGTGCCATTATACCCCCACTGAAGGTCCTCCCCTCCCCAAATCCCAACCAGCCTGCTCAGGTTCCACCCCACACATCTCCAGGTATTTCCCAACCCGGAGCTGGCAACCTTGCCCACAGATTCTTATACATATTTCCTTTTCTCTGAGATACTTAGCAGTTCCTGCTCCCTTCAAGTGAGAATTTGGACGAATATTAAAAAGATTCTCAAACTGTTGTGCACTTGCAAATCGGTGAATTAAATGGCTGGTGTATGTTGGAGGTTGTATGCAAGTTGGCTCCATCCCTGTAATGGAATGAAATCTGAGTCCTGGGGCACCTTTAAGGCCAACAAAGTTTAATTCTGGGCATAAGCTTTCGTGTGCACACTACCCTGTGTATCTGAAGAACAGTGCATGCACACGAAAGCTTATGTGCTGGGTCAGCCGGTCACCATGGATACCGTGCACTGGAAACTGGATACGCAGTCCGAAATCAAGTTGCCCAACAGAGCCGAAGGTCAGAAAGCTGGGAAATCAGTCAAAGGTTGTAGGAGCTAGGAGCGGATGCTAACAGTCAGGATCAGGTCCAAGCATGCACGGTTGCTTCTACGCTGAGGCAGGTGTGTGGGGGTGTTTATGACTAGGTCCTCCTTTCCCTGGGAGTCAATCTGCCAAGACTCACAGCCCCTCACATTGCCTTTGTAAGAGCTGCAGTCTGGCACTCCTCCTTCACTCTTGCACGTTCAGCCTCTGGCGCACCCTGCGTCTGGGACACTCAGGAGAACTAGGTGGGGATTCTGGCCTCGGGGTGTCTCCACCTGGGGGTGCTGGGCCAGGCTCAGGATCAGTCTCTCCCTCTGGCTGCCCCTCCTGCACAGCTGCTGGGGCCTCTTCTCCCTCAGGTACTGTTAAGGGTTCCTCTGCTGGGCTGACTCCAGAGGAGGCTGGGTTGCTCCCTGCCTCTTCCTCATCTGAGGAGTAGTCAGCCTCAGCAGAGCCAGTACCCATGACAGCTTATGCCCAGAATTAAACGTTGAGTCCAGTGGCACCTTTAAGACCAACGAACTTTGTTCTGTTGCTTCAGACCAACGCAGCTAACCACCTGAATCCCTGTAATGGAGAAAATGTTAATTCCAGTTATGGGGCTGGGATCATGTACAGAGTTGGTACACATGTACATGTTGTGCTCATGTTTGGGTGAACACTCAGAGGAAGGCGTGGGGCTCATTACCAGTCTCCCTTTACATGAGTCGGCCTTCAACACAGATCTAGAGCATGCATGTTGTTCCCATTCTTCAGGCCCCTCCATTGGCTGACAAAAAATGAGAAAGGGGGGGGCCTCAACCCAAGATATGGCTGTGATATATGAGGGTCAAGCTATCAAAACAAGTTAATATAAAAATGCAAATATTTATTATGCTGTACACATTAGTAAAAGATAAAATAGGTTAAAAGAAATGATCCAAATATCAGACTCTCAAAACTCTTCACATACCAGTTTGAGCCAGTTTGGTGTAGTGGTTAAGTGTGCAGACTCTAATCTGGGAAAACCGGGTTTGATTCCCCACTCCTCCACTTGCAGCTGCTGGATGACCTTGGACAAGCCATAGTTCTGATAAGAGCTGTCCTTGAAAAAGAGCAGTTTCTGTCAGAGCTCTCTCAGCCCTGCCTACCTCACAGGGTGTCTGTTGTGGGGAGGGGAAGGGAAAGGAGTTTGTAAGTCGCTCTGAGACTCCCTTGGGTAGTGAAGGGTGGGGTATAAATCCAATCTCTTCTTCTTCATACAGAGCTGTTAGTTTTCGCATGTACAATTGATGGGTATGTCTTATGACCAGTAGACCATATGCGTTTTGGTCCTTTAGGGCCTTTAGGGCCTTCCTCAGTGATCAATATTACTATTATAAACCAACATACATCCAGAAATGAAATGAATATATGGGGGGAAATCTTTAAAGCCAGGTGTTGCTTTCTAGAATTGTCAAAAGGGAGAGAAAAAGCCAAATTACCACATATCAAATGCACATAATAATTCCATAATAACTTTTAAAGTGACGGAGAAATTTTGCTGATGTTACCTCATGTGATGTGCCGTTGCTAAAAGTTTACACAATAGGCCATGACTAATCTCTCATGGTAACTGCACACACTACACCAAAATGATGAATAAATGAAAATTACATAGTTTCCTAGAATTTATAAATAGTATTATACAAATAATTTATAGCCACAGATTATTTAAATAAGCCAACCAATGTGGTACCAAATATCCACTGTGTCTGGATGTGTGTCTCTGCCATCAAAAGTAGTAATCAAGTTGCATACTTCTAACGTTACATCAATATTTAGTTGGACCCAGGGACGATGCAATCACCAGTGTTCCCTCTAAGCTGAGTTATTGTGAGCTAGCTCACAGTCTTTTAGACTCCAGCTCATACCTTTTTGTCTTAGCCCAGGAAGGAGGGCTCCAGAGCAAACTAATTTATGCAGTAGCCAAATCGCTTGCTCACAACTTTAATGCCAGTAGCTTACAAAGTAGAATTTTTGCTCACAAGACTCCCTAGCTTAGAGGGAGCATTGGCAATCACCCACATACATTTGCATTTGTATTTGCATATAATATATATATAATAATAATAATAATAATAATAATAATAATAATAATAATAATAATAATAATAGATTGGATTTATACCCCACCCTCCACTCGGAGTCTCAGAGTGGCTTACAGTCTCCTTTCCCTTCCCCTCCCAACAACAGACGCACTGTGAGGTAGGTGGGGCTGAGAGAACCCTTTTGAAGACTGCTCATGAGAGAACAGCTCTGAAAGAACTTGTGACTGACCCAAGGTCACTCCAGTAGCTGCATGGGGAGGAGTGGGGAATCAAACCCGGTTCTCCCAGATTAGAGTCCACACTCTTTTCATATTTCCCACCTCTGTTGGCTGCCCATTTGTTGCTGGGCTCAATTTGTGGTATTGGCTGTCACTGGTTATTGCGTACAAAGCTCTTCATGTCCTTGGTCCTTATTATTTGCAGGACAGGCTCTCCCCCTATTCACTGTCACCACAGCTTCTCTCATTTGAGCAAGGCCTTCTACAGGTGCAAAAACAACTGCCTGTGCACATACTTTGTTGCCCCCGCTTTATGGAGTAGCCTGCCAAAGGAGATCGGGAAGGCTCCTGCTCTCCCGGCTTTCCGGAAACTTTGCAAAACTGAATTATTCAAGAGGGGAAGGGTGTGGCTTAGTGGTAGAGAATCTGCCTGGCGTGCCAGGTTCAATCCCCGGCATCTCCAGCTAAAGGATTGCACAGTAGGTGATGCAAAAGACCTCAGCCTGAGACCTTGGAGAGCCGCTGCCAGTCTGAGTGGACAATACTGACTTAGATGGACCAAGGGTCTGATTCAGTATAAGGCAGCTTCATGCGTCTAAGAGGTCTTTTCTACGCAGGCAGTAAGGTAGCACAGTACACTATGGTTCATGAACTTACTTGGATAAACGATTAGGGATTGTGGTCTGTACTGCTGTGTAGTTTATTGTAAGTAGGATCCTATTATCTAATTGTTGTACCACTTAAAGAGTCATGTTAATACTTAAGCTGTGCTTCAGGTCATTCTTTTAGATTCCTGGTTGGTTCCAGATTTCTACTGCATTAAGTATTGAATGTCCCATCCTGTTGATTGTGTTGACCCGCTGTTTAATCTGCCTTGAGTCCCTGTGAGAAAGGCAGGCTATAAATAAAATAAAATAAGTAATATGTGGAAGACGACTGACCAGCCTGGCTTGGAATTCTGACTGCATCCCCCATACATCTGTTGGGGTAATGATTTTTCTTGGAATAAGGATAGAGGGATTGCAAAGTGCTTACACTTTTCTCGTTAACAAAGAGCCTCTGGAGATCACTGGCTGTAGGGTTCCCTAGGCCCAAGGGACAAGGAAAAGTTGGCTCACAAAAATTAAAACCACTACTTTTTGTGGGGGTCTCTTTCTTCCTCCTTTAGGTGACGTGCTAATAATGGATGAGTACGGCTACATGTTCTTCCGGGACCGCACCGGAGACACTTTTCGCTGGAAGGGTGAGAACGTCTCCACGACGGAGTTGGAGGGGACACTAAGTCGCATCCTCAGCATGACTGATGTTGTGGTTTATGGAGTGGAGGTGCCAGGTAAGGGATGATTCCGCTTTCTCTTACAATCTTGCGTTTTGTTTCCCTTTTTAATTTATATTGATAACTCTCTTGATTAACAGTCGGTTTCTGGGCCCAATTCAGGGGCTTGGCTAGAGATGCCAGCCTTCTAGGGTTACCACATCTTACATCCTTGCTTGTGGGGGGTGGGAGGGAGCTCTCCAGGAGTGGGGGGGGCAAGGCAACGTCATCGTATGCTGGGGATGTTGCACAGCACCTCTCTGGTATTTGGGGCAAAACTCTATGGTTACCATAGAGTGTAGCTCCAAATACCACAGCATCACTGTGCAACGTCCACTGTGTGATGACATCATTTCTGCATGATGTCTAATGTAAACAGTTTTTTATTTTCTGTATAAGACAAACACAAAATAAACAAACAAACATGTATACAACAAGAGCTGGGGCTTCAGTTTACAACACTAAATTGTCTTTTAATTTACCTAATACACTACCAAATTGTATTTTTCCATTTTTTCCACCTTGTATCATCAATTTATCTTTGAAATATTTTTGGTTTTGAAGTATTGGAATTGTTTGGAATAAGAAAATCAGTCCTGGTAGAATATTCATCTTTACTGTAGCTATTCTTCCCATCAGAGATATTTGTAAATTTTTCAATTTTTCCAAGTCTGTCTTAATGTCCGGTATGCGTTCCAAATAATTGTCCTTCAGCGAGGAACTGCATCTGTTTGTTATATTTATTCCTAAATATTTCACTTTTTTTTTACTTCCAAAGCTGATATTTCTTTGCGATTTAGTCATATTTTTCGTTAACATTTTGTTTTGTTAAAATTAATTTTCAGTCCTGCCACCTTGACCATATTCTTGCAGAGTTTTTAATAATTGCGTAATAGAGTCCAGTGGGTTTTCTAAAATAAAAACCAAGTCATCCGTAAATGCTTGCAATTTATATTCTTCTCTTATTTTAAGACCCTTAATGTAGGTATCTTCTCTAATCATCATTCAATTTTTCAAGCACAAATAGAAATAATAATGGTGAAACTGGGCATCCTTGTCTATTTCCTTTCTATATCTCAATACTCTGTGATAAATCTCCGTTGACAATGACGCTTGCTTTACTTTATATAAATTGCTTTAATTATTGTAAAAAAATCTTTGCCACATTGTGAGATTAATAATTGTTCCAGCTGACATTATCAAAAGTTTTTTCAGCATCCAGGAAAATCAAGGCCATCTGTTTTTCAGGGTATACTTCAAAATATTAAATTACGTTTAATATAGTTCTTACATTATTTCTAAGTTGTCTTTTTGGCAGGAAGCCAGCTTGATTTTGATGGATTATTTGTGTCAATACTCTTTTCTGTCTTGTGACCAAAATAGAGGCATAAATTTTATAATCCATTCTTTCTTTCTCATCTGTACTTTGTGTATCAAAGTTATTAAAGCTTCATTCCAAGTTTCTGGTATTTTACCTTCAATTATTATATTTTGAATAACATGCTTTAAAGGTATTGTCAGCTGGTCTTCAAAGATATGATAAAATTCTGCCGGAAGGCCATCCAGGCCTGGGGTCTTCCCTTATTTTTGCTTTTTTAGTGCTTCTGTTAATTCAGAAAAAGTTAGAGGATCATTTAAAATTTTCTTTGTTCCTTGGTAAATTTCTTTGAATTATTCTTATTTTTAGAAGATCTTTGACTTCCTCATCTGTAGCTTCTCTTTTTTGATATAATTTCTGATAAAAGGCTTCAATAGTCTTTTTCAAGTCTTTAGGTATGTTTGTTTCTTTTCCTTCCTCATTTCTTAAAATTTTTATATTCCTTTTTTCTTTTTCTTTCCGTAATATGTACGCTAACCATCTTGTCAGTTTGTTAGCATTTTCAAAGTAATTTTGTTTTGCGTACATAATTTTTTTGGCTATTTCTTGTGTTAACAAGCAGTTAATTTGATGTTGTAATAATTTTAGTTTCATTCTTAATTCATCAGCTGAAGGGTCTTGTTTCATCTTCTCTTCCTGTTTCTTAATTTGTTCCTTACTTTGCGTAAATTTTTCTGTCATAAGAACATAAGAGAAGCCAATGTTGAATCAGGCCAATGGCCTATCTAGTCCAACACTCTGTCACACAGCGGCCAAAATATACCAGGTGCCATCAGGAGGTCCAGCAGTGGGGCCAGGACACCAGAAGCCCTCCCACTGCTGCCCCCTCCAGCACCAAGAATACAGTGTATCACCTGCCCCAGGCTGAGAGTTCCCATCTATACCCTGTGGCTAATAGCCACTGATGGACTTCTGCTCCATATGTTTATCTAATTCCCTCTTGAAACTGTCCATGCTTGTAGCTGCCACCACCTCCTGTGGCAGTGAATTCCATATGTTAATCACTCTTTGGGTGAAGAAGTACTTCCTTTTATCTGTTCTAACCCGACTGCTCAGCAATTTCATGGAGTGCCCATGAGTTCTTGTATTGTGAGAAAGGGAGAAAAGTACTTCTTTCTCAACCTGCTCAATCCCATTCATAATCTTATAAACCTCAATCATGTCACCCCTCAGGCGTCGTTTCTCCAAGCATTTTAACCTTTCTTCATAGGGAAGGTGTCCTTTTGTTTCCTAATATGTGCAGCTTCTCTAATTATTCAGCCTCTGGTATAAGCCTTAAATGCATCCCGCACCACTCTGATGGAAATATCTGGCTGTATATTTTGTTTAAAAAACATTTGAAATTCTTTTTTAGACTCTGTTACATTTTTACTGAAAAATGAAAAATTTGTATTTAAAGACCATCTATTTTTCTTTGGTATGTCTTGTAGTGTAAGCATAACAGGATTGTGGTCTGCAAACGTTGCTGGTAGCATCTCCACTTCTAATAAGTCATTGATAAGTGTTGTTGATATCCAACACATCTATTCTTGACCATAACTTATGTCTTGCTGAATAAAAAGTACAGTCATTCTTTGTGGGATTTCTCACTTTCCAAGAGTCAACCAGATTGCATTCTTCTGCCAGTTGCAAAAATATATTGGGAAGTTCACTATCTTGTTTCTGTTTTCCAGTTGTCTTTTTTCTATCTAGTAGTTTGTCAGATACAGCATTGTAATCTCCAATCAGACAGATTTCCTCAAAATTTTGTTTGGAGATAAGTTCTTGCAGGAGTTTATAAAAATTTTCTTGATGTTGATTGGATGCATATATATTTACAATCAAGGTTATTTTACCTTGTCATTGTATTTGAATTATCAGAATTCTTCCATCTTCTGAGCTGTATACCAGCTCCAGGTGTAAATGTTCTTTCACATATGTTACTACACCTCTTTTTTTCTTTTTCTTATCTGAAGAAATAAATAATTTTCCAATTTTTTACATTTCCAAATATTTTTGATCTGGATATTTTATATGTGTCTCTTGTAGGCATATGATGTCTAATTGCATCTTTTTCAATTGTTGAAATATCTGTCTTCTTTTTGGGGGTGCATTCAATCCGTTGACATTTATTGAAATCATCTTTATTTTTCTTTTATCCATCTTGCAGTTGTGTTTTGGTGCCTTCTTTGTGCTTCAGTTTAAGTCTTGTAACTGTTTGGGATGTTGTAATCTTTATGGGTTTTCAGGTTGCTGTACTCATTTTTGTTGTCCCTGATGTTCCTTGTGAATCTTGGTTGTCCTCTTCTGTATTCTCTGGTTCCTCTGTTTTCAAATCTTCTCCAAAGTCTTCTGCTTTGAAAGTTGAGTTAATTCTGTATCTTTTACCCTTGTAAGGAAAAAGGATACCTTCTGGAAGTAGCCATCTATATGGAATTTCATTGTTTCTCAGAATTGTTTTAAGTTCCATATATTCGTTCCTTTTCTCTCTCACCATGGGGTTTCTTTTAAGATTTTTATTTCTGTGTCTTCTATTTGGAGGGATGTTTCATTTGCTGCTTTAAGGATTTCATCTCTTATTGTCCTTTTATGGAATCTCACATGCATCTCTCTAGTTTATTTCTTTTTGCATTTGCAGAGTTGACTCTATAGGCCACATCCATCTCATTATGAACTTCATCGATATCTTATGTGTCTATGTCTTTTGCAAGGATTTGCACCATTTCACTTTAAAAATTTCATTATCTTTCTCTGGAATGTTTTGAAATCTCAAAGTATAGGCTGCCTTTTCAAGTTCCAGTTTCATCAGTGTCTTCCATAGAGGTTTGTTTATATTTTACTATTTCTAGTTTAAGTGCCATTTCTTCTGATTTATTTTCTACTTTGTTAGTTTAGTTAAATCTGAAATTTCTTGACTATTTGCTTTAAGTTGTTTCTGGACCTCTTCCATCTGATGTGTCACTTGTACAAGACTATTTTATTTTGCATAGGCTTAACTGCTGTTGCTACTGCTGTAATTACAGCTGATGCTACTACCTCCTGAATTAATGCTTGTTAAGTCTTTTGTTGAAATTTCTGCTCAGTTAGCATCTACAGATTTACCTTGCCCTGGAGATGGAGCACCAGGAGGCTTTCACCTCCTGTGCAACTAGACATGTTCAACTTTTATGTTAAGACCAGAGAACCTCTTAAAACAGCTTCCTACCAAATACTTTTAAATTCAAACAGTTTTCTATATTTCCAAAACAGTTATTATTATTGATAACCTACATACAGAAAAGAAACCTTTTGCCAGCTTATTCAGACAAAGTTATCACCTATTTACAATACTGTTAGAACAAAGCATACTTTGATAGATACAGCATATAAAGACATAACAATACCAGATTAAAATTTACATCACACAGGAAGTGATGTTTGAAAAGTGAAACTGAGTTTCAGGTAGTTTATCAGTTCTTTTTTCCTTCTTCTCTTCTTATCCAAGGCAGTTAATGAACATCTGTCTTTACTTTGTAATCCAAATACTGTTTGTTGTTGTTCAGTCGCACAGTCGAGTCCGACTTTTCACAACCCCATGGACTGCCTTACGCCAGGCCTTCCTGTCTTCCATCGTGCTCCGGAGTTTGCTTAATTTCACGTTCATTGCATCGATAATACTGTCTAACCATCTCATCCTTTGCCGTTCCCTTCTTCCTTGACCTTCAATCTTTCCCAGCATCAGGCTTCACCAGTGAGTGCTCCTTTCTCATTGGGTGGCCAAAGTATTTGAGCTTTAGCTTCAGTATATGGCCTTCTAGGGCAGTGTTTTTCAACCTTTTTGTGCAAAGGCACACTTTTTTCATGAAAAAAATCACGAGGCACACCACCATTAGAAAATGTTAAAAAAAATTAACTCTGTGCCTATATTGACTATATGTAAAGTAATTCTCTTGAATAGGAATCAAATAAACACAAAGAAATAATTTTATAATTACTTTATTATGAAATAATAATACTTTATTTTATAATTGTTCATATGTTATGGATGAAATTGGAATTTTTCCCACGGCACACCAGACAATATCTCACGGCACACTAGTGTGCCACGGCACAGTGGTCGAAAAACACTGTTCTAGGGAACAGTTAGGGTTTATTTCTTTTAGGATTGACTGATTTGATCTCCTTGCAGTCCAAGGGACTCTCAAGAGTCTTCTCCAGTACCATAATTCAAAAGAATCCATTCTTCGGCGTTCAGCCTTCCTTATAGTCCAACTACTGGGAATACTATTGCTTTGACCATATGGACTTTTGTTGACAGGGTGATGTCCCTACTTTTTATTATGCTGTCTAGATTTGCCATTGCTTTCCTCCCAAGGAGCAGGCGTCTTTTCATTTCATGGCTGCAGTCACCATCTGCAGTGGATCTTGGATCCCAGGAATGTGTAGTCTGTCACTGCTTCCATGACTTCCCCTTCTATTTGCCAAGGAGTGATGGGGCTGGATGCTATGAGCTTAGTTTTTTTTATGTTGAGTTCCAATCCAACTTTTGTGCTCTCCTCTTTGACCATCAGCAAGAGGCTCTTTAGGTCCTCTTCGCTTTCTGCTGTTAGAGTGGTATCGTCTGCATATCTGAGGTTGTTAATCTTTTTCCCAGCAATCTTAATTCTGGCTTGTGATTTACCCAGGCCAGCATTTCGCACGATGTACTCTGCATATAAATTAAATAAGTAAGGTGACAATGTACATCCTTGTCGTACTCCTTTTCCGATGCTAAACGAATCAGTTGTTCTGGATCCAGTTCTAACTGTCGCTTCTTGACCCTTATACATGTTTCTCTATTACTTTGCATTGTTCATTCAGGAAAGCCTCCTTATCTCTCCTTGCTGTTCTCTAGAAATCTGCATTCAGTTGGGTAAATCTTTCCTTTTCACCTTTGCCTTTCACTTTTCTTCTTTCCTCTGCGATTTGTAAAGCCTCGTCAGACAGCCTCTTTGCTTTCTTGCATTTCTTTTTCTTTAGGATGGTGGTAATTGCTGCCTCCTGTACAATGTCACGAACCTCCATCCATAGTTCTTCAGGCACTCTATCAAATCTAGGCCTATTCTTCACCTCCACTGTATATTCATCAGGGGTGTGATCTAGGTCAAACCTGAATGGCCTGGTGGTTTTCCCAACTTTCTTCAGTTTAAGTCTGAATTTTGCAATGAGTGGCTCATGATCTGAGCCACAGATATAGAGCTTCTCCGTCTTTGACAGCAAATTATATACTCGATCTGATTTCGGTGTAATCCATTAGGGAATCTTCATACAGATCATACAGTTCCAAACTGTAAATTGTAAATCCAAAGAGGAGAAAGCTTCAGTAAAATAAAACTTATTCCAATAGGAGAGAAACCACTGTCCCAAATAGTTCAATATTATAATCCACAGTCTATTGTTGCAAAACCAATAGATCTGTTAAACAGTTCATTCTCAGGCATCAACCATTTCTCTTTTTTAGTCCACAGTATTATTTAAAAGCCTTCTTTTATGTTTCTTTTCTAAGCCACTTCAGGGGAGAAGTGGAGGGGGGAATCCCTTCACCCAACTGCTCTTCTTAGCTTTGTAGTTAAAAAATTTAAAGGGCTAAACACTTTTAGAGAAGCTTGTTGCATTCAAAGTACTCACAGTGTGGAAATTCTTGTTGAATTACTTGCGCGGGGTTCGCTGTTCTCCCCCTTGTCCCAGTAGTCACGGCTCTGCTGCTATGGCTGCCACAGAAGCTCTTGCCTGGGTTTTGCTTCAGGGCAGCTCTGGACTCAATCTGCTCACTGCCGCTCACTGAGAGTCCAGAGTCAAACCCCCTGCATTGGGCTTCTCTTCGGGAAGCCCAGTGGGGTTTGAGATCCCTTGATCCCCTCTTGAAACGCAGCGATCTGGCAGACTACTCAGGAGCAAGCCCTGGAGCTGACCGCCACCGCCGCACCGAAAACCGGAAGTCATTTCTGCATGATGTCATCATGTTGGGGATGTCGTGCCAGGGTGGGGCTGTTGGGGGTGGGGCTTCCCCTGCCAGCCAGTTGGCTGGCAGTGAGCAGAAGCCTGCAAAATCAGGGGATCCCCCACTTTCACCTGGTGGTTGGCAACCCAACAGTCTCCAGATGGGCCCTGGGGATCTCCAGACTATATTCTCCCCTGGAGAAAATGGATGCTTTGGAGGGTAGATTCCATAGCCTTGTACCCCACTGTCATGGGTCTTGGCTCCGCTGGGGCTGACTGTTCCTCAGATGAGGAAGCGGCATGGAACAACCCAGCCTCCTCTGGAATCAGCCCAGAAGAGGAACCTTTGCCAGCACCTGAGGGAGAAGAGGCCCCAGCATCTGTGCAGGAGGGGCAGCAAGGCGAAGAGACTGAGGTGCAGTCGGAGGGACAGTCTGGTCCAGAGCCTGGCCCAGAACCCCCAGTTGGAGACGCCCTGAGGCCAGAGTCCCCACCTAGCTCACCTAAATGTCCCACACTCAGGGTACGCCAGTGTCTGAATGTGCAAGAGAGGAGGAGGAGTGCCAGACTTCAGCTGTTGCAAAGGCAACGTGAGCAGCTGTGAGTCTTCGCAGGTTGCCTCCCAGGGAAGGCAGGATCCTGTCATAAGCAACCACACTCACCTGCCTCAGTGCGGATGCAACCATGTGATCTCGGACCTTGTCCCATCTGCCAGCCTCCGCTCCTTGCTCCTGAAAACTCTGATTTCCTGGCATTCTGACCCTCTGCTCTGTTTCTTGGCTTTTGGACTGTGTATCCAGCTTTCAGTGAAGTGTATCCGTGGCGACCAGCCAGACCCAGCACACCCAATGAGGTCCCTGTTCTCCCCCAGGCTCCACCCCCAAATCTCCAGGAGTTTCCCAACCTGGAACTAGCAACCCAGTAACCCCCACAGAGGTGAGCAAGAGAGACCTGGCAACCCTCCTGTTGGCTTTGATCTTCATGTGTGTCATAACGGATGCCTCCACTCCCTGTATTCCAGGAATCCCCTTGAGCACTGAGATAACCTGTGGGGCCTTGCCCTGGGTACAGTCTTTCATGGAGGCAAGCATGATCACAAGAATATAGGCATGAAGCCGTCTTAAACCAAATCAGACCCTCGGTCCATCAGTGTCAGTCCTGTTGACTCAGACTGGCAGTCAGGCCCGGCACCAGGTGTCTGGGCGCCCTAGGCAGGACAGCCTGGGGCGCCCACCCCACCGGGGATGCCAACCTCCCGGTGGGGCCTGGAGATTGCCCAGCACCATTTTCCTGGGCGCATCGGAGCTGTGAGGCGCCCAGGAAAGCCAGGGAAGGGGCGGAGTTAGAATCTTCGCCCCTTCCCTCCCAGCGCCGGCTTTTCTGGGCACCTCGCAGCTGGGGATTGAACCTTGGAATGGGGCCTTTTTTTGGTGGTGTCCCCTAGAAGTGTTGAAAGCCTTCCCTATAGTGGCCTGATTCTTCCATTCAAGAGATGAGACAAGGGATTTTCACTGGGCATTCAGAGGAGGTGTTCTGTTGGCCTGGATACCTTTTTTGGCTGAGTTTTTGTATCAGTTGTTTTCTTGTACTGAGTTGATTAAGGTTGCTCCCATGTGGGGATATTCGCTATTGTGTACAGAGTTTCGAGGGCGGGTCTCAATATTTGTGTGTGTGTTTTTTCCCCTTCTGCGCAGGGAAAAACAGCATAGGGTGGCTTTTAGTAGAAGAACAGTGCAAGGGGATAGTTATATATACAGCCCCGTTCTTCTCTTGATCCATGTTCCGTCTTTTAATAGAAGCACCTGTAGCTGCCTTCCATTTTTAAAAAAATCAAGAAAGATAATTGCAGAACTACACCTAGGGTATAGTTCTGCCCTCAGTGTGACTGGGCACAAAGAGATTTCCCACACGTCATGCGTCAAGCTTCCATTGTCTATGCCAGATGCAATGTTGGTCTTCCATCTACCCTGACCTGGGACCTACCCCCAGGCAGCTGTGGGGACCCACTGATCAGCATGTATATGACATCAGCGCCATGTCAGAGGGAGAGCAGGCCCCAGGGCCCCCAAAGTTGGCTGTGCTAAACGGAGTCCCCTCGACCATCTTGCTGTCCTACTCCTTCGGCCAACTGTAGTGCAAAGACAGGCAGGGGGCATGGCTTCCTCTACGTGGTCCTTAGCTAGGGTTGCCAGACCCCCCTGGTGGAGGCAGGGGTCCCCCACTGCCTGGTCCCATCTCCCCACTGCTGATCAGCTGGCCTGGCCAGCAGGGGGAAACTTGTCCCAGAAAAGAGAAGAAGAGATTGGATTTATACCCCACCCTTCACCAGAGTCTCAGAGCGGCTTACAATCTCCTTTCCCTTCCCCTTCCCACAACGGACACCCTGTGAGATAGGTGTGGCTGAGAGAGCTCTTTTGAGAACTTCTTTTGAGAGAACAGCTCTGAAAGAACTTGTGACTGGCCCAAGATCACCCAGCTGCCTTCATGTGGCGGAGTGGGGAATCAAACCTGGTTCTCCAGACTAGAGTCTGCTGCTCTTAACCACTACACCAGAGATCTATCTGACATGCAGCAACATGTCTACATCACTGCCCATGTGACCCGAAAGTGACATCATCACATCCGGGATGTCAGGGCAACACTCTAGTATTTGAACAAAAACTCTATGATAGAAGCTGAATTTACCATAGAGTTTTTGCCCAAATACCAAAGTGTCACCTCAACGTACCGGATGTAATGGCATCACTTCCTGGTCATGTGGGCAGTAATGTGGACAGGCTGTACGTCAGATGGGCCTCCCTGCTGCTCCCAGTAAGTTCCCCCCATTCTCTGCCTGTTGCCAGGAGAGTCCCGGAAACCCTACCCTTAGCAGCAGGTCCTTCCACAAATAATTTTGCAGCTCTTTCTAGAGGGGCATAGGTACAACTGCCAGCTCTCCCGTTATAGCAGGAGTGTCCTCCTGTGCCCTGAGCCCTCCACACACACACCAAAAAACCCTGCTCACTAAGGCAGTGGGGGAATGGGAAGAAACCTGTGTTGCTGCAACATCGTTTCCCACTTGAACCCAGAAGTAACCTCACTGTGTCAGCCGTTGTGAAACTCTAGGATTCCTCTGAAGCTCTGTGATAAAAACCTAGGAATCCTAGAGTGTCGTGCTGATGCAGTGACATCACATCTGGGTTTGTGCCGGAAGTGAACATGTGGCATTGGCACAACAATGATTTTATATTTTTCTCCTGCTGGTTACCAGCTGTGAGGCGCCCAGGAGAGCCGGGGAAGGGGCGGGGTTAGAACGGGGTTAGGGCAAGCCATGGTGGGGGCGCAGAAGAACACCGGGATAAAAGGTTCCGCCATGCGATTAGGAGCTGCCACTGATGAATGAGCTACTGAAATCATCTATTACGGCCCACACTCTACTGGCACCCTACTGAGGATACCGGTCTAGTCATACTGGACCATCTTACAACCACTGCCATCTGCCCTTGGCTGTTGTACTTAATCTGCACTTTATATGTTATTGTTGAACTTTATCTGTGTTGTATTGCAATTTTAACTCATTGTACGCCGCCTTGAGCCTGCTTGTCAGGCAAGGCGGGGTATAAATCGAAATAAATAAATAAATGCTCATGTGAAGGACGAATTTACTGACATTGTATCATGGCCCAGCATGGATTCCAAAACAGAATAATCCAGATGGGGCCTAGTATAGCCAGAGGACATTGGGCCAAGGCTCCTTCCTGGATTTTGCGGGGTGGGTCGTGGTAGGCTCTGTTATCTAGGTGGCCAAGGGAGAAAAAAATAATCCTAGCAAAGTTGTATGTTTCAGGAACTGAAGGGAAGGCTGGAATGGCGGCCATCGTTGACCCAGACCACTCCTATGACTTGGTGGCCTTTGCGGAAGAAATGAAGAAGGAGCTGCCTGCGTATGCCCGACCTATTTTCCTGCGGCTGCTTCCAGAAGTGCATAAGACAAGTGAGTCCCTTTGTGGAGAGAGGGGTGCTTTAGACGCAGGGGAAATTGGATGAAGCTGCGGGGCAAAATGCGGCCTTGAAAGCAAGTAGTGGGAAACTGACACGTAGAATCGGGAGGAAAGGAAGAGCAAAGGCAGAGCAGCAGCTAGTGGGAAATCGGTCTCACTTTAGGGTCTGCCATCACGCTGAAGAAGGGAATGGGGGACTGGAATGCCTTAATGCTCCTTCTTTCCCTCCTTTCTCTCCTTTCCCTGCCCTTTGTGACGCAGGCACCTTCAAATTCCAGAAAACGGAGCTGCGCAAGGAAGGTTACAATATCTCTGTGGTGAAGGACAAGTTGTATTACCTGGAGCCGAGGCAATGCCGATACTTCCCGTTGACCGAGGAGGTCTACAAGAGGATCCAGTTGGGACTGGAGAAACTGTAAACCAGCCGCTGCTCTTCTTGTGGCTTCAGTGCCTCCTCCTGAGGTGGGAGAGGACGTGGAAAGCCGGAAAGGGTTAAAAAATTAAGGAAAAAGGCACAGTACATGAGTTTTTTAAACAACAACAAAAAACATTTACCAAGTTTTACAGAAGACCGTGGCATACAATTTGGGGAGATAGCGGACGGAGAAGATTGCATACCAAAGCATAAAAAAAACAAAACATTACGGCTTTATTTTCTGTTTCATGTAAATGGTGACCATTGGGATGGGTGAGGGGGGGATGGCGGGTGAGCATGGCATTTCCCCTCCTACTGGCATGAGTGTGGTGGGGATCAGTCTGCCCTCTTCCTGGTTTGCCCCCCAAAGCCAGGGAGACCTGCAAGGGCTGCGCTGATTTGTGGTGCCTCTAGGGGGCACTGTGGTGCTTTCTTTCCCTTCCAATCAGGCGGTTGTGGCTGAAACTTTGGATACCTTGTTGAAAGCTTATCCAAATGTTTTCCAAGGGCCATCCTGGGAGAACCAAAAAAAAAAAAAAAGTTGTGGATTCTATTTTAATGGGAAGGATTGTCTCCTTCCTATTGGCTGCTAAAATGTTATTGCTAACGTGGACTGGGTGGGAAGGGGAATGGGGATGATGGGAACACGTGTCTGCCATGACTTGACCGTTTTTTTCCCCAGGGATTTTTTTTTTCTGCTTTCACAGTTGGACTGTTTTTTAGTTTCCCATGTGTTATAATTTATTGCTTTTTTAAAAAAAGAAATGATCCACTGCAAGATAAGTACAAACTGGCTGGATTTCTTCATCCTGTACAGTTGTTTTGCTGGCAGCACCTGATTTTCGTTCGTGGTATGTAAACACGGCTGTCTTCATTCCGCTGCTTTCTGTGGAGGGCTTTTTTAGAAGGTCAGAGGCAAAAGGTCTCTGTGGTCAGTCCTTGAGAACTGCACGCTCAGCAACGGTGTCCCCCCTGGAAACTCACTCCCTTCTATAAGTGTTCCTAGCTGACGCTTAAGCCTCCTGGGCTTTCCGAAAGGTGAGGATTTGTGCATTTTTTTTAAAAATTAAATGTTCCTCAGTGATTTGCCAGAGCACAGATAAAGTGTATGTCCACACTAGTGCTTCCACTGGTGTGGTTGTTGCATAGTGTGTTTTGTGCATATCTGCGCTGTACAGCACTTATGAACTGGAGGATCCAGGCAAGAGCTAGTGGTGGAGAGCTCCAGGTGGGGAGGCTAGATAGAATAGAGTAGGGGTCCCCAACACAGTGCCCGTGGGCATCATGGGGCCCACGGACACCTTTTCTGGGCCCCACCAAGTGTTTTTAGGAAGTGGGTGGGGCCAGGTAAGGCTTTTGTCCAGCAAGGCTTCTGATTGGCTGTGCAGATTTTTTTTATAAATGTTACTTTGGCAGCAGCTGCCACCACAGCACAAGGATCTACACTGTGTTACTCATGTTAAGCTTGGCAATCATTTTGTGGCAGGGTCCGCCTCCTGTGGCAGCCATTTTGTATCAGCCATTTTGTTGCTGCGCCCACCATGCCATGTCAGAATTCCAAATGTGCTTACAGGCTCAAAAATGTTGGGGACCCCTGGAATACAGTGTGTGGCTCCTGTATCTTTGAAAGACTAAGAGTCTATCAAGGACAGCTTTGCTTGCAGAAGATCCTGAGTTCAGTCCCTGGCACCTGCCACAAAAACGGATCTCTGAAAACAGGACTGGGAAAGAGCTTGAAAAGCTGTTTGCCAGACAGTGTTGATAGTAACGGACTAGATTCACTGATGGTCTGATCCACTGCAAAGCAGACCCCAGCGCTGGCCAGTCACACAAAACGTATGCCGACATGCTCTACAGGTAATAAGAGCAGAAGGCAAGGTAGCATCCGAGATGACGCATGGTAATAAGGTGCCATCTTGGATGTACATGTCGTGGGGGCCAATGACCTATTTAAGGAATTTTAACCTTATTAACTGGTTAATCAACTAGATATAAGTAATAAATGTGCTCTGGGCACAGATGATTCAGTCTTGGGGCCACACGGAATGCCCCCTTGATTCTATGATTCTGTGTCTTCCCTGGAAGCAAATACAAGTAGTAAACTCGTCCTTCATCTTTGTTTATAGATATGGAAATGGAATTACAAGAACCCTCCTGGGACTAAAAAAGGAGGGCAGGAAACATGGCATAGCTCATTCATAGCTCCCCCCCCAAAATCCTGGAAGTGTAACTTGATACTTGATCCAGATGGTGCATGTTCAGTTTTTCTGTTATGCGCACTGTTTGCACGCACTTGTAGTGTTCTTGCCCATTTGGGAAGGGCCATGGCTCAGTGGGGGAGAGCACATGCTTTGCACACCAAAAGAAAGAATTGAGCATCTTGGGCTAACGGGGCTGGGAAAAGGCCTCTTCCTGAGGCCTTGAAGAGCCACCACATGCCACAGTGCTGGCAATACTTGGCTTGATGGAACGATGGCTTGATGTCACAAGACAGTTCCTTCCACTTCTAATGCAGCTTCTTTGTGTGAAAGAGAATCTTAGAACTGGAGCTGATGGGCAGTCAGTGGTCTTGGAACCTAGCCCCGTGCCTCAAGGCGCTTTCGTTTGACCTCCTTTTCGGGACCTCAAAGGAAGGAGCTTCGGCAGCTTCTTCTGCTACCAAGATGTTTTTAGGAAAATGTTTAACGTATAAGCTATTGCTAAGGAGTTGTCTTCTGTTTTGTGGGTGGGTGGGGATATTTTCAGTCAGAAAGGCACAACGTTCAAAGTCAGACGTGACATTCTAGGGTTGGGTCAGTTTGTCACCTCAGATACTTGTCTCCAGAATGCACCGTTGTGGTGTCCTGTCCCTTGCTGTAGGACGAAATAGTTGCTCCTCTGACAGGGTTCTCCAAGGACATGGAACTTTGGCAACTGGGTTGGTCATACAGAGCCATCCTCAGGGTCCAGTCTTCAAATAACTTGAAGAGAGGGAAGGAGTTGTGTCGGGAAGACTCCCCTTCATTCAGTGTTGTGGCCCCAATCCAATTGGGGCAGGGGGAAGGCTTCCGACTGCTTTCCCCTTTTTATAAATTGTGGGAGATCCTGACTGTGGATTGCACATTTCACATCTGCTTTGTCCTTCCGGGCCTCTAAAGGAAGGAATGAAATCTTGTGGTGAGGGATCAGAATCAAGAAGGCAAGCTCTTTTTTCTGCTTGGGTTTTCCCGCCATTTTGTCCTGCCCTCTTCCTCCATACCTGCCAGGCTACGTGCTGAGATACTGGGCCACACTCAGCCATAGGATTTGTCAGATGATCTCCTCTCTTACCCTTGATTCACACACTTTACAAAGTATACAGGTTGGGCCTGGGGTCCCTACCCTATTTAACAGTCAGATGTTACCTCACACAGGGTGCCTGATTCAGACCGGTGCTGTGGAGAAAGGGCTCTGGGATTCCCCCTCATGACATTCCCCCTGACCCAAAAAGGGACTAGAAAGGAAAACCCTGCTTGGCCCCTTGGGGAAACATGTCTTCCCGACGGGACGCACAGCAACCCCTTCTAGACCTTTTCAGGTTCAGCATGCCACAGTCCTAATCCAAATCATCCCTCAGGCGTGTGGGAACGGAAGAGCTCCACAACTCATGTCTGACTCGGTGGGGATCCCAGACCCAACCAGTACGCTCTGTTATGTGTGAACTGGCAGCCTGTATGAGCGCATACACATCAGCCCCTCTGTACGTTCTCCTGTCTCTTCCGCGTTTGACTGTCTCCAGCCGTTGGATGGCAGGGAATTAGCCTTTCTCAACCAAAGGGCTACATTAGAGTCCAGTCAGTGTTCCCTCTCAGCTGAGTTAGTGTGAGCTAGCTCACAGTTTTTTAGCCTCCGGCTCACACACTTTTGCCTTCGCTCAGGAAGGATGGCTCCAGGGCAAACTAATTTACGCAGGAGCCAAATCGCTCGCTCACAACTTTAATGCCGATAGCTCCCAAAGTAGAATTTTTGCTCACAAGACTCCACAGCTTAGAGGGAACGTTGAAACCGGTAGCACCTTGGGGACCAAAAAGAATTTCTGGGTATAAGCTTTAGAGAGTCAAAAGTCCCTTCGTCAGACACAAGTCCAGAGGGACTCAGGTGCTACTGGACGCCAGTCTGGTGGTTCTCCTGCAGGCCGAGACAGCTGCCTTCTGAAACTATCTCAACCAATCAGATGATGTAGCACAAGGGGGCTGCCCTTGTCTGAAATGACTCTGGGGTTGGAGGGAGGCCTGAAGGGTTCCGCAGAGGCGCAAACTAATCCCTGCTACGTTCATGGGAATATAGGAGAACAGTCAGGCCTGGAAAGCTCCGGCTGCCTTACAAGGTAGGGACCAGAGGCGTATGCAAAGACGCAAGTAAGGGGAGGGGCTGTGGCTCGGTGGTAGATCATCTGCTTGGCATGCGGGAGGTCCTGCGTTCAATCCCCGGCATCTCCGGTTAAAAAGACCAGGTGGTAGGTGATGGGAAACCTCTGCTTGAGGCCCTGGAGAGCCGCTGCCAGTCTGAGTAGACAACAGTGCCCTTGATGGATCAAGGGTCTGATTCAGTGTGTCAGCTTCATGCGCTATCCCACCGCCCACTGGAGGATCCATTGACTGCCATCTCTTGAGCTCTGCTTCATGCCCTGCGAGTAGATGCACGGCACTGAGGTTGGTCCAAGCCCCCTGGGAGGAGGAGCTGCAAACTGTGTTCACCTGCAGATGAACAAGCCTGGTTCAGTCCAAGGCGTAGCTGAAGTGGGGAATTTGAACGGTACCTTCCCTGTAACACTAATTTATTGACATCGGGGTGTGATCTTGTGCAAGTCTTGCTGAGTTCAACTCGGCTTGCGCAGGAGAACATCCTGGAGAATGGTGCCCACACGAGTCACATCTGCTGTATGTTGGATTCTGTTGGCACCCAAAATCAGCCGCCCAAGATGGTGGGCCTCACCCTACTGCACGGTGGGGCTTCCGCTGGAACAAATAGTGCAAGAGCTGGGTTTCTCTTTTCTTTTCTGGAAAAGGGGAGTCTGGATCTCTGCTGCTGTTTTGTTTTAGTTCTTCCTTCAGGATTGGTACACGCAAATGTGTGTGCATGTAGTTGACTTACAGCGACCCCCGTAGGGTTTTTGAGGCAAGACAATAACAGGGATGGTTTTCCATTGCCTTCATCTGCATCGCGGCCCTGGACTTCCTTGGTGGTCTCCCATCCAAGTACAAGCCAGGGCCAACCCTGCTTAGCTTCCGAGATCTGATGAGACCGGGCTCGCCTGGGCCATCCCAGTCAGGGCTTTATTCCCTCCCCGCTGCTGGGTCATGCCAGCATTGGAAAATGTTAGGGTGAACCAGCTGTTTATACGGAGCGAGATGCATTTGTGACTACAGGGCTTGAAGCAGGGCGGCTGCAGCTGGGGAGGAGCCGTTCTCGTTCCCTGCTGGACCTGACCTGAAGCTTCTGTACAAAAAAGTCATGTGACAAAGATCATTGCTGCTCGTGGGGATAAACAGGCCTTTGGTGGGAAGAATGCAAGAGCTGCTGGTGAGAATGATTTAAAGTGCATTCCGGAGACAGAATTGTCCCCCTTGCTAGGTAGGGCTGTGCCGTAATATGCTGTATTGTGAAGCAGCCGGCCAACTAGCCCTTTCTTGCATATTGGAGGCTTGTAGCAGAGGAGGTGGGAAGGGGAGGACTCGGCAGTTTCCATCCTATCTGCCTGGGGATAAACCATGGAACCTTCCCCCCCACCCACCCACTCCATCCCATCGACAGCTCAAGATCAGTATAGCTCCAGAAACCCTTTTGTTCCTCCTCCTTCCAGGCCAGGATTCCTTGGGGACAGCACCGGACGCTATGTAGGTGTCAGTCCTCTTGCAGAGCTCTACAGAGATGAGAGGAGGATCCCCAGCCACGGTCCCCAAACCTGATGGGCACAGTATGAGAAGGACAGCTGTGAAAAGTGTTGCCAGATCCAGTGGCAGGAAAGCTCCCCAGTTGAGACAGCGTACCAAACCGTAGTTGAGATTGCTTAACGTTGTGCTTGAATTTGCAAACCATGGTTTGCCATAGGTTGGTAAACCAGTATTGGAAACCATGGGTTGTGGTTAGCTTTGGGTTGGCATCATGTGGGCAAACCAGGGTTGTTGTGGCTGTTGCTGTCTTCTGGAGGTTGCTGTACTGCACCGAGGAGATAAGAAGGAACTTAGTGCTGAGGAGATGGCATGTGGAAGCTTTGAACCATGGTTTGCTGTAGGTTGGAAAGTTCAAGCTGCGGTTTGGATGACATGTTGTGGCTGACACAAACCAGGGTTTGGCAGGCTGTTTGAATTCAGCCACCATCTTTAAGGGTTGCAGAGAAGGGGGAATCTTCCACCACTGCAAATTATCTTCCTGCCACAACAGCCGTTTAAAACTGTCCCTTCTGTGTAGCTCTGAATTGGCTTCCATTGGCAGCAACCTTCCCCTCAGTGAGTGTTCAGTTGAGTGTAAACAAAGAAGCACACAAGACAGCGCTAAGAAAGAGGTATAAATTTGCACATAACGGGAAGAAAACATTAACCAGGGCTTGTTGCACAATACCCTGTTAGGAGTCAGGACTGTACTACATGTGCTGACTTTAATAATGCCTCAATCTACTGGTTTGGACCAGCCATCCAGACAGGCTCCAACTGGCTGGTGGGTGTCGGGTGCTCTGAATCGGCATGCTTGACACCCCCCAAAACTTTTTTACTGGTTGCACTGTTTTAAAACTGAGAGCTGTCGCATATTGAAGGTGGCATCATTGTCAAAAAGGTGGCCAACCAATGTTTTTCTTGGAGGGGAAAGGTACGTAGAACTTTTGTATGTTGGAATTGGGACTGGTTTTGCTGCTGCCCCCCAAAAACTAGGATCTTTCATCTGCCACAGAGCAAGATGCTTCCTTAAAATCTCTCTCCCCCCTTTCCCTTTTCTGATTGTCAAACTCCTAGTTCTGGCTTGTGTATTGTAAAATAAATCCATTGTTTGTTTTTTCTTTCTTTTTTTAAAAAATGGATGCTGTTTCTACATCTACTCAGGGAAGGTAATGTTAAAAGGGTGTATGTGTCTATCTCTGTTTTGGGAGGGAGCAGTAGCAGCGAGAGGGGTCTTTTAGTTTATCTGTTGATCTGAACAGAGGAACAGGAGTTTGGGCTCTTCCGCATTCTCATTTTCCTAGCTTGTAAGTTCCTGTTCGGGGGGTGTGTGGTGTGTCTGTTCCACACATGTTCAGCTCCCTCTAGGGGCTGATTCAATATTACATTGGTTTATGTCAGGCATACCTTCCTGCAGATTTAAACGGCAGCTTTTCATGTCAGACATAAATTGATGTAATATCAAATTGACCATGAGAGGGAGCAAAACACTGTGGAACAGAATCTCCCCTCCCCAAAACAAGAAACAAGAATTTACAAGCCAAGAGAATAATGTGGAAAAACCCTCTGTCTCTTTACCTCTAATGCTTTCTCGTTGTCATCATGTGACATTTTCTGTTCTGTCAAAACAAAAATAGCTTGTAATTCCTGCTGTGGAACTAGGGAAGAAAATGGAATCTTCACATCTAATAAAAGAGGATTTCAAATCTGCATGTGCTGGTGATTTTTTGTGGGGGAGAGGGAGAGTAGAACATTGAACTGGCGCCAGGCTCTGCTGTTTGGCAAATCGTGTTGACATTGGAATCCTGAAAAGTCATTCCTGAAATGCTGCAAAACTGGAACTTTAGAAGTCTTTAAAAACACTGGCAACTGCCTAGATCATTTTAGTATAATAACTAGCCTTGTTTAAATAATTTTTCTTTTCCCAGTTTCTCCCTGAAATCCAGTAATCTGTTTCTTTACCACTTTTCAGGGATTTGGAGCCAGTTTCTAATTGTTTTATCAACTAGATATTTGAAGAGAGGCAGGAAGGGAGGTTCAGAGGCGTGCAGTGCGCTCTTTGCATTCTCATTTTAAACTGAAGGGAAATATGCCAGATATACAGAGATCTAATATTGAATTGACCACTAGAGGGAGCAAAACACGTGTGGAACAGAAAAAATACCCTGAAGCAATAGGGATACGCAAGCAACAAAAATGAGAATGCAGAAGAGCCCAGTGTCTTCCTAAACCTTCCTGTCTTCCTGCTAGAATATCAGCCCTCAGTGTGAAACATCTTCACAGAGAAATCAGAGAGAAATGGAGGAGGAATGTTTCTCATTAAGAGGGGTAAAAGAGAGCATAAGAAAAAGTAATGGCTATCTAAAAAGGTAAATTTTGGAGGAAGAAGAAGAGGAGATTGAATTTATACCGTGCCCTTCACTACCCAGAGGAATCTCAGAGTGGCTTACAAATCTTCTTTCCCTTCCCCTCCCTCAGGGCTCTTTTTGTAGAAAAAGTCCAGCAGGAACACATTCGCATAATAGGCCACACCCCAAAGCAGAAAATCATTAGCATACTAAGCCACAGCCCTGACAGTGCAGTTCATTAGCATATTAGGCCACACCCCATGCCTTCCCTTGGCTTGCCCGGGCACCCCATGGCTGCGGGGAGCCTGGACAAGCCCTCCCTTGAAGGGAAGGGAAGGCAGTTTAAATTGCCTTCCCTTGGCTTGCCTGGGGACCCCACGGCTGCGGAGAACCTGGGCAAGCCCCCCCCCCCGGACAGGCTGGGGAAGGCATCCTTCCAGCCCCCCGCCCCCCTGCCTCAGATTTGCCAGGGGGGGTCACTCTTGAGGCCGTCCCTTTGTAGCCACGCACACAGAGGTTTTGGCTGTAGTGGGTGTGGCCAACTCTGAAGCCAGCTGGAACTCTGTTCCTGTACGTTCCTGCCCAAAAATAGCCCTGCCCTCCCCACAACAGACACCCTGGGAGGTCGGTGGGCCTGAGAGAGCTCTGACAGAAACTGCTCTTTTTCAAGAACAGCTGTGCCAGAGCTTGTGACTGACCCAAGGTCATCCAGCAGCTGCAAGTGGAGGAGTGGGGAATCAAACCCGGTTCTCCCAGATTAGAGTCTGCGCAGTTAACCACTACACCAAACTGGAATTACCCTTCCCTATAACACTTCTAGTAATAATGGTGTAATGATCTCTTGCCATGATCGACTAGTTGCTAGGAATTCTCAGCTTTTTTTTTTTTTTTTTAAGAAAACACCCTTTTTACTATAGCTCTGGAATGATTTACATTTTTTTGTAGTGAATGTGGGAATTGAGAGAACAGACTAGATTACAGCAAGAGTTCATTGTAACACTGTTGTGTCGTTGCAGTCAAGCACTTGTTGCTGCTGTGGAGTAGGGGGGACACAGCAGCCCTGGATGCTGAGGCAAGGGAAAAGGCACAGGTGTGGGCGGGACCTTCCAAAACATTTACCTTCCACGTTAGGGTTGCCAGCTCCGGGTTGGCAAATTCCTGGAGATTTCAGTGTGGAGTGTAGGGAGGTCAGGGTTTGCAGAGGGATGGGATCTCAGGTAGGTATAATGTGATGGTCTCCCCTCCAAAGCCGCCATTTTCTCTAGGGAAACTGATACATCATCTAGAGAACATTTGTGATCCCAGGATTGCCAGGGCCCACCTGGAGGTTGGTAACTGTCTTCTACCCAGACTTCAACTGTGCTTTACGCAGTTGAATTCCGCAGGGCCTGGGTCTCATCTGGAAGAGCATTCCACCAGTCTGGGGCCAGAGCCAAAAAGGCTCTGGCGCAGGTCGAGGCTAGGCGAATGTTTTTCGGGCCAGGGACCACTAGGAGGTTATTGTCCATACAGCGCAGTGCTCTTTGGGAGACCTACCAGGAGAGAGAGTCCCAAAGATATGTTGGTCCCATAGGGCTTTAAACGTTAACCTGATCTGGCATTCCACTTGGAGCCAGTGCAGCTGGCAGAGCACTGGTTGTATGTGGGCTCTCAATAGTGTACTTGTAAGCAGACGCACCGCTGCATTTTGGAGACACAGACACACCCACATGTCCTACGATTAGCAAGCAACAGATCTGTAGAGCCCCCAGCTGTGTGTAGGATTGCCAGCCTCCACATCTGGAGGTTGGAAAAGCTAGAGATCTCCCGGAATCAGAACTGATATCCAGGCTACAGAGATTAGTTCCTCTGGAGAAAATGGCTGCTTTCAACAGAAGAAAACAATGAACATGGGTTGGGAAGCAGTGACAGCTCATCGGGCAACCCTTCAGAAGAAGACTCCGAATCCAAGAAAGGAGCAGCTGCTCGTAAACTTCTTAAAGTCAGAATGACTTATGATAAAAGCAAACAGAGGAAAAAATATGATAAATAGCTTAATACTGAAAGCCTGTCCTTTTTCATCAATTATAAAATACTAGGAAGCACATACTCTGGCTAAATTATGCTTGTACTAGTTTGATTCTGAAAATTTAATAGTTAAACTTCGTTCCTGAAATTTTAAATGTAGGGGAAGCATCAAGACACAAGGTATGTATATCGTAATATGATCCTTGCCTAGCTTTGTATTTTAGATTAGATTGCCCCCTACCTTTTCCCTTTGTAGTATATAATGAAAAAACAATAAAAAAGTTATAAAAAAGAGAGAGAAAATGGCTGCTTTCCAGGGTGGACATTATGGCACTATACCCTGCTGAGGCCCCTCCCCTCCCCTCAGGATCCACCCCCAAAATCACAAGGAATCTCCCAACCCAGAGCTGACCACCCTAGCTGTGTGCAAAATGGAATGCTGTGCCCCGCAGGTTGTCTTACGGTCCAAATGTGTATGCTTAGGTGTATGTGCACTAGACAAGGTACACCCAAACACACCACACGCCCAAATGCAAAGATTTTAAGTACTACGGCCATAGGGGAGAGGACTGAGACAGGACAACTAGCAAGTCACATCAACCAATTTTTGAAGAAAAAATAATCGCCAAAAGACAGAAATACAGACAACAAAGCGATCCAACAAGAAAGGACTGTAGAACAAAGTTTCAGTCCAGTGGCACCTTTAAGACCAACAAAATTGTATTGAGGACATAAGCTTTTCTGTTAGTCTTAGGGTGCGTTTAGACAGCGTGCTGGAGCGGTTTAAACTGCTCCGGCACGATGCGCTTTTTTTTTAAACTGGAGAATCGCGCTCAGACTCACCTCCTCCTTCCGAGCGCCCCGCCGTCCTCCTGCAGGTGGGAGGGGTTTCCCCTCTCCTTTGAGCATGCGCACAGGCAGCCCTCTCCCGAACAGGAAGTTTGGCCGGTGCGAAGAAGAGCGAGCTCAACAGGTCCCTTTAAAGTTTAAAGGAAGAGTCCTTTTAAAAATGGCCTCCCCGAGATCCCGGACTCCTCTAAATGCCTAAACTAGGCACCAGTGAACCTTTTCTTTTTTTTACCTAAGTGCGGAGCTCCGCTCAAGCGCACACCGGTAAGGGGGAAAAAAAAATGGAGGACTAAAACCGGAAGCTGGAGGCAGCTTCCCAGAGGGGAGGGGGGTTGAAGCACCCGGAAGTGGCTGGATGGAGCGATCAGACAGGGAAAAGTGCGGCTTGAAACGGAGAATCATGGAAAACACCGCTTGGGTAAGTGGTGCCAAAATACTCCGTTTCAAAGGGGGTTTGCTCCAGAAAGCGACGGCTGGGGACGGTGGGCAGATGTTGGGCGTGTGAACGCGCAGGGAAAAGCCGTTTCTGAGCCGTGCTGAAAACGGCTCAAACGGCGCGTCTGAACGCACCCTATAAGGAGCCACTCTGTTCTACTGCTTCAGACCAACTCAAAAATATTGAACGCAAGGGAAGACCATCAAAGATACACAAACTTCACAAGGTACTAGTAGACATCAGTCTATTGCAACATAATGGCAATAATTTGATAAATACAGTAGAATTGGTGGTCACAATTCAAAAATATAATATACAGATCAATCCGAAAGGAGACTCTTCTATTGTCCTTCACATATAATAGTGTCCAAAAGACCTCAAAGTCCACAAAAAAGGCAGAGGATATCTCAAAGAGAAAACAAACTTGTACAGGCGAAAACATCCTTCCTAGGTACGCCCGACATTTCAAAACATTCTTCTTTGGTTGTACGGCTGAAAAATGGAACCTGATTTCCACAATAATTTAGGCACAGATTCCATATTGTCATTATGTTGCAATCGACTGATGTCCAGGGCTATTTTTGGGCAGGAACCACTGGAACGGAATTCCGGCTGGTTCCTGAGTTGGCCAGGCCCAGCAGGAACTCATTAACATAATAGGCCACACCCAACAGCAGAAACTCATTAGGACTGGCTACATTAGGGGTGTGTGGCCTAGCATGCAAAGGAGTTCCTGCTACAAAAAAAAGTTTTGACAACAAACAAGGTAAACAGAATAAGAAGCAAAAGGTGGGTGTGGCTGGATGACCACACTTCTGGCAACATGGGGTGTGGCCTAATATGCTAATGAGCTGTACTGTCAGGGTGTGGTCTAATATGCTAATGAGTTTCCACTGTTGGGTTTGGCCGATTATGCTAATGAATTCCTGCTGGGCTTTTTCTACCAAAAAAACCCTGTGCTGATGTCTACTAGTAACTTGTGAAGTTTGTGTATCTTTGACGGTCTACCCTTGCATTTAATATTTTTTTTTGTATACTACACACGCTTGGGGTCCCTATTATTTGGCTTCAGACCAACACGGCTACCCACCTGAATCTATCTTCAAGGAAGGACTGTGTAGAGGGGGTGGATTATTCTGATGTTTTTCCAGGTACAAAATGTTTTTTTTCCTGGAGTTTTCCACTAATGCAAGATCATTGCAACAAAACGATTCCTTTGAAGGATGATCTCTGAAGACATGTATCAAAAGGGAAATGTATCCCACAATCCCAGAATGAATTGATCAAAGTTGCTGAGAACAGCTTAAAATGTGAAGGATTTCCTACGTGGTTAAATGGCCACACAGCTGAGTAAGAAAAATACCCTGTAGGAAAGAGCATGCACATAGATGGATACATTGCACTGATCTCACATGCAGCTATTTCACCACACGTAAGAGTGGCTCGCTACCTAAAAATAAGCACTTTATCAGTATTCCTTATTATGTTTTTGATTATGTGCACGTTTCTTCCTCTACAAGTGTTATGAGTGCAGGAAATCCATCGTGCCTTTCCTCTGGGGCTTGCTCAGAGCAGTTGTGGTCCAACCCCTTGTTTGAATGGCAATTTGAATCTTGATCTCTCACACTTAAACCCAACATTCCTTCTGCTCCATCACATTTATTCTCCCTCCTTTTCAACTGTAGAACTGAAACTCTGGATAGGTGCCTTCTTAACAACTGTAACACTTTAACAATCTTCCAGTGACTCCTCCATCAACCTTGCCAAACAGGTCTGGATCTGCTGCTGCTGCTTGGAAGAAAGGTGACCGGGCAATGCCATACATGCAGCAATCAGTGTTGCCAGCCTCCAGGTGAGGACTGGAGATCTGGCTTTATGTGGCCGGACTACAGAAATCACTTATTTATTTATTTTAAACATTCATTCCACTTCGCCTGGAGAAAAGAGCTGCTTTGGAAAGTGGACTGCATGGCATTACACCCGATCAAGCTGGTGCCTCCCCTCCCTAAACCCCACTCTCCCAGGCGCCACCCTCAAACCTCCAGGTATTTCCCAACGTGGAGCTGGCAACTTTACACAGCATTGAGCTGGGCAATTGCAGAAAGGTGGCCATAAATGTAATTAAGGGGGAAATCCTACCCAGAAACAAGTCCCGTTTTAGTCTATGGTGCTTACTCCCAGGAAAGTTTTCTTAGGATTGCAGCCTAACAGAACTAAATTTGAGTGCAGAACAAAGTTTTGGGCTCAGCGGCACCTTTAAGACTGACAAGCTTAATTCTGGATATAAGCTCTCTTGCTTCCACACAGCATGCACACAAAAGCTTATAGCCAGAATTAAACCTGGTTGGTCTTAAAGGTGCCCCGCTGGACTCAAATTTTGTTCCGTTGCTTAAGACCAACAGGGCTGCCCCAGCTGAATCTAAACTGGAGTGTGATTCATTTTTGCCTGCCTCAGCCCTGCTGATTTGCTGTTCTCTTTTCCCTAGAAAGTCTGGGGTGCAGAGCAGTTGAAATGTTGTGCGCTGAGAAATAGATCTTGTCTCATTTAAAACCCATTGCTCCGTCACTTTTCTTTTTTTTTCCCCCTTCCAAAGGCGTTAGAGTTCCTGTTCTTTGCACGGGGTGCTTTGTGAGTCGGAAAGGCCCTCTGCACCCTTGCTGGCCCTGGAGAAAGCCACAGCCCAAGTAGAAACAGGCCAAGCGGAGGGCAGCGGCCCCGTTCCCCTCGCAGAGGAGGCCATTAGCCATCCAAGTGGCCCCCAGTCCAGCCATAATAAGGGGGCCGAGCGCCTTTGAGTATCACTTTCAGCTATTCTGAAAGTTAAACGCCTGTTTAGAGCCCCCTATTGAAGGCCGAGACGGGGGTCTGGTATTGTTGAAGCCCCCTTCCCGCCTTTGTTTCCCCTGCTTTCAACGAGCCTGTGAATTTAAAAAGCGGCACTCCCCCCACCCCTCCCCAATCCACCCACCCACCCACCCACCCAACCCCGGCAGTCTGAACAGAAGTGCCTCCTGGGGAAAGGCAGCCAGTTTCCTGCAGGCCCTAATGACATACAGGCCTCTTTTCCTTTGGGTTCCCGCTTCCTTTTAGCTGCAGTTTAACCCAGGCTCTGAGGACGGCCTCCACCTTACTGATCTCTGCTTGACATCCAATTACCACATGAATGGGGAAGAAAAGGCTTTAACTCCCTCTGACCTTCCCTTCCCTTCCCCCACTTCTTCTTTTCTCCCCCCCCACCCCTTTTTCTCTGATGCAGAAGGGAGTTCAAAACTGAGACCTGAGGAATCAAACAAAGCCCCCCCCAGCAAGGAACCCCCATTGTCACTGCTGCTGCCATGGCTCCAACGTCCCATCCACCCCCCCCCCGCGTCTATTATTCAGGCCTTGAAGTTTGACTTGCCCCTCGGCAGAGGCCTGCAAACAGCTGTTTACGGAGTCCCTCTGACTGCTTTATGGAGAAATAATTGAACCCTTTGGAGGAGGCGCTCTGGTTTTTTTTTTTAAAAGGTCCCCTTGCCAGGGCAGGCTCTTCTGCATAAAATGGCACAACCGTCTCGCTCTCGGCCTTTTTGAAAATTAAAAATAGAACACCAGCCGCTGTTCCTTAATGCTCTGCTCTCCCGACAAGAGCAGGGTTGCGCGCATGGTTCGGTTGAGCGTGCTACAGTAATAGGATTCTCCGCCTAGGCCGAGGCCTCGCAGTCGCACAAGATACAGGGGAACAAAGATTGTTCCAGTGTTTCACACATGAAAATGAGGACATTTATAGATGCCTGTGGCGCCTCTTTTTTCATGTCGGCTGAGCTGCACATCTCTCTGGTGTACATCGCCGAAAGGCACCTCTGTGGCTCCTGTTCATGTAATCCACAGTGGCTTCTGCAGTGCTGTCTTTTTGAAACTAGGTGGTGTCAGTAAGCTGGCTCCCTTTTAAAAGCTCAAATATGTTTGCTATGATGTATAACAGGGTTGCCAACTGCCAGGTGGTGGGTGGCCGGAGATCTCCAAAATTTCTCCTGGAAAAAACAGCTACTTTGGAAGGTGGACTTTAGGGTCTTGTGCCCTGCTGATGTCCCTCCCCAGACTCCACCCCCCCCCCCAAATCTCCAGGTATTTCCCAGCCCAGAGCTGATCACCCTAATGTTTAACCTCTCACTGTTGGACTGATTCAGCTGGGCAGCCATGTTGGTCTGAGCAACAGAAAAAGGTTTCAGTCCAGTGGCACCTTTAAGTCCAACAAAGTTTAATTCTGGATTAAAGCTTTTGTATGCTTATAGCCGGAACCAGGCCCATAGTGGGGGGCCATTTGGGGGCAATGCCCCCCCCCCACAGATGAGTGCCACCCCCTTGGACAAAAATTCAGAAAAAAATTCAAACTTCAAAAAGTAAGGTGTGTGTGTGTGTGTGTTGGGGGGTGGGTTTCCAAGTGACCCCAGGCACCGTCAGGGAAGCATCGGTCTCCTTTTTCTTTTTTTCCAGGCTGAGAAATAAATGAAGCTTTTTTCTTAAAAAATGCAAAATTAAATAATTGCAAAGTAAAATAAAATTGCAAAATGCAAGACAGAGAGAGAGAGTCAGAGATTCCTCTGCTTCCCCAATTTACACAGAAAAGCAGCCCAGAATCGAGTCTCTCCAAGCAAGAGGATCAGAGGAGGACCAGAGGCCATAGAGGAGCCGGAGCTGCTGCTTCTGCTGCTTCTGCTGCAAGAGGAGCACCAGGTGTGGCTGGAGCCCCCCTTCCCCCGATTTCCCCATGCCCCACCCACCAAAACTTTTTGGCTACGCCCCTGCCCAGAATTAAACTTTGTTGGTCTTAAAGGTGCCGCTGGACTCAGACCTTTTCTGTTGTACTGCTTGCAGATCAAGCTCATTCAGCAATATTTACAATGCAATCCTAACCAGAGATTAGGATGGGGCTTGAAGATTGCCCAGAATAATGACATACTCAGACTATAAGAAGAAGAAGAAGAAGAGGAAGAGATTGGATTTATACCCTGCCCTTCACTACTGAAAGGAGTCTCAGAGCGGCTTACAAACTCCCTTCCCTTCCCCTCCCCACAACAGACACCCTGTGAGGTAGGTGGGTCTGAGAGAGCTCTGACAGAAACTGCTCTTTTTTCAAGAACAGCTGTGCCAGAACTATGGCTTGCCCAAGGTCATCCAGCCAGGTCCAAGTGGAGGAATGGGGAATCAAACCTAGTTCTCCCAGATTAGAATCTGCGCACTTAACCACTACACCAAACTGGCTCTTCCCCTGGAAGAAACAGCTGATTTGCAGGTGGAGTCTATGGCATTATGGACTCTGTGGCTAAGGTCCCTCCCCTTCACCCCTAAATCTCCAGTGATTTCCTAGCTCAGCATAGGCAACACTAAGTTACAGACTTCTAAGCCTAGTGATTTCAATGAGTGTGTGTGTGTATTGTGCTGTTGTCACAACTAGGGTTGCCAGGTCCCCTGGGGGGGCGGTGAAACCCCCACTCGATGGGTCTGTTACCTGCCGAGATCACGTTGGGCACGTTGCAAGGGGGACATTCTATCATTCAAGGGAAGACTCTATGGTTTTCCCTCGAATGATAGTGGTCCCACCCCCAATGTTCCCAATGCGATGACATCACTTCCAGGTGACATCATTGCACTGCACATGCCAAAGAACTCGCGGAGAGGGCCAGGACTCCCCCCGCTGCAGCCAAGGTAGGACTCAGCAGCGCTAGACACAGCTGCCTCATGGTGTCCCCCGCAAAGTGTTTTCAAGGCAGGTGACTAAACAGAGGAGGCTGGCTACTGCCTTCCTTTGCAGAGTCTTCCTTGGTGGTCTCCCTTCCAAGTACTGACCCTGCTTTGCTTCCAAGATCTGATGAAATCAGGCTATACCACATGGCCTCCCATCCCCAATGAATGTGATTCTAGGATTGCCAATGCCAGCCTCCAGATGGTGTCTATAGATCTGCTGCTTGAACTGATCTCCAAGTGATAAGAGATCAGTTCCCCTGGAGAAAATGGCCACATTGGAAGGTGGACTCTCTGGCACTCTACCCCACTGAAGTCCTTCCCCGCCCCACCCCAAACACCACCCTCCTCAGGCTCCACCCCCAAATCTCCAGGTATTTCCCAGCCAAGAGCTGACAACTTAGGAATGCCAGCATAGAGGTGAAGCAGGCCCTCCTTTCAGGTTCTGGCCACCAAGAATGAGCCTGGATCTGGCCATATGTTTTACAGCCCCAAAGGGGCACTGCACAAGAAAACTGTGGTTGTCCCTACAACCTGCTATCATCTTTAACAGTTCAAAATGAGCATCGCTAATCAGTCATGTGTAAAATGCATCAGTTGGTATGCATGCACATGCATGTGTGAATACAGGAAGCTGTTGTGGTTGGAGTCACGCCACTGGTCGATATAGCTGCGTTTTGTCCTTCAGTTCTCCTGGAATTACAATTGGTCTCCAGACTACAGACATCAGTTCCCTGAAGGAAACGGCGGCTTTGGAGGGTGAGCTCCCTTGCTTCCCCAGACCCTCCCCTCCCCAGGCAATGCCCCCACACCTCCAGAAGTTTGCCATGCTGATACTGGCAACCTGAACTGTGTCTTCCAGGGTCTCTGGAACCATTTTACTTCTGTAAACTTATGAATGATGTTGGTATGCCATGTTTCTACCGACACACTTACGTTGGCTTCCCATTGAATCAAAAATGATGGGCGGGGGAACAAACTGAGAGCCAGTTTGGTGTAGTGCTTAAGTCTGCGGACTCTAATCTGGGAGAACTGGGTTTGATTCCCCATTCCTCCACGTGCAGCTGCTGGATGACCTTGTGCAAGCCATAGTTCTGTCCAAGCTATTCTTGAAAGAGCAGTCCTTGAAAGAGCTCTCTCAGCCCCACCTACCTCACAGGGGGGAGGGAGAAGGGTAAACTGCTCTGAGACGCCTTTGGGTCATGAAGGATGGGGTATATATTTGCTAAACCTTTACTCGCAGCAAAGTGGAAAGATTCTTCAACATCCACAATTGAACAATGGGTCATTAAAATATGGGAGTTTTTTATAATGGGAGACATTACTAATGCATCAACTTCCGTTGAGTTCTGAAGACAACAGAAATTTATTACACTGTGGTCTCCTATCGTTGAATGTTTGTCTACATCAAAGCTATTCCCCTCTAATCCTTATTATCGTAAAGTGTGTTATTCGTAATAGTCTTTTCTATACAAAATGTTTTATATTCTTGGACAATGATAAGTTTTGTGTATGTATTTTAATAAAAATATTTTTTAAACTTTGGGGTATAGATCCAATCTCTTCTTCTTTTCTTCAAATTCAAGTACCATATTTTGAATCACTATTGTGTAATAACAAGGTGGAACTGCTGCTATGGGAAACAGTTCTGTGAGAAGCAGAGCCAAAGGGCTGTTGGTTGGTCCTGTGGGGGGGCGCGGGGGGAGGCTGTTGCTGTCTCATCTCTCCCTGATCCAATGTGGATATAATACTATTTTACATTAGAGTTACCAACTCTGAGTTGGGAAATTCCTGGAGTATTTGGGGTGGAACCTTGGGAGGGTGGGGTATGCGGAGGGGAGGGGCCTCAGCAAGGTATAATGGCGTACAGTCCATCCTCCAAAGTGGCCATTTCCTCCAGGGAAATAGATCTCTGTAGTCTGGAGACCAGTTTGAATTCTGGGAGATCTCCAGTTGGCAATCTGATCTGCATTGCAAACTACAGTTGTAGGCTACTCTTTCTCAGCCACAGAACTCTGAAATAAATTACCAGGGAAAAGCACTACAGGGTTGTTGTAATGTTAGCCCATTTCTGAGTCTCAGCTATATTACTACCACAGCACAAGGATCTTCACTATGTGACCGAAGGTAAGCTGCACAGCCATTTTGTGGCTGGCTTCACCTCCCCTGGCAATCATTTTTTGGTGCACCCACCTTGCTGTGTCAGAATTCCAAAGGCTCACAAAGGCTGGGGAACCTGGTACTACGGGTTTGTACACTACTCTCTCATCCTTTTTTAAAAAAAATATGAAGATGTTAACAGGTGAATCACAGTACAGGTTTTTTTAAGCCACTCTTAACCTCAAAACTTCGAAAGGGGGGATGGCAATTTGCAGTAATGAAGAAGAGATTGGATTTATACCCCGTCCTTCAGTACCTGAAGGAATCTCAGAGTGGTTTACAATCTCCTTTCCCTTCCCCTCCCCACAACAGACACCCTGTGAGGTAGGTGGGGCTGAGAGAGCTCTTTCAAGGGCTGCTCTTGAGAGAACAACACTGAGACCGATTTCACACAAGAGTTGCGCCGCCGTTACACCTCCCTTTGCCCTGTTTCTATTGGTCGATTTCCCACTCAAAGCCGTGCGGCTGCATTTTGACCCGCGGCTTTGCCAGATTTCCCCCGCAGTTTCGTGATCCTGTTTTCTGAGGATCACGAAACCGTGGGGAAAATCGGGCGAAGCCGTGGGTCAAAATGCAGCCGTGCAGCTTCGAGTGGGAAATTGACCAATAGAAACCGGGCAAAGGGAAATCGGTCTGAGAGAACTTGTGACTGACCAGAGGTCACACCAGCATCCGCATGGGGAGGAGTGGCGAATCAAACCTGGTTCTCCCAGATTAGAGTCCACCCTCCTAACCACTACACCAAACTGGCTCTCAGACTGGTAAACCAGTCTCAGAACATTACAATATGGGAATGGGTGGGCTACACTGCATAGTGGCCATTACCACCTTCTCAGCATCAGCCCCATCCCCAAACCAGTGTCAGTGGTGGTAAAAACACTGGACTACACTGCAGGGCTGTCGTAAACCACTTGATTACAGCCTCAAGCCACCCACCCATCTGCACTGGCACAGGCAATGTTACATGGGAAAGTCTGGAAAAAAATGGGAGGAAATGCACACGCACCCCTCCGTGAAATTTGTTTCGACACGTTTTTACTGGAGAGGGAGGACAAGAGGGATGCAGCAAATCCTTGCAGCGACTTTTAAGCAAATCCTGGCTTTTCACCTTAGTATTTCCCATTGAGCACTTTTTGCCTCTCTTCTAGATTCCTTTGGAACCGAAAACATCCCGGAAATATTATATGCAAAAAACCAGAAGAATCGCCCTCTATCCCTACTACTCCTTGCTGCACGCAGGCCTCGGAGGCGTCGTTATCCCCGTTGCTAGGTGACCGCCTCCTAACCCGGATGTAGGAGCTGAAAGCTTCCGGTTTGGGCACTGAGGTTCCCTGGTCAAAGATGGCGGCCCCCTTGTCCGTTCAGCTTGAGTTCGGGTAAGGGAAGTGTTTGGGTGAGGGAGAACAAAGGGGCTCGGGATGGGGGTGGGGGTAGGAGAACGGAAGGGAAGGAAGTGTTTGGGTAGGGGGAGGAAGGCGAATGAAAGGGATGACTGTGGTCCGGTTAGGAGTGTGGTGGAGCCAGCGAAGCAAGGATGAGGCGTGCTTTAAGGCGGAGAGAAGAGGACCCGGTAGTCTGAGGGTGTTCGGAAGTGTGGGATTCCTGGGATTGGTGGGGGTAAACTGGGAAGTTACTGGGATCCTTAGATCAGCCTGAGCATTGTTATCTTTGCATGAGATCTGGGTTTAAAGAATTTTCTGTGCTGAGTGATGTGCACGTCGCAGTATTGGACCAGATTGCCTCATATTGGGCTGAGCAGTCTCTCAGCCTAGCCTGCCTCCTGTGAGAATAAAACTGTGAGAAAAGAACCACTAGCCTGAGTCCCTTGGAGGAATAGCGTGATAACAATGGGGTAAATAGATCGAAAGGCAAAGCTCAGCTCATGGGAAACTACTGGGGGTGGGAGGGGGTGGTTTTATGTAGCAGTGTGTAAGGTTGGTAGGCTGTAGTAGGATGGGGAAGGACTGGGGATGAGAAACAGCTGAACATGTAGGAAGAAAATGCCTTCCAGTGTGATATATAAAGCTCATGGAAGGACCTGGGGACCTAGTGTAGTCTAAAAACATTTCTAGCAGTACATTAGAACTCATATAATGACTCTTTTGAAAGAAGAGGCTTGAGAGGTGTCAATTAGAAAGAGAATCCATGTCATCAAGGGAAGAGTTACAGATCGGAAAAGGTTGTAGGCATGTTGATTTAGTTTGGCCCACTGATGAGCATTTTATCATTCTATAATGTAATGATGGAATGAGAGTTTGGAATACTGAAGCAATGATTGTTTAGAAGGGCTGTTGTGAAAGGCTAAGGATGTAAATCTATATGCTGAAAGTGGCATGCTTATGAGTAACAGGATTCGGTTTGATTCAGGTGGGTAGCTGTGTTGGTCTGAAGCAGCAGAACAAAGTTTGAGTTCAGTGGCACCTTTAAGACCAACCAAGTTTTATTCTAAGTGTAAGCTTTTGTGTGCATACACACTTCTTCAGATTTGGTTTGAGTTAGACCATAGGTCCATAATCCATTTTTTAAAAAAATATCATGGCTCAATGTAAGCACAATGTAAGAACAAAGAAAAATGACTGCATGTGCCATAGTGTCTTTTTCACTACTCGGTAACAAAATCCTTTCACACATAGATTTCAGGGTTCAGAGATGTCAGATCAGAAATTATGATTTTCAGACAGAGAAATTCTGAAAAATCACAGAAAATGTTAACACTGAAGTAGCTTTGATCCACCATTATCTTTGGGTCGTTCATCTGAACAGAAGGATCTCAGGAAGTGGTGGTTAGAAAATGGGATTATGTCCTAAGTGCCTATGGAATGGGAAAAGGAAGCTGATTCACCCGTGCAAAAGGGCTGCATGTCATTGGGCTAATCCAGTTTTGGGCTGCTGATTATCATTCCCTTCCTCTAGTGAGATTGCAAGAGAAATAAAAATCTACCTGCTGTGCTTTTTGAAACACAATATCATTTACACATTTGGTTCCTAGTGTGGAGAGGTTGCTCTCTGCACTGAGTAATCTGAAATGTTTATGCTATTAAATGTTCCATTAAATTACCAATTGTAATGATGGAGGGAGTGGCGGAAAATGCCTAAAAAGATGTCGATATCTGAAAAATGAGGAGAGGCAGTTTTTTACACAGCAAGAATGCCGGTATTGCGTATCCCTCAGCTATCTATGTGTGTGAACTACAATATTTTATCTAGAAAGGGATTTAAATTCACTCTAGTTTCTTTGAGTGTGTGTGTGTATATATATACTTACATTGCCAGAGAGTTGTATGAATAAAAGATGAACAACACAACAATGAAAAAAGAACAAAATGTAAGGCACCTGACACCATAGATGCTCTTAGCCATTCACTGTAAATGTATTAGTTACAAGTAAGGTTACAAATTATTCTCTTCTGATGTTTAAAAACAACACTCTACAACATTAGTCCTAGAGTTTTTGTCCTTTGATTCTGCACCCCCCAAAAAGCTTCCTCAGCTGGCCATTTCTTTTTGTGATGAATGAGATACGGGGACTAAAATGTCAGGCCTGGATGTGGGAAATCCAGGTCTGAATCCCTTTTCCAGCAGCCAAAATAACTGGGAGGCCATGCAAAAGTCATTTGCTCACACATTATAGATCCAAGTATTCCATAATGATATAAGCAAAATGTTTTAAATGCTGGAAGTACTATATAGGTGTAAAATGATAACACTAGCTGTAGATCATGCTTCCTCTCAGCTTGTCTTTAAACCTTTTTCCATAGGGGCAAAGTGACCCCCTTGCAGAAGAGGAATTTTAATCTTTTTTTCTTAGTAGTGTATTGATAAAACCTCCAATGTACTGTGTCTGATTTTCTACTTAGTTTGTAACAACCTGGAGGCCTGCATGGACTTATGGGAGGAAAAAACCAGTTTGGGAATTCCTCCACCCCAATGTCATGCTCTGTAGGATTTGGTTAAGAATGTCCAGTTGATTTCTCTTGGATTTTCAGCTGCCGTCAACATTCCAGGCCTCCTGAAGCATATTCAGTCCTTGTCAGGCTATCTCGGGGTGAGGTTTTCATTTTGTTAATAACAAAGTCGATTTTTCGTGCATGGGGAATTCTGAGCAGCCCATTTTTGCTGCTTTACTGATCATAATGGGGTCTCAGACATTTTATTATTAGGAGAGATCTTTTTTTAAAAAACTGTTAATTCCTCAGGATTAGAAGTAATATATTCTATCACGTTACTACACCTAATACCGTAAATGATCCCATGGGACATTGGGGATCAGCAGTAAAAACATAACTTTTATTTCTTTAATTTGTGAACTGCTGGGCAACTCTTCTTCATCTCCCAAATATTCTTGGTTTTTCATATAAAAATAATACTAGTGGATTGACGCCTGTTGTGTTTTGGTAGACCCCAATCCCAACTACCTGCCAGGATTTCTTAATTTATTTCCTTCCACTGAGCCTGCAACCTTTTCGGATAACTACCCCACCTGTGGTCGCCAGTAAAACTGTCCTGACTTTCCAGAAGAGCAGAGTGTGTCAGTCCTTTCTCTCTCTTCTCCCTCCTGCCCCCCCTTTCTTGGAAATGCCTAAATGAGCGCTCTATGTGTGTCCATTGCAGCTGAGTTTCCCCCCCAGCTCACATGTTACAGAAGGACCTTATCTCCCATCCTTGTATCTGGTGGTAACAAAGCATGAGCTTGTTTTCATAGCAGGCGCCCCGAAGATGTCTCTTTCCTACAATTGCTGGGACTTGTTCTCTCTTGCATGAATCTCTAGATTTGTCTAACATTAATAACTGCTACTTCAGTTTTCAGATAACTGTGTTTTTGTGAGCTAGGGAGCATCCACGGAGCAATCTTTGGGAGAGTGACTGTACATAAGTAGCGTTGCAGTAAGCACTACAAAGGCGCTGTTGTGCTCTCCCATAGTACAGCCAAAAACCCTCTTTCACGTAGCTAGATTTAAAGGGACTGGGTCATCTGTTAATATCCCCCATTCATATTTTGATATTAGTTTTCTCTGTGCTCGCATCCTTTAATAAGGCAATTTGTGGACTAATATTGATGCCGAAGGGCAGGGTATCGATAAAGTCATCATCAAAATCTGCTCCTGGAATCTTGCCCTCGTGGCTGTCTACAGATCTCAGCTGTGTGTCTGAAGTCAGTAGTTTCCGGAGCTTCCACTGTGATTGACTTCCGTGGATATTATAGCACTGGGAAAAGTGCAGAAAAGGGCAACTAGAATGATAAAAGGGTTGGAACCCTTTCCCTATGGAGAAAGGTTAAAGCGCTTGGAACTCTTTAGCTTGGAGAAACGATGAATGAGGGGTGACATGATCGAGGTTTACAAGATTATGCGTGGGATAGAGCAGGTAGAGAAAGGAGTACTTTCCTCCCTTTCTCACTATACTAGAACTCATGGGCACTCAGTGAAATTGCTGAGCAGTCGGATTAGAACGGATAAAAGGAAGTACTTCTTCACCCAAAGAGTGATTAACACATGGAACACATAGAACTGCCACAGGAGGTGGTGGTGGCTACAAGCATGGACAGCTTCAAGAGGGCATTAGATAAGCATATGGAGCAGAAATCCATCAGTGGCTATTAGCCACAAGGTGTAGACAGGGACTCTGGGGCAAGGGATGCTCTGTATTGTTGGGGGGAAGGGCACTGGCCTGATCCAGCATTGGCTTCTCTTATGTTCTTATGGCTGGAAATTATTTCTAACCAGGCAGCCTATGTTCCCTTCTCCTTAGCTCTAATAGAACTTTCTGATTCATGAGCATCCATCTGATTCATGTTAGGGAGCATCCATCAGCAGAGGTCCATCAGTGGCTATTAGCCACAAGGTATTAATAGGAACTCCCGGTCTGGGGCAAGTAATGCTCTGTATTCTTGGTGCTTGGGTTTTGGGGAGGAACAGTGGGAGGGCTTCTAGTGTCCTAGCCCCACTGGTGGACCTCTTGATGGCACCTGCATGACAGAATGTTTTTGGCCGCTGCATGACAGAATGTTGGACTGGATGGGCCGTTGGCCTGATCCAACATTGGCTTCTCTTATATTTTATTTATTTATTTATTTTTGGGTTTCTATCCCGCCCTCCCCAAGGCTCAGGGCGGCTAACAAAGAGGCATAAATGCCAAGTTAAAACAGGTAAAAGCAGAATAAAACAATACAATACAATACACTAAAGTGTCGGTGCTCTAGATGTCACAGAATCATTAATTACAAGATGGGATTCTGGAAAAAGTTATTAATTCCAGACCAGCAGCATACCTCCCGATAGCATAGCCATCCCATCTTCATCTAGGGATGTCTCGCACCCCGATGGTATCCGATGGTACCCACACAAATGGCGGTAGAGGTGCAATGATGGAAGATAACGATGATGGAATAATGGTGGCGTCCCTGAAGTGGTGGGTCACTGAAGTTTTCTTGTTATTTCGTATAAATAACGTCCATCCCTGACCTTGATAGCCCAGGATAGCCTGATCTCATCAGATCTTGTGAAGCTAAGCAGGGTCAGCCTTTGTTAGTACTTGGCTGGCAGACCAGGGACATGGAAGTCCAGGGTTGCTTCACAGAGGCGGGCAATGGCCAACCACCACTGAACATCTCTTGCTTTGAAAACCCCACAGGGTTGCCATAAGTGGGCTGCAACATGATGGCCCCCTCGCCCCCTCCATCCAATCCAGCTCAGCATTGTCAGTTCTGCAGGGTCTGAGGTACGGGTGGATCTTTCCTAAGCCCCGTTGTCTGAGATTTGTTAACTGGAGATGCTGGAAGTCTTCAGCCTGGGACCTACTGCATGAACAGGGAAAACTCAATGTGGACACACCAAAGCAAAATTGGTGATCTACCCTCTCAACCCTGTGAGGTATGGTAGGCTGAGTGAGAATGGCTTAAGGTCAACTAGTGATCTAGATTTGGTGTAGTGGTTAAGCCAGTTTGGTGTAGCGGTTAAGAGAGGCAGACTCTAATCTGGAGAACTGGGTTTGATTCCCCACTTCTCTACATGCAGCTGCTGGGTGACCTTGGGTCAGTCACAGTTCTCTCAGAGCTGTTCTCTCAAGAGCAGTTCTCTCAGAGCTCTGTAAGCCCCACCTACCTCACAGGGTGTCTGTTGTGGGGAGGGGAAGGGAAAGGAGATTGCAAGCCGCTCCGAGATTCTGAGTGAAGGGCGGGGTATAAATCCAATCTCTCCTCCTCCTCTAAACCTGGGTCTTCCCTTTATTTCTATAAAATCTCTCAAATCCCTTTATAAAGCCTATAAATTCAGATTCTGGGTTTTGAAAAAATTTTGCTTGCCCGTCTCCACCTTCTCGTTTCCCATACATTTGCTATTGTCAATTTGCTGCCGATTGATTTGTCACCTCTGCTGACCCTGTCGTAACTCACCTGAGCCCATGAGAGGTGGCCTTCCATTACATCCACGTGCCTTTCCCTGTCTGTTTTAGGCAGTTGTGAAGGGGCTTCCATTCCATGCGTTATCCCTCATGCTCCAAAGATAGTAGTGCTTCTGTAGATGATCAGCAGACTTGACTTGTGGAACCAAACGCTGTAAGTCTGACATTGCTAGTAGCTGCTGACTCCTGGCAACATCAGTACAGAGAACAGCAGCTGGGGTACAGACTCAGCAACGGCGCCTTGAAATTTCCAGGCTGACAGGTACCTCTTCTAAGATCTTCCTGTCTTGATGCTGATGCTGCTGGGGCAACACCCATCCAGCAACACCCATCCTATGTCATCTGTCGATGCTGTATGGACGAGGAGGGAGGGTGTGCAGCTGCAGGGACCGGTGTTGGGAAGCTGGGTCTGTAGCTGCAGTTTAGGAGCAACTTGAGAAGTTTAGCTGTTGTAGATTTCCCAGGCTGTATGGCCGTGGTCTTGGCATTATAGGACCTGACATTTCGCCAGCAGCTGGCAAAACGTCAGGTCCTACAACGCCAAGACCACGGCCATACAGCCCAGAAAATCTGCAACAGCTAATGAACTCCAGCCGTGAAAGCCTTCGACAACTTGAGAAATGCTAAATGCCATGCCAGAATTCGGGGAAGAGGCCTGGTCTCTGCTGAGAAGGGGGCTCCCAAGCTGAGAAAGAGCTACCTTAAAAGCTGCCTCAATCATTAGGTCGTCTAGCCCAGAACGTCCTACACTGACTGATGGCTGTTCATCAAAATCTCAAAAGAGGTCTTTCTCCGGCTTGCACCTTGAGATCCTTTTATGGAAGGTGCGGGAGACTGAACCTAAGTGTGGTATAGTAGTTAGAATGCTAGACTCAGGCAGGGGAAGGCTTGGGTTCAAATCCCCACTCTGCCATGAATATTACTGCACAGGTCACACACTCAGCCTAACCTACCTCAGGGGTGTGTGGTGAGGATAAAAGGGGAATCGTGTGTTGATGTTTTTGGAATAAGGGTGGGATTAAAAACCCCCCACAATATCTAGTAAGAATAATGTCCCTTACCACTGAGCTAGGATTCATCTTGCTAGGTCAGGTCTTTCACGATGATGTCCTCTCAGTGTCGGTGCTCCTGTTCTTGAGAACAGCCCTCCGGAGCCCCTTGGTCTGGATACCGGCCACTCATTCTGTCACCAGCATTTGGAAGTTGCTTAAGGCAATGCCTGTTCCAAAGGGTTATTTTAGATGAAGCTGAATGGCGGCTCTCTGGCTTTTTGCAACTTTTTGGATCAGATGATTCTGGGATCTGTCTGGCAGAGCCGTTGTCTCAGTTGTTTGATGCCAGCTTGGTTTGATGGAGTGTTTTATATCAAATAATTATTTAAGTTTTGTTGACATCTGCACTGAATTTGCCAAGGAAGGGCAGGAGATGAGCTCTAAGTAAATCATTACTCTTACCAGCAGTGGGTCTGTAAACCCAAAGATTTCAGCCAGAGGTTCCATAAGCATGTAAAAGGTAAGAAGGATTCCTTTAAGCGGTGGAAAGCTAGTCTTAGTGAGGTTGATAAAAGGGAACACAGACTATGGCAAATAAAATGCAAGTCTGTGATCAGGCAAGCAAAAAGGGAATATGAGGAGCATATCGCAAAAAACATAAAGGCCAACAATAAAACTTTCTTCAAATACATTAGAAGTAGGAAGCCAGCCAGGGAGGCGGTGGGGCCCTTGGATGACCAAGGGGTAAAAGGAGCAGTGAAGGATGATAGGGAGATGGCTGAGAAGCTGAATGCATTTTTTGCCTCTGTCTTCACTGTGGAAGGGGAGAAGTGCTTGCCCACTCCAGAAGCACCGATTTCGGGAGGGGGTTTGAAAGACCTAAATCAGATTGCGGTGACAAGAGAGGAAGTCCTACAACTGATGGACAATTTAAAAATGAATAAATCACCAGGCCCGGATGGCATTCATCCGAGAGTTCTGAAAGAACTCAAATGTATGTGAACTTGTGGATCTCCTGACAAAAATATGTAATCTTTCTTTAAAATCTGCCTCCATTCCTGAGGACTGGAAGGTAGCTAATGTCACTCCCATCTTTAAAAAGGGCTCCAGGGGAGATCCGGGAAATTACAGGCCAGTCAGTCTGACTTCGATACCGGGTAAATTGGTGGAAACTGTTATTAAGGAAAGAATTATTAGGCACATTGATGAACGAAAACTATTGAGGCAGACTCAGCATGGGTTCTGTAAGGGAAGATCTTGTCTCACTAACCTGTTAGTGTTTTTTGAGGGAGTGAACAAACATGTGGACAAGGGGGACCCAATAGATATTATTTATCTTGACTTCCGGAAAGCTTTTGATACAGTTCCTCATCAAAGGCTCCTAAGTAAGCTCAATAGTCATGGGATAAAAGGACAAGTTCTCTTGTGGATCAAAAACTGGCTTATAAATAGAAAACAGATTTTAAAACCTATGATCAATGTCTGGAAAACGACTAAAAAATTTTATCTACCTGAAGTGTCAAGGTACACTCCTTACACGCACCAAAAATGGTTTATTGAGATGTGTGACTCCACTTTCCTCAAGCATTGGAAACAAGCAAGACTTACGCGCTACTGCGATGTCGCGTCTACGAAGGGACTACTTCAAAAAACCGAGCTTGAAAAACTACTAGGACAGCAGATACCATGGTTCTTGTATCTCAAACTGCAGCATGCTACTAGTCAAGTTAAGCTCTCCTTCATATTAACCCAACCACATACGGATCTAGAGTGGATATTGAAATCATATAGTTCAAAAAATACAGGATTGATTTCAGCCTTATATCAACTCCTGCTCAAAGAAAGAAACCCCAAATTAATGTCATACCAGACATCATGGCAAAAAGAGTGCACAGTAGATCTTGATGAGGAAGCATGGTCTATCATCTGGGATCCTCTTAGAAGGTTCCCCCGTTCGATCCCGCTGGAGCTGCAGCAATTTAAAATTCTAACAAGGTGGTACCTTACCCCGCAAAGGATATCCCACATGAGTAAAAACCACTCCCCCCTTTGCTGGAAGGGCTGCCAGCAAATTGGCACCTTCTCGCACTGTTGGTGGCAGTGTGAGAAAATCCAAAGCTTTTGGAAGGAAATCCAACAAAAAGTCAAATCTATCACCAATATTGATATATCACTATGCCCAGAGGGGCTCTTCCTAGATTACTGGCCACCCAAAATAGGAAAACACAAACGTAAAGATACTCTAGACGTAATGGTTTACGCTGCCAGAGCTTCCATAGCCACATATTGGAAGGATGTAAAACCACCAGAGATGCAGATGTGGTACAAAAAGCTGTGGGATCAATTTTTGATGGAAAGTGTATCCAATAAATTGAACGATGCCTCCCTTAGACCAATTAATAGGAAATTTATGGAAAAGTGGACACCAATTCTAGATCACCTCACACAGGTGGAACACATTCCTACTTCTTGGTCACAATATCACATTTGGCTGTGAACACAGAGCTGCACTTCTGATTCTCCTTATAGGGTTGTCTCTCTAGGTAAAGTGAAAATCTGACATGGTACAGTACTACCTCTTTGACGAATTGATGCTTGTTTATCACAAGTCGCATTGCAATTTTACCTCAAATGTTTAAGGTTAATAAGTGTATTACATGTATACTTGTTAAGCAGTTCACTTGTTTTGTTTCATGTTCTTTTGCAATAATTCTGCTGCACTATATCTGTATTTATTTAAAAAAATTAATAAAACATTATTAAAAAAAATAAATAAATAGAAAACAGAGAGTGAGTATAAATGGGAAACTTTCTCAGTGGAGGGTGGTAAGCAGTGGGGTACCACAGGGATCAGTACTCGGTCCGATGTTTTTTAACTTGTTTATTAATGATTTGGAATTGGGAGTAAGCAGTGAAGTGGCTAAATTTGCAGATGACACGAAGTTGTTCAGGGTGGTGAAAACCAGGGAGGAGTGTGAGGCACTCCAAAGGGATCTGTTGAGGATGGGTGAGTGGGCGTCAACGTGGCAAATGGGGTTCAATGTGGCCAAGTGCAAAGTGATGCACATTGGAGCCAAAAATCCTAAATATAAATACACGTTGATGGGGTCTGAACTGGCAGAGACGGACCAAGAGAGAGATCTTGGAGTCGTAGTGGATAACTCAATGAAAATGTCTAGACAGTGTGTAGCTGCAATAAAGAAGGCCAATGCTATGCTGGGGATTATTAGGAAGGGAATTGAAAACAAATCAGCCAGTATCATCATGCCCCTGTATAAATCATTGGTGCTACTTCATTTGGAATACTGTGTATAGTTCTGGTCACCACATCTCAAAAAGGATATTATAGCATTGGAAAAAGTGCAGAGAAGGGCAACTAGAATGATAAAAGGGTTGGAACACCTTCCCTATGAAGAAAGGTTAAAATGCTTGGGGCTCTTTAGCTTGGAGAAATGACGGCTGAGGGGTGACATGATTGAGGTTTATAAGATTATGAATGGGATTGAGCAGGTTGAGAAAGAAGTAACTTTTCTCCCTTTCTCACAATACAAGAACTCGTGGGCACTCCATGAAATTGCTGAGCAGTCGGTTTAGAACAGATAAAAGGAAATACTTCTTCACCCAAAGAGTGATTAACATATGGAATTCACTGCCACAGGAGGTGGTGGCAGCTACAAGCATGGACAGTTTCAAGAGGGAATTAGATAAATATATGGAGCAGAAGTCCATCAGTGGCTATTAGCCACAGGGTATAGATGGGAACTCTCAGTCTGGGGCAGGTGATGCACTCTATTCTTGGTGCTGGAGGGGGCAGCAGTGGGAGGGCTTCTAGTGTCCTGGCCCCACTGCTGGACCTCCTGATGGCACGTGGTATATTTTGGCCGCTGTGTGACAGAGTGTTGGACTAGATGGGCCATTGGCCTGATTCAACATTGGCTTCTCTTATGTTCTTATGTTCTCTTATGTTCCTAAGCATCCCTCTTGGTGTGAAATTTTACCTTCTCTGGTAGAATCATAAAATCACAGAGTTGGAAAGGACCTCCAGGGTCATCTAGTCCAACCCCCTGCACAAGGCAGGAAATCCACAAATACCTCCCCCTCATACCCCCAGTGACCCCTGCTCCATGCCCAGAAGATGGAGGAAACCCCACCCCCCAAGATCCCTGTCCAAAGTGGCCTGAAGAAAAATTGCTTCCTGACCCGAAAGTGGCGTTGAGCATTTCCCCTGGCATGTAAGAAAGGGCCACAAGAACTAAGCATCTCATTTTCCCCAAATTAGACTTATTAGAATGCAACAAATGTTTGCCTTTGAACTTTGCAATTGTTACGTAGCACCAGTTTTTAAGGGGGTTGGGAATACAATGTACCACTCCTAGACTCCAAAGGGGTGAAAACCATGGCTGTAAGCTCTTTCTCAGTCCAGCTAACTGAGATCCTTGAACCTGGCTAGTTATCAGATCCTTGGCCTCTTCATGGAGAAGCAGGATTGCATATGGTGGTGTGGGATGGGGGCTAAAGGTGCAGAATTAACAGGGAAATCCCTGTGTCATATCCTGTCTTAGTTCTGGGAGAGTTTCTGGTTTCATGCTCAGTTGAACAACTTGACCAAGAGAAAGGGCAACACGGGTGACTCTGAACTAGGAGGAGGAGGAGATTGGATTTATACCCCTCTCTTATTCAGAGTCTCAGAGCGGCTTACAAACTCCTTTCCCTTCCCCTCCCCACAACAGACACCTCACGAGGCAGGTGGAGCTGAGAGAGCTCTTTCCAGAGCCGCCCTTGAGAGAACAGCTCTGACAGAACTATGGCTTGCCCAAGGTCATCCAGCAGGTACAAGTGGAGGAGTGGGGAATCAAACCCAGTTCTCCCAGATTAGAGTCCGCGCACTTAACCACTACACCAGACTGGCTCTAGCAAAAGGAGGGGGAAGAGACCTTGTTAAAGGATTGACAAAGACAGGATAGGGAAAGCTGACTTGTAGCATGAAGCATGGAAAAGGTGAGTCCAGTTACTATTGACTGTAATTGTGTGCATGCATTTCCAAGACAGCAATTACAATAAATGTTGGACATTTGCTATTTCTTTCTTCTAAATTTCTAATCCTGCTCAGAGTTTGGGTGGGGGGGTATAAGGGGGAGGGACGATGCAACAAAAATGAGGAGGGGGTTCCGGGGCAGCAGGAAAGGGGAGGGGCTCAAGGTCACACCCACTCGAGCGTTCTGCTTATTATCCAAAGATTACTTTGGCACTCTGTTGGCAGTGGGGCAGATTGCCCAGGCAGCTCTCTCCATGTTTTGGTGTGTGTCCATCAACAGGACTGTAGGATAACAGAGAATCTTCGAGGTAACAGGTAGAGAAGGGATCTTTAATGTGGTGCCCACCAACACCTTTCCTGGTCACTGATGTGTTGTTAGAAAATGGGTAAGGCCAAGTGGAGCTCTTGCCTAGGAGGACTTCTGATTGGCCATCGGAGATTTGATTGGCTGAGGTAGGGGCTGCCACCACTACACAAGCATCTTCACTTGTGTGACTGAAGGTAAGCCATGGCGGCCATTTTGTGGCTGGCGGTGCCTTCTGCAGCCAGCCATTTTGGGGCTCAAAAAGGTTGGGGACCCTTGAGGGAGAGTATTGGACTCGGGCACAAAGCGCACCCCCATAACCAAGTGCCAGTCAAGCTGAGTGCCTGCAGCCTTCCCTCCCATCCCAGGGTTTTGTAGTGACAACGTGAGGGGTGACTGATGCACCCCATCCTGAGCTGCTTGGAAGGAAGATCAGATAATAAATACCGAGTGGGAAGGCATGTCATGCCTAGTGTTTGGGCTCATCTCAGAAGGGGGTGACAGTCACACTAGCTGAGCTGTTGTTGTTGTTTTACTTTAAGATTTTCAGCTTTTTCTGTGACTTGTCTTGGCAAAAGATCATAGCTTGGCTTTCGTCTGCATTTCAGAGGTGGAGCGGAACTCTTGTTCGATGGCATGAGGAAGCACCAAGTGACTTTGCCCATCCGGCCTGAACCTTGTGAGTATTTGAGGGTGTCCTTTTATTTCCCAACTTTGGCCCCGTAGACGGGACGTGGCTCAAAATCAGTAACAGTGTTATTTATATGGTGCCATTGATGCATGTGGTGCTGTATAGAGAGCAGGGAGATCAGTCTCTGCCCTGGGGTGCCTGCAGTCTGACATTTTATACAAGGAGGAGGTTAGGGAGGGAGGAGAAATCAGCATTCTCTCTGTTCCAATCCCACATGCTGCTTGGGCTTAGTTTCTGGAAGACGCAAGGAAGCTGTGCTAAGGACGTCACGGAAAACGTAAGCTTTGAGGAGGAGGGATATTCAAAGGGAGTGAGAGGCGTGGCATTGTGCAGGGTGTTCTGAAAAACAGTTTCAGGCAATGGGAGAGAAAGGGCAGAGCCACGGACAGGACCGAGAGCCCTATGGATGCTGCAGATGGTGGAACTGGAAGTTGGAAGGTTGTGGGCAGATATATTCCAAATTATCTATACACCTAATAGCCAATCCTCCCTCTAAGCTGTGGAGCCTTGTGAGCAAAAATTCTACTTGGTGAGCTATTGGCATCAAAGTTGTGAGCAAGCAATTTGGCTACTGCATAAACTAGTTTGCTCTGGAGCCCTCCTTCCGGAGCTAAGACAAAGATGTGTGAGCCGGAGGCTAAAAAACTGTGAGCTGGCTCACACTAACTCAGCTTAGAGGGGGGAACATTACTCATAGCTGTGTGTGGCCCCTGTCTGTGTATATCTGAGAAGTGACCCTGTGCCCTGGCCTACAACTTGCAGCCTGTGCCCACCACACACATAATTTAATCAAATGAGTCGGTGTGAGTGTACCACCGTGACCGCCACCTAAGTAATACTGTTTAATTTTGAAACCCCTGCTCTCGTACTTTACTTTACTTGAATATTGTTCCAGCACTTTAGGATAACTAATATTTAATTGTTATGCTGTTTTATGAATGATCTTAACTGTATTTATATATGTATTTTACGTAAGCCACCCTGAGCCTGCTTCGGAAGGGAGGGCGAGGTATAAATTGAATGAATGAATGAATGAATGAATGAATGAATGAATGAATGAATGAATGAAATGTTTTTTTAAAAAAATCTAAATCTGCAGATCAGGGCCATGCAGAATTTTTTTTTAAAGAAAATTTATTAACAGGATATAATAGCATGTTCCATATTTGACAACCAATTCTTAATATATCCTTTTCTAAAAGTTTTTATCCCCCCCCTCCCCTGGCTTCCAGCGATGCTCCGCCCCCATTAACATTTCTATCAATATTCTCTTACATTCAGTTCGTTTTCAATATTCAAATCATAAATTCCAATATTTTCCTTTTCTATTTTTCACTATTAGGTAACTTTTTTTTACAATCCCTTTTCTTACAGCACTTCTATTATTAATAACTATCAAAACAGAGCGGTCTATTTTTCACATCCCAATTAAGTTCTAAGTAGTCTTTAAAAGGGCCATGCAGAAATTAAGCAGATTTTCCAGCACACTTGGAGGACCTCCCAGGTTTGCAGAAAAATCCGAAATCTTTAAAAAAATACTTTGGGGAGGTTTGGGTTCCCTCCCAAATAAAAAAGTGTTGTCTGTGCATGTGCAGACAGTGCAGTTACCTTTAATCTTCAGAGCTGGGAGAGAAAACTGGGGACTATTCTGGGCCTGGTTGCAACAGATGCTGGGAGCTGCTTCTAGACAGTGCCGCCGCTGCAGCTGGGCTCAGAGGTGGGTGGTGGGGCCTGCAGCTGTGTCAGGCTTGGCAATGAGGGTGGAGATGGGATTCCCCCACCCTGCAGAAGTCTCACGCCCCCCTCCCCCCACTTGTTATAATGTCAACAGCATGCATAGTTACTGTAGATTTTCCGGGTTGTGTGGCCGTGGTCTTGGCAATGCCACACAACCTGGAAAATCTACAGCAAATAATGAACTCCGGCCGTGAAAGCCTTCGGCAACAGCACGCATAGTGCTTTACATAGAGATGGACCTCTTCCCCCAAAAGAGCTTTCAGTCAAAAAACCTGAGGCAGGGGAGGCTTTAAAGCGCGGTGGAGACAGGGAAGAAAAGACAAAAGAAAACGAAAGATGCACCTTTCACCCCAATGTGAAGCCTTTGGTACACTAGATTCAGGTGGGGGCAGCCGTGTTGGTCTGAAACAACAGAACAAAGTTCAAAGCCAGTGGCACCTTTAAGACCAGCAGGTTTTATTCTGGGTATCAGCTTTCATGTGCATGCTCTCTCACCCATGTTTCTGAGCCAGTAGGCAAAAAAAGGTGTGTGTTGCAGCACTGTGGCTGTGGAATATGCTGTTCAGGCACATAATCCCTGTGAGTTTAAAGAGGAAGTTGAAGAATGCAACTTAGTCCTGCTGCTTTAGATTAACTTAACCTCCGCGCTAACGTAATTGCGCTGGATAGTTTCAGGCCTGAGTACAGGTTTAATGCGAGGTATGAGCCTTGCTTGAATAAACCTTTGTTTATTCCAATTTTTAGAATTTGAAATGCCTTGAATAAACTTTTGTTGGTCTTGAAAGGTGCCAATGGACTCTAAATTTGTTTTACTGCTTCAGAGCAACACAGCTGACCACCTGGAACAGTCTTAATGCAAGAAAGGGACTTAACACGATGGGCTGAGTCCTATAGATCCACTTTGCTAACTGTGGCGCATTCCTCTGGGGCAAAAAGGCTCCCGTCCTCGTGTCCAAGGAAAGCGCCACTGTGCATGGAACAGATCCACGAGATGCGAACCATTTTAAGGGAGGAGGTTAAGGAAAAAAGTAAATGATTACAGGTTGGGGAGGGAGGGGACTGAGAGCTGGTGGCTTGCTAAAAGCCAAGTTACAGCTGAGGTTTGGGTTTGGGGGAGGGGGAGGGCAGGCTGCCCAACTCCTCCGTCCCTTCCCTGCACCGCCTCAGCAGGACCCCTCCCCTTAACCTCAGGGAAGGGATAAATTGGCAGAGAAGTCAGCTTACTTCCCGAGCCTCTAGGAGGCAATTAGGGGACAATGGGGCGCAAAAGGGAAACCTGCAATTAGGGACGATGAGAAGACGCTTCTCGGTGCCCTTCTGGAAATGAGAGCAACGTGGCTTTTGCCCCGACTCGACGGGGGGGGGGAGCAGGTTGCTGGCAGCGGAGGGCCGCTGAATCCGAACCGTGCTCTCGGGCTGCCCGCCTCCTCCTCCTCCTCCTGTGGCCCCCCAGACAATGCGGAGGTTAGTCAGCAGCCCCGATGTGAGAGCTTCACCCACTCTCTTGTGGATGGAAAGTGAGCCAGGCGTAGTTTTAACCCTTTCCGTGATGAGCTCTTGCCAGAGAGCTGCTCACCGTGGGTCTGTCTTCTCCCTCCCACGTCCGTCCGTTCAGTGCCGTGCCTGGAACTTGCCTGTCTGCAGCCATTGCAACATCTGTTTAGTGGCGATGGGATCCTGGGCACTGGGCAGAGCCCTCCTCCGCGTGTCTCCCTGCTTCTCTCTCCCCCTTCTTCCCTCCCTCCATGGCCAGAGGGTCTGCAGCGCACTGGCTGGGCAGGGGTTGGGGGAGTGGGTAACAAATTAACTTGTGGGGAGGGGGAGGCACGTCCTTCCCTGGTGTAAGCAAACATGGGTGTGAGAAGGACACTCTGTCCAGCCGTTCCTGATCTGGAGGACCGAAAGGTACCCTCTGGATGTCCTTGCCAGCCTGTAGTTGTCCTTCCGGTCCCGCTTCTCCTGGGAAGCTGAGAAATCACTTGCTGGTGACGAAATCTGATGTCGCTGCAGCAGTTGGTGGGGAATGCTGTCGTTGGAGGCATTGGCCTCCCCGTGCCCGGAGTCGCTTGCCCTCCCCTCTCCCACCTCGGGTGTTGCTTCCTTTCATTTTATTGCAGCACTTTGTTTCCCCGGATCTCCCTTAACTGTGCTTCTCCAGGAAGGCCTCCTTGAGCCAGCCACGTCTTGCCTGCCTCTCCTCTCCTTCACTCTCAGGGTCCCCTGTGCTGAAGTGGGCATTTTGTCTTTCTCCAGCATCTGCCTCTTTCAAGGGACTTTCATAGATTCCTTCTTTGCACGCCCCTGCCAGTGGAAAGCTCAGTAGCCACGTATGTGTGAGCGTGCCCTCGGGGTCCGTTTGCGCAGACCCTTCGATGTGGCTTTATTCTTGAAGCTGTTGTTAGGAGTTACGGTTTCCAGGGGGCGATTACTGGGTTTGGGATGCTAATATCCTTCTTATATAGACTGCCAGCAACTGATCTTTTCTGGGAACACAGAGGGAAGGTTGCCTCCCTCCCAAGGGGAAATGCGCAGCTTCTCAAATGCAGCATCCTTGTTGTTCCCTTACTCTTGAGGAGCTAATATGGGGGAGGGGGGCATTCCCAGTGTATCCTTTGGGGGAAAAAAGAGAAGCCGGCACAACAGAGGGAGCCCCGGACCTTGTGAAGAACGTATCTCTGAAGCCCTTCCAGATGCCACTGCTTCTGGGGCAGGATTCTCAAACCTTGGCTGTAGTCAGCCTCTCCGACTGGTTCAGAAAAATAGTTTTCTTTCCCCAACATGCTGCACGGAGGGGCAGGGCCGATGGGAGGGGGAGGCAGGGGTACAAATTCTTGGAGGTCCTAGCCACCCGAGTGGCCTGTGGACCTGGACAAGTCAAGTGAATCACTTTCATATGATAGATCAAGACGGGCAGCCGTGTTAGTCTGTCTGTAGCGGCAGAAAAGTGCAAGAGCACCTTCAAGACTCACAAAATTGGTGGGGCAGGGGAGGCGCTTTCGTGAGTCACTCACTGCTCGCTTCTTCAGATACAGCTAGAAGGAGTCCCCCCCCCAACAGCAGATCTTTCGGGGTTTTGGCCAAGCGATGGGGTTGGGAAGGAAGGAGGGCTCCGGGAGGGGGCAAGGTTGGAAGGGGGCTGCTGACGTGGAAGGGTGGAGAAGCACCCAGGGAAGAAGCAGAAGCTGGGAATTGGGGAGGGGAGTAGCAGGAGGGTGGCTCGTCATCTCCTGAACTCAGTTCATTGTCTACCCCTCTACTGGATACCCTTCCTATTTCCCCTTCTTCCTTCCTTCCTTCCCTCCCACCCCCTGCCTGGTTTGTAGCCATGACACCACTGTGCCGAAGGTGGCCGTAGAGTGTGTGCTGGGGGGGGGGGTTGATGCTTGCGGGTAGGAGGAGGTCCATAGCCCTTTAAACTGTTCAGCATTCGGTTCACACGGTTCACGGTGCCAGCTGTTCCTTTCTCCTCTGCCTTGCCCTCCCTTGCAGGAACTGTTTGCTGAGCCCCGGAGCTCCTGTGTAAAATTGCTTTTCAAAAGAGCCACTTTCTGCTTAATTAAACAATGAACCGCCCCCGTCCCTCTACACATCTGTAAAGCCCCTTCTGCGGACTCTTTATCCCACAAACTGCTCCATTCTTAGCGCCTTTCATTTGTAAATCTCCCCCCCCCCTTGCCAATCCTCCTCTCCCTGCCCTTTCTCTTCCCCTCCCCTTCAGATGTAGCTGAGCAGCGTGTTTGAATGTAGCTGAAGGGAGGACGGAGGAGATTGGGTTAATGGGCCTTGCGGGCTGTGTGTGTGTGTCTGTGTCTGTGTGTATTAACCTGCGGAGAGCGACACAATTTGACGCAGAACTGTCACAGAGCTAGGCGTCATGGATCAGCTAGCCAGCTTACCCAAACAGACCAGGACTGTCTTTAAAAGAAAAGTTCAAATCCTGACGGACTTTTAAATAAAGTTATTTTCAAATATTCCAGAGCCTGCATTGGAACTTTCAGCCCCTGGCAAGCCTGGTTCCTTAAACTTTTCCAGCCATACTAAATGCCCAACTGGTTGCAAATGCCCGAAGAAAGAACTTCTATGACTTCATGGTGGCATCCCGTGGCCCATATTGTTTGTATGGTTCTAAGTCTCTTAAGTTTTACCTACATCTGTCTGCAATTTAGATACTTATTTCTCTTTGGGCCTCCACTGGTGGATAAGGTGGCTTCTTGTCCCGCCTTCCTTAAAAAACCCAACTCTTTAAATGGTCAGCCCCATCTCTGCCATTATCTTCTCCAGTTGATATCTACCCACTTCTTTTGCCAGATTGTCGTGACATTTGTCTGTTACACCGAGGCAGGAAAAGAGTTTCAGAGGCTGTGATCACACAGGCAGTTTGCCCCGACGCAGTCACTCCTCCTCTCTGGATCAAATCAGCAGGATCAGACGCACACATCTGGCACCTGACAGCTATCCATACCTACCTCATGGTAGAACGACTCCCCATTGGCTTAAAAAGAAACCGGGGAAATCTGGTGGTTTCCCAGGTGAGGCGCTTCCATGGCAGCTTTTCTGGCATCTGATTGGCCGGGCGCGCCATGGAAGCGCAGGAGGCGTGTGAACAGCCCTCCCATTTCTGGCACAGCAGTATGCCGTTTTCAGCAACCCAACCAATCAGAGGGACGCATCAGCCATGGCTCCATGCTGCTGGCATGGTAGCGATGTGAACTGGCCCTCACGGGCTGGCTACCCAATGCAACCGGCGTTGCGGGACCGGTGTGAGTGCTGTGAAGCGCACCTAACTCCAGCGGCTTTTTCCTCTGTGGGATACTGCCGTGGCGACCTGCCTGTCTGGATACAACCAGGATCTTGTACTGCATTTCTTGGAATGCAGATCACTAACAGTTTGGGGTGATTCCAAAGCCCTGATTGCTTCTTCAAAGCCCCCCACTGAATCACTTATGATTTGTGGTACCGAACAGGCACTATATGCAGAATACCTCTCAGTATTTTACTTCTTGAGTGTTTAGTATGGCTTTAATACCTTGAGCTGTTTTGGTTTAAGAGGAGAGGGGGACCAACAGGTTAAATTGAGAGCCAGGGCGGTGTAGTTGAGTCCAGCTAGGATCTGCAAGACCCAGGTTCAAATCCCCATGGAAAGTTTGCCGGGTGACCTTGGGCCAGTCCCACACTCTCAGCCTAACCTACCTCACAGGGTTGTTGGGTGGATACAATGGAGGAGAGGAGAATGATGAAAGCTGCTTTGGGGATAAACGCGAGACAGAAATGAATAAATATAATGAGGTGTGTGTGTTTGTTTTAAAGAGGCCAGATTTGTGTGGACGTGTACTTAAGTGCTTCTGCTGGTCAACGGGTGGTCCAGTAACAGCAAAAAACCACTGTAATAAAGATGCTACATAAATCTGAAATTAAAATCAACTTACGTATGCTTATTTATATATCTTATTGTGTAAGAAATACATAATATAAAGACATATAATTCTACAGTTCTTCTGAAGTTTACATACTCAATTACAAAGGTAAACACAATTTATGTGTTATCAAATCATCAAAGGGTAGTTATGAAAAGAATCACAATATCACAGGATGGAGCGCTGAATAGAAGAATCATGAAGTCACTGAAAGCAGAATCCTCACACGAGGATACATTCGCTCGTTTCGCAGAACTTCTTCAGTGAGACTGAAAAATCATACAATGTACGATCTTTCAATGCTCCATCCTGTGATATTGTGATTCTTTTCATTACTATCCTTTGATTTAATAACACATAAATTGTACTCACCTTTGTAACTGAGTATATAGACTTCAGTAGAACTATGAAATTATATGTCTTTATATGACATATTTCTTACACAATAAGGTATATAAATAAGCATACATAAGTTCATTTTAATCTCAGATTTATTTAGCGTCTTTATTACAGGGTTTATGGCACTGTAATCCTTCTTATGCTAGGACAATGGGTGGTGGTATTGAAGACCCCCCCCCTGCCCCCCGATAACTGGAGATTTGTCTTCAACCCATCACTAGCTAAACATTTCCTGCACACTTTCAGGCCTCTCTTTGCAGTTTGAAAGTCTAGTGATGTATTTTTTTCAAAATGAAAGCCGGGATTCTCGGAATGTTAGTTGGCAGCTGATACTGTATGTGTGAAGCGTCGTCAAGTCATAGGTAATTTATGGCGACCCTGTGGAGTTTTCAAGGCACGAGATGTGGCTTGCCATTGCCTGCCTCTACAGAGCAAACCGGGACTTCCTTGGTGGTCTCCCATCCAAGTACGAACCCGAGCTAACCCCGCTTGGCTTCCGGGTTCTGACGAGTTCGGCCCAGCTCGGGGCCATCCAGGTGAGGCCCAGCCAATATCAATTCTTTGGAAAACACGCTTCTGTGAATATAACATAAAACTGAATTGCCCTTGAGATTTTTTTTAAAAAAAAGGTTTTGGCGGAAAGGTGGCACTGTTTTTCTTATATCGTGAAGTTAACTGCAGTTTTGTTTGTGCAGTTACTCTTCCTTCATCTGCTCTGTGGCCCCACAAAGCGGGCCTCTGTTTCCCATTTGCAAACGGCCAGCAGGATTTGTGAGTCCCGGTCGCTCAAGGCGAAGTGTGCGATAATGGGGATCTGAACCCAGCTCTCCCTGCTCGCTAATCAAACAGGCTCTCCGCTGAACTGTATGAATTTTAATCGCTTGCCGGGTTGGCGGTGGGGTTGTGTTGGGGCGGTGGCGCGGGCTTTGTCTCCTGGCTGGGCTTTGCATCTGTGCGTAAGGCCTTGCGGGGAGGGGAAGTGGGGGGGGAGGCAGATATGAAATATGTCTTGTCCCAGAAGGCTGAGTCCCATTAGCATAACTTGCATACCATCTCCTTGACCGTGACAGATGCCAAACCACCGTTGGGTGGAAAAAGCATTTTACGTTATGTGTGTGTGTGTGTTCCATGATTCCCCAGGGAGAATCAAATGAGCAGAGCATGGAAAAAGGGTCCCAAGCTTGCTTATGCCCCCCCCCCATCAGCAGTCATTTATTTCAGGGACCCTTGCACATTTCTGGGGAGGTCCTCTGACTCCTTCCCCTTACCCCTCCCTCCCCGGACGCACAATCATGCTTTGTCATTTATATACGGAAGCCAGCCATCAGAGAGAGGTATTCTTTCATTTATTTCGGAAGGGCGCAAGGCAAAAACAGAACTGAATTGCCCCGCATGTCTTTCCTGTCCATTCTTTCCCCTGCAACCTGTCCCCCTGTTCCACTCATAATTCAGCTTGCCGGGTCGGACGTCGGGCTGGCAGAGAGGGTGGGTTGTGGAGGCCTCTTGGTTTCAGGGTTGTCTTCTCCCCCCTCCCTCCCGGCAGCTGAAGAATAAGTCATCTATCACTCAAACCCTCCTCTCATCTGTGTCGGGGGGAATAATGGAAGAGGCACAGCCAAAAGAGGTCTGTGGGGGGGGAGAGAAGGGGGGTTTGTCGGGACTACTGGCCAGTGGCTGAGAATGTGGGTGGGGTGAGGCTTGGCCGGAGCTAGTGACCTCAGCAAATTGGAGTTGGGCCATGGTCAGTATGATAAATGATCTCATTCTCTTGGGGGGGAGGAGAATGGAAGGCAGTGTCAAAAGCACGGTACCCCACGGGGAGGTGTCTGGGTAGAGCCGGCCGCCCGCTTACCGCTTTGACGCCTTGGTGACCAGCTCCACATACATCTTATTTATTACCATGTCTCTTGAGACGTAGAGGGGGTTGGTTCGTTTTTTCTGAACTGCCTTGCGTTTCTGACCCCCCTCCCCACTAAATGCTACGTCCAAAATGAGATTGGCGGCTCGGGTAATGTCTGCCCCCACCGAGGGAGAATCTGTAAAAGTTTGGGTGTGTTACCTGGTAGGCAAGCAAACTCCGACTGGCGCTGTGAGCCGGGTGGTGGTGGTGGTGGTTTGTGGGCACAACTGCAAGAGCCTGCGTCCGGAGCTGGCGGCTGGCCCCGGGCTGTGCCAGGCTGTTCAAAAGGCATACAGCTGGTACCGCATCGTGCTGGGATTCTTCCCTTGTGGGCTGAACTCCTCCAAGCCTGTGCACAGGCCAGAGCCCAAATCCCTGGTTCGGCAGGTGGTAGTGCGGGGGGGCGACAGCAAGAGGTCCCTGCCTTGGCAGAGGATTTGTGATGTGAACAGGTCAGGAGCAGATGTGGGCAGGTCGTGATTTTGCTACAAGTGGATAAATGGAGAGCCAGGGTAGTGTAAGTGGTTCAGAGTGAAGAAGAAGAAGAAGAAGAAGAAGAGGAGATTGGATTTATACCCCGCCCTTCACTCGGAGTCTCAGAGTGTCTTACAATGTCCTTCCTCTCCTCTCCCCACAACAGACACCCTGTGAGGTAGGTGGGGCTGAGAGAGCTCCTTCGAGGACTGCTCTTGAGAGAACAGCTCTGCGAGAACTTGCGACTGGCCCAAGGCTACCCAGCTGACTGCATGTGGAGGAGGAGAGGGGAATCAAACCCGGTTCTCCAGATTAGAGTCTGCCGCTCTTAACCACTGCACCAAACTGGATCGGTGCCGGGTTGGATCTGGAAGTCCCAGGTTTGAATCCCTGCCTGTGCCACGGAAAATCTCTGGGGTGACCTGGGACCTAACCTACCTCACAGGGTTGTTGTGGTGGTATAATGGAGGAGAGGAGAATGAGGTCAGCTGCTTTGGGTTTCCACTGGGCAGAAGGGCGGGATACAGATGAAGTAAATGAATAAGAATCTGGTGGACCCCCTTCCTCTGAGGACCAGCTAGAATGACACAACAGCCTGAGCAAGCCTTTGTGGTCCCCAGAGCTCCTCTTCCGGGCGGATGCTCAGCGCAAAAACATCCTGTCTGGAGAAGTGTTCTGGGGAACTCGGGTAATGTTCTAATTGCTTGGAGTGTGTTTGTTTGTTTAAAATATTCCTAGATCACTTTTCCTGAGGTTAGGTAAAGTAAAGGTTTCCCTTGCTCGAAAGCTAGTCGATTCCGACTCTAGGGTTGTGGGGCTCATCTCCGTTTCAAAGCCAAATAGCCACCGCTGTCCGAAGACGTTTCCGTGGTCATGTGGCCGGCATGACTAAACACCAAGGCGCACAGAACGCTGTTACCTTCCCACCGAAGTGGTACCTATTTAGTAAAGGTAAAGGTTCCCTTGCTCGAAAGCCAGTCGAATCCGACTCTAGGGTTGCGGTGCTCATCTCCGTTTCAAAGCCGAAGAGCCAGCGCTGTCCGAAGACGTTTCCGTGGTCATGTGGCCGGCATGACTAAACACCAAGGTGCACGGAACGCTGTTACCTTCCCACCGAAGTGGTACCTATTTATCTACTTGCAATTTCTTGCTTTCGAACTGCTAGGTTGGCAGGAGCTGGAACTAGAGACAGGAGCTCACCCTGTCATGCGGCACCCGGGTCTCGAACTGCTGAACTACTGACCTTCCACAGCCTGCAGTTCAGCGACTTAACCACTTGAGCCACTGCAGCTCCTTCCTGAGGTTAGAGCCGTATGAAAGTAAAACAATTGATACCGTCATCGGCATAGGTAACGGCTCAGTTAAAACATTCCGGACACACAAGCCAGAAAAACCTGCTTTGCCCGGCGTCAGGAGGAAAAGGAAAGTTTGACGTCTTTTATGAATGCTAAGAAAAGAGCCCTGGTTCTAGCTGCCCCTTTGTCACCTGTCAAAGTGGATGATATCGCCAATAACATTTCATTGGCGGGTGGGCCCACCTGGGAATATTTGGGTTGGCCTTAATAAAATATGTTTGTTTATTTACTTCATCGATCCCCCCCACATCTCTGCCTGAGGGAGGACCCAAAGGAGCTTCCATCCGTCTCCTCTCCTCCATTTCATCCTCCCAACGACCCTGCGAGGTAGGTTAGTGTGTGTGACTGGCCCAGCAAGCTTCTATGGTAGAGTGAGGATTCGGGCCTTGGTCTCCTGCAGTGTTCCCGCTAAGCTGAGTCAGTGTGAGCTAGCTCATGGTTCTTTAGCCTCCGGCTCACACATTTTTGTCTTAGCTCAGGAAGGACGGCTCCAGAGCAGTGTTCCCTCTAAGTTGAGTCAGTGTGAGCTAGCTCACAGCTTATTAGCCTCCAGCTCACACATTTTTGTCTCGGCTCAGGACGGATGGCTCCAGAGCAAACTAGCTTATGCAGTAGACAAATTGCTCGTTCACAACTTTATTGCCAGTAGCTCACAAAGTAGAATTTTTGCTCACAAGACTCCACAGCTTAAGAGGGAGCCTTGGTCTCCTGGATCCTAGACCAGCATCCTGCACTGGCTCTCAGATACTGTCCATTTGGGTGTCTTGTGTTGTTGTGGTTTTTTTTTCCTTCATTTTTTAAAAAATGCACCAACATAGCCAACTGTGCTTTTTTGTCAGAACTTGGAAGGCATTCAGACTGTATTCCTGAATTTCACGAGCGTAGCATTTTGATTTGGAAACTGCAATTTCTGCCATGAGTTGTTCTCCTCTCTCCATCACACTGACGGCATTTTGTATAAATATTACTGGCAAAAAATTGGAACCTGTTTTTGCATCCGTGGTCTACAATTGGCCTAAAGAAATCAAGCACATGGGCCCACCAGCAATGCTGCCTGTAATGTCCCAAGCTTGCAGCGACAGCCCAAGAAAATACAAAGCAACAAAAAAAGGACGGATTCATAGGTCCCTCTATTTTACTACTGCATTTTCGTGGTATTTTTCTTGTCATTTTCTGTGGTCCCAGTATTAATTTGTAGCAGGTCTGATGCACGCGGGTGCTGCCTCCTACCAGAATAGTAGTCTTGGTGTCTGATTGTTGTTGTTTTTTAATTCCTCTCTAATGTTGGATCTTGCAGAAATGTTTTCGTACACACCATATACTGCAGTGCTTTTTTTGGCAGCTCCTGTCTCGAAACCCAGCTATATAGCTTTCCCCAGAGTTCTGTAGCTTATAGCACATCAGAGACTGCCTTTTATAATTATGAACATGCCTGGGCTTATCATGCTTTTCAGCCAAAGCTTGGTTCTGGAAGTGGTTCCTGGGACTCAGAATCTAATACAGGGGTGTCAAACATGCGGCCCACAGGTCGGATCAGGCCCATGCAGGGCTGCAATCCATCCTGAGAGCAGCTGACTCTGTGCTGCTTCCTACTTCCTGTTTCTGACATCGCAGCTCCTTTCCCCCAGTCTCTCCTAGTTCCTTCTTGGCAGAGGAGAGAAAGAAAACCTTCCTTTGATTGGTTAAGGGCTCCCAGAGGAGGGGGCAGGAGGGACAGAGCCAGAGGGGGAGGGGAAATGGCATCTCATGGGACTTTTAACTAGACCAGCAACATTTTATTCCATGTAGAAGCACATTTTTTCTGCAGGGAGGGAGGGAGAGAGTGAGCCAGGGGCAGCACACCAGAAAAAGAGAGAAAGTCCTGTGTTTAAGACCAAAAAAGTTTTATTCCGGGTATTGGGGGGGGGGGGAGTCCTGTGTTTAAGACCAAAAAATGTTTTATTCCGGGTATTGGGGGCGGGGGGGAGTCCTGTGTTTAAGACCAAAAAAGTTTTATTCCGGGTATTGGGGGGGGGGAGTCCTGTGTTTAAGACCAAAAAATGTTTTATTCCGGGTATTGGGGGCGGGGGGAGTCCTGTGTTTAAGACCAAAAAATGTTTTATTCCGGGTATGGGTGGGGGAGTCCTGTGTTTAAGACCAAAAAATGTTTTATTCCAGGCATTGGGAGAGGGGGAATCCTGTGTTTAAGATGAAAAAAAAAACATTTTATTCCAGGTATGGTGGGGGAGTCCTGTGTTTAAGACCAAAAAATGTTTTATTCCAGGTATGGGGGTGGGGGGAGTCCTGTGTTAAAGACCAAAAAGTGTTTTATTCCAGGTATGGGCGGGGGGGGGGGATCCTGTGTTTAAGATGAAAAAACATTTTATTCCAGGTACGGGGGGAGTCCTGTGTTTAAGACCAAAAAATGTTTTATTCCAGGTATAACAGAGAGAGAGAGAGTCCATCCCATGGCACTTGGAGAGATCCCCCTTTCCATTTTAACACATTGTGGGGGGAACCTAACAGCTCAGCTTACATTCCTTATTAGTGAAAGGGAGCAAGAGTCCCAGCAGCACCTTAATGACTTAACAAAATTTGTGGCAGGGCAGGAGCTTTCAAGAGTAACTGCTCCTTTCTTCAGATACAGCTGGAATGTGAGTCCATCTGTCCTTGCATCTTGGAGAGTGGTTTCAACTACCAAAAGACAGTAGCAGGCACTGGTAATGAGAGAAGAAACCTAGGTCATAAGAATATAAGAGAAGCCAATGTTGGATCAGGCCAATGGCCCATCCAGTCCAACATTCTGTCACACACTGGCAAAAAATACCAAGTGCCATCAGGAGGTCCATCAGTGGGGCCAGGACACCAGAAGCCCCTCCCACTGTTCCCCCCCCCAAGCACCAAAAATACAGAGCATCACTGGCTCCAGACTGAGAGTTCCTATCTATACCTTGTAGCTAATAGCCACTGATGAACTTCTGCTCCATATGTTTATCTGATTCCCTCTTGAAGCCGTCCATGCTTGTAGCCGCCGCCACCTCCTGTGGCAGTGAATTCCATGTGTTAACCACTCTTTGAGTGAAGAAGTCCTTCCCTTTATCTGTTCTAACCCAACTGCTCAGCAATTTCATTGAGTGGCCACGAGTTCTTGTATTGTGAGAAAGGGAGAAAAGTACTTCTTTCTTGACCTGCTCTATCCCATGCATAATCTTGTAAACCTTGATCATGTCACCCCTCAGTCAATGTTTCTCCAAGCTAAAGAGCCCCAAGCGCTTTAACCTTTCCTCATAGGGAAAGTGTTCCAACCCTATTATCATTCTAGTTGCCCTTTTCTGCAGTTTTTTCCAATACTATAATATCCTTTTTGAGGTGTGGTGACCAGAACTGTACACAGTATTCCAAATGAGGTGGCAACATCGATTTATACATGGGCATTATGATACTGGCTGATTTGTTTTCAGTTCAGTTTAGGAGTTTCAATTCAGTCTCAGTCCAAAGTTTGCATTGTCTTGAGCTTCACGGTCAGTTGCATCTTTCTAATCTCCCTTTGAAATTCTTTTGTAGGAGAACTGCTACTCCTAGGTCAGCAACTGAATGCCCTGGAAGGTTAAAATGTTCCCCCACTGGTTTTTGAGTGTTGTGGTTTCTAATAGTGGTAAAAAGAGTAAGAGTCCAGTAGCACCTTTAAAGACTAACAAAATTGTGGTAGGGTATGTGCTTTTGTGAGTCACTGATCACTTCTTCAGACTTATTTCCATTTATTCTTTGCATCCTCCTGGACTGAATCCTCCTGGACCAAACTGAGACCTAGGTTTCCTGTCTCATTACCAATGCTGATATCGCCACACCTCTGTATATCGCACCAATGCTGATATCTCCATCCCTCTGCATATCACACTTAATCCAGTCAAGCCTGCTATTGCCATTCCAAATATACAAATTCCAGTGGTAGAAAGCACCATCAAAGATTGCCTGAGTACATGGACTTTTTGTCTTATCTTCAAAGGAGGAAATATTGTATCTTATGCCTTATTATAGTGACAGTATGCAATAATGTTGTTGTGACACCGCCAACTTTATAATTGTTTTGGCAATCTTTGATGGTGTTTTCTACTAGTGGAACTTGTATATTTGGGATTCCTGTGACGCTGGTCTTTTCCCCTTGTTGTTTGGCTTTACTGCTGTTGCCATTTGGCATCTGAAATCATCTTCATTAAGTTTATATCTCCGGTACCTTGTGTTACATTTTATGGCACACGTGGCCCGGCCCGACCAAGTGACATTTATGTCAGATCCGGCCCTCATACCGAATGAGTTTGACCCCTGTGTTCTAATACAAATGATCACGCTTGATCTCCAGTGTTCCCTTGGGGTTGGAATTCTCCCCCGAGCTGGATTCAGGGATTTTGGAGGGGCCTCTGGCTGCGGGCTGCCTCCCCTCTGAGGGTGGTGGGAAGTGCCCTCAAGCTGCAGCCGACTTATGGCAACCCCGTAGGGTTTTCCGAGGCGAGAGGCATCCAGAGGTGGGGTGTGCCATTGTCTGGCTCTGTAGAGCAACCCAGGACTTCCTTGGTGGTCTCCCATCCCAGGACTAACCAGAGCTGACCCTGCTTAGCTTCCAAGAGCCGATGAGATCAGGCTCCCCTGAGCCATCCAGGCCCGTCCGACAGCCCAGTGACAAGACTGGGAAGCTAAAGGGACCGGGGGGGCTCTCTACTGGAGCCGGACTCAGGCATCTTGAGGGCAGTGTTCCCTCTAAGCTGAGTTAGTGTGAGCTAGCTCACAGTGTCTTAGCCTCCAGCTCACGCATTTTTGTCTTCGCTCAGGAAGGATGGCTCCAGAGCCGACTAATTGATGCAGTCCCCAAATCGCTCGCTCACAACTTGAACGCCAGCAGCTCGCAAAGTAGAATTTTTGTTCACAAGACTCCACAGCTTAGAGGGAGCATTGCTTGGGGGGGTCACTGACTGCTTCTTGCCATCTCTCCGGTGGCCCCACTGATAGTAAGTTGGAAGCTGAAGGGAGGGGGGTATTTGCGCTTCTTACCGCCGCCTTTTGTTCCTCTTCTTTTGTCTACCTGTTTCTTGGCTTTACTCATTGTGCGAATTCTGCTGCATACAGGGATCTGCATAAACCTCTTGTTTCTAAATCCCTTGGATGTGGTTCGCACTTTCTTGTATAACTCGAACCAGAATTCCGCCTCGGGCCCCGTTCAGATGATTTTCGATGCCCCAGGAGTCAGGAGCGGTCCTTGGGGCTTCCACATTTCCTTCCCTGATCCCTTGATGCTGAGAGAAATGAGTGGTCAGATCAGATGAGCCAATGTGGCATGTCGGTTAAAGTGTCAGATTAGGATCCGGGAGACCCAGGTTCGAATCCCCGCTGCGGTTCGTACGCAAGGTGGGCAGAGCTGGGATCCAGTGAACTTCCCCCATAGTGCAGTGCCCAGAGGGAGTCTCAATGTCCCCTGCAGGATGAGGGCCGACATTCCAGCCTGCCGTAGGGAATTCCGGGGCCAGAGATGGCCGGCAGCATTTCGTTACACGGGGGGTGCTGTATTTCCAGATGGAGCCGCAAAGCGACGAACAAAAAAATCTGTACTTTCCTGAAAGCTGACAGAAACTGTGGCTCTGCCTGTGTGCCTGTTCCCATTTTGAGGTCTCAGTAATTCTGGGGCCCCTGGGCAAAAGCCCAGGATGAGGGCCCAGAATCACGGCCACCCCATCAGCCCTCCTTCCCCTGTTGCAGACACACACACCGGAGGCAACCAAGGAGTGACGCTTGCCTTCTGTGATGCAGGCGTGAGAACCTGCCGCCCCACATCTGGCAGCCCTTGCACTGGATGAGTGTGGCGCCAGTGGCGGTACCTTTGGGGGGGTGCAGTGGAGGGCAGTCAAGCCCCTTCCCCCATTGTGGGGTCCAGAGCAGTTGCCCTGTTGCCCATTCTTTAAAACTGGCCCTGCTATGAATTCTTAGCTTCTGAAACGCGTGAGTTCTCAACAGAGCGTTTCCCTTCGCTTTTTCTCAGTGTAAAGTGTTTTCCCCTATTTTGAATGAATGCCCTTCCATCCCTAAATAAAAGCAATCTCCACCAGTTATCCCTTACTCCATCCACAAGACAGTCACAGTCGCTCCAAGCATGTGCGTTTTTCTCCCTACGGACTTTAGCCATAATAATTTAGTGAAGCATCCATACACAGGTGCAGTATACCTGTGAGTTCCCAAAGCTCTGGCGATAAACAGAGAAAACCGTAAGTTTTGTGCCCCGCGTATGAGCTTGCCTGCGTTACCTGGCTGTTTACTGTTGGATACCGAAGACAGCCACACGCCTCTCGTGTTCTTCTGCATTTCTTTATTTTACTGCAGAGTTGCATATTCCTTTTCCTCCATTAAGCAGACAGCACAATTAAAAATCTGACTGTCAGTCTGACAAATTCAGCAGTAAAATCAATTTTTAAAATATGCAAAACCGTTTACAGAGACAACCTTCTGTAAAATTGAAAGCTTTCGCCCCAGGAACAATAATTAACAAAACCCTCAAATTTGAAATTCAGCCCGATATGCGATTGTGGACTTGGTGCTTTAGGCTTTCTTCAGTGAGCTCGAAGGTAACTGGGTGGGGGGGCCTCCAAACCAGCACCGAACTGGAAAGTGTAGGAGCACGTGGGAGTGATGACCACGTGAAACTTTGTGCCAGATTGTCACTTTGAACTCTGCCAGAGGCTGTTGAGAAGGATGCTTCAGGACGGCTTTCATGAACAAGAGGGCTGTGGACATCTGGGAGAAAAACTCTACGTTTGTCATTTGTCCTTTCCATAAAACTCTTCAACCAGTTATTTTCCCCCTTCTGTTTCTTCTTACCACGCCGGCAGGAAATGAACTGATCTTATCGCCGTATAAAGAAATTGTTTTTGGGTTTGGTTTGCACAGTAAAATTGATACTGTGAAAAGGAAAACTGCCCCCCCCTTCCCCGCCACCTCTCATAGCTTTCACTGATTCCTCCACACATAGGCATGCGTGCACATGCGCCCGTCTGTTCCATCAGCCTCTGAAGCAGAGAGATAAAAGATGGACTTTAATAAGGGAAAGATAAACAGCTTTTCAGAGAAAGAGGCGCAAATGAGGCTGGACTGTCCAATGGAGAAATGGAAAGTGCGCATGCTGTATGGAGTGCAGGAAACGATTTAGGAGACTAAATGGAAGCAAAGGTAACTGCCCCCGTGTACAGCTTGAAGTTAGAGGCCTGGAACTTGACGTTCTCTGGTCAGGTTGCATTTGTCAAACCCTGGTGGCAAAGTGGTGGTGGTGGGCACCAGTGTTCCCTCTAAGCTGAGTCAGTGTGAGCTAGCTCACAGTTTTTTAGCCTCCGGCTCACACATTTTTGCCTTAGCTCAGGAAGGAGGGCTCCAGAGCAAACTGATTTACACAGCAGCCAAGTCGCTCACTCACAACTTTAATGCCAGTAGCTCACAAAGTAGAATTTTTGCTCACATGACTCCGGAGCTAAGAGGGAACATTGGTGGGGACTGCTCTTATGCTGACAGCCCTGGGGTAGACCCCGTGCCCCTTTCCCCAATCCATCTAGTTTAGCATGTTTATCCAGGATGAAAACTTGGACGAGTGATGTTTTATTATTTGCTGACTTAGCATTCAATAGCAGAACCGTCAACCCTTAAAAAGACACTGTTATGGACATCTTGCAATAGTAGCTGCTGCTGTTGCTGCTGCTGCTGCTGGAAAGAGGATCAGAAGAGGGTAGAGTTGCCAACCTCCAGCTGGGGCCTGGAGATACCCTGATATTACAACTGATCTCCAGACAAGAGAGATCAGTTCCCCTGGAGAAAATGGCTGCTCTAGGGGATCGACTCTATAGCCTTGCTGAGGTCCCTCCCCTCCCCAAACCCCACCCTCCCCATGGTCCACCCCCCAAATCTATTTCCCAACCCAGAGCCAGCAGCCCTAGAGAGGGCGTGACACCCGTATGCCTGAACTCCCTTCTCACCACCAACATATCTCCCTCGGCCTGCCTGGTGATCTTACTAGAAATGCCACACATACCCCTACCGCCCTGTTCCCTCCCCTCCCCTTGTACATGTAACAACGCCTGGAATCAGCCACCTCCCCAAACTCAGATTGACGAACAGCAGAATTGGCCCCAGCAAAACAGGCCAGGCAGCTGGGCTCTTGCTTCTGTTTTATTTGCCGTTTGGTTGGGTCTGTAGAATTAGCCCATAAGAGAACTGGAAAGATAGTGGGGAAGAAGGTATCAGAAAGCTGCGTGTCTTCTGGAATTTTGCATTATCACAGAGATTAAAGAAGGTCTGTCTGTTTGACCTTTTGTTGCTTTATGACATGACGCCGCTGCCCAGTGCCTAGAAGGCAGGGCTATGTCTTGCGGGCAAGACTTAAAGTGCAGGAGAGGGGAAGAAGAAGAAGAAGAGAAGAGATTGGATTGATACCCTGCCCTTCACTACCCAAAGGAGTCTCAGAGCGGCTTACAAACTCCTTTCCCTTTCCCTCCCCACCACAGACACCCTGTGAGGTAGGTGGGGCTGAGAGAGCTCTTTCAAGAACTGCCCTTTTTCAAGAACAGCTGTGCCAGAACTATGGCTTGCCCAAGGTCATCCAGCAGGTGCAAGTGGAGAAGTGGGGAATCAAACCCAGTTCTCCCAGATTAGAATCCATGCACTTAACCACTACACCAAACTTAACTACTATACCAAACAAGGGCCTTTTCCCCTCCAATGCTTTCTCCCTTGAAACTACTTCTTAAAAGCCACCCCCCCACACACACACACTGTGGCCCTGTGACTGCCCTTCCTGGCAGTAAAACTGCTCCCCCCTTTTTTTCCACACACACACACAAAAGAACACGAGGTTAGAAATAGGTGCGACTTCTTCCTCTCTCCCTGCCCATTCTGTGCTTTTCATGTCATGTCTGGTTTCAGCCTCAGATAGCAGCGGAAGTGCAGGGAAGGTCTGGGTGAAATGTCTTCTGGGGGGCCGGCAGCAATATCTCCAGTGGGCCTTTTATAGGTGGACAACTCGTGATGGCTAGAGAGCAGAAGGCTGTGTTTTTCCCCAGGTGGAGGGAACAGCGTAGCTAAAAGCAGTCCACTGAGATCATCAGAGGTGGCCTTGTTCCAGGTTTCATAAAGTCTAAGGTAAAGGTAAAGGGTTTCCCTTGCTCGAAAGCCAGTCGAATCCGACTCTAGGGGGCAGTGTTCATCTCCATTTCCAAGCCGAAGAGCCAGTGCTGTCCGAAGACGTGTCCGTGGTCATGTGGCTGGCATGACTAAACACTGGGGTTCATGAAACACTGTTACCTTCCCACCGAAGTGGTACCTGTTTATCTACTTGCAATTTCTTGATTTCGAACTGCTTGGTTGGCGGGAGCTGGGGCAGGAGACGGGAGCTCACTCCGTCACGCAGTGCTAGGGTCTCGAACTGTCGAACTACAGACCTTCCGGTCTGCAGCTCAGCATTTTAACCTCTGAGCCACCGTGACCCCCGTAAAGTCTAGCATAGACTTATTGGCAGTGGGCCCATAAACACTTTCCCAAAAATGGCCCCCTTAAGTCCTGGTCTTTGCAGCTTAGAAATGAGTACAAAGCTATCCTTTTTTCAAGAATTAGATATTCAGGTATTTTTGTTTAGTCTGTTTAATTGAATGTGCTTGAATAATCTTTGCCATCTCTAGGGGCTCGCTTTTTAAAAGAAAGACGGGCTAGAAATGTTGGGATTCGTATGGTGGAGGAGACGGGACAGGCATGTGCAAAGCAGGTGGAGCCAGTATGGGTGGGAAGTGTGGCCGAATGGCTCATTCTTAGGTTGTGACCTCCGAGACTGCCAAAGGAAGCCTTAACCACGGGCATCCCAGGTGGGCTCAGGCAACACCATTCGACCCTTCCCTCCGTTCCCCTGTCTGCAATACGGGGATAAGAACGCTGGCATGGTTCTTGTGAGGAGTACTGTGAACACGCACGTGAAGTTTTTTGAACACTGGAAGTGCTGAACAAACATGAAATATGAATAACTAGGGAGCAAAGCCCGTTGTGGTGGAAGACAACGGGCCCTAGAAAGGAAGGGAGGGAGGGGGGAGGGAGGGGGGAAGGAAGGAAGGAAGGAAGGAAGGAAGGAAGGAAGGAAGGAAGGAAGGAAGGAAGGAAGGAAGGAAGGAATAGGGGGAAGAGTGAAAGAAAGGAGAGAGGAAGAAAGGAAAAGGGGGAAAGGAAGGGAAGAGGGGCAGAAAAGGGCTTCTCTGGGCAGTAGGCAGTGTGTGGGGGAAAAGGCCTTCTCTGGGCCTAGTGCCCCATAGAAGGCCCAGGGGATGGCGTGTGGGGGCGGAAAAGGCCTTCTTTGGGCCTAGTGCCCCCAAAGAAGGCCCAGGGGACGTCGTTCTCTCACTTGCCTCAACCTTGAGGGCCTGTCCCTGCGCTCGCACTCCAGACGGTCCTCTCCTGTCGGAGGACTGGAGCAGACTGAGCTGAAAACACTGACCGGGGCTGACGTGGGCGGGACTTTGCGAAGCAGCCAGTCAGCCCTGGCCAGTGTCTTCTGACTGCCAGTTCTTGAGCCGAATCAATTATCACAAGCATAGAATGCTGTGGAACCAAAATTCAAATATATATAAGGACAGGATGATGTGGGTGAGAGAAGGAAGGAGATGTTGTAAGGCAGGGGTGTCGAACTCATTTGTTATGAGTGCCGGATCTGACATAAATGAGACCTTGTTGGGCTGGGCCACGTGTGTCATCAAATGTAACGCCAGGTAGCAGAGATATAAACTTTATAAAGGACACAAACACAAAGGGTTTGGTTTTTTTACTTAAAAACATGCTTAAAACATTCGCACTCTTGCAATACTTTGTTTATTTAACAGTGTCTGATAACTGACACCTCTTGCTCTGAATTGCATCAAAATGTCTGTGCTGTGGCATTCTTGAGTGTGCTGTTCAGGTGTGTATCTGTAAGCTGCAAACCTACGATGACGCAGCAGCAGCAGAACTGGAAGAAGCAGCAGAAGAGAGCCAGTTCCACTGCGGGCCTGATAGAAGCCCTCTGGGGGCCTAACCCAGCCCCCGGGCCACCTGTTGGACACCCCTGCTGTAAGGAGGGGGGGAGTTTTTAAAATGGGGACCAAGGTGCCGAGCCAGTGCTGATGCTTCAGGTAGAAGAGATGTGAGAGGGGCAAAATAATTTAAGACCACATTTGATTAAGTTACTGGCAGTCCTAAATTGTGATTTTAAATTTTTTGGGTTTTATGTATTTTATATCGTATGTATTTTATTCATATTGCAAGTCTCCTTGAGGTCCATAAGGAATAAAGGCTGCTAATAAACGTTTTGTGCCCGTGAGGGGCCATCCAGTTGCTTCCGACTTACGGCGACTCTATGAATTCACATTCTTCAGAACAGCCTCTCGTTCACAGCCTTGCTCAGGTCTGGCAGGTGGGGGGGGCCTTTGTGGCTTCCTTGACTGGGTCCCTTCATCTCATGTTGGGGCTTCCTCTTTTCCTGCTTCCTTCAAGTTTTCCTGGGGAGAGTTCAGGCTTGATTTGATCTAGAATATATCCCAGAGAGCACTACGGTCAGCATCTCAGAACCAATTGACCCTCCCAGGTCCCAAGGATGCCAGGCTGGCAGCTACCAGGGTCAGGGCCTTCCCAGTGGTGGCTCCATATTGGTGGAATGAGCTCCCGGAGGAGATCGGGGCCCTGCGGGATCTTTTACAGTTCTGCAGGGCCTGCAAGATGGAGCTCTTTCACCAGGCTTTCATCTAAGGAGCTGCCCTACCACTGCCACCAACAACCATCGTTCTGGGCCTGGGCCTGGCTCTGAGAACGAGCCATACTATCGGGCGACGCAGGAAGATCACCCCACTGGAAACTGCCTGCGTTTTTACAGACTGTAGAACGCCACCTTAATTAATTGAAGAAACTATCACTATCACTTTATGACTTTATGTTTTATTGTATTTGACTGTTTTAAATGTTTTAATGTGGATTTTATGGAATTCTTTACCGACTAATGTAAGCCGCCCCTGAGCCTGCTTGCGGGGAGGGCGGGGTATAAATTGAATAAATAATTAAATAAACAAATAAATAAAGCAGATTATTCCACAGAATCCTAGATGTGATTCTGCTCACCGGAAACATTATAGCGGCCTCAGCCCTTTCTTGATGCCCCTTTTTTGAGCAGGAGGAAAGAGGAAATCGCTGGCCTTTCATGTTACTCCGCATGGGTGGGTAAATCCCAAATGCGCTGACATCTCTCCAGTTCTTTATTTAAGTGTTGTTTAAGTGTTGCAGGTTGCCACGAGACCCTCTGGGTGAGCGATGGCTAAAAAAAAAAAATCCGTAATAAATAATAAATGAATAAATTTTGTTCTTTCCAGGGGACATTAGAAGCCTCCTTGTATGGATCAAAGAAAACCTGTTGAAAGAGAGACTGGAATTGTTCATGCAAGGAGACTCCGTGTAAGTACAGTGATATGTCCTGATCCAAAATTGACTTGTGTCGTGAGTAGTGCTCCCTCTAAGCTGTGGAGTCTTGTGAGCGGAAATTCTACTTTTGTGAGCTGCTGGCATTAAAGTTGTGAGCAAGCGATTTGCCTACTGCATAAATCAGTTCGCTCTGGAGTCCTCCTTCCTCAGCAAAGACAAAAATGTGTGAGCCGGAGGCTAAAAAAACTGCGAGCTAGCTCACACTAACTCAGCTTAGAGGGAACATTGGTCGTGAGCAGGGCTCTTTTTGGAGCAGGGACTCCTTTGCATATTAGGCGACACACCCCTAATGTAGCCAATCCTCCAAGAGCTTACAGTAGCCCCTGTCAGAAGAGCTCTGTAAGCTCTTGGAGGATTGGCTACATTAGGAGTGTGTCGCCTAATATGCAAAGACATTCCTGCTACAAAAAGAGCCCTGGTCATGAGTGCATCTGGTAGCCTGAGAGAAGCTCCCGTCTCTCATCTTGCACATGAAGCTGCCTTGTACTGTGTCAGAGGTCAGCATTGTCTACTCTGACTGGCAGTGTCTGTCCTGGGTCTCAGTGAAGGCAGGGGGGGAAAAACACACTGTAAAGACCAATTGTCAGTATGTATTGACAACTAAACTGCCAGAATTATTTAAAACTTTAACAAATGAAGAACAATAACAATCAGGATTCACCTAAGTACTTTCACATATGTATTGAAAATACCCCTTTAACAATAAGCACTGAAAAGTCCACTAAACAAGCTTGACGATTCTCTGATGCTTGCATCTTGTGCTTGAAAAGAATGTCCATAAGAAGAATCCTGCAGAATCTCCGGTGTTATTCCACCGTGGTCCCTGGTTTATTCTCCTGAGTCTCAGGCTGAGGACCGTCACATTGCCTGACACTTTTAACTGGAGATGCTGCCAGCTGAACCTGAGCCCTTCTGTGTGCAAAGTGGGCATCATCCTGTGTGGGTGTCAAGTGCCTTCAGGGCCAGCTCACCTAGAGCGCGCCGGCCATAGAGGCGCCAAAAGGCGCCCCCCCGCAAAAAGCCCCCCCGCCTCTTCCCTGGCTTGCTTGGGTGCCCCGCAGCCGTGGAGCACCCAAGCAAGCCGGCGCTGGGAGGGAAGGGGCGGCAGTTTAAACCCCCACCCATTCCCTGGCTTTCCTGGGGGCCCCGCAGCTGCGGAGCCCCCAGGAAAGCTGATGCTGGGAGGGAGGGGCCGGTGGCTAGAACCGCCGCCCCCTTCCCTGGCTTTCCTGGGCCCCGCAGCTGTGGAGCCCCCAGGAAAGCCGGTGCTCGGAGGGAGGGGGCGGTTGTTTGAACCCCCGCCCCTTCCCTGGCTTTCCTGGGGGCCCTGCAGCTGCGGAGCCCCCAGGAAAGCCAGCGCTCCGCCGTGGCCCCCGGTCTCCAGGCCCCACTGGGAGGTTGACATCCCCAGTGGGGGGTGCCCCAGGCTGTCCTGCCTAGGGCGCCCAGACACCTGGGGCCGGCCCTGAGTGCCTTATGGTGGGGGGCATCATCTTGTGTGGGTGCCAAGTGCCGTCAAGTAAGCCACAGCTGACACATGGTGCCCCAACAAGGGGCTTTCCAGGCAAGTGAGAAGCAGAGGTGGTTTGCTGTTGCCTTCCTCTGCAGAGCCTTTCTTGGTGGTCTCCCTTCCAAGTACTGACCCTGCTTAGCTTCCCAGATCTGAGAAGATGGGGCTGCCCCTTGCTGCCTTCCCTCCCAGGCACCATTTAGAAGAGGCATTTCTCCCTCTGTGCATATGTGTGTGAGAGAGACAGATGGAGTGACTTGTCCCTGACTACCCAGTCTGCTTCATGGCTGGCTGAGATTTAAACCTCTCCTTTCCCCCCGCTTCCAAAGCAGGGACACTTTCCTGCTTACTCCAGAAAGGGGGCTACAAGTCTGAACTTCAGATGGGTTCAAATCTGTCCAGTGCCAGCTGAGTGGAAGCGTCAGTTGCTGAAACACTGAAGGTCGTACCTCCTGGCCAACAATGCCAGCATGGTGCATATTTTTATACGGTGTGGGTTGGCTGACCCAGCTTCTCCCCTCCATTCCCCCAGCTTCAAGAGGAATGGATGACTTCAGGCTGGCGTGGGCACCGGCACCTTCAGGCAGAGAGAGCAGACCGAGGGCTCTGGTGACATGGGACGCCCGTCAAGGCAGAGAAGCCATCTCTGTGTCTGGCCTTGGGCAGTGTGGCACATGCAAGCAGAAGTGGGTACTACTGTATTAGAGAGCAGTGCCCGTTGCCTCATGGGCCTGCACTAGCCAGCAACCAGTGTTCCCTCTCAGCCGAGTTAGTGCGAGCTGGCTCACAGTTTTTTAGCCTCCGGCTCACACGTTTTTGTCTCAGCTCCGGAAGGAGGGCTCCGGAGCAAACTAAATCGATGCAGCAGCCAAATCGCTCGCTCACAACTGTAATGCCAGCAGCTCAGAAGGCAGAATTTTTGCTCCACAGCTTCGAGGGAACATTGCTAGCAACCCACAGTGGGGACCTGTGTATTTTCGGCAGCAGCAGTAGAGGCACAGAAGGGGGGAAGGGGTGTGGCTCGGTGGTAGAGCACGTGCCCGGGCACACTGAAGGTTCAGTCCCCGGCTTCTCCATTTAAGTATCAGGCAGCAGGTGACGAGAAAGACCACCCTGGAGAGCCGCTGCCCGTCTGACTTGACAATACTGACCTCGATGGCCCAATGGTCTGGTTCAGTATGAGGCAGCTTCGTTTGTTCATATGCCTGGGCACGGGGTCCCTGGCCTGTGCTGGCAGTCATCCCATCAGCCTCAACGCCTGCAATCCAGTCTAGGGCACACTTGTCCCCTCTTCTGTTCTGTCCTCTCTCGCCTCCCCTGTGTCAGATTTTCCATGGCAGACTCCTGAGCTGTTTTCTCTCCATAACATGCTCTGCATGGGAGGCTGCCTTTGGGAGGCAGTCTTTTGGGAGCCAGTTTGGTGTAGTGGTTAAGTGAGCGGACTCTAATCTGGGAGAACCGGGTTTGATTTCCCCACGCCTCCACTTGCACCCGCTGGTTGACCTTGGGCAAACCATAGTTGTGTCAGAGCTGTTCTTGAAAAAGAGCAGTTTGTGATAGAGCTCTCTCAGTCCCACCTACCTCACAAGGTGTCTGTTGTGGGGAGGGGAAGGGAAAGGAGTTTGTAAGCCGCTCTGACGCATTTGGGCAGTGAAGGGCAGGGTATACATTCAATCTCTTCTTCTTCTTCTTCTTCTTCTTCTTCTTCTTCTTCTTCTTCTTCATCCTCCTCCTCCTCCTGGTGGTGAATGTAGAACTGATGGGCAGTCTCTGCATCTTGCTGCTCTGAACGCTCAACGCCAGGATTGTACCATCTTTGTCGGGTCCTAGTTTGTTTCTGAGCCCAGTTCAAGGTTAAGCTGGTCTTGATGGTTGAAACCATGAACAGTTTCAAACCTGGGCGTCTTATGGACCATCACTGCTGACGTGAACCTCCCTGCAGCTCCAATTCTCAACAGAGGCCCCACTCCGTGCCCTCCTGTCCCCATTAGAGGTACGACGGGCAGAGAAGTATGGGAGGGAGGTTAGGGTGGCGTTTGGAACTCTTTGCCCTGGAAGGTTCTGTTGGTTCCTCACCCAGTTACCCTTATTTTTTAATTTATTTATTTGTTTCATTTATACCCCGCCATCCTCCCCAACGGGAACCCAAAGCAGCTTCCATCCTCCTCCTCTCCTCCATTTTATCCCCACAACAGCCCTGCGAGGTAGGTGAGGCTGAGAGAGTGTGACTGGCCCATGGTCACCCAGCGAGCTTCCATGATCCTAGTTTGACACTCTCAGCCGCTACACCACACTGGCTCTTCTTCATGACCGTGACCTTCAGGTTAAGATCCTGCTTTCTCAGTGAGCCTTTGACCCTGAGCCGTGTTCTTGAATTTAGTTTTTCGGCATGTTGCTTTGCTGTCCTGCGTGCGGATTTGCTGTTGTGATATTATTGTTTTGTAGTATTTGCACTTTAGATAAGTAAGAGTAGCCCCCTACGCGGGCCTGCTCAGAATCCTACTTGGGTGTGTTCAATGGAGCTTACAAGAAGAAGAAGAGACTGGATTTATACCCGGCCCTTCACTACCCAAAGGTGTCTCAGAGCGGCTTACAAACTCCTTTCCCTTCCCCCTCCCCACAACAGACACCCTGTGAGGTAGGTGGGGCTGAGAGAGCTCTGACTGAGAACTGCTCCTGAGAGAACAGCTCTGACAGAACTACGGCTTGCCCAAGGTCATCCAGCAGCAGCAAGTGGAGGAGTGGGGAATCCAACCCGGTTCTCCCAGATTAGAGTCCGCGCACTTAACCACTACACCAAACTGGCTGGAAAGTGTTTTGAGAGTTGCCCTCTGAGTGTGGTTGACTGTTACCTTCTCTTTGGCACCTCACCGGGGAAGGAAAGGCGGCCTAAAAATGTTTCGGTCATGAAATGATAAAGCGTGTGGATGTTTACAGTAGATCGGGAGAAGGCCAGCTCAGGATGGCTTACATAAAACAGATAAATTACATACAACAAATAAGTTACATTAAAACATGGATCGCAATTAAAACAGTTCAGCCATAATAAAGCGCTTGTCGTTGTCATCAGTTTGGTGATGGCAGCCATTATTCCATATTCTTAGCTCACCATCGGCTCGCCGTCTTCATTTTTAATTGTCCTTGCAGTTGTTGATGTCCTTGGGGCTGTTGGTGAAAATCCCAGGGATCCAGGGCCCGCTCTCATTCCCTTGTTAAGTTGCCAGCTATTGGTGATGGCGGCGCCCCCCCCAAGAGCCTGGTGGAAGAACTCTGTTTTACAGGCCCTGCGGAACTGCAAAAGGGCCCTGATCTCCTCCGTATCAAGTAACTAAGCAGAGGAGGCAGATTGGGGGTCCCCAATGTCAGGGCTCTTTTTGTAGCAGGAACGCCTTTGCATATTAGGCCACACGCCCCTAGTGTAGCCAGTCCTCCAAGAGCTTACAGTAGCCCCTGTAAGAAGAGCTCTGTAAGCTCCTGGAGGATTGGCTACATTGGGGGAGTGTCGCCTAATACGCAAAGGCGTTCCTCTACAAAAAGAGCCCTGCAACGCGATAGATACCCACAGTGCCTGCCAACACCATTCCTAGCCCCTGCCAAGTTTTTTAGGGAGTGGGTGAGGCCACGTGTGGCTTTGGCCCAGCAAGGCTTCTGATAAGCTGTTAGCCTCCCCACCCCCCATGACTTCCCAGCCAGATTAGCAAAAACCAGAATAAATTAGGCTAAAGAAATTATACATGATGTTGCCTTGTACTGACTCAGACCCTCTAACTTGGTAATTTATAACTCTGACTGGCAGCCGTTTCCCAAGGGCCCGGGCAGAGAAGGGTCTCTCCCAACACCTGTGGCCAGAGCGCCTTTCCGTGATCCTGGACCTGCCGCTTGCAAAGTGTGTGGCCGACCACTGAGCCGCAACTCCCAAATGAAATATTTGTGAATCTACTGTGATACTTTATATCAAGGCAGACCATGGGTCCATCTAGCTTGGCACTGTCCACCTCGGCTAGCAGCTGCCGTCCAAGGGCTCAGGCGGAAAAAGATATTTCCCAGCAGCTGTGATCAATGCACCCTCTAGCCTGTGGAGTCTTGTGAGCAAAAAATTCTACTTTGTGAGCTACCGGCATTAAAGTTGCAAGCGAGCGATTTGACTGCTGAACAAATTAGTTTGCTCTGGAGCCTCCTTCCCGAGCTAAGACAAAAATGTGGGAGCTGGAGGCTAAAATACTGTGAGCTAGCTCAGCCTAGCTCAGCTTAGAGGGAACGCTGGCTGTGATCCCGGAGCCGGCGATGCCGAGGAGAGCGCTCCTGCCAGACGGGTCTGGGAAAGTTGGCTTTTCTGAGAGCAGACCGTGGATTGCCTGGGGTACAGGATTTGAATTATGGTAGCTTGTACTCTTGCTTAGAGCCCAGACGCTCCAGTCTTTCTTCCCACAGGGCTGCCCCCAGACGTAGAGCTCTGCACGCTGCAATTCACAGCGCCTTCCCCTGTTTCAGCCGCCTCCTGCCTTGCCATGTCAGTGCAGACCATGCTGGCACAGCTGGCCCGCCCACCCGCCCGCCTCTTGGGCTCGAAATGGCTCCTCCAGGAAGCGCTGGCTAACACAGCCTTCGTGGAAATTTATTATTATTTTTTAATCGCCAGGAGGCAGGAGCCCTCCTCCGCAGCGCCGGGAAGGCACGTGTTTAACATTCATCACCAGCCCGTACGAGCCGGAGCGTATGCCAAGGTCCCCTGGCAGCCGGAGAGGCAACTGCGGGACTCCGGCAGCGATCAAAGGCCGGGGAATCCCTCTTGCCTCTGATCCAAGGCTTGGAGCTGATCCGGGCTGTTTACAGCTATTAGCCAAAGGGGGCTGCGGTTGCTTCCTCCAGCCTCATCAGCCGGCCCCGCGTTCAATTTGCAGGGCAGAGATTTCAATTACGAGGCTCAACGATGTCATATTGAAAAACTGTCAGCCCAGGGTGCCTGTCTGTAATCTGTGCATTCCCTCCACCTCTGCCCCGGGGAGGGGCAACATTTGATTTTAGAAGGGGGCATGGCCTCTCCTTGCAACCGTGCAACAGTTTCTGCCATTTGGATTTTTTAAATCCTCCTTTATCCACTGAGTCCTGCGTTGTTTCCAAATGCTGAAATCCCATGGGAGGGGTTGGGAGTGCCTGACTCCTACTATTCTGACTACCCGGTTTCTAAAAGGATCTTGTAGATCTGGGAAGAAAAGGACCCCCAAAGCCAATTGAGGGTTTGAAGCACCTTCTCTCAGAGGGGCGCGGAAAGTGTTTGGAGCATCTCAGTTTAGAGGAAAGGTGATGGTCAGGGGCACAATGGGTCCCCAGCCTGCTGCCCACGGGCGCTCTGGGGCCTGCCGATACCGTTCCTGGCCTTTGCCCAGCCAGGCTTCTGATTGGCCATTGGAGATTTGGTCGGCTGGGCAGATTTCTGAAAGTGTTGCTTTGGCTGCAGCTGCCCCCCGCAGCACAAGCTCCACCTCCCACGGCGGCCATTTTGTGGCTGCGCCCACCACTCTGTGTGTCAGGATGCCAAAGTCGCTCAGAAAGGTTGGGGAGTCCTGCAATAGATGTTCATCATGACCCTGAGCCGTGGAGAGGCGACAGAGAAATTGCTCTCCCTCTTTAATAATACGACGGGTTCCTGATAGATGGGCAACAGACAAAAAAAGAGCACTTCACACAAGGAAGGATTCATTTATGGAAATCAGTGACGGTGGTGACTTTTAAAGGGGACTAGCAAATGCCCCAGAGGACAGGCAGGTCTTAAATGTGCATGAACACTCTGAGCCCCCATGTTCAGAAGCAGGACACACCTGAGTATCAGTCGCTGGAAGCCTGGCAGTGCAAAGGGGGCGTGTCGTCTTCATGCCTTTGCCTGGGAGTTTCCCAGAAGCGACTGGCTTGGCCAGAGTTGGAAAAGGATCCTGGATCTGGTGATCCTGCCAGTCAGTTCTGATGCTGCTATAGAGACAGGGCTATTTTTGGGCAGGAACGCACAGGAATGGAGTTCCACCTGGCGTCCTGAGTTGGCCACGCCCAGCAGGAACTCATTAGCATAATAGGCCACACCCAACAGCAGAAACTCATCAGGATTGGCTATATTAGGGGTGTGTGTGGCCTAACATGCAAAAGAGTTCCTGCTACAAAAAAAGCCCTGGGTTTTGGCAACAAACAGGGTCAACAGAATAAGAAGCAAAAGGTGGGTATGGCTGGATGACCACACTTCTGGTAACATGGGGGTGTGGCTTAATGTGCTAATAAGCTGTGCTGTCAGGGGTGTGGCCTATTATGCTAATAAGTTCCTGCTGGATTTTTTTCTACAAAAAAGCCCTGGGAATGGATAAAGAAATACGGGGATCAGCCATGGATTTAGCCATGATAGCTAGGAACAGATCCTCCATGTTCAAGGGCAGTGTATCTTTGAATAACAGATACCAGGCACAAATAAAAGGGAAAGACCTGCTGGGCACAGATTTCAGTGGTGAGACTGAACCGCATTGCACTGAAAAGCTGTCAGCCCGGAGCTCATCTTTGGCGTGGTGCGGCTGGTTTCTGGGCTTCTTGCACTATGCAGATCTTTAGTCGGATTGTTCAGGGCGCCTCTTTATATTCTTATCCCGTAGCCTTGTACGTGGGAGCGAGGAGTATCAGTTGGCATCCTCTGGGCCAACGCATGCCTTTTCAAAAATCATTCTAACAACAAACCCGAGCTCATCATTTGGCACGATGCATTCCGCCTGCCATCACAGTGCCAGTCAGAGGCTGGGAGCGGAGTGCTGGCACTGGGGTCAGGGTGAATCGATTTCGTTTTGGCAAATAGGCCTGTGGGTGCAGCAGGCAGAGGCACGTGTCCTGTCCCCAGCATGGGGCTCAGCCATATCCTGAGAATTTCGCCTTCCTCTTTTTGTTCTTTAAAACCAAACCTTTTTTTCCCCTTTTTAAAGCAACCCAGTCTTATGGTCTCCAAAGCACTTTGCATGCATGAGCTGCTGTCTTCCAGCACTGCCAGGTGAGGCAGTGACTCTGAACAGCCACCTGCAGGCAGTAAAAGGCCGAATGGGGGCCTTTAAACTGCCGCTCATTTGGACGAGACGGAGATGCTGTTGGCAGGTCCTGTCCCCAGATCAGGGACTCAGGAGTCAGCCTGTCAGGCCTGGGCCACGTTTCCCTTGAAAGAACGGGCCTGCTGTTTCGCGGAGCTATAAGATCTGCTCTTACAAGTAGATTTGGGTCCGGAAGCGCCTTCGAGGCCGGCAAGAGTTTCAGGGTGTGAGCTTTCGAGAATCAACGCTCTCGACCCAAATCTACTTGTAAGAGCAGACCCAATGACTTTGTCAGGGAGCGTTGAGTCTCGAAAACTCACGCCCTGAAACTCTTGTCGGCCTCGAAGGCGCTTCCGGACCCAAATCTACTTGTAAGAGCAGACCCAATGACTTCGTTGAGTCTCGAAAGCTTTATCCCCTGAAAATCTCGTTGGTCTTTAAGGTGCTCCTGGACTTGAATCAAACTGCCCCCACTGCAGACCGACAGGGTTGCCCTCAGAAGCTACCTGCTTCCACCTCCGCTTTGGTACGTCTCACCTCTGGCCGGCTCCAGTCGGCTGCCCCCCAAGCTGCCACACACAAAAAGATGAGCACGTGTAACCTTTGTGTCTGCACAATATGGATCAACCCGTTGGAATTGTTTGATTGCGGCATATGCACGGGAATAGGTAAAAAGGAGGTGGTGGCAGCTACAAGCATGGACAGTTTCAAGAGGGAATTAGATAAACATATGGAGCAGAAGTCCATCAGTGGCTATTAGCCACAGGGTATAGATGGGAACTCTCAGTCTGGGGCAGGTGATGCACTCTATTCTTGGTGCTGGAGGGGGCAGCAGTGAGAGGGCTTCTGGTGTCCTGGCCCCACTGCTGGACCTCCTGATAGCACGTGGTATATTTTGGCCGCTGTGTGACAGAGTGTTGGACTAGATGGGCCATTGGCCTGATTCAACATTGGCTTCTCTTATGTTCTTATGTTCTTATAATGAACGATGTTGAGGGGGTATTTTAAAAATCTGAAGGTTTTAAAACTGGGAGCTGCTCTAGTGAATCAGTGAATGAACGATGGTGTAGGTCCAGGGCTCCCAGTGTGGTACCCGTGGTTAAGTGCACAGACTCTAATGTGGGAGAACCGGGTTTGATGCCCCACTCCTCCACTTGCATCTGCTGGATAACCTTGGGCAAGCCATAGTTCTGGCACAGCTGTTCTTGAAAAAGAGCCGTTTCTGTCAGAGCTCTCTCAGCCCCAGCTACCTCACAGGGTGTCTGTTGTGGGGAGGGGAAGGGAAAGGAGTTTGGAAGCTGCTCTGAGACTCCTTTGGGTAGCGAAAGGCGGGGTATAAATCCAATCTCTTCTCTTCTTCTTTTCTGGTGTTTGTGGATGGGGCCAAGTAGGGTTTTTGCCCAGCAAGGCTTCTGGTTGACTGCTGGAGATTTGATTGGCTGTGTGGAATACTTAAAACATTGTTTGGGCAGCAGCTGCCACCACAGCGCAAGGATGACTGTCGTGTATTACTGTGGCCATCGTTTTGTGGCTGGGTCCGCCTCCTCCGGCAGCCATTTTGCGGCAGCCATTTTGTCATCAAGTCAAGCCCACCGTGCCATGGTGTCACAATTCCAAATGTTCCTGTCAGCTCAAAAAGGGTGGGGACCCCTGATGTAGGCGATCGTCCATTCAAATGTTGCCTCTGCCTTGAGCTCAGTGGACGGCTGTGGGGCTTACCCACCCATCTGCAATACATTATCGCTTGATGGCTTCCCGGACTTCTTCCTTCGTGGAACACAAAGCAGCTTACATGGGATTCCTGGAGAAGCCTCTCATCCAGGCACTGCCCTCAAGTGGCTTGGCTTCCGCAAAACTGTTGCACTTCAGGTCTTCCCAGCCATTAAGGGCATTGGGGGGACCACCTTATAGGGCTGTTGTGTTACTGCAAAAATTAATTTAAAAATCCTTTGAATACTGAAAATGCATTGTATACAAGGTAAGGAATAATTGTTATGTTTTTATTGGGGGGGGGTGTATCTCCTCTCCTCTGTTCATTCAAAATGGCTTACAGGAAAAAAATCTAATGCTCATGAAGAACATGGTTATGCAGGCTTTCCTCCATCCTTATGACCCCAGAGCAGTTTACAGTGATGGAAACCAAAGAAAAACTGCATCTACTTAAAAGCACAGCAAAGCAATGTAGAGCATCGGGGCCACTGGTGCCTTTGCAAATGGAGACAGGCGAGTCTTCTTTGGGAAGGTGGTTGCACAATTTAAGCCGCACTGAAAGCAAACCTGGGGATGTCCTCCATCCTTGAACATGCAAAGCAATATTGAAATGCCCCTGTGTAGACCTCTGGTGTGGCCTTATTTGGAATACTGTGTACGGTTCAGGTCACCGTTATCTCAAAAGGACATTGCAGAGCTGGCAGAAGTCCAGAGGAGGGCAGCCAAGATGATGAGGGGGTTGGGAGCACCTCCCCTAGGTGGAAAGGCTAGAGAGTCTGGGACTTGTCAGTTTAGAAAAGAGACGACTAAGGGGGAACGTGATAGAGGTTTATGAAACTATGCACAGAGTGGAGAGAGTTGACAAAGAGAACTTTTTCTCCCTCTCCCAAAATACTAGAACTTGAGGGCATCCGATGAAACTGACGGGCAGTAGGTTCAGGAGGGACAAAAGGAAATACCACTTTACATAGAGAGTGATTAAAATGTGGAATTTGCTGCCAGAGGATGTAGTGATGGCCACGGGAATGAACAGCTTTAAAACGGGATTAGATATATTCATGGAGAATTCTATCAATGGCTACTAGCCACAGTGACTGAGAGGAACCTCCACACTCTCAGGCACTAACCCTCTGAATCCCAGGGCCAGGAGGCAACACCGGGGAAGGCCTCGACCTCCATGTCATGTTGTTGGCTTTCCAGAGGAACTGGTTGGCCACTTTGTGAGAGAGGATGCTGGACTAGATGGACTATGGTTCTGATCCAGCAGGGCTCTTCTTAAGTTTTTGAAGCGGCCTCAGAACAAGTCAGATCAATGAGTCTCTGGTTTGGTATTGTCTGCTCTGACTGGCAGCAACTCTTTGCCGTCTGATATCTTTGAAGCAGAGGTAGCGGGGACTGAACCTGGGACTTTTCCTCTGCTCTCTGCCTCTGGCCCCCAGCCCACCCCCCTTCATTACACTGACCATGTGACACTGATAGCAGAATTTCAGGGATGCCACTTTCTGGAAAGTCCGGGAAATGAAAATTGGTCAGGGAAAGTCAGGGGAATTGGTCGGAAGTCAGGGGAATTGTGATTAAAATATATTCAAGCAGTGGATTTTTGACCTGCTGCTGCAAGAGCATGATCCGTTCTTGTGGCAGCTGGAACAGGGAAGTAGCAAAATGCAAGTAAAACTTCATGATGCCCTTTCCCAACCATTTTAGATAGAACGTTTATATAATTTTTAGTGTACCTTTAAAACAATAACAAAAACATTATGTCGTTTGTTAGCATTCAGAGTTTACTTGAATTGAAGTTTGTATCTTGGTGTAATTTTTGGCGCAATTGCAAAGCAGATGCCGCTGTGTTAGCTGTTGTCGATTTTTCGGGCTGTATGGCCGTGGTCTTGGCATTGTAGGACCTGACGTTTTGCCAGCAGCTGCTGCTGCTGGCAAAACGTCAGGTCCTACAATGCCAAGACCACGGCCATACAGCCCAAAAAATCAACAACAGCTGATTAACTCCGGCCGAGAAAGCCTCCGACAATATATAGTTGTTGCTGCAGTTAATGTTGAAAGAAGCTGATATTAAATCTCTTACTCCGACAGATATTTTTGCAGTTGAGACTTGTGTAGTTGTAGAGTGGGACATTTCATTAAGCCTTGCATTAATGCAACACGACCTATTCAGTTTTTTTAACTTGTGGTTATATCTGAGTGGTGGTCAGGGAAATTGACAACTGCTGGTCAGGGAAATGAAAAATAAAATTTCAGTGGCAACCCTGAATTTCCAGTCCTCGGGATCTCAGCATCCGTTTTAAAAAGAGTCTAGTCTTTGTGACTGTGAAGAGACCCTTGCAGAATGTCCGGATGGGGCTCAGGAGCTGGGACGTAGGCTGTTTAAAATCCTTTCCCACAGCTAGAATCTGAGCTGCCTTGAGCAGGCGGCGGAGAGTCAGCATGCAGTTTCTCTAAAAGAATAAATAGAACTTGCAAAGTAAGCAAATACAGAAAAGCAGAATTGGCTCAGAGTTACCGTCCCCTGAATTTTGGAGCATTCTTTTAAGGCATTCAATGTTTTCAAAACACATCTCTGATATCCTGGAGACGGGGGGGAGAAACATCTTTCCAGTGAAAGCCGAAGAAGTTTACCAGTTGCAGTGAATTGTCATTTTCTTCGCCAGGGTCAGCGTTCCCTGAAAATAGTGCACTTGTGTTGGCATGTTTGTCTTTTAAAATCGCCGAGCAATAAACTGGAATTGGGATTCTTTATGGAGCGGTAGGATTGCATGGTCCTTGGGAGGGGGGAAATAGTGAAGAAAGGATGGAGAATTCCATTCTGGAGGAGGAGCATGGAATCCTGTGATCAGACAGCAAAAACGTGGGTTAAAATGGCTTGACTGAACATGTTCACTTATTTCCTGTTGTTTTTTTCTGCAGACGGCCAGGTATCCTGGTGCTCATCAATGAGGCCGACTGGGAGTTGATGGTTCGTACTGTTCCTGCCGTTTTCTGTCTGTCCCTTTTGCGTCTTGCTGTTTGAAGCCGTGTTGTGAATGCTCTTTGCGAAACGTGGCGTGGGAGTCTGAGGCGCCGGGTCTCCCGGCGTTTGAAGAAGAGCAGAAATGGTGCAGAAGTTAGCTGTATGCTGGAAGAAGCAGAGGAAGACGGCACATTCTTAATATTAATCCTGCACTCTGAGACCCTTCTTTGGGCATTTCGCTCTTGGCCCCTGGAAAATGAGATTGAGCCAGCCTTGTGTTCTTAGCCAGGGGTACCCAACGTGGTGCCCAGGGGGCACCGTGGTGCCCGCTGACACCTTTCCTAGTGCCTGCCAAGAGTTTTTAGAAAGCGCGCAAGGCCAGATGGGGCATTTGCCCAGCAAAACTTTTGATTGGCCATTGGAGATTTGATTGGTTGTGGAGATACTTAAAGGCATCGCTTTGGCTGCAGCTGCCGCCGCAGCACAAGGATCTTGTACAATGCTCCCTCTAAGCTGTGGAGTCTTGTGAGCAAAAATCCTACTTTGTGAGTTGCTGGCAATAAAGTTGTGAGTGGGCGATTTGGCTGCTGCATAAACTAGTTTGCTCTGGAGCCATCCTTCCCAAGCTAAGACAAAAATGTGTGAGCCGGAGGCTAAAAAACTGGGAGCTAGCTCACACTGACTCAGCTTAGAGGGAACACTGGTCTTGTGCAGCCACATAGACTGGGTGACGGAAAGTGAGCTGCTACAGCCATTTTGTGTCTGGCTCCACCTCTTAGGGGCAGTTGTTTCACGGAAACCGTTTCGTGGCTGCGCCCACCACGCTGTGTCGGAATCCCACTGGCACCCAGAGGCTCAGAAAGGTCGGAGCAGGGTTCCCTCTCAGCTGAGTTAGTGCGAGCTAGTGCACATTTGTTTCCAGCTCACACCTTTTTTTTTGTAGCTCAGGAAGGAGGGCTCCAGCGCTAACTGATTTATGCAGTAGTCAAATTGCTCGATCAAAACTTCAATGCCAGTAGCTCGCAAAGTAGAATTTTCGCTCCCAAGACTCTACCGCTTAGAGGGAGCATTGGGAGACCCCCTGTTCTTGGCTGTGGTTGGCTAACTTTTCTGGTGGGCTCTTGTAAATCCCGGATGAGTAGTGTAGACAAGCTGAAGTCACACCTCCTCCCTGGCCAGGGCGATCTGTCGTCAAGCAAGGCTCAGAGGACGCTTATTCTTGCGCACCCCCTGCTAGCCCGCTCCTGAAGACAGGGGTGGGGTTAGAGAGCCCGTGAGCAGCCCAGGGAGTTCCTTTCTTCTTCTGCACTTGGGTCTTGCTTCCCGGCAGGCATCCTTCCTTGCAAAGACTAGAAGGGACCAAAGCTTCCCTCTAAGCTGTAGAGTCTTGTGAGCAAAAATTCTACTTTGTGAGCTACCGGCATTAAAGTTGTGAGCGAGCGATTTGGCCGCTGCATAAATTCGTTCGCGCTGGAGCCTCCTTCCTGAGCTAAGGCAAAAAGGTGTGAGCCGGAGGCTAAACAACTGTGAGCTAGCTCACACTAACGCAGCTTAGAGGGAACGCTGCAAGGGACACATAGTGATGCAGGGGATGTGCCTTGCCTGCTCTCAAGTCCTGCACCTAAACATCCCGACATTACGAAGGGGAGAAGGCCGCCCACGTAACGTGAGAGCAGGCAACGGTCAGCCTACAGTGGGGGTCCCCAACATAGTACCCACCAACACATTTTTCTGGTGCCCCCCCCGAGTGTTTTTTAGAAAGTGGGCGGGGCCAGGTGGGGCCTTTGCCCAGCAAGGCTTCTGGTTGGCCACTGGAGGTGTGACTGGCTTTGCAGAGTTTTAAAAGCATTATTTGGCAGCAGCTGCCCCCACAGCTCAAGGACTTTCGCTGCGTGACTGGAAGTAAGCTGGGGCGGCCATTTTGTGGCTGGCTGTACCTTCTCTGGCGGCCATTTTGTGGCTGTGCCCATCATGCTGTGATAGAAGGCCAAAGGTGCCCGACGGCTCAAAAAGGCTGGGGACCCCAGCCTACGGGTCCATTCCAGCTCCCAGAGGGTGCCACCTGGCCAAGGCTTTTCTTCTTTCATTGCTCCAGTTCAGACAGCAGCAAGGCGGTTGACTGCAGGCTGAGTCCCTGACAGCTGGATTGAGCCTGTAGTGCACCAGCCCTTGCCTGCATAGACAGCCATCTTCTCTGTGCCCCGTCGACAGGCCAACCAAGAGGGGCCCCTCAGCAGTATATTTTTATGAGTCGTATTTGAAGGGCAAGCCCACCAGACCTTGCTGGCCTCCTCCTGGCATAATGCTTGGTGTAGTGGTTAAGTGTGCGGACTCTAATCTGGGAGAACCGGGTTTGATTCCCCACTCCTCCACTTGCAGCTGCTGGATGACCTTGGACAAGCCATAGTTCCTTTCAGAGCTGTTCTTGAAAAGAGCATTTTCTGTCAGAGCTCTCTCAGCTCCACCTACCTCACAGGGTGTCTGTTGTGGGGAGGGGAGGGGAGGGGAAGGGGAAGCTGTTTGTAAGCTGCTCTGAGACCAATGTTCCCTCTAAGCTGTGGAGTCTTGTGAGGAAAAATTCTACTTTGTGAGCTACTGGCATTAAAGTTCTGAGTGAACAATTTGGCTGCTGCATAAATTAGTTTGCTCTGGAGCCCTCCTTCCCGAGCTAAGGCAAAAATGTGTGAGCCGGAGGCTAGAAAACTATGAGCTAGCTCACACTAAATCAGCTTAGAGGGAACACTGTCTGAGACTCCGAGTGAAGGGCGGGGTATAAATCCAATCTCCTCTTCTTCTCTTCTTCTTACTATTGTTTTCTACCCTGTGCCCTCAGGGCAAGTTAAAATTCCAGATAAGTAATATACAGAAATGATTCTCTTTTTTGTTTTCTTCTTCTGCCTTCAGGGGGAGCTCGACTATCAACTCCAAGACCAGGATAATGTGGTTTTCATCTCTACCTTACATGGTGGCTAGACTCCTGGAACAGGGACTTTTATTTCTGGCCACGGACTATTATTAATCTCCCTGACACTGGCTGCCTGTGTCCAAGAGGAGGTCAAACCGGATTCAGCCTCTTCTCAGATGCCTCCTTAATCAATCCTTTGACGCTCAGCTGCTCCCATCCTCTGGTTCCGCTCCAAGCCCTTTTGTCCAGGATAGGGATTGGAACGATTTCTGCATTTGGTTGCTGTTTTCTCTGCGTGGTACGGGAGGACTCGTACCATTGAACAAATGACTTTTAATGATCTGCTCGGAGCACAGAGCGGCAGCGGCTAAGCTCCAGAGCGCTCTCTGGGTGAGCCTGCTGCTGCAGTCGCTCCGACGGTCTCTCCTCCCTGGCAGCAGATTCTGCTCGGAGTGGAGGTGTGGGGGGGTATCCCTTCCTGCCTCTGATCCAAGGACGGGGAGGCTGCTGTACGGCCATTACAGAAAGGACTGCAGTTGTCAGTCTTCTCCGCATCAGCCTATCCACGCTCGAGATGTGCTGGGCAGGGATTTTGGTTACGTGGCGGAGCTTACACTTTGGTTACGTGGCGGAGCCAACACTCTGTCGCCAAGTAGTTGGTCCAGAGCTCTGAAATTATGGATCTGTGGACCACTGAGAACTCTCTCTCACCTGCCTTTTTATCTTCTGTTTTTTTCCCCCTACTGCTTTTTTCTTTTTCTTTTTTCATCCCCAGCCGTAGAAGCCAGCCCTCTCCGTTGCACAAGGTTTTGCAGAACCAGCGGATGCAGAGGGCAGGAATCAGATCCTCTGTGATGCAGAGAGCAGAAGACTGCCTTAGGAGATCCGGATTCGAGTTCTGCCTTGGCTGCAAATTTGACTGCACTATTTGTTCTGCATCTGTACAGTGGGATTTGTAACGGCCTGCTTTGCAGGGTGGTTGGGAAGATCCACAATAAAGATTGTAAAGTGGTTTGAAAAGGGCGTCATCCACAACGGACGCTGCTGCCGTTTGTTCACAGTCTCTGTGTTGCATGGATCAGTACCTTTAATGGACGCGTCATGTGCTTTCAGCTGCTGAAAACAGAGGGAGGAACACCAGAGCCTGAGACATCTTTTTAAATGTCTGCCACTGTGGAAGAGGCAAGCCACTCCCCCATTTAACATGTCCAAAGCTTGTCCCTTCGGCAGTTCAAACAGCTGTAGGAGACCTTCAGAAAGAACCTAAACTGCGGCAGTTTGCAAAGCATTAGCAAACCGTCAGCTCCTAATAAAAATTTTCTGAGCTGTCGGTGTAAACTTGAACATACGGTATAGTACAGCCTGATCCCGGAAGCTAAGCAGGGACAGGACTTAGCTGGGAGACGGTCAAGGAAGGCTTTCCATAGCAAGGCAGTGGCAAACCAGTTTGGTGTAGTGGTTAAGTGTGCAGACTCTAATCTGGGAGAACCGGGTTTGATTCCCCACTCCTCCACTTGCAGCTACTGATGTGACCTTGGGCAAGCCATAGTTCTGTCAGAGGTGTTCCTGAAAGAGCAGTTTCTGTCAGAGCTCTCTCAGCCCCACCTGCCTCACAGGATGTCTGTTGTGGGAAGGGGAAGGGAAAGGAGTTTGTAAGCCGCTCTGAGACCTCAAGTGAAGGGCGGTGCATAAATCCGATCACTTCTTCTTCTTGCCTTTCCTTTATTTTTATTTATTTATTTGATTTATACCCCACCCTATCTCACATATGGGCTTTAAAACCTGAGGCGGTCACCATAAGTCTCCTATGACTTGACAGCACTTCTCTCTCTCTCTCTCTCTCTCTCTCTCTCCCTCCCCCCCACACACACACACATTCACATGGCTGGGGTGGTTTTGTGTGGATGGTCCCATCTTCCAGAGAGTTGGAGTGAGGGGAGAGGCTGTGCATAACCTTCTGGGTATTTTCCCCATCTTCATCGATTGTGGTTTAAGCACCCTCTGGCCTGGCATCGTGTCAGTTGTCCTGTGCCGCGTCTAGCGCCCTGACTCTAAATGAGTCTGTGTGGAGGGGAAAGGGCCAATGTACATCACTTTTGTGAACCTCCCATCTGGGCAGCTTGTTGCCAAGCAAATAGTTTCCACCAGCGTGGTGGTTCTTTGAAACCCGCGGTTAGTTTTTTTTGGGGGAATATATTGACTTTACAAATGGGACTTGGCCTCTAGCGGTAGTGAGTGGGGTGAAGAAGAGTTTTTCAGCTGCAAATTGGCAGCCTCAGTCTCTCGGCTGCAAAACGAGGATCACGCCGGCCTACCTTACAAAGCTGATGTGCGTGTAGTGCTTTGAACATGTTTAAGATGATTTCCCCTCTCCCATTTGTCATTCTAATTGGTTTCTCTCTGCCACAGTGTTTCTCTTTTACCTTTAAACCATCATTCAGCTGTTTCCAGCGTCTGAACAGCTGTAATTTTTAGGAAGGCTTTCCAATGTCACCACAAATATCCAAAAGAACTTCTGAAGCTCACGGCTTCATCTCTCTTTCGGTCCTTCCCGTTAAGCAGGGAGCAGAACCGGGTGCAGGTCAGTGTTCCCTCTAAGCTGAGTTAGTGTGAGCTAGCTCACAGTTTTCTAGCCTGCAGCTCACACGTTTTTTGTCTCAGCTCAGGAAGGAGGGTTCCAGAGCAAACTAATGTATGCAGCAGCCAAATCGCTCACTCACAAATTTAATGCCAGGAGCTCACCAAGTAGAATTTTTACTCACAAGACTCCACAGCTTAGAGGGAACATTGGTGCAGGTCCCACCATCCCCTGCTAGACTGGCCACAAAGCTTTCCCCTAGCAAAAAATGATAGACTTCAGCTGCAAAAGCTGGGTTCGATGCCAGGTTTTAGCTCCTTGCCATGTGCAGAGGGCTTTTCCCCTTAATGCTCTGGGACTAGTGCTGAGGATTTCCTGGTCCTGCCCCCCCCCCCGATGCCTGGAATGGCCTCCCAGAACACCCAAAGTAGGCTACCCCTTCTTTTTTCCAGGTCCTTTCTCAATCCCATCCGGGCAGTGCTGACACAGCTAAAACTAACAATACGTGAATGAGCAGACCTCATATTCTCCCTCTGTTTACCTTGGACTTCGCCGTCTCCCTGCTTCCTCTGTCTCCCTGGTGTTGAACCTTGTCGACTGGAAGTTTCTCAGGCTGGAGACTGGTCGTCTTGTGTTCTGTGACATGCCCCCTACCTCAATGGCCGCCTCCCCCTCTAAATATATAACAGAAATTAATGCCGGCCGGCACCTTTTTCTCAAAAGTCGCTCCTGGCTGTAAAATGCAGACCCTCTAATTACACACACTGATAAGTAGATGGAACGTAAATTCACTTTTTAAAAACATTGACTTTATTATATTTTTTATAATTTATTTTACACAACCAGTATACAAACAAATGTACATTGTGTGTCCCAGCTTGGGGTGGGTGGGTCATAAGAGTACAGGGTTTTTTTCAGCCTTTACAACTCCTTTTTTTGCAAGCAAGAGCCAAATAGATGTGTGTCTCTGAGTGATCTGTTTAAAACAATATATTCCCCCTTTCCACCCTAATAGGTTCCCCCACTGTGGGTTGTGCCTTTAGGGGTTTATAGAATTTCCTGGCTTGGTTTGAACCCGGGGATTCCCAGTCTTTTAACTGCGGGTTTGGTTTTGTAATGTTTTAAGTTGTTTTGGGAGAAAGTTATGTCCGTTGGGAAGCCTGGGCAGTCTGCACCTGTTTCCAGAGGTGCAAGAAGTTGGATTTTGCTGCATACCATTTCATTTCTGACCACCACCCCCATTTCAGCCCTTTCTGAGATGTCTCCTCTAGCCCAGAGGTGTGGGTCGGGGAGGGAGGCAGGCTGCAGTTCTGTGACCCTGGGCCAGTCGTCACACCCTCCCAGTGTAACCGACCTCACAGGGCTGTTGTGAGGGTAAAATGGAAGAGAGGGGAACGGTGTAAGCCTCTTTGGGTCCCCCATGGAGAGAAAAAGCGGGGCATAGATGAAACAAATAAATGAATAATAAAGACGGTCGGTCTTCGAGATGTCCTCTGTTCATGTTCTACGACCAGACCCCATATTCTTCCTCTGATCGTTAGCATTAAAAGGGTGTATGTGTCAGGCACTGGGTGCAAATTAAACACTACACCTTTTCCCATTGTTACTTATTTTAATTGTTTTTAAAAAGGTCCAAATTCGGAGTGGACCCAATGGAACCAGACCCACCACCTCGCCTCCAATGACATGAGCGCCGGCAAAAATATATCCCAGTAGAAATTTTCCCCCCTAACTGGTTCTGAAATGTTTGTCTTCGAAGGTAGACTATTAATGCCTTGGTTTAATGCGATGGCCAATGAGCTTGCTTTTTAAAATGCTTGCAATGCACTCAACGGTTACCAAGGCGGCTGAAAACAATCCCAATCCTGCAACGCAACTTCCAACAAAGCTCGCAAGGCCCTCAGCCAAACGCTCTTCCCTAAAATAATTCCTTGTTTTCCCCACAGTTCCTGCCAGCAAGCCATGATTGTGTTCAAACGTGTCCTTTTGGTGCCCGCGGTGTTAATGCCGGCAACCTTTGTGCTACGGGGTGGCTTCTGTGGACTTCCTTGAAACTTCTTTCTTGCCTCCTTGACACTGTGCTCAAGGCAGTGCTCAATGAAACAGACCAGGCAGTCAGTTTAAAGAAAGATTTTTCCTTAGTTGTTGTAGATTTTCTGGACTGTATGGCCGTGGTCTTGGCATTGTAGGACCTGACGTTTCGCGAGCAACTGCAACTGACATCCTCAGAGGTATAACACAGAGAGACGGAGAACTCTCTCTGTCAAGGTGAGAAGAAGAATGGTAGGCAGGTAATTTATATCTACTCAGGAAAGTGGGGTAGGGCTGAGTCATTATCTTGTAGGAGTTTCCCAGGCTATGAGTATGCTAATAGAGGAGCTTTCCTGAGGAGGTTCTTTTGCATTTTTCTTCTCGCCTTGACACAGAGAGTACTCCATCTTTTTGTGTTATACCTCTGAGGATGCCAGTCACAGCTGCTCGCGAAACGTCAGGTCCTACAATGCCAAGACCACGGCCATACAGCCCGGAAAATCGACAACAACTAATGAACTCCGGCTGTGAAAGCCTTCGACAACATAAAGGTTTTTCCCTTCCTCCATCAAAATAGATATGTGGAACTCTCTGAAACATGAACCTGGCCCAAACTATGACTCTAAACAAGTCAATGTTGTTGAGGATGGCTGTAGTGATGTTCAGGCAGCTGGTGGAGAAGTTATTCTGTTCAGGATAGCTAGATCCGAGTCGTGTAGTTTTCAAGAGTCAAAGCTCCCTTCATTAGATAAAGGTCAGGGTGTCTCTCTGCCCCCCAGATGGCTTCAGGGATGTCCACACCATCACATGCACCCAACATACTTGGATCGCTAGTTGTTTGGGAGAGACCGCTGTTAATTGTACGGTTCCAGGTGGAAATACAAAATAGGTAAATCCAGTATATTTTATTGGATCAAACATATGGAATGTGCAGCCTTACGAAGTACACAGCAGATGTAAAGCAACTTTCTGCCCTCCCCCTTCACAATAGATCTGTGGAACCCACTGCCCCTAGAATGTCATGGGGGGGGGGATTTACCTAGTTACCAGCAACATTTCTTCTGTCTCAAATGAAGGCAGTTTAATCACAAACGTCTAGCTTTTCGTGCACACTGAAACATATCATACTTTATGTCAGGATGGATTAAAATGACAGAGTGGAAGCCTCCAGGTTCTCCAGATGCTTTCGTCAGACTGAATGTTAAAAGGGAGCGGGGGGAGAGATCTTTTGGACTGTGATCTTAAGACTGCCATCTGCATCTAGATGAACGGCTGCACTGAGTCCAGGGGTCACAGGGTGTGGCTGATATCAGTCCGCGCAAGGAGGGGACGCCATCTAACTGAGAACACAAAAGGTCAGTATTTGAGCCAACTGAATCATAGGGAGGGGAACTGATATACAAGAAGCCCTCAGAACTTAGTGGTTGGCTGATGATACTTAGTTCAATGGAGGCCTGATCCACATGTGCAGCAAAAGAGAGGTGGTAGAATATTGAGGTGGTAGTGTAAGCTCTAGACAGAGAGCAAATACATTTTCAATGCTTCTCTAGGTGTGTGTGTGTGTGTGTGTAAACTTCCCCTCTTGCAAATAGCAAACTAGCACAGCAGGGAGTTGGTAGGACTAAAGTACTACTTCCTATTTGCAGGGAGCTTTTAGGCCAGAGCCAGTGTGGTGTGCTGGTTAGGGCTGTCAGAGATGTGGGTTCTAATCCCTCGTCGTGACAAGGAAGCTCACTTGGTGACCTTGGACCAGACACTTGCTCTCTGCCTAACCTACCTCACAGGATTGTTGTGAGGATAAAATGGAGGGGAGGGCAACTATGTAAGCCACTCTGGGTCCTCAGTGGGGAGAAATGTGGGGAGTACACAAAATAGATGTTTAGGCAGGGGGCCCTTTAAGAAAACAGCATCACCCACCAGCAGCCTGAAGTGGCATAACCTACTCTCTCGTAGACCAGTCCTGATTCATATACTATTGACCATATCATTTACTGGCCATTTCGGTGTGTATTCCATACTCCTTAATGCACCGCCTAACTTTGTATGAAGCACTTATGAGAAATGTATGAAGCACTATGAGAAACGGTCCTCTCTTCAAGGAATTGCTTTCATTGGGGTGTCATGGAATAGACATCTAAGCAATTGGTAGACTGGAAAAAGAGCCAGACTAAATTATACATATGGTGATGGTCTTAATGAATTGTTAATTGCTCCTGCCAACTTAGCAGTTCGAAAGCAAGAAATTGCAAGTAGATAAATAGGTACCACTTCAGTGGGAAGGTAACAGCGTTCCGTGCACGTTGGTGTTTAGTCATGCCAGCCACATGACCACGGAAATGTCTTCGGACAGCGCTGGCTCTTCGGCTTTGAAACGGAGATTAGCACCTTTACCTTTACTAATTGCTTAGGCTCTTTAGCTGAAATTCTAGACCGATAAATAAATTTCACATTTTAAATAATTTGCCGTGTGGTGAACAGTATTTCACGGACAAAGTTTGAGCCCAGGGGCACCTTGAAGACCAACACAGTCTAATGCTGGGTGTTGCCCCCGGTCTCAAGCTTTGCTCTGTTGCTTCAGACCAACAGGGCTGCCCACCTGAGTCTATCAAGCTGGACGACAGCAAGGCTCCAGGAGCAACTTCAGGACTAACACAATTGGTGGGGCAGGGGAGGAGCTTTCATAAGAGAACATAAGAGAAGCCAGTGCTGGATCAGGCCAGTGGCTCATCCAGTCCGACACTCTGTCACACAGCAGCCAAAATATACCAGGTGCCATCAGGAGGTCCAGCAGTGGGGCCAGGACACCAGAAGCCCTCCCACTGCTGCCCCCTCCAGCACCAAGAATAGAGTGCATCACCTGCCCCAGACTGAGAGTTCCCATCTATACCCTGTGGCTAATAGCCACTCATAGCCACTTTCGTGAGTCAGGGCTCACCTCTTGGTCTGATGACCTGTCAGATAGGGTACACAAAGAGACCATCGAGATAATGCTAGATGCTGCAAAGACCACGATTGCGAATAAATGGAAGAACATTGCGATTCCTTCTATTGAAATGTGGTTCCATGAACTTTGGAATCACTTCTTAATGGAAGCTGTCACAAACAAACTAGATGTTAATTCCAAAATGTCTCGTCAGGAGGACTTTATTGGAAAGTGGTTCCCCATTATGCAGTATATGGCCAAGCATGAATTTGTTTCCTCTGAGTGGTCCCAATACTATAAATGGATTTAGAGTGATGTACTCTTCCCCTTCTTGGCTTTTTATTTTTTATTTTACTTCACTGTTTTACGATACATGTAATGTATTTCATATATCTTTTGAAAAAATAAATTAAAAAAAAGGGGCTCACTTCTTCAGATAACAGCCGGAACGTGGGCCCATCTGTCCATTCTAGCTGTATCTGAAGGAGTGAGCACTGACTCCTGAAAGCTCCTCCCCGGCCCCACCAATTTTGTGAGTCTTTCAGGTGCTCCTGGGCTCTTGCTCTTCGCTGCTGCTACAGACAGACTAACACGGCTGCCCGTCTTGATCTAAGACGGACAGGCCCGTCGCTACAGTGGGGCATCTCGGGGCTAGGCCCCCCTACTTGCTGGCAAGGCCCCCTGACTTCCTATCCAGCCTAGGACATCATGGCCTTCTCCCCTGGATTAATTTGATTAGCCAGTGCCCCCTAAGAAATTTAAATGCCCCCTGACTTAAAATATCCTGGCTACGGGCCTGAAGACGGATGATGTCCCACCTCCTTATGAGATGAGGGCAGGGAAGACAGCAAGCAGCCTATGATACTTTGATATGACGATACTGTACTTTGGCCAAGAGGTGTTTTAATTGTAGGCTGTGCCCTTGAAATCTTCCTAAAACGGGCTTCTCTTTGGGCATACTTCTAAAACCTTGCTGCTTGGGTAACTTTCCGGGCTGATTGTTTAGCCACTTTAATCCTTTACACTTTTTTAAAAAACGCTTCTTTCCTGTTGGTGAATATTAAGGAGGGATGCATCGAAATTAAATAGATTCGCATAATTCAGTGTATGGCTCAGGCTACTAAGATCACTTTTTAAAAATCTCACCCTTCTTCCAAGGAACTCTGGCCAGTGCACCCAGGGTTCCTTCACGCCATGGTACCCTCATAACAACCCTGCAAGGTAGGTTTGAGAAAGCGGCCAGCCCAACAACACCCAGTGAACTTAATAGTTGAGCAGGGATTTGAACCCAGGTGTCTGCAAGTCCAACACGCTATTGACTGCAACTGGATTGGCTTGCTTGGATATAAAGGAATGGACTTCAAACTCCAAAGCACTCACAAAGCTCCTGGGCCCTGTTGCACAGTCTCAAGTTGGCCTACCTTATAAGGTGGTTGTTTCTTCCATTCTATCCTTCAGGTATGGTGCTTCTTGGGATCCAGATAGGATTCAATAAGTTCCCGTGTTTGGCTGCAAAGACTGCAAGGTGATTTGTGTGTGTGTGTGGGGGGGGGTTCCGCCCAAAGTTGGGTATGAAAAGCACCTGTGTTCAAAAGGGAAGAGATCAGTGTGCTCTTGACTGTAAATGACACAGGCAAGTGTTGAAAGGGTGAATTTCCCTGCAAAGGACTCAAAAAGTGGCGGAAGCATTTGAGTTTTCCGTAGAGTAAGACATCCTTTCTAATGCATTGCATGTCTCGTTCTGGGTAAACCAGGGTACATTTTGTGCCTGAATTTAAAAAGAGAGCTGCAAAACATTCTTTTTGTATGCATGTAGCGCTTCCAGTGTTCAAAGTACAGGCTGCTCGTAATATGGCTGCAGTGACAAGATCCCTGATAGGGCTTACTATAGTTGACATAGTACGGTTTGCACATGGTGCTGGGGGTGATTGCACGATGCACAGTGCATCTGTGGGGGAGAGGGTACATTGAGTCTGCCTCCATGCATGAGTGTCGAGACAGGGTGACTGCAGCTGTGGATGACCGAAAAGGACAGGGAGGCAGCTCTCGAGGAATCATTGCAATTAAAAACACAAGCATTAGACCACACATTGCAGGAGAAACGCCTAACAGTATTCGGTGCTGGAGTTTCAAAATACTGGGCTTCTCCCGCTCCCCTTCCCCTGAAACCTTACTCTTGGAAGGCAGTCTGCTGTAATACAGGCTAGGATCCCCATCCTTTGAATTGTTGTGAGAAAGAGGGGAGCCTGGTGGGTGAAATTCTCTGGTGGTAGTATTGTGCAGATGAGAGAATCTGAACTATCATGCATTCCCTCTTAAAGGGGCAGGAACCCTCGATGGCGTCTTTAATGGATCTTATGAGTGTATGAAACGTTTCTCCCAGCCTTCCACACCACCTTTGCCGGCTGTGGTTGCTAAGTCAGGGTAGATAACAGTGTCATAAAAATCAAGTGTGGTAGAAGGGAGTAGGGGTCAGCCTCTTTTCCTCGAGGGGTGGACTCTCAAGATTCTGTGGGGTTTGCATGGGGCTGGGGCCTGTCTCTTACAAGGAGCGGCATGGGGTGGCTTCCCTATGGATTGTAGGTAGACGGGGTTATATGGGGGGGGGGTGAAGCTGGATTTTATTTGGAGAGGGTCTTAGGTTTCCAGAGGGAGGCTTACGGCGGTTTCTCTGGGCTGGCTTGAGACAGCGGGACTTAACTGGAGGGCAGGACTAACATCTACATTTTTTTAAGCTCCGTATTTTATAGTGTTTCTCACTCTGAGCTGTCGGAAAGGAGACGTGCAGCTAATGACCCAAAGACTCTAAAAGACGGAGCCCTAGAAATGGCCTTGATCTCGAGAAGCCTAAGGGGGGGGGTGTGATGGGCATGAGGTATGCGCAGGAAGGGTCCTCCGGGAGAGGAGCAGGAAACTTTGATCGGAGGCCAAGGGGAGCAATCCGGTAGAACGACCATGGCTTCAGACAACACCCCAGATGATTATTTGTTCCTAGAGCTGCAATTATCTGTTTCGTTAATTGCTGGAATTCCGTTTGGTGATTCGGCTGTATGGGACTGGGGGGTGACTGGGGAGGACTGGTATCAAGCGGTCCCTCTAAAAAAAAAGTTTGTCGATCTGACCCACCTCCCCACCCCTCTAGCAAATGGCTTCATTGCATTCCGGCTGGCATGGGGGTTTCTCCCTTCTTTTTTGCTCTCCCTCCCATTTTTGCAAGAAAGACCCCCCCCGTGCCATTACTCTCCTGCGCTTGCCCTGTTGCTCTTGGCGTGGAGGGGTAACGCTTCACAAGATATATATTCGAGTATTAAATCGTTCCTGGGTGTACCGGCGAGGGAGCGGATAGCAGCCAGTTTAAGAACACGAACAGATCCGCGTCCTTCATTTAAAGGCGCAGGGAAACAATCCAGCAGCCCCGACTCTTCAGGCCTAGAAAATCTAGACTTAGGAGAACAAGAAACCCAGCCTGACTCTCTTTCTCTCTCTCTTCCTTTTTACAACCTCCATTGCAGGCAGCCTTCCTGGAATCCAAAGCGTGGCCCATTTGAAACCACGTGGCAACAGCTCGGAGCCTGTGTGCCAGCTAGAAATCCCTCTCTCCCTCTCTCTGTCTTCCCTCGGCAAGGCGCCCCCAGGAATGAGAATGGACTGTTTCAGCTCAAGGGCTGGGTGCTCCTTATCCTTTCCTCTCCCTTCTGGGCTACCTGAAACCGACAAAGCAGCATCATTTCTGCTGGAGAAGATCCATGGCCCGGGCCTTTGTGGTCCTTGGCGAAGGCAGACCTAATCGCCATTGATAGCAGCAGAGGCTGGGGGTTGCTTTCTCCCCATCCACCCCACCCCAACCCAGCCCCGCTGCAAATAATTATTATTCCCCCCCTCCAAACACCAAGTGACCAAACCTTCAGCCAGGCCAGAATTGAAAGTTGGTGAGGATTTGGGGCGTGCTTTCCAGTCTTCTGGAAATTCATATTTCTATCTCACGCTAAGCAGCCTGAGCCCCGTCAAAGAACAAAAAACGATCGATGCGTTTTGGATTTCAATTTGCATATTTTACACACTCTCAATCCGGGAGCTGTTTAAATCCATCCAAGGAGGGAAATTCCAATCCACTTTCTGCCCGGCCAAAGTTTTCCTGCCCACCGTGCTTTTCGCAAGCAAACCCCTTCCCAATTTCATTTAGGAGTTCCTTTTGCATCTTGAAAAAAGAGAGAGAGAGAAATTCCCTACTCCGAATAAAAATCTCGGTGGCTTTGTATTTTTAATTTTTTTAAGGCTAACAAGCCACGGCAACATGATTGTTTCGTTTAGAGGAGAAAAAGAAGAAAACAGGAGCTGAACCTAAAGGCTTCCAGTTTTCCTGATCTGAAGCTAGACTGGAACGCGATTGTAACAGACAGGCACGCGCAGGCACACACACGTATGTACGTTGTAAACCTGCCGTAACTTCCTCTTCATCCATCCCCTCGATAAACACCAGCACATATTTTAACCACCGAACGCACACAAGCCCAGGGCCGCTTTTTGCAGATCCGCTCGTTTGTGACCAAACGAGAGATCGGCGCACACGGCAGAAAACGAGCATGAAAGATATGCGCATCACATCGATTACCTTTCGCTGTTCTTCCAGAAGCCCCGCCGGGATCTTCCGCCTCGGGATGACTCTCCTGAAGCCCGAAATGATGGCGATGAAGACTCGGCCACAGATGTCCAGACACAATTCTTGGCTTGTACCTTCCCTTGGAACAAGAATTGCGTTTGGACAATCAGCAGCCGACGTCCCCGCTGCCCTCTCGCCGGCGGCTGGCCTCGCCTCGAACAGAGGAGCTCCTTTCCTAGGGAAAACGCGGCACCCGCAGGCACCCGCAGGCACCCCCGCACCTTGCACACTGGGGCGGCGGGCCTCTCCCCCACCCCCCATCTCTCTCCCAAGGCTTCCTCGGTCTTTTTCGTCTCATCGGAGACATCAGATCGCTTTACAGAAGGGGACGGGAGCGGCGAGGCCAGGCTTGTGCGGGTTCTCCAAAGGAAACTGATCAGGCTTAAAAATAAAAAATGATAATAATAATAATAATCCAGTTTTAGATTGGGTTTTTTTTAAAAAAAGGTTGTTTGGTGTGGAGTCTTGCTTCTCTGTGCAAAAGCTCCCGGGAGCTGTTGTGGCACCAGCGTTTTGCAACTCTTGCTGGTGTGTGTGTGTGTGTGTGGGGGGGCAATCCCTGGAAAGGGGGGGTGTATTTATTCGCCGCGTTTTGTCACGAGGCGCGTGGGAGTCCTTTCGGGAAGGGAGCGGGGCGGGCGGGGAGGGGGGGAAGCCCTCTCTGCCTTGGGTGGGATCCCCCGGACTCCCAGGCCCCAACGCTCGCTTGCAGAGAATCCCCCGGCCAGTTATTTCTCCCTCCTCTCCTGACCCCTCCAAAATTCAATTAGGAAAAAAAAATAACACAAAATAAAGATTGGTGCTTTAAAGCCAGGCGTTGCACAAACCCTCCGATGGCTCACGAGGAGGGGGAAACCAGACCCCGCAAGGGACTCGCTTCTCCAAATTCGTTCTCTTTCCTCCCCTCCTCCATAAAAGTTAAGAACATTTGCACGAAGAAGGAGACATATATTTTTCAGGTCGGCCTCTCCCCCAACTTTGTTCCAAATCGAATCTGCGTCTTTCCGTTTCGGGGGCCGCTCTCGCCCCCCCCCGTGCCCGACCCCGGCCTCTCGCCCCCCCCCCCCGCCGCCGCCCGGAGATCAAAAGCCGCCTCTTAGGGCGCACCAGAGGCTCTCCCCTGCCCACCCCCGCTTCTTACTTCGACTCCAAAGGCTGGCCCTCGACTCGCCGGTCTTCTCCCCGCCGCGGCATAAATTGTAGATTTAGTTCAGATCCGAGGAGACCCGAATGGTAACATATTTCAGGGTGTTTGGGTGTGTTTTTTAAAGATCGCCTCTGCCTGCCGTAATAGTCCCAGGAGTAACGTATTCTTTTATAAGTGTGCTTAAGACTTTTGGTCATGCAAGCCGAAATAAATAAATGCAAATAGTCCCAGGGACACCAGCCGAGGAGACAGGCTGCCCGGCTGCAAGAGTGAGGACGGGGACCCATTGCATTATTTTAAAAAAGTCCAGTTCCTAAAGAAGACCCGAAGATTTGTACCGTCTTTTAAAAAAATAAATGCAGAAGGAGGAGGGGGATGCACACAGGCACACGCACACACACGATTCGGACACGCGTGGAATTAAAAATCTGGCGGAGGGGAGAGAGTCGGATTATATAAGAGGGAGTCCATGTGCGGCGAGGGAGAGAAGCGGCCCGGGCATCTTCGGAACCTCCCCAACAAAACTGATTAAAGGTGCTGGCTGGAAAAAGAGACCGAGTCTTGAAAGAGGGACTTCCAGAAGCCCGGCTGGAGCCTTCCCTAGGGCGGCCGGCCGGGTCGCGACGGCAGAGCTGTGGATCCACCAGCCGGGGGGACCTCCGCGTAGTCCCCCGTCTCTAGGAGGGAAAAACACCGAGGGATCCCCCCTCTTTCTCTCTCCCCCCCCTCTCTCCGGAATCCCCTCGATTCCCCGCCACACGCGGCTGGGGGGGGGGGGCGAGAAGGCTGCAAAGGAGGAGCACCCGGGAAGCCCAACTGGGGAAAGAAAGGCGACGGCCGAGAGGGAGGGAGGGAGGGAGAGAAAGAGAAGGCAGAGGAGCGGGCCCCCTCCCTGCCCGGAGCCCCCTCTCCCCAAACCTGGCCCGACTCTCCCTCTCGCACCCCCCCCGCAAAGAAGACTCCCCTGCCTTCGGTACACCTGTTACCCTCCTGCCCGCCTGCCTCCATCCCCCCCCCCCGCAGCCACGCAGCAGCCCACCCCGCGGATCCGGCCCGGGAAGAATACCTGTCCTCGGCGGTCGCTCGCAGGCATCCCCCAAGTGCCTGGGGAAGGGGGGGGGCGAGGCCACCGGAGAGGGGAGCTTCCCAGGGGGGGTGGGGGGTGGAGAGTTCCCCCCGGGCTCCCTCTCGCCGGTCTGCCTTGCCTTGCCTTGCCTTGCCGTGTGTGTCCCCCGCTGCCTCCGCCGCCGCCGCCCGGGCTGCCCGAGCATCCTTCGGAGCGTGGCGGCGGCCCATCCCGGGTCCAGGCGAGGGCTTGCCGGCCTCCCATTCGCTGCTGCGGATGCAGGAGATGAGCGCGCGCCGCCCCAGCAGAGCATCCCTGCCCGGGCTGCCGAGGCTGAAGCCGCCGCTGGTGCTGCTGTTGCTGGTGCTGCTGCTGTTGCTGCGAAGCGGCCGGGCCGGCCGGGCAGGAGCGAGTGAGGGCCGGGGCGGGCCGGGGAAGGGGTTTTAGCCGAGTCCCGCAACAATAAGTGTGTTGCAGAGGAGGGCTGGGGTGGGGGGAAGAATGGGGATGGCCTTCAATTGGTACTGGATTTGAATAACACCACAGGGTGATAAATGTCCATTGTGTTTTAGGGGGTAATGAATCTCCACTCTCTTCAGAGCCCAGCCACGGCAGCTGCAACCTGGAGCCGGCCATCTCTTAAAGACACAGCGACCCCAAAAAAGCCCCCGGGGGCCCCTGCGGTGGAGGGGGAAGCCAGGCAGGCGCTGGCTCCTCGGCTGAAGGAGGCTGAGAAGCGGCCTGGGTGCCAGACAGCCGCCCGGAGAGGGGGTCCGCCAGAATGCATCCCTGCCATTGGGGTCTCGAGATCTTCCCCTTCCTCCCCCCCCCAGAAAAAAATGCGTTTGGAAAGATCAGGTTCATGATAACAGGACAGTTCATTGACAAAGATAGTTTCGAAATGCAAAGCGTCCTTGGTTTCTCCACCCCCCAAAAAAAACAACAACAACCCAGACTTAAAGAAAGAAAAGTGAACATCCCTGGGAACAGAGGCATGCTTACTCAGACCTGCCTTCTGCATAAAGATATCTGCATAAAGATTATTAAGATATCTCCTCTTTTGGGGGAGGGGGGGGCTATTAGCCGTAATTGATCCTTTGGATGGCAGACCTGAGGCCTGTGTCAACCCACCCCTGCTCCAAGCTGAGGAGGAAGGAGCAGCTGATTGATTTTTCACCCCCCCCAACTTTTAAGCCTGTTCTTAGCCTTTTAAACACATCCACTCACACAATCTGCAGACCTTCGAACCGGAGAGAAATGTTGCGATGGGAACCAGGTGAAGTTTTGCACTCAAAGATGCAATTGGGGAGGTGGGGGACACACACTAGCATTGTGATTCCCAAGCAGACTATGCCAAAAGTAACACCAGAGGCAGTACCTGTTTTGGGGAGAACACTACAAATCAGATCCCAAGCGCAGAAATCCACATAGCAGACACACACACAGAGGCACACCAGCCCCCCTCCCACACTGTCTACCCACCTCTTGCATTTCTAGATTGGGGGCTGCGGTTTCCTGGAGATCTTAAGGTCTCCCCCACCCCACTCAGATTTAGACAATAACAACACACACCGCCTTTGCCTTCCGCCGTGCACAAGCAACAGCAGAGATTGAAACGGCCAAATAATGCTCATTGTTTTCCCCACTGATGAATACTATAGTATTGGTTTCTAAGGATTGCAGCTGCAACAGAATAGAACAGGAGCCCTGCTCTGCTGCTTACTGGGAGGTAAAGCCTAGCAAAGGAAAGAGGACAAGAAGGGGGTGGGTGGGGGAGACCGTGGGAGGGGTAGGAATGCAAAGATCAAGATCACAGGAAGGAAATACATAAATGAGTGTAAACAAGCAAACAGCCGGTTCCACAAAGCATTTTGGGTTGAAGGGCAAGGCTTCCAATTAAAAACGGATGAGCAAATTCTGACTGAAGAAAACCTGATCTTTCCAGGTTTAGCTTTACTGTCATACCAGGATAGCTGATCGCTGGATTATTTTTTTAAAGGAATCTGTTAGGGTTGACTGCAAGACCCCCCTGTGGAGAGAAACAATCAGACTTCCCCCTCCCCAATTAGTGCTTAACAAAAGACTGAAGGTGAACCAGAGAAGAGTCAAAAAGTCATTTTGGCTGGTCCTCCAGTCCTCCTTAATTCCAGGGATGTAATGTGGGGAAGCAAAGGCACTCTGTGTATGCTCCAAGGCACCGCTGCCATTAAAATAGCTTAAGGCAGAGAGTTGGCATTCAGGCTGAGCGTCCACCTTCTGGCATGTGAGGCCCTGGGTGAACAAAACTGAAAATGACAGCTCACGGGATATACTGATACATACCTCCACTCACCGGGATTTGATCTGCATACTATTTATTGGTTGGTTGGTTTATAATGTTTTTTACTGCTTTGCATACATAATGGTTCTCAAAGCAGTTCGCGGCAATAAAATCATTTGACAGGTAGATAATCTAGCTCTGATAAAGATGGAACCTTCTGAAGTGTATCTAAGCACTGAAGAAGATACTATAGTATAAACAACAATATATGCATGAATTAAGAGAACGCAGCCGCTGTGATTTTTCCCTCTCTTGTTTGTGGTGTTTAGATGGGTGAGAATGGCGCTTCGGAGGTGGAATCCTCAGTCGCTGCTCCTGAAATTATTATTTAACAGATGTTTATGCTGTTCTTCAGATGTGAGTTCCTCAAAATGGTTTACCCAGAGTTAAAAATGGCCAAATCACTGGTTGGGGGGTGGAATTAGCCCACAAAAATCAACAACAGAAAATGGCGATACAATTGAAAACTAACAACAATTGCAGGTAATAAAAAAGCACCAGCATCTGCTGTCAGATGTGTAGTGAAACTGAAGGTTTCATCTTGTCTCCGAGGTACTCCAGAGATGAGCTTCCCATAAGAGATTGCAGTGCTATTGAGTGGGGTAAAACAGCATTCTGGGGGCCCCAGGGAATGATCCCTTTACTGAATGGGAGGAAAGGGGCAACAGCAATCTTGGGCTGTCTCTCATGCTAACCTCCCACACAGGGTTGTTGTGAGAATCCAGTGGTGGGAGATCATGAATTCCTGTCCTGAATTCCTCCTTTGAGGAATTAAAATGGGAGGATCAAAATGGTGGAGCAGGGAGTATGGTGCACATAGAAACAACCAATTCTTAGCACATTTTTGCAAGCTGCAAGACATGTTGATTTATTTTCTTATAACATTTGGATTAGGTGAGGGGGAGGGGTCAGAGAGAATCTTCATTTAGGGTTTTTTTTGGTAACACTTGGCAGCACTGGGAGATTGTTCCGGAGCACAGGGGCTACGACTGAGAAGGCCCTGTGTGCCTCTCAGGAGTTTGTCTGTACAACCTTTTCCGGATGGGATTGTACCTCATCTGAAATATCAGGTCGGCAGTTAGGGAGAGCACCTGGATTCATAACTCTTGCTGTTGATATGGCCAGGAATGTTTTTTACCAGTTCATGCTGGTTTTTCAGTTTGGGTAGTTCCTAGCTACAGTCACATATAAACTGGTAACATCCAGATTAGATTACTATCCATACTCTCTTTGTAGGGCTGCCCTTGTAGTGGTTAGGATTGGAACCAGTGTTAAGAGTGGCAGACTCTAATCTGGGGCGAACCAGGTTTGATTCCCCACTCCTCCACGTGTAGCTGCTGGTGTGACCTTGGGTCAGTCACAAGTTCTCTCAGAGCTGTTCTCTCAAGAGCAGTCCTTGAAAGAGATCTCTCAGTCCCTCCCACCCACCTCACAGGGTGTCTGTTGTGGGGAGGGGAAGGGAAAGGAGATTGTAAACTGCTCTGAGACTTGGAGTGAAGGGCGGGGGTATATATATCCAATCTCCTCCTCCTCCTCCTCTTCTTCTTTTTCCTCTTCCTCCTCCCTTGGTTCACAATGTAGCAAAGGGTTGCCAACCTCCGGGTGGCACCTGGAGATCTCCTGTTATTACAATTCATTTGTTTATTTATTTAAATTTACATCCCGCCTTCCCTGCCGGAGCAGGCTCAGGGGGGCTTACACAGAGTATATAAAACAGCGAAAACAGAATTTGAATAGAATCATAACAATACAGCTATAAACATAACATAATATAATACAAAGTGCCAGTACAGTTTGTATCAGGATGGCGGGCATTAGCAGCAACCACAGGCAACATCCAGCTAACATCATCGTCTGGGTTATGTTGGGCTGTTGACGATGATGTTAATATTGGGGCCAGGGCCTCAGTTTCTTGGGCGCGGGTCCCTAATCGAAGGCCTGGTGGAAGAGCTCCGTCTTGCAGGGACCTGATGTCCTCCAGGAGTAAGGTTGCCAAGTCTTACCTGAGTTTTAGTGGGGGAGTCCCGTCCCCCATCCTGGAGTTCTTCGGTGCGTGTGCAAAGTGCGCGCACCGCAATGACATCACCCGGAAGCAACATCATCACATCTGGCACGTGGGAGGGGCACTATCATTGGAGGGGAACCATAGAGTTTTCCCTCAAAAGATAGAGCATCCCTCTGCAACATGCCCAGAGTGATGATGTCACCCCCGTGTGACGTCATCACGCCGGGCATGTTTCTGTGATGCCGGCATTTTGGGGGTGGGGTTCCCCCGGCGGCCTGATCCGGGCTGGCGGGGAACAGACCCATCAAGCGGGGGGTTCCCTGCCCCTCCGGGGGACCTGGCAACCCTATCTGGGAGCTCATTCCACCAGTACAGAGCCACCACTGAGTAGGCCCTGGTCCTCATCATAACCAGTCTGGTTTCTCTGTGGCCCGGAAGGGCCAAATGGTTTTGGGACCCCAATCGTAGTGCTCTTTGGGGCACATGTGGGGAAAGGCGGTCCAGACTCCAGAGATAGTTCCCCTAGAGAAAATGTCTGCTTTGGAGGGTGGACTGTGTGGCCTTATACACGACTGAGGCCCCTCCCCTCCCCAAACCCCACTGTCCCCCGGCTACACTCCCAAAATCTCCAGGTGGTTCCGAACCCAGAGCTGGGAACCGTACGTAGCAGCTAAAATCTGAACTGAGACCTGCCTGTGATTAATATATAAAACCAGCACAGTGTCTTCTGTACTGGGTTCATGTTTGTTTGCAACTTCAGTTCAAAGCACTGGGTTAGACCCTTAAAGTTCTCAATGGCTTGGGACTGAGACACCTGGAGGCTTGGGCTGCCCATATGAAATCCACCTGAGTACAGCCGCTGCATCCTGGAGCAAGATTCTGTTTCGCTTGTGACTCCATGAGACGGGGCCTTTTTGGTTGTTGCCCACAGGCTATGGACATCTTGGACCCTGTGGCCTCCTAGCTCTCTCCCTTTTGGCCTTCCAGCGCTGCCTTAAACCCGGCTTATTCCATAGAGCTTTTAAGCTACTTTTGTACTTTCTGGCACAAAGTAGCTGTTGTTCTAAATCTCTATTGCTGCCAGTTGCTTTTAAATTGGATTCATTTTGGTTTGGATTGTTTTATTGATGCTGCGGTTTTTCTGCAATAACCTTCCTTTGTAGACTATTTGTCCCAGTGAAAAATTTAGATGAACGGCAGACACATAAACCCAGGGTTTGTGTAGGATGTTATGTGAAGCCGGGCCTCATCAGTAGACCTAACATGCCAGAAGGGGTCCTAGGATAGATGCTGACAGGTTCCAGGTTTGGGGAGTCCCGGGCAGAAAGTGTCCAGCTCCCCCCCCTCCCGTGTTCACTACCAGGCACCCCTTCTTGCCCACCCGCCTGCATGTGTTCTTCCCCCACCCAAGAGCAAGCTGTCCCACACCCTGCAGTCACCACTGCCCACTCTGCCAGCGTGACCCCCAGGGGCACCTCTGCATCACCTACCTGCCCTTCTGCAGCTGTGCTGGAGAGCGTATGCCGGCGGGAGCACGGGCGACCAAGTACTCATAAGCAGGCAGGGGAAGGGCACGAGGGCGGGCGTCAGGAGCTGCATGGGTGGGGGAGACAGAAGCGGTGGGCCCTGCCAGAAGCCCCGGGCATCTGCCCCCTCTCAGGGAATGCTGATGCCAGCCACAGATGCTGGGGATGAAAGCTGTGCCAAACATCATAGAGTAGCAGTTCAAGCACCAGACTAGAACCAGAGAGAGCCCCTCCAGTCTCTGTTCTGCAATGAAAGCAATTGGATGCTCTTTCTCACCCTGACTGCCCTCGAAGGGCTGTTGTGAAGATAAAAACGGAGCAGGGGAGAACCACATCTGCCACCCGGAGCTCTTCACGGGCAAGGTGGGATGGAAGTGAAATACTGTGATAAGAGGTGGAAGCCCCTTGAACAGTCCCGGAGGTGCATGCAAAGGGAGGACATTTTGCACACACCCGAATGCGGTCTCTCTTCTTACCGACACTGAAAACAGTTTCTTCGCCATGGTCGATCTCGGGGTCAAATCAAGCAAAGCAACCAGCTCAGTGATAAGCTTTGAACAGGTTCCCTGGAGAGGCAGCACAGAAATTTCCAGGGCTCTTTTTGTAGCAGGAACTCCTTTGCATATTAGGTGACACACCCCTAATGCAGCCAATCCTCCAAGAGCTTACAGAGCTCTTCTTACAGGGGCTACTGTAAGCTCTTGGAGAATTGCCTACCTTAGGGGTGTGTGTGGCCTAATATGCAAAGGAGTTCCTGCTACAAAAAGAACCCTGGAAATTTCCAAAGTTAAGAAGCAAGGAAAGATTTTCTGGGAAAGTCCCCTGTGTACCCCAACCGTTATTGATTAGGTAGGTGGCTACCAGGGACAGGGCCTTCTTCAGGGTGGCACCCCAGCTTTCTAACACTCCATGTAGGGTTTGACCTGGCAGCTTGCTTTCTTGGTTTGAGGCATCAGGTGGAATAATTTCTCTTTGCATTTTTTTTCCCTTGATGTGTTGGTATGAATCATTGCACGGTCTCCCCCCCCGCCCCTCCCCCAGCCCGGTTTACCCTAAAATACAGAATGATATTTTGGTTAGCTGTTTGTACTAGTGATTGCTCTGTTTTCAGTGAGCCAAGAGCTCCTTTGGGCTGAGAGGGTGCCTCTGAATACCAACTGAGTCAGTGTCGGGGTACTGTGGCCGGATTGTCCGACTAGGATAGATTTCAAATCCACACTCACTCAAGCCTGCCGGGGTGACCTTAGGCCAGTCACATACCTGTAGTCTTACCTAACTCACAGGGTCGTTATGACGATAAAATGGAGAAGGGGGGAATGTTTTAACAAAGTCACTTTGGGTTCCCACAAAGCAGGGTATAAATGAAGGAAAAACAAACAGACACATTAAATTACTGGGGAAGTAACCATGGAGGAGGAAGGCCCCTCCGCCGCTGCCCTGTGGGCATCTATTTGGCCACGGCAGGAAACAGATAGATTAGACATAACATAAGAACATAAGAGAAGCCAATGTTGAATCAGGCCAGTGGCCCATCTAGTCCAACACTCTGTCACACAGCAGCCAAAAATACCAGGTGCCATCAGGAGGTCCAGCAGTGGGGCCAGGGCACCAGAAGCCCTCCCACTGCTGCCCCCTCCAGCACCAAGAATAGAGTGCATCACCTGCCCCAGACTGAGAGTTCCCATCTATACCTTGTGGCTAATAGCCACTGATGAACTTCTGATCCATATGTTTATCTAGTTCCCTCTTGAAACTGTCCATGCTTGTAGCTGCCACCACCTCCTGTGGCAGTGAATTCCATATGTTAATCACTCTTTGGGTGACGAAGTATTTCCTTTTATCTGTTCTAACCCGACTGCTCATCAATTTCATGGAGTGCCCACGAGTTCTTGTCTTGTGAGAAAGGGAGAAAAGTACTTCTTTCTCAACCTGCTCAATCCCATGCATAATCTTATAAACCTCGATCATGTCACCCCTCAGCCATCGTTTCTCCAAGCTAAAGAGCCCCAAGCGTTTTAACCTTTCTTCATAGGGAAGGTGTTCCAACTCTTTTATCATTCTAGTTGCCCTTCTCTGCACTTTTTCCAATGCTATAATATCCTTTTTGAGATGTGGTGACCAGAACTGTACACAGTATTCCAAATGAGGTCGCACCAATGATTTATACAGGGGCATGATGATACTGGCTGATTTGGTGGGCTTCTAGTTAGATCCAGCAGCACTCTTCTTAGGTATGAAGAAAACCTGTACAGAAATAAAAGAGATCCTGTTTTAAAAAGAAAAAGAAGAAGAGATTGGATTGGATTTATACCCCACCCTTCACTTGGAGTCTCAGAGCAGCTGACAATCTCCTTTCCCTTCCCCTCCCCACAACAAACACCCTGTCAGGTAGGCGGGGCTGAGAGAGCTCTGACTGAGAACTGCTCTTTCAAGGACAGCTCTGACAGAACTATGGCTTGTCCAAGGTCATCCAGCAGCTGTGAGTGACCCAAACCCAGTTCTCCCAGATTAGAGTCTGCGCACTTAACCATTACACCAAACTTAACCACTACACCAAGAAGTAGGAATAATACTGATGCTGCCTTCTTTTCATTGAGGCCTTATCCTTAGATTCAGCCCATTAGGGACCCCAGGAACTGGACCGGGAGACCAGTGGGTGGGGTCACATGCTGCAGCCCACAGTCCTCTTTGACCTGGGAGTCAAGAAGAAGAGGAGGAGGAGGAGATTGCATTTATACTCCCACCCTTCAATACCTGAAGGAGTCTCAGAGCAGTTTACAATCTCCTTTCCCTTCCCGTCCTTACAACAGACACCCTGCAAGGTAGGTGGGGCTGAGAGAGCTCTTTCCAGGACTACCCTTGAGAGAACAGCTCTGAGAGAACCTGTGACCAACCCAAGATCACGCCAGCAGCTGCACGTGGAGGAGTGGGGAATCAAACCCGGTTCTCCCAGATGACAGTCCGCCACTCTTAACCACTACACCAAACAGGCTCAGGTGGTCTCAGACAGCCAATCCCATAAGAGTGCCTACTATAAAGCTCCCAGATCTGGTATACTTCCTCAGCCTTGGCAACTTGTTGCTCGACAGCTGTGCTAGTTGACTTGTTGCTAGACTGTTTTGCATGGGGGAGGAATGCGGGGGGGGCTAAGTGTTGCACAGCAATGCCAACCTCCAGGTGGGGTCTGGAGATCTCCTGGAATGACAACTGATCTCTAGCCTACAGAGATCAGTTCCCCCAGAGAAAATGGCTGCTCGGGAGGGTGTACTGACTCTATGGCACTGTACCCCACTGAGGGCCTTCTGCTCTCTAAATCTGCCCTTCCCAGGCTCTCAAATCTCCAGGAATTTCCCAAACCAGATCTGGCAACCCTAACTGACAAGGAGGAACCAGTGCTCAAGAGCGAGGACATGAATGCAGACAGTCTAACGTGCCATTTAATGATGTCTTAAGGAGTCCTCCACTAATATGTATTGCGTGTGTATAAATCTGTTTTGTTTTAAATGAGACATTAGAATAATTGCTTCATTCTCGGTTAAACCAGGGCCTCTGGACACATCAGCCAGAAAATTGGAAGCGATGCCAATTTTTGCTTCGTATGAGGTCAGTTGGGAAGAATAATGCCTCCGCTCCAGGTACCTGAGGACGGACCCTCCTTCCTCAAGTATCTGGAAGAATCCAGCGCCTGGCAGCTCTAGAAGATGTGCAATAATCAGGCATTGCTCCTCTGAGCATGTAGAGGGTGGATTTTGTTTGCTGCTGATTAACCACATCTATACATCTGTGGTTAGGGGGAGGGCATCTCGGTTGGAGGGATGTGGAATGGTATCGTTTCATCAGATCATGGAAGCTAAGGAGGGTCAGTACGTGGCTGGGAGACCAACAAGGAAGATTTTGCAGAGGAAGGCACTGGCAAACCACCTCTGCTTCATCACTTGCTTTGAAAACCCTTCGAGGTCACCAGTTGGCTGCAACTTGACGGCACTTTACACACATTTGGGTGGGGAAGATGGGATTGGTACCTTGAACAAGGGAATCTCTGTCTGAAAGAGTTTAAGGGCTTGTCTATATTATGGCTCCTTGCATGATATTCTGCCCTGTTATATTTTGCTGCAGTTTCATTTACCTTAGGACAGGGGTGTCGAACTCATTTGTTAGGAGGGCCGGATCTGACATAAATGAGACCTTGTTGGGCCGGGCCACGTGTGGCATAAAATGTAATGCCAGGGAGCGGAGATATAAACTTTATAAAGGATACAAACACAAAGATTTTTTTTTTACTTAAAATAGAAACATGCTTAAAACCTTAGCTCTGTAAACTGCAAACCTACTTTTGATTTATTGACATTCACCACGGAAATCTCATGCTCAGAGTTCCGAGTCCAGGACCCAGGTTAAGACATGAAATGGCTGAGTCTGGTGAAGCAAGCTATGATGCAGCAGGAGCAGAACTGGAAGCAGGAGACAGCCAGTTCCACTGCGGGCCTGATGGAAGCCCTCCGGGGGCCTGATCTGGCCCCTGGGCACACATGTTTGACACCCTGCCTTGGGATGTTTTGTCTCTGAGATACTCTTGTATTCGCTGCGGAAAGCCCGGCATAGTTCATATTGGCCTTGTACTGGTCATGGTTTGCTGTGTGGATTGGGTGGAGGAGGGGCATGTTGGACAGATTGGAAACCCCTTGCTGGACAGTGACTGTCCATGTGGAAATAGGGCAACTGGATCTGTAAATCAGAACATGCGGAGGGGGTAGTCCCGGGCCTATTGCACTGGCCCCTCCCTGTAAATAGGTACTTGGATTCTCTAGCATGCTGCAGTCGCTGTTGTACCATGCCGGGGTGTTGTACATGCTGAGGTGAATTCCACAGAGATGGTTTGCTAGTGCTTGTTCTTTCCTCCCATGCAAGAAGCCCTCTCGCGAAGCAAGGTTTTCTTCTGAATCCATGGGATCTAATGCAGTGTCCAGTTGCTTAGACAACAGGCCACCACCGCTGCTCCGACACCTTCATGAGCTTTCTCCACTTCCACATCCCCTATAAATCCCTCGAACTTTCCCTTCCAAGCTCAGTCTGTTCCCTGTCTGATTGTCTTCCTCTTCCTATTTACATTAAATCTGCGCCGCTAAGTCAGTGGAACTTCCCTCTTCTGACTCCTCGGCATCTGCAGTGAATATGCTCAATCCATTTTTGTTCCTCCTTCCATTCCTCTAGTGAAGTCAAGGAGACACTGATAGCTCTTCCTCCTGGGTTGCCAGCAGTGTTCCCTCTAAGCTGAGTTAGTGTGAGCTAGCTCACCGTTCTTTAGCCTCCGGCTCACACATTTTTGCCTTCGCTCAGGATGGATGGCTCCAGAGCAACCTAATTTATGCAGCAGCCGAATTGCTCACTCACAACTTTAATGCCACAAAGTAGAATTTTTGCTCACGAGACTCCACAGCTTAGAGGGAGCATTGGTTGCCAGTCTCCAGGTGGTGGCTGGAGATCTTCTGGGATTACAGCTGGTCTCCAGGCGACAGGGGTCAGTTCACCAACAGAAAATGGCTGCTTTGGAAGGCGGGCTCTAGGGCATTATGCCCCTCCCCTCCCAAACCCCGCCCTCCTCAGGCTCCAGCCTCTAAATTTCTAGGTATTTCCCAACCTGGAGGTGGCAATCGTGTCTTGCAGCAACCTTGGAATATGAGTAGCCCAGCATTGCAAAAGTTCTTGCCAAGGAGTAGCTTTGAGAAGAGATTGGATTTATACCCTGCCCTTCATTACCCGAAGGAGTCTCAGAGCAGCTAACAATCCCTTTCCCTTCACCTCCCCACAACAGGCACCCTGTGAGGCAGGTGGGGCTGAGAGAGCTCTCTTGAGAACTGCCCTTGAGAGAACAGCTCTGAAAGAACTTATGACTGACCCAAGGTCACACCAGCAGCTGCATGTGGAGGCGTGGAGAATCAGACCCAGTTCTCCCAGATTAGAGTCCACGCTCTTAACCACTGCACCAAAGTGGCTCTCTTGGAGGGAGAGACAGGGAGCCTTGGCATTTCCCAAGGCATGAAAAACAAAACAGAATACGCAGGGAAGAAGGCTCCCTGTTTTTTCCCCAGCCGTCACACTTCTCTCTATGCCTTTCCTTTCTCTCTCCTCCTTTCTTTGTCGCCCTCATAGTCAAAATTTTAGACTTGCAAGCTCTCGCCTCCTTTTTGCTCACAGCTCTCTATAAAGCAGAACGTATCTTGATAACGTTATATAAAATTACATAATTTACAATCCGTGTTGCTGGAGTTACAGTCAGTTTGGTGCAGTGGTTAAGAGCGCGGACTCTAATCTGGGGGAACCAGGTTTGATTCCCCACTCCTCCACAAGCAGCTGCTGGCATGACCTTGGGTCAGTCACAAGTTCTCTCAGAGCTGGTCTCTCAGAGTTCTCTGAACTCCACCTACCTCATAGGATGTCTGTGGTGGGGAGGAGAAGGGAAAGGAGACTGGAAGCTGCTGCTGCTGCTGCTGCTGCTGCTGCTGCTGCTGCTGCTGCTGCTGCTCCTCCTCCTCCTCCTCCTCTTCTTCTTCTTCTTCTTCTTCTTCTTCTTCTTCTTCTTCTTCTTCTGGCAGATAAGCTGTACAAGAAAGAAATATCACAAGATGAAGAAATTGGGAGCCAGGGTGGTTGGAGTGGCAGACTGGGAAGTTGTTGTTCAGTCGCATAGTCGAGTCAGAGGCTCCGCAACGACCTGGGTTCAACTCTCCATTCAGCCGAGAAGTCCAGGGGGCCGGCCAGTCACTCCCCCTCAGCCTAACCTGCTTCACCGGGCTGCTGTGAGGATGAACTGCAGGAAGGGAAAATGGTAGAAGAAGAGCGTGGTAAGAATGTAATAGAGAATAAATACAGATAACGATAAATTGCCCTTTGAGGGGCATCAGTAGGGTAGCCAGCCTCCAGGCGGGGTCTGGAGATCTCCTAGGATTACAAAGGGTCTCCACTCCAGTCTATAGAGATCAGTTCCCCTGGAGAAAATGGCTGATTTGGAGAGTGGTCGCTATGGCGATATACCCTGCTGAGGTCCCTCCTCTCCCCAAACCCCGCCTTCCTCAGGCCCCACCTCCAAAATCTCCAGGAATGTCCAAACCCAGAGTTGGCAACCCTCAGCATCAGATATAATTACATTTGGGGGTATAGATCGGTGCAAATGCATCCTAAATTAATCTCCATGTTCCTGAGTAGCAGTACCTGTTTATCTACTTTTATCATCAATTTTGCTCCTGGGAAGGACTTTTTCCTTCAGAATTTTCCTTGCTATCCTCATTAAGTTGCTTTTTAATTGCAATAATGCTTCAGCCGCTGGTTTTCTGCAAGGCCCATTGAAATGAATGGGGAGCACAGATGTTTCTTTTGCGCATTTCCCATTCACTTCTGTGGGGTTTGCACAAGAAAACTTGCTGGTGCAATTTCCCCACTTTCTGAAGTCAGGATGGGGGTGGGGAGGGGGGAGGCAGATGACAATACTAATGATAGTTGCACATCAAAGCTCCAAACAGACTCCTACAGCTCAACGCCTGCAGTTCTCCTTTTAACTTGATTCCTCAATGTTCTACCTTTCTGTTAAAACAAATTTCTCCCTCCTTGGGCGGAAAAAAACAATCTGTTTATGGAGTTAATGAAGTTATGTGACCCTAAACATGCAAATTGTCTAAAACTTCTCTTCCTTTTTTTTTTTTTTGCTTTTTAAAAAAAATCTTTCACCTCCTTGATGCTTTCTGCTTCATTTGTAATAGAGAAAATATCTTAGCTAGTCTTCTGTAGTTGCCTGGCAACCCCGATTGGAAAAAAAAAACCACACAGAGAACAAAATGTAACCAATCCAGAGACAAAGCGCAAGATTTGGGTGACATGTGACCCTTGTATGAAAAGGGCAGTCTTAAAATGTCCCTTATGTCTTTTGCTTCTGACCACTGGGGCTAGCTCCCTCTCTGCCCCCCCCCCGCCACTTTCTTACACCAATAAATATGGATTAGTGAAATAGTTTTTCCCACAGTGCTGAAAAGATTGGATTGATCTCTGCACCTCTTTTATGTACCATCCTGACAAGCTGCTAAACAAAATTAACAGGGAAGAGTCAAAAGGAGAGAGGAACCAGGTTTTGGAATCCGAGAGAGAGAGAGAGAGAGAGAGAGAGAGAGAGAGAGAGAGAGAGAGAGAGAGAGAGAGATCTCAATTAAATTTCAACCTTGTTGTTTTCCCCCCAGCAATGAAAGGAGAAACTTCTTGACTTGGTCTGATCAAGTCTGAATTTTGGGCAATGTATGGGGATCTCAACATTCAGAATGAATTTGATGGTTTCTTCAAGAAAATCTCTCTCTCTCTCTCTCTCTCTCTCTCTCTCTCTCTCTCTCTCTCTCTCTCTCTCTCTCTGAGAGCTAATGGGGTCTTTCCAAGCAGAGTAACCCCCAGCCCGCATTGACCTCAATGGACTTAGAAGGGTATAACTTGATTTACGATTGCACCATAAATCCAGAAGGGTAGCCAGTTTACTCTGGTGTAGCAAACTCTTCCAACTGAGTCCTCTGGCTCTTTCCAAAGATGAGCACGACAAATTAAATTAAAGCTCTCCTGGACTCTCACCCACAGAAAAGATGGTTAGGTCTTGGCCCAACTACAGTGAGTTGTGAGGACGATGCTGAAAAATGATAGAAAAAAGATTGTGACTTGCTGAAGTCCTATGATTTGCAGTGGAATTTAGTCATGACTTATGAGGACAATCATTTGTGTCTGGGGTAGAAGAAAATCACCATATTCTTATAAAGAGAGAGGGGGATATTATGTTCCTCCAGTTTATTTAACTATTTACAAAATCCATATCCTGCCTTTCCGCCCTTACAAGGGCCACCAAGACAGCTAACAATTTAATACCTACATGATAAAACCATTAAAATAAGCCCCTCCCACCATCATACCTCATGAACTGATGGGCGGTAGATCAAGATGGGTCACCGTGTTAGTCTGTCTGAAAGAGCAGAAAAGAGCAAGAGACCAGTAGCACCTCAAATACTAACATTTTGGGGGGGTATGATGTTAAGACGCTGAGCTGCAGACCAGAAGGTCTGTGGTTTGGCAGTTCGAGACCCTGGTGCTGGGTGAAGGAGTGAGCTCCCGTCTCTGGCCCCAGCTCCTGCCAGCCTAGCAGTTCGAAAGCAAGAAATCGCAAGTAGATAAAGAGGTACTGCTTCGGTGGGAAGGTAAAAGTGCTCCATGTGCCTCCGCGTTTAGTCATGCCGGCCACATGACCACGGAGAAGTCTTCAGACAGCGCTGGCTCTTCGGCTTGGAAACAGAGATGAGCACCGCCCCCTAGAGTCGGATTTGACTGGCTTTCAAGTGAGGGAAACCTTTACCTATGAGCCCTAGTGAGTCATCGCTCACTTCTTCAGATAGCTCACTTCTTCAGATACCAGGTATCTGATATCTGATACTACTTTACTAGAAATACTAGTAAAGAAATACTTTACACAGATAGTGACTAAAATGTGGAATTCACAGCCAGAGAATGTAGTGATGGCCACAGGAATAAACAGCTTTAAAAGGGGATTAGATAGATTCATGCAGGGTAAGTCTATCAAGGGCTACTAGCCATGGTGGCTGAGGGGAACCTCCACATTCAGAGGCACTAATCCTCTGAATCCCAGAGCCAGGAGGCAACATCAGGGGAAGGCCTCGGCCTCTATGCCGTGTTGCTGGCCCTCCAGAGGAACTGTCTGGCCACTGCGTGAGACAGGATGCTAGAGTAGATGGACCCGCTGGTCTGATCCAGCAGGGCTCTTCCTATATTCCTATCCTCCACATTCAGAGGCACTAATCCTCTGAATCCCAGAGCCAGGAGGCAACATCTGGGGAAGGCCTCAGCCTCTATGTCCTGTTCTTAGCCTTCCAGAAGAACTGGTTGACCACTGTGTGAGGCAGGAGGCTGGACTAGATGGACCATTGCCCTGATCCAGCAGTGCTCTTCTGATGTTTTTATCCTCCACATTCAGAGGCACCAATCCTCTGAATCCCAGAGCCAGGAGGCAACATCAGGGGAAGGCCTCAGCCTCTATACCCTGTTGCTGGCCCTGCAGAGGAACTGGCTGGCCACTGCATGTGACAGGATGCTTGACTAGATGGACCATTAGTCTGATCCAGCAGGGCTCTTCCTATGTTCTTCTCCACATTCAGAGGCACTAATCCTCTGAATCCCAGAGCCAGGAGGCAACATCAGGGGAAGGTCTCGGCCTCTATGGCCTATTGTTGGCCCTCCAGAAGAACTGGTTCGTCACTGCGTGAGACAGGATGCTCAACTAGATGGACCAATGGTCTGATCCAGCAGGGCTCTTCCTATGTTGTTCTCCTCCACATTCAGAGACACTAATCCTCTGAATCCCAGAGCCAGGAGGCAGCATTGGAGGAAGGCCTCGACCTCTATGGCCTGTTGTTGGCCCTCCAGAGGAACTGGTTCTTCACTGCATGAGACAGGATGCCGGACTAGATGGACCCCTGGCCTGATCCAGCAGTGCTTTTCTGATGTTCTTATAAAACGACTTTGAAAAAGAGTTTAAAAACAGAGTTAAAATCCCAAATCCATATCAAACATAAAACATTGGTTAGCAAGGTGGGATCATTGAGGGAATGCCCAACAAAGCAAAACAGTCTTCATCTACTGGCAGACGACAGCCACAGAGGGGACAGGCGACTCTCCCTGGGGGGAGGGTTCCAGACCTCTGCTGCCACGACTGAGAAGGCTGTCTCCCAGGCTGCCACCCGTCTAATCTCAGGAGGCAAGGGCATCTGAAGCAGGGCCACCGAAGATGACCATAGGGGTAAGGCAGGCTCACAATGGATTAGGGGGTCCTTCAGGTCTGTTGGTCCCAAACCATATAGGGCTTCGAAGGTCAAGAGCAGCACCTTGAACTGTGCCTGGAAAAAACCTGGAAGCCAGTTTGGGTGGGATATGAATGGCATGATATGATCCCCACGACCCACTCCAGTCAGTGTTTTCCATCTTATACTGTCTATTCATCTCCCTGTCCCTGCATTACTAGTTACCAGGGCTTTTTTTGTAGAAAAAGCCCAGCAGGAACTCATTAGCATAATAGGCCACACCCATCAGCAGAAACCCATCAGCACATTAGGCCACACCCCTGACAGCACAGCTCATTAGCATATTAGGCCACACCCCTGTGTTACCAGAAGTGTGGTCATCCAGCCACACCTACCTTTTGCTTCTTATTCTGTTTACCTTGTTTGTTTTCAAGCCCCAGGGCTTTTTTGGTAGCAGGAACTCCTTTGCATGTTAGGCGACACAGCCCTAATATAGCCAATCCTAATGAGTTTCTGCTGTTTGGTGTGGCCTAGTATGCTAATGAGTTCCTGCTGGGTGTGGCCAACTCAGGAGCCAGCCGGAACTCCGTTCCTGTGCGTTCGTGCCCAAAAATAGCCCTGCTAGTTACCATCTACAGTGCACATACATGGTGCTGACTCAGGAATACTGGTTTTAAATGGCATCATAAATGGTATTATAAATTACATTGTAGTTAGATTTTAACAACTGTTGATACTAGATTAATTTATTGTATTGTTATCATATTGCTGTATTTTATCATGTTTTCGTAACCCACCCTGAGTCTTGCATTGCAGGGGAGGGAGGGCTAGAAACAAAAGAAAATAAATAAATCCAGGCTGTAGTCGTCTGCTCCGACTGAAGTTTCTGAACACTTTTCAAGGGCAGCCTCACGTAGCATGTATTGCAGTAATCTCATCTAGATGTAACTAGGGCCTGCACCACGGTGGCCAGATCTTTTCTGTCTAGGAAAAGCCACAGCTGGCTAACCGGTTGAAGCTGGTGAAAGGCACACATGGGCTGGCCACAGCTGCCACCAGCAGGCCTGTGTCCTAAAGATCCCCCAGATTACGGATCTGATCCTTCAAGGGGAGCGCAACTTCATCTAGAATGGATGTAGGGTTGCCAGGTCTCTTCGTTCCTCTGGCAGGGGGATATGGGGGACATTCTGGGAGTGGGTGGGGATGTCGAGCAATGTTCCTGATGCGATGACATCACCCGAAAGTGATGTCATCACATTGGAGATATCATGTAGGGACGCTCTGGTATTTGGGCGAAACTCTACGGTTTTTTCACCCTCAAAAACATAGAATTTGCCCAAATACCAGAGCATCCCTGTGTGACATCCCTGACATGATGACATCACTTCCGGGTGATGTCATCATATCAGGGACATTGCACAGTGACGACCCTGTTTAGGAGAGGGGTTTCTCCCGCCTGCCAGCTGATCTGTGGCGGGGGGAATTCCCCGAAACTGGGGGGATCCCTGGCCTGGACCTGGGGCCTGGCAACGCTAAGCGGGTGGCACTTTAAATCCCAGGTCAGGCCTTCTACCCAGCAGTAGCATTTCCATCTTGTTGGGATTAAGCTCCCAGTTCTTAGCCCGCATCCACTCCAAAATTGCCTCCAGTCATTGGTTCAAGGTTCCTACAGCCTCCATGGGATCAGCTGGAAGTACGAGATAGGGCTGAACAGGGCTATTTTGGGGCAGGAACACACAGGAACGGAGTTCCGGCTGGCTCCCGAGTTGGCCACGCCCAGCAGGAACTCATTAGCATAATAGGCCACACTCAACAGCAGAAACTCATTTGGATTGGCTACATTAGGGGGTTGTGACCTAACATGCAAAGGAGTTCCTGCTCCAAAAAAAGCCCTGGGTTTTGACAACAAACAAGGTAAACAGAATAAGAAGCAAAAGGTGGGTGTGGCTGGATGACCATACTTCTGGTAACAGGGGTGTGTGGCCTAATATGCTAATGAGCTGTGCTGTTAGGGTGTGGCCTAATATGCTAATGAATTTCTGCTGTTGGGTATGGCCTGTTATGCTAATGAGTTCCTACTGGGCTTTTTCTACAAAAAAGGCCCTGGGGCTGAGTGTCATCTGCATATTGGTGACAACCCAGCCCAGATCTCCAGATGACCTCACCCAGCATTTTCATATAGCTGTTGAATAGCATAGGGGACAACATGGGCCCTTGTGGGGACCACATAGGCCAAAAGTTAAGGGGTTAAACAGCAGTCCCCCCAGCATCACCTTCTGAAACCTACCCTCCAGGTAGGACCAGAAACACTGCAGAGTAGTGCCTCCTAATCCTAATACAGATAGTTGGTCTAGAAGGACACCATAGTCAATGGTATCGAAAACCTTTGGGAGGTCCAGGAGAATCAATAGAGTTGTACTCCCTTTGTACATCTACCTGCGCAAATCCTCCACCAGGATGGCCAAGGCTGTCTCAGTTCCATAACCTGGCAGGCATGAAAACCAAATTGGAAGGGATCTAAACAATTTGCCTCATCCAGGAAGGCTTGGAGTCGTCCAGTCACCACCCATTCAATTACTTTGCTATTGAACATTTGAGACTGTTCGATAATTATGGAGATCTTCTGGGTCAAGGTAGGGTTGCCAGGTCTGGGTTGGGAGTGGATCTAGGAGAGGGTGGGGTTTGGGGAAGGGAGGGGAGGAACCTCAGCATGGTACAATGCCATAGAGTCCACCCTTCAAAGCAGCCATTTTCTCCAGGGGAGCTGATCTCTGTCAGCTGGGAACCAGCTGTAAAAGCGGGAGATCTCCAGGCCCTACCTGGAGGCTGGCAACCCTAGGTCAAGGGTAGGCTTCTTTAGAAGGGGATGCACCCTGTTTCAAGGCTAGGTCCACCACCCCTCTCGTAAGGAAACCTTAACCAGCTCTTGAACCCAGTCAGCCAGCTCCCGCCCCTGAAGAGTTAAGTAACCAGGAAGGGCAAGGGTCATACATGCAGGTGGTAGGCCTCAGACTTCTAAGGATCCTGTCCACAGGAACTCATGTGTGATTAAGGTTACCAGACTCCCTGTCCGGCCAGGGGATCCCCCAGTCTTCGGCGCCGTGTGGGGGAAGCCCCACCCCTGAACAGGGACATCCAGTTTGGTGTAGTGGTTGAGTGTGCGGACTCTAATCTGGGAGATCCGGGTTTGATTCCCCACTCCTCCACTTGCACCTGCTGATGTGACCTTGGGTCAGTCAGAAGCTCTGGCACAGCTGTTCCTGAAAGAGCAGTTTGTGTTAGAGTTCTCTCAGCCCCACCGACCTCACAGGGTGTCTGCTGTGGGGAGAGGAATGGAAAGGAGAGTGTAAGCCGCTCTGAGACTCCAAGTGAAGGGCGGAGTATAAATCCAATCTCTTCTCTTCTTCTTCTTCGTCACTGTGCGACGTCTGTCATGACCCAGAAGTGATAACATCAAGTTGTCCCTGTCTGGGGGGTAATGCTCTAGTTTTTGGGCAAACTCTACATTTTTGAGGGCAAAAAACCATAGAGTTTTGCTCAAAAACTAGAGCTTCAGCCCCTGGCAGCGCAATGTGATGATGTCACATCCTGGTGATGTCATTGCAACATGTGCACAAAGCGAGCACGTCAGAACATTCCAACAAGCAGCCTGAAGCCCTCCACTGGAGAGGAAAACAGCTGGGAGGAGAAAACCTTTTTAGAGGGGTAGTGTCAGTGGAAGAAGAGTTTAGCACCCCCTCATGATACTTCCATGCTGTGCTTTAAGTAGTGTTGCCATCTCTGGGTTGGTAAATTCCTGGAGATTTTGGGGGTGGAGCCTGGGGAGGAGAGGGTGGGGGAGGGGAGAGACCCCAGCAAGGTATCATGCCATAGAGTCCAGCTTCCAAAGCAGCCATTTTCTCCAAGGGAACTGATTTCTGTTGTCTGAAGACTGATTGTAATTCTGGGAGATCTCCAGCCACCACCTGGAGGTTGGCAACCCTGGTTTTAAGGGCTCCTCCCCAATTATAAGAATTCTGCATAATCTGCACTGTGATACACAGGCAGGCCCTACCATTGAAGTATCCCTTTTACCCTTCTTTTTAGCTGCACTGGTCCCTACGATTTATGGGGTCATGCAGTTCTGGGTATTTATGGCGTGTGAAAAAAGTGATCAGAACAAATATATATATAACTTACACCCTAGACTAAATTGCCAAACAGTGTCTGTTTGTCCATCCAGTCCATTCATGAATAGACATTGCCATTACGTGCAAGTAGTTCTCATTGGAATGGTTTTCTTCTCAGTTGTGATTTGGCTGTCACTTTTCCTCCCAAACAACTTCTTTCTATCTAGAACTATATTTTCTTGCCCCCAAAAAGCCTGTTCCTTTAAGAGGGTGGCCTTGAGCTTGAAGAGATTCATTCAGTGGGTGAAATCATCCACAAATTAAATTTCATCCTGGAAAAAAAAGTCATTAGAAAACTTTTTTAAAAAACCTGGATAAATGCTGTAGTGTAAAGTTATGAAACACACCCTTTGACTTGCCTCTTTCCTTGCCCGGTGGAACATTCATATACAAATATATTGACACTTTATGAAGCAGCTAAAAGATCCACCCCCTTTATTTATTTGTTTTTTTGTAGTTACATTTCTTCTCTGGCACAAATCTCTCTGCAGAGGCTTGCCAAAATGCTGCATTCTTCCAGAATCTGCAAACGGTTAATGCTTCCTTGACCAGCAGATTCTTCTTCCAAAATAAAGAAACCTTTACCTTGCCAGCTTGCTTTTCCTCATTCCTCTCATAAGTCGCCAGGAAAGAAAATAGGACACACGTCCCGCCTCCCCCCTCCCCAGTTATTTCCAGCTCTTCTTCCCCTCTGGTGATCCTTCCAAAAAAGCAAGACAAATATTTCTCCTCTGAAGGCAAAGCCGTTTTCTAAAAGCCGAAATCCTGTCAGCACTGGAATGCCAGTCCTAGCAGAAGCAGCAGCGAAGACGGTACTACAAATATTTTGTAAGTTGGTGATTTTTCCTCAAACTACTATTAAGGCATTTCTGAAAATTTTAGTTGTCTAGATTAACTCTTCTTACTCAGTATGATCTCAGGTGGATTACCACAACAGCAGAGCTAGGACGTATATATGTTATGGGGATGTTGAAGGACTGGAAGGGAAGAGGGACTTGATACTAGAAATATATTGAGGGTGGGTCCATACTGGCCATAGGGATAGCAGCCTCCAGCTGGGACCTGAGGATCTCCTGGCATTACAGCTCATCTCCAGACTACAGAGATCAGTCCCCTGGAGAAAATGGCTGCTTTGGAGGGCGGACTCTGTGGCACTGTACCCCACTGAGGGTCCCTGTCCTCCCCAGGCTCCATCCCCAAATCTCCAGGAGTTTCCCCGCCTGGATCAGGCAACCCTACCCCCCCCATCCCCTGCTGGTGGCCAGGGAGTACCTGGCACTCCTTACTGGCTAACAGTTAGGGAGCTGAACCATGACATGCTCAGAGACACTCTTTTCCCTTGGACTCTTTAAAGCGAGAGGTGCTGAGGATTATACCTGCTTTAGACATCCTGTTTGGTCTGGGAAAATGTTCTAACTGTGGTTCACCAGTGGTGAAGTAAAGGTGATTTACACATTCTTAAAGGCTTTTCCTCAAATCTTTCTTCACTGAGTTTTACGGGCTGAGAAGTCCTACTCCCCTTCTGGGGTTTAGCCCTAGCAAGTTTAGACTCAGCTTAAGTGAGGTATCATTTCTGATTCTCAAGCTTAAAGCTGAACCAGAAATTTAAAAAACGGTAGTGTGAACTCTTAGACAGACTGTCAGAGATGGACAGGAGAGACCTAGGCTCAGATCTCTACTTGTGAGCTGCTGTACCACCATCGCTACGAGAATAAGCTGTGACCCAAGAGGTTTATAGTTCAGATCTCACCTCTGCCAAGCGCTTAGATGGCCTAAGGCAAGCTGCTCATTCTCAGCCTCAGTTTCCCCCACCTGCAATATGGGGATAATAATAGTGACCTACCTCATAAGACTGTTGTGAGGCCTCGCAAAACAGAATAATAATACTGTTAGGATTGCAGCAAAGTCATATATGAAAGTGGTAGTCACTCTGTGGCTTATAGAGAGCTACATTCTGAAGGCAGCCCTAGATGATAGCGCAGAGAAAGGCAAGGGGTCACTGGAGAGGAAGGGCTCTTTACTGTCATCCTTGGCATGAGGCCCACAGGTTAGGTGGGTTCACATATTATCCATCCTTTGGCAATAGTTTTTAAAGAGAGGAACACCTACCAACCAGAAGTCCCACTGGGCAATGGTCCTGCCCACTTTTCGTGGGATATGGGGCAGGTGCCACATCAGGAAACAGTGCTTAGAAGAGCAACAGGTGGCATGTCCCGAGCCACTGACTGATGTATGACCGAGGCTTTGAACACTGAAAGCCTTACAAAAAACACTAAGTATTTGTTGTTCTAGAACCTCACTGAGCGACGTGAACTTGGTCTCCCTGTCCAATTTCGCCTGATGGGGGTTATTGTGAGAACAAAATGGAGGAGAGTGTTGTATAATGCTATAAACTCTTAGGGAGAAATAAACATGTAACAAACAATACTCAGAGGGCCCCCTTCCACACATGACATGACTTCTGTGTTGGCATGGCCTCCTGTGAGAACGGGAGCCGCCACAGAAAGTGGTTCAAGTCAGCCTAAAGCCATCTGTCTATATTTTTAGAATAATTTCATTAAATGACACTTCTTCATGTGACTAGGTGGAATCTGCATTCACTTAATTTGCTTTCTCCATTCTCTCGGTACGTATTTATTTTTACAAATTGTTACAGATACTCTCCGTCTTGACTGTTTTCCAAGGAAACGCCCCTCTCGGTGCCACCGGTGTGTGACTGGTGGCGGCGGGAAGTCCTGTCACCACTACTGGCCAAAGGGTTAAGAGCCTTCACAAAGGGCTTTTTGAGAAGGCCTTCAGATGAATCACTCTCACTCATTCTCCTCCGAGGCAGGGCAGGGACGGAAAAGGGTAGTTTGTCCTCTCAAAACTCATGTCGGGAAAAGAGAGAGAGAGAGCACACCAGGCAGGGGGTCTGATTCCTGTTCTTAAGGGAGCGAAGAGAGTGATTCCAGTAATAAGATCTCTTCTTGAGAGAATAAGTACTTGTGGTGCTGGACATTTGTCCTAATTGAAAGGCCTCGAGAGAGGCAGGGACGTATAGCGATTAGATGGCGGAATTAAGATTAAAATCCCCACTGAGTCACAAAGCTTGCTGGGTGTCCCAGGGCCAATTACTCACTGTTAGTCTGACCTACGTCACAGGGTTGTTGTGAGGCTAAAATGGAAAAGGAGAGAACCATATACACCATGAGATATCTCTACAGACAGACAGATTCTGCAGAACTTCATGCAAAGCTGATCATCCTCCAATTTATCCTACTGTTGTTTATTGCCTTGCACGTCTTGGAACAAATCTGACTGGAAAATCAATTTAAATGTACCTGTTTTCCTCAGCCGGGGTAACATTTTTCCCTAATGAGGATAAATCTAGTTTGTGGCTAACAATTTTTAACTGAGGAAAAGGGCTGAAACGGGCCCGTTTCAGTCTCTCTCTCTGTCCACCCTGCATCTTTCCCTTTCAGTCACAGATCTGAGAAGCTGTATTGTATAATATTAAAAAGTTGTAAAAGCAGAATTATGCATAACATGTACTTCTACCCTAAACTGAACATCTGTCAGGAATAGTTAGTGAGCAAAATTTCCTTCAGTATGACAAAGGGCAACAGACAAATGGTGGCTTTTATAATATCGATTGAATATTATTGTTAACATTTTATGTGACATTTTTTCACTGAAATTTATGTTAATACCAACATTTATATATAGCACTTCTAGAATGTTCAAAGGCTCACGTCCATTACTTTGCCCTGGTCTATACAACAACCTTGTAAGGTAGGTCAGTATCAATATATCTAATTCTAAGTGCATCCAAATTTAGGAATAATTAAATCTGCAGACTGGAGCCATGAACATACAAGACAGATCTTTCTACAAATCTGAATAACATCTTAGCTTTGTAAAAAGAATTACATCGGGAAGTTAACCCCCTGTAGCCATGGAAGCAGTGCCTGTAGCTTTAAGAAATTAATGCTGTCAGTGGCTGTTGTTAAGTAGCCACAACAGTATTGCCAGACTTCTAGCCTTGGATCCTGTAAGTAAAAGGCAGAGGGAGGGGAAAGAGCTTCCTCTAATGCTGTTTTGGCTTTTGAGGGAGGACTTATTGAGGCTAGGCCTGGCAGCAGCCACTGGCAACTTGCTACCACTGAACTTGTACCTGACCCATTCCCAGCTGCTTGCTACTGTTCAGCAGCAGCCATACCACAAAAGCCAGTGTGGTGTGATGATTAAAGTTTCAGACTCTAATAAAGTGAGGTTGGTTGGTGAGTGGGAAGGAGAGCAAGAAAAGGGGAGAGGTTGGGGGCTGCCAGGAGGAGGGAAAGAGGAAATAATGTAGGGAGGGTATACAGAGGTACAACCTGCAAGTCCTTGCTTCCTCTTTTAGCCTGGGATAAAGTGGTAGCAGTAAAGACACTGTGGAAGAATTTTGGAAACTTCAAAAAATGTATGTTTTCCCTTGCCAAGTAGACATTTTTACAATCATACGATGTATATCCCATATACTTTCAGTGCTTCATATTGTTCCCTCTACTATTATAATTTTAGGTAAGTTACTAAGCCAGAAATTGCAGGAAAACAAGGCTTGCAATACAATTAGGATGGGCAGCTCAATGGATGCCATGGAAAGAAATCTGACATTCCACTGCCAAGTAAGCATGATTGAAAAGACTTGTTTTAGCACAAGTACAAAGTCCATGGATGCCAGCAACTGCTAGATGGGGGGGGGGATAAGTACTCTATCACAGATAAGGTTGCCAATTTCAGCCAGGGAAATCCCTGGAGATTAGGGGTGCAGTGAAGAAGAAGCTGAGCTCTGAGAAGAAGCGGGAGACAGAGCTGCTAGATGAGTGTTTTTTATTTGCTTTCAGCTAAGGAGATTTAGCTGAGGGTACTGTGTGGGAGGACTTGGGAGTGTGTGGGTGAATTTTAAGTTGCAGAATCCTGGCTGCTTGACCAAGGGTGAGAAAGGGTGATTGTTTGACTGTAATTGGATTGCCTGGGTGTAATTTGGCCAAAAGGCTCTTAGCCTAGGGACTCTGTAAGAAGCCCTGGAAGGACCAGAAAGCCAGGGCCCTAGTCTCCTTGTGTTCCCAGTAAGGTAAGTACACTTTTACAAGGAGAACCACATAAATACAGAGTTTTAAAAGGGGGATTTTGTGTGTATATATATAAGCAATTATGACGGTAGAATGCCAGCAGGGGACTGGGGGCTCTCCAGTGTTTTGCATGAAGTGTCACTTGTATGACTATCTGCCCACTGGACAGAAGTCTTGGGTGTGTGCCCAGTGCAAGGAGCTCCTGGTTCTCAGGGAATGAGTATGCACCCTTGAGGCCAAGGTGGCTGACCTGGAGAAGCAGAGACAGTCAGTTAGGTGTGTGGAGAAAGCTCTCGGGGTCTTGTTAGATATGCCCCACTCTGAAAATGGCAGCCCTGCTGCTGTCAGAGAGCATGAGGGTCGAGAGGAAACAGGGCACCGTGCTGAGGATAAGGGGAATGTGCCCTCATTAGGGACTTCTTTAGCTGGTGAACAGGTATCCTTTTACACCAAGGAACCATCCCTGGGGAGGGAAGGGGGGGAGGAACAGCTGGGTGGAAAACCCCCATACTGACCATATGGTGACTTGCCTGCCTGGTGCAAAGATAGCATGATCTAGATAGGCTGGTAGACAGTGCTGGTAGACAGTGCTGGGGAGGAGCCAGTGGTCGTGGTACATGTTGGCACCAACAATGTGGGGAAATGCAGTTGTGAGGTCCTGGAGGAAAAATTTAGGCTGCTAGGCTGGAAACTTAAGGCAAGGACCTCGAAAGTAGCCTTCTCAGAAGTTTTTTTTATTATTAGGATGTTGAATGCATGACACTGGTATTGATAGGGCCAGTAGGATTGCCAACCTCCAGGTAGTAGAAAAGGAGCAAAACAACCATGACATATTATGCCAAAAAATTCTTTATAGACTTTTCCAATATCCAATTTACTTGGATTTTTCTTTTCCAATATCCAATTTACTTGGAGCAATTCAAACACATCAGCACCACAATGGACCATGCATAATGTGTCTCGTTTTGTATACAAACTTTATCAGAGTGGGTAGTGTTGAAATTTCTGTGTAATTTTAATCCATTTGACAAACACTGCAGTCATTCCTCATAGTAACATTCATCAAATCCTAGAGGACGCCACCCAGTAAATAGAATAGATCCAGGAAATAGAAGACTCTTTCTTCCTTTCTCTGTTCTCAGGCTTTGATTGGCTTCCTCCGTAGACTTCTGATTGGCCAGGAATCATACATAAACCTCCTGGGTCACATCTGTTGCTGCTGTGACCTGTTCCTTGTGAGTTGGGACTTCTTCAGCCAGACTGATATTAGCCTGGTGTCCCTGACTTTAACTTCTGTTCTCTGTGGCCTAAGCCACCTGTAGTGGCTTGCTTTTCTGGATTCAAGTCGAGGCATTGGCCTACATGTCCATCACTATCCTGCCTTCAAAATTCCTGGAGATTTGGGGGTGGTGATTCTGGGAGACCATCAAGAACCAAAAGGTTAAGGAAATCAGAATATAAGTGCCCAGTACTCCTGTGTCTAAATTTAAAGCAGAAATATTACCACATATACAAAAATATACATGTATTTATTACAAATTCAAATTACAAACAGGGCCAAGGAATAACCTCAATTCAGAATGAAGCCATACATTAATCCCAAACATAGACCGTGATTGACACTGCCCAAATGTCAGTCAGTCAGGCATTTATTATGGCAACAAGCCATAGAATGCACATGCTTAAATATAACATTCATGACATTCATATAACTGAATTTAGGACAGTAAAATAAAACTCTATAAAAATACAGTTGAGCGTAATAAAATAAAGGAAGAACATAAAACAGAGACTATTAGGCAACTGTTATTATATATTTGATCGTGTATTTCGGATGCAGTAGCATGTGACCCAAAATTTTGCCACAGTTTCGGTAATTGTCCAGTTCCCATCAATTAACAATCGCTTATACTGCTCGGCACCTGATTGTCCCACCATATCTGTTATAAGAGGAGTAATATATTTGTCACGGATCTTGTTATACCAGTTACATCTGAGCATCATGTGCTCAATAGTTTCTATCTCTCCTGAGCCGCATTGACAAAAGTCTATATTCAGTAGGGATCCTTTTGAATCTGCCCTCAAGTATCGCGGAGGGGAAAGCCTCACATCTGGCTAAAGTGAAGGCTTTCCTAAACTTGTGAGTATCAAGCTGCGATAAATAGGACATGGGTTACAAGCGATTTTTTGACAGAATCTGGGGCTCTAAACTTAAGACATCTACCGAGATCTGACTGTCTCTCCATGTCCATTCTCTGTTTTAGGGCTGATTTCTGCCCCAATGTGTTTTGGCCAATTGGCCTTCCTTAGTGGTCAAACAATTTAGTTGCAAAATGGCTCCAGACATTACAATAGTACAGTCATTTCTTGAACTTAGACCAAAGTGAGATAGTTTTATAATCAATATCTGTGATAAATGGTTCAATTGTGTAGCTTTCTCTCCTGGTAAAAAAAAAGAGAGAGAGATTGGCCAAATGGGCTATGAAGTTGAAGGCCCTCCCCCTGTCTCACCCACCCCAGCAAGTAGTAATCCTAGTTAGAATGTGGAATTCCACTTAGCTGTTATGGTTTTTGATAGTTCTTTGCTCTGTTAATTTGTCTATAATAGTGATGTCTACTAAAAGAAGCATCGTGTCCAGATCACGGGAGGTGGTAGTTCCGCTCTATTCTGCTATGGTCAGGCCTCACCTGGAGTATTGTGTCCAGTTTGGGCACCACACTTTAGGAAGGATGTTGACAAGCTCGAGTGTGTCCAGAAAAGAGCAACCAGGATGGTGAGAGGGATTGAATCCAAGTCTTATGAGGACCCTGCTTAGTTTCTGAAATCTGATGAGATCAGGCCAGCCTGGGCTATCCCAGTGAGAACCAGGAGGACGGTACTGTATGCAGGGCTATTTTTGGGCAGGAATGCACAGGAACGGAGTTCTGGCTGGCTCCTGAGTTGGCCACGCCCAGCAGGAACTCATTAGCATAATAGGCCACACCCAACAGCAGAAACTCATTAGGATTGGCTACATTAGGGGTGTGTGGCCTAACATGCAAAGGAGTTCCTGCTACAAAAAAAAGCCCTGGGTTTTGACAGCAAACAAGGTCAACAGAACAAGAAGCAAAAGGTGGGTGTGGCTGGATGACCACACTGCCGGTAACACGGGGGTGTGGCCTAATATGCTAATGAGCTGTGCTGTCGGGGTGTGGCCTAATATGCTAATGAGTTTCTGTTGGTGGATGTGGCCTGTTATGCTAATGAGTTCCTGCTGGGCTTTTTCTACAAAATGAGCCCTAACTGTATGTAAAAAAGACTAATTCGCTCCCCTCTCTGTTATATCCTACACACAAGTGCAAGATCCTCTGTTGGTTTCATGCACATTTTGGTTACTCCCTCTTTATATATTAAAAAGGTAGGCAAAGTGCAATGGTATAACCTTCCATATTTGTCTGGTGAAAATAAGTGCATTAAGTGGGCTTCTTGCGGTTAGTAATATTTCTTTAATATTTATAGGGTACATTTCAAACACTGTGCTCAAAGGTCTTCATTTACAGAGTTACAGTAAATCAGACACCCCTGTAAGGTAGCTGGAATTATTTTCCCCATAGTATGAAAAGGTGAGGCTAGCTTGTAAGTTTAAGATTAGGAGATTTGTGGGCCTTTTTAGGTTAAACCTCCTGCCAACCTAGCAGTTCGAAAGCAAGAAATTGCAAGTAGATAAATAGGTACCACTTCGGTGGGAAGGTAAACAGCGTTCCGTGCGCCTTTGTGTTTAGTCATGCCGGCCACATGACCACGGAAACGTCTTCGGACAGCGCTGGCTCTTCGGCTTTGAAACAGAGATGAGCACCGCAACCCCAGAGTCGGATTCGACTGGCTTTTGAGCAAGGGAACCTTTACCTTTACCTTTCGGTTAAACAGCAGAATCAGCCTTGTGCGAACATTCTAAGTTCGTGAGAACTTTATTCACCGGACCTGGAAATAAACTGGATAGAGCAGGGGTGTTGAACTCATTTGTTACGAGGGCCAGATCTGACATAAATGAGACCTTGTTGGGCCGGGTGTTGGTGTGTCATAAAAGCAGACATATAAACTTTATAAAGGACACAGACAAACACAATTAAAGATTTTTTAAACTTTAAATAACACATTTCCAGTGAGTTCGACACCCCTGGGATAGAGGAAGCCTGGCTAATCTAGCAATGAAAGTATTGTTGAAAAAAACGTGGACTATTTCTAGACTTTAAAAAACCCAACATTGTCCTTAAACCTAATTTTAATGACCTCTGGAACTGGACACAATGCAGGTGTTTCAACAACTATGAACCATCATATCCAAGTGGGACCTCTGTATTTAGAAGCAGTCTACCTCTGAGTTCAAGTTGCAGAGGGGAAAAGGAGGATTGCTGTCTTTGTATGAAACAAAAGTCCAGTGGCAAACTAAAGACTAACATTTATTTCAAGGTAAATTCAGGTGGGGTAGCCATGTTGGTTTGAACAGGAGAACAAAGTCTGAGTCCAGGGGCACCTTTAAGACCAACAAAGGTTTATTCAAGGTGTGAGCTTTCGTGTGCACGTGGGCTTCCTCAGACACACATTTATTTCAATGTGATCTTTCATGAATCAGAACACACTTCTTCAGATATGAGAAGGAAAAGCTATACTGGAAAATCTTATGGGCAAGGTTATGATGGGGAGGGGAGGGGAGGGGAGGAATTGAGGCAGAAAGGAACGGTATAAATTGCTACTCTGCCCTGCTTGTGGGATCCCCTGAACTATTTTGCTGACCACTGTTGGAAACAGGATGCTGGACTAGTTGGGGCTCATGGTCTGACCCAGCAAGGTGGTTCTAAGATTCTCTTGGCCCCCCAACCCTTTTGCGTTGGCAGGCACCTTCGGAATACTGACACAGGGCGGGGGGGTACACAACCACAAAATGGTTGCACAAGGGTGTGGAACAAGCTGTACAATGGCTGCCACAGCTTATCTTCAGTCTCACAGTGAAGATCCTTGTGCTGTGGTGGCAGCTGTTGCCAAATCAACATTTAAAAACAATCTACCCAGCCAGTCAAATCTCAAATGGCCAATAAGAAGTCTTGCTGGGGAAAAGCCCCACTTGGTCCTACCCACTTTCTAAAAATATTTGGCGGGTGCCAGGAAATGTGTTGGTGGGCATCATGGTACTAGGGTTGCTAGGTCCAACTCAGGAAATATCTGGGGACTTTGGAGGTGGAGCCAGGAGACTTTGGGGTTTGGCCAGGAGCAAGCATGTGACATCCTTTTTGTGATGTCACTTCCTGTGATGTCACTTCCAGGTCCACCCACCACATCCAGAAGGTTCCTGTGATTCCATGGTAAGAGCTTGTGCTTCTAACACAGTGGTTGCTCTCAACTCATTCTCCACCCAAGCCACACACACAACCATCTAGGGTTGCCAGGTGAGGCTGACAAGCTGGCAGGAGACTTTCCAGGAGACGGGAAGGAAGAAGCAAGATTGAATTCCAAAGGGAGTTCTGGCCATCACATGTAAAGGGATCGCATTCCTTTTAAATGCCTTCCCTCCACTGGAAACCATGGAAGATGGGGGCACCTTCTTCGGGGGCTCATAGAATTGGACCCCCTGGTCCAATCTTTTTGAAACTTGGGGGGGGGGGAGTTGAGGAGAGGTACCAGATGCTATGCTGAAAATTCTGTGTGTCTGCCTCAAAAAACAGCCCCCCAGAGCCCCAGATACCCACGGATCGATTCTCAGTTATACCATATCGGGACTGGTCTCCCGAGGGTATAATGGAGTACTCAGCAGATATTTCCCCCCCTACCCCTGCTTTCTGATAACCCTGAAGTGGGGGGAGGGCCTCCAGACCAGGGGATCCCTTGCCCCCAACTGGGGATTGGCAACCCTATGTGGTGCCCAGGGGCACCACATTGGGGATCCCAGTTATAAAGGATTAGCTAAATTTTATATTACCATGGTAAGCTCAGAATGGCACTCCCATGTGCAGCCGTAATATAGCTCTGAAGATCAGATGCTGGGTACAAACAACAGGAAAGAATTATGACCTATGCACCCTGCTTATGGACTCCCCAGTGGCATTTGGTGGGAGATCTTCTTAAGTTCTTATGGAATCCTTATTAAGCCAGAAAATGTGTTGAACTCCCATGTATTATGGGAGTCAGTTTGGTATAGTGGTTAAGTGTGCAGATTCTAATCTGGGAGAACTGGGTTTGATTTCCTACTCCTCCACTTGCACCTGCTGGATGACCTTTGGCAAGCCATCGTTCGGGCACAGCTGTTCTTGAAAAAGAGCCGTTTCTGTCAGAGCTCTCTCAGCCCCGCCTACCTCACAGGGTGTCTGTTGTTGAGAGAGGAGGGGAGAGGAGTTTGTAAGCCGCTCTGAGACACCTTTGGGTAGTGAAGGGCGGGTATAAATCCAATCTCTTCCTCCTCCTTCTCTCCTTCTCCTTCTCCTCCTCCTCCTCCTCCTCCTCCTCCTACGATTATTCTAGCTGTGCAAACAAATCCACAGAAATTAGTATCCCCCAAATGTTACTGCTAGCGCATGTCCACACGGACCTATGTGTTTCTGACACATCAGTGGTCTGAAAAAGAGATAGAGAAAAGGAGAAGAAGCTTTCTTAAATCAGTTTTCTCTCCTGATTGTCAGGAATTGATGTTCACCTATCAGAGGCAAGTAGCTATTTACTAGCCTGAATTATTCAGAGGGGCCTGGTTGGTTGCAGTTGGAGATGAACATAGAGTGAGATTGAGCTCTAGATTGGTTTCGAAAAGTATTTTTAAAGGTTTTTATAAAACCAGGGGGTTTATTACCCAGAATAATTGCTGATGTGCATAATTTAATGTATGTGTGTGGTTTTAGGCCACAGGAATGTGAACAAGCTCTGGTCCTACATAAGGTACTGAAGAATAAAACTACAAGAAAGAGGGAAAGAGAGACTTCTTAGTCATATAATTCATCTTTGTGACTGTGGATTATTCCATACTACTATATGATAGTCAGCCTGGGAAGAGACTGTATTCTAGTGGCGGAACACCAACTTTGCATGTTGATATTCCCATCTGCAGCCTTGGCATTTACACTTAAAAGATCTCAGCTTACAGGTATTGAGAAAACAGAACAAAGTTTGAGTCCAGTGGCACTTTTAAGACCAACAAAGTTTAATTCTATGTATAAGCTTTCCTGAGCATGCACACTTCTTCGGATACATGATGCGCGCACACGAAAGCTTATACCCAGAATTAAACTTTGTTGGGCTTAAAGGTGCCACTGGACTCAAACTTTGTTCTGTTGCTTCAGATCAACATGGCTACCCACCTGAAGGTATTGAGAAAGACCTTTATTTTCCCAAGACCCCTCAGAACTGTGTCAACTGTACTTATCTAAGTAGAACATAAAGCCCCTAACAGGCAGAGATCCTGGATTCAGTCCCTGGCATCTCTGGTTAAAGGATCTCAAGTAGCTGCTCTTGAAAGAGACCTTTGCTGGGGCCCTGAAGAACTCTCAATAATCCAAGTAAAACAAGACACAAGTCTTTAAGGTGCCACTGGATTTTCTGTTTTGTTTTGCTACAGTAGACTGGCATCGCTGCCCCACTGGGCCAATCAGAGCAGATGCTAGTGGATGCTGAGCTAGCTAAAAGGGCCAATGGTCCCACTAGTGAGAAGATGGCTTTGTACATTTCATAAATGTATGGGAGGGACCATGGATCACTGGTAGAGCATCTAGGTCCCCCAGGTTTGATCCCCGGCCAGGGCTGGCTCACTCACTAGGCGAACTAGGCGTTCGCCTAGGGCGGCCTGGCCCTGGGGGCACCAAACTGAGAAAAACACTGAGAAAAATCTTCCTCTCTCTTCGGGGGGGGGGCATCAGAAGGTAGCCTCGCCTAGTGTGCAAAAAACCCTGGAGCCGGCCCTGTCCCCAGCACTTGCAGTTATAAGGATCAGGAAGCAAGTTGGTATGGAAGGCCTCTCCCGGAGACCCTGGAGAGCTGCTGCCAGTTGGAGTAGACAATACAGACCCTGATGGTCTGATTCAGTATAAAGCAGCTTCATACACCATTTGATGAGGAGCTTCAGTCTATCTGGGCTTGCTGATTGTCCCCATATGATAATCATATTTGTCTCATACAGGACCATGCCATAGAAAAGAGCAAGGGTCCAGTAGCTCCTGAAGAACTAGTAGAATATGTGGCAGGGTATGCGCTTTCGGGAGTCACTGCTCACTTCTTCAGTGACTCATGAAAGCTCCTCCCCTGCCACATATTTTGCTAGCCTTTAAGGTGCTCCGGGACTCTTGCTCTTTTCTGCTACAGACAGACTAACACGGCTGCCCATCTTGATCTAGGACCATGCCATACAGATCCTGGCTGATGCTTTACAATATTAGCTGCATAATGTTCGAAAAAGTATATTTTACACCTTTAAAAAGTAATGTGCAAAACAGGCTTTTTTTTACAAGTATGTGTGTGTTTTATTAATTTAAAAATTTTATACACCTGCCTTTCACCCAGGCATCTTGGGACCCATGGTGGATAACCGCCACGTAAAAACCCGACAAAACCATTAATAAAGCAAGCATTAAAATGACACATTAAATGTCTGCTTTAATGCCTGTGTCATCTTCTGGCCTGGCACAGGATTTCCCAATGAGAAAGGCTACGGTGGAAGAAAGGGAAAGACATTGGGGTGGATTCGCTTGCTTTGCTTCTTGACTTTTTTTTCCCCATTTGGAAGCGGAGGGGGGGATTCCGTGGGGAGTTAAAGAAGGTTATACAGAACATGGAGATTGACTCCAGATTAAAATGTAGTACAACTTGGAGGTGCTCCAGGAGTGTGGGGTGAAGGGGGGCACTAGGGATGGCCAGTCTGGAGGAATAACAGGTGGAATCCTGCCTCCCCCTTTTCCCTCTGCCGGTTTAGTGTAAGATGGCTGTTCTATCCGCAACCAGTTTCCTTCCCGAGATCAGCGAGCGGGGTACCCTTTTTCTTCCCAGCTCTAAGTCCCTTTTGTCTGTCCTTTGTAATGGAAAGAGTCCCTCCTAAATCAATTCCATGACACTGTTATTGTTTCCACACTAAGAGTTTTTAAACTTTTCCCCCTCCTGAGGTCAGGAATGTGGACAGTTGCTATTGGGATGGTGGAGCATGGGTGGTTGGGGGGTGGGGGTGAAGGGTCAGCCTCCCTCTCTGGGTCATCTGAAAACAAAACCTTTTGAAATACCTACTCTCCATCACTGCCAATATTGTCTTCTGCCAGCAGGGTCCTGGCACGGACCTTGAATGGCTCCAAGCTCCGGCCTCTGTCCACCGCATCGGTCAGCATCTGGGAATGGACAGAAGGTTATTGTGTGTGAAATAGCTTTGTTTTCGGTCACAGCTGCCCGGGTTTGGACTAGAACTGACCGAAGTCCTGGTGGGTGGGAGAGAAAGGAGGGAGAGGAGGGGGCTGGGGGATTGGGAATGTATGGGTCACTGATTCCTAGAGGCAGTTTTCCCACCTCTCTAGGGCAGAGACTTCTGCATCCAGACTTTTGAGGCAAGCTGAAGAATTTGGTAGGGTCCCCCCCCTTCTTAAAAAAGTAGGGGAATTTATTAGGGGCGGGAAAAAATAAAGAAAACTCCACCCATATTTTTTTTTCAAACTAGAGAATCAAGCCAGATGCTTTGGGGATTCCATGGAATTTGGGAACTTATGCTATGGGTTAAATGAGGTATGAAACACCTTGGCCTGCGGGACACAATGGAAGATATCAAACTGTCTGTTTAAAACATTGCTCCATTCCTTTTCTTTTCTTTTTTGAATGGAGGGTGGTGCTTGTAGGGCTTTGCAAGAGTCTGGAGTTGACTTTGAAACTGGGTGGGTTGCACGGGGTCTATGGGAGGCCAGGGTTAGGTATTCTCACAGGGAGGGAAGTTATGAGACATGCACACCCTGTAAAGAAGAACTCCCTGTCTTCTGACACCTGGTAAAGCACTGCCCTTGCTGGAGGAAAAGGGGCAGATCTGCCAAGTACTGGGATGTGTGTTCCTGCTTTAACAAAAGAGATGCAACTTCAGTCTCTGTTTCCTGGTGGGGAAGGTTGAAACACGTAGGCAGTCTATGGTGATATCTATCTTGGATGCTTGAGGTTTCAGACATGGGCAGGGTTGCATGTTCAGTGGTCAGGGAAGGTGTTCCTTGCATAGTGCTGTGGGGAAAGGTGGTGGCTCAGTGGTAGAGTATCCGCTTTGTGTGCAGAAGATCCCCCGGTTCAATCCCCAACATCTCCAGGTTAAAAAAAAAAAAAGGAAGTAGGTGAGGTGAAGGACCTCTACCTGAGACCTTGGACAGCCGCTGCTAGACAGAGTATCAGGTACCTTGGTGGGAGGGGCTGTAGCTCAGTGGTAGAGCATCTGCTTGGCATGCAGAAGGTCCCAGACTCTATCCCCAGCATCTCCCACTAAAAGGACTCAGTAGCAGGTGAAGAGAAGAACGAGTGCCTGAGAACTTGGAGAGCCTCTGCCAGTCTAAGCAGACAATACTGACATTGGCTGGGCCAGTGTTCTGATTCAATATAAGGGAGGTTTATGTGTTCTGTCAGGAGCTGCGGTGGCTCAAGTGGTTAAGACGCTGAACTGCAGGCTGTGGAAGGTCAGTAGTTCAGCAGTTCGAGACCTGAGAGTGCCGCATGACGGAGTGAGCTCCCGTCTCTAGTTCCAGCTCCTGCCAACCTAGCAGTTCGAAAGCAAGACATTGCAAGTAGATAAATAGCTACCACTTCGATGGGAAGGTAACAGTGTTCCGTGTGCCTTGGTGTTTAGTCATGCCGGCCACATGACCACGGAAATGTCTTCGAACAGCGCTGGCTCTTCGGCTTTGAAATGGAGATGAGCACCACAACCCTAGAGTCGGATTCGACTGGCTTTCGAGCAAGGGAACCTTTACCTTTTATGTGTTCTGTCTTCACGGGTGTATCTTCAAGACACTGCAACTGGCAAAACCAGCACTGATTATGCAAACTGTGTTGAAATATGGTCAAAATACATTTACCGAGGCTCTCAGCTGGTTAAAGAATTCTTGATTGGTTAATCCCCCTGCCCTTTAACCACTTAATCGAGTGTTTCAATGAATAAATTTAAATAGATTTGCATGTTACCAAAACTGGGAAATTGCCATTTTATAAATGGTAATAAGTGGATTAATCAGCTAAGGCTTTAAGTGGTGAATTGGTGGGTCCGATAACTATTCGACTTCCTTTCTAATAAGGAGGCTCTAGACTAGAGGGGACATTGTCATGCGTGTTAGAACCCAAGTCTTGCTTAACAGGACAGACCTTTTGTATTTTTGAAACCTCTGCTAGGTCCCTTCATGACGCTTCAGTTTGTCCTGATTCTTGTCCAGCTTATTACTGAATATCTGTTCCATTTTATGCAAATATTTATTTTTGTATTGTAATGAAAATAATAAAAAATTATTAAAAAACAACAACCAGGATAGACAAAAATAAATGCTTCTTCTCACAGTGCATCATAAACTTAAGGTAGTCGCTGCCACAAGGGCATCTGAGAAATTCAGGGAAGGGAACGGGTTTGTCAGCAGCTATGAGCTACAGTTGCCAGCCTCCAGGTGGGGCCTGGAGATCTCCCGCTTTTACAACTGATCCCCAGCTGACAGAGATCAGCTCCCTTGGAGAAAATGGCTGCTTTGAAGGGTGGACTCTGTGGCAGTGTATGATGCTGAGGCCCCTCCCCTCCCCAAACCCCGCCCTCTCAGGAGCTCCTGAGAGCCAGTTTAGCGTAGTGGTTAAGTGCGCGAACTCTAATCTGGGAGAACTGGGTTTGATTCCCCACTCCTCTATGTGCAGCTGCTGGGGTGACCCTGGGCAAGCCATAATTCTGGCACAGCTGTTCTAGAAAAAGAGCAGTTTCTGTCAGAGCTCTCTCAGCCAGAGGATGAATCTGCATTTGTCTTTCCCACCAGTGTCCCAGCCTTTTGACTCCGTCTTCAAAAATGCTGTCCACATTTGGTGTCGTTTTCACACCTCAACAGTGCTAGCATACTTTTCCATGTCCACATATGTTTATCATCCTTTCGGGGCGGCTCCACTGTCATTGCACCTCCGCACTGCTTTAAAAGAATCTTCTCCAAACAACATTCAAACAAGCATAGAGAAAGACGGCGTCATGGCAGCACGCAACTGATTTAAAAATGCAAATGCAGATTCGACCAGTAATGCAGGCTATAAAGGTGGGGGCCTTGCCTCTGTCTCCTGACCCTTCTCTGCTGTTTTTCTGTAGTGCCTACCTGCCGTTTCACGCTGTCTGTGCACTTTGATCTTTTTCTATAGACATAATAGGCTGCCAAGGGAGGGTGTGTCTGTGCATGGACAGCATAATCTGCATGTGACGAGATGTTACCAGGAACATCATGTTACCTTTCCCCTGCTTTCCCACACTCATCGGCTATGCACCAAAGCACTGATCTGAGAGCGGAGGAAGCTCTTACAGAAATGCCCTGCAAATGATGCAAAGAACAAACAAAACCCCCTGAGATGATTGTAGAAACGCTGGGTGTAGGTATTATGAAACCTGTGGTGTTCTGCTGGCATTAACAAATGCTGTTGGTGAGCTTCTCTGAATGATAGGTGGGCCAGAAATGCCCCTGCCCCAGCCAATCAGAAAGAAGGTGGACCAGGCTTTTGATTGGCTTTTGATCTCTTACAGCATCCGTTTGCACGTGCCCCTCTGCAGTGGAACACCAACCCCAGCTCTGCAGATGGGAGCCCTGGAAACGTGTCTGAACCGACTCCGGGCGTCTCTCACTTTGCAGGCAAACAGGCAGAACAGGGCAAAGGGGGGGGGAGGTCAACCAGGGCTCCTTTTTGCTATTGATTCCCTCTTCAACTTCCCTTTCCCCACCTGCCTTGTTGTTGGTGTTGGTGTTCAGTCGCACAGTTGAGTCCGACTCTTTGTGACCCCTAACACTCCCCCATTCCATCTTTGTTAATAATTGCCCTGCCTTTTGCCTCTCAGTGTGCATATAGGCCGGGACTGGGTGCTTTCACAGGTTCATTGGTCCTCCCTGGTTGGCTCAGGTTGGGGCAATGGGGTTAGCAAACAAAGCTGGATTTGTAACTGGGTTTAGGCTGAACCAAACTGAGCACAGCTGTCTGTTTTTCAGTGTCTGCGCTCAGTCCTGGAACATAGGAAGTAATGAGGGGAGTGCCTCTGAGCATGTGCAGAATTCATTGCGGGGGGGGGAAGTACCAATGAATAATTACAGCCAGCCAGTTAAAGAGAAACACCTCTAGGTCAGATAATGCAACTTCCACTTACCAGTGGTCCCAGGCATTTTAGACACAAGATACCGCTTGCAATTTTTCTAGAGAGTACCAAGAACTGTGAAATTTCCACAGTATTCATATTTAGGGCATAAGATGTTAAGCATGTGCAACTATTTGACACCAGCAGCTGGTGTAGTGGGTTGACTGTTGTATGCTGCAGGAGCTGTGAAATCCCCAGTTCAAATCTCCTCTCAGGCAGAAACTAGCTAGTTGACCTCAGCATCTCTCTCCCTTTCCTCCCCTCTTTCTGCAATATGGCTGATAGTAATACGGGACTGCCTTATAAGGCTGTTGTAAGGATTCATATGTGTGGAATGTTTGAAATGCTTGAAACCAGTGCTCCCTCTAAGCTGTGGAGTCTTCTGAGCAAAAATTCTATTTTGTGAGCTACTGGCATTAAAGTTGTGAGTGAGCGATTTGGCTATGGCATAAATTGGTTTGCTCGGGAGCCACCCTTCCAGAGCTAAGACAAAAATGTGTGAACTGGAGGCTAAAAACCTGTAAGTGGCTCACACTAACCCAGCTTAGAGGGAACACTGCTTGAAATGTGCTGCATTTAGTCAGGGCTGGCCCAAGGTTTTTTGGTGCCCTAGGCGGGGCTACATTCTGGCGCTCTTCCTCCACCGCCGGGGCTTCCCAGGGTGAGGGAGGGCTCCCCTCTTTCTCCTCCTTCCCCGCCCACCACCAGGGTGTGTTGGCAAACCAGGGAAGGGGCAGGGGTTTAAATCCCCGTTCCTTCCGTCTAAGCACTAGCTTGCCAGCATGCCTTGCAGCTGTGGGGCACGCCAGCAAGCCAGGGGAAGGGGCGGGGAGTTTTGGTGGGGGGGTTGGCGGGGGCCTTTTGGCATGCCTAAGGGCCGGCACACTCTAGGTGAACACCTAATTCGCCTAGTGAGCGAGCCGGCCCTGCATTTAATCGATGGTGCTGGATAATGTATGCACATTACTATATAACCTTATTTGGCCTGATCTGGATGTCCTAAACTAGCCCAATCTCTTAAGATCTTGTAAGGAAGAAGGAGAAGGAGTAGTAGGAGGAGACTGAATTTATATCCCGCCCTTCACTACCCAAAGGAGCCTCAGAGTGGCCTACAAACTGCTTTCCCTTCCCCTCCCCAGAACAAGCACCCTGTGAGGTAGGCGGGGCTGAGAGAGCTCTGACAGAAACTGCTCTTTTCCAAGAACAGCTCTGACAGAACTTGTGACTGTCCCAAGGCCACATCAGCAGGTGCAAGTGGAGGAGTGGGGAATCAAACCCGGTTCTCCCAGGTTAGAGTCTGTGCACTTAACCACTGCACCAAACTGGCTCTCAGCTTTGGTTAGTACTTGGGTGGGAGACCACTAAGGAAGTGCAGGGTTGCGATGCAGAGGCAGGCAACGACAAACCACCTCTAAATGTCTGCTACTTTGAAAACCCTCTGGGATCACCATACGTCATCAGAGAGTTGACAGCACTTTCCACCACCATGTAACATGGTTATGTCTCAAAAAATGTTTAAAAAGGTGCAGTCCTGTTTGAGGTGATCTTTGGTGGGAGACGTGAGCAGTTAGAGAGGAGTCCAGCGAGTACGACACTCGACTTTGCATGCAGAAGGACCCAGACTTAGTCCTCAGCAGCTCCGGTTTCAGGAGCTCAAAGGTAGGGGAAAGACCTTTCCTTGCCTGTGACCTTGGAGAGCCACTGGCCCATGAGAACTGGCAACAGTGGATGGGAGGGGCCTAGGTCAGGAGTAGACTACACTACCTGGCTTGGAATGCACAGGGGTCCGGGTTCATTCCTTGGCATCTGCATTCAAAGACAGCAGGTCTTGAGTAAGACACTTCTCTCCCTGAGGCTTACTAGGAGAGCCTCTCACTAGACTAAGGTGGGCTAGCAGACTGACACAGTGATAGAGGAGAAGTTCCCAGGTTTGGACCCAGTTAAAGGGTCTTTTGTTGCAGGAGCTGGGAGAGACATTTCTGGGTTGACCAAATCGCACCTTTGTATGTTTATAAAATATCTTGTTCGGTGCTTTTTGGCTCAGTGTGTTTTTTGGCTTGGTGTGGAGGAAATTCAAAGGGGATTAGATAGATTCATCAAGGAAGGGTCTATCAGTGGCACCTAGCCATGGTGACGAAAGGGAACCTCCATGCTCAGAGGCAGTCAGAATGCTGGCCTAGATGGACTGCTGGTCTGATCCCAGTTGGGCTCTTCTGATGTTCTTGTGTCCTTAAACATATTCATTTCTCTTGTGTCAAATGCTGGAGAATATACGGAACATTCCTAGAATTCACATCAGTCTTTTTCAGCTGGGTACATCAAACTTCCCTTGCCCCAGGAGGAGGAGATGTATATAGGCGAGGCTATTTTTGGCCAGGAATGCACAGGAATGAAATTCCGCTGGCTTCCGAGTTGGCCACGCCCAGCAGGAACTCATTAGCATAATAGGCCACACCCAACAGCAGAAACTCGTTAGGATTGGCTATATTAGGGGTGTGTGGCCTAACATGCAAAGAAGTTCCTGCTGCAAAAAAAGCCCTGGGTTTTAACAGAATAAGAAGCAAAAGGTGGGTATGGCTGGATGATCATGCTTCTGGTAACATGGGGGTGTGGCTTAATATGCTCATGAGCTGTGCTGTCAGGGGTGTGGCCTAATATGCTCATGAGTTTCTGCTGTTAGGTGTGTCCTGTTATGCTAATGAGTTCCTGCTGGGCTTTTTCTACAAAAAAAAGCCCTGAATATAGGAATATAGTGTTAAATGTGTGTGTATGGGGAAATTTAAAAGTTGGCATTTGTAACTGGGATCTCTCCCTAGAGATCTGGGTGACAGGGGAGAAAAGAAAACTTGTGGATACCATAGGACACGCCTAAAAATATCCTGATTAGGACGTGGCACCATTATTCTGACAGCCCCACAAGAATAGCTGTTGTCCAAAAGCGGTGGGTGAGGCAGAAGGAAGAAATGGGTTTACCAGAAATCTGGAGCATGCAGCTGTTGCTGATGTCTGCAGCTGGCTCCTGCTTTCGAATCTTTGGAGCGGCAAGCTGGGGGGAGAAAGAGGGCATCGTCTTTGGGTAATCATCGGATTTCTTAGCGTCTGGAGGGAGCTGGCCCCAGATTTCAAGAGAAATTCTCCCCAAGAATTTCTATTCCATCTCTCAGCCTAGAGACTCCTAAAGAGGTTCACACAGGATTAATTTAGAATATAACAAACCATCCACAATACATTCATTAGGAGATAAGCAGCGGCGATTAATAGTTTAAAAATAATAGTCCACAATCAATCATGACCATAAGGAGGATGAGAACGAGTTTTTTAAAAGTTAAACAAGACAGACAGGGAGGGGAGGCAGAATCCACATGATGATGAAGGAATTATTTAATTTTATGCCGTTTCCTAAGCGTAAAGCCAGCATCGGGAGAAATGCCAAGGGAGAACATAAGAAGAGCCCTGCTGGATCAGACCAGTGGCTTGTCTGGTTCCAGCATCCTGTCTCACTCAGGGGCCAAGCAGTTACTGTAGAGGTGCAGCAACAGGACATAGAAGCCAAGGCCTTCCCCTGATGTCGACTTCTGGCACTGGGATTCAGAGGTTGACTGCCTCTGTATGTGGAGGTTCTCTTTAGCCACCTGTCAGGTTCAAAAGCAAGTAGATCCAAGCATTCTTAAGCAAAAGAAGGGCTTTATTGGAATACAGTGCTGAAACCCACGGCCGGATCGCCCATTGGGCGAACTAGGCGCTCGCCTAGGGCTCGCCGGCCTCAGGGGCGCCAAATGGCGCCCCGCTTTCCCCCAAAAGCGCCCCCGGGCGCCCATCGCCACTGCCGAAAAGTGCCCGGCTAGGGTGCAAGTTGTCCTCCCCCTCCTCCCTGGGGGGGAGGGAGGAGGAGGAGGCGGCCGGTGGCGGCCAGTGGGATTTCCCCACTGCCGCCGCAGCCAAGCGCCCGGGTAGGGTGCAAGTCACCCTCCCTCTCCTCCCGGGGGGGGGAGGAGGGGGAGGAGGAGGCGGCCAGCAGTAACCAGCGGGATCTCCCCGCTGCCGCCGGCGCCGGCACCACCAAGCACCCAGATAGGACGCAAGTCGCCCTCCCCCTCCTCTCTGGTGGGGAGGAGGAGGAGGAGGAGGCGGCCAGTGGCGGCCAGCGGGATCTCCCCGCTGCCGCCGGCAAGCGCCCAACTAGGGCGCAAGTTGCCCTCCCTCTCCTCCCTCAGGGGCAGGGAGGAGGAGGAGGTGGCCAGTGGCGGCCAGCGGGATCTCCCCGCTGCGCTGCAGCCGCTGCTGCCGAAAAGTGCCCGCGCGCAAGTCACCTGGAGGGGGGGAGGCGCCGGTGGCCAGCGGGGACTCCCCGCAGCTGCCGCCGAGCGCCCAGCTGGGGCACAGCTTGTCCGCCCTCCCCCTCCTCCCTGGGGGGGGAGGGGGGGCGGCATGGCTGGGTCTCCAGGCCCAACCGGGAGGTTGGGATCTGCGCCCTCCTAGGGCGCAGAAATTCCTGGAGCCGGCCCTGCTAAAACCCACAGTGGAGGATCATTGTCAGGAATGGGGGGAGGAAGCGGCGCAAGCGGAGTTATAGTGTGATGCAAAGTGCAACTAGCAAATGAACTGTAAGTGCGCGCGCGGGAAACTCCCGGCGGGAGAATTACTTAATAGGCGGGAGACGGCTCCCTCCTCCCCTCGTCTTCACAGGACTGGAAAATTCTCATAAGCTCAAGAATAGCCCAAAGCCCACATTCAAGGCCACCGTGATAAGACCAAGCGGCAGGGAAGAAGCTCCCACGTTACTGCCAGCATACCTACGCAAGCGCAAAGCGAAGATGAGATAGGAAACATAGAACAATGGACTCAGTGAAAATTAGCAAACAGACATTTCTGACACCACCATGGCTAGTAGCCACTGATAGACCTCTCCTCCATGAATCCATCTGTTTTCTGTTGCCCCAGAAGGTCAGACCAGAACCAACGGGTTGAAATGAAATCAGAAGAGTTTTTGGCTAAACATTAGGAAGAACTTCCTGACAGAGCGGTTCCTCAGTGGAACAGGCTTCCTCGGGAGGTGGTGGGCTCTCCTTCCTTGGATGTTTCCAAGCAGAGGCTAGATGGCCATCTGACAGCAATGCTGATCCTGTGAACTTAGGCAGGTCATGAGAGGGAGGAGAGCAGGAAGGGTTACATCAGTGCTTAGTTCTTATGGCCCTTTCTTACATGCCCAGGGAAATGCTGATCGCCACTTTGAGGTCAGGAAGCAATTTTTCTCCAGGCCAGTTTGGCTGAAGATCCTGGAGGTTTTTTTGTCATCTTCTGGGTGTGGAACAGTGGTCACTGGGGGCGTGAATTTCCTGCATTATGCAGGGGTTTGGACTAGATGACCCTGGAGGTCCTTTCCAGCTCTATGGTTCTATGATCTAATCCCCTTTGAACTCAGGCTATGCCTACATCCGCTAGCAGCAGATTCCACATTTTATTCACTTGATGCATCAAAAAGTATTTCCTTTTGTCTGGCCTGAATCTACTGCCCATCAGCTTATTTGGATTACCTCAAGTTCTAATATTTTGGGAGAGGAGACAGTGGATCCTCCTTCCTTCCAAGGCCAGCGACCATTCATGGATGGATGATCCACTGGTAGCTACTAGCCTGGATCTACCTTTGCTTACCTTACAAAGAAAAGGAAATTTGCTTTTCAAAACACGAGAGTGCTCCCTCTCCTTTAGCATTATGCCTCCCTTTGGGTGCTGCAAGTAATACTTTGGCCAGACCTGTTCACAGGTGCTCTATCGCTAGGAAGCCCTTCCTTCCAGGTGCCCTAAAGGTAAAGGTAAAGGTTCCCTTGCTCAAAAGCCAGTCGAATCCGACTCTAGGGTTGCGGTGCTCATCTCCGTTTTAAAGCCGAAGAGCCAGCGCTGTCCGAAAATGTTTCTGTGCTCATGTGGCCGGCATGACTAAACACCAAGGCGCATGGAACGCTGTTACCTTCCCACCGAAGTGGTACCTATTTATCTACTTGCAATGTCTTGCTTTCGAACTGCTAGGTTGGCAGGAGCTGGAACTAGAGACGGGAGCTCACCCCATCATGCGGCACTCTCGGGTCTTGAACTGCTGAACTACTGACCTTCCATAGCCTGCAGTTCAGCATCTTAACCACTTGAGCCACTGCAGCTCAGGTGCCCTAGAGCTAGCTTAACCAAAGAGCCTGACCTAAGGTAGCAATGATATACATCCACCGCACTTTCTGGGGAACAGAATAGCCTTGGCATTTGTGTCATCTTTTCAAATGTTTACCTCCATTACTTTACTGCAGTCCTCGCAATCGCCCTGTAAAGTCAGCCAGAATTATTCTTAGATTGGCAGAGGGGTTGCGGCCAAGAATGAAAATTCAAGAATTTCTTGATTTCATAGTTCAGCCTCTTAGTTATTACTCTGCATTCATTCTTCAGTCCAGAAGTTGCCCATCCTTGTTTTAAGGTATCAAACAAGAAATTGACAGAGTGTACCTCTTGCAATTTGTTACTTTTTGATGCCATTGTTTACAGTTCTGTTTCTGTGCACATCTGTGCATGTATGTTACCTGCCAACAGAGGGTGCACTTCATGCAATTGATAAATACTTGCATGTTTAAGCAGCCACAACACTCTGGTGTGTGCCCCCACCAGCTGGGTCACAAACGTATGTGCTTCCCTTTTTATGCTTCGTTACTGTATACGTGGTGCTGGTTCATCTATGCAGGCTCACATCACGGGTATAAGACCCACACAGAGCCTTCATACCACTCAGGCTTCCCAAGAACTTACCATAATTCAGCGGGGGACAGATACGTCTTGGCAGGACCATTCCTGGGGGGGGGAAACGCGGCGCACGATGCCATCACCAGGAAGTGACACCGGGCGACGCTCTGGAAATGGGGCTGGAAACTCGAGTTTCCAGCCCCATTGCCAGAGCGTCACCTGGCGTCACTTCCTGGCGACGGCATTGTGCGGCGTGGGTGTTCCACGGAGGAATGTTCCGGCCGGGGATTGTGTCCCCCCGCGGAATTACAGTAAGTACTTGGCAACCCTAATACCACTTCACACCTAATGCTTTTCAAAGGAGTCAATTCCTGTATTCATAGGAGATCGAACGTGGAGAATAATCATTAGGCGTGCCAACCTCCAGGTGGTGGCTGGAGGCCTCCCGGGATTACAGCTGAACTCCAGGCAACAGAGATCAGTTCCCTGGAAGAAAATGGCCGCTTTGGAAGGTGGACTCTGTGGCATTATAACTAGTTGAAGTCCTTGTAAAGTACTGGGTTTCGGGCCTCATGACTCGGACGACGACATAAGAGAAGACGCGTTTATTCGTACTTCACACAAGACAAGAACAAACAGTAACGGCCGGAGGCTAACTATATACAGTTAGGGGGGGACGGCCCTATATTCCTATTGGCGGGTTTGAATCGCCCGCCAATGCTGCCATTGGTTCACTACTGGCGAGCTCAGGAACCTAGTCCCTATTGTTCTCAGAGAGTGAAGCTTGGCTGTATTTCGCCAGCTCTGCCTTCTGATCCCAGGACACAACACCCCTCCCCCATAGTTCGTCTCCTATCAGGTGACGTAGTCTTTTAAGTATGTTGGTGCCCTCCGTTCTCTTAGCGATCGTCGGGGGCCGGTACCGGACTGGCGGGGCCCCTATCGGGTGGTCCGCCAGCACAAGGAGCTTGGATCTCTGGTAGTAGCCGAGGCGGTGACGGTGGCGGCTGTAACGGCGGCGGCGGCGGCGGCGGTTCAGCTGTCTCCGGGACCCCCTCTGGATTCCGTGGACTTTCCGGCGCTGGCTCCGCTGTCGGTGCTTGCAGTCGATCGGATGCTGGGGCGGCCGCGGCGTTTCCCGGTAACTGGATCCCTGTGTCGGGGTCTTGCCGCCTCCGGAGCTGGTCGACGTGTTTACGGAGGACCCGGTCCCCATCTGTTAGGACCTCGTATGACACTGGCCCGGTGGGTTTTAGGATGCGCCCGGCCACCCACTGAGGCCCCGCCCCATAATTCCGGAAGTAGACAGGTTCCCCCGGGAGGAAGCTTCGGGGCGCCTCCCGGGTCTCGACCAGCTTTCTCTCTGGGGCTCGGTCCGGGTGGAGCCAGTCTAACAAAGTGGTAGGGCGGCGGCCCATCAATAGTTCTGCAGGGCAATGCCCGGAGATGGGGTTTGGGGTGGTGCGGTATGTTAGAAGGAAGCGGGCCAGCCGGAACTCCCAGTCCCCCTCCGTTATGCGGCTCAGGGCTTCTTTGGCGGTGCGTACCGTTCTCTCCGCCTGTCCATTTGTTGCCGGGTGGAAGGGCGCTGATCGTATGTGCCTGATTAGGTTCTTTTCGAGGAACGCTTGAAACTCAGCAGATGTGAACGCTGCCCCGTTGTCCGACACGATCGTGTCTGGTAACCCGTGCGTCGCGAATATTTTCCGCAGGGCCCTTATTGCCGCTTTGGCAGAGGTGGTAGACACTGGGCTTATTTCCACCCATTTCGAGTAGGAGTCTACCGTCACCATGAACTGGAGCCCCTGAAACGGCCCCGCAAAATCTATGTGTAGGCGTGACCACGGCTTGTGGGTAGACTCCCAGCTTTGGGTTGGCGCTCTCGGCGGATTGGGCCGTACTTCCTGACACCGTGTGCACCCTCGGACCCAGGTTTCAATTTCGGCGTCCATCCCGGGCCACCACACGTAGCTCCTTGCCAGAGCTTTCATTCGTACAATGCCGGGGTGGGCCTCATGTAGCGTTTCTAGAACCCCTTGTCTCATGGGCCCCGGGATGACCACCCTGTCCCCCCATAACAAGCACCCTTTTAAGGCGGATAGCTCTTCCCGCCTGGCTTTGTATGCCGTGAACTCTGGCCCTGTCTGTTCCGCTGGCCATCCCCTCACCACCCAGTTTAGGACCCGGGAGAGAATGGGATCTCGGGACGTGCGGGCAGCCACGTCTGCAGCCTGAAGGGGGGGGTTTGGCAGCTCCTCCATTAACAATACTGCGGGAGCCGGGGCCGGATCTTCCCCTGTATGCGGCAGCGGCAGGCGGCTCAAGGCGTCGGCATGACCCAGCGCCTTGCCCGGCCGATGCTCCAACTGGTACTGGTAGCCCGCCAAAAACAAGGACCAGCGCAACACCCGGGGCGACAGTACCTGCGGCGTTTGTTTGTCCGCCGCAAACAGTCCCAAGTGCGGTTTATGATCGGTTACGAGCGTGAAGGGCCGCCCGTACACAAAGTTGTGAAACTTTTTAACCCCCGCCACCAGTGCCAAGCCCTCCTGGTCGATTTGAGCATAGTTCCGCTCCGCGGGGGACAGCGTGCGGGAGTAGTAAGCCACCGGGACTTCCCTCCCATCCGGTAGCTTGTGGGCCAAGACCGCCCCGACCCCATACGGTGATGCGTCGCACGCAAGGATTACCGGGAGCTTTTCATCAAAGTGGGCGAGTACCGCGTTAGAAATCAAGAGTACTTTAGCCCCCCGAAACGCCGCCTCCTCCCTCGCTCCCCATGCCCAAGGTGTCGCCTTATCCAGTAGCCTGTGCAGGGGTTCGGCCACGGCGGCTTTGTGAGGGAGAAAGGCGTGGTAAAAGTTCAGGAGGCCTAAGAACGCCTGGAGCTCGGCCTTGGACTTCGGGGCGGGGGCCTCCACGATGGCCTTCACCTTGTCCCTCGCCGGATGCAGGCCTGTTGCGTCTACCCGGTATCCCAAGAACTCCACCTCCGGCACCCCGAGGAGGCACTTTTCCTGCTTCACTTTCAGCCCCGCGGCTTGGAAGCGTCCCAGTACAGTTCGGAGGCGGGCGGCGAAGCTTTCAGGGGTGGTCGCGGCGATGAGGACGTCGTCGAAGAACGGCGTCACCCCAGGGATCCCTTTCAACAAATCGTCCATTAGATTTTGGAATATCCCTGGGGCCACACTGACCCCGAACTGCAGCCGCTTCACCCGGAAGGCCCCCCCGGTGGGTCACTATGGCTTGCGCCTCGGCAGTGGCCTCATCTACCGGGAGTTGCTGGTACGCCTGCGCGAGATCCAGCTTTCCAAATATGCGCGCCCCCGCCAGTGTGGCTAAGACATGGCTGACCACGGGTACGGGGTATGCGTGCGCCTGAAGTGCCTGGTTAATGGTGCACTTATAATCTGCGCAGATGCGGATTTCCCCGTTTGGCTTGACGGGTGTCACAATCGGGGTCTCCCATCGAGCGTTCGGGACGGGCTCTAGGACTCCCTGGGCCACTAACCGGTCCAGTTCGGCCTCTATTTTCGGGCGGAGGGCCAGGGGCACGGTGCGGAAGCGCCGTCGGACGGGCGTCACTGTGGGGTCTAAGTGGAGCGACACCGGGGGCCCTTTATAACACCCCAGTTTCCCGTCAAAGACCTCAGGGAATTCCTTGCACCCCGCCCCCCAGTCCCGCCCCCGCACTTATTCACTCCCCCAATCGTTATGCCTAAGGCCTCGAACCACGCCCGCCCCAGGAGACTCACGAGATTTCCCTCTACCACCACCAAGTCCAAGTTCCCCTCAAAGTCTCGGTACTGTACTCGGAAAGTGCCGACTCCCCGGATGGGGACAGGGTTCTTTTGAAAGTCCACCAAGCTTAGTGGCGATGGACGTAGAGGGGTCCCCCTAATGGGCAAAGTCTTTTTAAAGTGTCCAGGGAAATGATGGACGCCGCCGATCCCGAGTCCACTTCCATGCAACAGGGGGACCCCTCGATCCGCACGGTTACTTGGATCTTCGGGGCAGAGGAGAGGTTGGGGTTGGGGAGGCGAAGTACCTGCAGCGGCTGGTCGGTGAGATGGTACAACTCGGCGACCTCTTCCGTCGTCTCGTAGGCGGTGGACGATGCGCGGTGCGGTGGGACCGACGATCTCGAATTCCTGGGGCCCTTGGACCGGCAGACCCGTGCGAGGTGTCCCTGCTTCCCGCACCCGTGACAAACAGCATCCCGGAACTTGCAGGATTTCCTTCCGTGGCCTTCCCCGCAGCTGGCACAGACGGTCCGGTTGCCGGAAGGCTTGGCTGGCTCTCTGTTGGCCTGCTGGAACGGCGCCGGCCGGCGTTGTTGGGGTCTGAGGGCGAAGACCTCTTCCGTATCTACATTCCCGGGGCTTGGACTCCTTCCGACCACATGGGCGGCCGCGGCCGGGCGTTCCCCTTCCGCGGCCTCGTGGGCTGTTGCGACGTCGAGGGCCTCGTCCAAGGAGAGCCTCCGGTGTCCAACCAACTTGCGCCGCAGCTTGGAGTCTGCCAGGCCCCACACGAACTGCGTCAGCAGGTTGTCCTCCACCTTCGGGAACACGCAGTCCACCGCGAGCGCCCTTAGCGCGGCCAGGAAGGTGGCAATGGATTCCCCTGGGGCCTGGACTCGCCTCTGGAAATCCATCCTCTTGGTCAGGAAGGTCGGCCGGGGGCTGAAGTAAGCGTTGAGGACATCCAGGATCTCCCCAAACGAGCTCTCCAAGGCCGTGCGGGGCACCAAGAGGCTCTTGGCGAGGCGGACGGTTTGGGTGCCGCACTCGTTCAGCAGGATCGATCGTTTCTGGTCTGGGTGGCGGATTTCGTTGAGCTCCAAATAGCTGATGAGCTGGTCGACCCATGCGTCCCAGGTTTCTGGCTGCGACGGATCGAAGCGCTCCAGTGTTACATGAGAGGCGGCCATGGCTCTGTCTGGGAAGGCGTGCGCCGGGGCGAGCGGTGCGGTGCTGCTCTCGGGGTCAGCGATGCGATGCTCGGCGAGCGGTGCGGTGCTGCTCTCGGGGTCAGCGATGCGGTGCTCGGCGGTGTCCTTTTCGTCGCTCATGGAGTCACGGAAGGCGTTGAAATCCCACCTTCGTCGCCACTGTAAAGTACTGGGTTTCGGGCCTCATGACTCGGACGACGACATAAGAGAAGACGCGTTTATTCGTACTTCACACAAGACAAGAACAAACAGTAACGGCCGGAGGCCAACTATATACAGTTAGGGGGGGACGGCCCTATATTCCTATTGGCGGGTTTGAATCGCCCGCCAATGCTGCCATTGGTTCACTACTGGCGAGCTCAGGAACCTAGTCCCTATTGTTCTCAGAGAGCGAAGCTTGGCTGTATTTCACCAGCTCTGCCTTCTGATCCCAGGACACAACAGTCCTTCCCCTCCCCAAACCTGGCCCTCCTCAGGCGTCACCTCCAAAATCTCCAGGTATTTCCCAACCCCAAGTTGGCAAACCTAGTAATCATTCATTTGTGGAGGAAATATGTGAAGAACCAGCCCTTGGTGATATGCAACTGTACGTGGGCGGACTGCAAAAACTTTGCATCTGAGGTGGTGATCTGCAATGGCTCATTCACACATGCCAGTTGTTACTTGATACTGTGGTCACCCACTGGTGAGCATGACCATGGCCTTTAATTTTTCATAGATGTAAATATGGGCATGCTTTCTACACCCTATTCTCCTACTGAGGATTACTGCTTATTTATATATTGACTTTATCTAGACCATGCCTTACGCCCCCTCGGGGGCCCAAAGCAGCTTACATTGTCCTCCCGACCTCCATTTTATCCTCACAACAACCTTGTGAGATAGGTTAGTCTGAAAGTGTGTGACTGATCCAAGCATCCATGGCAGAGTGGAGATTCGAACCTGCATCTTCCAGGTCCTAATCCAACACTCTAACCACTAAACCACATTGATTCTCACACCACATTGTACTGGCACACTGCTTAGCTCCCCCTGAGGGGAGCCAGTCTTTGGCTAGCTGGCTCCTAGCCATCAGGAGGTGCCAGGCATTATCTTCAGGCATGTACCTCCACTGCCAGCCATGTCCATGCAGGCCTGTAGGCCTGCAGCTACTGTGGGGCTTTGGGGGGCTCCGCCCCTTTTCTTAAAGGCACAGCCCTACAAGAATTTCTCCTGTAAATGCTTTTTCCAATAATTTTAAAGCATTTTTAAAAAGATTTGCACTCCTTTAAGCAGAGTGGGGGGCTGTAGTTGATTAATTCCCATGCAGAGAAAGGGAGTTGGAGTAGGTGACCTCTAGAATCCCGTCTAACTCTGTGTCAAGAAAATGGTCTCCTTTAAGAGAGTTTTTCTGCCTAAGTGTTAGCTTTCTTGACTACAGAAGTCACCACCCCCACCTGCCGGCTTGTTCTCAGAATTGTTGATTAGGCTGGCAGAAGTGATTAACTTGCAGCAGCTGAGAACTGTCATCTAAAGTGGCTGACAGCTTGCAAGTTAGAGATCTATCCTGGTAACAGCTTTCAGTGGGCTAAATGGCTTTTCTTTCTGCACTGAGAACTTCAGCTCCACCAGAAAACATTTTGTCCCACATGCCACAAAATCCTGGCTACGGGCCTGGGTCCAGGCCAGGCCCCTGTTTATACCTGTCTGGTGCTGATCTGAACCTATATGGGAATGGGCATACCTTGGTTATGGAGCAGCAAAAGACCTTGAACGGGACCTCCTAAGCACCCCACCCCCTATTGCCAAAGGTTCCTATCCTGCCTACTGCTCGATTCATTTGCTTCCTGTGCAAGAGGCTTCATTGCATGGGATTAAAAGCTAAGAATTTTTCCTTTTGGTTTCATCACAGTTAACCGTGAGCCTCACCAGGATGTGAAATGACAAACTGCGCATTGTGCACATGAGGGTTGTGTGTGTGCACTTCCACACACACACTTATGTGTTAGACACATGATGCTTCTACTACATACTCAGGCTTAACTTCTAGAGGCTTGATGCTGGAAAGAACTGAACCGTGAAGAAGGACAAGTCTAGCAGTTCACATGAACCCAGTTCTCATAAAGATAGATTCAGGTGGGTAGCCCTGTTGGTCTGAAGCAACAGAATCAAGTTTGAGTCCAGTGGCACTTTTTAGACCAACAAAGTTTAATTCTGGGTATAAGCATTCATGTGTATATACACTTCTTCAGTTTCAATGTATCTGAAGAAGTGTGCATGCACGCAAAAGCTTATACCCAGAATTAAACATTGTTGGTCTTAAAGGTGCCACCGGACTCAAACTTTGTTCTATAGTTCTCACATGGCATTCTCAAAGGCAAAAATAGATTTGCCAGGTACATGGAGTTGGAAAATGGTGATGGTATTGTCCTTGGTAAATTGGAATAGCTGGAGCACACATTGCTTTGCATGCCTGTGTAAACTGGCCTCTTAGGCCAAGGGGTTTGGATTAGTGAACCCATCGAGGGCAGTGATTCTGCATAAAATGCCAAGAAGTGTTCAGGAAGACGCACGAGCAACTTTTGCTCCTAACAGAATTCTGGGACTTGTCACCTGATCCGCTCTAGCGACACCCCCTCGTGTAGCATGGTTCTATGTCCTTTTCGTCTTCACCTACCGGGCCTAGTACATTAGCACCATCTATAGATCTTAACTGGAACTACATGTCTGTTTACATTTCAGAACTCCCCGAAGGGTGTGTTAACCTGTTGCAACTGAGGTGTGTGTGGGGTTTTTGTGTTCTGCTTTGACAACTTAAAGGCTAACAGATTTTATTGTGAGGAAAAGGTAAGGAACACCTGGAACAAAAAGATGTGATCGTGGTCTCCCTCCGGGGTATTGGTTGGGAGGCAAGATACATCTTGACTTCTTCTGATGTAACATTTTTTGGAATGAGTTTTGGAGCAATTCTCATGGATACTCCTGGATTTTTTTTTTTGAGGGACATTGGGTGTTCATGTGGATTTTCCAGGGAAGAATTGTGTTGTATATGGACTGTGCATGTGGTTGGGGTTTTTACATGTGGCCATGCGAAGGGGTGTAGTTTCGCATCAGAGAACAATGCCAAGCTTGGATCCAAGAATGGGCCAATGGGATGGCTCAGATTCAGGAAAGGACCTATGGGATCAGGGTGTGGATTTTTGTGGGGATTTAAGCCGGTCTTCAGACCGGCTATTTTGTCTTATGTTCATGCTTGCAAATAAACCTTATGAGCTGATTCACTACCACGCGTCTTAGACCCAGTACTTTTCAAATTGTGTGCAGGATACCTTTCCCCGGGAAATCTTAAGTGGGTACCAGTGGAAACATCAAATATTACTGCTGTGTTTATTTATTTAATTATTTCATTTATACTCCACCTTTCTTCTGCATGGGGATCCAAAGTGACTTACATCTGTCCCTCTGTCTTCCATTTTATCCGCCCAACAACCCTGTGAGATAGGTTAGGCTGATAGTGTATAACTGGCCCAGGGTCACCCAGCAAGCTTCCGTGGGAGGTGGAGACTTGAATGGGGGTCACCCAGATCCTAGTCTTACAATCTTACCTAGACATGTCAAACATACACCCTGGGGGCCGGAACTGGCCCATCCACAGCTCTTGAGAGCCAATTTAGTGTAGCGGTTAAGTGCGCGGACTCTAATCTGGGAGAACCAGGTTTGATTCCCCACTCCTCCGCTTGCAGCTGCTGGATGACCTTGGGCAAGCTATAGTTCTGTCAGAGCCGTTCTCTCAAGGACAGTTCTGGAAAGAGCTCTCTCAGATCCACCTACCTCACAGGGTGTCTGTTGTGGGGAGGGGAAGGGAGAGGAGTTTATAAGCCGCTCTGAGACTCCGAGTGAAGGGCGGGGTATAAATCCAGTCTCTTCCTCCTCCTCCTTCTCTCCTCCTCCTCCAGCCCACAAGCAACTAGGGGGAAACCAGTTACTGGTCTGGTTTCCATGAGTGCCTGAGGGGGAACTAAATGTGAACTGGGAGGGCCTATATTAGGGTATTATACCCCCTGCTGAGGTCCCTCCTTTCCCCAAATGCAAGCCCTCCCCGGGGTTCTTCTCCCAGATCTCCAGGGATTGCCCAACGTGGAGCTGTCAATCATAAGGGGCAAGGAGGGCTGGTTTGGCCCTGAGCTCTGCTGTGGAGGGGCGTGGGTCACGGTCAGTGGTAAAATATCACCAGTACCTGACATTACATTTGATGGCACACATGGCCCAGCCCAACAAAGTGACGACATGCCCAGCACAATGACGTCACTTCCAGGCAACGTCATCACCCCAGGCACGTCGGACCGATCTGGCACTTTGGTGGAGGGGCTTCCCCCCGCTGGCTTGATCTGGACCAGCGGGTTGGGGGCCCTTTGGGTGGAAAACCCCCCACCCCCCGGGGGACTTGGCAGCCCTACCAGTCACAGTTCTCTCAGAGGTGTTCTCTCAAGAGCAGTTTTCTCAGAGCTCTGTCAGCCCCACCTACCTCATACGGTATCTGTTGTGGGGAGGGGAACAGAAGGAGATTTTGGCCAAATACTAGAGTGACCCCCCTGCAACATGCCTGCTGCAATGACATCACCGCTGGTGGGCAGGCTGCCCCCCCAAAAATCACGGGAACCCCCGCCCCCATTGAGGAGATGGCAACTCTACTTTAAGACCAACAAAATTTAATTCTGGGTATAACCTTTCGTGTGCATGTGTGCTTCTTCCTCAAGCCTTCCATATAGGTAGAGAGAGGGTGGGGTGGGGGGTTAGTTGCCAGGAAGGGTTAGAGTCAAGAGGCATAAATAACTGGGCAATAAGAATAGCTCAGATTGGATTAAAATGGTAGACCTGTGAATGGCAGCAGATTAGCATACAAATACAAAACAAACAGATGTGAGAATTGGTACCTGAAGTACACGTGCACACAAAAGATTATACCTTGAATACAACGTCTGACTGGACTCAAACGCCATTCTGTTGCTTCAGATCAACACGGCTACCCACCTGAGAACTAAGTCTGAGTCCAGTAGGCACCTCTAAGACCAACAAAGTTCAATTCTGGGTATAAGTGAGAACTGAGAGACTTAGCATGTGTAGAGGCACACTCCTTCAGATACATTGAAAGAGATTTCCTCAAGCATTACATATAGGTGCAGAGGAGGCAATTAGTTGCCAGGAAGGATTAATTAGAGTCAAGATATATAAGTATAACTAAGAATAACACAGTTGGTAAAGTCTATGAATGGCAGCAAATTAGCTTACAGATAATTAAAAAGTTAACAACAGATGGAAAAAGTACAGAAAAGGGCAACTAGAATGATAAAAGGTTTGGAACACTTTCCCTATGAAGAAAGGTTAAAACGCTTGGGGCTCTTTAGCTTGGAGAAACGACGGCTGAGGGGTGACTTGATCGAGGTTTATAAGATTATGCATGGGACTGAGCAGGTTGAGAAAGAAGTACTTTTCTCCCTTTCTCACAATACAAGAACTGGCGGGCATGAAGTTGCTGAGCAGTCGGGTTAGACCAGATAAAAGGAAGTACTTCTTCACCCAAAGAGTGATTAACACATGGAATTCGCTGCCACAGGAGGTGGTGGCAGCTACAAGCATGGACAGTTTCAAGAGGGAATTGGATAAGCATATGGAGCAGAAGTCCATCAGTGGCTATTAGCCACAAGGTATATACAGGAACTGTCCATCTGGGGCAGGTGATGCACTATTCTTAGTGCTGGGGGGGCAGTAGTGGGAGGGCTTCTAGTGTCCTGGCCCCACTGCTGGACCTTCTGGTAGCACCTGGTATATTTTGGCCACTGTGTGACAGAGTGTTGGACTAGATGGGCCATCGGCCTGATTCAACATTTGCTTCTCTTATGTTCTTATGTTCTTACAAGAGCTAAGTTTTAGTCCAGTGGCAATGTCCTTCAAGGCCTCTGCCTTTCCATTCAGCATTACCTCTGTCTTTTCAGTTCATAGTTTCAATTTGTTCATTTTTAGCCGGTTAACCACCACAGCCAGGCAGAGATTTAGGGCCTCTACCACATCACCAGGAGATTTGGATAAAGATATATAGAGCTGAGTATCATCAGTATATTGATGACAACCAGCTCCAAACCCACAAACGATTTGTCCTAAAGGCTTTATGTAGAGATTGAAAAACATGGGGGATACAACTGTACCCTGTGCAACCCTATAAGTTGTCCCACACCGATAAGAACCGGTTTCCAATGGAAGAAACAATTTGAATCAGTTCAATGCAGATCGCCTGGCACCTACTTCTGCCTCCAGATGTCTCAACAAGATGACATGTATCAAAGGCTGCAGATAAATCCAATAAGAGCAAGAGAGAGGCTTGGCCTTTATCTATACTCAGATGGAGGTCATCAGCTAAAGCTAGCAGAGCCGCTTCTGTCCCACAGACTGTCTTGAAGCTAGACTGAAAAGGTTCTAAAGCAGTTGAGTTGTCCAAGAAAACTTGGTCCACTACTGCTCTCTCAATCACTTTGCCCAGAATGGGTAGATTAGAGACAGGCAATAATTGGCTACATTGTTTCTCTGTAGAGGTGTTTTTTTTAAGTAGCAGATGGACAACTGCCTCTTTGCGTGGCTGAGGGAAGGTGCCCTGAGTTAGTTACTGATTTATAATAGATGCTAAGGGTTTGTTAATGGAGTCTTTACACGATTTTATTAGCTGGGACGGGCAAGGGTCCAGAATACAAGGAAATGGCTGATGTAGCGTCTGTTCTCTGTTCCCTTTCCAGTTCATCTTCCCAGTTTGGTGCAGTGGTTAAGAGCGGCAGACTCTAATCTGGAGAACCGGGTTTGATGATTCCCCATTCCTCCTCCACATGCAGGAAGCTGGGTGACCGTGGGTCAGCCACAAGTTCTCTCAGAGCTGTTCTCTCAAGAGCAGTTCTCTCAGAGCTCTCTCAACCCCGCCTACCTCACAGGGTGTCTGTTGTGGGGAGAGGAGAGGAAGGAGATTGTAAGCTGTTCTGAGAATCCTGAGTGAAAGGTGGGGTATAAATCAAACTCTTCTTCTTTTTCTTCTTCTTCTTCCTTATGTTCTCTTTGTGTTGTGTATATGATACTGTAAGCTGTTATTTTACATTGCACACCACCTTGAATGTAATGGCAGAAAGACCATATATAAATGTGTGAAATCAGTAACTGGCTGAGGGTTCTGGGAAGGGAGGGAACGGCGCTTCCTGGGACTCCCAAGGACTCATACACATGAGCTCTTGTGGGGTCATATCAGCTGAGCGACTTGGGAGTCTTTGAAAGGAAGATTCTGCTTGCTACTCATGAGATGTGCCTAAAGTGGCCAACTGGGCAGGGGAGGGGGGGGAAATATCCTTTCCCCTTGAATAGAGGTTGAATGTGTGAAAATGGGCAGTTGAAGCTTTGGTGTAGCGGTTAAGTGCACAGACTCTAATCTGGGAGAACCGGGTTTGATTCCCCACTCCTCCACTTGCACCTGGCTGGATGACCTTGGGCAAGCCATAGTTCTGATAAGAGCTGTTCTTGGAAAAGAGCAGTTTCTATCAAGAGCTCTCTCAGCCCCACCTACCTCACAGGGTGTCTGTTGTGGGGAGGGGAACGGAAAAGGAGTTTGTAAGCCGCTCTGAGACACCTTTGAGTAGTGAAGGGCAGGGTATCAATCCAATCTCCTCTTCTTCATGGCATGAAGTTAAATAGCAACACTAGATCACTGCTTGCAGCTCAAACTGATGTTAAAAGGAGATGGATCAAGATGGGCAGCCGTGTTAGTCTGTCTTTAGCAGAAGTAAAGAGCCAGAGTCCAGAAGCACTTTAAAGGCCCCGGTCATACGGGCCAGAAAACACGGGGGAGAGGCGTGGCAGTTTGCCCCGGAGCTAAATAAGGCGCAGTAGCCCGATCTCACGGACCATCAGGTTGCCATGCTCCAGCTCTGCGCCACGATCACACCGCGCTGCTGTAGCGCAGCAAAACAGCAGCACTGCAGACCACGCAAGTGCGAAGCGCGCATGCGCCGTTGGGGGGGGCGGGCCGCTGTCGGTGACTTGTGTGTGCGCATGCGCTGTCCAGCGTTGGTGCGCATCCCAGGGAAACTTACAACATCCGGAAACCCCAGGAACATGGACGGGCGTCAGAAGCCGCGGGATACCGGCACTCCCGCGATCAGATGCCAGCCTTTGCCCCAGAGTTTCCAGAAACTAGTACCTCGGACCTACTAGTTTTTTACTCCGCGTTTTCAGAGGGAAGCTGCGGGTTGGCCACGGGAGCCCTACGCCTCCCAGATGTGCTCGTATGAACGCGCACAGAAAGTCCGTAGGGCTTCCATGCCTTCAGCGGGGCAAATGCTCGGTGTGGACGGGGCCAAAGACTAACAAAATGTGTGGCAGGGGAGGCGCTTTCGTGAGTCACTGTGACTGGCTCAAAGGCTGGCAACCATAAATGTGCCATCATTACTGCAACGTGCCAGACTGCTTCATATTGGAATTCATATGCGGAATTGAACATTGGTCCATTTAGATAAGTGTTGTCTACTCTGACTGGCAGCAGATGCCTGCGGTCTTAGGCAGAGAAATTGTGGGTGATTCACACATGGAATTCACTGCCACAGGAGGTGGTGGCAGCTACAAGCACGGACGGCTTCAAGAGGGAATTAGATAAGCATATGGAGCAGAGGTCCATCAGTGGCTATTAGCCACAAGGTATAGATAGGAACTCTGGGGCAAGGGATGCTCTGTATTCTTGGTGCTTGGGGGGGTCAACAGTGGAAGGGCTTCTAGTGTCCTGGTGGACCTTCTGACAGCACCTGGTATTTTTGGCCACTGTGTGACATGGTGTTGGACTGGATGGGCCATTGGCCTGATCCAACATTGGCTTCTCTTATGTTCTTAAAGTTCTCCCCTTCCCCGATACCTGTTACCGGAGATTTTTTAAACTGAGACTGTGACCTCCTGCATCCAAAGCACATGCCGCTACTGAGTTAAGGCCCCACCTTGGGATTAACTACAAAACATGATGCCTCGGTACCAAGGGGAGAATATCCTGCAACCTCTGCCGCTGGGAGCTGTTTTGGAATAAAAGCAGGGTGCAATATTAGTCACTAGATGGCAGCACTGGCTGGGCTATCTGTCTTTCACTGAAGTGGCTCTACAGGAGAGAGGTGGAGTGGGCAGGTCGGTAATGAAGAATTAATTGGAACACTATGGAAGTCAGGCACACACTTTTGAATGACACCCCTCTCAGAGAAAAGTATTCCCCCAATGCGGTAATTCTGCATGAACAAAAGGGAATAAGTATTGATACATCTGTCATCTTTATTCAAAAGTACATCATGCTTCTCTGAAAGCCAGTTTGGTTACAATAGTAAAATCCTGCCGTAGCTACAACCAGGAAGACCTGGGTTCAAATTCCTGCTCAATCGTGAAGCTCACCAGGGGACCTTGGACCAGTTTCTGTCTCTTGCTTCCTCTCTCTCTTGGCCTAACTTACTCCTCAGGGTTGTTGTGAGCGTAAAATGTAGAAGGGGAGAACCAGATATGATATTGGAGGGAAAATGGAACAAAAATTGAACAGAGTTTGAGTCCAGTGGCACCTTTAAGACCAACAATAGTTTTATTCAAGGTATCAGTGTGCAAGCACACTTCCTCCAATACAGTGAAACAGAATTTCCTCAAGCCCTACATACAGGAAGAGGGGGGGGGGCAGCTGTCAAGAAGGGCCACTTAGGGCCAAGATGCATAAGTAAAGCTGCCTTGATATAACCTCAGCTTTACTTACTTGCTCACTTCTTCAGATACCTGAAGAATACTATATCTGATGAAGATCCCTGAAGAATAGGATCTGATCAAGTGTGCATGCACATGAAAGCTTAGACCGATGGGCCTTTGGAAGCATTACTAACAACAAAGCTAGCGGAGGTCCATATGGAGCAGAAGTCCATCAGTGGCTATTAGCCACAAGGTATAGATAGGAACTCTCAGTCTGGGGCAGGTGATGCACTCTATCCTTGGTGCTGGGAGGGCCAACATTGGGAGGGCTTCTAATGTCCTGGGCCCACTGCTGGACCTCCTGACGGCACCTGGTATTTTCGGCCGCTGTGTGACAGAGTGTTGACTAGATGGGCCATTGGCCTGACTCAACATTGGCTTCTCTTGTGTTCTTATGTTCTTATGAGGTGACGGTATCCCAGCTGAGCTATTCAAAGTCTTAAAAGAGGATGCTCTTAAAGTGCTGCACTCAGTATGCCAGCAAATTTGGAAAACGCAACAGTGGCCACAGGATTGGAAAAGGTCAGTTTACATTCCAGTCCCAAAGAAGGGCAATGCCAAGGAATGTTCAAACTGTCACACAATTGCACTCATTTCACACGCTAGCAAGGTCTTGCTCAGAGGATGATGGAGGACAGGAGGGCCTGGCGTGACGTGGTCCCTGGGGTCGCAAAGAGTCAGACTCGGCTGTGCGACTGAACAACAACAAAGTCTTAAAGGTGCCTCTGGACTCCAACTTTGCTCTTAACCACAGTTAGTATAAGCCAGGAATGGCCAAACTGTGGCTCAGGAGCCACATGGGACTCTTTTACGCATATTGTGCGGCTCCTGGCAGGCTCCCCGTCTATTTGCTTTCTTTGTTTCTTTCTCCCTCCCTTCCTTCCATCCTCCTGCTCTCTCCCCATCTATTTGCTTTCTTTATCTCTTTCTCCCTCCCTCCCTGCCATCATCCTGCTCCCTGCCATCCTCCTGCTCCCTCCCCATCTATTTGCTTTCTTTATCTCTTTCTCCCTCCCTCCCATCCTCCTGCTCCCTGCCATCCTCCTGCTTCCTCCCCATCTATTTGCTTTCTTTATCTCTTTCTCCCTCCCTCCTATCCTCCTGCTCCCTGCCATCCTCCTGCTCTCTCCCCATCTATTTGCTTTATCTCTTTCTCCCTCCCTCTCTCCCTCCCATCCTCCTGCTCCGTGCCATCCTCCTGCTCCCTCCCCATCTATTTGCTTTCTTTGTTTCTCTCTCTCTCTCTTTCTTTCCACCTCTCTCTTTCTCTCTCTCAGACGAATAAATATCACTAGCAAGCAAGTAAATATCACTGGACAAGTAAACATCATCATCAATATCTGCTTTTACCCCTTTTGTTTTTATTTCTGGCAGTCTCATTTAAAGTTAATAAACAACAAATTTGCATATTTTTCAATTAAAACGTGTGTAATATTTGTTCATCTCTTGCGGCTCTCAAACATCTGATGCTTGTGGCTCTTACGTTAAGCAAGTTTGGCCGCCCCGGTATAAATCATGGTTTGGTGTGATGTCTGAACTGAAACATCATCTTCACAGAAGGAGCTAACCCTCTCCTGCTGTTTTTGATCTCCTTTCCCAGCTCTTATGTGGAATAAACCCCTTCTCTTCCTTCTTGAGTATCTCCTACTCTGGATGTTATAGGAATGCATGTAAGGAAAATGGCTGGCTATTCATGATGGAAGTGATCGATCCTTTAACCCGATTAAGGGCAGGTATGAAGTGGCTGGGAAGCGGAATGGTATCGTATAGCCCTATCTCATCAGATCTCAGACGCTCAGCAGGGCCAGTACTTGGATTTGAAGAAGTGTGCCTGCACATGAGAACTTATACCCAGAATTAAACTTCGTTGGTCTTAGAGGTGCCACGGGACTCAAACTCTGTTCTGCAGAGGAAGGCAATGGCAAACCACCCCTGCTTGATCTCTTTCCTTGAAAACCCCTTCCTGGGGTCAGCATAAGTCGGCTGTGCCTTGCCAGTGGTTCACACACAGACACACAAACACACACACACACGCACACACACACATACATGCAAGGGCCATCTCCTGTATCATTTTTTATGTATAACCAGGGCTATTTTGGGGCAGGAATGCACAGGAATGGAGTTCTGGCTGGCTTCTGAGTTGGCCACGCCTACAGCTTCCCCCCCTTGGGTTCCCCAGGTGCCTTGCAAGTTGCAGGTGCCTGGGGAAGCCAAGCCGATCCAGGGAGAGAAGGCAGTTTAAGGTGCTTCCCCTCCTCGGGTTCCCCTTGCGCCCCGCAAGCCACGGGCACCTGGGGAAGCCGATCCTGGGAGGGAGCTGTGTTGTCAGGGGTGTGGCCTAATATGCTAATGAGTTTCTGCTGTTGGGTGTGGCCTATTATGTTAATTCCTGCTGGGCTTTTCTACAAAAAAAGCCCTGTGTATAACACTAAAAAGTCTCTTTCCTTGTGCTCTTTGTGTGCATGTGTGAATTTGCAAATATAGGATAAAAAGCAAGAGAGACTTTTAAAACTGGAATGAACTACTATAAGGTTTTGTGGGGTTTTTTTACATTAGGAATACTACCACTTGCAGAAAGAGAGTCGTGCGGGGCTGTTATATTAGCATACATTCTTCGAGATTTGGGGCAGTGCCTGGAGAGGGTAGAGTTTGGGAAGGGGAAGGAACTCAGCGGGGATGGGGCCCCTGTGGTATGCCATGGAGTCGTACCTGATGGTGGTAGAATCCAACCTCGGAAACTGCAACTTCCTCCAGGAGAACTGATCTCTCTAGTTTGGTGATCAGTTATAATCTATCCTCCGTTGGCTGAACAGTGATTCTGTCTATTCACACACAGAGGCATATAGAGGGCACCCCCCAAAAAAAAAATGGGATCCCCAAGGTCATGGAAGGCACGAGTTCCAGTTTGTGACATTTCTTCGCAATACTCAAGATGTATACTATCATAATAATAGTAACTGGGGACAGAACAGTGCACATTCAAAAAACCGATTTAAACGTCATATGGCAAAGTTGCCTGCAATACAATATCCATTTGCTGTGCGCGCTCAAGATCATCTAATGAGGATTAATTCCACCCTTGATATGCGTGGATCATCCAGTTCAATTTACAGTGCAGGTACTTGGTGGCAGAATGTTACACTCTCCCCCTCGCCCCCAGTGCAAGTATATGAATAACACGGGTATTTCAGTCCAGAGAAACGTAATGAGGACAGAATCAGAGGGCAGTAGATGTTTAGGTTTAATTCATATATGATTCAAGGATGTGTGATGTTCGTAATGGGACAGCTGAATGTAAGTACCACAAACAGATGTTTAAAAGATGGTAAGAAGGGGATAATTCATCTGCAGTTAACAGTGCAATCCCATGTAAAATTACTCCAGACTAAGCTCATTATAATCAATGGCTTTGGACTGGAGTTCCTCTGCATTGCCTTGACTTGGATGGCCCAGGCTAACCTGATCTCACTGAATCTCAAAAGCTAAGCTGGATTGGCCCTGGATAGTACTTGGATGGGAGACCACCAAGAAAGTCCAGGGTTGTGACACAGAGGCAGGCAATGGCGGACCACCTCTGAACGTCTCCTGCCTTGAAAACCCTGCAGGGTCGCCATAACTGAACGGCACTTTTCACCACTCCATCTGCATAGGATGGAACTGTAGCTCATCTTTCTTTCGTATAGATTCAGGCGGGGTAGCCGTGTTGGTCCGAAGTAACAGAACAAAGTTTGAGTCCAGTGGCTCCTTTACAACCAACAAAATCTAATTCTAGGCATAAGCTTTCGTTGCACATGCCTAGTCTTTTTCAATAACAATTGAAGGGATCTGACTAGGCACATGCCTAGTCTTTTTCAATAACAATTGAGGGGAAAAAAGATTGGGCGTGAGAAGCTCTAAAAATTACTTGGAAGAACAAGCGCCATGACTTTTGGGGAGCACCAGTTGCCAGTGGTCATTTTCACCAGAATGGTCCCCATTCCTAAAAAGTTCACATCCTTTAAATAGAAATGCCCCAAATTAAACCTCACCACCACCGCCTTGAAATCCTGCGTCTCTGGCGGGGTGTGTGTGTGTGTCTTAGGCTGAGTATGTCGGAGTTCTTGATGAGGCTATGCACCGCCTGGGTTGGCCTTGCTCGGAGGGTCTCTTGTGTGGAGCCGGCTGTGGTGACTTGAGTGGGGCAGAAAGGCACCCTGCACATGCTCAGAGGAACGGGACTACCACCGGCTTGATGTTTCAGGGCTGAATTCTGGCAGGCAACCTGGCCACAGGTTTCCTGGCGCAAACCCACTGTTTTGGAAAGCCCGCATGCCTGGGAATGCAGGAGGCGGCAGGCGAGCGGCGCGAGAGGATCAAATTCCCGCTCCTAACCCCAGGCTCGGGCCCTCCCTCTTGGCTGTCGCCCCTCCCCAGCTCCGATCTCTCTCTTCCACCCCCCCCCCCGCCAAACTTTGCAGCCTCTTCAACATGAGCGCGGCTGCGGTGGCACTTCTGGTCCGCTGCGCCCTCCTTGGGCTTCTGGGGTCCGCCGGGGGGCTCTCCTCCGCGCCCGAAGAGGAGGAGAAGGCGGCGGCGGCGGGGCCCGGGAGGGAGGGGGCCCCATCCGGCCGTCCGCCAGAGCTGCCCACCGTGGTGCTGGCCATCCTGGCCCGCAACGCCCAGCACTCCCTGCCTTATCACCTGGGGGCCCTGGAGCGCCTGGATTACCCCAAGGAGCGCATCTCCGTCTGGTAAGGGGCCCGCCGCCCGGCTCAAGCCCTGGGAGCGGCTTGGAAGGGCCACGTGGGTGCGGGGAGCCCTGGAACAATGGCTTCCCAGTAGGGGGGGGGCTGTTAGTGGGGAGGGGGCTGAGATCTGGGCAGGACTTTGTGGCTGGGGCTGGTTTGGGGGTACAGATCGGCCTTTGTATGTGTGTTTGGGGCAGCTGGGGGACCCTGACTGTAAGGGGAGTTGCCCAGGTCCCCTAGCAGGGGATTGGGGGAGAGGGAAGGAGCGGCCAGATTCAGGTTAGGAAACTCCTGGAGATTTGGGGATGGAGTCTGGGAAGAGCAGAGGGGACAATGCCATTGAGTCCCCTCTCCAAGACATCCATTTCCTCCAGGGGAACGGATCTCTGTAAGTCTGGAGAGGAGTTGTAATCAGTGTTGCCTCTGAGCTGAGTGAGTGTGAGCCAGCTCACAGGTTTTTTTAGCCTCCAGCTCACCCATTTTCGTCTTAACTCGGGAAGGTCGGCTCCAGAGCAAACTAATTTACGGGGGAGCCAAATTGCTCGCTTGCCACTTTAATGCCAGGAGCTCACAAAGTAGAATTTTTGCTCACAGGCCTCCACATCTCAGAGGGAGCGTTGGTTGTAATTCCGGGGGTCCCCAGGACCTGGAGGCTGGCATCCTGCTAATGTGGGGTGTCTCAGTCCCTTTGTTTTGGGATCTGGCAATGAGAGGTTTGTATCACCGGGCTTTATCCCGGAATAAGTTCTTGCATTCTCCAAAGTGCCCGTGGACTCCTGCTTTGTTTTGCTGCTGCAGGCTCACAGTGCTTAAAGAATAATTTTTTGCCTCAAATTGCAGCCGATTTATGGGGACCCCGTTGGGTTTTCAAGGCAAGAGACATTCATAGGTGGCTCGCCATTGCCTGTCCCTGCAGGGACAGGCAATGGCGAGCCACCTATGAATGTCTCTTACCTTGAAAACCCAACGGGGTCCCCATAAATCGCCTTGCTATTCCTTGGTGGTCTCCCATCTGAATACTAACCCTGTTTACCTTCCAAGATTTGGCAAGCCTGGGGGATCCAGGTCAGCGCTTCTTAGATCCCCTTGTCATAATAACCCCCAAGAATGGTCCGCAGCAGGAAACATTGGAATCTCTGTACACATTACAAGTGGGCTCTGTTGGAAAGTGTGACTGTGGGAATGCCTATGTGACTTGGCAACCCCCTTAAACTCTGCTTTCCATGGAATGTGGGAATGTGTCATTGGGAACTGCGTGAGTGCCGGCCCGTATAAAAGTTTGGGGTACTTTGGGCCAGCTGGTCTGGGCCTGCGTGATTCGGGGATGCTGCCACTGACCACTGACTTAATTAGGAGCCACCACTGACCACATACTGCTGACATCTGAACTGTTAAGGCCCTCTTTGTTCACTTTGTTAACTTGAATAACAACAGCCGGCGTAATTCGACCCTATGGGACGCTCTCGCCATCAGCATTTTATCCTTTTATATGTGTTTATATGTAGTTATGATCAATGTTCCCTCTAAACTGTGGAGTCTTGTGAACAAAAATTCTACTTGGTGAGCTACTGGCATTAAAGTTGTGAGCGAGCGATTTGGCTACTGCATAAATTAGTGTGCTCTGTAGCCCTCCTTCCTGAGCGAAGACAAAAATCTGTGAGCCGGAGGCTGAAAAACTGTGAGCCAGCTCACACTAACTCAGCTTAGAGGGAACACTGGTTACGATTGCCGTTTGTTACTTCCTACGTTATTGCGTTGTTTCAATGCATCTGGGTTTTAACATATTTTAACCTACTGTAAGCCTTCCCGAGCCTGCTACGCAAGGAGGGCAGGATATGAATTAATAAATAAATAAAATAAAATAAATGCCTTGTTTAGGATCCCTACGAGCATGATTCCCACACGATTTCTGTACTGATCAGTTGTGGGTGCCAGGCTTTGGGCAACTCATCACGAGTTTGTCTAAAAATGTGATTTCTGGAGAAGGGAGTGTTGTGTTTTGCTGGGTGAGCTGCGTTGCCTAGAAAGTCGTTAAACTTTTGAGATATGTTTTGGGAACATAAACGACCTCCAGTTTGGCAGCTGAGCTGGCAAAAGTCCTTCTGGATGCAACTGGATTTGATCAAAATAACTGTTGTTCTCCCTTGAATGTGCTCCCCTCCCCGAGTCAGAATGTTCTCTTGTAAACACGAGGCCTGCCGCACAACACGGTGGATTGTGGCCAGGGTTTTTGCGATGGCAGTCCCTCTGCTGATCCTCAGATACAGGCAGAATCTCCACATCGTTCTGATCGAACCTTTTTAGGAAGCCAGCTGGGTCAGCATGCCACACTAGCAAGGCTTTTGAGTCAATGCCGAACTCTCCTTTGGGAAGACAGACGGAGACCCCTCCCATCTTTGGGGATGCTGTTCCACGTCCAGAGAGTTGTTCCAGTCGCCCTGCAGAGCTCCCCCCTCCCTTCCAAGGGTGCCAACAACTCTCCAGGATCTCTCTTCCCACCCGTGCCCATCTCCAGACAGATCCTGGGATTCCCTTTCTCCTCTGTTCCAATACTTACTCCTCGAAGGCGTGTTTTACAGTCTTTTTCTATTAGCTTGTAGGAAACCTTACTCCAGTGGTATAAATCGTTTTTAAAGAGAGAGAGAATGAATTTCCATCTGTCTCGCAGATGAATCCAGTCCATGGTTGGCAGGAACCAGCGATCCCAGCTCGGCTCTGCAGTCTGGTGTTTATTAGATTGTTTCTGTTCTTCCATTCCCTACTTTCTTCTCTTTTTTTAGAAGATCCCCCCCTTCCAAGTGTAATGTTTTTGGACGCGCTGTGCCTGGCTTGTCAGAAATTGTTAACAAGAGCAAGAATGAGATTTGTTTTGTTGGTCTTAATTGTAGAATGAGCCAGGGACATAAGATTGGGGCATTGTCAGTGGAAGGAGAGCCAGTTTGGTGTAGTGGTTAGAAGAACGGGCTCTGATCTGGGAGAACTGGGTTTGATTCCCCCACTCCTCCACATGCAGCTGCTGGTGTGACATTGGGACAGTTACAAGTTCTTTCAGAGCTGTTCTCTCAAGAGCAGTCCTCGAAAGAGCTCTCTCAGCCCTGCCTACCTCACAGGGTGTCTGTTGTGGGGAGGGGAAGGGAAAGAGATTGTAAGCTGCCCTGAAACTCCTTCGGGTAGTGAAGGGTGGGGTATAAGTCCAATCTCTTCTCTTCTTCTGTGAGGAAAAGTGGTTAGAGATGGTGGGGGAGACCATGGTTCAAATTGCTGCTCTTCCAGCGGATGATGCTGGGCCAGTGACTTTCTCACAAGGTAATCTACCTCACAGGGCGGTTGTGAGAATTAAATTGAGACAGGGAGGATCATGCACACAGACAAGAGCTTTTTGGAGGAAACACGGAACTGGACTGTATTGTATGACATTTGCACACTTGCATTCAATATGCTCCAGTTGTTCCTATTTAGCCCCCGTTTTGTAGTTTCTTTTCTGTTCCATTTAAATTGCTGTCCCTGTTTGGGGTGCGTATGTGTACGCTTGAAACATTTCTGTTAGTAGGCTCAAACTTGTTCATATGCTGCTATTCTTTGGGTTTCATTTTCCTCTTCTGGGTCTCCAGAACTTAAACCTCAGAGTTAGGGACGGGTTCATCTTGGCTTTATCGTAAAGGTTCCCTTGCTCGAAAGCCAGTCGAATCCGACTCTAGGGTTGTGGTGCTCATCTCCGTTTCAAAGCCGAAGAGCCAGCGCTGTCCGAAGACATTTCCGTGGTCATGTGGCCGGCATGACTAAACACCAAGGCGCACGGAACACTGTTACCTTCCCATAGTGGTACCTATTTATCTACTTGCAATTTCTTGCTTTCGAACTGCTAGGTTGGCAGGAGCTGGAACTAGAGACGGGAGCTCACCCCGTCATGCGGCACTCATGGGTCTTGAACTGATGAACTACTGACCTTCCACAGCCTGTAGTTCAGCGTCTTAACCACTTGAGCCACCGCAGCTTTATTGTACATGTATGTAAATGCGCATCACATGAATGCTAAGGGACACTGAAGCGTACATCCTGCCATTTCACCTGCTGCTATTAGTGAGGCTGCTAAGAACGATAATGCTACAGTTTCCTGGTAGATCTTCAACCTAGGGTTGCCAACCTCCAGGTGGGCACCTGGAAATCTCCATCTATTACAATTGACCTTCAGACAAGATCAGTCCCCCTGGAGAAAATGGCTGCTTTGGAGGGCAGACTCTATGGCATTGAGCCATGCTGAGGCCCCTCCCCAAACCCCAACCCCTCTGGCTCCACCCCCAAAATCTCCAGGTATTTCCCAACCCAGAGCTGGCAACCCTACTTCAACCCAAAGAAGCAAAATCTTCAGCCAAAGAAGTGAACACTCTGCTTTTAACTGTTCAAATGCTGATTCCTGGTCTGGACATAAGAATATTGCACAGTGTTGGATACAGGAGGAGGGGTGGTACCGTGGGACAGACACCAGGAGCCTGCGGTGGCCTGTAGCCACACTTGACTGTTAAGAGCGCCAGGTCATAGAGCTCTGATCACCAGGTGGGGGGCCTTAAAGGAGTCTGGTTTCTTCAAGCCCCCACCTGCATGCTGAAGGAGGACAAGAGACCAGTCCGGGGGGAAGCCTCAGAACACCACTGCCCGCCTCATTCTCCTTTGCACTGCATTGCTGGCCAACAGGACTTGCAGAAATGCGACAGATTTGCTTATTGCTCCCTGCTCTATGGAAGAGATGCGTCTGCATTTGTGTTAGGGTTGCCAGGTCTCCCTTGGCCAGCGGCAGGGGGTGTAGGGGTAGGGTTGCCAGATCCAGGTTGGGAAACTCCTGGAGAATTGGGGGTGGAGCCTGGGGAGGACAAGGACCTCAGTGGGGTACAGTGTCATAGAGTCCATCTGCTAACACATCCGTTTTCTCCAGGGGAACTGATCTCTATAGTCTGGAGATGAGCTGTAATTCCAGGGGATTGCCAGGCCCTGCCTGGAGACTGCCATCCCTAGTTTGTGTGAATTGGGTAGTCATACACAGGGGCTCCTGCTGGGCCTCCTAAGCCCAGCGAGAATGTCCCTTTATTTATCTGTGAAATGCTGGGGAGTCTGAAAGCGTGGGAGCCAGTCCGGTGTAGCATCAGACTACGATCTGGGAGAACTGGGTTGGAATCCCCCACACCCCGCTGTGGAAGCTTGCTGGAGGGACCTGGGGCCAGTCACCCACTCTCTGCCTGACCTACCTCATAGGGTGGTTGTTGTGGGGATAAAACAGAGGAGAGGAGAATTATGCAAGCCACCTTGGATCCACATTGGGGAGAAAGGTGGGGTGTAAAGGAAGTGAACAAATAAAATATAATCAGTTTATGGTGGCATCCTTGGGAATGCCAAGCCTCGTGTCCTAACTCCCCCAAATGGTCTAGGTCAAACTTAAATGGTATCCGTGTTGGTCTGAAGCAGCAGAACAGAGTTTGAGTCCAGTGGCCTCTTAAGAACATAAGAACATAAGAGAAGCCCATGTTGAATCACGCCAATGGCTCATCTAGTCCAACACTCTGTCACACAGTGGCCAAAAATACCAGGTGCGATAAAGAGGTCCAGCAGTGGGGCCAGGACACTAGAAGCCCTCCCACTGTTGACCCCCCCCAGGCACCAAGAATAGAGCGCATCACCTGCCCCAGACTGAGAGTTCCTATCTATACCTTGTGGCTAATAGCCACTGATGGACCTCTGCTCCATATGTTTATCCAAGTCCCTCTTGAAGCTGTACGTGCTTGTAGCCGCCGCCACCTCCTGTGGCAGTGAATTCCGTGTGTTAATCACTCTTTGGGTGAAGAAGTACTTCCTTTTATCCATTCTAACACAACTGTTCAGCAATTTCATTGAGTGTCCACGAGCTCTTGTATTGTGAGAAAGGGAGAAAAGTACTTCTTTCTCTGCCTGCTCTATCTCACGCATAATCCTGTAAACCTTGATCATGTCACCCCTCAGCCATCGTTTCTCCAAGCTGAAGAGCCCCAACCACTTTAAAGCACCTTTAAGACCAACAAAGTTTTATTCAAGGTATAAGCTTTCAGAAGTGTGCATACACAACAAAGCTTATTCCTTGAATATTTATTTTATTTATTTTTATTTTATTAGATTTATATCCTGCCCTCCCCACACAGCAGGCTCAGGGTGGGTTCCAAACATACAGATCTGCAAATAATGCAGATTTACAATTAAAACCTATTAAACTCACTAAAATCACTAAAACATACAATGTGCTTCAACAGATGATATTAATTCCAGTGGTGGTGTAGTTCCAGTTGGCTTCTAGAATCTGTTTGCTGGGGGAGGGGGCAGATCGAAATGGATGCCCGCTGCCTCAACTATAAATAAAGCTTTGTTGGTCATCATAAGTAAACTATAAATAGAGCTTTGCTCAGAGGTGTCAAACATGTGGCCCAGGGGCCAGATCAGGTCCCCAGAGGGCTTCCATCAGGCCCGCAGTGGAACTGGCCATCTCCTGCTTCCAGTTCTGCTGCTGCTGCATCCTAGCTTGCTTCGCCAGACTCTCTTAATCACTCAGCCATTTCATGTTTTAACCTGGGTCCTGGACTCAGAACTCTGAGCACGAGATTTCTAGGTGAATGTCAATAAATCAAAAGTAGATTTGCAGCTTACAGAGCTAATGTTTTAAGCATGTTTTTATTTTAAGTAAAAAAAAGCAAACCCTTTGTGTTTGTATCCTTTATAAAGTTTATACCTCCGCTCCCTGGCATTACCTTTTGTGACACACATGGCCCGGCCGAACAAGGTCTCATATATGTCAGATCTGACCCTCATAACAAATGAGTTTGAACACCCCTGCCTTTGTTGGTCTTAAAGGTGCCACTGGACTCAGTTTTTTCCCCTGTTTAAATGGCCACAGGCATAGACAGCTTTAGAAGGGGATTAGACAGATTTGTGGAGGATAAGTCTCTCAGTGGCTGCTAGCCATGGTGGCTAAAAGGGAACCTCCACATTCAGAGGCAGTAAGCCTCTGATAACCTGTGCCAGGAGGCAACATCGAATAAGGCCTCTATGCCCCTGTGTTGGCTGTCCAGAGGAACTGGTTGTCTGTTCTGTGAGACAGGATGCGAGACTAGATGGACCACTGGTCTGATCCAGCAGGGCTCTTCTGGTGTTCTTATGAAAGCCTCAGCCTCTATGCCCTAGTGTTGGCCGTCCAGATGAACTGGTTGACTACTGTTTGAGACAGGATGCCGGACTAGATGGACCACTGGTCTGATCCAGCAGGGCTCTTCTGATGTTCTTATGAAAGCCTCAGCCTCTATGCCCTAGTGTTGGCCGTCCCGAGGAACTGGTTGTCTGTTGTGTGAGACAGGATGCCGGACTAGATGGACCACTGGTCTGATCCAGCAGGGCTCTTCTGATGTTCTTATGAAAGCCTCAGCCTCTATGCCCTAGTGTTGGCCGTCCAGATGAACTGGTTGACTACTGTTTGAGACAGGATGCCGGACTAGATGGACCACTGGTCTGATCCAGCAGGGCTCTTCTGATGTTCTTATGAAGGCCTCAGTCTCTATGCCCTGTTGTTGACTCTCCAGAGGAACTGGCTGGCCACTGTGTGAGACAGGATGCCGGACTGGATGGACCACTGGTCTGATCCAGCAGGGCTCTTCTGATGTTCTTATGAAGGCCTCAGCCTCTATACCCTGTTGCTGGCCCTCCAGAGGAACTGGCTGGCCACTGTGTGAGACAGGATGCCGGACTGGATGGACCACTGGTCTGATCCAGCAGGGCTCTTCTGATGTTCTTATGAAGGCCTCAGCCTCTATACCCTGTTGCTGGCCCTCCAGAGGAACTAGCTGGCCACTGTGTGAGACAGGATGCCGGACTGGATGGACCACTGGTCTGATCCAGCAGGGCTCTTCTGATGTTCTTATGAAGGCCTCAGCCTCTATACCCTGTTGCTGGCCCTCCAGAGGAACTGGCTGGCCACTGTGTGAGACAGGATGCCGGACTGGATGGACCACTGGTCTGATCCAGCAGGGCTCTTCTGATGTTCTTATGAAGGCCTCAGCCTCTATACCCTGTTGCTGGCCCTCCAGAGGAACTGGCTGGCCACTGTGTGAGACAGGATGCCGGACTGGATGGACCACTGGTCTGATCCAGCAGGGCTCTTCTGATGTTCTTATGAAGGCCTCAGCCTCTATACCCTGTTGCTGGCCCTCCAGAGGAACTGGCTGGCCACTGTGTGAGACAGGATGCCGGACTGGATGGACCACTGGTCTGATCCAGCAGGGCTCTTCTGATGTTCTTATGAAGGCCTCAGCCTCTATACCCTGTTGCTGGCCCTCCAGAGGAACTGGCTGGCCACTGTGTGAGACAGGATGCCGGACTGGATGGACCACTGGTCTGATCCAGCAGGGCTCTTCTGATGTTCTTATGAAGGCCTCAGCCTCTATACCCTGTTGCTGGCCCTCCAGAGGAACTGGTTGGCCACTGTGTGAGACAGGATGCCGGACTGGATGGACCACTGGTCTGATCCAGCAGGGCTCTTCTGATGTTCTTATGAAGGCCTCAGTCTCTATGCCCTGTTGTTGACTCTCCAGAGGAACTGGTTGGCCATTGTGTGAGACAGGATGCCGGACTAGATGGACCACTGGTCTGATCCAGCAGGGCTCTTCTGATGTTCTTATGAAGGCCTCAGCCTCTATACCCTGTTGCTGGCCCTCCAGAGGAACTGGCTGGCCACTGTGTGAGACAGGATGCCGGACTGGATGGACCACTGGTCTGATCCAGCAGGGCATGTTGGGAACTGAGCCTGGACTATACTGCTGAGCCAGGGCCCCTCGCCTTAGAAAGTAGACATCCCAGCAAGTGCAGATTTTGTTTTCTACAAAAAGGCTGAGTTCAGACTGGCGGTATGAAGCGCAAGGGAGTCGTGGCAAAAAGACCCGGAACGACCTGTTCCAGGTATTCCCCGGTCACACTGCACCGACTGATGCGGGAGCATACGGGGAAGGAGGCGCAAGGGAGCGTTTGCACTGTTGGCCCACTCTTGGCGGAGGCGCGGTTGTAAGCGGCTTTTTTTTTTTTTTTTAATGGGAAGCGGGATCAACGCGCTCTCCAGGGTTTGCTACCACATTCACCTGGTACTTTTTAAACTCGGCGTTACAAGCGTTACAAGACGGGTTGAGTATGGTTGGGGAACGCCTGACAGCTGTCCCTGTGTGAACCAGCCCCTTTAATCTGTTTGTGAAACATTTCTGAAACATGCCTATATCAAGCCAAACTGCCAGGCTGAACTTGGCCAGAGTCCAGGCCACAAGCTATAAATACATCCAGAGATGATGTGGTGGCCATTTGGAAAATGAACTTGTCATTTTGAGCAATTGACCAGGGAGAGAGAAGGACAGCAGACTGTAATTGTAGAATTTCTAGCCGGTGCTTAGAGAAATGTGCAGGGTTACTGCGGCCGAATGAGGGCTCGTTTACTTCCAGATCAAACCTGCCTTTAGTGTTAGAAGCCAGCCTTGCCAGTAACTTCATAAATGTTGTAATGAGTATGGACTTTTACTAGACCGGCTCTGCCTTGTGCCATGCAATGCGTTTGGCTTGCAGATTTGATGTTGAAGTCTTGACTTGATTTCAGGGCTGCTCAGTGGCGCAGCATAAGCTTGGCATGCAGAAGGTCTCAGACTCGATCCCTGGCATCTCCAGGTAAAGGATCTTGGGGAGCAGGTGGTGGGCATGATCTGCTCCTGCCTGAAGCCATAAAGATGAGATAAAGCTAGACTGGCTGATGGTCTGGTTTGTTTTGAGGCCGCTTCGTATGTTCATAGGTTGTTGGATGCAGCTTGCTTTGGAGAGGAGCAGTCAGAGAGAGTGCGTGCCCCCTTGCATGCAGATGGTCCTTTCTGTTTGGTTGTCTTAATCATAGAGACAAGAATTGCCATTTCAAAAAGAAAGGAAGGAAGGAAGAACAGACCCTCTTTGGGTTCAGGAAACAATTCTTACTTCTCAGATGAGTAACTATTCACAAGCCTTGTCGAAGGCATTTTCTGCAGAAGCCAGCCTGGTGTAGTGGTTAGAATATTGGACTACAGTCCAGGACAGGGGTGTCGAACTCATCTGTTACGAGGGCCAGATCTGACATATATGAGACCTTATTGAGCCGGGCCATGTGTGTCATAAAATGTCATGCCAGGTAGCGGAGATATAAACTTTATAAAGGACACAAACACAAAGGGTTTCTTTTTCCTTAAAATAAAAACATGCTTAAAACATTAGCACTCTTGCGATATTTTGTCTATTTAACAATGTCTGATAACCTTTTGCTCTGAATTATTACATCAAAATGTCTGTGCTGTTGCAATCTTGAGTGTGCTGTTCAGGTGTGTGTCTGTAAGCTGCAAACCTACAATGACACAACAGCAGAATTGGAAGAAGATGCAGAAGACAGCCCGTTCCACTGCGGGCCTGATAGAAGCCCTCCAGGGGCCTGATCCGCCACCCGGGCCGCATGTTTGACACCCTTGTTCCAGGAGATCCAGGCTCCAGTCCCCTCAGTACCACGGAAGCTCATTGTGTGACCTTGGGACAGTCCCTCTCTCTGAGCCTCTCCTACCTTGCAGGGCTGGTGTTGTGAGGATAAAAACGGAAGGGAAAGTGATGTGGCAAGCTGCATTGGGGAGAAAAGTGGGCTATAGCTGTCTACATAACTAAAAGAAAGGCAGTCAGTGCTGAATTCTCTACCCATTAGACCACTCCTGTACAAACTAGGAACCAGAGACTGATGGCAATACTCATCCTGGATGACATCTTCTGGAGCTAGCAATTTGCCATTCCTTGGTCTCTGAACTTATGTTTGGAGCACTTGATTTATCCATTGTTTCTCAGAAGATGTTCGTCAGAGGGGTTCTTCTTTATATAGTAAAGCAATCTTTAGTGGATTTGTGCGACGTGCCAACTGAGCCAGTGTGTTTGCTAACTGGTTTTGGATATTATAGGTAATCACTGACTCATTTAGAAAAAGAGGGTATAATGAGAGCCAGTTTGGTGCAGTGGTTAAGTGTGCGGACTCTAATCTGGGAGAACCAGGTTTGATTCCCCGCTCCTCCACTTGCAGCTGCTGATGTGACCTTGGGTCAGTCACAGGCTCTGGCACAGCTGTTCCTGAAAGAGCAGTTTGTGTTAGAGTTCTCTCAGCCCCACCTACCTCACAGGGTGTCTGTTGTGGGGAGGGGAAGGAGTTTGTGAGCCGCTCTGAGACGCCTTTGGGCAGTGAAGGGCGGGGTATAAATCCAAACTCTTCTCTTCTTCTTCTTCATAATTGTAGGCTTTGCTTTCACTCCTATGTTGGTATTAAATTGAGCTTTTGTTGACAAGCTGTTTATGTAGAGAAGAGACCCTCTCCAGAGACCAGCTTGAAGTGGTTCACAAACCAAAACGCTGCAATAAAATCATTAAAAAAAAAGCAAGGAAATGAAAAGCACCCATAAAACTCAGGCAGGGTATAAAAACAGCTTAAACCCCAGCCAGGACTTAAGATAGGGTTGCCCATGTTTTGTAAAGCAAAAAAGAGGACAAATTTCCCAACTGACTTCTTTGAACGAGTGATCACTATGACAAATCTCATTTTAAATACCCCTCCTATTTAAGCTGTGCTAATTGCTACTAACTGGAATATTCCTAACCTTCCCAACCCCAAAGGAAAACATTTTCATCTGTTTTTTTTAAAAAGAGCCCAAAAGAGGACGGACACACACACAGAAAGGTCATGTCCCCTAAAAAGAGGACATCAGGTAACTCTATGTGAGAACAACAAATAGAATTTTTTTTTTTTTTAATACATATTTTTATTAATTTCACCATTTGCGAGTCGGGGGACCCGCATACCACCACCCATATAAAAAGGGAGTTACAGCCAAAACTTCCCAAAACAAAAATGTTTACAAAACAATATTCTTATCTAGCCATTCATAAAATCCCGACCAAATATTTTGGAAATTACTATATTTCCTTCCACACAGCTTCATGGTTAAATTGTCCAGTTCAGCCACTTCCATGATTTTACTGACAAAGTCCCGCCTGCTCGGTACTTCTTCTTTCTTCCAGAATTTTGCCAGTAAAATCCTCGCTGCAGTCAACAAGTGCACCAACAAATATTTTACATGTTTCTGTAAATTGTCCGGTAAAATATTAAGCAAAAATATTTCAGGAGCTAATGGTATCTTAAGATCTATTATCTGACATACTATCATATGTATCTCCTTCCAAAATTTCTTAAGCTTAGTGCAGGACCACCAGGCATGATAGAAAGAGCCAACCTTAGATTTGCATTTCCAACATTGATTAGAAGAAGGAGGATACATTCGAGCAGTCTATCTGGGGTCAGATACCAGCGATGGAACATTTTAAAAACGTTTTCTTTCAACGGTACCGCTTTCAGATATTTAATATTCCGCCATACCTTCTCCCAATTGTTAAGTTCAATAGGATGTCCTACGTTCTTTGCCCATTTTATCATAGCGACTTTCACTCTCTCATCCTCCATCTTGTAATCTAACAACAGGGAATATAATTTACGTATTATTTTAGTGTCCGAACCTGTCAAGATTTTATCCAACTCTGAAATTCTTGAAGCAAACCCTGTTTGTTTGTCTCTGGAAAATCTAGATTCTAGTTGGTTCCTTTCCCACCAAGTTAAATGAATATCCAAACGATGTAATGCATCTTGGGATTTCAGCTGGTTATTTTTATCTAGCAAAACATCATAACTCACTATATGAGCCCTGGACAACAGATTTGGATGTGAAAAAGCTTCCAGGGGGGCGACCCATTTTGGTAATTTGTCATAGAAACATATTTTAATTTTATCCCAAGTCTTTAAAAGTGCCGCTCTCAATAAATGGTTTTTGAAATACGAGTGGGTACTATGCTTAGCATACCAAATAAATGCGTGCCAGCCTAACATTAGATTATGCCCTTCAATCTTAAGAATTCTATGATTACTTAGCAAAATCCACTCACGTATCCATATTAACACAATTGCTTGGTAATATAACTGCCAATCTGGTAAGGCTAGGCCACCTCTCTCGGTTTTTTCCTGCAGCAGTTTAAGCTTTATTCGAGTTTTTTTTCTTTTGCCAAATGAATTCACGTACCAGCTTATCTAAGTTTTTGAAAAATGTATAATTTCTAAGGATAGGTATATTTTGAAAAAGAAACAGCACCCTAGGTAAGACAGTCATCTTAATAACCGCTGCCCTACCCATAAAGGAAAGCTGCAAGTTTCCCCACTTATTTAAGTCTTGTTTAATGGTAGCTATCAGTTTATCATAGTTATCCTGAGCTAAAGTACTCAACCTGTTTGTGATATGTATACCGAGATATTTAATCGTTTTTTTAGTTTCAAAACCCGTCCTATTTTGAAGTTCCTTGATCTGCTCTAAAGTACAGTTTTTAGTCAATATTTTTGTTTTTGCGTTGTTGATTTTTAGACCTGCTAAATGGCGGGGTCTTGTAGTATAATAGCCAGATCATCTGCATAAGCTTGGATTTTGTACTCTTCCCCTTTTGTCCTTATTCCTTGAATTCCGATGTCATTTCTTATAGATTCACATAAAGTCTCAATAGTAAAAATGAACAGTAATGGGGACAGAGGACAGCCCTGGTGAATGCCTTTAGCTACCTCGATAGTAGCTGTTATATCCCCATTTATCAGAATTCTTGCCTCCTGTTTTTTGTAAATAGCCTCAATCATACTAATGAAAGGTCTTCCGCATTGTGCAGTTTTTAAATTCTCAATCATAAAATCCCAACAAATGTTGTCAAACGCTTTTTCAGCGTCTAAAAATACTATTGCCAATTGTTTATCTGAGTAGGCTTCACAGTACTCTAGAATATTTAGGATAGTCCTTATATTCTGATTCATGTGCCTTTTAGGCAGAAAACCTGCTTGATCTGAATGAATGAGTTGTACAAGCACCTTTCTCAAGCGTGTAGCCAAAATGGAGGCAAAGATTTTATAATCGGCATTTAAAAGCGATATGGGACGATAGTTTTGGATCTCCTGTGGATCTAAATCTTTCTTATGGATCAAGGATATTAAAGCTGAGTTCCATGAGTTGGGGAGAGTCTTCTTTACAGATATATCCATCAACACCTTTTGATATGGCAGAAAAAGTTCCTCTTCGAAAGTCTGATAGAATTCTGCGGGTAGACCATCTGGTCCCGGGGTTTTATTTTTTTTCAAATTTTTAATGGCCTCCGTAATTTCAGAAATTGTGATCTTTTCGTTAAGAATTTTTTTCTGCGCTTCACTTACTTTTTTAATATTAGGGTTTTCAGATATGAAGTTTTGAATTGCTTCGAAGTCAATGTTCTGCTTCGCGTATAACTTGTTGTAAAATCTCTCGATAATCTCTTTCATATCAGATAAGCCACTTTGTGCTGTTCCTTGCTCATTTTTCAGCGCTTTAATAAACCTGCTACTTTCTTCCTGCCTGATCCGATACGCCAGCCAGCGCGTAGGTTTATTTGCATTCTCGAAAAAAACTTGCCTTGCAAAACTAATCTTTTTTGCTACCTCTTCATTAAGCAGGCAGTTCATTTGGTGTTGTAAACTCTGAATTTTGAGTTTAATTCGATCCAGGTTAGAACTCTTACACATTTTGTCTTCATTCTCTTGTATCTGGACTTCCATTTCACGCAACTTCTGATTTTCAGATCTTCTCTTATTTATACTCTCCCGGATGAAGATCCCCCGCGCAAAGGCTTTGAAGGCATCCCAAACTATATCCATCTGCGTCCTTTCCTGTGTGTTTATTTGAAAAAAATTCTTTAAAATCCTTTTTTGCCTTTGCCACAAAGTTACTATTTCTCAATAAAACTGTATTAAGTTTCCAACGTGTTCTTCTTGGGGTACCAACAAGTGTCAGGGTCACAGGGTTGTGATCAGCATATGTTAATGGCAAAATATCAGCATCTTTAAAATTGCATAACAAAGTCGTAGAGATCCAAACCATATCGATTCGGGACCACGATTTATGTCGTCCCGAATAAAAGGTGAATTGTTGTTGGGTAGGATTTCTTGTTCTCCATACATCTAACAGGTTCCATTCATCCACCAAGTTTAGGAATGATGAAGGGAGCTCACATCCCTGTTTTTGTTGTGAGAATTGTTTCTTCCTATCCAGTATCTTGCTATAGACAGCATTGAAGTCACCAAGTATACATACTTCATCAGAAGTGTAGGGTGCTAAAATACCTCTCAATTTCCGGTAAAACTTTTCCTGTCCCTGGTTTGGCGCGTAGATATTAACAATTAACAGAGTTTTGGACTCCCTATGAATCCTAGTTATCAAAATTCTACCGTCATCAGAATCATAGATCAACTCCGGATGGAGAGAATCTGTGATGTAAGTAGCCAATCCATTCTTCTTCTTTTCCGCATCCGACAAAACAAATGCAGTACCAAGTTTTTTATTTTCCAGATATCGTATCTGCGTAATTTTTATGTGGGTCTCTTGGAGGCAAACGATATGAAATTTCCCTTTTTCAATCTGATGAAAAAACCGCCTTCTCTTCTGGGGGCTATTTAAACCATTAACGTTGATAGAAATTAATTTCAGTTCAGTATTCCCTCGTCTTTCCATCCTTAGTCGGATTGTCCTTCATCCGTTCCTGTAATCTCGTGCTCACCTGCAGTGGGAGAGGCTCCTTTTTTTTGCCCCTTCTGTTTGGTGGGGGCTTGGCCAGTAATTCTTTCCACTTTTCTCCTTCTCTTCTTTCCTCTTCTTCTTGTTCCTCATCTGTTTCTGAATCACTTCCATCTGATTCTTGTATATCTAAATCATCTCTGTGCTTCTTAGAAATGTTTTGGTCTAGCATCTAAAGAGGAGTGAGGAAGATGTCAGGCGGGCCTTAAGGGGGAAGGGCTGTCCAAAGACCAGGTGCCGCCACTGAAAAAGCAAAGCCCCTGTCTTTGATTGCCACCTGTCTCTTTGATTGCCACCTGCCACCTGCTTCCAGCCTTAATTGGCAGGCTGGACAGAATCCTAGTGTAATTTTTAAAAAATAAATCATAAATATTTCCCACCCTGCTGGGATTTGGTGTGTGCAGAGGAGGAACCACTCAGTCTTAGAGGTTGTGTCGTTTGCCGCTAGAGCAAGGAGTGGTTTCGCCAATGTGGAGCCAACATGGTGCTTCCAGGACATACATCCCCACATCCCTCAGGCTCTCAGAAGCACCTGGATGGCTGGATGCAGCCTCTGGCCCACCAAGCGGTACCCACCACCTCTGCCCTTGAGGTCACTCTTAGCTGTTGCTGCAGACTTTGGGGTTCCCGACAAAAATTATGGGTGGTACAAAAGAAAGTCCTGTTTCATATAACATACAATTCTCTTATGGGATTTCCTGCCACAAGATGTCGTGATGACCGTTTGCTTAAGATGGTTTTGAAATGGGGATTTGCCACAGTCACGGAGGAGAGAGCCACCAGTTGCTACAAGCCACCACGATTGGAAAGGGAACCTCCGTGTTTGCGGGCATTATACCTCTGAATACCTGTTGCTGGAGAGCAACAGCCCGCCAGTAAGGGGGAGGAGTTCTGTGCCCTGCTTGTCGACCTTCCAAAGGCAGGTGGTTGGACAGTGTGGAAAACTGGAGGCAGGATGAAAGGGACCTTTGGCCCAATCCAGGGCTCTTCTGTGGTTCTTATGTCATTTGGGTAAGATTGAACGAGGGAGTAACTGACTTCTGGTTTGTACCATGGATTCCCAGGTGTGTGACGGATCACAATGTGGACAACACAACAGAAATACTTCGGGAGTGGCTCACTGCAATGGAAGGACACTACCGACGCATTGAGTGGAGAGCAGAGGATGAGCCCAGGTGAGGCTGGAAGGCGGGGTCGACCTGGGCCAGAAAATGCGGTCATACGGGCCAGAAAATGCGGGTGGGAGGCGTGGCAGTTCGCCCCGGAGCAAAATGAGGCTCAATAGCCCAATCACACGGGCCACCGGGTTGCCACGCTCCAGCTCCAAGTGCCGATCACACCGTGCTGCTGCAGCGCGGCAAAAAGCGGTGCAGCAGACCACGCAAGCCACGCTGTTGCGAAGTACGCAGCAAAAAGCGGCTCAGCAGACCACGCAAGCCGCGCTGTTGCAAAGTGTGCATGTGCCGTTGGGGGGGGGCGGGCCACTGTCGGTGTCTTGCATATGCGCATGCCTCATTCAGCGTTGGTGCGCATCCCATGGAAACTTACAACATCCGGAAAACCCGGGATATGGGCCAGCATCGGAAGCCGCGGGATACTGGCGCTCCCGTGATCAGACGCCGGCCTTTGCCTGGGGTTTCTGGAAACTAGTACTTTGACCCTAGTAGTTTTTTACTCCGCATTTTCCACGGGAAGCCGCGGGTTGGCCACAGGAGTGCTATGCCTCCCAGATGTGCTGGTATGATCGCGCATGGAAAGTCCGCAGGGCTACTGTGCCTTCAGCGGGGCAAATGCTCCGTGTGAACGGGGGCAAGAAATGTTTTTTTCTAAGTGTAGATGCAGAACAGAAGGAAGATCGTATCGGAGAGGCAGCGTGGTTGCCGTGGTTGAACGGGATCCACTGCTGAAACAAACAAAAAATCCTTGTGTGGGACAGGGCGTCAGGAACCTTACTGATAAGGAACGGAGAAATAACAGGAAAGGACTCTCTCAAATAAATTTAAATAACTGTTGAAAGTAAATTGGTAATAAGTGATGTCGTGATTGAAGTTATGACCACAGACCTCCCAACAGGATAGTCCTTCACCATTTTTAACTGTGGCTTGTCTCTTACAGCTCTTACGCTGATGAACTTGGGCCCAAACATTGGAGCAATGAGCGCTTTGAGCATGTCATGAGGCTTAAACAGGGAGCTCTGAATTTTGCCAGGGCTGAGAGGGCTGATTATATTTTGGTAAGACAATTCAAAAATTGGGGGGGCAGCGGCGGGGGAACGGACACTTCCTAAGGTTTCCTGGACTCTCGTCCCAGCACTCTGTCTACTGGAACACGCTTTGCTTCCATCTGGCCTCCCCATTCCACTGCACAACCTGTTGTCTACTTATTTCCTGTCCCTCCCAAGAACATCCTCCACAAGCCTCTTTCCTTCTTCCCTAAGCCAGTTTGCCGCCTTTTGACATAGTCTTCCCCATCCCCATAGGGTTGCCAACCTCCAGGTGGGGCCTGGAGATCCCCTGGAATCACAATGATCTCTAGACCATAGAGATCAGTTTCCCTAGAGAAAACAGCCATTTTGAAGGATGGATTCTGTGGCATTAGAGCCTGCTGAAGTCCCTCCCTTCCCCAAATCGAATCTGCACCAAATCCTGCCTTCCCCAGGCAAAATCCCTCCAAATCTCTAGAAATTTCCCAATATGGAGCTGGCAACCCTGTCCTTCTACCTCACCTGGCCATTGATCTTCCACTCCTGGAATAACCATTTTCAGACTCTCAAAACCATTTAGTGAAGTTTACTGCCTGTCTAGATGTTTTTTGTGTCTTGGGAGGGGGTGCAGTACCTCCCGGCCTCCCTCAGCTGGGCCTACTTTCCAAAGATGGCTTCCACTGAGGTAATATGTGTTTTTCATAATTCCTTCCCTAGTTCACCGACACAGACAGCATCCTGACCAACAACCAGACTCTGAAGTTCCTCATGGCACAAAACAAAACTGTTATTGCACCCATGTTGGATTCCCAGACGTACTACTCAAACTTCTGGTGTGGGATCACTCCACAGGTAGGCTAATGGGAAGAGCCCTGGGCTTCATTTATTTATTCCCAGTATATATAGTCTGCCTGCCTCACTGAGACTCAGGGCATATTACACAAGACCAGTCAGTGCAGTCAATAGAATGTCTGTGTAAAGTGCCATCAAATCACACCCGACCTCGTAGGGTTCTCAAGGAAAGATATGTTCAGAGGTGGTTTGCCATTGCCTGCCTCTGCATCGTGACCCTGGACTTCCTTGGTGGGTCTCCCATCCAAGTACTAATCAGGGCTGACCTGGCTTACCTTCTGAGATCTGGCGAGATCAGGTTAGCCTGGACTAGCCGGGTCAGGGCAATCAAGAGAATAAGGTATCTCATAAGCAAAGTAATAGGACTAGATTTACAGAAATCTGAAAACCATGCTAAAATATTAGACATGATGTGTTAACAATGCCAAATGATGGAATTACAAAGGTAGGTAATGTAGTGAGAGCAAGATAATACATACAGGGTGCGTTTAGACAGCGTGCTGGAGCGGTTTAAACTGCTCCGGCACGATGCGTTTTTTTTTTTAAACTGGAGAATCGCGATCACACTCACCTCCTCCTTCCCTCCTTCGGAGCTCCCTGCCGTCCTCCTGCAGGTGGTGGGGGGGTTCCCCTCTCCTTTGAGTATGCGCACAGGCAGCCCTCTCCCGAACAAGAAGTTTGGCGCATGTGCAGAAGAGCGATCTTAACTGGTCCCTTTAAAGTTTAAATGAAGACTCCTTTTACATTGTCTCCCCGAAAATGGCCTCCCCGAGATCCCGGACTCGTCTAAATGCCTAAATTAGGCACCAGTGAAGCTTTTTTTCATTTAACTTAGGAGCGGAGCTCCGCTCAAGCGCACACCGCTAAGGGAGGGGGGGGAATTGACGGACTAAAACCGGAAGCTGGAGGCAGCTTCCCAGAGGGGAGGGGGGGTTGAAGCACCCGGAAGTGGCTGGATGGAGCGATCAGACAGGGAAAAGTGCGGCTTGAAACAGAGAATCATGGAAAACACCACTTGGGTAAGTGGTGTCAAAATACTCCGTTTCAAAGGGGGTTTGCTCCAGAAAGCGACGGCTGGGGACGGTAGGCAGATGTTGGGCGTGTGAACGCGCAGGTAAAAGCCATTTCTGAGCCGTGCCGAAAACGGCTCAAACGGCGCGTCTGAACGCACCCACTGTGAACCAGGGGTCATTTCGTAGAAAAAGAGGTGCAGGAGCTCATTAGCATACAACTCATTAGCATATGCCACACCCCCTGACATCACCGGAAGTGTCGTATGTCAGGCTCCTCAGAAACCCAATGCCTGTCACTCTTAGCAACTTGAAGGAAAATAATGAGATCATGTGCCTTCCAACCATAATCTGGGACTGTGGGGCTTCCCCAGCGGTCTCTTATCTAGGCATGGAAACCCTGACTTAGCTTCAGCAAGGTTTCTGGATCACGTGCCTTCTCATATTCAGGGCCCATAACCTCTTCTGCTGCCTTTCCATGACTGTAGGTCTCCCAAGACTTCTCTTTTGGTAATCGCATCACTGTGCCGAGGTGGTTAGAGCAAAGATGTTTCCTGGTGGAATGTCTCCCTGAAGCACCTCAGCCTTATTTGAAAGCTCTGCAAGACCTGTGTGGCGTGGCTCATATTGGGCAGGATCAAGCTCTTACTGGGGTAGTGATAGTGCTCATGCTATGAATTCACAGAGTCTCAAATGTCTTTTGTGCATGCCTCAGGGTTATTATCGCAGGACGGCAGACTATTTTCCCACCAAGAACCGGCAGCGTGTTGGATGCTTCCCGGTCCCCATGGTATACGCTGCCTTCTTGATTGACCTCCGGAAGGGCGAGACTGCTAAAATGGCCTTCTACCCTCCCCATCCCAGCTATACCTGGCCATTTGATGACATCATTGTCTTTGCATATTCCTGTCAAGCTGCAGGTGAGATCAGGAGGGAGAGGTTGATGTGCCGATTGAAAACATTTGGGCATTGAACACATGAAGCCGCCTTGGACTGAATCAGAACCTTTGTCTATCAGGGCCAATATTGTCTACTCAGGCCGGCAGCGGTTCTCCGGGGTTGTAGGGAGAGGCTTTCCCCCTTTATTTCTGGGCACGACTCCAGGTGCTGGTCTTGACCTTCAAAGCCTTCTCTGTGAGTTAAACATCACCCTGGTTCATTTGAGAGTTCTCTGGAGGAAGGATCTTGGTACACAAAGGTGAAAAAGGTCCCAAGTTACTCGACTCTCCCTAAAAACTAAATTCCCCTATCAACCAATTAATTAATTAGGCCAGTTTGGGTACAACATACCTGGTTTGGGAACAACATACCTGAAGGACTGCCCAGTTCCTGTGGTCATCTTTGGAGTTCCTGCTTCGGGCGCTCCCACCTGCTGAGGTTAATTGTGTGGCAACACAGGAGAGGGCCTTCTCGGTCATGGCCCCAGAGCTCTGGAACTCTCTCCCCAGGGAGAGTCATCCATCCCCTGTTGCCATCTTCCACCCATGGGTGGTTTGGTTTCATTCAGCATCCCCTCAGTGATCTCTCCTGGCTAACCAATGTTTATAAGTGCTCTTTTTAAATCAATGATTGTGTTTGGGGTGATTTCAATGGTTTTAAAATGTGATTTGACTGTGTATGCTTTAAATCGTTAGCTGCCTTGATGGCCCTTGTGAGGGCAGAAAGGCGGGATACAAATCTTGTAAGAGCCAGTTTGGTGTAGTGGTTAAGTGTGCGGACCCTAATCTGGGAGAACTGGGTTTGATTCCCTACTCTTCCACTTGCACCTGGCTGGATGACCTTGGGCAAGCCATAGTTCTGGCACAGCTGTTCTTGAAAAAGAGCAGTTTCTGTCAAGAGCTCTCTCAGCCCCACCTACCTCACAGGGTATCTGTTGTGGGAAGGGAAGGGAAGGGAAGGGAAGGGAAGGGAAGGGAAGGGAAGGGAAGGGAAGGGAAAGGAGTTTGTAAACTGCTCTGGGACACCTTTGGGTAGTGAAGGGCGGGGTATAAACCCAATCTCTTCTCTTCTCTTCTCTTCTCTTCTCTTCTCTTCTCTTCTCTTCTCTTCTCTTCTCTCTCTCTTCTCTTCTCTTCTCTTCTCTTCTCTTCTCTTCTCCTTCTCCTTCTCCTTCTCCTTCTCCTTCTCCTTCTCCTTCTCCTTCTCCTTCTAAATAATGGTCTAAGGTAGCTTCATGTACTCATAATTTTTTTTCCCCGCTGTCAAGTCACAGCCAACTTTTGGTGACCCGATAGAGTTTCCAAGGCAAGAGACGTTCAGAGGTGATTTGCCATGGCCTGCCTCTGCATCGTGACCCTGGATTTCCTTGGTGGCCCACCTGTCCAAGCACTAACCAGGGATGTCCCCGCTTAGCTTCCAAGATCTGACGAGACTGTGCTAGCCTGGGCCACCCAGGTCAGGGCAGGAAGGGTCTTTGTCTGAGAGTGGACCAGTGGTCTTAAGGCCAGCTTCATCTGTTTGTACACACAAACTGAAATTCTGAAAATTGCTTGAGATTAGCTACTTCCAAATTCATTTTAGCTCTACGTGCCGCTACCACCCACCTTGCTTCCTGATCTGTTTGTGTCCTTATTAACCTATTCATCCATTATTAGCTGTTGTAGATTTTCTGGGCTGTATGGCCGTGGTCTTGGCATTGTAGGACCTGACATTTCGCCAGTAGCTGTGACTGGCAATCCTCAGAGGTGTAGCACAGAAATCCTGGGGAAATTCTACTAGACAATTGACTCGGCCCTACCCCACCTTCCTGAGTAGATATAAATTACCTGCCTACCATTTTTCTTTTCACCTTGACACAGAGAGTACTCCATCTTTCTGTGTTACACCTCTGAGGATGCCAGTCACAGCCACTGGCAAAACGTCAGGTCCTACAATGCCAAAACCATGGCCATACAGTTCAGAAAATCTTCAACAGCTAATGAACTCCCGCCGTGAAAGCCTTCGACAACATATTCATCCCTCGATTGATTCCTCCGCTGTTACTTCTGTACCTGCTTTGACTAAAGATTCTGGAGTTCTCCAGACACGTCAGTTGCTGGAGTTGGAATAAAAAGCTCCAATTGTTCCTGTTTATTCAATGTAACCAAGAGTCTTGCAATACCTTAAGGACTAGCACCTTTGTTACAGCATAAGCTTGGGGAAGTCAAAATTCATGATATCAGATGCATGAAAGGAATAAATTAAAGAAGCAAAGAATGCATCCGTTGCTGGTTGGTTTGCATTGTTTTTAGTATAGAATTTTTTGTTTCCTGGGTATACAGTTCTGATCTGGGAAAGCACAAAAGGCCAATGGGGCTATATTATGGGGTACCAGAGTGAGAGCTATGGGGTACCAGAGTGAGCAGAGGGGATTCTTAGGCAAGGAATCTGCATTGCCTGTGCAGGGCCTGTGATTCTTTTGTGTCTCGTGCACAGGAGTCCAGATATACTTGAGTAACCAGGAACACTTTGGCTACATCAATGTCCCTGTGAAGTCGCATCAGACGCTGGAGGATGAAAGCATCAACTTTGTGCACCTTATTCTGGAGGCCATAGGTAAGCATCTACCCCCCCACGCACACACACAAACATACCAAACACTTTTGTGCCTCCTTGGTGGGAGAGAAAGGGATCAAAATTACTTCTTTTGGCTGGGATCCTGGCCTGGGTACCATATCTACTTTTGTTTAGATTTTCCCTGCTTTGGGGGAAATCCAAACTTGCCAACTTTCAAAAATCCAAGAAAGTAAATGTTCAAGCTGTAACCTTCAATGCGGTCTCTGTTTACTGTCCTTTACTAAATTTGTGGTGCTGCTGCTTCAACCACTGAACTCTTCTGAGATGGGTTAGTCCAACTGAGAGGTTGGCACACATCTATCCTTGGGCCATCATATTTGAGCCAGCCATTATTTCTTAGCATGCCACAGGTTTCCTTTGCTTCATTGTAGCATGATGGCCGAAGTCAGGTTAGGCCCAAGACATTTTAGTGCCAATTTTCCTCTGCCTAGTCACTGGAAGAAGAAAGATTTGATCCTGTCTGTGCTCTTTATGATCACACATAATTTGGTATTGCATACAGGATATGTCAGCTAGAGAGAGAGAGACTGCTTTCAGGTTTGGTTTGGTTTTTTAAAAGGAATATATAAGTTCCTATCCCTCATGGCGGTAAAGCTAAGTTTGAAAACAGGTGAGCTGTGCCTTGCCAAATCCCAGAATTCTGAGGATGGTTAAGCTGAAGTTTTCGGTGGACAGGCTTCCTCCACCCCAGCACAACTCATCCCCCCCAACTACCAGATGCAGGATAAATTATGCAAAATAAGTACATATGTGCAACTTTGCTTGTACAGGCTTTCTTGGCACATGATTCAGTATTTTTGTTAATCGTAGAATGTGCACTTTGCATTTGCCTCAGTCCCACACATTGTGTGTCTCTCTTGCAGTGGACGGCCCCCTATGACCCCCTCTGAGCATGTTTACCTCCCCCAAAGCGCCTGAGCAAAATTGGGTTTGATGAGGTAAGAGCGTTGTGGAGCATGGCGTGAACTAAGTGTGTTTTTTTGCATCCATTTGTATGAGGATTTGGCATGCAGGAGTGATACAAATTCTGCAATGTTACAGGGATCGGACCTCTTTGCCCCTCCCATTTTCGGATCCTCCAAGCTGACTTTCAGAATTTTTTTTAAAGTAAATCTCCAGCCTTCCTGGGTGTGAATCATTTCCTGATAATTATTTTAGTGCGCATCCTGGTGCAATATAAATATGTGACCTGCTGGTACCCATGTACAAACCCTCCAATTTTTAAAGGATGAAAATAATGGGCACTGATATAACATCTCTGTTCCCATGCCCAGGGTCATTATGTGAGGCCTCCTCTGCCTCCACCAGTACCCGCTGCTGGCTCTATTTACTATTATTATTATTACAAGAGGTGGGACCCGCAATACTCGCGGGGGGGAAGTATTCCGGTTCGCCAAGCTTCCCCCCCCCCCAGCAGCGGCGGTGGCAGCAGCAGCGAGGCCGACCGACCACCATGTTTTCCCCTCCCCAGCAACGGGGGTGGCAGCGGCAAGGCCAGCCGACCCGCCAAGCTTCCCCCTCCCTCCCGAGCAGCAGCAGCGCAGCGGTGGGGAGGCTGGCCACCGCCAAGCTTCACCCTCCTTCCCCAGCGGGGAGGCCAACCAGCCCACCAAGCCTCCCCCTCCCTCCTGAGCAGCAGCAGCGCGGCAAGGCCACCCGGCTGCCAAGCTTCACCCTCCCTCCCCAGCAGCGGCGGCGAGGCTGGCCGGCCCGCCAAGCCTCCCCCTCCCTCCCCAGCAGCAGAGGCGAAGACAGCCGGCCCGCCAAGCCTTCTCCCGCCCTCCCGTCCCCTGTGGTGGTGGCGGCGGCAGCTCCGCAGGTAAGCCTTCTCTCCCCGCCTCCAACCGGACGACCCCCCCCCGCGCCGATTTTCCCTCCCTCCGTGGGCATCGGTGGCGAGGCCTGAGTGCCTCCCAACCGCCGGGCCCGATGACCTCCCCCTTGCTGATTTCCCCCCCCCCGGCACCAGCAGTGAGGCCTGAGCGCCTCTCAGCTGCCAGCCTGCCGGCCTGCGCAGGGAACGTTTGTACTTTTTTTGGAATTTAAATATTCCCCGTACATTTTAAAAAACGTTTTAGATTTTTCTGCACACATGGGGACTGCCCCACGTGCGCAGGAAAATCTCCTTGCCCCCCAGGTGCCCCCGATGTGCGGATTTAGATATCCGCACACAGGGGGCCACTTGGGAATTAGATATATAGATGATGATGATGATGATGATGATGATGATGATGATGATGATGATGATGATGATGATGATGATTGATGAGGATGATGATGATAATTGTGGATTGCCCAGTCCCTGCTATTTCAGGGACATTTGATAAAAACATCAAAGCCATAGAATAAAATACATAAACAGTAGTAATACAGCAAATCTAAAAGAATCAGATGGTGAAGTTTCAAAGTTTCTTCTCATTCCAAACTCCAGCCACCTGATGGGTGGGGGAAGAGGAACAGAGCAGTCTGGAGAGGAGGAGAGGGTGCCAGCCAGAATGGAAACTGTCCCTGCCCTCAGCCAAAAGTCTGGCAAAACATCTCTGCCTTGCACGCCCTGCAGAATTCCATAAGATCTCACAGGGCTTTGATGGTATTCGGCAGAGAGTTCCACCAGGCTGGGGCCAGGACCAAAAGGCCCTGGCCCTGATCAAGGACACTGGACATCTTTGGGGCTGGGGACTACCAGCAGATTGCTACTCAAGGAGCGTAACGCTCTCCCAGAGACATACTGGAGAAAAGGGTCCCACAGATATGTCAGTCCCTGACTGCTTAAGTCCTTGAATGTCAACACCAGAACCTTGAACTTGACTCGGTATTCCACTGGAAGCCAGTGCAGCTGGCGCAACACAGGTTGTATATGTGCTGTCCGTGACGTTCCCGTCGGGACTCGTGCTGCTGTTCTCTACTGCTTGTATTCATTCACTCTGTCCTAACTAGACCTGTTCTCAGGGCTTTTTTGTAGAAAAAGCCCAGCAGGAACTCATTAGCATATTAGGCCACACCCCTGTGTTACCAGAGGTATGGTCATCTAGCCACAGCCACCTTTTGCTACTTATTCTGCTTACTTTCTTTTTTGTCAAAACTCCTTTGCATGTTAGTCCACACACCCCTAATGTAGCCAATCCTAATGAGTTTCTGCTGTTGGGTGTGGCCTATTATGCTAATAAGTTCCTACTGGGCGTGGCCAACTCGGGAGCCTGCCAGAACTTTGTTCCTGTGTGTTCCTGCCCACAAATAGCCCTGCCTGTTCTGATTTAAAAGAAAATGTGCCTTTGTTTCATATAGCAGAAAAATATAGGTGTTCGGGGATAGTTTCAGAGGGTAGCCATGTTGATCTGCAGTAGAAGAGCCAGGTTTGTGTCCAGTAGCACCTCGGGGACCGACAAGATTTTCAGGGCAGGAGGTTTTGAGACTTGGGAGTTCATACTCCGAAAATCTAGTTGGTCTCTAAGATACCACTAGACTTGAATCTGGCTGTTCTTGTGCACTGGTAGCCTGCACTGGTAGAAGCAGGCCATTGGTCCATCTGGTCCAGCCTCCTGTCTCATGGCTGACTAGCTGTCCTGGAGCACCAGCAAACAGGCTGCCGAGGCCAAGACCTTCCTCTGATGTTGTCTCCTTGCACTGGGATTCGGAGCTTTGCTGCCCCTGGTCATACTTTTGGCGGACCTGCCATCGCTACAAAACAGTTTTTCGAAGGTGCTGAGAGTTGCCAGCTCTGAGTTGGGAAATTCCTTGAGATTTTGGGGGTAGAGCCTGAGGAGGGCGTGGTTTGGGGAGGGGAGGGACCTCAGTGGGAAATAATGCCTTAGAGCAGGGGTGTCAAACATGCGGCCCGGGGGCTGGATCAGGCCCTCGGAGGGCTGCAATCCGGCCTGTAAGGCCCTGGCTGTTTCCTGCTTCCTTTTCCAGTTCTGCTGCAGTAACCCTGAGCGAGAGGTGTCAGTTCTCAGAGACTGTTAAACAGACAAAATATTGCCAGAGTGCTAGTGTTTTAAACATGTTTTATTTAAAGTTTAAAACATCTATAATTGTGTTTGTTTCCTTTATAAAGTTTATATCCCCACTACCTGGCATTGCATTTTATGACCCACCTGGCCCGGCCCAACAAGGTCTCCTTTATGTCAGATCCGGCCCTCGTAACAAATGAGTTTGACACCCCTGCCGTAGAGTCCGCTCTCCAAAGCAGCCATTTTCTCCAGGGGAACTGATCTCTGGGAGACCACTAAGGAAGTCTAAGTCTAACGCAGAGGCAGGCCGTGGCAAACCACCTCTGAAAAGCCTGCAGGGTCACCATAAGTCAGCTGTGAAAAAAATCTTATGTAAGTTAAGTCATTCTACACAATTGGTCTCAGAATGACAGTTGCCCACATTGGCAGGCAGCCTGTAACTGAAGCACAGGAATGTCCACGGCAAAAGTAGCCACGTGGGAAGCCCTATGAGGACTGAAAAGATAGGAAGAGTCTGGGAGTGAGTAGTGGCCCCCTAACCCGAGTAGCGTAAGTTAGCCCTATTCTGTCAGGTCTCGGAAGTAGCCTAAGTTAGCCCTATTCTGTCAGGTCTCGGAAGTAGCCTAAGTTAGCCCTATTCTGTCAGGTCTCGGAAGTAGCCTAAGTTAGCCCTATTCTGTCAGGTCTCGGAAGTATCCTAAGTTAGCCCTATTCTGTCAGGTCTCGGAAGTAGCCTAAGTTAGCCCTATTCTGTCTGGTCTCGGAAGTAGCCTAAGTTAGCCCTATTCTGTCTGGTCTCGGAAGTAGCCTAAGTTAGCCCTATTCTGTCAGGTCTCGGAAGTAGCCTAAGTTAGCCCTATTCTGTCAGGTCTCGGAAGTAGCCTAAGTTAGCCCTATTCTGTCAGGTCTTGGAAGTAGCCTAAGTTAGCCCTATTCTGTCAGGTCTCGGAAGTAGCCTAAGTTAGCCCTATTCTGTCAGGTCTCGGAAGTAGCCTAAGTTAGCCCTATTCTGTCAGGTCTCGGAAGTAGCCTAAGTGAGCCCTATTCTGTCTGGTCTCGAAAGTAGCCTAAGTTAGCCCTATTCTGTCAGGTCTCGGAAGTAGCCTAAGTTAGCCCTATTCTGTCAGGTCTCGGAAGTAGCCTAAGTGAGCCCTATTCTGTCTGGTCTCGAAAGTAGCCTAAGTTAGCCCTATTCTGTCAGGTCTCGGAAGTAGCCTAAGTTAGCCCTATTCTGTCAGGTCTCGGAAGTATCCTAAGTTAGCCCTATTCTGTCAGGTCTCGGAAGTAGCCTAAGTTAGCCCTATTCTGTCAGGTCTCGAAAGTAGCCTAAGTTAGCCCTATTCTGTCAGGTCTCGGAAGTAGCCTAAGTTAGCCCTATTCTGTCAGGTCTCGGAAGTAGCCTAAGGTAGCCCTATTCTGTCTGGTCTCGGAAGTAGCCTAAGTTAGCCCTTTTCTGTCAGGTCTCGGAAGTAGCCTAAGTTAGCCCTATTCTGTCAGGTCTCGGAAGTAGCCTAAGTTAGCCCTATTCTGTCAGGTCTCGGAAGTAGCCTAAGTTAGCCCTATTCTGTCTGGTCTCGGAAGTAGCCTAAGTTAGCCCTATTCTGTCTGGTCTCGGAAGTAGCCTAAGTTAGCCCTATTCTGTCAGGTCTCGGAAGTAGCCTAAGTTAGCCCTATTCTGTCAGGTCTCGGAAGTAGCCTAAGTTAGCCCTATTCTGTCAGGTCTCGGAAGTAGCCTAAGTTAGCCCTATTCTGTCAGGTCTCGGAAGTAGCCTAAGTTAGCCCTATTCTGTCAGGTCTCGGAAGTAGCCTAAGTTAGCCCTATTCTGTCAGGTCTCGGAAGTAGCCTAAGTTAGCCCTATTCTGTCAGGTCTCGGAAGTAGCCTAAGTTAGCCCTATTCTGTCTGGTCTCGGAAGTAGCCTAAGTTAGCCCTATTCTATCTGGTCTCGGAAGTAGCCTAAGTTAGCCCTATTCTGTCAGGTCTCGAAAGTAGCCTAAGTTAGCCCTATTCTGTCAGGTCTCGGAAGTAGCCTAAGTTAGCCCTATTCTGTCAGGTCTCGGAAGTAGCCTAAGTTAGCCCTATTCTGTCAGGTCCTGGAAGCTCGGCAGGGTCGGCCCAAGTTAGTACTTGGATGGGAAACCTCCAAGGAGGACTGCAGAGGAAGGCAATGGCAAACCACCCCCCCAAGCGTCTCTTGCCTTGAAAACCGCTCAAGGAGGGCCCTATTAAGGCTCACTGACGCCCTGAGCATAGCCCAACCGTGGTGCCCCTCGACACTAAAACTTACCTTGTTTATGTGAAAAATCAGTAAAATAAATAATAAAATAACAAACTTAAGGGTCCATTACACAGATCAGCTGATGAGTTAAATGCCAGCCGAACCCAGCCGGCTGTCCTTACATTCGACAGAAGCGAAACTCTCACGTCATGAGACAGAAACAAATGTGATATCTGACGGCATCGGCAAACCAAACTTTTGAATTTTAGTCACTCACCATGCCAAAGAAAACATTTTTTAACAATGCGGATTAAAGTCGAACGCGGCAGTACAAAAAATTCGACTAAATTCGAGTGTGGCAGTGAAAGAGTTAAGGGCATGATAGTTTGGGGGGGGACTCTGTGGTGCCCCCGCTTCCCTTTGTGCCCCAAGCTCTTGCTTATTTTGCTGAATGCTTAATCCAGAGCTGCCCACAGGGTTGCCATTTTGACAACAACAACAAATGTGAGCCACTTTGAGTCTCTTTGAATGGGGTGAGGAGGCAGGCTATAAGTATTGTGATAAACAAATAACATAGGTTGGCCTGAAGGCTTCCTGTTACCCCAAGTGGAGGTCTTTGTTGTACTCTGTGTGCTCTCCGCTGTGAGGCCTTAGTTTGCTCTTTTCTGCCTGCACTGGGTAGAAGAGTCGAAGAAGAGTAGGTTTTTATACTCTGCTTTTCCTCTATTTTAAGGAGTGTCAAAGTGGCTTCCAATCTCTTTCGCTTCCTCTCCCCACAGCAGGCACTTTGTGAGGTAGGTGGGGCCGAGAGAGTCCTGAGAGAGCTATGACTGACCCAAGGTCAACCAGCAGGCTTCATGTGGAGGAGCGGGGAGTCAAAACCAGTTCTCCAGATTGGAGTCCGCCACTCTAATCTGGCCAGTTTGGAGTAGTGGTTAAGTGCGGGGACTCTAATCTGGGAGAACTGGGTTTGATTCCCCACTCCTCCACTTGCAGCTGTTGGATGACCTTGGGCAAGCCATAGTTCTATCAGAGCTGTCCTTGAAAAGAGCAGTTTCTGTCAGAGCGCTCTCAGCCCTGCCTACCTCACGGGGTGTCTGCTGTGGGGAGGGGAAGGGAAAGGAGTTTGTAAGCTGCTCTGAGACTCCGAGTGACGGGCGGGGTATAAATCCCATCTCCTCCTCTTCCTCCTCCTCCACACCATACTGGCTGCCTTGGCTGTTCCCCTTACTCAGTTGCATTATTATCATGTCACCGTAAGTGCTCTTCCTGCTGTTGGACTCCCCATAAGAACTGCATTTTGGCGTCTCCACCTTTTCTCCTCTTTGGAGACCAGGCTGGTACTTTCTGACTTGGCCTCCTGGTTTGGCAACGGTGCGTGTTGGCATCGGCCCACCGTTTTGGACCGGATCCTGCCATGGCTGCTTGGATTCCAGCTGTGACGGGATCCGCACGGTCCTGTTGCCCTCACACGGCTGCCATCTCTTTGCTTCCTTTTCAGATTTTCCTCATCAACTTGGCGCGGCGTCCAGACCGGCGGCACCGCATGCTGAGTGCCCTCTCTGAGCTGGAGATTGACCCCCTGCTGGTAAACGCCGTGGACGGAAGGTGACGTGATGCTTTTGGTTGATTTTTTTTGTACATACAAACATTTTCGTAGGGGAAAGACTGGAATAAAAATGCATTGTAAGTGTACAAAAATATTCCAGGATTTCAAGGTGGTGTACGTACACCTCCCCTCTTCCATATTGTCCTCGCAACAGCCCTGTGAGGGAGGCTTGGCTGAGAGAGAATGACCAGCCCAAGGTCTTCCAGCAATGCTCCCTCTAAGCTGAGGAGTCTTGTGAGCAAAAATTCGACTTTGTGAGCTACTAGCATTAAAGTTGTGAGCGAGCGATTTGGCTACTGCATAAATTAGTTTGCTCTGGAGCCATCCTTCCTGAGCTAAGGTGAAAATGTTTGAGCCAGAGGCTAAAAATACTGTGAGCCAGCTCACACTAACTCAGCTTAGAGGGAACACTGTCTCCCAGTAAGTTTCATTTTGGATTGCTTTACCCAGAACAGGGCCAGTGAATGTGGTCAATCCGGGTGTGTATGTATCTGCTCTCTCCCCATCCAGATTGTTGATTTTGTGTGTTTAGGGAAGGAGGTGTGATGTGGCATAGCCCCACTCCCTTCCTTCTTCGTAATGGGTCTGCCCTAGGGTTGCCAAGTCCATCTTCGCCCGCAGCAGGGGACTTTGGGGGCCCTTCCTGGAGGGGCGGGGCATCCCTGACGTGATGACATTACATTGGGGATGTCCGCTCCCCCCCCCAGCCGCGCGCCCCTTGCGCGCGGGGAAATGCTCTGCAGAGAGCTGGCATTTCCCCACTCACCCGAATGCCAGCTCCATTTAAGCACAGGCAGCCTTCCCTGCGTGCTCGATCTTGAGCGGAGATTGGGCTTGCGAGGAAACGCCAGCTTCCTGCACTGCCCCTTTAAGAGCAGTTTCCAGGCACCCCAATCTCCGCTGGAGATCCAGCGTGCGGGGAAGGCTGCCTTTGGAGCTGGCGTTCAGGTGAGCAGGGAATGCCAGCTCTGTGCATTTAAAGGGAGCCCTTCAAGAGAGAAGGGAGAGGGGTGGCTGGGGGTGTTGGGGCTTGGGGGTGGGGCTTCCCCGCTGGCCATTTGGCCAGCGGTGGATAGAAACCCCCCCAAAGCGGGGGACCCCTGCCAAACCATGCTTTGGCAACCCTAGTCTGCCCCCAACCCATATAGTCTCCCAGTACTGTGTCTACTTTTGATGTCCTATTAAAAATGCTGTTTTAGACATGTAAACCCCTAAAAGACCTCTAAAAGTCTCAGGTGCCAAAAGGGCTGCCTTCATGTCTGTGAACGTTTAGTGAGGCCAAGGTTTCCCAACCTCCAGGTAGTGGCTGGAGATATCTCAAACTGATCTCCACACAACAGAGTTCAGTTCACCTGGAGAAAATGGCTGCTTTGGCAGGTGTACTCTGTGGCATCGTACCCCACTGAAGTCCCTCCCCTCCCCTCCCCAAACCCTGGCCTCCTCAGGCTTCACTCCCAAAATCACCAGGTATTTCCCAACTCAGAGCTGGCAGCCCTGGTGAGAGAGTTGCTGAGGGAAAACCACACTTTCAGGAGTTTGGCTGGTGGGAACCCATCTTCACAGCTGCCATCCATAAAACCTGTGGAACTCTCTCCTGCAGGGAATAGGATTGGTGCTGTCATTGGAGACCTTCCGATACCATCTGTAAATATATTTGTTCCTGAAAGCCCTTTGAGGAAATGTGATATTTATGCCAAGGGTTTCCACTCTTTGTATCTTTCGCCAATGAGTTGTTTTTCAACTCTTTGGCCCTGGTCACACGGGCCAGATAACGTGGGGGGGAGGCATGGCTATTCGCACTGTTGCAATCTGATCCGCCGTTAGGCAATCAGATGTGACGGCGGCACACTGGGGCTTCTGCTGTCGGCGCACACAGCAAAGAGGACGACCCGGGGAATAGCCGCACGCTGGTGCAATCACACCATGGGAGTCCGTAGGCGGCCTGTGGCAAACCATTTGCCAGGAGGTCGATCCAGGTACCTTTTAGATGCGCATCTTCGGTGGGAAGCCACAGGTTGGCCACGGGAGTGCTACGCCTCCCAGATGTGCCGGTGTGATCACGGCCGGAAACTCTGCAGGACTACTGTGCCTTCAGCAGGGCAAATGCTCTGTGTGACCGGGACCTTTCTGTATTTTATGTCTTACTGTTTGTAAGATGCCTTGGGCAGTGTGAATGCCATAGAAACGTACTACATAAATTAATGTCTTTCTTTTGGCCCCTGTCCTTTCCGTCAAAGGCTTCCTTAGCCCAGAGTTGCCAACCTCCAGGTGCAGCCTGGAGATCTACCAGAGTTATAGCAGCTCTCCAGACTACAGGGATCAGTTCCCCTGGAGACATGGCTGCTTTCGAGAGTGAAATCCATTGCTCCGCCTCCCTGCAGAGCTCCCTCCCCAGGCTCCGCCCCTACATTTCCCAACACGGAGTTGACACCCCTATTTTAGTCCCACCCCTTTCTGTCATCCTTTGTCTCCAACCTCTTCCATCATATTCAGCCCCCTGATTCAGTCCCTGCACACTCTTTAAGGCAAGACGGCTTCAGAGATTTCCGACTTTGTGCAGAGAGGCAAATGGCAACCACTTTACACATGACTCCATGTGTAAATCTGGAGAGGTTTTTTAGGGGTTTTTTCCTACCCAAGGACTCTTTACATTGCAACTCAAGGGCTGTCACAAAAGGGTCTACTGCAACAGGCAGGGTCCAGAAGCACGCAAGTACTTTTTTTTTTTTTACCATCAAGTTGCAGAACTTATGATGACCCTGTAGGCTTTTCCAGGCAAGAGACATTCAGAGGTGGTTTGCCATTGCCAAAGGTGGTCCTTAGTGGTCTCCCAGGCTGACCCTACTTAGCTTCCAAGAACTGGTGAGATCGGGTTAGCCAGGTTGAGGGAGAGGAATACACAGGAGATTTTTAAAGAGGAAAGTTCACCCTCTCTAATGTCAGCCATTCCCTACCACACAATTTGCGTGAAAGATTTTTGCAAGGGCTACCAAACGCAAAGGCTCTGAGAGCCAGTTTGGTCTAGTGGTTAGGAGTGTGGACTCTAATCTGGGAGAACCGGGTTTGATTCCCCTCTCCTCCACGTGCAGCTGCTGGTGTGACCTTGGGTCAGTCACAAGTTCTCTCAGAGCAGTTCTGGAAAGAGCTCTCTCAGCCCCACCTACCCCACAGGGTGTCTGTTGTGGGGAGGGGAAGGGAGAGGAGAGCGTAAGCCACTCTGAGACTTGGAGTGAAGGGCAGGGCATAAACCCTGTCTCCTCTTCTCTTCTCTTCTCTTCTCTTCTCTTCTCTTCTCTTCTCTTCTCTTCTCTTCTCTTCTCTTCTCTTCTCTTCTCTTCTCTTCTCTTCTCTTCTCTTCTCTTCTCTTCTCCTTCTTTTCCTTTGGCCCCTCCCCTTTCAGCACATTCTTAGCGGCCCTGCCCTCCTGTGACATCTTGTGGTCCCAGCCCTCTTCCAGGATATTTTCTTTTGGCCCCGCCCCATGACATCATCCTTTGGACCCACCCTTCTCAGAACACTTTAGCTCCTCCATAGTCTCCACGCTCACTCAGCTGGTGAACAATTTTAAGGTAAAGTGAAGTTCAGAGTATGGTTGCCATGCCAGTTCAGGTTGGGAAATGCCTGGAGTTTTGGGGGGAGGTGGGTGCCAGGGACGGTGAGATTTGGGGAAGGGAGGGTTCCCATGGCAGTATAATGCCACAGAGTCCACCCTCCTAAGCAGCCATTTTCTCCAAGGGAACTGATCTCTGTAGTCTGGAGACCAATTGTTGCTATGTTCTGAGCTTGATTTCATCCCCATTGACAGGCTGGTATCCAGAATGGCAATACCTGATTGACTACTCTGAGTAGCAGGCCAATCAGGATACAAGGATTGTGCTGGAGGGAAGCAAACTGATTGGACTTTATCCAAGCAATGCTATTGGTTGTTACCACTGATGTGGGCGTGGCTATGCTAGCCCGCACTGTTTAAATAAGTTGCTCTATGTTGTGTTGTCTGTTCTGAGCTGTTGAATCACTACTATTAAAGCTGGATCACTTGTTGGAAGGCTGCCTTTAAGTGTCATACTTATCACTTGTCATTCCGGAAGAACTCAGGGCCCAGCTTGAGGGCTGGCAATGCTACTCCAGAGCCAATGTCATTGTGGTATGAGGTTTTGCAGGCTGGGCCTTACTCCACTGGGTGCCATCGGATGCCGTGCCTGGAAGGTTCTTCCCTGTAAAGCACAGTGTTGCTAACTACCACCGCCTCTTCTTTCCCAGTGCCTTGAACAGCAGTGATATCAAGAAATTGGGTGTGGACCTGCTCCCGGGATATTACGACCCCTTCTCAGGCAGGACGCTTACGAAGGGAGAGGTCGGCTGCTTCCTTAGCCACCATTATGTGTGGAAAGAGGTAAAAGCTCAAGCAGAATTAGAAGAAAATGCAGAAAAGGGCTGGCTTTGTTGACCTAGGAGGAGCTGGCGAAGGGAGAATTTGATTTCATGTCCTCAAATGATGATCATTTTTGGCATTTAGTGCTTTAAGTTGTCAAAATGCTTCACAACAGGGTTCACAGGAATCCACACAACAGCCCCGTATGGGTCAGTATTATTGCCCCGTATCCCAGATGGGGAAACTGAGTCTGGGTGGCTGGCCTCACAATGGAAATGACGTCTACGTTTGCCTCTCCTCTTGAATGGCTTTTGAATTTCTTCACAAGGGGCTTTTTTGCATGCTTTTTTCCTGTTGGTTTTGTCACCGCACTGCCTTGGTTTATCTAGGTTCCCACGTACATTTTTGTGCCTTTAGTTTTCCCTTTGTTCCCCCTTCCCCCCTGGTTTTTTTCCTGGTTTTTTTTCCAAACTACTTTTATCCTGATCTTTTCCTGGAAGCCAATTTTGAGTCGCCTTCTTCCTTGGGCATAATGTTTCTGTCAGTTTTCTTTGTCCCACCCACCTCCAGCCCACTTTTAATGATTGGACTGTTGTCATCATTGAACCACGCCCCCTGTGCCCTGAAGACAAGTAATTTCATTTTTAACATTTTTTTAAAAAAGGCATTAAAATATCAATATATCAATATACCATTGTAATGATCGTTTAAGCAGGTTCTCTGAATTCTCAGCTTTCATTTTTTTAAAAGTAAGTCTCCAGGCCATTCACTTACGGAGGTATGCATAGAGACTTACTTTTTTTTTATATGAAAACTAGGAATTCAGGCAACCTGCTAAACCTGTCATTACAACAATAGATCAATATATTGCTGTTTTTTAAAAAATGGAGCCATAATGTCAATGTACACATACACAAAAAATCCAAAGGAGAGTGTGCTGTGGCGCCACCAGTGATGTCACTGATGATGACAATACCCTCCCTTTAAAATCCTGAGTATTTAAGACTCATGCAGAAGAAAATTTACTGACTCAAGAACTGTGAAAATGCTGAGGGAAGTAGATGTGCAGAAGAACCGTTCCCAAACTGATTCCCAAATTTCATTGGGATAGGAACTGATGAAACATTGGAACATGTAATTTTCGATTGTCGTATATACCATAACATTAGGGAAGTTTTGATTAAGCCTATTGTTAACTCCTACCCAGGTCGTAATAGAAAGATACTTTTGTCAATTATGCTGGTAGGTGATAATCAAAAGCTGACTAGGATAGTTGCCAAAGCTGGTTGGTTGGCATACTGAACTAGGAAAGAGATAAAGAAGTACAGATAGGCCTTGATTCATTTTTAATTTCTGATCTTAATATTAGTTTTATCATTTCTGTATTTTAAACTTTTTAGATTCCTATTTATAATTTTAAATGCTATTACATTTTATAATTTTACAGTTCTTTTATCAGTTATTTATCTGCCTCCTCTTGCACTGAGTGTTAGTCTATGACAATAGTAATAGTAATAATAATAATAATAATAATAATAATAATAATAATAATAATAATAATAAAATGAATGCTTGTGGATCAGCTGCCAAGATAATCAGGAGTAAGTTGAGCTTGTGGAAAAGCCCAAGAACTAATGCTGTAACAGCCAGTGGAAGTTCCCCTGGGGTGCAATTCAGACTTCGGGTCTGAGCCGCTCTGGGTGAGATCTCTGAGCCTGTTGTTGAGATCCACACACTTTGTGTCTTTCCAGATCGTGGAGCGAGGGCTGGACAAGTCAGTAGTGCTGGAAGATGATGTTCGCTTTCAACCGTTTTTCAAAAAGCGGCTGTTGAGGCTGATGGATGACCTGGAGCAGGCGCAGCTGGACTGGGACCTGATGTACGTAGGGCTAGGCAGTGGGGATGGGCCCATTTCAGCGGCACTGTCTACACTGTTGGCAGGGACACAGACAATGATGGCGTGCCCTATATTCAACAAGTTGAGGGCTAATTTAGTCACCTCTTTACTTAAAATTATGGAATTGCTAAATGTGTGAGCCCAGGTGTCATGGCTGATATTGGATACAAATGATTGTGTCACCCTCTCAGTGGCAAAATTCATAGGTGCAATAAATATAAGAGAAATAATACTGAGTAAGGTCTTTTTAAATATTCTTTTGGTTCTGATTTCTGCTTAAGGTGACGGCTGTATGAGCAGTACTAGACAGATAGACCATGATGGGTGCTTTCGTGCCAAGACGACGTGTCTTACCCCAAGCTGGAACATTGCAGGGCAATCCTGAGCAGAGTTATGCCCTTCTAGTCAGTGGGCTTAGAAGGCCATAATTGCACTGTTGACTTATTTATAAATCTTGTAGTCTCTGACTGACAATTGGGCTTTCCCAGTCCTCCTACCTAAGACTGGGTTATGGATCATTTGATTTGATTTGAAAAAATTCATTCCCTCCTCCAGAGGTTTCCAAGGTGACGTCTCTTATAAAATCAGCAATTTTTAAAAATCCAACAAATAGTCAGCAATAAAAATGATAGCGACAACTTAGGGGTGTGCACTCGGTATATACTGAGCCAAATAAATGCCCAAAATATACCTTATTGGGGTTTTTTTTGGTATTTATTCAGCCTCAGCTACTGAAATAGCTGCACTTGAATAAAAGTTGATTTTATTTGGCTTTTATTCGGGCGCAGCTAGAAGGCATTTAAAGATACCATGGTCTTTTTAAATACCTTCCGAGTTCTCTTGCCAAGTCGCGCCTCTGTGGAGGTGTGACTCTGTGAGTGAACTCAGCAAGTATTTAAAATTTAAATTCCTTCTGAGTTCACTCCCAAATCACTGCGGCATGATGCAGCGAGTGAACTCATAAGGGATGTAAATTTTAAATGCTCACTGAGTTCACTTGCGAACTCAGCAAGCATTTAAAGTTTACATCCCTTCTCCATTATACCCTATGGGGACGGTCCCCGTAGGGTACAATGGAGCCAAATAAATCCAGGTTTCCTGAATATTTACCTGAATCCCAATACAAAACTGATATTGGTGTTTGGGAATATATCGGAATACTGATATTTTCCGGGTCCAATAGACCCAAATCAGAAAAAAAAAATTTTTTTTGCACACCCCTAGGAACAACTATCCAAACGAGTCTGTTACTAGAACCAGCACGCAGAAGTTGGAAGAGAAACAGGGCCATCCCCTCTCCAGCATCTAATACAGCCCCAAGCTCTAGGTCTTAGCTTGGCACCTGAAACTAAAAATCTGAGCATCTGATGACTAGCTATGTGGAGGGAATTCCTCAGCCAAAGTGCCACAGTGGAAAAGGCCCTGTCTCTAGTAGCCATCCTGCACATCTTTGAAGGTGTGAACTCCTGGAGGAGGATGTCCATAGAAGATCGTTTCAAGGTGCTGGTTTTGACCTTTAAAGCCCTTTATGGTCAGGGACTGGCCTACCTGAGGGACCACCTTTCCCCACATGTTCCCCAGAGAGCACTGCAGTCAGGATCCCAAAACCGCCTGGACCTCCCTGGCCCAAAGGAAGTCAGGTTGATGGCAACTAGGACCAGGGCTTTCTCGTTCGTAGCTCCATCCTATTGGAACGAGCTTCCTGCCAAGATCAGGGCCCTGCGGGACCTTTCACAGTTCTGCAGGGCCACGAAAACAGAGCTTTTTAGGCAGGCATTCCGTCAGGAGCGGCGGTCTTACCAGCAGCGCCCTGAGTGAACTCAGACCCAGCATGACCTAGCGCGGTGGCACCGCTGAATGTGTCCTTAATCTGCACTTTATTTCTGTCGCCATCGAAGTTATGTTTTAAGTTGATTTGTCAGTGTTTTAAATGATTTATTGTATTTTATCATGTGTAAAATGTATGTTGTCCATCAGTTTTGTGGAAGCCACCCTGAGCCCACCTTGGCGGGGAGGGCGGGGTAAAAGTGAAAGTAATAAATATATAAATAAATAAATAATCTTAATTCAGGTTTTTGAACTGGAGAAGCCAGGGATTAGACCTTTTGATTTGCACACCGTGTGGCCAACCCCATGATCTGTGTGCATGCCTAGATGCCTAATGGCAGGCCAATGGCCTAATCAAAGTTGCTGTGGTTCTGCGAGGTCTGGGACAAAGTTCTTCCCCAGCGCCAGTTGCTAGAGATCCATTTCCATTGCAAAGGTCAGGGATTGACCCCGGGAAACTTCTGCATGCAAAATACATGCTCTGCTAATGAGCTCTAGCATCTACCCTGCTGCATTGCTGGCTTACACATTATACCATGTGCAGGCCTCGACTGAACTCAGCTCGTCTGTCTTTTCAGTTACCTGGGCAGGAAACAAGTGAACTCTGAGGATGAAGAGCCAGTGGAGGACGTGCGGAATCTTGTCGTGGCAGAGTATTCCTACTGGACTTTGGCCTATGTCATCTCACGACGGGGGGCTCAGAAACTGATCGATGCTCAGCCACTTTCCAAAATCCTACCAGTGGATGAATTTTTGCCTATCATGTATGACAAGCATCCTAAGTAAGGAGACGCCCCGGGGGCCTTGGAACCACAATTTGAAATGGTGATACTGTGCAGATTTCTCAAAATATTTTTCTTTCTTGGTCATTGTCAGGGGAGGGAGACAGAAGGCCTGTAATATTTACAAGATAAAACTGGAGTCTGCTTGGTTAACTCTTTTCGGTTCTGGGGTAATACAGAATGACCCACCTTCTTATGCCATTCTGTTTTACTTCAGAGCCCACTAGAATTAAACAACTTAATGTTGTATTTCTTCTGTTGTCCTTGCATTTATGCAGAAGAATTTGGGGGATTTCAGCTATTCAGGTATCTGTTTGGGAAGGAAGCCATTTCAAAGAAAAATGCTGTTTATTTTTACTTCCAAGTTTGCAAGATGTGAGCAACAACAATGAGAAGAAGGACATTATTTCCTACCAGGGACAGAGATGTTGGGGGACACCAGTAGGGCAAAATTCTGGGATCCCTGGTTACCTGTGATTCACTACCAGATGATGATTTGGTTGAGTGTGGGTAGTGTCCAAAGGGGATCTTTGTCCAGGGGCTCATGGAGGTTGTCCACAGCCCCACCCAAGGATTTGCTGGTCACTAAACTAGAACAGGTAGGTTCTGGTAAAGGGAAGAGATGGGTCCTGCAGAAGATTCTTAAAGGCTGCGACAGCATTTGGTATAGATATGATCCAGTTATGGGTGGCAGAATCCATTGCATTGCTTACAATCCTAGATTTTAAAAGTGTGTACAGGAAGGGCATGTGGCCATTCCTTATTGCAGTTGGGGCGGGGGGTGTGGATATGGACTGTAATTAGGGCTGACTCAAAAAAGCAAAGTGGCTTTTGGTGGTTCTGGAAATAGTCTTTGACGTAATTCCCTGCTGTTTGAATTGGGCAGACGCCTCGCCGTTCTTTTATCCCCCTGAGTCTTTGTTGTTGTTGTTCAGTTGCTCAGTCGAGTCCGACTCTTCGCGACCCCATGGACCACATCACGTCAGGCCCTCCTATCTTCCGTTGTGCTCTGGAGTCTGCTTAATTTCATGTTTGTTGCATTGATAACACCGTCTAACCATCTCATCCTTTGCCGTTCCCTTCCTCTTTGACCTTCAGTCTTTCCCAGCATCAGGGTCTTCTCCAGCGAGTGCTCCCTTCTCATTTGGTGGCCAAAGTATTGGAGCTTCAGCTTCAGTATCTGGTCTTCCAGGGAACAGTTAGGGTTGATTTCCTTTAGGATTGACTGATTTGATCTCCTTGCAGTCCGAGGGACTCTCAAGCGTCTTCTCCAGCACCATCATTCAAAACAGTCTACTCTTTGGCGCTCGGCCTTCCTTATAGTCCAACTCTCGCAGCCATACATTACTACTGGGAATACCATTGCTTTGACCATACAGACTTTTGTTGGCAGGGTGATGTCTCTACTTTTTATTACGCTGTCTAGGTTTGCCATGGCTTTCCTCCCAAGGAGCAGGCGTCTTTTAATTTCATGGCTGCAGCCACTGTCTGCAGTCCTGATTCTACAACCTGATAAAATGCTTGTATCTTTTACCCCAGACAGGATTTGGAGCAAAGTTTGATGGCAAAGTGTTGAAACAATGCTTTTTCTTTTCAGCCCTATAAAATTATTACAGGGCTAACTTTCAGAGGAGGTTTGCAGAATCTGTTTCTAGAAGTTTTGCCTTGTAAGTGAACAAATGTGTGTCCTTTCCCCCCCCCCCTTCACTGCATTACTGCCTCTTAAGGGAAAACAGCTGTTGGAATGAGCTCATTCTCTCCCTCCTCTCCAGTCCGCAGACTGTGGAAAAGAACCGTCAGCAAGGTCCCGGGAGATGAGGGAGGGAGGGAGGGAGGGAGGGGGGGTGATCATCAGCGCCAAAGAATGATTACAGGGCGGCTTGTTTAGTTACTCGCTGGAAACCTAGCGTGAGCCAGAGAGCTGTAGCCAAGTTTGACTAATTTAAGCACAGCATGATTTGCATGGATAAGCCCTGCTGAATCAAATCGGAGGTCTGTCTAGCCCAGTGTCTTGTTTCCAGTAGTGGCTAGCCAGAAGCCTCTGGCAGACTTACCCACAAGACACACAGGCTTTCCTCTGCTATTCGCTGCTGGTACCAAAAGGTACACTGCCTCTGACCATGGAGGCTAAGGCCGTTTCCACACACTTTATTTGCCCCATGTTCAGTACTGTTGGGAAGTGGGGTTTTGTCCTGTCTCCCCAGAGAATCATGGTACATCAGTTAATTCATGCCCCTCCCAAGGTTTCCCCAGCTTTTCTCTGATCTTTTAGAAACCTGTTTTGCTTCAAAGATTTTGAGGAAGATCAGGGTGAAAGCCTGGATGGCTGCCATGTGGGAGGGGAAGTCCAGATTCTCCCAGTCCCACCCGGTTGGCAACCATTTCCCTGACCCTGCGGTTATCATTTGCCACCAGGGGAGGGGCTCTTTATTTTAGTTTTAATTGGCAATTGAATGTTGTTATAACGCATAATGTGGAAGCAACTGGGGAACTGCCCAAGCCCATTCCTGTGTTTAGAACACCTCAGTCAGTCATGTTCCGATCCAGAGAACGCTTCCCTGTTAACTTTGGTCCCTCGCTCTTTCATGCCACAGTCCATTTTTTATTTTCTTCTTTATTTTATTTATCTAATTCATTTATACCCCACCTTTGTCCCCGATGGAGATTCAAAGTGGCTCCTGTCATTCTCCTCTCCTCCATTTTATCCTCACAACAACCCTGTGAGGTAGGTGAGGCTGAGAGAGTGTGATTGGCCCAGGGGCACCCAACAAGCTTCAATGGCACAAGCGGGGATTTGAACCTGGGTCTCCCAGATACTGGTCTGATACTCTTAACCAATGGTCCCTCTAAGCCGTTGGAGTCTTGTGAGCAAAAAGTCTGCTTTGTGAGCTGCTGGCATTAAAGCTGTGAGCGATATTTGGCTGCTGCATAAGTTAGTTTGCTCTGGAGCCATTCTTCCTGCACTAAGGCAAAGATGTGTGGGCCAGAAGCTAAAAAACTGTGAGCTAGCGCACACTAACTCAGCTTAGAGGGAACGCTGCACTTAACTACTACATCACACTGGCTCCATAAGACTGCATGGTCCAGGTGTGTGGATCATGCCTGAGATTTCTTGTTGCTTTTTGGATTCAGCAGCTGCACCCACCAGAGGGCCAGTTAAAAAATTGCTTTAAGAATACTTAATAGTTAAAAAATATGGCTAGTAGCTTAAAAAAAGCAATTTGCAGTTTGGCTCAGATGGAGGGGAAGCTAAAACTGGGCAGAATCCAGGCCGCGCTGTGCACATGGCAAGATGTCAGAAAATGAAGGTATAGGCTGCTCTTCCGCATTCTCATTTTCCTCATGTGTGTGTTCCTGTTTCTTTGGAGAGATGTGTGTGTCTGTTCTGCGCATGTTTTGCTTCCTCTAGTGGTCGATTCAATGTTAACATCCTTTTACGTCTGGCATAAAAACCTGCAGTTTAAATCTGCAGGGAGAGATGCCAGACATAAAGCGAAGAGTGATTGACACATGGAATTCACTGCCACAGGAGGTGGTGGCGGCTACAAGCATGGACGGCTTCAAGAGGGAATTGGATAAGCATATGGAGCAGAGGTCCATCAGTGGCTATTAGCCACAAGATATAGATAGGAACTCTCAGTCTAGGGCAAGTGATGCACTGTATTCTTGGTGCTTGGGGGGGGCAACAGTGGGAGGGCTTCTAGTGTCCTGGCCCCACTGCTGGACCTCCTAGTGGCACCTGGTATTTTTGACCATTGTGTGACAGAGTGTTGGACTTGATGTGTTTATCCGATTCCTGCTTGAAGCCATCCATACTTGTAGCCACCGCCACCTCCTGTGGCAGTGAATTCCATGTGTTAATCACTCTTTGGGTGAAGAAGTACTTCCTTTTCTCTGTTCTAACCTGACTGCTCAGCAATTTCATGGAGTGCCCAGGAGTTCTTGTATTGTGAGAAAGGGAGAAAAGTACCTCTTTCTCGACCTGCTCAGTCCCACGCATAATAGTGATACTTACCCAGAAGACTTCTCTGCCTTGGGGGCCAGCTCTGGGTCTCCCATTCGGCTGTCCATCAGGCCCCCCCCCCCCCAATCTGCCGTCTCAAGCAGTCATTTCCTTTTGTTGCACAAAGGGACTGCCTCTTCATGACAGGGAAGAGAATTAAAGGAAGCATTTCCCAGGTCCAGGGAATACCTTGCCTAGTTGCTGGATTTCTTGACTTTGGCTGAACCGGTGCTGCGGGAGGGTAAGATGAAGTCACCAGCTTCCATGGTGTCACATTTTTGGCTCCTGTTAAGGCAGAAGTGGCAAGAGACCTCAGCACAGGAGAGTTTTGCCTTGCAGAGTTTCCCGTGAATTGTCTGGCCTTTGCTCAAGACTGCTGGGAAATGCGATTTGCAGGCCTCTGGCCTCCGGCTGAGCCAAAAGCACTCAGTTGGCTGAGCTTGGAGACTTGCTGTCTGAGCCAGACTCTTGCTCTAAACCAAAACTTCACCTGGCCTTTTTTGGCTCGGGGTCGGATGCTTCGAATCTGTTTGAAATGTTGCAGGGCCTGGATGCTTGCACTGGTGGTGAGCAGTGTTTCTTTTCGTTCATGCCACCTGGCTTGTCTGCTTGTGGTTCTTTTTCAATACATTTGTAAAGCATATATTCTCATATTCACCATGGCCATAAAAATAGGACAGAATCCATAAAAATGCCAAAAATGACCATACTTTTATCATATTTTTATCCCATCCTTCATCCAAGGAGCTTGGAACAGTATACGTGGATCTTCCCTCCTCTGTTTTAACATCAACAACCACCCTGTGGGATACTTCAGGCTGGAAGAGGGACTGATTTGAACCTGGGTCACCCTGGTATGATACTCTGACCATTACACCACACTGGCTTTCAGAACCGAGATCTATACCTAGCGATGATTAGACTATATGTCACCATGATAGTCTTATTGCATTATTTATTGTCTGCCTTTTATTGCTTTTTTTTTTCTAATCCGTCTTGAGCGTCAGTGAAAAAGGCGGACTCTAAATTAAGTAAGTAAATTAATACACACCCAGTAGATTTATTGATTTAGACAATGGATACGCTGCTTCGACAGAGACCTGCTCATAAACAACAAAATCATAATAACGGCATAAAATAAGCATTAAAACTAACAAACCTGAAAAACGAAACCAAGCAACCAAAACAGCTGGATCCTAAACACAGAAGAAAACATTTAGCATCCTAAACTGATATTTGCAAAACATCCCTCAGGCTAGAAGCAGACTGTAAAAACAATTTGAAAGGGACATGTACAAGAGAATTGTCACCGTGTGGAGGCAGCCCTGAGCAGCTAAATAGGACCATGTCCAGCCCAGTTCAGCATCCTTTGCAAGAATTTCCGGCAAATACTAGAGAGCGCAATAGAAACTGACCAAGGAAGGCCATTGTTTGAAGGCTGTCCTTTCCTATGTCCTTCTGCTCCAACGATGGTCCTCAGACTGCCACCGATTGGCTCTCCCACCACTTAGGGTGGCTCTTCTGACATCAGCCTGAGCCCAGGCCTCTTCCATCATGGCTCCAGCTCTGTAAGGTAGGCTCCCTGAAGAACTGAGAGGGGCCCCCTCCTTGGAGACCTTCAGGAGGGGCTGCCAAACCTGCCTGTTTGAGCAGCAGACATCTTTTAAGGGGAGGACTGGGGCCTTGTTGTTATCTCTTTGGCTTTAGCTGGAGAGATGTTTTAATTATTACTGTAAGCTGCCTTGAAGCAAGAGGAAAGGCAGGATGTAAATGTTTTAATAAAATAAAAACAAAAACGTCTACCTTCTACCCACCTCTACAGTAAGACTATGATATTAGGGTTGGCCATTTGACTGTTCAAAGAATTCCTGGTGAATTGTTCAGTCAGATATCAGTCGAGATTTTTAAAAGCATTAATTTTATTAGAACAACAAAAAAGACAGTCCTGTTTCCAGTGGGTCTGAGAGCCAGCATGGTATACTGGTTAGCCTAGGATCTGGATGAGTTGGGTTCAAATCCCTGCTCACCCATGAGGCTCACTGGGTGACCTTGAGCTAGCCTCTCTTTCTCTCTCTATGGGCTAGTCTCTCTCTCTCTCTCTCTCTCTCTCTCTCTCTCTCTCTCTCTCTCTCTCTAGCTCCCCCCCCACCTTATCTATACCCCCCTCCCAGGTTGTTATGGGGATAAAATGAGAAAGGGACAACCATGTATGCCACTCTGAGTTCCTTGGAGAAAGGGTGGGGTGAAAATGTACTAGATGGATACTTAATGTTAGTTTGGTTTACTGGTTAAGAGCATGGACTCTAATCTGGGAGAACTTGGTTTGATTCCCCATTCCTCTACATGCAGCTGCTGGGTGACTTTGGGCAAGCCACAGTTCTCTCAGAGCTGTTCTCTCAAGAGCAGTTTTCTCAGAGCTGTCTCAGCCCCACGGGGTGTCTGTTGTGGGGAGAGGAAGCGAAAGGAGATTGTAAGCCGCTCTGAGACTCCAAGTGAAGGGCAGGGCATAAATTCAATCTCCTCCTCCTCCTCCTCCTTCTTCCATAAACAACTCACTGTTATTGTCACACATAACATTTAAAAAAACTTAACGAAATATTGTAAGTTGTAATTATGTAAGGCGAAGGCTCTATACGTGAAAATAATTGGCTTGAGGTTCTTCGCATTGGTTGCGGTCACACAAGCAGTTTGCCGCAATATAGTAGTGTTATCTTTGCAGATTTAAAGAGCATGATCAGACAGCAACATCTGCCTTCCATGCCCCTGTCGCTGGCACCCCATGTTGCCCCGCTTTCCAGGCACCAGGGAAAGTCTGGTGTTCATGGATGCCAGCGCTTCCGCTCTGCTTTCTTGGATGTCTGAACTCTCCTGCTGCGAAAGGAACCCAGAAGGGAAGTCTAAACCTGCAGATCCATTTCCACCACTGTTTTTGGGTGTTGCCGCCTATATGTGCATGAGCACATATGCACATGCACCCGCCTGCATTAAAACAAAAATGACTGGGCAGCGCACTCTGTGGCTACAGTAATATGAGTGCCTGACACCAGACGAGTGCATGGGGAAGCCACCCTAGGGAGTGCTGTCTGGTTGGTCTGCCCTGCAACACTTTAAGAGAACCAGTTTGATGTAGTGGTTAGGAGCGGGGACTCTATAATCTGGGAGAACTGGGCTTGATTTCCCACTCTTCCACATGCAGCTGCTGATGTGACCTGGGGTGTTATTTCAGAGGTGTTCTCTCAGGAGCAGTTCTCAAAAGAGCTCTCTCAGCCCCACCTACCTCACAAGGTGTCTGTTGTGGGGAGGGGAAGGGAAAGGAGATTGTAAGCCTCTCTGAGACTCCTTCGGGTAGTGAAGTGTGGGATATAAATCCAATCTCTTCCTTTTCTTCTTAAATCGGTGCAATTAGAGGCGTGCCCAGATCGCGGCAAGCCTCCAGTGTGAACGCAGCTGTGGTCTCTTACCTGGAACACCAGGGTCCAGTTGATAGTTTCAAAGCAAAAAAATAAATAAATCAACTCGCTCGGCTGGGAATTTGAGGCATAAATCATCAGCACGTTCAGATGTAAATCCAAATGAGGATGCAGTCCGTATGCGCTGTGTGATTCTTATTAAAAAAGTTGTACTTTAATGTCTTGTTTATTAGCCACTGGAATTTGTCTGGAACCAGTCTGTCTTCCGCTAAATCAACCCTGCCGTCCTCCAGGATGTGATGGAAAGATTAAGATGACAAGGGATTGATTTCTAAAGACACTGGTGGTAGGATCAGAAATCAACCCTCAGGACTGCGCGTTCATACCTTTGGCTCTTGTTAAACCTGAGATGCGAGTCATTTGTTTTGTGCATGCTCAGAGGCACCGTCATTTCTCTTGCTGCTTCATGTTAAATCGGCTTTTGTGTTCAAAATAACTCGGGCTGGAGCCCCAAAGTCTCCTTCCTGTTGAAACAACTTGATTTCCGCCGCTGCGCTGTTAACCCTTTCTTTCCCCTCTCTTTTTTTTCAGTTGGGATTACAAAAAGTATTTCCCCACCCGGGACTTGCGGGTTTATTCTGTGCACCCCCTCCTGGCTTACCCCACTCACTACACTGGGGAGGCCGAGTGGATGAGTGACACGGAGACCTCCACCATCTGGGACGACGACTCCCACAAGACCGAATGGAGCGGCTCGCAGAAGACGCTGAAAGATGCCCGCACCATCGGCAGCGGCACAACCGGCCACTCCTTTCACTCGGCCTCCAGGGATGAGCTATAACATCTGCCGGGTAAGTGAGAGCCGCAAAACAGCTGTGCAGCAGATGTGAATCCACTTTGGTGCTGGAAGCGTGGGCTGTTGCCGGCAGGAAAACCCTCCCAGAGTTCAGTGTTCTCTTAATGTATTTTTCAGTGTGGTTGATATTTGTCTGTCCCACTTTTTAATAGCGGCTTTATGTGTTTACATGGAGAACACTGGGGAGGGGGTGCGCGCACATACAGTGGAGAAGTTGGACTCAGAGATTTTGTATCTAGGACTCTGTGCAAATATAACATAAAACAGGAATAGCCAAATATAGACAAATGGATGTGATTAATGTTGAGTTTGGGCTTCCTTGGGGCAGATTTGTTAGCACAGAATAGCACAGTAAGTAGTATATTTTGCACATGGTATATTTTGAATGTGAGAAATTCAGGGTCATCTTTCTATATGTCTGCACCTCGTATACATGGGATTTCTAGTGCTCTGGCCTGGTCTGACACATACCGGAGTGGTAGAATCTTGAAGTGGCAGGGAGGGTGGGGTAGAAGTCGAAGAAATATATAAATAAATTGATGAAATGAAGGGTCCCACTTCAGGTGAGGGGGGAGGATGCCATTTTGGAATGCTCGCCAAAGTTAACAACAGAAAAATCTCCCTGCAAATAAAAGCCTAGCAGATCAGGAAGAAAAGCTCAAAACCAGCCCATTTCCTGCTGTGCTAGTTCTTTCCTTGTGAGGAACATGCTAATAAATATGGTGTCCAAAAAAATGGTTTCTTTCAATATGCACTTTACCCCTTTACCACCCCGTTCTGCTAGCACTCTGCCTCTCCATGTCACATTTCTGTTTAGCTCTGGGGTGTCAAACATGCGGCCCAGGGGCCAAATCAGGCCCCCAGAGGGCTTCCATCAGGCCCGCAGGGGAACTGGCCATCTCCTGCTTCCAGTTCTGCTGCTGCTGCTGCTGCATCATAGCTTACTTCACCAGACTCTCTCAGTCGCTCAGCCATTTCATGTTTTCCCCTGGGTCCTAGACTCAGAACTCTGAGCATGAGATTTCTGGGGTAATTGTCAATAAATCAAAAGTAGGTTTGCAGCTTACAGATACACCTTGAACAGCATACTCAAGACTGCAACAGCAGTTATCAGTTATCAGACACTGTTAAATAAACAAAATATTGCAAGAGTGCTACTGTTTTAAGCATGTTTTTATTTTAAGTAAAAAAAAAATCTTTCTGTTTGTGTCCTTTAGAAAGTTTATATCTCCGCTCCCTGGCATGACATTTTATGACACACCTGGCCCAGCCCAACAAGGTCTCGTTTAGGTGAGATCCAGCCCTCAGAGCAAATGAGTTCGACACCCCTGGTTTAGCTGTTGTGGCAAAAATGGAACCCCCAGGCTCAGAGGCAGTTTATGTTTGAATACGAGCTGTAGGAATGGGGGAAGGAGGTGTTGGCCTCTGCACCTGCCTTTGGGGCTTTCTGGGGCATCAGTTTGGCCACTGTGGAAAAGAAGATGCTGAGTCGTGTGGCTCAGTCTGATTCGGCAGGTTATTCTAGAGTTTATATGCTCCATGTCAAGACCAAGCCGTAGTCTTGCTGTCTGTTTTACCACTGACAGGAACCTGATCTCTGGAGAGAGCCCAGGCCCTGAAAGAACTGACTGGGGAACATACAAAACTGAACCTGCAGTTAGCTTGAACTTGGTCAAGATCCTGATGCCAACTCCTGGGGACTCTAGCAGGTGACCTGAGCTTTTGGTCACCTCGTGTGCTTTGGTGTAGTGGTTAAGTGCGTGGACTCTAATCTGGGAGAACCGGGTTTGATTCCCCACTCCTCCTCTTGCCGCTGCTGGATGACCTTGGGCAAGCCATAGTTCTGTCAGAGCTGTCCTTGAAAGGGCAGTTCTTGAAAGAGCTCTCTCAGCCCCACCTACCTCACAGGGTGTCCGTTGTGGGGAGGGGAAGGGAAAGGAGTTTGTAAACCGCTCTGAGACTCTGAGTGAAGGGTGGGGTATAAATCCAATCTCCTCCTCCTCCTCCTCCTCCTCTTCTTCTTCTTCTTTGCCAGTCCCCAGTTTTCCCAGCAGCCTCCTCCCCAGGGCTGTTCTCACGTCTCCAAGGCTAAACAGTCCATGTTTGGCAGGACGGGGGACTCTCTCGAAGATATTTGTTCAGGCTGAGCTCTGCCACAAGAGTTCTCCAAATGGGTCAGGGCAGGAAATTTTTGAGAAACCACTTGGATCCCAGTGTGAGCAAGCTGTCCCGTGTTGTCTGTAGCTGGAGAGCTGAGCTGGAAAGGCTTCTCTCTTCCTCTGTTTGCCATTTGGCATGCCCAGCGGACTTTTTTGGGCGTTGTTTTCTTTTCTAAAAAGCTTTTGTTGTGAGGGGGGGCTGGTGATCCAGCCAGAGGAGGAGAAGTGGCAGACTTGGTGGCCTGGAGTCCTCTTGCTTTTCACTCAGTGTACCCGTCATAAAACTGGGGAGTAATAGGAACCATGCAAGGCGGCACAAAGCCACGTGGCAAAGGCTGCTGTTGATTTTACAGGTTTCCTGTGAGGAAGCCTCTTCCATGTAGGAAATCGCACAAAACTCATGCTGCCTCTAAAAAAAAAATATCGAAGAGCAGACTAAGAAAACCAATTTTGAATCAAATAAATGAATATTCGGTCAACTAGATGTCAGGTATCACAGACCGCGTGGTTTTTTAAATAAATGAGAACATTGTTAGCTGCTTGAGTAACTTTTTAAAAAACTGACAAGCAAGTAAAACTTACTAATGTAAATGTTGCCATGTCTGGTGAGCATATACAGGTACTTCCCCCCTCCTTCCCTCCAAGTGCATGCTGTGTACATATGATAGATTACTTATTATGGGCAGTGTTCCTTCTAAGCTGTGCGCGTGAGCAGCCACTCATTGACACAGGAAGCCCCGCTCAGCAGCTGTCTGGAGCCACGCAGGGCCTTGCACTGCCCACGGCCCATTTTAAGATGACAGCAGTCATATTCTGCTCAGGATGTGAACTGCTCCACTCAGTAAGGGGAAAAAAATACAGGGAACATTGATCATGGGCCAGTAACTTTCCAGTGCATGTACACAAAGTTGCTGGAGATCTCCTGGGATTACAACTGATCTCCAGGTGAGAAGAGATCAGTTCACCTGGAGAAAACGGCCACTTTGGAAGGTGGGCTTTATGGTTTTATACCGTATTGAAGTCCCTCCCCAAACCCTGCTCTCCTCAGGCTCCACCCCCAGGTATTTCCCAACCCAGAGCTGGTAGCCCTCCATGTACAGAATACACATGAGTAGTAGTACTAGTCTGGCTGGCCTGTCTAAGCCATGCCTATATAAAAGTTAACAACCAATAACAATGTGGAGATAAAGACCAATGAGGTTTATTCCCTCCAAATACTATATACAATTCTGATTGGCTTATAAATACAGTTTCATAGAAACCACCAATGAAATGGCAAATCTTACGATTCCCATTACAGCATCAAGCTTAACATAGCAAAGTATAGGGTAGATTCATAATAGTACGTAACAGTGATTATCTGTATTTGCCAAATTTGAGAGGACTGTTCTGGCTAAACCTAATCTGTTTCTGAGCCCTGTTCAAAATGCTGGTTTCAACCACAAAAGCCCTCAAATTGTCTGGGCCCAGTTCACCTCAGAAAACCATCTTCTCCCACATCAGCCCGTGTATAAAATCCTCCTCTGAAGTAATACAGAGCATGGTGCTTCCTTCAGAGTGGCACCAAGATTTGGAAACTCCCTGCCTCAGTCTGGAGGCCTGTTTCACTCCACCGCTTTCTGCTTTTAGGAGCTGAGTTTCCATGATTTCTTCTGCAGTGACAGAAACAATCCTGTTCACTGCTTTAGCTCACTGTGGTAATGCTTTTCCCCCAGCGGCCTATGGATGCCAGCCTCCAGGTGGGACCTGGGGATCCCCTGGAATTACAGCTCATCTCCAGACTACAGGGATCAGTTCCCCTGGAGAAAATGGAAGCTTTGGAGAGACCTACTGAGGTCTGTGTCCTCCCCAGGCTCCATCCCCATATCTCCAGGAGTTTCCCACCCTGGATCGGGCAACCTTGCCCCCTGATTCCCCTGCTGGTGGCCGGGGGCGACCTGGCAACCCTACCCTCAGCCACTCACCTGCTGCCCAGTGAAAACTTTGTCGAGATGGGGCTTTTAGTGGAACACTGAATTATTTGCTGTTTTTTTTCCTGGTTTTAGCTAAACCGAAATTTGGTTTGGGTCTGACCCATTGAATGCAACGAGACCTTTCCTCTGTAAACACTTTGAAGAACAGGGCCTAATATATATATGGGAAAGTATATATGTAGAGGGCAGCAAGTTACATAGGAGATAAGTGCGCTTGGGGGAGAAGCATTGGGGATGGCCCAAGGAGGAGAAACGGAGGAGGTGAACCGGGAATGGCTGCCATTCATGGGAGAGGAAAGGCCAGAGCTGGTCTCGTGCCTGCCACTGTTTGTATCTTTCTCTCCCTCTGAGAAGTTCGAGCAGCATCTGCTGTTCTTCCTGTCTCCATTTGAGCCTCCCGATATTGGGCTTGATGCCTCTGAGATCTATTTTATGTGTGTGTTTTGTTTTGAATTTGTTTGGTTTTGGGGGGCATTGCTTTTGTGCTGTTTTGGAGTAGAGTTACTAAGGGGAAAGGCATGGGAGAATTTTTTTAAACAAACACCAGTCCTGTGAGGTAGGTTAGGCTGAAAGGGATAGGGTTGCCAAGTCTGACTTACCCTATAGCGGGATCTGGAGATCCTTGGCGTGTGTGCGAAGCGCACACACCATGATGACATCACCCGGAAGTGACATCATCACAGTGGGCATGTTGAGGGGGGACCACTATGATTTGAGGGAAAATCATAGAGTTTTCCCTCCAATGATGGAGCATCCCCCTGCAACGTGCCCTGCAATGACAACTTTTTGGGGGTGGGGTTCCTCCCAGTGGCCCGATCCAGGCCAGCAGGGAACGGACCTATCAAACGGGGGTCCCCCCCCGGGGGACCTGGCAACCCTAGAAAGAGAGAAACCAGCCTAAGGCCACCCAGGGAGCTTCATGGATGAGGGGAGATTTGAACTCTATGATGAAATGTCAACCACTGCATTCCATTGGCTTTCTCTGAGGGTGGCAGAAAGTGTCGTCAAGTCGCAGCCAATGTATGGCAACCCTGTAGGCGGAAAGCTTACAAGAGACACATGTCTTCCTCTGGGTAGCAAACCTGATCTCCCATCCAAATAGTAACCAGGGCCAACCCTGCTTAGCTTCCAAGATCTGATGGCCTACCAATGAATCTGCAGAGATTTATCTGCCAGTTGTCAGATTCGTCTTCCTAAATAACACTCATGTCTCTCTTCCTTTCCAGGGTCAGGTGTGAAGAAGACAGAAATTCTGGGCTTGATTTCCTCCCCCTTCCCTTGAGGAAAGCTGGATTTGCTTGGTGTGGTTGAACAAGAAATGTACTGTTTTGAAAATCTGCATCAAAGATCTGTTTGTCCATTCCCAGCACCTTTAGAATCTCCCTCTCTGGGCGGCCGTGGTACGTTTGGCCCAATGATGCAGAACTTCTCCTTTAGCAGCTCCTTGAACTACAGGTTCCCTCACAAGTAGGCCTAATGGTTCTAATTGCTCCCAACCTTGGACCCCTTTGGATGACATTTTTCCTGTGTGGGACCTGAGACTCCTGTTTTGCTGCAGCCTGCCTGGATGTGGGCTCTTTTGTACAGGTGTTTATTCTTGAAACAGTCCATTTGGATGTCTGAAACCCCTGGTTTGGATGGATTATTTGAACAACCTCTTAGCAGCGTGTGGGGGGTGGGTGTCTGTTCTGTTTACGTTTCCTTGGACACCAAGAAGAGAAAGAGACAGTGCCTTCTTAATAAGACAGCTTGGAGTTTTCAGGATCACCTCTGTGTCCCAGAAATTGTGGTTCCAGGCGAGTTCCTCCAAGCCAGTGGAGCAAAAATACGACTTTCCCTGAACCATTTTCACTTCACATTCTGCCTGGGTCTAGCCTGGAGTCACTGTGCTAGGCCTTGATGATATTTTATTTAACTGAACTGAGGAAATTAAATTGCAGATTAAACATGAGCTCTTATTTAAATTCACAGAAGAATGTGTTTACTGCAAGTTGTGCTCTCCTCTCTAACATTACGATTGCCAGCTAAAGGACTTTGTGTCCCCTTAACTGCTGCTACGTGATGTTTCACGGCATTCTTTATGTAAAAGAAAAAAAGCATGCAGAGCTGAGTTTCTGCTTGTGACACAGCTACTAAAGGCACAGGAACTATCATGGGGGGTGACTTTGTATTTTGGGTGCAAATACATCAGGGGGGCCCTCTCCTGAACCTGGGACCACGGTGGGTTCTGAGGGTCAGGAACTCAGCACTTTAAAAGTTGTGACCAGACAATTTCCAATGGTGCAATCGCAATAAATTCAACAAACAAGTCTTCAGTTTTTAATTCATCTGCACATTTCTTTCCGTTGCCTGTGTTTCTTCAAATATTTTATTTCTTTGGCAAAGGGATGGAGGGATCAGATTTGTACGATGGGGCAGTGAGCTGTAGGTTTGCTGGAGGCCGTGCTAAGTGGAGAATCCTCACTCGAGTCACCCTTCCCCAGAGATCTGGTTTGTTGTTGACAGGCTGCCACAGGCCCTCCTTGGGAAATGCTTGGGATGCCGAAATGGTAGGTCTAGGAGAGTTCAGTGTTATTAATATGTCTGTCTTAGTGTTATACAAATAGATTCCCAGTCAAAAAATGAAGTCAAAATGAGGAGGAAGGTCTTAGTGTTTTAATTGCAATCATGACACCTGAAAACAGTTAGGCCAAACAAGCCTATCAAAAATTGACTGCTTTCTCAGCACAATCAGGAAATACATGAAGTTTTATACTTGAAATGACATCATCCTGAAAATAACATTCAAAAAGCATAATTGGTTATAAAGAATAATACATCATTTGAATAAAAATCCCCTTATTGGTCAAATGTAAAGAAAGGTGTGTCTACATAGTATCCAAGTGTTTACTTAACCTAACCTGAATAATAATTGCCAAGGATTTTCTATACCCAAACAAAGGTGTTTTTTTTCTTGATGCGAAGCTAAAATCCCTTTTGACCCAGACACGGCAAGGTTTTAACCTAAACAACTAAAAACCATGAACTTCATACTTATCTTCTGTACCAAAATAATGTTATTGTCTTGTCTGCTAACACCAGCTGGAAAAATAATCTAACCTGCAAGGAAAAGGCCAACTATGCAATAAGGCTTCATTACATTCTAATAAAATCTTACTTAGGAGAAGAATCTATAAAATCAGAAAAATATGAATAATCAGGGGAAAAAATCTTTATAATCCCATCTATACTACATTAGAGGGCCTGGGGCAGAGGGTTTTTCCCAGGTTTGCTTCTGATGAATTAATCTGGTGCTATCCAGGATTAGAAGCAATGCTCCCTCTAAACTATGGAGTCCTTTGAGCAAAACTTCTACTTTGTGAGCTACTGGTATTAAAGTTGTGAGCAGGTGATTTGGCTACTGCATAAATTAGTTTGCTCTGGAGCCCTCCTTCCTGAGCTGAGACAAAAGTGTGTGAGCCAGAGGCTAACAAACTGTGAGCTAGCTCACACTAACTCAGCTTAGAGGGAACACTGATTATGAGAAGACAAGAGTCACTGGAACAAGACAACCGTGCAGGGAAAGGTTGAAGGCAGCAGAAAAAGAGGAGGACCCAGAATGAGAGGGACTGACTCTATAAAGGAAGCCGCAAAGGCCCTCCGTTTGCAAGACCTGAGCCAGGTGGTGAACGAGAGGATGCTTCGGAGACCATTAATCCATAGGGTCAGAATCACCTTGACAGCATTTAATGCACACACACACACCAGGGACTGAACCTGGATTCTGCAAAGGCTATTTGGAACTGTGGTGGTAACGGGCCTGGCCCATTTCAGCAGGAGCTGTCTTGACTCCACAAGGTCTAGAAACTTACGCTCTTAAAATGAAACCTCAGCTTTGGCAGTTATGAGTCATGTATGTCACCCCAACGGTTTGGGTCTGTATAATATTGTTAAGCCTTTGCAAAAAAGAAAACATAAATCTTGTTTTTAAAAGCTGCTTTAAAACCACAGGAGTTTTTAAAGAACCCAGCATGTGACCTCATCTCCCTGGTAAAAGTCTCCTGAAAGGGCTGATGCACCTGTTAGTCAAGATACTTTTAACTGGAGATGCTGGAGATTGAAACTGGGACTTTCTTGTATGCAAAGCAAGGTGCTCTGCCACTGAGCCATACTCCCTTCAGGGATGGTTACTTAATGATTGATTAAACTTAGCTTGTGCAGAACAGCAGCCTGGGGAAACAAAAAAGCAGGTGTGAGAAGTAAGATTCTCAGGTCTAGACTTAAAGAAATGCACAAATGAGAAATTTCCTCCAGACAATCTATTCCTGGTGCTGCAGCTCAAGAGCAATATCTGCAGCTGGTCAAATGTCCCTCTTAAAGTTACAGGAGCCTCCATCAGATCCTGTTATCTGGTTAACCTAGAAGAAAAAGAGGAGCTCATTTCGAATGGTCGAGCTAGAGGTGGTAAATGAATGTACATCTGAGTCTGCCCGTTCTGCTAACCAATCACTGATATACAGTAAGCAATTCTATGTATACTATGAAATCTTCTGCTGGGTCTAGTTTCAAATGAAATAGTTCCTCTGTGAAGATGGTGGTACAACCTCTCTGGCTGTGGTCACACTGGTGGCTTGGTGCAATATGGTGCCGCCTCTAATTGTACCAGTTTAAAGTGTTGCGGGGCATATTATCCAGAAAGCACACCCTGCTGCAGGTTACCCACGGAAACATCCCGTAGTTAAGCATCCACTTTACTGCAGTGCCTTAGCCACGGTGTGCACTGCCTGGAAATTTGTCAAAATGCATGCACACACATGTGTGCTTGTGTGTGCATAAGTGCACTTGTGCACACATGTGCACATTTTGCACGTGCACCTACAGGCAAAAAAAATTTAAAACCTCCCTAGCAGCAGGAACGGATCTGTAGGTTCAGACTGCCAAATCTGTTCTGCACACGCTCCCCCACATTCAGACCTCTGGCCATGTGCAACTTGTGATGTGGTGCCTTTTTAACCTGGCTCCAAGTCGCCCTGTGATGGGATGAGTATGCCAGGGGAATGCTTGACAGATGTCGCTGTGTGACTGCACCCATTTGATCTGGAGGGGAAGGGGAAGGGTAGCTGTGTCGGGCCAAACTGCTTGTGTGATCATAGCCTGTGTGAAGGCTGTACCAGCTAAAGGAAGCACATTTTGAAACAGTCCCTCCTTGGGGCAGAGAGAGAGGCTGTGGTCACACTGGAGGCTTGGTGCGATCTGGCGGTACCTCTATTTCCGGCGGTTTAAATTGTTGTGGGAAGAGGTGACCAGACAGCACACCCTGAAGCGACTCCTCTACGTGCCAGTCCCATGTTGAAGCATCCACATTACCAGTGCCTCAACCATGGAGTGCAGCCCTTGCTGGCAATAGGGGTCGCTTATGCTCATATGTGTACATCCCTACTGGGCAAAACCCCTCCCCCACGACTGAGGCAAAAGTGACCGTTCACGCTTCCCATCTGGCATCCATTCACAACAGGGGTTCAGACATCAGGAAAAGCGGAGTGGAAGCACTGGCGTAAGTAAAGACCGGACTTTCCCCGGTGTCGGCAAACTCTGCTTCCAGGATGGGTCGGACCTGGGTGCCAACGACTGTGGCACGGAAGGCAGATGTTGTTGTCTGATCGTGCTCTTTAAATCTGCCACGGTAACGCAACTGTATCAGCAAAGACTGCTTGTGTGACCGCAGCCTATAGAGAGTTTTAAAAGTCCCATTAGACATACAAATGGATCCTCTCTCCCACAAACAGTGTTATGTACCAAATGTGATATTCAGTTTGCACAGAAAGCCTGCCGGTCGCCACGAGGCAGGGGTGGCCGGACTGTGGGTCCAGGCCCCAAAGAGGGCCAGGACTCTCTTGCAGGAGGATTGCAAAGCCAGGAGACAGGAGGGAGAACAGGGGAGAGGAGATTTTGGGATGCTCAATGGTCAGTTTAGGTTTTCTTTCGCCATGAACCATGGCCAAGGTGTGTTCTGCCTAGGAGAGTGATGGATTTATAGATATTAGAAAACAGAAAAGAAAAACATAACCTTGTTCAGTGTTCCATGTCAGATTCTTGCATTGTGTGTTGGTGGGGGGGAGTAACACAGAGATCCTTTGCAAGGAAGTCCCAAAAAGCACACTGAATTTGGCAAGTGGATCCTGCTTCTTTGGAAAGTTTAGAAACCGCTGCCCATAGTGATTACATCCTGCAGCCTTTCCCATTCCATAGCAGGCTGGTTGACTCCCCCACCCTGTTATTTGGTTTTCCTGGCTTCCTTTCTTCCGAAGGCTTCTGTGTTTCACAATATAGAGGCCTACACCAGTTTGGTGTAGTGGTTAGGAGCGCGGACTCTAATCTGGGAGAACCGGGTTTGATTCCCCATTTCTCCACATGCAGCTGCTGGTGTGACCTTGGGTCAGTTACAAGTTCTTTCAGAGCTGTTGTCTCAGGAGCAGTTCTCAAAAGAGCTGTCTCAGCCCCACCTGTTGTGGGGAGGAGAAGGAAAAGGAGTTCGTAAATCGCTCTGAGACTCCTTCGGGTAGTGAAGGGTGGTGTATAATTCCAATCTCCTCCTCCTCCTCCTCCTCCTCCAGGGAACCGCCTGTATCTTGGCTGTATCACTGGCAGACTGCTGGTAAGGATTCATTTGATTAGAATGCTTTTCAGTACAACAGCAGCAACTTTCCACAGAGGAAAGCTTGTCAGTCAAAGCAAATGGTGTCTGAGGCAGATGCCTGGCCCTTTAAGCTTCCATTCCAGAAACACACGCCCCCTTTCCTCTGTTGCTATGTACATCTTCACCCTAGATACACCAGCATCCATTCTGACTCTTAAAGGGCTCTGCTCTCTTCCGCCCTTCCCCATCCCAGCCTCTTGACTCCTGGCTAGGCCACGATGGCCCCGAAGAAGAAAGGGCGCAAGAAAGAGGAGGCCCCAAAAGAGCCAGAGGTGGACGATGATATCGTGCCTGAGCACAGCCGAGAGTTTTACTTGATTCAGATCCGGGATCTGGAGGGAAGACTGGCCCGGTAGGTAGAGGGCTGGTGGCTGGGATGTTAGATGGGCTGTGTGCTCTAGAGAGGTGCAGCTGAAACATTCAGCCACAGAGAAAGAGTTCGTAGTAAACACTTTGATAAAACTTTGCATTCCCTGCTTGTAGGGGTGTATTGGCAGCATCTCTTTTCCTGGAGGCTTTGCAGAATGTATCCCCAGCCTTTGTCCCCTCATAAAAGGTCTACAAATGCAGCTAACAAAACATACATAATAAAAACTGCATCTTAAAAAAATTAAAACCAATAAAAACACATCATTAGGTGCACTCAACAGGCGCATTCATGAGTTCTAACTACCCCACTTCCCAGCTTGGATCTTCCCTTTCTTCTCTGCCACGGACATTTGAGGCCAGTAGGCCCGATGGGAATAATAAATGCCAGGGTAAAATTAACATAGCTCCATTTTTAGAGATCACTGCTCTATGGAACTGTGCACCCAAATGCTCAGAAATAATGTTAAGGCTCAGGCCTCCACTTCTGCATCAGCTAAGCAGTAAAGGTATACAGTCTCGCCTGTTGTGCTGGCTCAATGTCCTGCTTCTCTCAATGCAGCTTGGCTTACTCATTGGAGCCACCTAAACTGTGCACACTTGTCTTGGTTGGAAGCCTCACCCTGCAGTAATGGGGCAGGGGGGGAGTTTGAGCCTGGAGCTTTTTGCATTGCACCTGAGTTGGTAGGGAGAGAGCTTTGAGGGCAGAACCCTACTCGATACTGAGCACAGTTCCAGTTACTGTGACCTGGATAGACCAGGCTAGGCTAAGCTCATCGTATCTTCGATGCTAAGTAATCAGTACTTGGATGGGAGACTACCACGAAAGTCCAGGGTAGCTACACAGAGGCAGGGGATTGCAAACTACCTCTGAACGTCTCTCGCCCTGAAAACCTCACAGCGTCGCCATAAGCCGGTTGTGGCTTGATGATGAAAGAAAGAAAGAGCCTGAATACAGTCTACTCCCCAGTTCTGCACTAAGCAAACAAGAGAAAAAAAATTGAGTGCTTCAAGAGGCTCAAGCCCAGTCAACTGTCTTTAGAATGTAATCATTAAAAAACATTGTAGTACACAGTGGCACTTTTTGAATCAGTTTGGTGTAGTGGTTAAGAGCATGGATGCTAACCTGGGAGAACTGGGTTTGATTCTCCACTCCTCCGCATGCAGCTGCTGGCGTGACCTTGGGTCAGTTACAAGTTCTCTCAGAGCTGTTCTCTCAAGGACAGTTCTCGAGAGAGCTCTCTCAGCCCCACCTACCTCACAAGGTATCTGATGTGGGGAGGGGAAGGGAAAGAGATTGTAAGCCACTCTGACTCTAAGTGAAAGGCAGGGTATAAATCCAATCTCTCCTCCTCCTCCTCCTCTAGCAGGGCAAAGAGCCTCTTTCCCTTTGTGACTGGCCAGGGCCAAAAACTCCAGAAAAGCACCTTTGGCACTGCTTCCATATGAAGGGTTTCTTCTGGCATTGTGTTTAACTTGAAATGTTCTTTTGTGGGGGGGGAGCATTCACATGATGTTACCCTCTAATTGTCCACTTCCATATTTCCCCTTGCTTCGCCGCAGTCTTTCCCAAATCTGCTTTAGTACACCCTTTTGAGAAAGACTGCTGTCTGTGTGCCTTTGCATACTGTGCGGATGGAAGATGTGCACATTTGCTCCGTTTTGCTTTCTGCAGCCACCCTCCCACGCCACCATTTCCTACTCCCAAACCACCAGAACTTTAAAAAAAAAATCAGTACTTCACATACATAGCAGTGTAACATTAAGCTGTAGTGATGTCAATTAGGTAAAGGTAAAGGTGTCCCTTGCTCGAAAGCCAGTCGAATCCGACTCTAGGGTTGCGGTGCTCATCTCCGTTTCCAAGCCGAAGAGCCAGCGGTGTCCGAACACATTTCTGTGGTCATGTGGCCGGCATGACTAAATTCCAAGGCACACAGAACGCTGTTACCTTCCCACCTAAGCGGTACCCAGTGCTTTTTTTGTAGAAAAAGCCCAGCAGGAACTCATTAGCATAATAGACCACACCCCTGACAGAGCAACTCATTAGCACATTAGGCCACACCCCCTTGTTGCCAGAAGTGTGGTCATCCAGCCACACCCACCTTTTGCTTCTTATTCTGTTTACCTTGTTTGCTGTCAAAACCCAGGGCTTTTTTTGGAGCAGGAACTCTTTTGCATGTTAGGCCACACACCCCTAATGCAGCCAATCCTAATGCGTTTCTGCTGTCGGGTGTGGCCTATTAAGCTAATGAGTTCCTGCTGGGCGTGGCCAACTTGGGAGCCAGCCGGAACTCCGTTCCTGTGCGTTCCATAGCCCTGGTGGTACCTATTTACCTACTTGCAATTTCCTGCTTTCGAACTGCTAGATTGGCAGGAAGTGATGTCAATTACTGATGGAAAAGACCCTGGAAAAGTCCTTCATTGGAGTACCAAGAGGGGGAGTGCTGGGAACAAGGAAAGTACAGGGGAAACTACTACATCGATGTTTGGTGGCTGCTTCAGGGAGGGGTGGTGGCTCAGGGGTGGAGCATCTGCCTGGCATGCAGAAGGTCCTAGGTTCGATTTCCGGCATCTTCAGTGAAAGCGATCCGGTAGTAGGTGACGTCCCCTGACCTGGATATAGCCCAGGCTTGCATGATCTCATCCGATCTTGGGAGCTAAGCACCACAGTCCCAATCCAAATTAGGGTTGCCAACTTCCAGGTGGTGGCTGGAGACCTCCCCGCTATTAGAACTGATCTCCAGGGGACAGAGATCAGTTCCCCTGGAGAAAAAGGCTGCTGTGGAAAGTGGGCTCCATGGCATTATCCTCTGTTCCCCAAACCCTACCCTCTTCAGGCTCCACCCCCAAAATCTCCACATATTTCTCAACCCGGAGCTGGCAACCCTAATCCACGTTGGTTCCCATTCGTCTGAGAATCAAAGTTTCAGCCAGGAATCCCCAGTGCAGATCTGCTTGACAGGACCCGGGACAGACCCAGGAATGGTGTTTCCTAGAGTGTCCCCATTTGTTTTCCGCAAGGTCGCTGCATCACAGGCCTTCCAGCCTCGCTCTCGGCCCTCCATGACAAAACCTCTGCTTTTTGTCAGATACCAGAAAAAATGGGACGAGCTGCAAGTGAGCGAAGACCTCTTCCGGACGGAGTACGACAAGATAGTCCGGGACAACAAGGAGATCGTGGCCTTTCTGAAGAAGACGCTGAACCAGCGGGTCGACGAGATTGCGGATCTCAGTGAGCAGCTGCAGAATTTACAGTTTGCCAAAGACACGGAGAAGGATGCCTTCGAGGCCCAGCTGGTCCAGATGAGGCACGAGTTCCAAGAGACCAAGGACCAGCTCACTTCGGAGAACATGGTGCTAAGTAAGGCGTGCCGTGCCAACGTTTGGGGAATCGGAAGGGGAAGGTTTAGGTTCCTCCCTCTGACCTTGCGGGCCTCATCGCCTCTGGGTGTGTGTGTGGAAAGTGCCCTCAAGTAGCAATCAACTTATGTTGACCCTGAAGGGTTTTCAAGGCAAGTGATGAAGCAGAGGTAGTTTGCTTAATCTGCAGAGTCTTGCTCAGGGCCGGATCGCCCATAGGGTGAACTAGGCGCCCGCCTAGGGCGCGCCGGCCTCAGGGGCGCCAAATGGCGCCCCACTCCCCTCCCGAAAAGCCCCCCCTAACTGGGCTCCTGCCCCCTTCCCGGCTTCCCTGGGGGTCCTGCAGCTGCGGAGCCCCCAGAAAAGCCGGCGCCGGGAGGGAGGGGGTGGCGGCTGGACCCCCGCCCCCTTCCCAGCTTCCCTGGGGGTCCCGCAGCCGTGGAGCCCCCAGAAAAGCCGGTGCCGGGAAGGAGGGGGTGGAGGCTAGACCCCCCGCCCCCTTCCCGGCTTCCCTGGGGGTCCCGCAGCCGCGGAGCCCCCAGAAAAGCGGGCGCCGGGAGGGAGGGGGCGGAGGCTAGACCCCCGCCCAGGAAAGCCAGCGCCCCACCACCGCCCCGGTCTCCAGGCCCCACCGAGAGGTTGGCATCCCCAGTGGGGGGCGCCCCAGGCTGTCCTGCCTAGGGCGCCCAGACACCTGGAGCCGGCCCTGGTCTTGCTTGCAGTGTCTTCCTTGGTGTAGTGGTTAGGAGCACAGACTCTAATTTGGGAGAACTGGGTTTGATTCCCCACTCCTCCACATGCAGCTGCTGGTGTGACTTTGGGTCACTTACAAGTTCTTTCAGAGCTGTTCTCTCAAGGGCAGTTGTCGGGAGAGCTCTCTCAGCCCCGCCTACCTCACAGGGTGCCTGTTGTGGGGAGGAGAAGGAGATTGCAAGCCGCTCTGAGTCTGAGAGTCCTTCAGGTAGTGAAGGGTGGGGTATAAATCCTGTCTCCTTCTTCAAGTACCGACCCCACTTAGCTTCCGAGAGCTGACTGGCTATACTATACCATTCCACTACGTTTGCCAGCTCTAGGTTGGGAAATACCTAGAGATTTTGTGGGAGGAGCCTGGGGAGGCAGAGTTTGGGGAGGGGTGGGTACCTCAGTAAGGTACAATGCCATAAAGTTGACCCTCTAAAGCAGCCATTTTCTCCAGGGCAACTGATCTCTGTTGTCTGGAGATGAGTTATAATACTGGGAGATCTCCAGACCCCACCTGGAGTTTAGCAACCCTGCATTCCACCTCACCCCCCTACCTCTTGCTATTTGCTGAAGGTAAAATTAGGATAGTCCTGATGTGGATAGCCCAGGCTAACCCAGTGTCATCAGTTCTTGGGAGATAAGCAGGGCCAACCCTTGTTTGTACTTGGATGGGAGACCTCCAAGGAAACCCAGGGTTGCTATGCAGAGGCAGTCCATGGCAAGCCCCCTCTGAGCGTCTCTTGCCTTGAAAACTCTATGGGGTTGCCATAAATTGACTGTGACTTGATGGCATTTTCCACAAAATCAGGCCATACCTTTTAGATGTTTGCTGTTGTTCAGATTTTATTCTCCAATATAGCCCAGCCCCAGCCTAGCCCAATCTTAACTTAAGTTAAGCAGGGCCGGCCCTGGTTTGTATTTGGATGGGAGACCTCCAAGGAAGTCCAGGGCTGCTATACAGAGCCAGGCAATGCCAAACCACCTCTCCCCATCTCTTGCCTTGGTGCTGGGGCTGCCGTGAGCCGGATGCGACTCATCGGCATACGATTGACACACGTGAAGCTGCCCTGTACTGAATCAGACCTTCGGTCTGTCAAGGTCAGTATCGTCTACTCAGACTGGCACCGGTTTTCCAGGGTCTCAGGCAGAGGTCTTTTGCATCACCTAGTTTTCAACTGGAGATGCCGGGGATTGAACCTGGGACCTTCTGCATGCCAAGCAGATGCTTTGCCACTGAGCCGTGGCCCCTCCCTAATTATTACCCATGTTAACATGTGCATGGTGAGCAGAGAGCCTTTCTCTCTAAGCTTTTGATATTGCATAAGAGGGGATTTCTTAAAAATTAACATAAAATATGCTCATGTAAACAAGCATTGCTGGCTACTAGCTAAATGGCACATTCCCAGTTCTTTGGGAAGACTGAAAATAGACATTTTGGCAGTTTGAAGGGATCAACCTGAGTTTTGTAGTTAGCTGGAGAGAGAGAGAGAGAGAGAGAGAGAGAGAGAGAGAGAGAGAGAGAGAGAGAGAGAGAGAGAGAGAGAGAGAGAGAGAGAGAGTCTTAGTCCATAGGCAACTTCCACACAGTGATTTTCCCTCCACATGGAAATGCAAGAAGCTCCCATGTTGAAGGGGAATGTCCACATGACTTCATTCTGAGCATGACCTGTGCCATTCCTGGGGCTCACCGCTTTAAACCAGATCAAAAATAAAGTCTCAGAGCGGCTTACAAATTCCTTTCCCTTCCCCTCCCCACCCTGTGAGGTAGGTGGGGCTGAGAGAGCTCTTTCAAGAACTGCTCCTGAGGGAACAGCTCTGAGAGAACTGTGACTGACCCAAGGTCACCCAGCTTCCTGCATGTGGAGGAGGACTGGGGAATCATACCCGGTTCTCCCAGATTAGAGGCTGTGTTTACAATATCGGCTGTTTTATTCTCAATCCCTTTCCTAATAATCCCCAAAACAGAGTTTGCCTTTTTCACTGCTGCAGCACACGGGGTTGACACTTGCATTGAGCTATCCACTATGACCCCAAGATCTTTTCCCCTAAGAATGCCCTAAAATGACTTCAGTCCTCACAGCAGCTTAATGTGTCTTGTCCCTGTTTAGCGAAGTGGGGAGTGTGGGAACAAATTTGCCCTGCTTTACAACCAGGAAGCCAACCTAGTCTTTCCTATTTGATTGTGGGCTTAGTTGATATTGCAAGGTCTGCTAGTAAACTGTTACCGTATGTTAATCAATTAATCTCGTACCATTCCTGATGTATTTTGAAGATAATCCAGATCTGAACCTATTCCCTGCAGAATTTGGGGGCTACTGACATGTTTCCCCCCCTGCCTGCTTGGGTAGAGGCGCCTAGATGTCTCGGTCTCTTCCTTAAGGACAGGATCTCTTTTGACCAGGTGGCAAGCTGGCTTCTCTGGAGGAGTTCCGGGTCCAGAAGGATGAACTGATGGCCAGATTTGCTGACCTGGAGGAGCAGTTGAAGAAGCAGGAGGCAGATCACAAGGAGTACATCTACAACCTGGAGAAGAAAGCTGTGCTAGACAAGGAAAGGTGTGTGAACATAAGCAGCTGCCTGATAAAAGAGTCCAACTGTGGGTCCTTCCATGGTGTCTATAATATATGGAACCTCTCTTCTACTGGTCCACAGCATTGACTCTTCTGACTGGCTGGGGCTTCTGACGGTCTCCGGGTACCTGGGATTTTTTACACTGGAGATGCCAGGGATCAAATCAGGGACCTTCTGCATCCAAAGCTCCACTAATGACCAGCAGAAGTTCCAAGCTTGTCTTAACCGGAAACTTGCTAGATAATCAGTAGGTGCCACCAGTTGCTATGCCTCAGCTTTTTGTTGTTGTGGCAATCAAATTGCAGACAACTTATGGTAGCCCCATAGGCAAGGGTCATTTCCTAGAAAAAGAGGTGCAGGAGCTCATTTTGATAACTCATTTGCATATGCCACACCCCCTGAAAAAGGGCAGACATGTTTAAAATGAGTCAGGGCATATGCAAATGAGTTTAAATCTCCCCCTTCCCTATCTCTGCAAAAGCAGAGAGGCTCAGGGGGAAAGGCAGGCATGTCTGCCTCCCTGTCCTTCCCGTCTCCAGCCAACCCGCCACAGTGGGCTGGCTGGAGACAGAAAGGGCAGGGAGGCAGACATGCCTGGGTTCCCTGCCCGATCTTCTTCAGGTGCCCTGCAACTGCGGGACACCTGGAGAAGATCAGGCAGGGCACCTAGGCATTTAAATCCCCCCCTCCCTGAGTCTCTCCGCAGGCAGGGCCCGGGCTCCTTACTGCCGGAGCATCACTCTGGGATGCTCCGGCAGGAAATGACCCCTGCCCGTAGGGTTTTCAAGGCAAGAGATGTCAAGAGGTGGTTTTCTATTGCCTGACTCCGCGTAGCAGCCCTGGATCTCCTTGGTGGTCTCCCATCCAAATACTGACCAGGGCTGACCCTGCTGAGCTTCCAAGATCTGATGAGACTGGGCTAGCCTGGGCTATCCAGGTCAGGGCTACATCTCTAATATTGGGATGATATAATGCCAACCTAATATTACAAGGTTGTTGTCAGGGTTACAGAAATAATTCATATACACTTCTAGAGAGGTTCAATGCATGATATAAACGTGTTATTATCAATAAAGTGGCTCTAAGGGACCTCCCCCTAGTGGCAGATAGTCAATGGGATGTGTGGGGTGGTAGTTCCTCCCTGCTGCTCCATTCTGACTGTAGCTCTTGAAGATCTTTTAATGCCTTGGAGCTGATGGAGTTCATAACATTTTCTGGAGGTAGGTGAGATCAGGCCCGTAGCTACACTGGGGCATTTCGGGGCCTGCTCCCCCTGACTTCCTGCCAAGGACCCCTGACTTCCATCCAGCCCCCAGGCCCCCATCTCTCTTGGCCGCCTGGAGGCCTCCCCACCACCTTGCTTCCCCACACAGGCAGGCAAAGTGCAAATGCTACAAAAGTGAGTTTTTTTTAATTTTATTTTTTATTTTGTGACATCAGTGCTCCCTGACTTATTTAAAGGCCCCTTGAATTACGAAATCTTGGCTACAGGCCTGGGTGAGATGCTTGCCAATGAGGGATTCCAGCTTCCCCCGGAATTACAGCTCATCTCCTGCTGGGATCAGTTCCCCTGGAGAAAATGGCTGCTTTGGAGAGTGGACTGTATGCCACTGTACCCCACTGAGGTCCCTGTCCTCCCCAGTCTCCATCCCCAGATCTCCAGGAATTTCCCAACCTGGATCTCACAACCCTACCTCCATCCCCCGCTGGTGGCCAGAGGGGGGATGACCTGGCAACCCTATTGCCAATAGGTCCACACCAGCCCCTGGCAACAACTCCAGAGGTTATGTGTCTAAAAATCGCCTCTGTCCCATGTGAGTGTCTGTGTGTGCTGATGCTTTCTTGTCTCCCGCAGGCTGAAGAAGGAGATGCTGCACCGCGTGAATGTGGTGGCGTCCGAGTTCCGGAAGGTCTCCAACAGCCAGATGGCGGAGACCACCAAGCGCGCCATCCGCGAGAACGCCACCATCAGCCTCCAGCTGACCAAGGTCACCGACCAGAGCCTGCAGCTCATGCAGGAGAATGACCGGCTCAAGGAAGCCTGCGCAGAACTGAGCAAGCAGCTGGACGTGCTGGAGCACAACGAGAAGACCTTGGCCAAGAACAGCCTCAGCAACCAGAAGGTCAGGAGCAGGGTTCCCTCTACGCTGAGTCAGTGTGAGCTAGCTCACCGTTTTTTAGCCTCCGGCTCACAGATTTTTGTCTCAGCTCAGGAAGGAGGGCTCCAGAGCAAACTAATTTATGCAGTAGTCAAATCACTGGCTCACAACTTTAATGCCAGGAGCTCACAAAGTAGAATTTTTGCTCACAAGACTCCACAGCTTAGAGGGAGCATTGGTCAGGAGAGCTTTTACTTTGCGAACCCCGTTCCTTCATAGACCACTCCCACTCAGGCTGGATTGGCCCTAAAGTCCCTGGGAAAATCCCAGGGGGTTGATGGCCTGGAGGGGGCTGCTTTTGGTGTAGTGGTTAGGTGCACAGACTCTAATCTGGGAGAACCGGGTTTGGTTCCCCACTCTGCCACTTGCAGCTGCTGGATGACCTTGGGCAAGCCATAGTTCTGTCAGAGGTGTTCTCTCAGGAGCAGTTCTGGAAAGAGCTCTCTCAGCCCTACCTACTTCACAGGCAGTGTTCCCTCGAAGCTGAGTTAGTGTGAGCTAGCTCACAGTTTTTTAGCCTCCGGCTCACAGATTTTTGTCTCAGCTCAGGAAGGAGGGCTCCAGAGCAAACTAATTTATGCAGTAGTCAAATCACTGGCTCACAACTTTAATGCCAGTAGCTCACAAAGTACAATTTTTGCTCACAAGACTCCACAGCTTAGAGGGAGCATTGGTCAGGAGAGCTTTTACTTTGCGAACCCCGTTCCTTCATAGACCACTCCCACTCAGGCTGGATTGGCCCTAAGGTCCCTGGGAAAATCCCAGGGGGCTGATGGCCTGGAGGGGGCTGCTTTTGGTGTAGTGGTTAGGTGCACAGACTCTAATCTGGGAGAACCGGGTTTGGTTCTCCACTCTGCCACTTGCAGCTGCTGGATGACCTTGGGCAAGCCATAGTTCTGTCAGAGGTGTTCTCTCAGGAGCAGTTCTGGAAAGAGCTCTCTCAGCCCTACCTACTTCACAGGCAGTGTTCCCTCGAAGCTGAGTTAGTGTGAGCTAGCTCACAGTTTTTTAGCCTCCGGCTCACAGATTTTTGTCTCAGCTCAGGAAGGAGGGCTCCAGAGCAAACTAATTTATGCAGTAGTCAAATCACTGGCTCACAACTTTAATGCCAGTAGCTCACAAAGTACAATTTTTGCTCACAAGACTCCACAGCTTAGAGGGAGCATTGGTCAGGAGAGCTTTTACTTTGCGAACCCCGTTCCTTCATAGACCACTCCCACTCAGGCTGGATTGGCCCTAAGGTCCCTGGGAAAATCCCAGGGGGCTGATGGCCTGGAGGGGGCTGCTTTTGGTGTAGTGGTTAGGTGCACAGACTCTAATCTGGGAGAACCGGGTTTGGTTCTCCACTCTGCCACTTGCAGCTGCTGGATGACCTTGGGCAAGCCATAGTTCTGTCAGAGGTGTTCTCTCAGGAGCAGTTCTGGAAAGAGCTCTCTCAGCCCTACCTACTTCACAGGCAGTGTTCCCTCTACGCTGAGTTAGTGTGAGCTAGCTCACAGTTTTTTAGCCTCCGGCTCACAGATTTTTGTCTCAGCTCAGGAAGGAGGGCTCCAGAGCAAACTAATTTATGCAGTAGTCAAATCACTGGCTCACAACTTTAATGCCAGGAGCTCACAAAGTAGAATTTTTGCTCACAAGACTCCACAGCTTAGAGGGAGCATTGGTCAGGAGAGCTTTTACTTTGCGAACCCCGTTCCTTCATAGACCACTCCCACTCAGGCTGGATTGGCCCTAAGGTCCCTGGGAAAATCCCAGGGGATTGATGGCCTGGAGGGGGCTGCTTTTGGTGTAGTGGTTAGGTGCACAGACTCTAATCTGGGAGAACCGGGTTTGGTTCTCCACTCTGCCACTTGCAGCTGCTGGATGACCTTGGGCAAGCCATAGTTCTGTCAGAGGTGTTCTCTCAGGAGCAGTTCTGGAAAGAGCTCTCTCAGCCCTACCTACTTCACAGGCAGTGTTCCCTCGAAGCTGAGTTAGTGTGAGCTAGCTCACAGTTTTTTAGCCTCCGGCTCACAGATTTTTGTCTCAGCTCAGGAAGGAGGGCTCCAGAGCAAACTAATTTATGCAGTAGTCAAATCACTGGCTCACAACTTTAATGCCAGTAGCTCACAAAGTAGAATTTTTGCTCCCAAGACTCCACAGCTTAGAGGGAGCATTGGTCAGGAGAGCTTTTACTTTGCGAACCCCGTTCCTTCATAGACCACTCCCACTCAGGCTGGATTGGCCCTAAGGTCCCTGGGAAAATCCCAGGGGGTTGATGGCCTGGAGGGGGCTGCTTTTGGTGTAGTGGTTAGGTGCACAGACTCTAATCTGGGAGAACCGGGTTTGGTTCTCCACTCTGTCACTTGCAGCTGCTGGATGACCTTAGGCAAGCCATAGTTCTGTCAGAGGTGTTCTCTCAGGAGCAGTTCTGGAAAGAGCTCTCTCAGCCCTACCTACTTCACGGGCAGTGTTCCCTCTACGCTGAGTTAGTGTGAGCTAGCTCACAGTTTTTTAGCCTCCGGCTCACAGATTTTTGTCTCAGCTCAGGAAGGAGGGCTCCAGAGCAAACTAATTTATGCAGTAGTCAAATCACTGGCTCACAACTTTAATGCCAGTAGCTCACAAAGTACAATTTTTGCTCACAAGACTCCACAGCTTAGAGGGAGCATTGGTCAGGAGAGCTTTTACTTTGCGAACCCCTTTCCTTCATAGACCACTCCCACTCAGGCTGGATTGGCCCTAAAGTCCCTGGGAAAATCCCAGGGGGTTGATGGCCTGGAGGGGGCTGCTTTTGGTGTAGTGGTTAGGTGCACAGACTCTAATCTGGGAGAACCGGGTTTGGTTCTCCACTCTGCCACTTGCAGCTGCTGGATGACCTTGGGCAAGCCATAGTTCTGTCAGAGGTGTTCTCTCAGGAGCAGTTCTGGAAAGAGCTCTCTCAGCCCTACCTACTTCACAGGCAGTGTTCCCTCTACGCTGAGTTAGTGTGAGCTAGCTCACAGTTTTTTAGCCTCCGGCTCACAGATTTTTGTCTCAGCTCAGGAAGGAGGGCTCCAGAGCAAACTAATTTATGCAGTAGTCAAATCACTGGCTCACAACTTTAATGCCAGGAGCTCACAAAGTAGAATTTTTGCTCACAAGACTCCACAGCTTAGAGGGAGCATTGGTCAGGAGAGCTTTTACTTTGCGAACCCCGTTCCTTCATAGACCACTCCCACTCAGGCTGGATTGGCCCTAAGGTCCCTGGGAAAATCCCAGGGGGCTGATGGCCTGGAGGGGGCTGCTTTTGGTGTAGTGGTTAGGTGCACAGACTCTAATCTGGGAGAACCGGGTTTGGTTCTCCACTCTGCCACTTGCAGCTGCTGGATGACCTTGGGCAAGCCATAGTTCTGTCAGAGGTGTTCTCTCAGGAGCAGTTCTGGAAAGAGCTCTCTCAGCCCTACCTACTTCACAGGCAGTGTTCCCTCGAAGCTGAGTTAGTGTGAGCTAGCTCACAGTTTTTTAGCCTCCGGCTCACAGATTTTTGTCTCAGCTCAGGAAGGAGGGCTCCAGAGCAAACTAATTTATGCAGTAGTCAAATCACTGGCTCACAACTTTAATGCCAGTAGCTCACAAAGTAGAATTTTTGCTCACAAGACTCCACAGCTTAGAGGGAGCATTGGTCAGGAGAGCTTTTACTTTGCGAACCCCGTTCCTTCATAGACCACTCCCACTCAGGCTGGATTGGCCCTAAGGTCCCTGGGAAAATCCCAGGGGGCTGATGGCCTGGAGGGGGCTGCTTTTGGTGTAGTGGTTAGGTGCACAGACTCTAATCTGGGAGAACCGGGTTTGGTTCTCCACTCTGCCACTTGCAGCTGCTGGATGACCTTGGGCAAGCCGTAGTTCTGTCAGAGGTGTTCTCTCAGGAGCAGTTCTGGAAAGAGCTCTCTCAGCCCTACCTACTTCACAGGCAGTGTTCCCTCGAAGCTGAGTTAGTGTGAGCTAGTTCACAGTTTTTTAGCCTCCGGCTCACAGATTTTTGTCTCAGCTCAGGAAGGAGGGCTCCAGAGCAAACTAATTTATGCAGTAGTCAAATCACTGGCTCACAACTTTAATGCCAGTAGCTCACAAAGTAGAATTTTTGCTCCCAAGACTCCACAGCTTAGAGGGAGCATTGGTCAGGAGAGCTTTTACTTTGCGAACCCCGTTCCTTCATAGACCACTCCCACTCAGGCTGGATTGGCCCTAAGGTCCCTGGGAAAATCCCAGGGGGTTGATGGCCTGGAGGGGGCTGCTTTTGGTGTAGTGGTTAGGTGCACAGACTCTAATCTGGGAGAACCGGGTTTGGTTCTCCACTCTGTCACTTGCAGCTGCTGGATGACCTTAGGCAAGCCATAGTTCTGTCAGAGGTGTTCTCTCAGGAGCAGTTCTGGAAAGAGCTCTCTCAGCCCTACCTACTTCACAGGCAGTGTTCCCTCTACGCTGAGTTAGTGTGAGCTAGCTCACAGTTTTTTAGCCTCCGGCTCACAGATTTTTGTCTCAGCTCAGGAAGGAGGGCTCCAGAGCAAACTAATTTATGCAGTAGTCAAATCACTGGCTCACAACTTTAATGCCAGTAGCTCACAAAGTACAATTTTTGCGCACAAGACTCCACAGCTTAGAGGGAGCATTGGTCAGGAGAGCTTTTACTTTGCGAACCCCTTTCCTTCATAGACCACTCCCACTCAGGCTGGATTGGCCCTAAAGTCCCTGGGAAAATCCCAGGGGGCTGATGGCCTGGAGGGGGCTGCTTTTGGTGTAGTGGTTAGGTGCACAGACTCTAATCTGGGAGAACCGGGTTTGGTTCTCCACTCTGCCACTTGCAGCTGCTGGATGACCTTGGGCAAGCCATAGTTCTGTCAGAGGTGTTCTCTCAGGAGCAGTTCTGGAAAGAGCTCTCTCAGCCCTACCTACTTCACAGGCAGTGTTCCCTCTACGCTGAGTTAGTGTGAGCTAGCTCACAGTTTTTTAGCCTCCGGCTCACAGATTTTTGTCTCAGCTCAGGAAGGAGGGCTCCAGAGCAAACTAATTTATGCAGTAGTCAAATCACTGGCTCACAACTTTAATGCCAGTAGCTCACAAAGTAGAATTTTTGCTCCCAAGACTCCACAGCTTAGAGGGAGCATTGGTCAGGAGAGCTTTTACTTTGCGAACCCCGTTCCTTCATAGACCACTCCCACTCAGGCTGGATTGGCCCTAAGGTCCCTGGGAAAATCCCAGGGGGCTGATGGCCTGGAGGGGGCTGCTTTTGGTGTAGTGGTTAGGTGCACAGACTCTAATCTGGGAGAACCGGGTTTGGTTCTCCACTCTGCCACTTGCAGCTGCTGGATGACCTTGGGCAAGCCGTAGTTCTGTCAGAGGTGTTCTCTCAGGAGCAGTTCTGGAAAGAGCTCTCTCAGCCCTACCTACTTCACAGGCAGTGTTACCTCTAAGCTGAGTTAGTGTGAGCTAGCTCACAGTTTTTTAGCCTCCGGCTCACAGATTTTTGTCTCAGTTCAGGAAGGAGGGCTCCAGAGCAAACTAATTTATGCAGTAGTCAAATCACTGGCTCACAACTTTAATGCCAGTAGCTCACAAAGTAGAATTTTTGCTCACAAGACTCCACAGCTTAGAGGGAGCATTGGTCAGGAGAGCTTTTACTTTGCGAACCCCGTTCCTTCATAGACCACTCCCACTCAGGCTGGATTGGCCCTAAGGTCCCTGGGAAAATCCCAGGGGGCTGATGGCCTGGAGGGGGCTGCTTTTGGTGTAGTGGTTAGGTGCACAGACTCTAATCTGGGAGAACCGGGTTTGGTTCTCCACTCTGTCACTTGCAGCTGCTGGATGACCTTGGGCAAGCCATAGTTCTGTCAGAGGTGTTCTCTCAGGAGCAGTTCTGGAAAGAGCTCTCTCAGCCCTACCTACTTCACAGGCAGTGTTACCTCTAAGCTGAGTTAGTGTGAGCTAGCTCACAGTTTTTTAGCCTCCGGCTCACAGATTTTTGTCTCAGCTCAGGAAGGAGGGCTCCAGAGCAAACTAATTTATGCAGTAGTCAAATCACTGGCTCACAACTTTAATGCCAGGAGCTCACAAAGTAGAATTTTTGCTCACAAGACTCCACAGCTTAGAGGGAGCATTGGTCAGGAGAGCTTTTACTTTGCGAACCCCGTTCCTTCATAGACCACTCCCACTCAGGCTGGATTGGCCCTAAGGTCCCTGGGAAAATCCCAGGGGGCTGATGGCCTGGAGGGGGCTGCTTTTGGTGTAGTGGTTAGGTGCACAGACTCTAATCTGGGAGAACCGGGTTTGGTTCCCCACTCTGCCACTTGCAGCTGCTGGATGACCTTGGGCAAGCCATAGTTCTGTCAGAGGTGTTCTCTCAGGAGCAGTTCTGGAAAGAGCTCTCTCAGCCCTACCTACTTCACAGGCAGTGTTCCCTCTACGCTGAGTTAGTGTGAGCTAGCTCACAGTTTTTTAGCCTCCGGCTCACAGATTTTTGTCTCAGCTCAGGAAGGAGGGCTCCAGAGCAAACTAATTTATGCAGTAGTCAAATCACTGGCTCACAACTTTAATGCCAGTAGCTCACAAAGTAGAATTTTTGCTCACAAGACTCCACAGCTTAGAGGGAGCATTGGTCAGGAGAGCTTTTACTTTGCGAACCCCGTTCCTTCATAGACCACTCCCACTCAGGCTGGATTGGCCCTAAGGTCCCTGGGAAAATCCCAGGGGGTTGATGGCCTGGAGGGGGCTGCTTTTGGTGTAGTGGTTAGGTGCACAGACTCTAATCTGGGAGAACCGGGTTTGGTTCTCCACTCTGTCACTTGCAGCTGCTGGATGACCTTGGGCAAGCCATAGTTCTGTCAGAGGTGTTCTCTCAGGAGCAGTTCTGGAAAGAGCTCTCTCAGCCCTACCTACTTCACAGGCAGTGTTCCCTCTACGCTGAGTTAGTGTGAGCTAGCTCACAGTTTTTTAGCCTCCGGCTCACAGATTTTTGTCTCAGCTCAGGAAGGAGGGCTCCAGAGCAAACTAATTTATGCAGTAGTCAAATCACTGGCTCACAACTTTAATGCCAGTAGCTCACAAAGTAGAATTTTTGCTCACAAGACTCCACAGCTTAGAGGGAGCATTGGTCAGGAGAGCTTTTACTTTGCGAACCCCGTTCCTTCATAGACCACTCCCACTCAGGCTGGATTGGCCCTAAGGTCCCTGGGAAAATCCCAGGGGATTGATGGCCTGGAGGGGGCTGCTTTTGGTGTAGTGGTTAGGTGCACAGACTCTAATCTGGGAGAACCGGGTTTGGTTCTCCACTCTGCCACTTGCAGCTGCTGGATGACCTTGGGCAAGCCATAGTTCTGTCAGAGGTGTTCTCTCAGGAGCAGTTCTGGAAAGAGCTCTCTCAGCCCTACCTACTTCACAGGCAGTGTTCCCTCGAAGCTGAGTTAGTGTGAGCTAGCTCACAGTTTTTTAGCCTCCGGCTCACAGATTTTTGTCTCAGCTCAGGAAGGAGGGCTCCAGAGCAAACTAATTTATGCAGTAGTCAAATCACTGGCTCACAACTTTAATGCCAGTAGCTCACAAAGTAGAATTTTTGCTCCCAAGACTCCACAGCTTAGAGGGAGCATTGGTCAGGAGAGCTTTTACTTTGCGAACCCCGTTCCTTCATAGACCACTCCCACTCAGGCTGGATTGGCCCTAAGGTCCCTGGGAAAATCCCAGGGGGTTGATGGCCTGGAGGGGGCTGCTTTTGGTGTAGTGGTTAGGTGCACAGACTCTAATCTGGGAGAACCGGGTTTGGTTCTCCACTCTGTCACTTGCAGCTGCTGGATGACCTTGGGCAAGCCATAGTTCTGTCAGAGGTGTTCTCTCAGGAGCAGTTCTGGAAAGAGCTCTCTCAGCCCTACCTACTTCACGGGCAGTGTTCCCTCTACGCTGAGTTAGTGTGAGCTAGCTCACAGTTTTTTAGCCTCCGGCTCACAGATTTTTGTCTCAGCTCAGGAAGGAGGGCTCCAGAGCAAACTAATTTATGCAGTAGTCAAATCACTGGCTCACAACTTTAATGCCAGGAGCTCACAAAGTACAATTTTTGCTCACAAGACTCCACAGCTTAGAGGGAGCATTGGTCAGGAGAGCTTTTACTTTGCGAACCCCGTTCCTTCATAGACCACTCCCACTCAGGCTGGATTGGCCCTAAGGTCCCTGGGAAAATCCCAGGGGGTTGATGGCCTGGAGGGGGCTGCTTTTGGTGTAGTGGTTAGGTGCACAGACTCTAATCTGGGAGAACCGGGTTTGGTTCTCCACTCTGCCACTTGCAGCTGCTGGATGACCTTGGGCAAGCCATAGTTCTGTCAGAGGTGTTCTCTCAGGAGCAGTTCTGGAAAGAGCTCTCTCAGCCCTACCTACTTCACAGGCAGTGTTCCCTCGAAGCTGAGTTAGTGTGAGCTAGCTCACAGTTTTTTAGCCTCCGGCTCACAGATTTTTGTCTCAGCTCAGGAAGGAGGGCTCCAGAGCAAACTAATTTATGCAGTAGTCAAATCACTGGCTCACAACTTTAATGCCAGGAGCTCACAAAGTAGAATTTTTGCTCACAAGACTCCACAGCTTAGAGGGAGCATTGGTCAGGAGAGCTTTTACTTTGCGAACCCCGTTCCTTCATAGACCACTCCCACTCAGGCTGGATTGGCCCTAAGGTCCCTGGGAAAATCCCAGGGGGTTGATGGCCTGGAGGGGGCTGCTTTTGGTGTAGTGGTTAGGTGCACAGACTCTAATCTGGGAGAACCGGGTTTGGTTCTCCACTCTGTCACTTGCAGCTGCTGGATGACCTTAGGCAAGCCATAGTTCTGTCAGAGGTGTTCTCTCAGGAGCAGTTCTGGAAAGAGCTCTCTCAGCCCTACCTACTTCACGGGCAGTGTTCCCTCTACGCTGAGTTAGTGTGAGCTAGCTCACAGTTTTTTAGCCTCCGGCTCACAGATTTTTGTCTCAGCTCAGGAAGGAGGGCTCCAGAGCAAACTAATTTATGCAGTAGTCAAATCACTGGCTCACAACTTTAATGCCAGGAGCTCACAAAGTACAATTTTTGCTCACAAGACTCCACAGCTTAGAGGGAGCATTGGTCAGGAGAGCTTTTACTTTGCGAACCCCGTTCCTTCATAGACCACTCCCACTCAGGCTGGATTGGCCCTAAGGTCCCTGGGAAAATCCCAGGGGATTGATGGCCTGGAGGGGGCTGCTTTTGGTGTAGTGGTTAGGTGCACAGACTCTAATCTGGGAGAACCGGGTTTGGTTCTCCACTCTGCCACTTGCAGCTGCTGGATGACCTTGGGCAAGCCATAGTTCTGTCAGAGGTGTTCTCTCAGGAGCAGTTCTGGAAAGAGCTCTCTCAGCCCTACCTACTTCACAGGCAGTGTTCCCTCGAAGCTGAGTTAGTGTGAGCTAGCTCACAGTTTTTTAGCCTCCGGCTCACAGATTTTTGTCTCAGCTCAGGAAGGAGGGCTCCAGAGCAAACTAATTTATGCAGTAGTCAAATCACTGGCTCACAACTTTAATGCCAGGAGCTCACAAAGTAGAATTTTTGCTCACAAGACTCCACAGCTTAGAGGGAGCATTGGTCAGGAGAGCTTTTACTTTGCGAACCCCGTTCCTTCATAGACCACTCCCACTCAGGCTGGATTGGCCCTAAGGTCCCTGGGAAAATCCCAGGGGTTGATGGCCTGGAGGGGGCTGCTTTTGGTGTAGTGGTTAGGTGCACAGACTCTAATCTGGGAGAACCGGGTTTGGTTCTCCACTCTGTCACTTGCAGCTGCTGGATGACCTTGGGCAAGCCATAGTTCTGTCAGAGGTGTTCTCTCAGGAGCAGTTCTGGAAAGAGCTCTCTCAGCCCTACCTACTTCACAGGCAGTGTTCCCTCTACGCTGAGTTAGTGTGAGCTAGCTCACAGTTTTTTAGCCTCCGGCTCACAGATTTTTGTCTCAGCTCAGGAAGGAGGGCTCCAGAGCAAACTAATTTATGCAGTAGTCAAATCACTGGCTCACAACTTTAATGCCAGGAGCTCACAAAGTAGAATTTTTGCTCACAAGACTCCACAGCTTAGAGGGAGCATTGGTCAGGAGAGCTTTTACTTTGCGAACCCCGTTCCTTCATAGACCACTCCCACTCAGGCTGGATTGGCCCTAAGGTCCCTGGGAAAATCCCAGGGGGTTGATGGCCTGGAGGGGGCTGCTTTTGGTGTAGTGGTTAGGTGCACAGACTCTAATCTGGGAGAACCGGGTTTGGTTCTCCACTCTGCCACTTGCAGCTGCTGGATGACCTTGGGCAAGCCATAGTTCTGTCAGAGGTGTTCTCTCAGGAGCAGTTCTGGAAAGAGCTCTCTCAGCCCTACCTACTTCACAGGCAGTGTTCCCTCTACGCTGAGTTAGTGTGAGCTAGCTCACAGTTTTTTAGCCTCCGGCTCACAGATTTTTGTCTCAGCTCAGGAAGGAGGGCTCCAGAGCAAACTAATTTATGCAGTAGTCAAATCACTGGCTCACAACTTTAATGCCAGTAGCTCACAAAGTAGAATTTTTGCTCCCAAGACTCCACAGCTTAGAGGGAGCATTGGTCAGGAGAGCTTTTACTTTGCGAACCCCGTTCCTTCATAGACCACTCCCACTCAGGCTGGATTGGCCCTAAGGTCCCTGGGAAAATCCCAGGGGGCTGATGGCCTGGAGGGGGCTGCTTTTGGTGTAGTGGTTAGGTGCACAGACTCTAATCTGGGAGAACCGGGTTTGGTTCTCCACTCTGCCACTTGCAGCTGCTGGATGACCTTGGGCAAGCCATAGTTCTGTCAGAGGTGTTCTCTCAGGAGCAGTTCTGGAAAGAGCTCTCTCAGCCCTACCTACTTCACAGGCAGTGTTCCCTCTACGCTGAGTTAGTGTGAGCTAGCTCACAGTTTTTTAGCCTCCGGCTCACAGATTTTTGTCTCAGCTCAGGAAGGAGGGCTCCAGAGCAAACTAATTTATGCAGTAGTCAAATCACTGGCTCACAACTTTAATGCCAGTAGCTCACAAAGTAGAATTTTTGCTCACAAGACTCCACAGCTTAGAGGGAGCATTGGTCAGGAGAGCTTTTACTTTGCGAACCCCGTTCCTTCATAGACCACTCCCACTCAGGCTGGATTGGCCCTAAGGTCCCTGGGAAAATCCCAGGGGGCTGATGGCCTGGAGGGGGCTGCTTTTGGTGTAGTGGTTAGGTGCACAGACTCTAATCTGGGAGAACCGGGTTTGGTTCTCCACTCTGCCACTTGCAGCTGCTGGATGACCTTGGGCAAGCCATAGTTCTGTCAGAGGTGTTCTCTCAGGAGCAGTTCTGGAAAGAGCTCTCTCAGCCCTACCTACTTCACAGGCAGTGTTCCCTCTACGCTGAGTTAGTGTGAGCTAGCTCACAGTTTTTTAGCCTCCGGCTCACAGATTTTTGTCTCAGCTCAGGAAGGAGGGCTCCAGAGCAAACTAATTTATGCAGTAGTCAAATCACTGGCTCACAACTTTAATGCCAGTAGCTCACAAAGTAGAATTTTTGCTCCCAAGACTCCACAGCTTAGAGGGAGCATTGGTCAGGAGAGCTTTTACTTTGCGAACCCCGTTCCTTCATAGACCACTCCCACTCAGGCTGGATTGGCCCTAAGGTCCCTGGGAAAATCCCAGGGGGCTGATGGCCTGGAGGGGGCTGCTTTTGGTGTAGTGGTTAGGTGCACAGACTCTAATCTGGGAGAACCGGGTTTGGTTCTCCACTCTGCCACTTGCAGCTGCTGGATGACCTTGGGCAAGCCATAGTTCTGTCAGAGGTGTTCTCTCAGGAGCAGTTCTGGAAAGAGCTCTCTCAGCCCTACCTACTTCACAGGCAGTGTTCCCTCTACGCTGAGTTAGTGTGAGCTAGCTCACAGTTTTTTAGCCTCCGGCTCACAGATTTTTGTCTCAGCTCAGGAAGGAGGGCTCCAGAGCAAACTAATTTATGCAGTAGTCAAATCACTGGCTCACAACTTTAATGCCAGTAGCTCACAAAGTAGAATTTTTGCTCCCAAGACTCCACAGCTTAGAGGGAGCATTGGTCAGGAGAGCTTTTACTTTGCGAACCCCGTTCCTTCATAGACCACTCCCACTCAGGCTGGATTGGCCCTAAGGTCCCTGGGAAAATCCCAGGGGGCTGATGGCCTGGAGGGGGCTGCTTTTGGTGTAGTGGTTAGGTGCACAGACTCTAATCTGGGAGAACCGGGTTTGGTTCTCCACTCTGCCACTTGCAGCTGCTGGATGACCTTGGGCAAGCCATAGTTCTGTCAGAGGTGTTCTCTCAGGAGCAGTTCTGGAAAGAGCTCTCTCAGCCCTACCTACTTCACAGGCAGTGTTCCCTCTACGCTGAGTTAGTGTGAGCTAGCTCACAGTTTTTTAGCCTCCGGCTCACAGATTTTTGTCTCAGCTCAGGAAGGAGGGCTCCAGAGCAAACTAATTTATGCAGTAGTCAAATCACTGGCTCACAACTTTAATGCCAGTAGCTCACAAAGTAGAATTTTTGCTCCCAAGACTCCACAGCTTAGAGGGAGCATTGGTCAGGAGAGCTTTTACTTTGCGAACCCCGTTCCTTCATAGACCACTCCCACTCAGGCTGGATTGGCCCTAAGGTCCCTGGGAAAATCCCAGGGGGCTGATGGCCTGGAGGGGGCTGCTTTTGGTGTAGTGGTTAGGTGCACAGACTCTAATCTGGGAGAACCGGGTTTGGTTCTCCACTCTGCCACTTGCAGCTGCTGGATGACCTTGGGCAAGCCATAGTTCTGTCAGAGGTGTTCTCTCAGGAGCAGTTCTGGAAAGAGCTCTCTCAGCCCTACCTACTTCACAGGCAGTGTTCCCTCGAAGCTGAGTTAGTGTGAGCTAGCTCACAGTTTTTTAGCCTCCGGCTCACAGATTTTTGTCTCAGCTCAGGAAGGAGGGCTCCAGAGCAAACTAATTTATGCAGTAGTCAAATCACTGGCTCACAACTTTAATGCCAGTAGCTCACAAAGTAGAATTTTTGCTCACAAGACTCCACAGCTTAGAGGGAGCATTGGTCAGGAGAGCTTTTACTTTGCGAACCCCGTTCCTTCATAGACCACTCCCACTCAGGCTGGATTGGCCCTAAGGTCCCTGGGAAAATCCCAGGGGGCTGATGGCCTGGAGGGGGCTGCTTTTGGTGTAGTGGTTAGGTGCACAGACTCTAATCTGGGAGAACCGGGTTTGGTTCTCCACTCTGCCACTTGCAGCTGCTGGATGACCTTGGGCAAGCCATAGTTCTGTCAGAGGTGTTCTCTCAGGAGCAGTTCTGGAAAGAGCTCTCTCAGCCCTACCTACTTCACAGGCAGTGTTCCCTCTACGCTGAGTTAGTGTGAGCTAGCTCACAGTTTTTTAGCCTCCGGCTCACAGATTTTTGTCTCAGCTCAGGAAGGAGGGCTCCAGAGCAAACTAATTTATGCAGTAGTCAAATCACTGGCTCACAACTTTAATGCCAGTAGCTCACAAAGTAGAATTTTTGCTCCCAAGACTCCACAGCTTAGAGGGAGCATTGGTCAGGAGAGCTTTTACTTTGCGAACCCCGTTCCTTCATAGACCACTCCCACTCAGGCTGGATTGGCCCTAAGGTCCCTGGGAAAATCCCAGGGGGCTGATGGCCTGGAGGGGGCTGCTTTTGGTGTAGTGGTTAGGTGCACAGACTCTAATCTGGGAGAACCGGGTTTGGTTCTCCACTCTGCCACTTGCAGCTGCTGGATGACCTTGGGCAAGCCATAGTTCTGTCAGAGGTGTTCTCTCAGGAGCAGTTCTGGAAAGAGCTCTCTCAGCCCTACCTACTTCACAGGCAGTGTTCCCTCTACGCTGAGTTAGTGTGAGCTAGCTCACAGTTTTTTAGCCTCCGGCTCACAGATTTTTGTCTCAGCTCAGGAAGGAGGGCTCCAGAGCAAACTAATTTATGCAGTAGTCAAATCACTGGCTCACAACTTTAATGCCAGTAGCTCACAAAGTAGAATTTTTGCTCACAAGACTCCACAGCTTAGAGGGAGCATTGGTCAGGAGAGCTTTTACTTTGCGAACCCCGTTCCTTCATAGACCACTCCCACTCAGGCTGGATTGGCCCTAAGGTCCCTGGGAAAATCCCAGGGGGTTGATGGCCTGGAGGGGGCTGCTTTTGGTGTAGTGGTTAGGTGCACAGACTCTAATCTGGGAGAACCGGGTTTGGTTCTCCACTCTGCCACTTGCAGCTGCTGGATGACCTTGGGCAAGCCATAGTTCTGTCAGAGGTGTTCTCTCAGGAGCAGTTCTGGAAAGAGCTCTCTCAGCCCTACCTACTTCACAGGCAGTGTTCCCTCTACGCTGAGTTAGTGTGAGCTAGCTCACAGTTTTTTAGCCTCCGGCTCACAGATTTTTGTCTCAGCTCAGGAAGGAGGGCTCCAGAGCAAACTAATTTATGCAGTAGTCAAATCACTGGCTCACAACTTTAATGCCAGGAGCTCACAAAGTAGAATTTTTGCTCCCAAGACTCCACAGCTTAGAGGGAGCATTGGTCAGGAGAGCTTTTACTTTGCGAACCCCGTTCCTTCATAGACCACTCCCACTCAGGCTGGATTGGCCCTAAAGTCCCTGGGAATATCCCAGGGGGTTGATGGCCTGGAGGGGGCTGCTTTTGGTGTAGTGGTTAGGTGCACAGACTCTAATCTGGGAGAACCGGGTTTGGTTCTCCACTCTGCCACTTGCAGCTGCTGGATGACCTTGGGCAAGCCATAGTTCTGTCAGAGGTGTTCTCTCAGGAGCAGTTCTGGAAAGAGCTCTCTCAGCCCTACCTACTTCACAGGCAGTGTTCCCTCTAAGCTGAGTTAGTGTGAGCTAGCTCACAGTTTTTTAGCCTCCGGCTCACAGATTTTTGTCTCAGCTCAGGAAGGAGGGCTCCAGAGCAAACTAATTTATGCAGTAGTCAAATCACTGGCTCACAACTTTAATGCCAGGAGCTCACAAAGTGGAATTTTTGCTCACAAGACTCCACAGCTTAGAGGGAGCATTGGTCAGGAGAGCTTTTACTTTGCGAACCCCGTTCCTTCATAGACCACTCCCACTCAGGCTGGATTGGCCCTAAAGTCCCTGGGAATATCCCAGGGGGTTGATGGCCTGGAGGGGGCTGCTTTTGGTGTAGTGGTTAGGTGCACAGACTCTAATCTGGGAGAACCGGGTTTGGTTCTCCACTCTGCCACTTGCAGCTGCTGGATGACCTTGGGCAAGCCATAGTTCTGTCAGAGGTGTTCTCTCAGGAGCAGTTCTGGAAAGAGCTCTCTCAGCCCTACCTACTTCACAGGCAGTGTTCCCTCTACGCTGAGTTAGTGTGAGCTAGCTCACAGTTTTTTAGCCTCCGGCTCACAGATTTTTGTCTCAGCTCAGGAAGGAGGGCTCCAGAGCAAACTAATTTATGCAGTAGTCAAATCACTGGCTCACAACTTTAATGCCAGGAGCTCACAAAGTGGAATTTTTGCTCACAAGACTCCACGGCTTAGAGGGAGCATTGGTCAGGAGAGCTTTTACTTTGCGAACCCCGTTCCTTCATAGACCACTCCCACTCAGGCTGGATTGGCCCTAAAGTCCCTGGGAAAATCCCAGGGGGCTGATGGCCTGGAGGGGGCTGCTTTTGGTGTAGTGGTTAGGTGCACAGACTCTAATCTGGGAGAACCGGGTTTGGTTCCCCACTCTGCCACTTGCAGCTGCTGGATGACCTTGGGCAAGCCATAGTTCTGTCAGAGGTGTTCTCTCAGGAGCAGTTCTGGAAAGAGCTCTCTCAGCCCTACCTACTTCACAGGCAGTGTTACCTCTAAGCTGAGTTAGTGTGAGCTAGCTCACAGTTTTTTAGCCTCCGGCTCACAGATTTTTGTCTCAGCTCAGGAAGGAGGGCTCCAGAGCAAACTAATTTATGCAGTAGTCAAATCACTGGCTCACAACTTTAATGCCAGGAGCTCACAAAGTGGAATTTTTGCTCACAAGACTCCACAGCTTAGAGGGAGCATTGGTCAGGAGAGCTTTTACTTTGCGAACCCCGTTCCTTCATAGACCACTCCCACTCAGGCTGGATTGGCCCTAAGGTCCCTGGGAAAATCCCAGGGGGCTGATGGCCTGGAGGGGGCTGCTTTTGGTGTAGTGGTTAGGTGCACAGACTCTAATCTGGGAGAACCGGGTTTGGTTCTCCACTCTGCCACTTGCAGCTGCTGGATGACCTTGGGCAAGCCATAGTTCTGTCAGAGGTGTTCTCTCAGGAGCAGTTCTGGAAAGAGCTCTCTCAGCCCTACCTACTTCACAGGCAGTGTTCCCTCTAAGCTGAGTTAGTGTGAGCTAGCTCACAGTTTTTAGCCTCCGGCTCACAGATTTTTGTCTCAGTTCAGGAAGGAGGGCTCCAGAGCAAACTAATTTATGCAGTAGTCAAATCACTGGCTCACAACTTTAATGCCAGGAGCTCACAAAGTGGAATTTTTGCTCCCAAGACTCCACAGCTTAGAGGGAGCATTGGTCAGGAGAGCTTTTACTTTGCGAACCCCGTTCCTTCATAGACCACTCCCACTCAGGCTGGATTGGCCCTAAAGTCCCTGGGAAAATCCCAGGGGGCTGATGGCCTGGAGGGGGCTGCTTTTGGTGTAGTGGTTAGGTGCACAGACTCTAATCTGGGAGAACCGGGTTTGGTTCTCCACTCTGCCACTTGCAGCTGCTGGATGACCTTGGGCAAGCCATAGTTCTGTCAGAGGTGTTCTCTCAGGAGCAGTTCTGGAAAGAGCTCTCTCAGCCCTACCTACTTCACAGGCAGTGTTCCCTCTAAGCTGAGTTAGTGTGAGCTAGCTCACAGTTTTTTAGCCTCCGGCTCACAGATTTTTGTCTCAGTTCAGGAAGGAGGGCTCCAGAGCAAACTAATTTATGCAGTAGTCAAATCACTGGCTCACAACTTTAATGCCAGGAGCTCACAAAGTAGAATTTTTGCTCACAAGACTCCACAGCTTAGAGGGAGCATTGGTCAGGAGAGCTTTTACTTTGCGAACCCCGTTCCTTCATAGACCACTCCCACTCAGGCTGGATTGGCCCTAAAGTCCCTGGGAAAATCCCAGGGGGCTGATGGCCTGGAGGGGGCTGCTTTTGGTGTAGTGGTTAGGTGCACAGACTCTAATCTGGGAGAACCGGGTTTGGTTCTCCACTCTGCCACTTGCAGCTGCTGGATGACCTTGGGCAAGCCATAGTTCTGTCAGAGGTGTTCTCTCAGGAGCAGTTCTGGAAAGAGCTCTCTCAGCCCTACCTACTTCACAGGCAGTGTTACCTCTAAGCTGAGTTAGTGTGAGCTAGCTCACAGTTTTTTAGCCTCCGGCTCACAGATTTTTGTCTCAGTTCAGGAAGGAGGGCTCCAGAGCAAACTAATTTATGCAGTAGTCAAATCACTGGCTCACAACTTTAATGCCAGGAGCTCACAAAGTGGAATTTTTGCTCCCAAGACTCCACAGCTTAGAGGGAGCATTGGTCAGGAGAGCTTTTACTTTGCGAACCCCGTTCCTTCATAGACCACTCCCACTCAGGCTGGATTGGCCCTAAGGTCCCTGGGAAAATCCCAGGGGGTTGATGGCCTGGAGGGGGCTGCTTTTGGTGTAGTGGTTAGGTGCACAGACTCTAATCTGGGAGAACCGGGTTTGGTTCCCCACTCTGCCACTTGCAGCTGCTGGATGACCTTGGGCAAGCCATAGTTCTGTCAGAGGTGTTCTCTCAGGAGCAGTTCTGGAAAGAGCTCTCTCAGCCCTACCTACTTCACAGGCAGTGTTCCCTCTAAGCTGAGTTAGTGTGAGCTAGCTCACAGTTTTTTAGCCTCCGGCTCACAGATTTTTGTCTCAGTTCAGGAAGGAGGGCTCCAGAGCAAACTAATTTATGCAGTAGTCAAATCACTGGCTCACAACTTTAATGCCAGGAGCTCACAAAGTGGAATTTTTGCTCACAAGACTCCACAGCTTAGAGGGAGCATTGGTCAGGAGAGCTTTTACTTTGCGAACCCCGTTCCTTCATAGACCACTCCCACTCAGGCTGGATTGGCCCTAAGGTCCCTGGGAAAATCCCAGGGGGTTGATGGCCTGGAGGGGGCTGCTTTTGGTGTAGTGGTTAGGTGCACAGACTCTAATCTGGGAGAACCGGGTTTGGTTCTCCACTCTGCCACTTGCAGCTGCTGGATGACCTTGGGCAAGCCATAGTTCTGTCAGAGGTGTTCTCTCAGGAGCAGTTCTGGAAAGAGCTCTCTCAGCCCTACCTACTTCACAGGCAGTGTTCCCTCTAAGCTGAGTTAGTGTGAGCTAGCTCACAGTTTTTTAGCCTCCGGCTCACAGATTTTTGTCTCAGCTCAGGAAGGAGGGCTCCAGAGCAAACTAATTTATGCAGTAGTCAAATCACTGGCTCACAACTTTAATGCCAGGAGCTCACAAAGTGGAATTTTTGCTCACAAGACTCCACAGCTTAGAGGGAGCATTGGTCAGGAGAGCTTTTACTTTGCGAACCCCGTTCCTTCATAGACCACTCCCACTCAGGCTGGATTGGCCCTAAGGTCCCTGGGAAAATCCCAGGGGGTTGATGGCCTGGAGGGGGCTGCTTTTGGTGTAGTGGTTAGGTGCACAGACTCTAATCTGGGAGAACCGGGTTTGGTTCCCCACTCTGCCACTTGCAGCTGCTGGATGACCTTGGGCAAGCCATAGTTCTGTCAGAGGTGTTCTCTCAGGAGCAGTTCTGGAAAGAGCTCTCTCAGCCCTACCTACTTCACAGGCAGTGTTCCCTCTAAGCTGAGTTAGTGTGAGCTAGCTCACAGTTTTTTAGCCTCCGGCTCACAGATTTTTGTCTCAGTTCAGGAAGGAGGGCTCCAGAGCAAACTAATTTATGCAGTAGTCAAATCACTGGCTCACAACTTTAATGCCAGGAGCTCACAAAGTGGAATTTTTGCTCACAAGACTCCACAGCTTAGAGGGAGCATTGGTCAGGAGAGCTTTTACTTTGCGAACCCCGTTCCTTCATAGACCACTCCCACTCAGGCTGGATTGGCCCTAAAGTCCCTGGGAAAATCCCAGGGGGTTGATGGCCTGGAGGGGGCTGCTTTTGGTGTAGTGGTTAGGTGCACAGACTCTAATCTGGGAGAACCGGGTTTGGTTCCCCACTCTGCCACTTGCAGCTGCTGGATGACCTTGGGCAAGCCATAGTTCTGTCAGAGGTGTTCTCTCAGGAGCAGTTCTGGAAAGAGCTCTCTCAGCCCTACCTACTTCACAGGCAGTGTTCCCTCTAAGCTGAGTTAGTGTGAGCTAGCTCACAGTTTTTTAGCCTCCGGCTCACAGATTTTTGTCTCAGTTCAGGAAGGAGGGCTCCAGAGCAAACTAATTTATGCAGTAGTCAAATCACTGGCTCACAACTTTAATGCCAGGAGCTCACAAAGTGGAATTTTTGCTCACAAGACTCCACAGCTTAGAGGGAGCATTGGTCAGGAGAGCTTTTACTTTGCGAACCCCGTTCCTTCATAGACCACTCCCACTCAGGCTGGATTGGCCCTAAAGTCCCTGGGAAAATCCCAGGGGGTTGATGGCCTGGAGGGGGCTGCTTTTGGTGTAGTGGTTAGGTGCACAGACTCTAATCTGGGAGAACCGGGTTTGGTTCCCCACTCTGCCACTTGCAGCTGCTGGATGACCTTGGGCAAGCCATAGTTCTGTCAGAGGTGTTCTCTCAGGAGCAGTTCTGGAAAGAGCTCTCTCAGCCCTACCTACTTCACAGGCAGTGTTCCCTCTAAGCTGAGTTAGTGTGAGCTAGCTCACAGTTTTTAGCCTCCGGCTCACAGATTTTTGTCTCAGTTCAGGAAGGAGGGCTCCAGAGCAAACTAATTTATGCAGTAGTCAAATCACTGGCTCACAACTTTAATGCCAGGAGCTCACAAAGTGGAATTTTTGCTCACAAGACTCCACAGCTTAGAGGGAGCATTGGTCAGGAGAGCTTTTACTTTGCGAACCCCGTTCCTTCATAGACCACTCCCACTCAGGCTGGATTGGCCCTAAGGTCCCTGGGAAAATCCCAGGGGGTTGATGGCCTGGAGGGGGCTGCTTTTGGTGTAGTGGTTAGGTGCACAGACTCTAATCTGGGAGAACCGGGTTTGGTTCCCCACTCTGCCACTTGCAGCTGCTGGATGACCTTGGGCAAGCCATAGTTCTGTCAGAGGTGTTCTCTCAGGAGCAGTTCTGGAAAGAGCTCTCTCAGCCCTACCTACTTCACAGGCAGTGTTCCCTCTAAGCTGAGTTAGTGTGAGCTAGCTCACAGTTTTTAGCCTCCGGCTCACAGATTTTTGTCTCAGCTCAGGAAGGAGGGCTCCAGAGCAAACTAATTTATGCAGTAGTCAAATCACTGGCTCACAACTTTAATGCCAGGAGCTCACAAAGTGGAATTTTTGCTCACAAGACTCCACAGCTTAGAGGGAGCATTGGTCAGGAGAGCTTTTACTTTGCGAACCCCGTTCCTTCATAGACCACTCCCACTCAGGCTGGATTGGCCCTAAGGTCCCTGGGAAAATCCCAGCGGGTTGATGGCCTGGAGGGGGCTGCTTTTGGTGTAGTGGTTAGGTGCACAGACTCTAATCTGGGAGAACCGGGTTTGGTTCCCCACTCTGCCACTTGCAGCTGCTGGATGACCTTGGGCAAGCCATAGTTCTGTCAGAGGTGTTCTCTCAGGAGCAGTTCTGGAAAGAGCTCTCTCAGCCCTACCTACTTCACAGGCAGTGTTCCCTCTAAGCTGAGTTAGTGTGAGTTAGCTCACAGTTTTTTAGCCTCCGGCTCACAGATTTTTGTCTCAGCTCAGGAAGGAGGGCTCCAGGGCAAACTAATTTATGCTGTAGTCAAATCACTCGCTCACAACTTTAATGCCAGTAGCTCAGAAAGTAGAATTTTTGCTCACAAAACTCTACAGCTTAGCGGGAACATTGCTCACAGGGTGTCTGTTGTGGGGAGGGGAAGGGAAAGGAGTTTGTAAGCCGCTCTGAGACTCTGAGTGAAGGGTGGGGGTATAAATCCAATCTCCTCCGCCACCTTCTCTCCTCCTCCTCTTCTTCGGCAGACTTGAGCTGCCCCAAGCTGGTGACCCCAGCTCCACAGGACCCTTTTCTTCTTTCCTTTCATCCTCCACTGGGAAGGCAGGAAGGAACCTTTTCTAAGGCTGTTTTTGTCTCCCACTGACAAAGATTCCTTCAGCCCCACCTTTCTTTTCCTTCCTTCCTTCCTTCCTTCCTTCCGTGATGGGCTCTGGCCAAGAGCTCCAAGGTTCACAGAAATCCCATGGAAACGATATACGAGATCCAGGTTTGCTTCCAGGAAGATTTTTAATAAAGCATCAAAACTTACAGAAAATGCAGGCTGAGCTTCCATCAGCTGGGCCTCGAGAGCGCTCGCACACACACCGTGAAGCTCGCTAGAATCCGAGACCACAGGCATAACTAAAACTAGGCCTCTTATCCCCGAAATGCTGGCTTCTAGTCCAATAACCATCAATGGAGCTATTGCAGACACTTGGATGAGCCAGGCCATCTTGCCCCTGGTGTCCAGGGGGTTAGGGTTGCCGGGTCCCATGGCCAGTGGCAAGAAATGGGAGGGGGCAGGGTTGCCAGATCTGGGTTGGGAAACTCCTGGAGATTTGGGGACTGAGCCTGGGGAGGACAGGGGCCTCAGTGAGGTATGATGCCATAGATGGGGTTGTCAGACCCCCTCTCCCCCGTCCGAGCGGGGTTCCCCTGATTTCGGGGGCGCCTTCTTTCCACCAACCAGCTGGCTGGGGAAGCCCTGACATAACCCCCATCCCCAAGAGCTACCACCCATGGCCACCCCAACTGTAAGATTTAAAGGGCCCTCCTGCTGACCGGCGGGAGCATGTGGCCTGTCGATCAGCTGGAGGGCCCTTTAAATCTCGCAGGAGGGAGAGGGGTGGCTGCATGCGCCTGTATGCCAAGCTGCAAATTCGCAGCTTGGAGTGCAGGTGTGCATGGCCTCCCCCCCCCCCGCTTCTTCCTGAAAGCATGGGGGGAAAGTGCCCCCCCCCACTTTTGAGGTGAGGTTAGGTGATGTGGGCGGGAGCCTGAGAAAGAGGGCCCCCGCAGTCATGGCACCAACCCTGTGGAACTCCCTCCCTTGGCGGGATTCGTCTGTCCCCTTCTGTCACCGTCTTCTGCCACGGAGGGTGAATTCCACAGCAGCCATTTCTTCAGCTCTATATTTCTTCAGCCGGAGAGCAGTTGTAGCTCGTGGGGATCTCCAGTTCCCACCTACTGCAATGTGTAGTTTACCCCCCACACACACCCCTAATACTTCACGGGGTGGTGTTTCTGAAGATAAAATGGATTAAGGGAGAACAACGTTGCCAGCCATTTTGGGTCCCCATCAGGGAGAACAGATGTAAAGATCTAAATAAACAGATGTCCAAGTAAAACTGCATTTACCTGGCAGTGTTTAAACTGCTTAATATTAGTTGAGCCAGACTGACACATCTGGAGAAACACATAAAAGACAGAGGGCTGCCCAGTCGAACAGCCTCATGTAAGCCTGCTGGTAGCTGAAAAAGGAGCTGCTACAATTGCAGAAAGGATTGCTAAGAAGGTGGCAGTTTTCCTTGTGGCTGGCCAGTGTCACAGGTTACATTCTCCGACATGCAAATGGTCCCTGAGGGTAGTCAAGATGCACCCCCTCCCTTGTGAAAAAACACTTGAACACGTGAAGACCATGTGACATTTGAGTATTTGCATGTGAAACCCATTTCATAAAATCCACAATTAAGGTCACATACACACTGGCAACCCTCCTTGTCTACCCACAGAGAGGTGGCGAGGAAGGTTGTTGCTTGCACTTTCAGTACAGCATGCCAGACGGTTCAAGGACTGTCAGCTCACCGGGTTTAGCATGAAGCTTTAGGCTGACCTCAGCATCTCCAGGCAAAGGGATAAAGAAATCTCAGGGTCCAAGATCAAGGAGGGGGAATCTATTTCTGCTTTGCTTAAGAGCTTTTGCGATTAGCTCCACCCCAAGCCCATGAAGCCCCACCTTAATTCATCAGGCTCTGCCCCTTGATCTGCCAGGTGCCCTCCTGTCTCTGCCAGCCTCCACCTCTGACCTATGGAGGGACTTCCCCATAGCTCCCCCCTCTTTTTTTTTTGCTGTCAAGTAACAGTAGACATGTGGATCCACGGTGGCTCAGAGGTTAAGATGCTGAGATGCAGGTCGGGAGGTCTGTAGTTTGGCAGTTCGAGACCCGAGTGCTGCGTGACAGAGTGAGCTCCCGCCTCTGGCCCCAGCTCCTGCCAACCTAGCAGTTCGAAAGCAAGAAATTGCAAGCAGATAAATAGATACCGCTTCGGTGGGAAGGTAACAGCATTCCGTGTGCCTCGGCATTTAGTCATGCCGGCCACATGACCACGGAGAAGTCTTCGGACAGCGCTGGCTCCTCGGCTTGGAAACGGAGATGAGCACCGCCCCCCTGGAGTCGGATTCGACCGGCTTTTGAGCAAGGGGAAAAAACAGGGAGAAACAACGGCTGAGGGGTGACATGATTGAGGTTTATAAGATTATGAATGGGATTGAACAGGTTGAGAAAGAAGTACTTTTCTCCCTTTCTCACAATACAAGAACTTGTGGGCACTCCATGAAATTGCTGAGCAGTCGGGTTAGAACAGATAAAAGGAAATACTTCTTCACCCAAAGAGTGATTAACATATGGAATTCACTGCCACAGGAAGTGGTGGCGGCTACAAGCATGGACGGCTTCAAGAGGGAATTAGATAAGCAAATGGAGCAGAAGTCCCATCAGTGGCTATTAGCCACAAGGTATATACAGGAACTCTCAGTCTGGGGCAGGTGATGCTCTGCATTCTTGGTGCTTGGGTGGGTGGGGGTCAACAGTGGGGGGCTTCTAGTGTCCTGGCCCCACTGATGGCACCTGGTATATCTGGCCACTGCCACAGGAGGTGATGGCAGCTACAAGCATGGACAGTTTCAAGGGGGAAATAGATAAACATATGGAGCAGAAGTCCACCAGTGGCTATTAGCCACAGGGTATAGATGGGAATTCTCAGTCTGGAGCAGGTGATGCACTCTATTCTTGGTGCTGGAGGGGGCAGCAGTGGGAGGGCTTCTAGTGTCCTGGCCCCACTGCTGGACCTCCTGAGGGCACCTGGTATATTTTGGCCGCTGTGTGACAGAGTGATGGACTAGATGGGCCGTTGGCCTGATTCAACATTGGCTTCTCTTATGTTCTTATGTTCAGTGGACATATAGGGACCCTGTGCCGTTTCCAAGGCAAGTGATGTTCAGAGGTGGTGTACCATTGCCTTCCTCCATGTCATGACCCTGGTATTCCTCGGTGGTCTCCCTTCCAAATACTGACCAGGGCTGACCCTACTTGGCTTCCAAGATAGATGAGATCAGTCTAGCACAGGCCAACCAGTTCAGTGTGGAGACAAGCAGCGATGGTTTGCTGTCGCCTTCTTGTGCGTAGCGACCCTGGACTTCCTTTTTGGTCCCTCATCCAAGTACAAGCCAGAGCCAACCCTGCTTAGCTTTCGAGATCAGATGAGATCGGGCTAGTCTGGGCTATCCAGGTCAGGGTCCTCAGCTCCTAGGCTCTACTATCTCAGGATCTGCCCCTGGGGACAGTGCTATTTTATTTTCTCAAGAAAGGAGTTGGTGGTGGTGGTGGGATATGGATATGTGATAAACACGCTGGGCCTTTCCACACCCTGTTGAGGCAAGGGGAAGGAGGCAGCTTGATGCCTTGTCACGATCCTAACGTTTTGCTGGTGTGGTTGGCACGCAGCTGATCAAGATGCTCACCAGCAAATGCAAGGAGCTCCAGGCCCAGGTGGACCACTGCGCGCATCAGAAGAAGGCCATGACTGAACTGCAGAAGGCCACGGAAGTTCTGGAGAAGCAGGTCACGAAGCTCAAGTAGGTGTTTGCAGAGGACCCGTATGCCTCTCTTTGCACGTCAGTGTCTCTACACATGTTGCAGACACTCCGCCTATGCTGTTTACCTGCATCCGGTGCTCCCTCTAAGCTTTGGAGTCTTGTGATCAAAAATTCTACTTTGTGAGCTACTGGCATTAAAGTTGTGAGCTATTTGGCTATTGCATGAATTAGTTTGCTCTGGATTCGGAACAATCCTGCCTGAGCTACAGCAAAAATGTGTGAGCTGGAGGCTAAACAACTGTGAGCCAGCTCACCCTAACTCAGCTTAGAGGAAACACTGCTCAGCCCCTATTTAGAAAATCGCTCAGCTCCTCCCACATGGAGGTTTTTCCCACTTTGGCATCCAAGCCAGTGTAGGTGTTTTGGGGAGAATCCACTTTCCATGTGTTCACCTGCTTCATGGCGATCTTTCTCAAACCTCCTTTGAAATGATCATTTGGGGAAGCTCACAGTCCAAGTGTGTTTGTGTGCTGTGTGGGTGGGAAGCTGCACGTTTTTGACAGCCCTGCCTGCACTGGCCCAGCAGCCCCCATTTCCTCCATGCCACCAGTGTGCCTTTTCAGCTGTTTTTTTAAAAAATGGCAATTTCATTTCATTAATTGAATTTCTGTCCCGCCTTCCCCCGCACGCAGGATCAGGGCGGGTTACGACAGAATAATAAACAATAAAAACTTTTTAGTTAAAACCATGGGTCATTTCCTGCTGGCGCACCCCAGAGCAGCGCTCTGGCAGTAAGAAGCCCAGGCCCCGCCTCCCACACGGGTGGGTTAAATCCATGGCTTCCCTGCCTGATCTTCTCCAGATGCCCCGCAGCCGGGGGGCACCTGGAGGAGATCGGGCAGGAAACCCAGGCATGACTGCCTCCCTGCTCTCCCCGTCACCAGCCAGTCCACCGCGGCGGGCTGGCTGGAGACAGGGAGAGTAGGGAGGCAGTCATGCTTGCCTTTCCCCCTGAGCCTCTCTGCTTTTGCAGAGAGACGGGCAGGATTAAATCCATGGCTTCCCTGCCCGATCTTCTCCAGTTCCAGGCAAGCCAATTAAAATTCCAATAGCATAATTCACAAGATGGCAAGACAACAATTTAGTGAAAGTTCCCAAGTGAGCTCTGCATACATGCCCAGATGGGTCAGAGTGTTGAGCAAGGGGGCGTCAGATAGTACCAATAATAGAAAATGCCATAATACAGATAAAAAAGAATTGGGATGGAGCAGGGGAGGCCGATGTAGATGGACACCTGCCGCCTCAACCAAAGGCCTGGCGGGACAACTCTGTTTTACAAGCCTTGCAGAACTGTAATAAGTCCTGCAGGGTCCTGACCTCACTTGGGTGAGCGTTCCACCAGGCCGGGGCTAAGCAGATGCCTTTGGGGCAGGCGACCACCAGAAGATGCTGTCCCAAAGAATGTAAGGCTCTCCGGGGAACATATGGGGAGAGATGGTCCTGCAGATATGACGGTCCCAGACCGCATAGGGCTTTGAAGGTTAATACTATAACCTTGAGCCTGATCCAGCCCTCAGCTGGGGGCCAGTGCAGCTGGTGAAGCACTAGCTGTATGTGCGCTTGCAAAGATGACCCAGTCAGGAGGCATGCAGCCACATTTTGGACCAGCTGAAGTTTCCGGGTAAGGGTCAAGGGCAGCTCAGCATAGAGTGAGTTGCAGTAGTCCAGTCTGGAGGTGACCATTGCATGGATCACCATGGCTAAGTCGCGGGAAGAGAGATAGGGAACCAGTTGCCTGACCAGCTGAAGGTGGTAGAAAGCTGATCTGGCAATATTCATGACTTGGGCCTCCATGGAAAGTGAGTCACACCCAACCTCCTCATAGTTGGTGCTGGTGTCAGTGATGCCCCATCAAGGGTTGGGTGGTGGGTTCCTGATCCCATTCCCCCATGGCTCAGGCCCAGGACCTTCGTCTTCGATGGATTTAGTTTCAATCGACTCTCTTGTAACCAGTGTTCCCTCTAAGCTCCACAGGGCTGTAAGCAAAAATTCTACTTCATGGGCAAAGAAAGCTGGTAGCCCTAAAGTTGTGAGCAAGTCTACATTTGACTATCGCATAAATTAAATTTTAGAAGATTATTTCCATAGTCTTGTAAAAACCTCAGAATAAATTATTTTAAACTATATTTAAACTATATTTTAAGAATAATTTACACATTATAAGGGAAAACAAATTTAATTACAGAAAATGTTGTCCTCTATGGGGGTAGACCTGTCCTCCCGAGAACAGGTCTACTTGCCCCTTTCCACTATATTGGTGGACCTGGCCTCCAGAGAACAGGTTTACCCACCCCTTTCCACTATATCAGTTGACCTGGCCTCTGGAGAACAGGTCTATCCACCCCAGTCCACTTTATTGGTAAACCTGGCCTTGGACCATCACCCTGCACTGAGCTTCAGAAAACATACCAGCACTGCAGGGGGTGGACTCTTGCAGTCTACTTTGGGTTTTTTTAAAGTGAAATATGACAAATTTACAAGTCAAGTATAACAGAGGAGAAACAACCACTGTCGGAACCCTACCTAACCTAACAAACAGAAAGTTGGCTTAAATGTTATCAACCTGCCCAAAATATTTATCCAAATATTTATATCCCACTTTTCCTGTGAATCAAGGTAGCTTACAAATCATACTGAAAAGCATAATAGGGGTGTACAAAAAATTGATTTTCCTGCTCCATTGCAGCCTATGGAGATCATTATAGTCAATGGGCCCCATAGGCTATAATGGAGAATCGATCTGGGGGTATCTGGGGTTCTGTAGGGGGCTATTTTTGAGGTCGAGGCTGGTGCCTCTCCTCAAACCCCCCCGTTTCAAAAAGATTGGATCAGGGGTCCAATTTTGTGGGCCCCTGAAGGAGGTGCCCCCATCCTCTAGTGTTCCCAATGGAGCGGAAAATGCTTGTGAGCTGGATGTTAAAATCTTTGAGCAGCCAGCTAAAAATTTATGTGCCAGCACCCCCCAACACGGCTTAGAGGGAACACTGGCCATAACCAGCCAGCCACGGCTTCTAATGCCATGGTCGGAACATCTGGAGCAGAGTCTGGTCAGCCGTCCATCAACAGATACAGTTGGTTATCATCAGCATACTGGTGGCAACCCAGCCCAAACCCCTGGGCCAGCTGGGCAAGGGGGTGCATATAGATGTTAAATAACATTGGGGTGGGGATCACCCCCTAAGGGATGCCGCATACCAACAGGTAATGGGGAGAAACCTTATCTGCAAGTGCAATCCTTTGTCCCTGACCGTGGAGAAAGGAGAAGAGCCACTGCAAGGCAGTCCCCCGTATCCCCACATCGACAAGGCGGTGGGTCATAAGATTGTAATCGACCATGTCGAACGCTGCTGCTAGATTGAGTAACGACAGCAGCACTGACCTGCCCTGATCCAGGTGCTTCTGGAGGTCATCTGTGAGGGCAACCAACACCGACTCTGTCCCATATCCAGGGCAGAAGCTGTATTGGAATGGGTCCAGGATAGAGGAGTCATACAGGAAAACCTGGAGTTGTTCCACTACTGCCGTCTCAACTACCTTACCCAGGAATGGAAGGTTCGATCCTGGGTGGTAGTTGGCTGGATCCATAGGATCCAAGGATTTTTTTCTCCAAGAGCAGTCTCACCATTGCTACAGACCCATGTTCCCTCTAAGCTGTGAGCTCTTGTGAGCAAAAATTCTACACTGCGAGCTACTAGCATTAAAGTTGTGAACAAGCGATTTGGCTGCTGCATAAATTAGTTTGCTCTGGAGCCATCCTTCCCTGAGCTAAGACAAAAATGTGTGAGCTGGAGGCTAAAAAACTGTGAGCTAGCTCACACTAACCCAGCTTAGAGGGAACACTGCTACAGACATAGTGCTACAGCACGATAATGACTTATCTGTTAGCTCCTCTGAATTCTAGGGTTACCAACCTCCATGTGGGGCCTGGAGTTCTCTCAGAAAAACAGTTGATCTCCATATAGGGATACCATTCCCCAGGTGGGGGGGGATACCCACTTTCGTGGGCTCTTGCCCACTGCCGGCCAACTGGAAAAGCCCCCACCCCTGACTCCATGTGTGACGTGCTGACATCACTTGGAAGTGATGTCAGCACGTCGGTGATGCGGGGGGACAACACTCTGCTTTTGGGGGGAAACTCTATGGTTTGAGGCCATTTTTACCATAGAGTTTTGCCCCAAAAGGAGAGTGTTGTCTCCAACGTTGCCAACATCACTTCTGGATGACGTCAGCACATTGTGCGATGTCCCCCACTCACCCCCTGGAACAGCCTTCAAATCCCCCCACTGATGCAAAGAAGGGACCCGGCAACCCTGTCTTCAGAGGACAGGAGACCAGTTCCCCAGGAGAAAATGGCAGCTTCACAGGCCAGGCTCTATGATACACCATAAATTCCAGGTGAATTCTAGGTGAAATCCCTTCCCAAATTTCCCCTGCCACAGGGATCACCCCACATCTCCAGAAATTTCCCAGACTGGAGTTGGCAACCCCACTGAATCCCCAGGTCCCCCCTTTTGAAGAAAACAAATCTTTAGCTCCTTGTGTTGTGGAGATAAAAGAAGAAAAGTGTATCACTGAGTCACATATAAAGAGCCAGAGACTGTAGTGGTTCTGAAGGGTCATATGGGAAGTGAGCAATGCCATCTGGACACTGTAGTCATCTTCTCTGCATCCACATGGGCGCTGAGGCGTCACGCAGGACGCAGCCTGCAGTTTGACAAGTTTATGGCTGCTGAGTGTTCAAAACTGGTTGAGAACCATGGTGGCAGCGCTCAACGAGCTATGCCTTCCCAGTGCATTTCTCCTCCACTTTTTCGATTCAACTCAATTTGGCCTCTCCCACTTCACCCAGAGCGGAGATGAAAAAGCAGAAGGAGGAGATGGAACGGAAACTGACTGACCAGCAACGCCAGGCCAGGCTGCTGCAGGACGAACAGCAGCGCCGGAAGTCGATGGAGCTAGTGCTGAGGCACACTGCCCAGGGCCTCAAGGAGGTTCTGTCGGTGAGCATCGGGAGCAGGAAAATGGGCAGGGCTGATTTAGCTGGATGTGTTTTTGTCATTGTTCTCTTACGTCATCAGCCTGGGTGGTAGCCTTTAATTCTCGCAACAACAATCTTGTCGGAAGGGCGACGATAAGGGCTTTGCTGCATTCTCATTTCCCTCACTTATGTGTTCCCAGTTGCTTCAGGGGTGTTTTTCTGTTCTGTTCCGCATGTGTTTTGCTCCCTCTAGTGGTCAATTCGATATTACATCCCTGTGTGTCCAACATAAAAACTTGCAACTCAAATCTGCAGGGGGATATGTTGGACATAACGTGATGTAATATCAAATCGACCACTACGGGAGGCAAAAAGGCCAAGGAGAAACACCCACCCACCCTGAAACAACAGGAACACACAAGCGAGGAAAATAAGAGTGCGGAAATACCCTAAGGGATAGCAACTGGTCCAAGATCACCCAATGAGTTTCATGGCAAGGTGGGATTTGAACCTCTTGTAAGCCTCATTCGAGGCCTGGTCCACATGCAGGAGAGTCAGCTGGTAGGATTCTGGCAGAAGGCTTTGCAATCTCTTCCAACTGCAGGGGATGGAAACCAGCTTTGCATACGTTTTTCCTTGTGAGGAGGACACGGGTACCGTGGAGATAAAACATCTCCTCCTCTCTTTGCTTGCTGAGCCCTTGTTTTAATTTGGAGGGAGTGTTTAAGAGAGGAGAATTCAAAAATATGATCATTTCATGTTTTTCCACCTGGAGTCTGAAGTGGGGCAAAACCCCTGCTACTCTGTTCCCACCTCGTTCATTAAAGAATCCAAATCCCTCCATGCAGAAAGCTAGCATGTCAAGAAAAGGATATCTTGGGCTGCTTCCTCTCGCCTCTCGTTAGCACGCCGAGCCAGTGCCACATTTCGCCCAAACTGCCACAACTTCCCAAAACCCAGAGCTCATCTAGTCTCGCAGCACGAAGGGCACGGGGAATGCGCCTTGTGAATGAATGCTCAGGAAGTCTCAGTACAGCGCCTACTTGCTGGGCACCATCTTGAAAGGGCTGCCACCTGGGAAGTGAGACCAACCCGATGTGTGTCCCATGGGACAGGGGAGGAGTTCTGGGCGGGCCGCTCTGCCCATTCTCTCTCACCAGGGGAAGAGGAAGACCCGCCCAGCCCTGGGGGCCACTGGACCCTGTTTCAGCATAGGGCGATTCTGCATTGGCTCTTCCCTCTGTTGTTTTACCAAACCCACGCTGGAGCAGAAATTCATGCCGCCTTCCCTTTCTTTGATCGAGGTTTATAAGATTATGCATGGGATAGAGCAGGATGAGAAAGAAGTACTTTTCTCCCTTTCTCACAATACAAGAACTCGTGGGCACTCCATGAAATTGCTGAGCAGTCGGGTTAGAACGGATAAAAGGAAGTACTTCTTCACCCAAAGAGTGATTAACATATGGAATTCACTGCCACAGGAGGTGGTGGCAGCTACAAGCATGGACAGTTTCAAGAGGGAATTAGATAAACCTATGGAGCAGAAGTCCATCAGTGGCTATTAGCCACAGGGTATAGATGGGAACTCTCGGTCTGGGGCAGGTGATGCACTCTATCCTTGGTGCTGGAGGGGGCAGCAGTGGGAGGGCTTCTGGTGTCCTGGCCCCACTGCTGGACCTCCTGATGGCACCTGGTATACTTTGGCCACTGTGTGACCCAGAGTGTTGGACTAGATGGGCCGTTGGCCTGATTCAACATTGGCTTCTCTTATGTTCTTATGATCCCTGGACTTTATGGTACCCTCCACACTGCATGCTGCTTTCACTGTCTTTGATCATCGGGTTTTACGGTACCTTCTGCATAGATTTATAGCCATTCAGGGGTAACTTCGCTGTCAGTAGGGTGTTTCCCCGGATGTATTTGAATGTGGCTTTGAGCTGCGCCTTTTCCTCAGTGCTGAGAAAATGTTGCGTGAGAAAGAGATGCAGAATCGCCCATAGCCAGGCAACCCCGCCTAGAGTCCGCTCTTGCTTTCACGGGAAATGTAAGCGGCAGCAGTCTGGTTCTTGAGAATGTTTCACCAGCACAGCCTTACCTCTGTAGGAATGCCCAGCAGTGGAAGGGGAGGACCAGTTCTTGACGTTCCACTTGTGGCGCAACGACATGCTGCAGGGCCTCCTGAACCACCTGAACGAAGGCATCGCGCATGCCGAAGAGCAACAAGCGCTCCAGCCTTTCCGACGGGAGGGCAAGGAGGCGAGGCCGAATGCTGCGGAGGACAGGTAGGGGAGAGGGAAGCCGCGGCCACCGGGAATCCCTTTCCAGGGCAGACCACTGGGACTAGGGTTGCCGACCTCCCGGTGGCACCTGGAGATCGCCTGCTGTTACAATTGATTTCGAGACGATCAAGATCAGTTTCCCCTGGAGAAAATGGCTGCCCTGGAGGGCGGACTCTATGGCAGTGCGTCCCGCCAAAGTCCCTCCCCTCCCTAAACCCCACCCTCCCAGGCTCCTCCTCCCAAATCTCCAGGTGTTTCCCCCCCCAGCACTGGCAACCCTAATTTGGCCGAGTGCACAGTAGCTCTTTCTGCCCCATCTGGCTGCAGTCTTGTTATCCAGGAAGCTCTGTGGAAGTCTAGCAACAGAGTGCCTTCAACTGAGAGTAACCTCGGGAAGTTGTGCAGCGGTCCAGGAACTGCAATGTCGGAGAGATACAATAATGACAACTGAACTTGGGACCTCCCACTTGTGGAACGCTCATTGGGCACTGGGTCCAGCGGTTTATTTACTTCATTTACTCCCCGCCCCCAGTGGGGACCCAAAGCGGCGTGCCTCATTCTGCTCTCCTGCACGGTATCCTCACCACAACCCTGTGAGGTAGGTTAGGCTGAGAGCGTGGGACTGGCCCAAGGGCACCCAAGGGAGGTTCCAGGGCAGGAGTGGGGATTCGAACCTGGTTCTCCCAGGTCCTAGTCCCACACTCTTAACCATTACACCACACTAGCTCTATGTACGTATGCCGTGTTACATGACAAAACCTTGTTTTTAAAAAGGTAGCTCTTTCGGGCCTCAGGAGATGGGGCTTTGCGGCCTGCTTGAGGGTCCTGTCCCAAGGCACACCCACAGTCTGCTGTGACTGGCAGGGGCTTGTTGAGAGATCAAGCACAAGATCCTCCCCAGGTTTGGAGACCTATGAAACTGGGGGTGCCAGCAATGCTCCCTCTAAGAGCCAGTTTGGTGTAGTGGTTAAGTGTGTGGACTCTAATCTGGGAGAACCAGGTTTGATTCCCCAGAATCCCCACTCCTCCACTTGCAGCTGCTGGATGACCTTGGGTAAACCATAGTTCTGTCAGAGTTGTCCTTGAAAGAGCAGTTCTGGAAAGAGCTCTCTCAGCCCCCACCTACCTCACAGGGTGTCTCTTGTGGGTAGGGGAACGGAAAGAAGTTTGTAAGCTGCTCTGAGATTCTGAGTGAATGGCGGGGTATAAATCCAATCTCCTCTCCTCCTAAGCTGTGGAGTCATGAGCAAAAATTCTACTTTGTGAGGTACTGGAATTAAAGTTGTAAATGAGCAATTTGACTGCTGCATAAATTAGTTTGCTCTGGAGGCATCCTTCCTGAGCTAAGACAAAAATCTGTGAGCTGGAGGCTAAAAAACTGTGAGCTAGCTCACACTAACTCAGCTTAGAGGGAACACTGTGCCAAGGACCAAACCTTGGGCCCTCTGTTCTCTGCTGTGGTCCCTGCGGTTCCAAAAATGTCTTGATCTCATCCCTTCCCTTGACATAGGGTTGCCAAGTACTTACCGTAATTCGGCAGGGGACACACAGTCCCCGGCCAGAACATTCCTCCTTGTAACACCCATGCTGCACGATGCCATCACCAGGAAGCGTCGCCCAGTGTCACTTCCTGGCGACGGCATCGTGCGTTGCGTCTTTTCCCCCCGGAATGGTCCTGCCAAGAAGTATGCATCCCCCCGCCAAATTACGGTAAGTACTTGGGAAGCCTGCCCTGACACTTCTTTCTCTTTCTCCATGGCAGCCACGAAGAGAGCTTTCTGCACCTCATGGCCTTCCGCACCATGTCACATTGCCAGCTTAGCAAGACATCGAAGTCCTGGACTACCCACAGCATGCCCTCCTTGAACAGGGCTTCCGAGACAACTTTTACGGACCCTTTCCGCAGTTACACGAGTGTCACGGAGGTGAGCACCATTGGGGTTGGCTGGGGATCCACTGAAAGTGTCCTCATGGCTGGGCGTCAAAGTCTCGCATACCTGTACCTGCTCCGCAGGTGGGCACAGGCAGGCCTCTAGCCAGGATTTTGTGGCTTGTGGGGCAAAGTTTTTTTCTGGTGGGGCTGAAGTTCTCAGTGCAGAAAGAAAAGTCATTTAGCCAATAGGAAGCTGTTACCCGGAGAGATCTCTGAATTGCAAGCTGTCAGCCACTTCAGATGACCGTTCCCAGCTGCTGCAAGTTAATCACTTCTGCCGGCCTAAGCAACAATTCTGATCACAAGCAGGCAGGTGGGGGTGGTGACTTCTATAGTCTATCTACCTAGTACTGCTCACACAGCTATCACCTTAAGCAGAAATTGGAACCAAAAAATATTTTAAAAGACCTTACTCAGTATCATTTCTATTTGATTATTGCACCTATGAATTTTGCTACTGAGAGGGTGACATGATCATTTGATTCTGATAGGACTTCTACAGTCAAGAAAGCTAACACTTAGGCAGAAAAACTCTTTTAAAGGAGACCAGTTTCTTGACACAGAGTTAGAAGGGATCCTAGAGGTCACCTACTCCAACTCCCTTGCTCATGTGTGGGAATTAAGTCAACTACATCCCCCCACTCTGCTTAAAGGAGCGCATACCTTTTAAAAAATGTTTCAAAATGACTGAAAAAAGTATTTACAGGAGAGATTCTTATGTGGCTTTGCCTTAAAGAAAGGGGGCAGAGCCCCCAGAGGCCCCACTGTAACTATGGGCCTGGGCATAGCGCTATGGGAGATGGATGCTATTGAGCTGTTTGAACACCTTCTGACTCGTCCACGATTTGGTTCTTCCCAAGGTCCTAGCCAAGAGCTGCTGGCTTTGTGCCAGCAGTGGCTCCAGCTGAAGGCAACAGAAAAGGTGGGGGAGCACCAGGAATTGAATCTATCTCAGGGGTCTCCGACCTGGTGCCCATGGGCACCATGGCACCCACCAGATATTTTTAGAAAGTGGGCAGGGCTAAGCAGGGCTTTGCCCAGCAAGGCTTCTTATTGGCCACTGTTGATCTTTTTAAAATATTGCTTCAGCAGCAGAAGGGTCTTCACAGTGTGACTGATGATCAACTGCAGCAGCCATTGTACGGCTGGCCCCAGGGGTTTTTTGGTAGAAAAAGTCCAGCAGGAACTCATTAGCATAATAGGCCACACCTAACAGCAGGAACTCATTAGCATATTAGGCCACACCCCTGACCACGCAGCTCCCTCCCAGGATCGGCTTACCCAGGCACCCCGTGGCTTGTGGGGCACATGGGGACCTCGAGGGAAGGAAGGCAATTTCTGTATTGGCTTCCCCACGTGCCCCACGGCTTGCACGGCGCCTGGGGAACCCGAGCAGGGGGGCTGTAGGCGTGGCCAACTCGGAAGCCAGCTGGAACTCCATTCCTGTGCGTTCCTGCCGCAAAATAGCCCTGGTTGGCACCACCCCCTTGTGCAGCCGTTTTGTGGCTATGCCCATCATTCTATGTCAGAATTCCAAAGGTGTCCTCTGGCTGAAAAAGGTTGAGGACCCTGCTCTAGCTGCCAAGCAGAGAGTAAACTGCAAATCTTTGCTGGGATCAGGAAGTTCCTTCTCCACTTCCAAATTTGGGGTCACCCAGTGGAATGACAGGTGGTCGATTTGGGCCCGATGAAAGCAATGCACAGCATGGATTTAATTTCTCACTTTTGTGAGACTGGCTTAGATGGTTTGAAAAGATGGCTTAAAACAGGAGGCATTCGTGGAGGGATAAAACGTCTTCCCTTTGCCACGATACTTAAATGGAGCTCCCAATGTGAGGGGCGGTGTATCTGTGCATGCGAGTTGGTGGCAAACAAACAGCAAGGGAAAGGCTCTTGCCTTCATGTCTTGCTTGCCGGCTTCCTGAAACTGTCTCGTGGCCTCTGCTGGAAACGAGATTTTGGGCTAGACGTAGGGTCGCCAATCTCCAGATGGGAACTGGAGATCTCCCAACAACTGACCTCCAGACAACAGAGACCAGCTCATCTGGAGAAAATGGCTGCTTTGGAAGGTGGACTGTGTGCCATTATACTCCACTGAAGTCCCTCCCCCTCCCCAGACCCCGCCTTCCTCATGCTCCACCCCCAAAATCTCCAGGTATTTCCCAACCGGGAGGGTGGAACCCTAGTTCGATGGGCCTTTGTTCTGATCCAGCAGGGCACTGAGGAGGATCACCTGGTCTGCTCCAGCCTGATCCCATGAAGAGCCAGTTTGGTGTAGTGGTTAAGTGCGCGGACTCTAATCTGGGAGAACCGGGTTTGATTCCTGTCATGATCTGTGCAGGATGGAGGCAGGGCTTAGATGCCTAAGTACTAAGTAAGGAGAGGCCTGTGTGGTAGTAGAAAGCAAGCTGCCTACAATTCCCACAATGCCTAGAGCCAGCTGCAACCAATGGGGATACTAGAAGTCTCTGAGGTGATGTGTTCTTATACTTGGTTTCAGTTTAACTGACGTTCTTTTTCTCTGCGGTCTGTGAGGAGACTGGTCTGGGACAAAGTTCCCTCACTTGGGAGAGTGAGTAAGTTAAGCCTGGTCTATAGAGAGCTGTGGGAAATGGTGTCCTTGCTCTCCGAGCTAAACTGAAGGGGACGGTGTTCTTCGTCTCATCTGTGGCCTGGTCTCACAGGGGACAGGTTGGTCTGGTGAGAGAAAGATTCCCCACTTGGCTCAGCGTAAGTGGTAAGCAGGCGGCCTGGTAAGAAGGCTTGTAGGCCTTAAGTAGTAACAGTTAAGGAGTAATAGGTAGCTGCATTAGCTTTGTGTTCTTTTTGCCTTTCAATACTGTTATACCTTTTTGAAGCACCTTGTCTTGTTTTCAGTGCCCCATTACTGTATAAATAAACCATTTGTTTAAAGTTCTCTGCCTGGTCATCACGCCTAAGGTTCTCGGCTTGAAAAGGGGCATTTTGGATGGGCTTGAGAGGGTACCTTGGGCCTTTTCAAGGGACTGTAAGTCCAGGGTGGTGGAAGTGGAAGGCAGCGACCCGCTGGGGTCATGACAATTCCCCACTCCTCCACTCGCACCTGCTGGATGACCTAGGGCAAGCCATAGTTCTGGCACAGCTGTTCTTGAAAAAGAGCTGTTTCTGTCAGAGCTCTCTCAGCCCTACCTCCCTCACAGGGTGTCTGTTGTGGGGAGGGGGAGGGAAAGGAGTTTGTAAGCCACTCTGAGACTCAAGGGCAGGGTATAAATCCAATCTCCACTTCTTCTTCTTTGCTGCTACCTCTGCAACATCTCCCCTCCAACCAATTCAGTGGGGGCGGAACCTCCCGTCTGCCCTCCCCCTCTCTGGTTGCCAGTTCAAGACTCCCACACAGTAGGGGGGCTGCCACCTGTGGCTCTAGAGCCTCTGGGGCTAAGTGCAAAACAAAATATGGCTCCTTTAAAAAAGTAATATAATACCAGAGGAGCAGATGGGATGCTAGAATAACCCGTAAGTGCTGGGGAGAGGCAGGCCAAGATCTTTATGGGATTCAAGGGCTTCCGAGAGAAGCATTCCAGAATGGGAAATGTGTGAACCATGCGCAGATTTATGCCAGTGTACTAACATAATCCACAGGATGCTCCTGTGTATATTTCTTATTACGGATACCTCCTGTGTGACACTTCCCAATAAAGGACTAACCAGCGTTTGGGCTGCAAAAATATTATGGACTATTAATGTCATTTATCAGCAATTGTGAAGTCATTGCATTGTCTCAATTGTGCACAAGAACTTTCCTATTCTGGCTCTTTGTTGAGCTCTTGGTCTGGATTTTGATGTCGCCTGGCTCTTTGATGCTCAAAGAATGCAGGCCACCCCACCCCCACTTGCATGCTGATGGGGAGAATGCTCAGATGTGGCCTCCTGGCTCTGCCGTGGCATCCCCCAATTCTGACACTTATGGGCAGCCCTGGATGTTTACAAAATGGGGCAGAGAGGAATTCAAAAGAGTCGTTTGAATCATACAGACATTGCTCTCAGAAGACTGGCAACATAAAAAAGCTGTGTGTATGTGGGGGGGGGATTAAGTTTCCCCAAGAACAAACGCTAACCATTCCATACACTCTTCCTTGGAGAAACACTCAAGCCAGGATTACCCAAACATTTGCTAGAAATGTTTCATTCCATTGCTGCTGTTAGAGACCTGCTGCCCCAACACCTCAGTCGAATTGGCTCCCAATGCAGGTTTTAATTATAATCTAGTGCAATTTTAAATTAAAACCGATTGTAAAGGGGACTGTTGACTCCCTCCCTTGCCCCTTATTATAAAAGGCCTTTCACTGCATGGTCTGTGGGGCCTGGCGGAGCTCTGATAAGCAGGGACTGTCAGCTGCAAGAGGTGCCCGGGGATCAAGGCGAGGGGGGAAAGCACCCTTGACGTGAGTTCTCCAAACTCCATTCCACTTTTTGGCTGCTGGCGGGGTGTGGATTGTTGGGCTAGACTTCCATTCGGAAAGAGCATCTCAACAAAAACAAGGGGGTCAGCAAGCCGGCCTGGCTCGGGACGCAGTCCGTCTCCTCTGGATGCTTCAAGTCCTGCATTTGGTAGTTTACTGATCATTTTCCAAAAGGGTTTAATCTCTCCACAGTTCCACCAGACATGGATATAAGATCCTACTTCTTTTTTGCATCTCCAACAAATATCAGAGCTTTCATTGTAACATCTAGCTACCTTTTCAGGTGTCCAGTGCCACCTGTAAAACATTTTGTAAATGTTCTCCTTATAATTTGTCACTCTAAGGAGCCTTAGAGATTTCCATAGCCCAGACCATTGGTCCAAAGTAATATTGTGCCCTAAATCACGCATCCAAGATACCATGTTTGGTTTGACGACTTCATCTAATAAGTCCTCGGTAAGCAAAAAGGCATACAGTTTCTGAATCAATTTCTCTGCCGAGAAAGTCCTGCATTCGGATGGAGGGAGTCGTGGCCGCAGTTTAACCATCTGCTTTTTTTCTTTGCCCGCAGCATCTAGTATCATGGAAGCAAGATGAGGAATTAAAAGACGAAGAGGTGGTGGTCAAGGAGGAAGATCGTGAGCCAGAGACTGTTGTGGCACAACCCTCCGAAGAACCTCCCGGCAACCTGGGAGAGGATGGAGGAGCCGAGGAACTCCTGCCTGCAGCTGAATCCGTTCCTCTCGGAGAGACAATGTCAGGCGAGGTTGGATCCTGAGGATTTCTTTTTTTAAACTAAAAGATCTTAATGGCCTGTCTAAAAACTGCTCTATAAAATGGTTCCAAAGCCACTGCGCTGTTGAAGTCAAAAATGGGAAGCCAGCAAATGTCAGACTCAGGCCTACGGTCGACACCTGAGCACCAAGACAAGCGGCTTGCTGGGGGGTATGGGGGCGGGAGCCCTGGAGGGGGGCAGGCCTCTCTGGCGGAGGTGGGATCTGATGAGAACGGGCGTTTCTTTATCTTCTGAGGGCCGCTTTGTTTCCTGAATTAAAGGTGAAGGCACAATTCACTCTTCTGGCCTAGAAATTATCCCTCCTCAGCAGGAGAACCTGCCCCTGGTGCTTCTGCATGAATATCTGTCCAGAGCACGGCCCTTAATGTGGAAGCCAGAAAGCCCAAGCCTGAGACCAGGACCAGCTTGAAGTATTTTGTCACCCCAAGCAAGGTACACCAGACCCCTGCTGTGCCCGCCCAGATCTACCCCAGGTGGTGGCGGGGTGGCCCAGAAGGGGAGGCCCTTCACCTCCCAAACCACGGGCGGCTCGAAGCAAATTGAGCCCCTGCAGCGCAGCCACCCCCTCCTCATTGAGCCGCTCCAAGCACTTGGCCAGAAAACTGACCCTGCGAGTTTCACACGCAGAGGCCAGAAGGGTCTCCTCCGGTAATGAAAAGGCAATCAAAACGACTAGAGACTTTGTTTTTTAAACCGGAAATTCAGAAGAACTGGCAGATTACAGCAATAGATTATTACGCTAATGTACTATCGTCCAATAACGATGCCCAGGTTTTTTTTACAAATGCAGGGGAAATGAAAGCGGATGGAGCACAGCACACTCAAAATGCAAGCATCGCCAACTGTGGATTCCTACACAGCCTTCTCCCCGCTCCGTTCCCTCTTTCGGTGTGGGGCTGGGGTCTTATTCTGCCTAGGTACCCAACCCAGCAAAGACTTGGTAAGTCAGCCCCTTGCCTCTGCCCACACCTGGATTTTGCTGACTCCCATCTCCAACAAAATTAAAGTTAGCATAAACGACTCAGGTAGCCCAGCACATTCAAACCAGGCTGATTGTAGCTGGTCTTGAACCCAGTACCCAGAGGCTTTGGCTACTGATTAGAAAAGAGGGATAACATCTGAGGCCTTCTACGTGCAAACCAGGGCTATTTTGGGGCAGGAACGCACAGGAACAGAGTTCCGGCTGGCTCCTGAGTTGGCCACGCCCAGCAGGAACTTATTAGCATAACAGGCCACATCCAACAGCAGGAACTCATTAGGATTGGCTGCATGAGGGGTGTGTGGCCTCACATGCAAAGGAGTTCCTGCTACAAAAAAAGCCCTGGGTTTTGACAACAAACAAGGTAAACAGAATAAGAAGCAAAAGGTGAATGTGGCTGGATGACCATATTTCTGGTGACATGGGGGTGTGGCCTAATATGCTAATGAGTTTTTGCTGTTGGGTGTGGCCTCTTGTGCTAATGAGTTCCTGCTGGGCTTTTTCTACAAAAAAAGCCCTGGTGCAAACCATGCTCGGAGACGAGAGACTGAGAGAGAAGACAGAGTACCCTCTGTTTCTTAAATCAATAATCAGGTTTTTGGGAAGGGAGACCTGTTTTAGCCTGTATGTAGCATCAACAGCAAAGTGGGATAAAAATTGTTTAAATAAATAAATGTTGTGCATTTGCTGCTACAGACAGGCAGGCGGACCTTGCCTCATCTCAGTGTCAAGAAATTCGAAGCTCTTTGTTCTGACTAAATTACGCAAAGTAAACCAAGGTATTTTCTTACTTTGCCTAATTTGTCCTCTCACCAAGGAGGGACAAGAAGTCTTGAGTCCTGGAGTCCCCCCGCCCCACCTTAGGGCCGCCGGGTCCCAACTGGCAACCAGCAGGGGATTGGGGGGGCTGAGTGGGGGCAGGAAGGAGGCTCTGCTGGTGTGCAGGAAGGTGCCCACATCAGTGCCCATGTGACCTGGAAGTGACATCATGCTGGGGATGTCGGCGCGACGCTCTGGTATTCAGGCAAAAACCGTATGGTTACTTTGGCTTCTACCATGGAGTTTTTGCCCAAATATCGGCGCATTGCACCCTGATGTGATGACATCATTTCCAGGTCACATGGGCAGTGATGTAGGCACGTTGCTGCACATCAGCTGGATCCCCCCCCCCCGCTGGCCAGAGTAAGAACACAGACACGGGGAATACTCTCCTCTCTTAACCCCCATTCGCTCACAGCTGATTGTCCTTCTGCCACCACCTTGGAGCCTCTTCTGTTCCCGAGGAACCTCCAGCCCCAGACTGCAGCCTGAGAGCTGGCCCAGCCAAGCAGCCATCGTCCATCGAAAGGAGTCCCACGACGACGGCTTCTTTTTTGTCTGTTTCTGTGGTTGACAGTTTAATGCATGCTATAAAATTGTCACGCCCCCTCCGTCTCCAGAGGGGCTCTGATTCGTTCCTCACAAGCTGCCGGGCTCCCCTGGGCGTTGCCCCGCTGCCGGATGTGTTCCAGGAGCATCTCGACGGCCTGCTCAAAGACTTGAGGGAGGATCTCTTGCTCGGCGCTGGTGAACCTGCCCAGAACGTAGTGATCCACTGTGGCTTCCCCCGCCGGGCGGCCGATGCCAATCCTTAATCGGACCATGCCCTGCGGAGGAGAAGAGGCGGGAGGAGAGGGGGGAGGTCAGGACACGCGGAATTGAGCAAGCCCACCTAAGCTCAGCCTTGTCTACTGACTGGGAGCGGCTCCCCCAGTTCTCAGGTGGAGGAAATTCTCCTCCCCATACATTAACTGGAGATGCTGGGGACTGAACTGGGAACTGCCCGCATGCGATGCTCCCGCTAAGCTGTGGAGCCTTGTGAGCAAAACTTCTCCTTGGTGAGCTACCGGCACTGAAGTGGTGAGTGAGTGATTTGGCTGCTGCATAAATTAGTTGGCTCCGGAGCCATCTTTCCTGAGCCGAGACAGAAATGTGCGAGCCGGAGGCTAAAAAACTGTGAGCTAGCTCACACTAACTCAGCTTAGAGGGAACAGCAGGGCCGGCTCGCCTAGAGCGCGCCCGCTGCAGGGGCGCCAAAAGGCACCCCTCCACGACAAGCCCCCCCCGCCTCTTCCCAGGCTTGCTTGGGCGCCCCGCAGCCACGGAGTGCCCAAGCAAGTCGGCGCTGGGAGGGAAGGGGCGGGGGTTAGAATCTCCGCCCCTTCCCTGGCTTTCCTGGGGGCCCCACGGCTGCGGAGCCTCCAGGAAAGCCAGCGCTGGGAGGGAGGGGGTGGGGGCTAGAACCCCCGCCCCTTCCCTGGCTTTCCGGGGGCCCTGGAGCACCCAGGAAAGCCAGCGCTCTGCCGCCGCCCCCAGTCTCTGGGCCCCATCGGGAGGTTGGCATCCCCGGTGGGGGGCGCCCCAGGCTGTCCTGCCTAGGACGCCCAGACACCTGGAGCCGGCCCTGGGGAACAGTGCCTGCATGCACAGTTCAGAGTGGGCAACTGGTCAGGAGATGCGGTGTCGGGGTCAGACTGGGAGACCCAGGTTTGAGCCTGCACTCTGCCGTGAAAGTTTGCTGGGTGACCTGGGGCCAGACACACATGCTCAGTCTAGCCCACCTCACAGGGTTCTGGTGAGAATAAAATGGAGAACGATCCAAGACACTTCGAGTCCCTGTTAGGGAGAATGGTGGGGTAGAATAAATAAACGTTGGTCCTGTGGGCTTACAAGTGACAGTTGACAAGACGAGCCGTGTCATTGTGTCTCAGGAACGGCCTTCTGTGAGGGTGGCTGAGGTGTCAGATTTTACATGCAAGCCACAGACGGCAAGTGAGCATTGCTTAATTCATTACTTGCGGTCGCACTGTTATTGAGGAGAAGCGGTGGCTCAGTGGCAGATCCCCTGCTTGGCATGCAGGAGGTCCCAGGTTCAGTCCCCAGCATCTCCAGCTATAAGGACCAGGCAGCAGGTGATGTGAAAGTCCTCAGCCTGAGACCCTGGAGAGCCACTGCCGGTCTGAGCAGACAACGCTGACCTCGAGGGACAGGTAGTCTGATTCAGTACAAGGCGGCTTCCTGTGTTGCTATGTATTACCAGGGCTATTTTTGGGCAGAAACGCACAGGAACGGAGTTCTGGCTGGCTCCCAAGTTGGCCACGCCCAGCAGGAACTCATTAGCATAATAGGCCACACCCAACAGCAGAAACTCATTAGGATTGGCTACATGAGGGGTGTGGGGCCTCACATGCAAAGGAGTTCCTGCTACCAAAAAACCCCTGGGTTTTGACAACAAACAAGGTAAACAGAATAAGAAGCAAAAGGTGGGTGTGGCTGGATGGCCACACTTCTGGCAACATGGGGGTGTGCCCTAATATGCTAATGAGTTTCTGCTGGGCTTTTGCTACCAAAAAAGCCCTGTGTATTATGGCTGTGTTCCAAGTGATCTGGTGTCTGGGTCCGTTAAATTCCATTCCGTAAAACACCATAATGAGTCCGGGGGGGAATCAATGCTGTGTGTGGATGCGTGGGGCGGGGGTGTGTGATAAAGACAGAGTGCAATGTGAAAAGATACGGTTTTTAGAAAGTGTGAGCTTTTCTTGCCAACACAGGGGTTTGGTGGCTACCATCATTTTTGATGCAGGCCTTGGGTGAAGGTGCAGGCCACGTTTCCCACCCTGGGCCCAGCGAGAAAGGAAGGGGGAGTGGAGACGGTTCGGGGCAGGGCCCGCTTAGGGCACACGCAGGCAGCGTGACAGTCAGCCAAAGGCCACAGCACAGAAAGGCCGAAGCAGAGAAAACACCTCCCATTCCAAACCCAAAACAGCCGGCTGGAGCCTCACTCAGCCCCCACGCTGAGATGCTTCGATACTCCTGATTATGAACCCCTGGGTGCTGGCCTGGCTTTGAGGGTGGTTTTTCTGGGGCAGCACAGAGGTGTCTCCCCCCCGACCCTGGAGGCGGCTGAACACCAAATGCCAATTAAACACAGGATGGAGAGATGCGTCTGTCGGACAACGTGTCAATGTTTTCAAGTCAGTGCCCTGGGCTTGGGGCCAGCCCATCTGCTTCCACTTTAAGCAACCACCGCCGGACCCCAGGGCTGAGCGAAGAACAGGGATGCGAGCGCACGGGGGCTCCGGCCCAGTGACAGCTGAGCCACAAGCAGCCTATGTCTGCTCATATGCGAGGTTCCCTCCTTGGATGGCTGCCAAGGCCTCTTGCCAGGGCAGCGGGTGTCGGATGACTCTTCCCGGCAGTAAGGATCCGGGGCCAAGGTGGAGACTTACGTCTGAGTTTAGGGAGCTGATGCAGGAACGGACTCCGTTGTGACCTCTGGAAGAAAAGATCAAGACACAAAAAACCTGCTGTCAAGCTTCCTCTGTGAGGGGCATGGGCCGGGCTTCTTGCTCTGCAAAACCGGCCCAGGTAGCTCTTAGGGTTGCCAACTTCCAGATGGCACCTGGAGATCTGACCCGGAAGTTAAAGTTGTTGGGCTCTTCAGCCTGTAGAAACGATGGCTGAGGGGTGACATGATCAAGGTTTACAAGATTATGTGTGGGATAGAGCAGGCTGAGAAAGAAGTACTTTTCTCTCTTTCTCACAATACAAGAACTCGTGGCCACTCAAATTGCTGAGTGGTCTGGTTAAAACGGATAAAAGGAAGGACTTCTTCACCCAAAGAGTGATTCACACATGGAATTCACTGCCACAGGAGATGGTGGCGGCTACAAGCATGGACGGCTTCAAAAGGGAATTAGATAAGCAAATGGAGCAGAAGTCCCATCAGTGGCTATTAGCCACAAGGTATATACAGGAACTCTCAGTCTGGGGCAGGTGATGCTCTGCATTCTTGGTGCTTGGGTGGGTGGGGGGTCAACAGTGGGGGGCTTCTAGTGTCCTGGCCCCACTGATGGCACCTGGTATTTCTGGCCACTATGTGACAGAATGTTGGACTGGATGGGCCATTGGCCTGATCCAGCATTGGCTTCTCTTATGTTCTTATCTCCCGCTATTACAATGGATCTCCAGGCAACTAAGCTCAGTTCCCCTGGAAAAAATGGCTGCTTTGGGGGTTGGGCTCTATGGCATTATACCCTGCGCCGACCCCTCCCCTCCACAAACCCTCCCTTCCCCAAATCTCCAGGTATTTCCCAATCCAGGACTGGCAGCCCTAAGGCAAGACAACTGCTTGTCCAGCCCCGTGAGGGGACACTTTCTTATAAGGCAGCTCACACCAGTGGTTCTGTGCATGAGCCTCTTGGCTTGCCCCCCCCCAGTGGTTCTGTGCATGAGCCTCTTGGCTTGCCCCCCCCCACACCAGTGGTTCTGTGCATGAGCCTCTTGGCTTGCCCCCCCCACACCAGTGGTTCTGTGCATGAGCCTCTGGCTTGCCTGGAAGGAATTCACCAGGTTCCGCTCGGCCCAGCAACGAGAGGCTGTGGCAGGGGAAGCTTTACATGGAGGGGTCGAACTCATTTATTACGAGGGCCGGATCTGACATAAACATCACTCTGTCGGGCTGGGCCATGCGTGCCATAAACTTTATAAAGGACACACGGGCAAAGCCAATTAATGATATTATTTTTTATTCAAAGTACAGACATGCTTAAAACATGAACACTCTTACCGTATTTCCTCCAAGTATCTCCCTGTCGCCCGCCCTCCCACTTCCACCGCCTGTTACTCATTAGCCCTGGGACAGTAGGCAGGGACACAATGCACAGCCTCCATCATCTGGCAATTAAGGTAAGGACCAGTGGCTCGTGGGCCGAGTAGGAGACTAGGATGGGTTGGTTCCGGCCCACAGGCCATATATCTGACATCCCTCCTTTACAGGTTGGATTTCTGCCTGCCTGTCAGACTGTTCAAGGCACAGAGCCTCTTTTTTTTGGGGGGGGGGTCGAACCAGCACCACCACCTTGGGTTCTGGTGCCATGGTCAAAATGTCAGATTAAGACTAGGGAATGCCAGATCCCCACTGGACCGTGAGAGCTTGCTGGGCAACCCTGGTTCTGTTACGCTCTCAGCCTATTCTCCTTGACAGGGTTGTTGAGAAGATAAAATCAAGGAGGGTAAACTGGCCTCAGCACTTTGGAGGAAGGGCAGGATTTTAAAAAATGTGACAAATGTGACAGAGTAGTAGCAGGTTGGTATTTATTTATATCTCGCCTTTCAGGAATACAGGGTCTTCAAAGTGGTTTACAATCTCTCAGAATACAATAGAGCAAAGTTTGAGTCCAGCGGCAACTTTAAGACCAACGAAGTTTAATTCTGGGTATGAGCTTTTGTGGGCACCCACCCGGCATTATTGCCCTAAATGCTGTATGAGATTGGAATTGGGGACATCAGTGGTTTAGTTGCTATGTGAACTTTAGGGGAGCTATGAAGCAGTTGCGAATGGCTGTGTGAGCGTGCATGATTATTGTTGTAGATTACTGAAATGATTGCACTTTTAATTTCGTTGTGCTATGTACAATGACAATAAAATATTATTATTATTATTATTATTAAACTTTGTTGGTCTTAAAGGTGCCGCTGGACTTTGTTCTGTTGCTTCAGACCAACACAGCTACCCACCGGAATCTATCAGCACACCAAGTCACTTTCTTCCTCCCTTCCCAATATATGAGCCCCCACTGGTGGATCTGGACTGGCAGTCGCTTGCGTGATACGCTTCTTCCCAGGACTTTTAATCTTGCTGGAACTGAGCAGGCCTTGGTTGTAATGTTGCTTTGTTTGTGGGCTGCAAGTTCTATTACTTAACCGCAACGCAGACAAGTGTTATCAACTGCCTTACTTAAAATACTAAGAAAGGAACTGTGCGTGGCATCGATACTAATTTCAAAAATCAATCAATAACAATTAACAAATAATTCATTTATAGACAAATAAATAAACCATGTATATGATTTGCAACAGTCTCAGCATATTCAATTCAAAATATCATTTTCAGAGTGAGAATATTGAATGTCGTGAAGGCCTTATTTATTTTTGAAATCAGTATTGACGCCATGCACAGTTTCTTTGAGTTCACATATATACCGTGTGTTTTACTATTATATTGCATTTACTTAAAATACTGACATCCCTCATTTGTACAAAATGGCTATGTGAAACCCAAGAAACTCCACGGGAAAGGGGAAATACCTTGCGCTGCCTCCCAGCTTCAGTGCGACCTTCCCAAGGGGCTTGTCCAGGTCATCGTGAATCAGGTAAATGTCCTCCGTGCTCAGGTTGTACGCTTCCGCTTCAAAACAGAAAACAAGGCCCAGGAAGTGAGATCAGGTGGGAAAACCTATTGTTCTCCTCCACTGCTAAGGGGGAGAGAAAGGACACAATTTGTACACACTAAGCATCCAACAGCAGAGGAAACATGACTTGCCAGAGGCAAAGGTGGTCTGCGACATGGCAAATGAGTGGCGCGTGGACTCCTAATGTTGGCATGTTGATTACATTGCTCACCCTATGACCATTTCTGGGGGGGTTTTCTACACTGGCATCACATGCCTGGAATTCAAAACTTATTCATCAGACGACTCCTTGCCTTGCCCAAGGGGACCCCTGCAGCCCTAATGAGGGCAGAACTTGGTATGCCCTCAGTTAGGGCTCGCATCTACCTCGCTTTACTCAAATCCTGGAATAAAGGTGATACTGCCTTTACCATATCTAGCAAACGATGCTTTCAATTAATGTCACGTAGAGATACTTCCTGGTCTACACGTTACAAGCAACATATTTGCCTACTATTCTATTCCAGACTATTTGTTGGGGGCTTTCAATATTGGCACCAACTTACGAAACTGGATCTATAAATGTGATGCTTTATTGGGCAGTTTTGCAGTCACTAGGTCTAAATTCTCTCCTTTGTTTAAGCTATTCAAAAGAGATCATGATAGATCTCCTTAGTGAATATTACATCGCAAAATCTCAGAAAGGCACTTACTTCTTTACATTTCCGGACAATGCTGATGGACATTCTTCACTATATACTTATTTTGTCCTATGTATACAGCCGTTAGATCTAAATTTCTTGATAATCTGTTAACAGGACAATTTTTTTCCTCTGACATAGACAAGCTGGTCTTTCTATTATCTGACACTGATCTACTCGTCAGTTATAAAGTGTCCCTTTTCGCCTTGGCCACCACAAAAATCAGGGCTAAGACTGCAGCTTCAGAAAATTAACCTTTTAATGACCTTTTTTATGACTAACTGGATTGATTATTTTACAGTTTTACTGTTTATAACTGGTCCGTATTTATTGGTGCGAAAATTCTTTTTACTCACTGTTTTACCTATGTATGATTAGAATAATTTTCTTTTATTATCCTAATTCTGTATTGTGATGGCCTTTGGCTATATACACAATAAAATTCTGGTAATATGACCTTTTCTGGGGGGTTATCTACACTGGCATCACATGCCTTCTCATTTTACCCTCATTCCTTGCAGGATTATTTGATTATTGTACAATATTTTTTTTACCTAAAGTGTTATTTTTAATGTCTCTTATAAGCAACTAACGCCCAAAAGCAAACAGCAGTTTCTACCAGATTTTGTTAAGGGGAATGAGGGACTGCATTTTGTATTCCAAGCGGGGAGAATCCCATGCCAGCATCACGTCAGATGCCACAAATACACTTTTGCTTGTTTGCAGCAAGAATGAACCTGGTTAACTTGCCGGGTGGGCACGATCCCCCCCTCCTCCCATGCAGGCACTGAGATCAAAGACCAAACTCTTCAACTGACCCCAATTTGTCACAATGTCCAAATGTAGGTGACTTTAAAGGAGGTTACTTTCTTTCTCGGGAAAACAGGATTAAGCCATGGTTAAGAACCCTGGTGTCATGGCTCAGATGGGGTGTCACCGGACGCTGCCACCACTCTGGTTTTAGGTTCCCTTGAGAAGGCTCAGAGCACCCTCCCAAGAGGCCGAATAAAAGGCTTGAGGACCAGGCAAGGTAAACAACAAATAAAAGGATTATTTTTACAGGAGGTCAGTCAAATATAGGAAACAACAACAGCAATAAATGGGTGAAGAGAAAAGAAACCAAATGCCCTAACGCAACTAGACTTACAGTCCCTAGCCCACTGTCTCAGTTGGGCCTGAGTCTGCTCACCCTTCCTCTCAGGGTGAGGGTCTCTCCCAGCAGTAGCCTTCCCTCTGGCCCTCCTCTCTTGGAAGAAAGAACAGCTCTTCTTCTGTACCAGCTCTTTTGTTATAAGTCCCCTTTCTCTGTGATTGGCTAAAATTGCCCCCAAACTTCTCAGGGGCTTCTGGGAGTTGTAGGCCTGGCCTCCATCCACGGCTAGTCAGGCTCCCTGGGCCTGCTAGGCCTTTGCTTGCACAGCACAGATCATGACACCTGGTTAATAGGAAAGACGCTAACCTCAGTGGAAGAGAACAAGGAAGATCACGTGAGCTGTCCTGAACCTTTTGGTGGGATGAAAATGTAACTGAAACAATTATCTCGAGGAAACTCTCAATATGGAGAATAAACAGGGCCAATAATACTCTCTGCTAGTCCTAGAACGTTTCTGCGTGGGTATGCTCAGATGTAAGTCCTGATCCATTCAGTGGGCCTTAGGCCTGGCCCACACGTACAAGAGATAGCAGAATGGACTGCATCGTCGAATGTTTTTTTGCATAAAAAGCTCCATGGGGTTAGCACGGTAGGGAGAATTGTTCCATCCCTTCTCTTTGCTTGCAGTGCTGGATTTCTATCCGCAGGGAATTTTTATCATCAAAATAGGTCCTTACACCTGCTTGCTAAAATGCCAGTGAGATCCAGAGCGATGTAGTCGTGTCAGACTAGGATCTGGGAGATCCCAGTTCTAATCGGAAGCTTAGCCACTGACCTTGAGTCAAACCCCCCACCCCCACCCCCAGTCTAATCTACTTCACAGGATTGTTCTTGTTGGTTGTGAGGACAAGTTGGACGAGAGAGATAAAACTTTGTGACCCACTTTGGGTCCCTCTGGGTGAGAAAAGCAGGGTGTAAACATCTCAACACTTACTTAAATGATACTACTAATTTAGCCTATAGGTTTTGAGTAGTGCCACATTAGAAGCCACATAAACCAGGCTAAGCAATCATCTTACAACTATTCTCTACACACTGTGATTGGGGGGGAATTGCAACAGCCTAAGTAACCTCCAAATCCACCCCAGCCAAAAGTCTCCCCAATTTTTTCCCACTGATGCACCCACCATCTCACCTAGGGATGGAATAATCCACAAATCTGTCACACTTGGGGAAAAGGGACATTCCAATAAACAATGTTCCAGTGCATCAATTTCCCCAGTAACACATAACCACAGCCTTTCTTCCAAATAGGGCACCTTCTTATAATGACCATTACTTGAGATGGTATAGAATTCAACCTAACAAGCATGAAAGTTCTCCTATACTGGGGCCCAGGTAACTGTTTAATGTACAGTGTGGGAGACTTCTGGGATAGGACAATCCCAAGTAAGCAAACAGTATCTGAACAGAGAAAATAAGTATGTGGTGTAAGTTCATTCAACCATTTCAGCAACCTCATTCTGAATATGTCTTACAACCAGGGCTATTTTTGGGCAGGAACGCACAGGAATGGAGTTCTGGCTGGCTCCCGAATTGGGCGCACCCAGCAGGAACTCATTAGCATAATAGGCTACACCCAACAGGAGAAACTGATTAGGATTGGCTCCATTAGGGGTGTGTGGCCTAACATGCAAAGGATTTCCTGCTACAAAAAAGCCCTGGGTTTTGACAACAAGCAAGGTAAACAGAATAAGAAGCAAAAGGTGGGTGTGGCTGGATGACCACACTTCTGGTGACATGGGGGTGTGGCGTAATAGGCTAATGAGCTGTGCTTTCGGGGTGTGGCCTAATATGCTAATGCGTTCCTGCTGTTGGGTGTGGCCTATTATGCTAATGAGTTCCTGCTGGGCTTTTTCTACAAAAAAAGCCCTGGTTACAACAGTGTTCCCAGATGTTATGCCAAAGGAAAGGACGTTTCCTGATGTTCTGCAATAGTATACACTCAGGATGGGACTAGCTGGCCCTCTACAGGGCACAGCTAGAACCGCACCACAGTGGCTCGGGGAGCAGCATATACAGGATTTTGCATCCTTATCAGTGGCCTCAGATGGTGAAAGAGGATATTTCTCATACTCTTTTGTGCCTGCAGACTGAAAAGGAGCACCAAAGAGTCACTGCTTTGCTCCCACCACGAAATGATTGCCCACAAAGCTGCAGCAAGGTTGTGGGGCCCGATGGAGGGGGGCGGGGCCTGGCAAAACATGATGCTCTGGCACTCTGCTTTCTCCAGAGCTGTCATGCATTTCACCTCCTGGGAAATGACAGATAGATTAAAGCAACGTCTCCAGCTAAGGGTAGGTCTGGGACACTTGGTTAGTGGCTTAGGAGCCACGTGTGGCTCTTTGACATGCTACCTGCGGCTCTTTCCCAATATTGCACTCTTCCTGTATTCCAGGCAGGGCCTTGTAGGGCTTTCTGCTTGGCAGGTGATTCCCATCTCGAAACAGCTGCTACTGGAGGGACGAGGGTGAGCTGTGGGCCTCATTGCAGGGATGGAAGTAAAAGGCCTGTCCCCTCCCATTCCCTTCCCCCTTCTCTACAGCCTCCGTGCTCTCGTCTCACTGGTGAAACTGCCTCTTGCACCCACCCAAGAAAAGACTAAGCTGGCCATACTGGAGAGGTGGTGGTTTACTCCCCTTCCTCGACAGTCTCTTCTGGGCACCTGGGCAATCTCGCTCTTTTGCCCAGCCTGTGACACCTCATGATAGGATGACAGTGAAAATGTCAAAAGCGAAGCCCTTCCTCTCACTCCACATACACAGAAGCTGGCTAAGAGTCAACAGCATTGGGGAGAGACAACTAGGCTTACCAGGTGCCTGCCTGCCTCCATCTCCTACCCTAGAGGCCACCCTACACACACAGAGGTACTTGAGTGATTCTAAAAGTGTGGTGCAGTGGATGGGGTGGCGGACTAGGACCTCAGGCAACCTGCATTCGAATCCCCCCTTCTGCTAGGGAAGCTTGCTGGGTGACCTGGGCCCCGTCACAAATGCTCATCCTGGGCCTACCTCCCAAGGCTGTTGTGAGAAAATGGAGGAGAGAATGATATTCTAAAAGCTGTTTTGAATCCAAATGGGGGAGAAAAGTAGGCTATAAATAAATAAAGGCAAATGCATGTTGTACAAAATGATATCTGATCTTATCGCATGCATGTGTTTGGTGGAGTGACACACAGAGCATATAATAGTTATGACTTTGTTTTGGTTGAAAGAAGCCAAATGTGGACAAGCACGACCTAATCAGAGAACAAGTATAAAGAAAACAGTTGTGAGAGTCCAACCCACAAATCAAGCAGTCAACAAGACTTGCTTTCTGTGTCTTACAGTCTGAAGCACTACAACACAATAAATAAATTCCTACAAATCATAAGAAAATCCTAGTGCAAAGGTACATCATCAACGTTGTCTCCGGATTACATAACAACGTTTCAAAATTGGATCTTCCTCAGGAAATATTAGAGTAGTACAAAAGTTCTCTTGTTCATAAAGTACTTTACAACAAATCATGAAAGATAATACATTCAGATAGGATGCTGATTTCGATAAATGTTCAAGCTCAAATATGCTGCTAAGCTTCTAATGGATCCCAGGCGTCCTATCTGAATTTATTATCTTTCATGACTTTATTTATGGTGTTGTAGTGCTTCAGATTGTAATACACAGAAAGCATTTTCTTTGCAAGTCTTGTAGACTGCTTGATTTGTGGGTCAGACTCTCACGACTGTTTTCTTTATACTTGTTCTTTGTTTCGGTTGAGCCACAGAGGGAGTCATGCTACCCTAAATCTTCTAAATGTCTGTGGAATGAATCCGAGGGGCAGGCATGCGAGTTTTCACAAGGAAGGACTGAGAGTGTTGCTGGAGCATCAGAGGTTTGGAAGGGGCCTTGACCACCATCAAGCTCATGTAGGGATGCCAGACTCCAGGTGGGACCTGGGGGTCCCCTAGAATTACAGCTTATCTCCAGACTTCAGAGATCGGTTCCCCTGGAGAAAATGGCTGTTTTGGAGGGCAGACTCTATGGCGTTGTACCCCCTGAGGTCCCTGTCCTCCCCAGGCTCTACCCCCAAATCTCCAGGAGTTTTCCAACTTGTATGTGGCTACCCTACCCTACCATCCCCTGCAGTGCCTGGGGGGACCTGGCACCCTTAAGATCATGGCTGACAACGCGGGTCTCCCCAGGTTCCAGTGTGGTTAGACGCTCCAACCCTTAACCACACTGCTTCTCCCAGGGACAAGGAAGAGCTGCTCTCACCAGCACCGGCTACACAGAGGCCGTTCACGTTCATGAGCCTGCGGGGTTTCATCAGCACAAGCTCCATGCTGTCCAGCTTGGCGATCGCCACATCCCCACAGCAGCGCCGGTCTGTTTTCCATTGGTCTGCCACGCTCAGCTTGCCGGCCAGGTGGTTCAGCATGGCCATGCCCACACTGTGACGGGTGCCCCGTAGGCCGTAATTCCCCAGTCCTGCCACCTACAAAAAAGAGACCTGTCAGGGGCTGGTGGGGAATGCAGGGTTCATTTCCCACATGCTGGAAGCTAGAGCAGGGGTGTCAATCAGGCCCCCAGAGGGCCGCTCTCAGGCCCGCAGTGGAACTGGCCATCTTCTGCTTCTTCTTCTAGTTCTGCTGCTGCTGCGTCATCATAGGTTTGCAGCTTACACATACACACCTGAACAACATACTCAAGATTGCAACAGCACAGACATTTTGATGCAGTAATTCAGAGCAAGGGGTATCAGTTATCAGACACTGTTAAATAAGCAAAATATTGCAAGAGTGTTAATGTTTTAAGCATGTTTTTATTTTAAGTAAAAAAACCCTTTGTGTTTGTGTCCTTTATAAAGTATATATCGCCACCAGTGTTCCCTCTGAGCTGAGTTAGTGTGAGCTAGCTCAATTTTTTAGCCTCCGGCTCACACATTTTTGTCTTAGCCCAGGAAGGATATCTCCAGAGCAGTGGCCAAATCGCTCACTCACAACTTTAATGCCAGTAGCTCACAAAGTAGAATTTTTGCTCATAAGACTCCACAGCTTAGAAGGAGCAACCTGGCATTGCATTTGATGACCCACATGGCCTGGCTCAACAAGGTCTCATTTATGTTAGATCCGGCCCTCATACCAAATGAGTTTGACACCCCTGAGCTAGAGAATGAAGAGGTATGATTTACATTAGGCCAGTATAAAAGGAGGGTTTGGCGGAAAGGGCATTGTTCTTTTGAAATGTTATCAGCTCTTAAAGCGACAGAGAATACTTATCCTCTTGTTAAACCAGCACAAGAGAGCTGATATTAGCCTGGATTAATTTATTTATTCAATTTATACCCCGCCCTCCCCACCAAGGCAGGCTTACATACATTTCATATGAATACACTTAAAACAGTTCCAAATAACATCATCATAAAATAGCATAATGCTTCGTTTAAAATAATCCTAAAGTGCTGGAAGGTGGTCTAGTAAAGTGCGAGAGCAAGATTTCAGGTTAGCAGAACTGACACTGTGGTTGTCTTCTCTGGGTGGGGGGAAATTCCTGGAGTTTTGCGGAATGGAATTTGGGAAGGGGAGACCTCAGCCAGATATAAGGCCACACCATCCACCCTCCAAACCAGCCATTTTCTCCAGGGGAACTGTGGTCTGATTCTGGGGGTTCTCCAGGTAGAGGCTGGAGGATGACAACCCAACACAGAGGGGGGCCACCCTTGCAAAGTAGGGGGACTCCAGGCCACATGACATGTGTAGGAATTCCTCCTTGTTGGCAGACCTCTTGCCCCTAGAACTGGGAACCCTACAGTCAATTTTTAAATGAGAACCAGAAGTTAAGGGTCATGTAAGGTTTCCTCTCTTTGGGCACTTCAAAAAGCCCACCCTCTGCCTCGCGACCCGGAAGCAGTTCTTCAGAACCGGAAGGGATTCCCCCATCTTCTACGAGAAGCCCTCTCCCCGCACTCACCCCTTCCCGCTTACCATCACTCGTTTCCCAGCGACGCGCACTTCACCTTTCCGGCGGCTCACGGCCCTGCCCAAGAGTCTCCCGAGGGGCTGAATCGGCAACATCCTTCCCCCCCCCCCGAATGGCCTTAGATGTTTTACTTCCGGGCTCTGGCCGCAAACTGAGAAGCCAGCCAGGCTTGTCGTCGGACGTCATCTTTGCCGGTAGCCTATCGCAAGAGTCCTGGCAGAGCCAGGCCTTCCCAGGCAAGTGCTACGGCTGTGACGCCATCTTTGTTGTGGGCGTCAGCCAGCGCGCCTGCCCGCCCATGTAGGAGGCGGAGCTGCGGCTTTTAACTGTTACTCGGCCACCGAAATATTCAGAAGGGAATGTGTCAATAATGCTTCTTATTAGTCCGCCCCAACGCAGATGCACACACAAGCACGCTCTGGAGTCAGCAGATCAGTTCTCTGGTTTTTATTCACAAGCCAATAACAAAAGAGCATGAAATGTTTATAGATCTTTCGAAGTCTTCGGAGCAGGCCTGGTTCTCACTGGCCAATGTCAGGGCAGTAACCTTTCAGACTGAATGCTCTAGTCTTCAGGATATATCTCTACATTTAAAAAAATCCCTGCGTGCAGAAAACTAGGAAGATTGGAAGGAGGAGAAATTGAGTCCAGACTTTTCCCTGAGACTCTAGTTTTCTGTGTGCAGGATTTTTTAAAAATGCACAATTGTATCTTGCAGACTGCAGTGGAACAGCCCGCAGACCAGTATTATTTAGAATCCCTGGATGGGAAACAGGAGCAGTGAAGCATTGCAAAGGGGGGCAGGGATGTGCATAGAGCTGCCAGCCTCCAGGTGGGGCCTGGCCTCCTCCCAGGATTACAAGGGATCTCCACACTAGAGAGCAGTTCTCCTGAAGGAAATGGCAGCTTCAGAGGGTGGGCACGACGGCATTATATATGCCAAGCCAACTGAAGTCCTTCCCGACGCTCCACCCCCAAATCTCCAGGAATTTCACAGCCCAGAGTTGGCAACCCTATAAAAGTGCTCCCCCCAAGTCTCCATTCACAGCCGCTATGATTTGCAGCTCGTTATAGCACCACTCCGGGCACTTTGCATCCCTTCTCTTCACAATAGTCCCAGAAGGAAAGCTGGGTGGGAAAACGCAAGCAACCTGGCGAATTCAGGGCTGGGGGTGAGATTTGAACTTCTGCGGGGGAGAGCTTCCCAGCTCGCCCCCCTTTTAGCCATCACACGGGAATAGCAACAACTCTTGGAAAACCACAGACATCTACAGAAAAAATTAAAATACACTTTCCATTTCCCGCTCCCTTTGCAGGCGGGCGCGCTTCGCAGGACCTTCCCCAGCCGCGCAAAGAGCGTTCCGTCGGGCTCCCGTGCGCCCTCCAGCGGCAGGTCCCAGAGTGGCAACGGCTGCGGAGCATCGTCTTCTGGGTTGACTTGGCAACCGGCAGACGCCGCCGGAGACATGGAGGAGGGAGAGGAGGAGGAGGCAGAGGAAGGGAAGAAGAGGAAGGTGAGACGCACCTGAGGAGATGACCGGGCATGAAAAGGGATTTGGGGGCCTGCTGAGGTGTGCCAGTCTCCAGGTGGTACTTGGAGATCTCATGGAATTACAGCTGCTCTCTCCAGACATCAGAAAGCAATTGCTCTAGAGGAAGTGGCTGCTTTGGGGGGTTTTCTGGTCACCACACCTTAAAAAGGACATTATAGCATTGGGAAAAGTGCAGAAAAGGGCAACTAGAATGATAAAAGGGTTGGAGAACTTTCCCTGTGAGGAAAGGTTGAGGCACTTGGGGCTTTTTAGCTTGGAGAAACGACAGCTGAGGGGTGACATGATCGAGGTTTATAAGATGATGCATGGGATAGAGCAGGTGGAGAAAGAGGTACTTTTCTCCCTTTCTCACAATACAAGAACTTGTGGGCACTCCATGAAATTGCTGAGCGGTTGGGTTACACAATGGATAGAAGGAAGTACTTTTTCACGCAGAGAGTGATTAACACACGGAATTCACTGCCACAGAAGGTGGTGGTGGCTACAAGCATGGATAGATTCAAGAGGGAATTAGATAAGCATATGGAGCAGAGGTCCATCAGTGGCTATTGGCCACCAGGTATAGATAGGGACTCTGGGGCAAGGGATGCTCTGTATTCTTGGTGCTTGGGAGGGTCAACAGTGGGAGGGCTTCTAGCGTCCTGGCCCCCCTGGTGGACCTCCTGATGGCACCTGGTTTTGGCCACTGTGTGACAGAGTGTTGGACTGGATGGGCCATTGGCCTGATTCAACATTGGCTTCCCTTATGTTCTTATGACCTAGAAATTGCTTCATCCCTGATGTGTTGGGGATGGCTGTGGTCATTCTCAGTAACTGAAGGGAAATGCTCGGCATTTTCATTACTGTTACTTCATCCACTGAGACTGGAACTCTCAAGCTGGGGCAAGTGATGCTCTGTATTCTTGGTGCTTGGCAGGGGGCAGCAGTGGGAGGGCTTCTAGTGTTCTGGTCCCACTGGTGGACCTCCTGGTGGCACCTGGTGTTTTTGGCCACTGTGTGACAGAGTGTTGGACCGGATGAGCCACTGGCCTGATACAAACATTGGCTTCTCTGATGTTCTTATGTTCATAGCGGGGGCGGGGGCTGAGTCTTGAAGAGGCATCCAGGCTCCGTCCACGCTTATGGCAGTTTTTCCTCACAGGAGGTCAAAATGGCAACCATTCGCCTGGAAATCTTTCCCACAGCAGTCACTGAAGAGAAGCTTCAGGAAGCCCGGGAGAAATCCCTGCGTCGCATTTTTGGGACCACCCAGACCTTACGATGTATAAAGAGCCCCCGCAAATGGGGGACCTTAGAAAACATTCTGCAGGAACGGGTGGAAGAGCAGTGAGTATCTCCCCCCAACAGTTTCTTGGTGTTAGGATATTTTCCCATCCATCCCTCCGTCCTTTTCCATAAGGAGAATTGAAGGTGGGGTTCCACATGGCCCTCATCATAGTGACACGTCCCTTATAAAAATCCTGCCTTGGTCATCCTCGCTGGCAGCCACCGAATACAGATCCATTTGTTCACTAAAGGCTGTTCTTTGTGCAATTTCCCTCCTGTTCTTTTGTTTTACAGTCTAGTTAATTACTTCCTGGTCACTCCCTAACACGGCATCTATGAACTGGTTATCAGTTGTTAATTCAGTTGTCTTAGGAGAAGATCTCAAGTACTACTTTTCTCTTTGGAGTCAGGATGCTCCTATTTAAAGAGTTGATCCTTTTGTCATAATATTGAGATTAAGAAACTATAATAGTAACAAATAAAACTAAAAACAATGAGCAACGGCTTTGGTTGCAAAGTAATAAGCTGTATGAAATACCTCCCCCTCCTGAACAGAATTACACATTGTGCTCAATATGGAGTGACTGTATCAAAAACAGATGCCCTGTGTCAAATTCTCTCCTTGTTCCAATAACTTCAAAGTATATACTTCCAGGAGCTAGGGCTCAGTGGTAGAGCATCTGTTTGGAATGCAGAAGGTCCCAGGTTCAATCCCCAGCATCTCCAGTTAAAATATCTGGCAGTAGGTGATGTGAAAGAGAACTGATGCCAGTTTATGACAATACTGACTTTAATGGACCAGTGGTCTGATTCGGTATGTAACTTCATGTGTTCCTATGTCCATACCCATGCTGTGAAGTCATGATAGGGTCAGTTTCCCTGCCAGTCAATGATACGGTGAAGATGGAAAGGGAATGGTGAAACATACAAAGTGGTGACATCACAATCGGGTAAATGTACCTAAATGTTTTGGAGAGGGGTGGGAGACTTAGACTCAGGGCCGCTCTCAGTGGCAGATTCACCATTAAGCAGACTAAGCATGTGCTTAGGGCACCAGGGCCAAAGGGGGCACCACAAAGTTGGGGAAGGGTGAAAAGAAAAAAAAACAAATGAAGATTTGTAAAAAAAAAAAAATTGATAAAACTAGTGCAAATTGATCATGGTGCACCCTAGGGTGATCTTCTATTTTTTGTTGGCGAGGTGCAGAGTGTCATCGGCTATGACGAAAGGGAGAAAGGAGGGGGGCACCAAGATTGGAAAGTGCTTAGGGCACCAGTGAGTCTTAATCTGTCCCTGGCTGCTCTTTTGGGCTTTGAGCATCACATACGGATTTTACTATTGCTTATGTGTCTTTTGTCTAGGAGCTGCGGTGGCTCAAGTGGTTAAGACGCTGAACTGCAGGCTGTGGAAGGTCAGTAGTTCAGCAGTTCAAGACCCATGAGTACCGCATGACGGGGTGAGCTCCCGTCTCTAGTTCCAGCTCCTGCCAACCTAGCAGTTCGAAAGCAAGACATTGCAAGTAGATAAATAGGTACCACTTCGGTGGGAAGGTAACAGCGTTCCGTGCACCTTGGTGTTTAGTCATGCCGGCCACATGACCACGGAAATGTCTTCGGACAGCGCTGGCTCTTCGGCTTGGAAACGGAGATGAGCACCGCAACCCTAGAGTCGGATTTGACTGGCTTTCGAGCAAGGGAACCTTTGCCTTTACCTTATGTGTCTTTTGCATAGTTTATGGAAATTGCTTCAAGGGAAATAAATGTAGACGTCTGCTCGGGGCCTTCGGGCCATGCTGCTTCACCCTGAGGTGAGATGTTGAGGGAACCGTGTCATTATCGGCTGCCGCAAACTTTCTAAAATGATCCAAACAGACTTTAGTGCTACGCTGCCCTTGCCACAACCGATCCTCAGACAGCCACCGCTTAAGTGTTTCATTCCCTCCTGGTGACCCCCTTGCATTGCTTCCCTCTCTGCACCCGAATGTTTTGGTTCTTGCTGTCTTCACATTCCGCATGGCACTGGCCAGATTGCGTGTTGGTGTCTCACTGGTGGCAAAGGGGGAGTTCCCACATGGCTATTTTTGCCACAGAGGTTTCCTGTGCTTCAGTTATGCTCTGCTTGCCAGTGTGGGTGACTGAGACCAATTGTGCAGAACTAGTTAACTTACACAAGCTTTTTTTTTTTTTTTTGCTGTCGGGTCGCAGCTGACCTGGTGACCCCATCAGGTTTTTCAAGGCAAGAGACATTTGGAGGCGGCTTGCCATTGTCTGCCTCTGCGTCACAATCCTGGTGTTCCTTAGAGGTCTCCCATCCAAATATTAGCCAGGGCCAACCCTGCTTAGCTTCTGAGATCTGACAAGATCAGGCTAAGCTCAGCCATCCAGATCAGGACCACACAAGCTTACCACTGGAGTGTGTGTGTGTGTGTGTGTGTGTGTGCGCTAAAGAGCAGAACTTTCAGGTCACTTCAAACACATCAGCACAGAAAGACTGTTCACACATTCCACTGAGAGTCACTGGAGTGAGAAGCCATTGTGTTTGTTTGGAAAAGCACACAGCACCATCATAAGAACATAAGAGAAGCCAATGTTGAATCAGGCCAATGGCCCATCTAGTCCAACACTCTGTCACACAGCGGCCAAAATATACCACGTGCCATCTGGAGGTCCAGCAGTGGGGCCAGGACACTAGAAGCCCTCCCACTGCTGCCCCCTCCTCTTAGGACTGTCAGGATGAACAATAGGAGATACTTTACACAGAGAGTGATTAAAATGTGGAATTTGCTGCCACTGATGGCCACAGGAATAAACAGCTTAAAAGGGGATGAGATAGATTCAGTCTATCAATGGCTACTAGCCATGGCGACTGAGCGGGGAACCTCCACGTTCAGAGGCACTGAATCTCTGAATCCCAGAGCCAGGAGGCGACATCCGGGGAAGGCCTCGGCCTCTGTGGCCTGTTGTTGGCCCTCCAGAGGAACTGGTTGGCCCCTGTGTGAGAGAGGATGCTGGACTAGATGGATTTTTGTCTAATCCAGCGGGGCTGCTCTTATGTTTCAGAACACAGTTGGAGGATGACAGGCTTAAATTAAAGAAAAAATCCTCCTCCCTGCATGTAGAAATTCAGCAGTTTGGAGACCAGGTCGGATAAGAGGTGTTCTTCCCAGTGTGCAGGTTTTCTACATGCAGGGTTCAAAACAACAGAAAGCATTGCAGCACCTTTGACAGGAGTAACTCTGCATGGAATTGCACTGTAATGTGGAGTTGTCCTGTGGAGAAGACATCAGGCCTGCAATTCCCCACCTGAACCCTAATGTGGGTGCACTCCCTGAAGAGCTGTGCCAGGCCCTTTCACTGAACTTACAAACAGCCTACTCTGTGGGACAGGGGTGGTGGTGGTGGGGAACACAGTGCGATAACATCATAGTACAGGTAAGCCTTTGCGTGGCTTCATTTCAACTTTTGACGATGTCTTTGGTTTGGAGGAGAAAGATGAACTGTCACGGTCAGCCATTTCCTCTTTCTTTGCTTCCGTAGCTGTCAAGAAGGCCACAAGTTTTTCTCCCAGGGAGAGTGGGAGAAAGCAATCACCTGCTACACCAAAGCCTTGAACTTGGATCCTAAGAAGGTACGGTGGCCACGGTGGGAATCGACAAATGTGACAGTCCACAGAGCAGCCCACATCTGCAGAAATCTCCTCCATGTTCCGAAGGGATGCGACTGAGCGCCTAGAGAACAGAGGCAATCCTTTGAGTGCTGTCCATTCCAAAGTAGTCTTGGTAACATCACCATTATCGCAATGTGGTTGCCACACCGAGGTTTCAGACAGCCACGACAATGAACCATGGTTCATCCGACAAAATTCTGGCTGGTCTGCAAGATGTAAGGGACCACTGCTGCTTGAGCTGCTTCTTGCTTCCCGGCCTCCTGCCAGCAAAGAGGTGGTGGTAGAAAGTGCCATCAAGTTGCAGAAAACTTATAGTGACCTCATAGGGTTTTCAAGGCAAGAGGCGGTTTGCCATTGCCTGCCTCTGCACAGTGGCCCTGGACTTCCTGGGTGGCCTCCTATCCAAATACTCACCAGGGCCAACCCTGCTAAGCTTCCAAGATCTGATGAGATCGAGCTAGGCTGGGGCATCCAGGTCAGGGTGCCAGCAAAGAGGATATGAACCTTATATGGACATATTCCGTAGCCTTATATTGACAGCCAGCATGGTGTAGTGGTTAAAATGTCGGGACTAGAATCTGGGAAACCCAGGTTCGAATCTCTGCTTCTACCCTGGAAACTTGGCTGGGTGACCTTGGGCTAGTCACACACTCTCAGCCTAACCTACCTCACAGGGTTGTTGTGAGGATAAAATGGAGGGGAGGAGAATGTTGTAAGCTACTTTGGGTTCCCATTGGGGAGAAAGTTGGGAGAGGAATAAAGTAAATAAAATGAAATATGGCTGTCTCAGTAGCCATGTGACTACAAGGGTCACTGCTGCACAAAAAACAGTAGTTTCTGAATTCATTCAGAGCTGTGGTTAAGAAGCCGGTAAAAGCCCTAAACTGAAACACTGACTTAGAGCCAACCAATAAGCTTTCATTTGATGGGACTGTCTCTATTCAAAATCGCAACCAACCAGGGTTTGTTCAAAATGGAATTAAATTATAGACTACCGTTGAATGTGGCAATCTGAATGCAGCCTGAATTTTTAGAATAACAATGGTTAGTTTTCAGGTTTTTCTGCAAACTTAGGGGGTCCTCCAAGTGTGCAGAAAAATCAGTTTGAGGGAAGTGTGCCCCCAATCCGTGCATTTAGCTACCCGCAAATGGGGGCCACATCTGGGAAATATATAGATATTAACTTCTTTGTGGAACCCATTATAATTTCATTTGCAGATGAATGTGGAAAAGAGATCCTTAAGCAGTGCAAAAAAAAAAAGTCATTATATTTATTTATTTAATTGGATTTTTACACCACCCTCCCAGCCAAGGCCAGCTTGGGGCAGCTGACATGAAATCAGTATGTAATTTACAATAAAACATAAGTCAATTTAGATTAAAACAATTCTAAAATAAAATGCTCAATAAAGTGCTAGTAGCATTAATTCCTGGTGGCTATGATTACTCAGTCCACTCTTCTCATAGTTGGTTCCTCCAGGGGTCATTTTGTAGAAAAAGAGGTGCAGGAGGTCATTACCATAACTCATTAGCATAAGTGATTTGCATATGCCAAACCTCCTGACATCACCAGAAGTATGTCAGAAGGCAAAAAAGAAAGAAGGAAGGAAAGAAGAGAGAGAGAGAGAGAGATAAAGAGAGAGGGCAAGAAGGAAGGAAGGAAGGAGAAAGAAAGCAAATAGGGAGAGAGGAGTGGAAGGGAGAGGAGAGCTGGAAATTTGTTGTTGTTGAGTCGCACAGTCAAGTCCGACTCTTCGCGACCCCATGGACCAGATTACGCCAGGCCCTCCTGTCTTCCGCTGTCCGCTGAAGTTTGCTCAATTTCATGTTCGTTGCATCGATGACACTGTCTAACCATCTCATCCTTTGCCGTCCCCTTCTTCTTTGACCTTCAATCATTCCCAGCATCAGGGTCTTCTCCAGTGAATGCTCCCTTCTCATTTGGTGGCCAAAGTATTTGAGCTTCAGGATCTGGCCTTCCAGGGAACAGTCAGGGTTGGTTTCTTTTTAGGATTGACTGATTTGATCTCCTTGCAGTCCAAGGGACTCTCAAGAGTCTTCTACAGCACCATAGTTCAAAAGAATCTATTCTTCGGCGCTCGGCCTTCCTTATAGTCCAACTCTCGCAGCCATACATTACTACGGGGAATACCATTGCTTTGACCATGCGGACTTTTGTTGGCAGGGTGATGTCTCTGCTTTTTATCATGCTGTTTAGGTTTGCCATCGCTTTCCTCCCAAGGAGCAGGCGTCTTTTAATTTCATGGCTGCAGTCACCATCTGCAGTGATCTGGGATCCTAGGAACGTGAAGTCTGTCACTACTTCTACGATCTGAGCTGGAAATGCTCAGATTTAAATCCCCCCCACCCGAGTCTCTCCGCACAAGCGGAGCAGCTCAGCGGCAAAGGAAGGGCATGTCTGCCCGGCTTCCCTTCCTGCTATTGGAGAAGGAAGAGATATTACTTCATTGGCTGTCCTAACAACAGCCTACATTATCCCCTATGCAGGTGGAACTGTATGAGCAGAAGGCAGAAGCTTTTCTTCAGCTCTGTGACTTCCAGTCTGCTGCCCTGCACCTCAGGAAGGCCTATTCCATGACGCTGGCGAAGGACGAATGCCTGGCCCGCCTTGCCTTCATTCTATACCTGCAGGTAAAGAGAACGCTACATCCAGGCCTGTAGCTACGGTGGGGCTCTGCCGCCTTTCTTAAAGGCACAGCCCCACAAGAATTTCTCCTGTAAATGCTTTTTTCCAGTCATTTTAAAACATTTTTTTAAAAAGATGTGTTCTCCTTTAAGCAGAGTGGAGTGCTGTAATTGACTCATTCCTGCACCAAACAAGGGGGTTGGAGTAAGTGACCTCCAGGATCCCGTCTAACTCTTTGTCAAGAAACTGGTCTACTTTAAGAGAGTTTTTCTGCCTAAGTGTTAGCTTTCTTGACTACAGAAGTCACCACCTCCACATGCCGGCTTGTTATCAGAATTGTTGCTTAGGCTGGCAGAAGTGGTTAACTTGCAACAGCTGAGAACTGCCATCTGAAGTGGCTAACAGCTTGCAGTTTAGAGATCTCTCCTGCTTTGGCTACATGGTTAATAGGCTAAGGGTGCTTGCTAGCATAAGGACACCTATGTAGGATAGACAGCTTGGGTGGGTGGGAGGAGGGGAGTAGCAGCTGAGTCATAATCCTCAGAGTTCTGGTGTTTCTGCACCGAACCTTCAGCCCACCAGAAAAAAGTTTGCCCCACGAGCCACAAAATCCTGGCCACGGGCCTGGCTACACTGCCCCAGCTCCGAAGCCATCCCGCTTAGGGTTGCCGGAGTTGGGTGGGGGAATTCCTGGAGATTTGGGGGTGGAGCCTGAGGCAGGGAGCTCAGCAGGACTGTGAGGCCCTTCAAAGTGGCCATTTTCTCCAGGGGAACTGATCTCTTTCAGTCTGGAGATCAGTTGTAATGCCAGGCAGGGGTCATTTTGTAGAAAAAGAGGTGCAGGAGCTCATTTGCATAACTCATTTGCATATGCCACACCCTCTGACAGGGCAGGCATGCAAGCATGCCTGGGTTCCCTGCCTGATCTTCCCTAGGTGCCCCACAGCTGTGGGCACCTGGAGAAGATCGGGCAGGGAACTCAGGCATGTGTACAATGCCTTTCTCTCCCTTCCCCATGTGGGGAAGGGAAAGAAAGGCATTTAAATCCCCCCAGGCGGCAGGGGGCTCTGCAGGCCTTCCCTGGCCCGTCCGCCTGCACAGGTGGGCCAGGAATGGCGGGGGGAGGCGTCTCGGGCTCTTTACTGCCAGAGTGCTGGTCTGCCGTGCTCCGGCAGGAAATGACCCCTGATGCCAGGAGAACTGCAAGCTCCACTTGAAGGCTGGCAAACCTAAACCACCACCCCCCCACACACACATCCGTCCCTCCTGGGCATGGCTTCCCACCAAATATAAATCAGGAACAGGAATAGTTTTCACTACAGAGCTTTGGCAACTCTGTGAGGATGCTGAGGGCTTTCTGTAAAGAGGACTGAAAAGTACTGAGACTGACGAGTGATTTCCACTCTCACATACTTTATTAGATCAGGAATAAGACAACAGAAGCCAGCTCGCAGGCCGGCTTTTATCCCCAAGTGAACCCACACCCCAAAACACACAACACCCCTTGATTCGCTATTTACAGTAATTGAGTTATCCCCGTCTCCCTGATTGGAAGGGAGCTAGGAGCCTACAGTCCATTGTCTTTGGGAGCGAAGCTCAGGCCCTTCACCTGGCCGCATGGCAGACCAGTCAGAACCAGTCCGAGCACATGGCTGCCCCGAGTCCATGTTTCCCCGTGAATACATTACACTGATCCCCCCCGTCTTACTTACTGAGGAAGAGTCACTGTAGAGAGCAGATGGCGCACTGGACCAGGGAGACCCAGAGATAGGTGGAGAGCAGCTTGCGCAGGGGCTGAAAAAGGCAAGATGCAGACTGTGCTGATCGCCTTGTCCGTAAAAGGCAGACTGATTGATTGATTGATTGATTGATTGATTGATTGATTGATTGCCAGCTTGCGAAGCTTCCATTTGCCTTGGGGCTGCATATCTTTAAAGGGCACTTTTATTATCTCCTTTAAAATGTTACCGCACCAGAGAGCACAGCGTGGGATGTTATTTCTTTTATTTCTTTATGTTATTTAATAGCCTGCCTTTCTCACTGGGATTCAGCGTGGGTTATGCACAGGGGCGGATGAAGGCTCACTGGTGCCCGAAGCACTGACCAATCTTGGTGCCCTCCCCCTCCTTTCCACATTGACCCAGTCCCATTGTAGTGGTTGACCTGTCTGACCAGATATACAACGCAGGTTGCAGCAATACAAAAATTTATTCATATGATAACACAATATACTGTACAAACTAAGCCAAGATTTGACTACATAAAGTTATACAAAAATGCAGTACAACCTCTGTTTTAATATTTCACAAGTTAAATGTATCAAAGTTCCAATATTCATGACATGAAAGGCATTTTTCTACATTTTTTCACCCTTTCCTCGACTTTGTGACGCCCCCTTTGGTCCTGGTGCCCTGAGCACACGCTTAGTCTGCTTAATGGTTAATCTGACACTGGTTACACAGAGAGAGTTGAAACAGTCAACAGGATGCGGCATTCAGTAAGCAATGCCAATAGGATAAGGAGTGTAGAAATCTGAAAAACAAAGAACCGAAGCAAAGCCTAAGAATTAACATGACATGTTCAATGCTGCAAAAATTGCATAGTAGCGTCCTGCTTAAAGGTAAAGGTTTCCCTTGCCCGAAAGCCAGTCGAATCTGACTCTAAGGGGCAGTGCTCATCTCCGTTTTCAAGCCGAAGAGCCAGCGCTGTCCGAAGATGTTTCTGTGGTCATGTGGCCAGCATGACTAAACACCGAGGCGCACGGAACGCTGTTACCTTCCCACCGAAGCAGTACCTATTTCTCTACTTGCAGTTTCTTGCCTTCAGATTGCTAGGTTAGCAGGAGCTGGGGCCAGAGACTCCATCACGTGGTGCTGGGGTCTCAAACTGCCGAACTACAAACCTTCCAGTCTGCAGCTCAGCGTCTTAACCTCTGAGCCACCATTGCCCTCAGCATCCTACTTACAGCAAGCTATACACAGTAGTATAGACCACAGTTCCTAATCATTTACTCAAGTGACTTGTGAATCATACAGTACAGTTCAAGTCTATTGCCTGCATAGGAAAGCCCTCTTGAATAATTCAGTTTTGCATAGTTTGTGGAAAGCCAGGAGATGGGGAGCCCTCCTGTCCTCCTCGGGCCGGCTGTGCCACAAGGTGGGAGCCATGGCGGAGAAGGCACTGGTGGTGGCAGTTGTCGATTTTGCCGATTTGCAGGCTGGCCCCTCCAGAAGGCCCTGCTCAGATGACCCTATTTACAGTAAGCCATACACAGCAGTGTAGACCTGAGTCCCTAATCATTTATCCAAGTTAAGCTTGTGAACCTTTTTGTACCATGCAGCCGTATGACCTGTGCAGAAAAGCCCCCTTGAATAATTCCCTTTTAGATAGCTTGGGATGGGCGGCCGTGCTAGTTTGTCTTGGTAGCAGTCGAAAAGAGCCGGAGCCCAGGAGCGCCTTAGAGACGAACAGAAGTCGTGGCTAGGGAGGAGCTGTCGTGAGTCCCTGCTCACTTGCGTCAGATAGTTTGCGGAGAGCCGGGAGTGTGGGGGCCTTCCTTTTTTTTAAATATTTTTTTTTATTAATAGGATATATAACACGTTCCAATCACATATCAATCTTTAGTATATCCCTTACAAATTCCCTTTCCCCCCCTCCCTCTTGGCTTCCCGCAATGCTTCACCCCATTATCTTTTTCACTCCATATTCAATAACATTAAAAATCTTATCATTTGTTCATTCTTCAATACAAACTTCTTCCTAATTCAATCTAATCCCTAGGTAACATCTTAACAATTATCACTCCTTACTCTCTCTTACTATTTAATAATTCTCAAAGCAAAGCAACTTATTTCTTACATCCCAATTCATTTCAAGATAGTCTTTAAAAGTCTTTCCATTCCGTCAAAAGCGCCTTCCTGACCTCCTTGAGCAGGCCACATTCCACAAGGTGGGGGCCACCGTGGAGAAGGCACTGGCAGGGGCAGTTGTTAACTTTGCCCATTTGCAGGCTGGCATCTGCCTGAGACCCGGCTCAGATGAGCAATGCTGTGGCGGCAGAGCAGAGGGGGAGAGGCGGCCTGAAACATGTGAGGGACCAAGGCCGCGAAGGGCTTTATAAGGGTCAGCCAATACCTGACATGGCAAAACTGAGTGGAGGTTGAAGGGTTAAATCCTCCCTCTCCCTGCCCCACCCGGCCCCGATGCAAACTGAGGCAGCAATGGCCTTCTGTATTGTAAAGTAATAAGTGTGGGGCCTTCATCTCATCCAGGGCTCTTTTTGTAGCAGGAACTCCTTTGCATATTAGGCCACACACCCCTAATGTAGCCAATCCTCCAAGAGCTTACAGAGCTCTTCTGACAGGGGCTCCTGTAAGCTCTTGGAGGATTGGCTACATTAGAGGGTGTGTCGCCTTAATATGCAAAGGAGTCCCTGCTCCAAAAAGAGCCCATCCATCTGAGCCCAAAAGCCACCTAAAGTACCATCCTAAGTAGACTTGTGCCCTGCTAAATTCATTGAAATTAATGGGTTTAAAAGGGTGTAATTCTGTGTAGGATGGCGCTGTTCATGTGCTGAAAGCCACATGTAGGCAGAAGAGAGACTGGAACCAGATTGCAGTTCCTTCTCTTGGCTCCAGCGCCTACTTCACCTTCTGTAGGAAGCACCGTTGGGCTGTGTTTAGAAGCCCCGGCCTCAGGGTGCCCGGAGAACAGGGGAGGAACAGCTTGCGGCCTGATTCCCTTTTCCCTCCCGGCCACATCCTGAGATCTCCCGCGTGTCTGCGTTTGCAGGGTCAGAGTCTGTACGAGCAGGAAGTCTACCTGGACGCTTTGGAGTCCTTCACTCACGCCTCCGAACTGCAGCCACAGAAGACCCTCTATCGCAGGAGGAGGTAAAAATGGGTCTGGGCCTGAGGCGGGGCTCTCTTGCAACAAAGCCAATCCACCCGTCACCAGAAAGCTTTAGGAACGCCGAGTTGTTACAGAATTTGACATAACGTGTTGTAAGACTGTGCAACCGAGTGGTTAAAAAAATGTTTTAAAACTTTTGATAAGTTTGCCAAACAGATTGTTGCAAAACAAAGTCTGAGTCCAGGGGCACCTTTAAGACCAACAAAGTTTTATACCCGGGGTTTATACCCAAAGAAGCTTATACCCAGAATAAAACTTCGTTGGTCTTCAAGGTGCCCCTGGACTTAAACTTTGTTCTGCTCCTTCAGACCAACATGGTTGCCCACCTGAGATTACCACAAAGGCACACCTGACAAAGGACCTTGTGCAAATCAGTTAATAATTTCTGTTGCCAGATTGTTTTGGCTTTTAAAATGCTTTCTGTGTTCTTCCCTTAATGCAGTTTAATGCTGTTTGCAGATCTAAAAATGCACGTGTCAAGCCTCAGGCCGCAGTCACACGGACTAAATAATCCACTTTCAATGTACTTTCCCACTGGATCTTGCCAATTCACACAACAATAAATTCCAGTTGGAAAGTGCATTGAAAGTGGATTGAAAGTGGATTATTTAGTGTGTGTGACTGCAGCCTCAGTTTCATTTCACCTCGTTCCACTTCACTGCTTGCCATAGATATGGGGAGAGGGAATTCCTGAGGGGAGTGGCATGGGTGTCTTGAGTGGATGCTTTTAGAAGCCATAACTTTTCCTCAAGCTGCCCCAGAGCTGGTTCCCATGGGAGCTGGCCTTGGAGTCTTCTCTACCAGGCTGGGATGTAGATAAGGCACCATATATCTGTCAGGGTTGCCAGAGTTACTGTAGGGGCTGAATGGTGATGTATGTGAGAGGTGTGGGGTGTATTTTGTATTGCCATATAATAGGGGCTTTTGCTCGCCTTTTTAAAGTTCTGACACGGAACGGAACATGTTTTCTGAAGTAAGCATATCTCAATAAACTCCCACTGCTAAAGTGTGTTGTTGAGAGGGTCTTAACTGGGAGACTTGACAGCGGGCTCTTTATTTTTTTAAAAAATAACATGCTTGTCAGGTTTTTCCTTTTTTAAAGTGTTGGATCCTTCAGAAAAGTTTGCAGCAGGGAGAGTCAGTGGATTGCCTGTTCGCCTTCTGTGTTGTCCATTCCAAAAACCCACTCTGAGGGTCTGGGACCATTCTGAACAAAATGTTCCCTGCCCCCACCCCCAGTATGAGAGACAGCAGCAAGGAGGCAGAATCAGGAGGTAATTTGGCCTGGTTCCCATTCCTCGCCACAACCCCTTTTGCTGTGGTTCATTTTGATTATGGGGTGGCCCTCCTCTGAGCCCGGGAGAAGATTTCTGGGACAAGTAGCAAGGCCCCTGGAGGAAGGGGAAGGCAGGGAAAGACGCGCCCTGCCAGCGTCTTCTGCAAGCTTTACCTCTGGATCCGACCCCATTGGACCACATTTTACACCTGCTGTGCCCTTTGATGGCTGGTGGCTACTAGTGAACTAAGCACGCCCCACCTGCCTGGGTGGAAGCTGGAAGAAATGGCTTGAACAGGTGAGATGCAGCCAGCAAAACCTGAGTTTTTAGCAAGGGGGCAAGAGCATTTTCACACACACTGAATAACACACTTTCGATCCACTTTCAGTGCACTTTGCAGCTGGATTTTACTGGGTGAAATGGAAAAACGATCACTAAAGTGCATTGAGAGTGGATTGAAAGTGCATTATTCAGCGTGTGTGAAAGCCTTGGTGGGGCTGCAAGGGGACTCTGTGGCTTTTTGGGACCTGTTGCTTCTTTATTGTGTCTGGGCAATGGCCAGCTCTCCCTTTCTGAACATGAGTTTTTGTAAGCATGTATATGTATTTATAGTAGGGGCTGCGGTGGCTCAGAGGTTAAGACGCTGAGCTGCAGACTGGAAATGTCTGTAGTTCGGCAGTTCGAGACCCGAGTGCCTGCGTGACAGAGTGAGCTCCTGTCTCTGGCCCCAGCGTCATGCCAACCTAGCAGTTTGAAAGCAAGAAATTGCAAGTACATAAACAGGTACCGCTGCTGTGGGAAGGGAACAGTGTTTCCATGCACCTCGGCGTTTAGTCATGCCAGCCACATGACCACGGAAAGGTCTTCGGACAGCACTGGCTCTTTGGCTTGGAAACAGAGATGAGCACCACAACCCTAGAGTCGGATTTGACTAGCTTTTGAGTAAGGGAAACCTTTAGCTTTATATGAAGGCATCACAAGTCCCCAATCTTCTCAAAGGCAGGCCAGCCTCAGGTGGAGCCTGGAGTTCTCCTAGAATCACAGTTGCTCTCAGTCAGTTTGGTGTAGTGGTTAAGTGCACGGACTCTAATCTGGGAGAGCCAGGTTTGATTCCCCACTCCTCCACTTGCACCTGCTGATGTGACCTTGGGTCAGCCACAAGCTCTGGCACAGCTGGTCCTGAAAGAGCAGTTTCTGTCAGAGCTCTCTCAGCCCCACCTGCCTCACAGGTTGTCTGTTGTGGGGAGGGAAGGGAAAGGAGTTTGTAAGCCGCTCTCCTTGGTTAGTAAAGGGCGGGATATAACCAACTCTTCTTCTTCTTCTTCTTCTTCTTCTTCTTCTTCTTCTTCTTCTTCTTCTTCTGTCTACGGAGATCAGTCCTCTTGGAGGACATGGCCGCTTTGGAGGATGGACTGTATGGCCTTATATCCCCTTGACCTCCCTCCCCTCCCTCCCTCCCTCCCCAAGCCCTGCTCTCCCCAGGCATCACCACATCATCTCCAGGAATTCTCCAAGCTGAAGTTGGCATCCTTAATTGCTGGGGGAAAGTGGGAACATACTGAGCACTCTCTGTGTTAACAGAGTCAGCTCCGTAGCCTCACTGTTAACGTTGGCATTTCTCTTCCTGTTTGAGCATTGCCTGCCTCGCTGCCTTGAAAAGATACAACGAGTGTCTCCAGATGGTCAACGAAGAGGTGGTTCGGGATCAGATGAACGCAGATCTTTTTGTCCTCAGGGCTCGACTCTATGAATACTTTGGGAAGGTAGGTACCCATCAGGTCTGTTGCGCTTTGCTTTGCCAGCTTCTTCAAGGTCTTCCTATCACTCTGCATAACTCGGGCACGATTACTGCCAGTCTATACTCGGCCTAAGATCTTGCCAAGAACCACCTAGTTACAACTTACAAGAAGCTTCTTGTGTTCCGTTTTAGCGGGCGTTTTAATTACTATTAGATGCTTCAGGAGACCACTTTTGGCTGAAAAGTTGGGTAAAACCCACCATATTGTGTAAAACCTCATTTTAGATGTCTTATTTTGAGGGAAACAAGGGATGTCAGATCCACTTGCCAGAAAGAGGTCCGGAAACATGCATTCAAGGAGGTCTCTTTGGGGTTAGGTTTGGAAGAACAGCTCAACGATAGAGCGTCTGCTTTGTATGCATAGAAGCCCCGGGTTCAGCCCCTGCCGTCTCCAACTAAAGGGTTTCAGGCAAGGGCACGAGTCGGGTCACGGGTTGTCCGAGATCCAGAGCTAGAGGGTGAACCAATAGTCCAACTAAGGCAAGACTTTGTATTGTGCAGTGAAGCTGATTGGCTTCAGGGCCAGTAGGGGAGGGGCTATGGCTCAGTGGGAGAGCATCTGCTTGGCATGCAGAAGGTGCCAGGTTCAATCCCCGGCATCTCCAGTTAAAAGAACTGGGTAGTAGGTGATGAGAAAGACCCCAAGACCCTGGACAGCTGCTGCCAGTCTGAGTAGACAATTTTGATCTTGATAGACCAACGGTCTGATTCAGCAGCTTCATGAAGTCAGTACAAGAAAATATTTCGTCATGCAACTTGGAAGTGTCATGGTGGCGTCTGATAGCCTAGATGGCTTTTTAAAAACCCATGAAAAATTAGTTACAATAACTGTTAATCGTGGTGGTTAAATAGATCCTCTGCGTGCTGAACGCCAGATGCAGGAGGAAAATAAGAGTTGATGGCTTTCTCCTGTATGATGTAACTCAGTTTTGATTCTGGGTCTCAGACACCCCGGCTTGTTCTCTGGTGAAGCCCTGCAAGACCAGGGCTTGTTGAGGCCAAACCAGGATTTGACCGAATGTCTGAGAGTTGAATTCTGGCTTCCCAACTTACAACAGTTAAAATGAACCTTGGTGTTATGCTATGTTTGAATTGAGACAGTATATCTTGCATTCCATGGCCTTTGGGGAAAAACAACAACCCCATTCACATTTTTTTTTAATTTAAAAGAGGTATGCCAAGAAAATGTGCCCGAGAGATGGCTCTTTCTCTGTGTTGTGTTTGAATTTCTGCCAACCAAGAATCCATTTCATGGGCCTGATGAAATGGGGCTCTAGCACTTGAAAGCTTTTCCTTTGATAAATCGTCTAGTCTTAAAGGGTCCCTCTTTTGTTGTTCTGCCAGTGTGGTTGTCGTGGTTTGCGTGTCAGACTAGGATCCAGAAGACCCAGAGTTCAAATCCCCATTTGTTCATAGAATGTTGCTTGGGATCGTCAGTGTCTCTTGCAGCCTAACCTACCTCGCAGGGATGTTTTGAGGATAAAATGAATAAGGCGAGGATGTTGTATGCCAGACCTGCGCTCCTTGAAGGAAGGGTAGAAATACTCTAAATAATTAAGTAACAAGTAACCATTCACATTTCTTCTTCTCTCTCTCCTGTCCACAGCCTACCCCCTGTTTTTATAATGTCCAAGAAGCTCTTGCAATAGATCCCGGGCACCCTGAAGCTCAGCTTTTGCTGGAGAAGTTGAGGAAGAAAGCTGAGAAAAACAAGGCCCAGGCTGTAAGCAAGGCGTTGAAGGGAAACCTGCAGGGGGCGCTGTTGAAAATCAACCGTGCCATCGAGAATGTCCCCCTGGACGCTGACTACTTCCTCTTCAGGTACCAAGAGAGCCCCAGTGTTGGGAGACGGCCGCTTCCTGTCCCGCTACCTCTGTGTTGGGTGTGGTCTTAACGGGTCTGGGTCCATTCAGGCGTACCAAAAACAGGAGTCGCCAAAAGGCTTGGTTTGTTCTATTGGCCTGCTTTTGTGCCTTTGTCTACCGATTTAAGAACTTTATCGATACTCCTTCGGAAGAAAATAAATGAATGTTTCCTGCATGGGGGCGAGCTGTTGGGGAGCGCGAAAGTTTGCATTAATCAGCAAACCGATTGTTGACTTCATCAGTTGTCTGCCACTTCAGGCGTTCGCTTTGTTTTCAAAAATCCCAGCTTGTATATCCTCTTAATTCAGGGTCCTCAAACTTTTTAAACAGGGGCCAGTTCACTGTCCCTCAGACGGTTGGAGGGCTGCGCGTTGCCCCTCCCCCACCAGCCTGCTCGCCCGCCGCGTTCGCCCCCTCCTCCCCCGACCAGCCTGCTCGCCCCGCTGTTGCGTTCGCCCCCACCAGCCTGCTCGCCTCGCTGCCGTGTTGGCTCCTCCCCCACCAGCCTGCTCGCCCGCTGCCGCGTTGGCTCCCTCCCCCACCAGCCTGCTCGCCCCGCCGCCGCGTTCCCCCTCCCCCGACCAGCCTGCTCGCCCCTTCCTCCTCCTCAGCTCCTGGGCGCTCTTGCGGGGGCGGGGGGCATAAACACTCGGCGGGGGGGGCGGGCTACACACTCGGCGGGCCGCATAATGTCCTCCGCGGGCCGCATGGCCCGCGGGCCGTAGTTTGGACCCTGTCTTAATTGAATCTTCATTCCTTAATATATTTTTTAAAGATTTGTTGTTGCTGTTGCTATGGTATGGAGAGAGAGGGTGAAGGGTGACTCTACAAAGAACTAGCCAATCAGTGCTGTGCGAAGAGGCAGAATGGCTTTGTCCAGTGCTTGATCCTTAAGAGGAAACAGTAACTCTGAACAAAATGCATAGAGTTTGCTTCCACAGTGGGCTCTTCGAATCATGTATGTCTAGACGCACCTCTTGACTCTGAGCTGGGGACTTCCCAGATTCTCGTCTTTGAGTACAGGGCGTACATGGCTGGAGCCTTTCATGGCCCTTGTTCTTGGAGCTCAGCAGGGCTTTTTTTGTAGAAAAAGCCCAGCAGGAACTTATTAGCATAATAGGCCACACCCAACAGCAGAAACTCATTAGCACATTAAGCCACACCCTGACAGCACAGTTGATTAGCATATTAGGCCACCCCCCCTTGTTACCAGAAGTGTGGTCATCCAGCCACACCCACCTTTTGCTTCTTATTCTGTTTACCTTGTGTGTTATCGAAACCCAGGGCTTTTTCCACACACCCCTCATGTAGCTAATCCTAATGAGTTTCTGCTCTTGGGTGTGGCCTATTATGCTAATGAGTTCCTGCTGGGCGTGGCCAACTCAGGAGTCAGCCGGAACTCTGTTCCTGTGTGTTCCTGCCCAATGTCTGAGTAAGGATCCTGGGTGCTTTCTCTCTAGAAAAAAATTATTTCCTCCCATGTGGTTGGAGGTCACTTCCTGTGCAGCCAGAGGGCCAAATGTGCAGGAATGTGGAGCCAGAGGACTAAATGAGGACATGGTGGCGCCTTGCACTGTGTCTCCATGCCCCACTGTCAACACCTCTTTACACATTACGCCTCACACAGGTTGAGTCCAGGGTAGGGTTGTCAGCACTGCCTTGGCAAATGCTGGGAGATTTTGGGGGCAATGCACAGAAAGAGTGGAGTCCGGAGAGGATATGATGTCACTTCTGGGTGATGCTCTAGGAAATGTCCCAAATCTATATGGAAAAGACCATACAGACATGAGAAAATTCCTAGAACATCACTACGGAGGCCATTTTTCTGGCTATTTGTTCTGCTGCTCTTCAATTTTTCAAGGCCAGGGTTGGGGCCGAGGTTGGGCCTTGTGTACCATGGACGGGCAGATGGCAAGCCTCATCCAGGGTCTTCACTTTGAGTCAGATGTGAGAAGAAGAAGAGGAGGAGGAGGAGGAGGAGGAGATTGGATTTATACCCCACCTTTCATTACCCAAAGGAGTCTCAGAGTGGCTTACAAACTCCTTTCTCTTCCCCTCCCCTTAACAGACACCCTGTGAGGTCGGCGGGGCTGAGAGAGCTCTGACAGAAACTGCTCTTTTTCGAGAACAGCTCTGACAGAACTATGGCTTGCCCAAGGTCATCCAGCAGCTGCAAGTGGAGGAGTGGGGAATCAAACCCGGTTCTCCCAGATTAGAATCTGCTCACTTTACCACTGCACCAAACTGGTTGCAGAATTTCCTCAATTGTTGCACGGGAGGTGCCCAGTTCAGAATATGGCTGTTCCGCACATGGAGAATGGGCTTCAGCCTTCCCCCTGCACCATTTACTTGGTCTGAAACAGCCTGGAGGGGTGGTATTCAGTCCATTGGTGGACCCCATGAGTGTACTCCATTGCAAAGAGGCCACCCTTAGAGGTACCCACGATGAGGAACGGATTGGGCAGGCCCAAAGTTTAACTCCCACATAATAGATTTGGAGCCACACAGAGGTGCCACTAAGCTTTACCCATCCCAGGTGACGTCTCTCATTTCCCCTCTTTCTCTCCCCCCCTTTTCTTTCCCATCTTGTGGTCCCTACATCAGAGGAAGCATTCTGCGGCGCCTGAAAGACTTCAGCGCAGCCATTGACGATTACCTCAAGGCGGTGGAGATCAGCAAAGCGGAGGAGGGCAGCCAGGCTGGCGCGGAAGCCTGGGCACAGGTGCTGTTGACCTACAACGACTTCGCCGTCCATTGCTACACCAAGGGCTTCTACGAAGAGGCGGTTTTGCTCCTCAACAAAGCCATCAAGGGGGAGAAGAAGGAGAAGGGGCTGTACATCAACAGAGGAGGTGAGCGGTAGGGAAAAAAGCGCAAAAGATGGCATTCGGTGGCAAAGGACAGTTTCTGAAGAAGCTCACCTTTAGTTGCTGTAGATTTTCCAGGCTGTGTGGCTGTGGTCTTGGCATTGTAGGACCTCACATATCACCAATAGCTGTGACTGGCATCCTCAGAGGTGTAACACAGAAAGATGGAGTACTCTCTGTGTTAAGGTGAGAAGAAAAATGGTAGGCAGGTACCCGAAGGAGTCTCAGAGCAGCTTACAATCTCCTTTCCCTTCCCCTCCCCACAACAGACACCCTGTGAGGTGGGTGGGGCTGAGAGAGCTCGCCCAAGAACTGCCTAACATTTTTCTTCTCACCTTGACACAGAGAGTATTCCATCTTTTCTGTGTTATGCCTCTGAGGATGCCATACAACCCGGAAAATCTACAGCAAGTAATGAACTCCGGCCGTGAAAGCCTTCGAATAGCTCGCCTTTAACTTACAAACAAAACAAGTTTCTAGTCCTTTGGACTTGTTTTTTTTTAAACAAATTTTATTAGGATACACAATACTTCACAACTTGGTCCAAATAATATACATCATATCCTTTTTCCAAAAACTCCTCTTCCCCCCCTGTTGGCTCCCAGCATTGTTTCCACCATTTAAATAAAACATAATACATGTTAAATCCTTGTTATCATGCAAATTCTACAGGTAATCCAATTTACTTATTTATAACTACTATAAACACTTATTAACTGTATACAATTGTTACATCTTTAGTAGTTTCCCAAACTAAAAATACTATCCTTCATTTCCCAGTACTTCTGTATATATTCTTTAAAGTCGCTCCAGTCTGCCAAAAAGGTTTCTGCTTCTGGGTTGTTAAACTTTCTTGTCCATTTGTCCATTTCTGCCATAAAGAGCAGTTTTCGCAGCCAGTCCCAGAGATCAGGAATCTTTTCATTTTTCCAATTTTGAGCATAAATCATTCTAGCAGTTGTTACCATGTACCATATCAATGTTCTTTTACTCACATTTATTTCTTCTAATCTAAGACCTAAAAGGAACATTTCAGGTTCTTTCTTAAAGGTACGTTTCACAGATTTTTCCATCTCTGTATGTAGGCCAGTTTCTAGTCCTTTGGACTTGTGAAGGTATGCTTGAAAGTGCAGATAGGTTCAGGTGGGGTAGCCATGTTGGTCCGAAGCAGCAGAGCAAAGTTTTAGTCCAGTGGAAACTTTAAGTCCAGCAAAGTTTTATTCTGGGTATAAGCTTGTGTGTGCATGCCCGTTTCTTCAGATGCCTAAAGAGACGGATACGTTGCCTGCTGATCTTTCAGAATTTCCTGCTTGTATCTGACAAAGGGAGTGCTGACTTCCAAAAGCTGATAAGCTGGAAATCTTGTTCGCCTTTGTGAAGAGAGGTGGTCCCCTCTGTATCAACCAGCTGGACAGTTTAAGCATCAGCGTTTGGCCATGTCATATATCTAAAGCAATACCCTGTTTCCTGATGTGCCATCCAAGTGCTAAAGAATAATAATAAGAAGAAGAGATTGGATTTATACCCCACCCTTCACTACCGAAAGGAGTCTCAGAGCGGCTTACAAACTCCTTCCCCTCCCCACAACAGACACCCTGTGAGGTAGGTGGGGCTGAGAGAGCTCTGACAGAAACTGCTCTTTTTCAAGAACAGCTCTTATCAGAACTACGGCTTGCCCAAGGTCATCCAGCCAGGTGCAAGTGGAGGAGTGGGGAATCAAACCCGGTTCTTCCAGATTAGAGCCCATGCACTTAACCACTACACCAAACTGGCTAACATGGGGAGAGTTCCATGTCAAAGGCTCACTGCTCTCTCGCTGTTCCCAAGCCAAGAGGAAAAGCCTGAGATCATGCCTCTGGATCTCAGAGCGATCTGACTTCACTGCATTCAGATGATGAAGAAGATGACGACAACATTGGATTTATACCCCACCCTTCACTACCCGAAGGTGTCTCAGAGCAGCTTACAATCTCCTTTCCCTTCACCTCCCCACAACAGGCACCCTGTGAGGTAGGCTTGGCTGAGAGAGCTCTCCCGAGAACTGCCCTTGAGAGAACAGCTCTGAAAGAACTTGTGACTGAGTCAAGTCACACCAGCAGCTGCAAGTGGAGGAGTGGGGAATCAAACCCGGTTCTCCCAGGTTAGAGTCCATGCTCCCAACCACTACACCAAACTGGCTGGAAGGGGGGAGTCCTGCTATACTTTGAGCACCATCTTTTGAGTCACATTCTTGATTGGCTTATATTGGGCAGGGGGTCAGTGGTCCAGTTTCCTGTAAAGTTAGCTTACAACCACCCAGCCCAAATTTTTCCACGCATGGTCCCCTAATAGCATCAGGACCAGTGCTCCCTCTAAGCTGTGGAGTCTTGTGAGCGGAAATTCCACTTTGTGAGCTCCTGGCATTAAAGTTGTGAACGAGTGATTTGGCTGCTGCATAAACTAGTTTGCTCTGGAGCCCTCCTTCCTGAGCTAAGTCAAAAATCTGTGAGCTGGAGGCTAAAAAACAGTGAGCTAGTTCACACTAACTCAGCTTAGAGGGATCACTGATCAGGACCAGTAACAGGCCTGGAGCCATCTTGCTGCATCTCCTCCCTGCTGTTTTGCTACTTATGCTGCTCATGCTGCTCTGAAGATGCTGCAGGTGGCCAGCCTTCACCTATGTGAGTATGTGGGAAGATAAGACTTTGTTGTTTTATTGCACCTGCCTATTCTTGCCTTACGCTTAAAGCCTGAAATACTTTTAAAATCTTTTCAATGACGTTTTTTCTCATAGACAGCTTCAAGAGGGAACTGGATAAACATATGGAGCAGAGGTCCATCAGTGGCTTTTAGCCACAAGGTCTAGATGGAAGTGGAACCCTGGAGTAGTGGTGCCCTGTATTCTTGGTGCTTGGGGGGGCCACAGTGGGAGGGCTTCTGGAGTTCTGGCCCTGCTGGTGGACCTCCTGATGGCACCTGGGTTTCAGCCTCTGAGCAAAACAGAGTGTTCGACTGGATGAGCCATTGGCCTGATCCAACATGGCTGCTCTTATGTTCTGATGCTCTAAGCCTGCTGCTTTTATTGGCATGTTCTACTGTGAGTGTGAGAGTCCAAACCCAGAAGGGGATTTGTTCCAGGGTCCCAGGTCTGAGGACAGGGGAATCAAATCATTCCTGGAATGAATCAGGCTTTGCACAGGCTGCCGTCCAGACTTCAGCTCTGAGGCCATTTTGGACACGCCAGAAGCATTTCCGAGTTTCCTTTATTTGATCCAGCGCCCTGGCAGAGAGCAGGCAGCACCCCCAAGCCCTTTCATGAAGATGCTCACAAGTCCTTCCTGCCTGATTCTTGGCTGTCCTCCTCCAGATTGCTTCCTGAAACTGGGCGAGCTGAACTTTGCCATAGCGGATTACCAGCAAGCCCTGGAGGTGGGCCCCATCGACGCTGGCCTGCAGAAGCGCATCGCTGGTTTGTACGGCGAGATGGGACTCCAGGAGTTCAGGAAGAGGTACGCCGGGATGTGCAAAAGTGCAGGGTTCCGCCTCCATGAAAGGCACATGCAGACACCCACAGGAACACACGCAAGAGCTCCTGACAAGATTAAGTCAAGCACTTTTATTGCATTGACTCAAAGTCATAGGAAACAGCAAACACAGAATCGTAAAACTACAAGACAAACCATTGCATCGCCAGCTATAGCATGAAATTCACAACCATAATTACAAAGATTAATTTCATAATATCTTCCATAATAATAAACCACACTGTAAGAAAAGTCACCTATCATAACAAAACTAGGACTCTCAACAAGAGACTGTAAGTTTAGCTTAGTCTTAACAATCACAGCCATGAATTTTGCCATTTGCAGTGTTACCCGTTTATTTCTGTCCCCCAGTAGCGTTACAAATTTATTCAGATCTGATCCCACTGAGAATCGTAATAAGACATCTCCAAGGTTATCTTTCCTGCCCTTCTGTAAACCTTGGGCACCAAAAGGTTACGGGCCCAGATCTTCAGTAGGTCTGTGGTCGTAAGAGCAAGCGCGTTCATCGAACGGAGTCCTGTTACGGTGGCCCTTCACTACTGACAGCTGTAAAAAGTCCATGTGAGCCTTTGTAGACAAGATTACACAGCAGCACAAATGTGCTTCTGCATTCTGCAGGGTGCGCACATTGAGGTTAAAACTACATAAGATACTGCAGGTCTGAGACCAGATCGCCTCTCTCTTTTGGTATCTAGAAATGGCAATGCATGTATGCATGCAATTTAGATCAGGATGCTGGGGGAGAGGAGGGGTTAACTTTCCCCCCACTGGCACCATTCCCCCCTGAGATGCTACGTGTTTTCCTGCAGAGGAACATTAGCACCTCCAGGGGCTGAAGAGGGTCTGGGAAGTGCTGCTTCTTTAGGAAGTCTTTCCCATTGTTCTGGTTTAGCATCAAATACTCAGTGCAGGAAGCTGCCACCCAAAGGCAACCTAATAGAGACTACGATCTGGGAGTCCCAGGTTCAATTCCCCACTATTCCCCGCAGAAGCTTGCTGGGTGGCCTTGGGCAAGTCACTCTTTTCTCTCTCAGTCTGATCTACCTCACATGGTTGTGGAGGAGAGATCAATGCTTTGTGTCCCCATTAGGGAGAAAAGCAGATGTTCTACATATTTAGATAGATAAATGACAGTTGATAAATAACTAGCAGCCTGGAGGATTGAAAGTGGGTATCAAAATATTGAAACAGACCCATACCCAAAATAGGAAAACAGTGTCTCTGTAGGTGATCCATAAGCATTCAAAAAGCTGGTTTTGCCTTCTGAAGCTCCACCTGGCCTAGGACCATGGCAGCGGAAGGGCCTTCTCCCGTGGGCTCCTGCCGACCAGTTGGTTTGGGTCACTCTGCTCAGCCAAGGCTGGGGCCTTCCACTGGCTTTTCGAAGGCTCCAAGTCCCTGTTGTGCCTCTCTTCCAGGCTGCCGCCAGAGCTTCAGAGCCTGAAATTTATGATTTTAGCCTCTGAAACTCTGGCAGGAGCCTGAAAGAGAGGCACAAAATATTTACGTATAAGTATGAATGGCCATCTGCCTGGGTGAATCCCTGAGTTGGAGGCCATGGTTTGTGTGTCCCCACATTCAGAAGCTAGGTGGGTAAGCGCCAGAGACAGGGCCTCTTTGGTGGTGGCACCTATACAATTCCCTCCTAATAGAATCTTGCCTGGCATCAGATCTGTATCCTTAGAGGTGCCAGGTATCCTCTTAAGCCTTTTAGACACCAAACAGTTGGTTTCTACGGTGTTATTAATGATCCCAGTAGTAGAAATGCCATCAAGTCACAGCTGACGTATGGAGACCTTATAAGGTTTTCAAGGCAAGGGATGTTCAGAATCAGTGTGCCATTGCCTGCCTCAGTGTCACGACCCTGGTGTTCCTTGGAGGTCTCCCATCCAAACACGAGCCAGGGCTGGCCCTGCTTAGCTTCCGAGATCTGACAAGGTCGGGCAATCCAGGACAGATTAATGACCTCAGGCTCTCTTTTGGGGAACCTTACTTGGTTTTAATTGGATATGTTTTATTAAGAACATAAGAACATAAGAGAAGCCAATGTTGAATCAGGCCAATGGCCCATCTAGTCCAACACTCTGTCACACAGCGGCCAAAATATACCAGGTGCCATCAGGAGGTCCAGCAGTGGGGCCAGGGCACCAGAAGCCCTCCCACTGCTGCCCCCTCCAGCACCAAGAATAGAGTGCATCACCTGCCCCAGATTGAGAGTTCCCATCTATACCCTGTGGCTAATAGCCACTGGTGGACTTCTGCTCCATATGTTTATCTAATTTCCTCTTGAAACTGTCCATGCTTGCAGCTGCCACGACCTCCTGTGGCAGTGAATTCCATATGTTAATCACTCTTTGGGTGAAGAAGTATTTCCTTTTATCTGTTCTAACCCGACTGCTCAGCAATTTCATAGAGTGCCCACGAGTTCTTGTATTGTGAGAAAGGGAGAAAAGTACTTCTTTCTCAACCTGCTCAATCCCATTCATAATCTTATAAACCTCGATCATGTCACCCCTCAGCCGTCGTTTCTCCAAGCTAAAGAGCCCCAAGCATTTTAACCTTTCTTCAAATGCTTTTGTGTTGTCATAATCCGTTTGCTGCTGTGTTTATTATATGCATTTAATTTTATGGTTTTCATAGCATAATCAACCTCAGATACATAAAACATAAAACTTCAAATACATAGAGGGGCAAGTTATAAATATTATGGATAAATAGACAGCATCTTTTCAAAATGGACAAAGCACTTCATGTCTTAATGAAAGAGGACAATTGGCCTTCCTTCCCCTTTGCTAATACCACTTAAGACAGGAGTGTCAAACATGCTGCCCAGGGGCTGGATCAGCCCCCCAGAGGTCTTCTATCAGGCCCACAGGGGAACTGGCTGTCTTCTGCTTCTTCTTCCAGTTCTGCTGCTGCCGCGTCATCGTAGGTTTGCAACTTACAGATACCCATCTGAACAGCACACTCAGGATTGCAACAGCGCAGGCATTTTGATGTGATAATTCGGAGCAAGAAGTGTCAGTTATCAGACACTGTTAACCAAACAAAATATTGCAAGAGTGCTGCTGTTTTAAGCATGTTTTTATTTTAAGTAAAAAAAAGCCTTTTGTGTTTGTGTCCTTTATAAAGTTTATTTCTCAGCTACCTGGCATTACCTTTTGTGACACACCAGGGGCCCAGCCCAACAAGGTCTCATTTGTGTCAGATCCGGCCCTCATAACGAATGAGTTCGACGCCCCTGACTGAAGAGTTTCTAAGACACTGGTGGGGCGGGGGCGGGTGGGGGATATGCATCAGGGAAATGTTCAGCCACAGAATCAGCTGCCTGGGGAAGTCTGTGAGCCCCCCCCCCCAGCAGTCTTCAAGCAGCGGCTGGACCAGGAATGGCCAAACTTGCTTAACATAAGAACCACACAGAATAAACGTCAGATGTCTGAGAGCCGAATGACATGAACAGATATTACACATATGTTTTTATTGAAAAATATGCAGATCTGCTTTTTATTAACGTTAAATGAGGCTGCCAAAATTAGAAACAAAAGGGGTAAAAACAGATATTGATAATGATATTTATTTGTCCAGTGATATTTGTAGGCTTGGGGGGGGGCCTTTGAGAACGCATTTCAAGCTAAAGTTGCCTTCTTTCTCTGCTCCCCCCTGCCTCAAGCCTACCCAAGGAGAGGAACTGGCTGGGGAAGGGAAGACATCGAGGGGGTGGGGATGCCTCCCCTTTGCTTCCCCAGCTGCCCTGCCAGGAGCCACACAATGTGTGTGAAAGAGCCACACGTGGCTCCTGAGCCGCCGTTTGGCCATCCCTTGACTGGACAGACACGTGTCAGGGATGCTTTAGGCTGATCCTGCGCTGAGCAGGGGGTTGGACTAGATGGCCTGTCTGGCCCCTTCCAGCTCTGGGATTCTATCGGTTCCTCCCCAGGCCACCTCTCCACTCTCAGGGATCCCCTTTCAAGGTGGCTTTTCAGCCCTCCAAAAGACAATCAGGCTACGGTTTATACATAATAATAACAATAATAATAATACTTTTGATTTATTGATCGCTTTTTCCCACACATCTGTGGGCTCAGAGCGATTTACAGTTACTCATTTTGACAACTGGACTAACAATATTCATGGGGGGATAGGGGAGACAACGCATACAATTATTTAATCACACACTGTAGCTGCTTGGGAGGATTCGTCTTGCAGGCTGTATCAGACGTGATGCGACGGCTTATTCTTTGTTTGTAATGCGCCAGTTGCCCTAAGCTCCCAGCCAGCCTCTCCCTTCAGCTTCCGGGTCCGTTCTCCCTTTCAGACGATACCCGGAGGCAGAGGCGTATTTCTCCCGTGCGATTGAGCATAACCCTCTCGAGCTCCAGCATTACCTGCATCGGTGCAAGACCCGGATGTTTCTGCAGGAGGCGATGGGCGCCAAGGAAGACATCGCCACGGCCCTGCTCCTGAACCCCACGAGTGAGGAGGTATCGCTGTCCCTGCGGGCATTTCTCTCCACCCTTCCCCACACTGGGGTGGTTTGTCTTATTTCCTTGTATCCTGCTTGCAGCAGTGAAGCCTCCCTTCTGGCACCAAAGAGGTGAGGGTGTTCTGAGAAGGACAGGTGGGGGAGCAGGTGGCAGTGTTCCCTCTAAGCTGAGTTAGTGTGAGCTAGCTCACAGTTTTTTAGTCTCTGGCTTACAGATTTTTGTCTTAGCTCAGGCAGGATGGCTCCAGAGCAGGCTAGTTTATGCACTAGCCAAATTGCTCGCTCACAGCTTTAATGCCAGTAGCTCACAAAGTACAATTTTTGCTCACAAGATCCCACAGCTTAGAGGGAGCACTGGCGGCAGATGGTGAGCAAGCGGCAGAAAGTGGCCAAAGAAAGAGGTTCCGGGGCTCTCTTCTGTCTGGAAAGACCACGCAATGTTCCTCCACCACCACCCCAATCCCTGAGCTATCAGGGCTAAGTGCTGAAGAAGATGCACTCTAGACATGCTTAGGGGCTCTTTTGGCAAGAGCATGGAAAACACTAAGTAAACCCTGTGAGAAGGGAAGAGGTTCTCTGTATTAGGGGGATCGAGCACTGGATTTACTTAGTAGCCACAGTTTTGTCTTGGCTGTTGACACCAGTGCCCTCATGGGGCCATCTGTATCCCTGTAATACCCAAGCTGTAGAAGCGTGCTTCGCTTGTTCACCCTGGACATTACGAGAGCACGGGCTAGCATGCATCCGTCAGATCTTGGAAGCTAAGCAGGGCTGGGCCTGGTTAGGACTTGAATGGGAGACTACCAAGGAAGCCCAGGGTTGGGACGCAGAGGCAGTCCATGGCAGTCTACCTCTGAACGTCTCTTGCCTTGAAAACCCCATGTGGTCGCCATAAGTTGGCAGGGACTTGACAACACTTTTCCACCATCACCACCAGCCTGCTTTCTATATGGGGGCTGCAGAAAGAAAGGAAATGTGCAACTGATTTGGGATCAAGCAGTTAAGGTAGGCTACTTTGGATGTACCGCGGCAGTGCAAAACAAACAAAAATCCACTTTGGCTACTAGTTTAGTCCCAGGTTGGCTTGGATCTATCGACCTTGGAAAGGACAGTCTCTTGTTCAGAACAATGGACTCCCCCTCCTCACCCCGTTAAATAGGGACATAGGATTTTAATCTCACTATGGATGCTAATTTTCTGTCCTCAAGCCTTTCCCTTCTGCTCTGATCAATACACGGTGCTTTTGCATCCTTTACAAGCATTCTTTACTACACCCCTCCCACCTTCTGACTGGGATAAAAGGTCTCAGATCTCCACTTCTGTTCTGCTGTGTCTGACAAAAGGGGGCTGTGACTCTCGAAAGCTAAGGTGCTCCTGGGCTACAATCTAACTGTTTTACTGCAGACCCACATGGCTACCCTCTGAAAACACATTCTCCTGTATGAACCTGTCCGGTTTGTTGGATCCATTTTCTGGGCAGTCCCTCGGCCCTTGTTCAGCAGCTGGGTGCTTGTTAACCAAGAACAGGGCCTTTTTACTGGTGGCCACCTTCGCTCAGTGGTTAAGATGCTGAGCTGCAGACCAGAAGGTCTGTAGTCTGGCAGTTCGAGACCCGAGTGCTGCATGATGGAGTGAGCTCCCGTCTCTGGCCCCAGCTCCTGCCAGTCTAACAGTTCGGAAGCAAGAAACTGCAAGCAGATCATAGGTACTGCTGCAGTGGGAAGGTAACAGCATTCTGTGCTTCTCAGCATTTGAGTCACACCGGCCACATGACCACAGAAATGTCTTTGGACAGTGCTGGCTCTTCGGCTTGGAACCAGAGATGAGCACCACTCCCTTTGGCTTTCGAGTAAGGGAAACCTTTACCTTATCTTCACCCTAGAGAGATCCAGGAGGATTCAGTCTTATTTTTATTCAGGCACCAGGTGAAAACCTGTTAATTTGCTGAGGCTCTCAACGGCTAAAGTGTGCTTTTGCTTTGACAGTTGTTTTGTTGTGATTTGTGGATAGGCGATTTTATTCTGTGAGGCATTGGGGGGGGGCATGTCTTTAAGGTGGAAATGAGGCATATAAAGATACTTATAGGGTGGGAATGCCGGGACTGGAGTACCAGCATCCACCAGTAACAGGAAAAACAACTGCAGCGGGCACAAGACTTCAGGGGAGATCCTGATGGGGAAGTGAGAGATCTACCACACCCTTTTCAGCTCTAGAATGTATCTGGGGTTTCGTCTCATGCAACTCATTGCCACCGGGTGCAGTTACGGCTGCTGGCTCAGATGGCTTTAAAAGGCGAGTCAGAGGACTTCATGGAAGTGGGTTCCATCAGTGGCTGAGAACAATAGTGGTTAAATGGAGCCTCCATGTTTGGAGGTACTGTGCCTTTGGTTGCTGGGCAGGAAGGTCAGCATTCAGAGAGGGAGGTTTTAGCCTTTGTGCCCCTCCTGTGGGCATTCCAGGACATCTGCTTGGGCACTTGGGGAAACAGGATGCTGGCCTAGATGGACCATTGGTCTGATCCAGCAGTGCTGTTCTGTCCACACAGGGAGGAAGGGTTGGCGACTGAATTCTGAAGAGGACAGTTATGCCACTGCAAATACTGAGGAACATGCAAAGCACCTAGATCAATCTCTGTCCATTTACATCAGTGATAAGAACTGGTGTAACTCAGTGGCTGTGGTGCGTAGCTCTCACCTGAGAGGTTGCCAGGGCAAACCAAAAAAAGGCGGAGAGCACAACGAAAAGGACAAGCAGTATGAGGCAATCTGTAAATGAACAAATTCAAGTCCCTGCACAAGACATAACACCAGTGATTTAATATATAAGCGAATCCAAAACAGGAAACAATTGTGCATGTACAATAAAATAATGCACATTGCCAAATACGATAAAACAGGATGCCAAACGTGTTTCCGCACAAAGCCTTCATCAGTGGCTTATAAACATAATTAGCACAATCATCTCTAACTCACATCATAAAAGACATAACAAATCACAAGAACCATCAAGATAACCTGATTAATTTCTTGGAGTGAATTAAATACTCTTTATATAAAATCAGTCTTCAAAAGATTTCCACGTCTGGGTATCCCTGGTCCAGATAACAACATCAACTTACGCAGGTGAGTGTCTTTGCCATGCTAATATCCCGGCAATAATATAACCAGTTCAAGTCTTACCTCAGCCATAAACTCAGCAAGTGGGTGCTCTTTTTAATATATATGTATTTATACTAGATGGGTGCTCTTTATTACCCTGCCCCACCATAGAGGGATAACACTGGCCTGCCTTACAGGAAAGTTGTTCTACGATTTCTGAGATAATGTACATGAAGCTCTTTGAACACTGAAATGCTAAAGATTATTATATAAATGAGATTTTCCACATTTTCATTTTCCTCACTTTTGTGTTTCTGTTGCTTCAGGGTATTTTTTCTGTTCCACATGTGTTTTGCACCCTCTAGTGGTCAATTTGATATTACATCACTTTATGTCTGCCATATCTCCTGCAGATTTAAACTGCAGCTTTTTATGCTAGATGTGAACTCAATGTAATATCAGGTTGACCACTAGAGGGAGCAAAACACACGCAGAACAGAAAAAAAAATATCCCGAAGCAACAGGAACACACAAGCGAGGAATAAGAATGCTGAAAAGTCCAATGTTACGGATGGTGTTTCTTTCCAGTGAACCAACTTTTCTCCTTTTTAACGTTTCTGTTTTCCGCAGAGCCACACTCTGGCAAACAGCCTTTTTGTAGGGGAGAACATTCAGACGATCATCCAGAGTAAAGTTGCAGATCTCGCTAAAGCTCTTTTGGAGCAAAGGCTGGAAGCCTGTCCCAAGCACGAAGCCCCGGCTGCGCCCGAAAGGTCAGTGTAAGCTTGGCTGAACAATTTTGTGAGGTGGAGATCTGCGTTCCCTCTAAGCTGAGTCAGTGTGAGCTAGCTCAGTTTTTTAGCCTCCGGCTCACACATTTTTGTCTTCGCTCAGGAAGGATGGTTCTAGAGCAGACTAATTTATGCAGCAGCCAAATCACCTGCTCACAACTTTAATGCCAGTAGCTCACAAAGTAGAAGTTTTGCTCACAAGACTTCCGCCTTGGTTGCTTCTCTATAGGAGACTAGAGAGATATTTACCATGAAGATGAGGCAGCAAACAAATCACAGTCCTTGAAAAGGTTTCTTAAGTGTGCTACGTCCACCTTCCATTGCAGAAACAGGAACAGCTAATAGGATGCTACCTACCTAAGAGGGTCTCCCTCCTTAGGTAAAGGTAAAGGTTCCCTTGCTCGAAAGCCAGTCGAATCCGACTCTAGGGTTGCGGTGCTCATCTCCGTTTCAAAGCCGAAGAGCTCAGCGCTGTCCGAAGACGTTTCCGTGGTCATGTGGCCGGCATGACTAAACACCAAGGGGCACGGAACGCTGTTACCTTCCCACCGAAGTGGTACCTATTTATCTACTTGCAATTTCTTGCTTTCGAACTGCTAGGTGGGCAGGAGCTGGAACTAGAGACGGGAGCTCACCCCGTCATGCGGCACTCACGGGTCTCGAACTGCTGGACTACTGACCTTCTACAGCCTGCAGTTCAGCGTCTTAACCACTTGAGCCACCGCAGCTCCTCTCCCCTCCTTATGTCCCCTTATATGAAATTTTGAAGGGCAAGCATCTATGGTAGTTTCACGGCACTGGAGCAAAAATCAACCTGGGTTCTGAGCCAGTAACGTACTCCAGTTGTATAAAAACAGAATTTAGAAATTTATTTGCAAAAGGCAAGCACATATAAAAACATACAAGTAGGGGAAAGGTGTGTACCATGAAGCAAAGATAAAATAATAAACCTAACTGACTAGCCGTCTAGACACTGACCCGGAGCAGTAGTCTTCCCAGCGTCAGCTATGCTACCATTGCAGGTGGGAGGGGGAGGCAGCTGACACAGTGTTTCTTGTTATGCTGGGATTTTCACTTTCGCTTCTCCACGCTGAGTCTTATCTCATAGCCTGAGTGTCTGACCTTGGTACCTCTCTCCTGATGCTTCACTGGGAATATGAACCCATTGGTTTAGGCACGCTCTAGCTAATTCCCTGATTGGCTTGACCTTGTCAGGGGACCCCACTTCGAATCCCGTATATCTATTCCCCTCCTGCCTTTAGGGTTAGTTCTGACACTGAATGTATGCACAGATGACTCACCTTTACTGGACTCAATAAACTTAAACCTTTTTGGAGGAACATTGCTGCGAGACTCTGACACCCAGCAGGGCTGATACAGGAGTAGAAGTGCCAAAGGGAGTGAAGACCTCTCCTACTAGTTTCACAAGCTCTTCGTGCCGTAGAATGTTCCTCCTCTTCATCGTCTTCTGGTGTACCTTCTTAGCTCTTTCTTGTTCCTCACTCCTGCCTTTATACTAGCTCAGCTGTCAGTTCCCTACTGACTGACCAATCAAGATGGTCAGTGAATTGTTCTAACTGATGAAGCTGAGTCTAGATCTTCAGCTGTCAAGATGGTCTGCTGTAAACCAATTAGTTCCCAGCTGGCAACTATCTGCAGGTGCTCATTAGGTAAGGTACATTGTGACTTGGAAAACAATCCAGACAATACTTACAGAATAACAATTCCAAAGAAGAATGCAAACACTTAGGTACTGAGGACTCACTTTCGTCACAACCTCTTTCCCCTTTGTTTACTTTCTAAGAGCCCTTTGGCAAAGGCCTCCCCTTCCTATGTATCTCAGTCTTTCACACTGAGTCCAGACAAAAGGCTCCTACAGTGCAACCATGACGCATAATACAACTTGCAGTTTTCAAAGATGACTGACAGGTGTATATCATTGCAAGGGGCTAGAAAATTACTTCTCTAATCCAGTCAAAGCGAGCTTTTGGAAGTCAAAGTCACATTATATACATTGGTTGCTTTTTAAGAGAAAGATCAGATTAATTGGGGAGACCTTTTTCAAAAGGTGCTTCAAAAGCATCCAGGGTGCATAACATGACTTGAGGAAGCAAATCACTGGCCCTTGGAATGGCATAACCCAGTCAAAGTCATATTAACTACTTTCCATGTTTTGTAACAGCCCTTTGCTTTATAATTCTGTATGAATGGTTGCAGTACATATTAAGGGGAGAGGCCTTTGCTAAAGCCTGAGCATTAACAACACTTATGCAGTAGATGAAACACAAGTGCCTAGAGATCTGCTCTCCAAAGGAAATGGAAGCGGCATTCCAGTGCACAAAACATGAGTCACATCCCTATGAATTGCAGCTGTGGCTGCACATTTGAATGAAGGTGGATGGAGAGCTTCTGTAGGTTCTCTCTTCCAAAAGAAAAAAAACCCTTTGGTGATTTTCGGTTGGCAGATGGCAAGCATCCACAACTGTTTACAGGTGCGGAGAAAGTCTTTGGTTTGTTAGGCTTTCGAGAGGCGGGGAAAAGCAGAGGTACAAAAGCACACTGGAGGGAATAAGAACACAAAATGGCAGAGCAAGTGGGTAATTTTTATAATGACCCTCAGTACAAATATAACAATTAAAAGATGTTGTGTTATAAAAATTTGCACTGTTGTTTTTTCTCTCTCACCGTGCCTAGTATATTTTTTGTATCTCTGTTTTGTCTTGTGTTTTCAAGGGTGGCCTCTTTTGTTTAACTGAGAGCTGTCCACACAGACTTTCAGGAGGTCACAGAGTAACAAAGGAGCAATTAGGGGGGTTAACTGGGTACCAGAAGGCACACGTCAGACCCCGGGCTGGACTCCAGGGCTGTCTTCCTTCTCCAGGGTTCTTTTAGTAGGGGAAGAATCTCAGAAACAAGCAAGGGGTGTGTTCAGTGCTATTTTGGGGCAGGAACGCACAGGAATGGAGTTCCGGCTGGCTCCTGAGTTGGCCATGCCCAGCAGGAACTCATTAGCATAATATGCCACACCCAACAGCAGAAACTCATTAGGATTGGCCACATTAGGGTTGTGTGGCCTAACATGCAAAGGAGTTCCTGCTACAAAAAAGAGTCCCTGGGTTTTGACAACAAACAAGGTAAACAGAATAAGAAGCAAAAGGTAGGTGTGGCTGGATGACCACACTTCTGGTAACATGGGGGTGTGGCCTAATATGCTAATGAGTTCCTGCTGGGCTTTTTCTGCACACACAAAAAAAGTCCTGGGTGTGTTACAGTTCTTCTTCCCTCTCCCTTTTGTAACCTCTCTCTAGTTGCCTTAGGTGAGGTCTGGCCCTTCCTCCCTGGTTCTCCCAGGGTGCACTTTTTAAAGGACTGCCCAGGGGTGGGACAAGTCTGGCCTCACCCTCTCCCTCTATCCTGGGGGATGGGCCTATGGGAGTGGCGGGTCCTAGGCCCAATGGGCAGCTGCCTGCCTGGGATCCCAGTTCTGCTGCCCCTCCTCTGCCCCCTGCTGGCCTAAGCTGGTCACCGCATCCTGTCCCTGCCCCGCTGGTCCAAAGAAGCCTTCCTGGCTCTCACAGCAGATGAGGAACGGGCCATTGCTTGTGGTGGGTTCTGCTGCCCTTCTGCCACCCTTGTTGCCTTGTGCCACCGCTGCTGGCCAGCCCCTGGCCTGCCTGGCGTTTCTGGGCATCATGGTGAGCTAGGAAGCCTGCTCCTGTGGCATCATATTTGGTTTCTGCAGCCCTTCCCGGATGTTTTCCTTGGCACAGTCTGGAGGCCTCTGCCTCCTTGGAGGAAAGTGTGGAGGCGTGGGAGGCCTGACCCCAGACAGCCCAGCAATGGTAGATCAACAAAAAGCAAAACTGAACAAGAATCAGAGGTTCACCTTCCAAATGCTGCTCACCTCCAGACCTGCCTTTCTCCACTGCTGCGGCCTTTTGACCCAGCTCGCTTCCTCCCCTTTCCAGATTCCCACTGGCTGCCGATCAGCCGAAAGAGGAACCCGCCCAGAAGGAAGGGCTGCCGGGGAATCCAGCAGGGGACAAGCATCATTTGGAAGCAAAGAGACTGTATCAGAGGCAACTGGCCTGCTGGAAGAAAGCAAACAGAGTAAGTCATCCCCCCTAGCAGGGCAAGGCGGCATCTCTTGGTCTTTAGGAAGCAGGTGCCTCTGTGGATGTAGTTTAAAATCAATTCGGTTAGTTTTTACAGATTGCTTTGGAACACTGACTTTTAAAACGTCAGACTTCTGAAAACAAGCCCAATCCCTGACTCAGCAAGCCAAGTACAGCCACATCTGGCTTCCTGACTCGGGGCTCTTCTGCAAAACCAGTTTCCTGGCTTGTGTGTCCCTATTGCTTTGAGTTGTTTTTTGGGTTTTTTCTGAACGCGTTTTGCTTCCTTTAGTAGTGGTCAGTAGGACAGCAACAACAGGAGCCGAGCCGTCACATGGCATGATCCAGGCAGCGCTTGCCCTGGTGGGTTGTCAAAGGCGGCTGAAGGTCTACTTCAAAGCAACACAAAAAGTTGTTAATTTTGCAAACAACTCATCTCCAAACAGAACTGTGCTCGGCAACAACGTCAGCAGACAGTTCACAAGATCTTTACTCTTCTGCAAGGCAAAGATGTTCTGCCAAGCAACAGATTTAACAGCAACCAGCATATTAGCTGCTTTCTCCCCCCCCCATATTAATGTAAATCGGGTATTAGAAATTTTGCACTATGGCACCCTGTAGATGTTAAACTACACCAGTTTGGTGTAGTGGTTAGGTGCACAGACTCTAATCTGGGGAGATTCCCCACTCCTCTACTTGCAGCTGCTGGTGTGACCTTGGGTCAGTCACAAGTTCTTTCAGAGCTGTTTCTCAAGAGCAGTCCTCAAAAGAGCTCTCTCAGCCTCATGGGGTGCCTGTTGTTGGGAGAGGAAGGGAAAGGAGATTGTAAGCTGCTCTGAGACTTTGAGTGAAGGGCAGGGTATAAATCCAATCTCTTCTTCTCTTATTAGGTTTTATGGCTTGGTATATTAGACTGTTCCAATGTATTTTCATATGATCTTGTTGTATACCACTCTGAACCTACTCATGGGGAGGGCAGTATATTAGTTTAATGAAATAAATAAATAAATAAATAAATAACACCCCCCCAATTGGATTATATGTCAGAAAAGTCTTTGAAGAGGCTTCAGCTTTGTCATGCCTTACAAATTGGTCCTAAAGATGCATACGGCACGTAGCAGGGTGTGGGATGCCACTAAGCATCAGGGCCAAACTGCTTGGACCCAAGCCTTGGGTCTCCTCTTCTGTTCTCCACGGGCCTCAGATTCTCTCCCATGTTTGGCCCGCTTCTCAGATAAATGCACGGTCTGGTTTGCCAAGAGTTGGGGGGTGGGGGGAACCGCCCCTGAAGGGAGGGAAAGGGGCCGTGAGCTCAGTTCTCCAAACCACGGTTGGACAATCAAGAATGTTACAGCCTCACTGGCTCATACACAGCTTAATTAGAGCAGCTTTACACCCATTAGATTTTTCATTCGCATGAGTAAAATTACAGTACGGAAGAGATTCATAAGTGACGCTTCCAAGCCTACAGCTCTACACAGGTGCATAATTTGCCCCAATGAGGAACAAGGGCTGCGATCCTGAGAAGAAGCCTCATTGAATAAAGCAACTTACTTCTGTGTAGACCTGCTGAGGATTGCTCCTCAGCAGTGCAATCCTAAGAACACTTTCCTGCGTGGAAGCCTTGTCAACCCAAGTGGGATTCTGAATAGACCCAAGACTGCTCTCGAAAGGGATTTGCCGGGTAAACGTTTTTATCTGACAAGACTTCCCTTGCAGTTTTTAGAATACCAGACAGGCTTCTGAAACTAAGTCCACATTTCTCGTGTGCCCGGCAGGTAAATGAAGAGCTGAAGGACGTGCGAGAGAAGGTGTCTCTGGAGTCCCAGAGAGCCCGGCTGGACCCAAACCCAAAGTTGCCGGAAAAGGAATGTTCTGACGAGCCTTACCACTGGAAGAAATTCAGCCAAGGCGTCAGTCGTTTTTAGTCAATTTTCACAATCGGTAATTTGCCAAAAAAGTATTTCCCCACCAATTTATCTTTTGTGGAGTCATCTGTCCAAATTGTTCTTGGTACCAAGATGGGCAGTTTGTTGTAGATGCCTTTCCAGACCCAGACACAAGTGGACTTCCGCACCAAAAAGTCCCCGCAAGTCTGAAATGGAATTTTGTCAGCACAAAACTGTAAGACAGCACAACACTTCAGCTGCGGCAGTTTGCTGGCAGACTTCAGAATCTGTAACTGCTGCTGCAATACTAAGCAGTTATTCCCCCCCCCATTGACTTCAGTGGGCTTAGAAGGATCTGTTTAGGATTGCACTGTCAATTATCAGTTTTCCTTTGCCCCCTGTGTTACTTTTGCTCTGTCCAAAGGAATACCCATGGAACTGGACTGACCAAACGTCCAGTCAGAAGAGACTTCACAGCCACCCGTTTTGGCAAGCAGAAGGCAGGATGATGCTTTTGTGGCAGTGTATCTACCCATCGCTTCTCTTTGGAGGACCCCCTCCCCACCTGGATCCCACCAGCCAATGGATGCAACATTTTCGATGTGCCTGTTGCTAAGTATTGCAAAGAAGACTTTTTCCATAGGTACAATCAAGCTGGAATTGTTGGCAGAATTGCTGAAGGCCATATAGACTAGTAAGAGGGGGAGGAGTTTGGACTGGTCTACTTTTCTAATGTTATCGCTATGGAATACTCACATCTTGGCTTCAAACTTTGTGCCATGGGAAACTCATCGCCATTTAGGATAGGCTAAACTTTCTGTATGTTCCCAAAAATAACTCACCTATAATTGATATGTGTAATCAGACATATGCATTTTACTGCTATGTTATTAAGAATAGCACTTATAACGTGTCAGCTGCAAATATTTGACCATTTGTTCCTTTAAAACCCGCATATGCCTTTTTATTGTGCCCATATTGCATTTCAACTCCAGCCAAGGCCACCTGGGAAATTTCAGCACCCCACTGGAATTCAGAGGGTCCCACAAGCTCAGAAGCTTGTGCACATTCCTATCACAGAACCAAGTTTTAAAAGTTTGCTAGAAGGTACCTAGGGGCACAAAAATGAGCTAAAGGAAATTCTGATTCACTCCTAACATCTCCTAACCACTGCAGTTTAACAGCCCCTGGAAAGAAGCACATCTCCACCTTTTTATTTATATTAAAATAAACTTTTGAACACAGAAAACAATGCTCTTTTTCAACATCACATTTCATAAGCAGATACAGGGATTTACAAGGGAATTTTGGCCACAGCTCTCGAAGGATCCTCACTCCCTCCAGCCACAGTACTGTCAGAAAGTCTCATAGTACAGGACACCCCCATTCCCCTGTACGCCACAAGAAGATGTCAGTCTGTTCCAACAGCTTTTACCAAGGGAAAAGGTCAGGGGCATTTTCTGCCAACCATTAAATGACAACAGACTATGCACTGTAGGGTTATTTGCACACTGGCTCCCAACCCAGCTGCACCGCAGCACAGTCCAGCCTTCTAAGAGCAGCTTGAGACACGTGGTTCTCTCTGGTCCACAGCACAGTAACACCTCAGCACCTTTTCTGACTTGTGGGCCCCTCAGGAACATCAAGGTGGCAAAGTTGGAATAGAAGACCCAGTTCTTTCTGGCGCAGTAAAGGGAACACCAAAGAGATCTTGTTTGACTTTTCACACAGAGGCACCAGAAGCACCCGAATCCCAGTCCGGTGACAGGTCTGTTCCTAGGCCAACCCCATCACTGTCCGACAGAGTTGGTTTATTTTCTCATAACGAGAGGCAGCTGCCATTGAAAACATCCTCTGATAGCACTTAATGACAATGAGGAATATAAACCCAGAAGGCAACTGTGTTAAGTTTATCCCAGAGTGTCTAACCCGTATATTTAAAGACATTCCAAGTCACATCCCAAAGTGGACAGTAGGCTTTAGCGCACTGATGTTGTCACAATGTGGGTTTTTTTTAAAAAAAATGCTATTTTAAAATGTACAAGTAAGATTTCAGAGGCCAGAAAAAAATCAAGTCAGTTGCACTGCAGTAAGAAATCGAAATTTGACAGCTCTCAGGGGTGGGGTGACTATAAAATGCTATAAAAGCAGCCAAGACTCTGTTCTGAGACACCACAGGGCTCAGGGCAGAGTACAAACTTCGTAAAGTGCATTTTAGTTTCCTAATCAAGTCAATGTTGCTCTTTGCAGCAGAACTCAATGACCAGAGAGGCAGTCTTAGGGCTGATTTTTCAGAATCGAAAAATTATATCAATTTGTTCTAAGAAAACTTATGAGTCTAGTCCAGCCTTTCCAGGCAAGCAACTGGATTTTTGAAAGAAAGGCCTCCAGACTGGTCAGAGGAAGAAAGAGATACGTGAAGCCACGGTTTTGCAGCCTGTGGACGAGAAGACGTTATCCTCTTCTGGAAAGTAAGTGATGCTCTCAGCAACTGCCTGGATGACGTCAGGTGGCGCCTGCAGGCCTTGGTTGGCTAGCTCATTGGCCACGCACTGCTTCACGTGGTGCTTCCTCAGAGGAAGGAAAGGTACCAGGAGGTCAATCAGGTGTTGCTCAATTATTCCAGATTTCCAGAATCCATCTATGGGGGGGTGGAAAGACAAAACAAATGTTAGTTGTTGTAGATTTTCTGGGCTGTATAGCCGTGGTCTTGGCACTGGCATCCTAAAATGCCAAGACCACGGCCATAAGGCCCGGAAAATCTACAACTACTAATGAATTCTGGCTGTGAAAGCCTTCGACAACATATAAAACAAATGTTTTTCAAAAATCTGAAGGGATACCTGTATGCTGAATGGGAAACCAGAGGTGACAGTTATCATAGCCCTTGTATTAAAATTGAGTTTTGGCTGAATTCCAAAGGTTAGGTAGGTAATTTAACGCGCAGCATTGGTAGGGGATGCAGAGCCCTTTCCCTGACCTGAGTGTATCCCCCCCCCCCCCCCGGCAGGGGTCTGAGACGGGGAGAAATGGCTTCAGGGGAAAGAGACATGAGCAAGGAATGCCAGCACTCCCTTCCCTCTCTCAGACAATAAAAACTCACTTCGGGGATTTTCGAAAACGGCTTCCAGAATTGACGCTTCGAGATCCTGAAGGACGATCTCCTCTCGGTCTTTGCGGATTCGCCAGAGGTCCAGAGTCATTCGGTTAATCTGCTCCCCTCCAGCATTGCTGCCCAAGAACAAGGCAGGATGTTAGGAAAAGACGTCCTGCAAGATGAGTGCACATCCTGTTCTCAGGAGTATGTCTCAATGCTCTAAGGGCACAGCAGCACATGCTGGGTCACTAAAACAGGGCTTAAAGTTGGGCATTTTCAAGCAGGAGAAAATTCTGCTTGGAACCGCACAGTCACAGAAATAAGCTGGAGCCTTTGGTTTAGGACTATCAGGAAGGAAACATAAATGGCTAGAAGAAAGAATCATGCCCTCGGTCAGCAAACGATTCCACATTAGAGGATTACCCTCAGATCTCTTATGTGCTATTTAATCTGTTTGTACCTGATAAATATGAAGATTGCTTTCCTATAGTTGGTTCCATACACAACCCAAGAGGGTCCCAGAAATGGAATAATCACATCAATCAAGCCCGGGTGCATCTTATCCATCTCGTCAAAGAGAAAGAGCGACCGGCCACAACGGGTCAAATTCCCATGGATCCAACTCCTCAGGTCCTCCTGGAAAGAAATACACAATAGAAAAACATAAAACCGGAACTCTTTCTCTGTTGTTTTAAAAATAGTTCTTTGTCTTCTCTAGACCTGATGATTTCTTAATTTTTAATTTGTCAAAATACAGAACACTCTGCTAATCCATAGTATCATTTCGATTTTTGTATACAGTCTGGCAAAACAACGCAAGCAGCATTGTTACAGAAATTCTGAAGGTTAGGGTGAGGCTAACTCAAGCACCCAAATTCTTTTTCTAAAAAGAGTCACGAGAGCCAGTGGGGCACAGTGGTTAAGAGTGGCAGACTAGTATCTGGGAGACCTAGGTTCGAATCTGGACTCATTCCATTGAAGTTTGCTGGGTGACCTTGGGCCAGTCCCACCCTCTCAGCCTCACTGGATATAAAAAGAGGATAAAATGGAGGAGAGGGCAACAACATCAGTTGCTCTGGGGCCCCCCCCCGGGGATAAAGGCCGGGCACAAGTGAGCTGAATGTAACTATAAGAGGCCTAATATGAAGCACCACCAGAAAAGCCTTGCTGTTCAACGCAGAAAGGCCATCTCCTTACCTTATACTGTTCAACGTGTTCTGCGTGAGGGAAGTGAACCACTGGGGAGAACTGGTGGACATACGGGCTGAGGTGCCCGGCTTGAAAGAGGTAGCGGGTCAGGAGAGAGCTCACGTAGGTTTTGCCCGTGCCGGTCCAGCCGTGGAACGACATCACCAGAGGCTTCACGGGAGCGTGATTTTGCACAAACTCCCTCACCCCTTTCACTACGAGCTGCCTTACCAAGTGCTGGCCAACCAGGTTGAGAGCTAAATCACATTCCAGGCCTGAAATGAATGGGGATCGAGATAATGAACAGCTGGGGGAGACAGCTTTAAAACATGGATATACTAATAATAATAACCCGTATACAGTTCTTTGCCCAGATCTGTCTTGCTGCAGTCTTTTAAGGGAGGCCAGCATTATCTCATTTTTTTAAAAAATCCCCTCTCATAGGACCAAGGTCCTCTCACTTGGACCATGCTTGCCATTAGGAGCTATCCATTTGAACCCTCCCAATCAAATGCTTAAGGGAAGTATCTATATCCAAACTGGCGGCAGGGTAGGAGTTTTCGTGAGTCACTGCTCAGTTCTTCAGTATCTGAAGATGCAAGCAGTGACTCACAAAAGCTCCTACCCTGCCACCAATTCTGATAGTCTATAGGAGAAGAGATTGGATTTATACTCCTCCCCACAACAGACACCCTGTAAGGTAGGTGGAGCTGATAGAGCTCTCCCGAGAACTGCCCTTGATAGAACAGCTCTGACAGAACTTACGACTGACCCAAGGTCACACCAGCAGCTGCATCTGAAGGAGTGCGGAATCAAACCTGGTTCTCCCAGATTAGAGTCCACGCTCTTAACCACTGCACCAAACTGGCTCTGCTGGACTCCTCCTCTTTTCTACTGCTACAGACAAACACGGCTACCCATCTTGGTCCATCTATATCCAGACCTCCTTGCAAGCCAACTCTGTTTTTTCTCCCTTCCCATTCGGTCAAGGGTTACACCTTAAAGTCCCTCTCTTCTTCCCCGCTCCGGTCACAGGATAACGACCACCTCCTCTGTCAGCTTCTCCCTATGCCAGCCAAGAAGTCCTGAAGGATCCATCATCCACTCCCCTAAATTCCTTTATAAACTCTCCTCTTAGAATCATGGAGCTGGAAGGGGCCCTACAGGCCATCTAGTCCAACCCCCTGCTCAATGCAGGATCAGCCGAGAGCATCCCTGACAAGTGTCTGTCCAGCTTCTGCTTAAAGACTGCCAGTGAGGGAGAGCTCACCACCTCCCGAGGCAGCTGATTCCACTCTTGCACAACTCTTAATATCAAAAAGCTTTTCCTAATATCCAGCCAGTACCTTCTCACCCTTAATTTAAACCCATTAGTGCGAGTCCTCTCCTCTGCTGCCAACAGGAACAGCTCCCTGCCCTCCTCTAAGCGACAGCCCTTCCAATACTTAAAGAGAGCAGTCATGTCCCCCCTCAGCCTCCTCTTCTCCAGACGGAACATTTCCAAGTCCCTCAGCCTTTCCACAAGGGGGCTTGGTCTCCAGGCCTCTGATCATCCTCATCGCTCTCCTCTGCACCCGCCCCATTCTCCCCACATCCTTTTTGAAGTGAGGCCTCCAGAACTGCACACAAGACTCCAGGTGCGGCCTGACCAATGCAGTGTACAGTGGGACTGTGACATTTTGTGATTTGGTGTTTCTGTTGATACACCCCAAGATCACATTAGCTCTTTTTGTTGCTGCATCACACTGGCTGCTCATATTTAACTTACAGTCCACCCATACCCCAAGATCTTGTTCACACACACTGCCACTCAGAAGCCTATCTTCTTTTCCCAAATCCATCCACTTTTCCTCCATCATTATTTCTTCTCTAGCTCCCTACTCTCCCAACCCACTGGATATACCAGTGCAGCCCCTTAATCCCTCGTTTTCCAAAACCGCTTTGCCTCACCTTTCCAAATACCTCCCCCACCATCAAAATTTCCTTCCTCACAGTTGGTTGCGAGCCTCCAGGTGGGGCCTGGAGATCTCCCAGAACTACAACTGATCTCCAGACTACAGAGACCAGTTCCCCTGGAGAAAAGTGGCTGTTCTGGAGGGGTGGACTCTATGGTATACTAGGGCTGTCAACCTCCTGGTGGGGTCTAGAGATCTGGTATCATAACTGATCTCCAGACAACAGAGATCAACAGCTGCTTTGGAGGGTGGACTTTGTGACACTGCACCCCACTCCTCCCCAGGCAGTGTTCCCTCTAAGTTGAGTTAGTGTGAGCTAGTTCAGAGTTTTTAAGCCTCCAGCTCACACATTTTTGCCTTAGCCCAGTGAGGATGGCTCCAGAGTAAACTGATTTATGCAGCAGCCAAATTGTTCGCTCGCAACTTTAATGCCAGCAGCTCACAATTTTTGCTCACAGGGCTCCACAGCTTAGAGGGAGCATTGTCCCCAGGCTCCACCCCCAAATCTCCAGGTGTTTCCCCACCCCAAAGTTGGCAACTCCCATCCCTTCCCTCCTCGGGCTTCAGAAATCTCCCCACCCGGAGTTACCGACCCTACACGCCCTGCTCAGGCGCTCTACCCCCAATTCTCCAGGCACACCCCAACCCAAAGTTGGTAACCCTAAGCCCCTCCCCCTCCCCTCCGGGGCCTCCTTCGGCCCCTCCCCCAACCCGCTCACCTGGCAGGTCCGGCCGGAAGTCGCACTCACAAGAGGCCGCGAGGCTGCAATGCCAGGAGCTCAGCTCCCAGGGGGCGCCCGACCGCACCGACCCCAGCAGAGGCGGCAGCAGCAGCGCCAGGAGGACCCCGCCCCGCCCCATCTCCGCGCGCGTGCCCCGTGGAGAGGCGCTCAGCCGCCTTCGATCCCCCCCCCCGGGGGCCCGGCTCGTCACGCCCGCTCCCAGCCTGCACCGCGGGCGAACGCGATAGGCTCCTCTAGCCGGGTGAGTTCCCGCGCTGGCTCGCTCGCTCCGCCCAGTCCCTCGGTGAAGGGGGCGGAGCTTGAAGGGGCGTGGAGGGAGGGTTGGGAAGGCTTTCGAGGGCGCGTGGAGGCTCCCGGCCGTTACCTAAGAACATAAAGAGAAGCCAATGTTGGACCAGACCAATGGCCCATCCAGTCCAACACTCTGTGTCACACAGCGGCCAAAAACACCAGGTGCCATCAGGAGGTCCAGCAGTGGGGCCAGGACACCAGAAGCCCTCCCACTGCTGCCCCCTCCAGCACCAAGAATAGAGTGCATCACCTGCCCCAGACTGAGAGTTCCCATCTATACCCTGTGGCTAATAGCCACTGATGGACCTCTGCTCCAGATGTTTATCTCATTCCCTCTTGAAGCTATCTGTGCTTGTAGCTGCCACCACCTCCTGCGGCAGTGAATTCCATGTGTGAATCACTCTTTGGGTGAAGAAGTACTTCCTTTTAAGAAGTACTTCCTTTTATCCGCTCAGCAATTTCACTGAGTGTCCGCGAGTTCTTGTATGGTGAGAAAGGGAGAAAAGGACTTATTTCTCAACCTGCTCAGTCCCATGCATAATCTTATAAACCTCGATCATGTCACCTCTCAGCCGTCGTTTCTCCAAGCTAAAGAGCCCCAAGCGTTTTAACCTTTCTTCACAGGGAAAGTGTTCCAACCCTTTTATCATTTTGGGCCCCAGTCATAGGGGCCAGAAAACGCGGGGGAGAGGCATGGCAGTTCGCCCTGGAGCTAAATAAGGCGCAGTAGCCCGATCACATGGGCTACCGGGTTGCCACACTCCAGCTCTGCCCCCCCCCATCACACCGGGCATGGCCATGGGGGAGGCAGGCCGCTGTTGGTGTCTTGCATCCCATGGACACTTACAACATCCAGAAACCCAGGGACATGGGCGGGTGTCGGAAGCCGGGGATACTGGCGCTCCCGATCAGACGCCAGTCTTGGCCCCGGGGTTTCTGGAAACTAGTTCTTTGGACCTACTAGTTTTTTACTCCGCGTTTTCCACGGGAAGCTGGCCACGGGAGCACTAGGCCTCCCAGATGTGCTCGATTGTGCACGGAAAGTCCGCAGGGCTCCCGAGCAGGGCAAATGCTCAGTGTGAAGGGGCCTTCACAGGGAAAGTGTTCCAACCCTTTTATCATTCTAGTTGCCCTTCTCTGCACTTTTTACCTCCTGATGATCCGAATGCCGCGACTCCTGCACTGACTTTTAAGACTTTAATAAAAATACAATCGAAAGAAAAAGAGGCTCCCGGTCCCTTTTGGAAGGCGGGGGGGGGGTCCGGCGGGTGGCGCCTTTAGGAGTAAGGTGCTGGGGGGGGGGGGAGGAGGCGCGCGCGTCCCGTGCGGAGGGGGAGGCGGGGCGCTGACAGGAGGCGGGAATCGCGCGGAGGAGGCGGAGGAGGAAGAAGCCGGGCGGCGGGATTCTGAGGAGAGTCCGAGAGAGAGAAAGCGGACGGGGTGAGTGAGGGGGGGAAAGAGGCTGGACGAGGCGCGAAAAGCGCGGCCGAGGGAGGGGAAAATATAAGAGCGACGGAGGGGAACCGTCGGCTGAGCGAGGGGCGCCGAGGTCGAGGGGCGGCCCGCGGAGGCGCTGAGGGAGGAGGAGGAGGAGGAAGAAGGGAGGCGAGGCGAGGCGAAAAGAGCGGCCGGAGAAAAAGCGGCTCTTCACTTGGCTGTGGGGAGGGAGAGCCCGAGGCTGACGAGGCTGATTTTTTTGTTTCAGTAAAGTAAAGGCAAACGTTCCCTTGCACGAAAGCCAGTCGAATCCGACTCTAGGGTTGCGGTGCTCATCTCCGTTTCCAAGCCGAAGAGCCAGCGCTGTCCGAAGACGTTTCCGTGGTCATGTGGCCGGCATGACTAAACACCAAGGCGCACGGAACGCTGTTACCTTCCCACCAAAGTGGTACCTATTTATCTACTTGCAATTTCTTGCTTTCGAACTGCTAGGTTGGCAGGAGCTGGAACCAGAGACGGGAGCTCACTCCGTCATGCAGCACTCTGGGGTCTCGAACTGCTGAACTACTGACCTTCCACAGCCTGCAGTTCAGCGTCTTAACCACTTGAGCCACCGCAGCTCCTATTGCTTCAGTACATTTTTCCAAATAATTTTAATTTTTATCATAAGCAATAAAAAGGATACAATACCCCCGGTATGTAGACAGAGAATAAGGTGACGATAGCATTCTGGTTAAAACCTCAAGAAAATAAACAATATACTAATTACTAACAGTGAGTTGCTTAAACCTCTTAGAACATTAGTATCATGACGGAAGTCTTACAAACCAGTATTGAATGAAAGGGGGTATTGTGAGTTCGAAATAACAATGCAGGTATACTAACATTTTGGTGTATGGCTATGAATTCCAAGAGAACAGAGGGTACCTAATATAACTATCAGGTAAAAGGTAAAATTTAGTAAGCAACCTGACAAAGGTATTCACAACCATTTTTGATATTGTGGCCAAGTAGGAGAGTTGCAGTACATTTTCTAACTGATGCAGCTTTACCATTTTTTTGTTGCAGTACATTTTCAAACCCTCTAGGCAATTTTTATCTTGCTTTCTTTTATGTTTTTAGTTTGGAATACTTGCAGGCAACGCTCCCCCTGAGCTGTGGAGTCCTGTGAGCAAAAATTCTACTTTGTGAGCTGGTTTGCTTGCTGCATAAATTAGTTTGCTCTGGAGCCATCCTTCCTGAGCTAAGACTAAAAGGTGTGAGCCAGAGGCTAAAAAAGTGTGAGCTAGCTCACGCTAACTCAGAGGGAACACTGCTTGTAGGTATTGCAACCATGGTGTATTTGTATATTGATCTATCTGTATGATACCAGAGGAGTTTTATTGTCTGAAACAAAGCATTTCTCTTTCAGAGACCATTTCCGTTTGGGAGAGATATGTTAGTTTAATTAGCCTCCTATTCTCCATGTCTGAAACGAGTTTGGTTCTCTTAAATTTTTTTTTGGTAAAGGTCAGTCACCTGAGATCTGGTAAGGTAAAGGTAAAGGTTCCCTTGCTCGAAAGCCAGTCGAATCCGGCTCTAGGGTTGCGGTGCTCATCTCTGTTTCAAAGCCAAAGAGCCAGCGCTGTCCAAAGACGTTTCCGTGGTCATGTGGCCGGCATGACTAAACACCAAGGCGCACGGAACGCTGTTACCTTCCCACCGAAGTGGTACCTATTTATCTACTTGCAATTTCTTGCTTTCGAACTGCTAGGTTGGCAGGAGCTGGAACTAGAGACAGGAGGTCACCCCGTCATGCAGCACCCGGGTCTTGAACTGCTGAACTACTGACCTTCCACAGCCTGCAGTTCAGCGTCTTAACCACTTGGTAGAAGCCATTAATATCTCTCGTCCTATATCTTAAGTTATTGCACGTGCTTTTTCTATAGGTGAGAACAGGCAAGAAGGAGGAGTGGTGTGATGTCAGAAGACTTGCTCTCGTTGCAGTCTCCACCAGTGAAGGTTCTGGCTGCACAGCTGCGACGCTGCTCTCGGATTCCTGGTGGTCAGTGGCTGTTGGCTCGGGAGGAGTATGGACGCCCCCCTTTGGCAGTTCCCCTGGTGTGGATGCAGGGCACCATCCTCACCGTGGACCAGGAGGGCTCGACTGTGCAAATGCAAGATGAAAGTGGCTCTTTCACAGTTCAGGGAGCAGACAAGGTCCCCAAAGGGCGGCCCTGCCTCATTCCTGGGAAGTATGTGATGGTGATGGGGCACGTTCTGTCTTGTAGCCCGGAGCCCATCCTTCGAGCAGTGAAGATGACAGCTCTTATGGACAGTGTCGTGCATAGGAACATGTGGGGGCTGGAAGTGGAGGATTTGCACAGAAATCTCCCTTAGTGGCGGAGGCCGCTTTTGTCTGTATGCCTGTTTTCCGAAGAAAGTGAAGTCCTGAAGAGCCTTTTGATTTTGCCTTTGAAATTAATTTTAAACTTATCCTTCAGAGAACTTGAATTACTTGGAGAAATTTACTTACTCAATTTACTGCAGGAGTTGAGAGCAGTGGGAACTGAAGAGTGTGCATTTTTTAATAGTTACTATTTCCAGATAAGTCAGTTTGGATAAAGCAGCATCAGGTTAGTGCAGTGGAAGACTAATTCTTGCCACAATAAAAAATCCACAGTAAAAAAAAACATTACTTTGAACATAACTTTGTGCTTTTTTCAGCCTGTACTTCCTTTATATCATAAATGATGACAGCCAGTTTGGTGTAGTGGTTAAGTGCACAGAGTCTAATCAGGTTTGATTCCCCACTCCTCCACTTGCAGCTGCTGGATGTCCTTGGGCAAGCCATAGTTCTGTTGAGCTGTTCTTGAAAGAGCAGTTTCTATCAGAGCTCTCTCAGCCCCACCTACTTCACAGGGTGTCTGTTGTAGGCAGGAGAAGGAGATTGTGAACCGCTCTGAGACGCTGAGTGAAGGCAGGGCAGGGTATAAATCCAATCTCTTCTTCTTCTGATGTTGTACTTTGAGGTTTTGCAACCAGTTACAGTTCATACTGATGCAAAAAGCCTAGTTTGGACACAGGGCCAGCTCCAGGTTTCTGGGCGCCCTAGGCAAGACAGCCTGGGGCGCCCCCACCGGGGATGCCAACCTCCCGGTGGGGCTTGGAGACCGGGGGCAGTGGTGGAGCACTGGCTTTCCTGGGCGCTCCACAGCTGCAGAGCCCCCAGGAAAGCCAGGGAAGGGGGCAGGGGTCTAGCTGCCATCCCCTCCCTCCCAGCGCCGGCTTTCCTGGGGGCTCCGCAGCTGCGGGACCCCCAGGAAAGCCGGGAAGGGGGCGGAGGGTCTAGCCGCCGCCCTCTCCCTCCCAGCGCCAGCTTTCCTGGGGGCTCCATGGCTGCGGGACCCCCAGGAAAGCTGGGAAGGGGGCGGAGGTTTAAACCGCCGCCCCTTCCCTTCCAGTGCCAGCTTGCTTGGGTGCTCTGCGGGGCATCCAAGCAAGCCTGGGAAGAGGGGGGGGGGGCCTTTTGGCGCCCCTGCAGTTGGCATGCTCTTGGCGAGCGCCTAGCTCACCTAGTGGGCGAGCCAGGCCTGTTTGGACAGAATACTGTTCTTTTTTCTTTCCTTTTTTTGTTTTGAAGATGGCACAAAGAACAGCTGGGATCAAACTTCCCCATATACCCGTATAAAAGGCATGTCATTGTTTGCATTCACTGCTGGCCTGGCTGCCGTAGCAACAACTCCTTAGCAGGTCTATAGACTGAGGTAGTGGCATGCAGTTCCCCCAGGTAACCCAGAATGCCTGGCTTCCCAAACCAGCTCCGGCTTCCAAGATCCATCCCTCAGCATGGTTCCCCTCCAGTGCTGCTTCCTTTGAGGCTGCTGGGATGGGGGTCAAACAGCGAGGAGAGCTGGACCATTAGCATGTGTGACAGCCAATGCAAAGGGGCCTACGGGGTAGCACTACAGCAAACACAACACATCCTTGCAGAGAAGAAGGGGCATAAGGGCCACTAGGGGTAGGTAATAGAATTATTATTATTGTTATTAGTTTCAATTTATATCCCACCTTGTCAGAACAAGCTGGCTCAATAAAATAATAAAATACAGTAAAAATTCACATAAACAACATATTACATAAAGTGCTAGTAAGAGCAGATGGTGAGTGCTATAAAAGGGTCCAGTGTAGGAAGGCTAGTATCCAAAGTTGTAACATGAGGGCCATAACATGTTCAATTTCCAATAGCTCATTCCTCAGTGGTGGCTCCTAATCGAAGGCCTGGTGGAAGAGCTCCGTTTTACAAGCCCTGCGGAACTGTAAAAGGTCCCACGGGGCCCTGATGTCTTCCAGGAGCTCGTTCCACCAGTGTGGAGCTGCCACTGAGAAGGCCCTAGCTCTGGTGATGGCCAGTCTGGCGACTTTCGGACCAGGGAGAGTCAGGCGATTTTGCGACGCTGACTTCAATGCTCTCAGGGGGACATATGGGGAAAGGCTGTCCCTCAGGTAAGCAGGCCCCCGACCATATAGGGCTTTAAAGGCTAGGGCTGCTCCAGAGCCATGTGTCTGTACCTTGGATCAAAGAGAATGGGTGGCATTCGCCAGGTATATTCCTAGCAACTCCTGGGCAGCACCACTTTAGGAACTGAGACGATCCTCCACCTACTACAAGTGGCCATGAGGTGAGGCTGGATGTCAGTGGGGCAGGAATGGTAATTGGAGCCTCCAGCATTGGATGCAACCACCAGATCCCTCTGTACAGGCAATATCTATGATGCAGTGCAGTGCATAGCAGCCCCTCCGTCCTGCAGCCTCCAGTCCTTGTACAGCATCATCAGACGTGCCAAAAGTAGTTTCCACATTTGAAAAGCACCACCACAAATGCCAGGCTAGCACATGTTGTAGAGCCATGTCCCCAGCTCACAGATCTTTGGAAACGAGAGATTTGACTGGCAAGAGCAACTGCTGGCTTCACTTCAAATGCCACAGGTATCCTGGCAATGACTGGGCCTGTTGACTGACTAGCTGTAGCAGCCCTGGTCTTGCTGCAGGGCCCCTTTGCTGACAAGAGTGCTGCCTTAGGGCCAGCAGCCACCAGTTTCCACAGTAGGCTTTTTGGCTTGCTGTAATTTACTTTCGTAACTCTTCACAGTTTCTGTCATTTAACTGATTTCCTCCTCTGTAATCTTCTGAATTATGTGATCTCTAGTTTTAGTTCTTTAATTTGACTTTTGTTCCAATGTTTTCTTTCATTTTAGGGGTCATCTTTTCTTCAGAGTCTTTTAGTACTTTAGAAAAAATTGTCCGCAATAATCCTTTCTGGAGTGTACTTTCCCCGCTCTTTATTAAACTTCTTTTGCAGCCTTATGAAAGTATCATGTGAAGTAATTATCAATCCCTTATTACCCTAGACACCCAATGCTGGCATATTAAATATTCAACAGCTGGGAACATTTTTCTGGTTTTTCACATTAAAGGCATGCAAATGTTAAGCATCCACTGAAAATCGTTTCCCTGAGTTTCCTGCTCCCCTCCAGATGATTCTTCTCCATCAGCCAGGCTCCACAGTCTGAATGACTGAGCTGGTGTGGCACTGTGGCTGGAAATGCTTCTGGCAGGTGGAAGCCAGGTGGTTGGGAGGGAAAGATCGGCTGAAAATTGAGAACCCACAACTGGCCTGTGATTGTGTTAAGTGTGACCCAGGGAGAGGGACCCAGACCCAGCCTGTGCACTCTGTAACCTGGGAAGAGTTAAAAGAGAGCCGTGTCTCCAGCATCGCAGAGCCTGAGATTCCTTAATAAAAGGAAGTATTGACATGCTGCTTGTATTGCGTTCTGTGAGAGTGTCGGTCATTTTTAAAAGACTGGCCAAACTTCCAGTAATAATAATGATTTGTTGCTTTACGCACTGAGTATTTAAGACTGGTTATCCAAAGTCTGGAGCATACAACAGAAGCTGGTGTGTTTCTTCACTGTAGGACTCTTAAGTGTCTGCAGAGGTAACCTGCCAACCTTAGCAGTGTGTTAATGCTGCTGAGGGACCTGGTTTAACAGTATGTTAAGCAGCAGGGACAGTGGGTTCGTAACATGACATTCACCAAAACACAAATACACTCTGTACAAGGGCAGCCCTTAATTGCCATGTAGTTCACCCTAACTCAGGTTTCAAAAAACCCACTGAACTCCTCATGTATATTTCATCATTTCAGAAGGGTATGAATTAGGCTTTTTGTAAAGTGTAGCACTGCAGAAGTGTTCTTTCTGCAGTGGTGGTGGAGGTGAGCAATGTGGACCGTGTGTGGAGCCTCAACATAGCTTCTGCCCAGTGGTCCAGCTGTCTCCACTTTGATGGAGTTTGGTGTAGTGGTTAAGTGCACGGACTCTAATCTGGGAGAACCGGGTTTGATTCCCCCACTCCTCCACTTGCAGCTGTTGGATGATCTGGGGCAAGCCATAGTTCTGTCAGCTTCCTTGAAAGAGCAGTTCTTGAAAGAGCTCCCTCAGCCCCACCTACCTCACAGGTGTCTGTTGTGGGGAGGGGAAGGGAAAGGAGTTTGTAAGCCGCTCTGAGACTCTGAGTGAAGGGCGGGGTATAAATCCAATCTCCTCCTCCTTCTTCTTCTGGAGTGGGGGGCCAGTTAATTTTGCCTCCAAAGCTTATGGATTCAATTGGTTTCCAAAAAGCTTAGGGGAATTTGAAGTGCTTGGCTGGTGACTCAGCCAAGACTGGAAGAAGACTGGGATGCCAGCCATCTAAAGGTCTTGGACAGTGTTGCTCCAAGGCATCCTCCTCTCCTTTGAGTCCCAGCACTGCAGTCTAGAGGTGAGATGAAGAAACAAAAGGGAGTGGGGAGACATCTTGAGTAGACTCAGGCCAAATCAGATGGAGCACACCATGGCAAAGAAACATCCTTTTTCACCGCCGTTTCCCCAGCCAAATTGCATCCTACCCAGTTGCACAATGGACCATTTAGTAGTATGGCTCTTTCAGGATTTGGTATTATTGAGGACTTAATGAGGTGTGTTATTTAGAATGTTAGCATAAGTAGGCCTGATAACCAGTTTTAACTTACCGTAATACTGCAGCATGTGTTTTTATTCACTGTTCTAGTGATTCTGAGGTTTTGCCTTTGACAGACAACTCAGTGGCAAAAGACAATAACAAAAACACCACCCAGATCTATTGTCTATTGTTAAAAACTAACGTGTAATGTTACATAGAGCTGTGAATAGATTACGTCATGCCCAGAACAATCACAGAACAGAACAATGTTGGCTAGAAATATTCTTTGGGAAAGCATCACTCTGTGCTTAAAGATGCATCACACGACACTTCAGAGGTTACAAATTAGAAAGTTTAATAAAGTGTTGGCTCATGTAATTGTGTCTTTCCTGCAAAGACTCTGGTAAGACTCTTAGAAATATTAATTCTAAATTAAAGCTGGGTAGAGTAAGAATCCATGGCCTGGGTGGCCCAGGCTAGCCTAATCTTGGAAGCTAAGCAGAGTCAGCCTGGTTAATATTTAGATGGGAGACTACCAAAGCTCCTCTAAGCTGTGGAGTCTTGTGAGCAAAAATTCTACTTTGTGAGCTCCTGGCATTAAAGTCGCGAGCGGGCGATTTGGTTGCTGCATGAATTAGTTTGCTCTGGAGCCCTCCTTCCTGACCTAGGACGAAAATGTGTGAGCCGGAGGCTAAAAAACTGGGGGCTAGCTCACACTAACTCAGCTTAGAGGGAATACTGGAGACCCCCAAGAGGGTCCAGGGTTGCTACCAGAGGCAGGCAAGGGCAAACCACCTCTGTTTTCTTGCCTTGAGACCCTACGGGGTTGCCATAAATCAGTCTACAACTTAGTTATTAATAATTTCAGTTTATATACCGCCCTTCTCTGAATTCACAGAGCTCAGGGCGGTCAACGACACAGTATTATACAGTTTAAAATCCAAGAGATAAAAATAGCTAAAAACAACATCAGATGGTGTCAAAAACAAATTTACATATTGGCCCACTGTCTCTCCATGAGCTAGAGCAGGCAGAGTGGGGGATATGTTTGCATATTTGCTTGTAATCTCTTTGACACCTGCTAGTGTTCTCCGTACATTTGTGTTTCTTGCTTACTCGATCATTTTAAGAATAAGTAGATTGATTTTTAAAAAGGCTTAAAAGTAACACTGCATGATCTTTGGCTGGGATACAAGATTTTCACCCAGTATCTGGAAGAAATTGAATTTCTAAGTGTCCTGGTCAGGGCTCAGGGGCTGGCCCATGGTAAAAACCAGTGATCATTTAGCTGGTCATTCTATTTTTAACACGTGAAATTAACTTACTCCATCTATACCTCGCCTTTCTCACCAATGAGGACCCAAAGCAACTCCCATCATTCTCCTCTGCTCCGTTTTTATCGCACAGCAGCCCGGTGAGGTAGGTTAGGTTGTGCGAGTGGCTGGTCCAAAGTCACCCAGCTGGGTGGGGATTCAAACTCGGGTCTCCTAGACCCTGTTCCAACCACTACAGCACACGGATTCCCCCTCTCTCTCCCTCCACACTATAGTGTTTAGTTTACAGTAATGGAAGTGATTGTGAAAGGCTGTGAACACTCTGGCATTCATCCACATTTTTGAAGTCTCGTTTTAATAGAAGAGGCAGAGATGCCTGTTGAAAGAATTTGTAAATTAGATATTGGGTGGAAATTAAATGGGCATTATCTTAATCTGTAAAAGCCAGCAATTAGCTCTAACGCTGACAAATGCTTGAAAAGTCCACTCTTTTCTTTCATACCACATTTTGCTAATTAACGTTAGTCTGTCACAAACTGCTCCTGACTGTCATTCTGAAAGGGCTAGGGCATTACTTGGTTGTTAGCATCACAGCAACAGAAAAGGCTGGTGTCTAAGAAACTGCTTGCGTTGTAAAGCAGTGAGAAATACAACAGTGTCCTTCCCCATCCCATTCCTGTTTATTTGAATGAAGGAGTGCACAAACAAACGGTATTCATTCTGTGACACATATACACACCTCCAGTACTTTGCTCTGCTAAGGTCCCAACCATCTTGACTATTGAACACCCTGACTGCATTATAATTGTTTGCAATCCCTCACACTGCCCAGTCACCTCCTGCTCACACTTGTTTCCTTTCAGGAACGAATGACAAATATGTTATGGACTAAAGGAAATGTATTCGTTGGACAACCGACAAGTAGCACTTCTGGGAAGAGCACAGGGGAATGGGAATGGTGAATTAATAGGCAATAACTACAGCAGCAGTGAAAGAAAACTAGGTCTGTTCACGCTTCATGGGATGGAGAGAAACGTTAGTGAACTTACTAAGAAAAACAAATGGACTGTAAAAGTGTACTGGCATGGAAAACACAGGACATCAACAATCAACGGGACAAAATACTGAAAACCAGGACAAGTAATGGGGTGTGCAGAGGAGATGTATGCATGCAGAAGACCAGTTCCCTGAGAGCAAATTGTGGTTAGATCCAACAGATTGTGTATGCTGGAAGTCCATTTCTCCATTTAAACATTTGAACATATTGTGATTGTAGGCCCAAACTAGGGCCGCTGTTGAAGTTCTAGATTCAGCCTGCAAAATGCTAAAGAAATAAAGACACACTTTGTATGGGAAAGGTTTAGCACTTTCCATCTTAAGCTAAGTCAAAAAGGTCAGACAAAGCAGATACAGAAACAGTGCTGCTGTTTTTAAAGAGCAAGGATTACTTTTTGGGGGGAAAGGTCAGCAGACGAGCCTTTCTTGAAGAAAAAAAGCATAAAAGTTTATTGTATGCAAGAACCAAAAGAAAGACACTCCATGGTATATGTACATTAATTTACAACACAGAAAAAATGAGGCAAGTAATTATTTACAACAATTGTCCCTTTTGAATATTTATAGATATATATAGAGATATTTACACACCAATGTGGATCTTCTGTTTACAAGCAGAAAAGGCCTCGCAAAATGAAAGGCAGACCGAAAAGGCCAGAGACCGACGCTCTGTGAAATCCAGGGGCATGGTGAAAAGGAACTGAAGCAGGGGCAGAGGGCAACTTCAGGGTGGCAAGGGTGGACTGCAGATGGGGCCCTGGCCTAGTCCAGCCTTCTGGGGAGAGATGGGAGGGTAAGAGCTACACCTACATGACGGTCAGCAACAGACACTCAGACCCATGCCTCCCTCGCTGCTGCATACTCCTAGCAACGTTTAGAAACCTGCAAGTGGACCCTGTTGTTTCCTTCCTCTCCGTTCATTGGATGCCATTCCTACGGTCAAGGAAACACTGAATGCAATGACATCATCTTGCTTGTTTCCAAGGAAACGGGATGGGCAGGGCCGGCATCAGTGTACCCTCCGGCGGGGCAGCTGCCAGGACGCAATGTGGCTGACCCCCCACAACCTGCCATTTCCCTTCCTACTCACTTGTGAGTGTTTTGCCACCTCTGTGTCCAGCTGCACACACTGCCCAGTGCCCTCAGGGAAAGGGCTGTGGGCAGTGCAGATACCTGTGAGCAGGGCAAGGAGGGAGGCACAGACAGGTATTGAGACACATGGCTGAGTGGGTGGAAAGGGGCCCCTGGAAACTCTCTGCCCAGGACCCCCCCAAGCCCTGAAACTGGTTCCTGGGGTGGGTATAGATCAGTTGCCTCTGCATAAGAACGTGGGGGGGGGGCCCTGCCCCAGCCAAATCCCAAGTCTTTGGCACAGAAGAACTGCTGAGCTCAGCTCCTTGGACTAGGGAGTGGCTGCAGATAAGGGAGTGAGCCAGCGGCCTCCTTGCTCCGTGAAATGTGATGAGAGAGACACACAAGAAGCCCCTTTACCGACATTCACATGGAAGTCAGTCCCACTGGGACTTATTCCTAAGTAGTATTGCAGCCCAAGAAAGTTGTGGACCCTGGTAACCCCCCCCCCCCGGATGACACCTAACAGCAAAGTAATGAGGAAGAAGGTGACTTTTACATTCTGGTTTACAGCGGACCTGTGAGACCCCAAAGTCCACCATGGCCGAGGTATGAATCCATGCCAAGTTTTTACATTGCCACAGATCTGGGGTCCTTTGCAGCAGGTCGTGTGCAGGAAGGCAAGTCACCCAAGAGCAGCTGCGCACAGTCTGGCCGATGTCATGCCTCTTTGCAAAGGTGGTGGTGACAGCAAGGAGGAGAGGAGACAGACAGGTTGCCAGCTTTTCCAAGTACGAAACCGCTTCTTCCGCCTTCTGGATGCTGATTGTCAGTAACATGCTGCAGAAAAAGGCCTTTCATGACAGCGGACTGCTTGGCAGGTCCACTTCATTCCTTGCCCTCTTCGCAGATACGGGTTCCATATTCCAGCCTCGGGGCTCTCCCCGCGTCGACCTGAGTCAACCCCCACCCTAGGCTATGTAGAGAGGAAGCTGCAGGCTGCTGATTGGGTGGCATCTTTCTTTGCTAGTCTAGCTCAGAGTCCGCGCAGTCAGGCTACAATTCGCTGGAGCGCACCGCCGGCTCAAGTTTATGGGACAGCGCAGTGAGGACCTTGTTGAACTTCTCGTAGCGCTCACTCTGGCTGCTCTCGGCCCCCCGGCTGCCCCACAGGAGACGTAGCTGGAACTCTGTGCTGAAGACCTCGAGCAGTTCCGGCCTCGGTTGGAAACCTGCAATGGGAACCGAGAAGGAACTAGCTTGGGTCCCTGGGGGGCTTATTCCAGAGGAAAAGGGCACATGCGTTTGCTTAGCTGAATGAGATCAAGTTTAATTGTCTGTGAAAATCTGTAGGCAGTAAAAACTGTAGGCAGCCACCTGTCTCTGATTTCTCAGCATAAAAACGTCACTTTAAAAATGCACCGCCTAGCAATATTGTTGACTCCCCCTCTCCCCCCATATTGCATTGCTTTATTGGATTATTATACTGCTTTTCTTTCATCCTTTTTCTGACTACGTGATCCAGTTGTATTGTTTATGGTGTGTATTATACCGGTCTTGTGGGCACTGTGTTGTGATGCTGTAACCTGTGGAAGGGCACGGTGCAGCCTGATCTCATCAGATCTCGGAAGCTACCCAGGATCAGTGCTTGGCTGGGAGGCTGCTGAGGAAGGCTCTGCAGAGGGAAGCAACAGCCAACAGCTCTGCTGGAAAGCCCCATCGCTGGGGTCGTCATAAGTCAGCTGCGACTTGACAGCACATCCATGCATAACCTGCCTTGACTCTCACTGAGAAAGGCGGGTGACAAATGAAGGAAATAAGTAAGCAAACAAAGGCAGCCTCTGATATGACCGGGCAGCCCCTTAAAAGCGTGCCCTGGTGGATCTGAAGCAATTGAGGATGTGAAGAGAGGTAAGAGAACCCATGAATGCCCAAGACCTTGTGTGGTCTGAAATAACTGAGCAAAACACACCTGGTGTCAAGATAGCCATGCACTTTTTAGAATATGACTGGAGGGTGTCTTGCTTACAATCTGAGCTGTTCACTATTACCGCTGGTTTGATAATCCTAGAACCTGCCAGGCTGCTCTCTTAACGCCACCAGGCCAAGTTCCTTCTAAATAGTCCCTTTAACAGGCAGTTTTCTTCTCCTTTCATCGGCTTGGGCCTTATCTGTCCCTTCCAGAGATGTTTTGCAGGACAGCGTAGACTTTGTTGCCCTCTTGGGGGCTGCTTCACACATGCATGCCCACTGGTACTTCTTCCCTTGATCATTTGCATCCAAATATAGTGTTTGGGGCACCCTGCTTTTTAAGCATGTTGGTATCTGCAGTGATCTATTCGGGGAGAGGAAAGGATATACATTTTTTCTTTGGGGCAAGGGCCTGTTGTCTTGTACTCTCAAAAGCCTCTACGTTCTTTTTCTTTTCTTTCTCCTTTCCCCTTTCCCCCTTTCTGTATATAAACTAATTAAAAAATTTCAAAAAAAAAGCCCCTATGCTCTTTGAAGATAAACACCCCACCTCTCAGACTTGCAAAGTTTGAGAACCATATTAAGAACTGTCTCATCTTCTTCTGCTACTTCCTAGCTATGGAGGAATTGGGCACAGGATAGTGTATTATTCTTACGCTACTGAACAGGCATCACCTTGGGGCACATGTTCTGGGATGAATACTGGCCCCTATGGGCTTCCTTACCTTGTAGCTTCACCTCTGCATTTGTGTGGTACAGTCCCCCATGATGAGCCACCATCCGTGCCGCCTCCAGGTGGGCCATGACTACCTCCACGCCGTCGTCCAAGTTTTCCCAGGGCTCAGGGTTGTCCGGGAGGGCCGTGTCCCGCTCCAAGAGTGTGATAAGGGGCACAATGTGTGGGAAGGTGGTGTTGGACAGGGGGGGTCCTTCTGAAATAGAAGAGTGGAGAGTTTCTCTATAAACACCTGCTGCTGATTCATCTAACGCAGCCTTGTCCTGGTTAATGACAGCTCTCTTGAGCTGCAGATAGATTTTTAAAAAATCACTAGCAGCCATGCTGGCAAATATGAACATGCTCCAGTATTAAATAACATTTTGGAATTGGGCTGCGAAACAACCAGAAGGGAGGAGGAATGAACCCTGTTGGCATTTGCTTCCCAAGGCCCAACTCCCTCACCTCAGCAGTTTTCCTTTATTCACCAAATGACAACTTAAAAGGCAACATTTGCACTGGGCACCATCCCTGGACTTGGCAAAAATTTCTGGCTCTGCCCCCCATGTACTGTCCCCCCACCAACACAGAGGGTTCCACTCTTAGGCCCCTACCCCTGCTACCATACCTCTTTCTATTTCAAGTAAAGTCTTCTCTCTTTCATATTTTTTAATCCTGCCCATTCTCTAAGGAGAACATGGTATCATCTGTGGCTGTCTTCCATTTTATCTCCACAACACCCTTGCAAGGTAGGTTAGTCTGAGAGAATGGCAACTGTCCAAACTCGCGCAGTGAGTTTCATGAGTGAGTGGGGACTGAATTTGAAGTCCTCCCAATCCTATTCCAAGAACCACAACTCGCACTGAGCCCCGAGCCGTCTCAGTACAGAACCATTGGGCTGTAATTAAAAGGTGTCAACTGAAAAGAGGACTCTGTGTTTGTCTCCTGATCTCTCCTGCAATGTTTTTGTTTGCCTGTTAGAGAATTATTTTAACTCCCTCCCTTTTCAAATCAGCATGGTTTAATTTTTTTGTTTATATGGATTTAAAATGTTAGGAGTATCTGATACATCACTCAGCTAAAGGAATATATATATTTAGAATATAAACACATAGCGCTGTAAAGCTGGAGTCGGGGAGGGGCTGTGGTTCACTGGCAGAGCATCTGCTTGGCTTGCAGAAGGTCCCAGGTTCAATTCCCAGCATCATCAATTAAAAAGGGCCAGACAGTAGGTGACTGTGAAAGACCTCAGCCTAAGACCCTGGAGAGCTGCTGGCAGTCTGAGTAGACAATATTGACCGCGATAGACCAGTGGTCTGATTCAGTATAAGGCAGCTTTATTGAGTCTAATTTGGTCAAGCCAAACCTGTCAGTTCCCCATGTAGTCACCAGATGGCACATTATCACTACAAGACAGAATGGAAATGGTGGAAGAGCTTCCAAACTTTGCTGGAAACTGCATGGTCTGCTCTCTAATTGCCACTGGTACTGTGACCAGCACTGGCAGCTTCCTTCCTTCCTTCCTTCCTTCCTTCCTTCCTTCCTTCCTTCCTTCCTTCCTTCCTTCCTTCCTTTTCCCAAATGGGAACCTAGAGCAGCTTATATTATTTTCCTTTCCTCAGTTTTATCCTCACAACAACCCTGTGAGGTAGGTTAGGCTGAGAGAGAGAGAGCAGGCTTCCATGGCACAAATGGGGATTTGAACCTGGGTTTGCCAGGTCCTAATCTGAGACTGTAACCATTACACCATGCTGGCTCCAAAGAGCCCTTTGTTCCTTGCAAAAAACCCTCTACCCTGAGGTGGTAGAGACCTGTCTCTGGTCTGGACTGGACTGCAGACAGCAAGTTTGCACAACCGGATGCTGCCAAACAAAAGAGTTCTGCCCGCATAGAAAGCAAAATGCCAGGAAGAAGGAGGTGCAGCTTAATCTCTTCCTCTGCACAGGGGAGCAGAGACACAGATTGACCCCCTCAGTGAGTACCAGGCCCCAGGGGAGCTGCTCTTTGGCTGCTCACAGCAAGTGGAGGGGGCATCATCCAACCCCATCATGGTTTACAGCCGTGGGCTACATTTTTATGCTCCATATGCTAATTGTTCTCCAATCCCCTTGGGGAATGTGACAGAGACGGTAAACGCTTCTATGCATTCAGTGTTTCTAACAGACCATCGACTTCTCGCAATCCTTTGCAAAATTTAGGGGCATCATCAAACATGCCACACGCATGAACACACATGAAACTGCCTTCTACTGGATCACAGCCTTGGTCCACCAACGCCAGTCTTGTCTACTCAGACCGGCAGCAGCTCTCCAGGGTCTGAGGTCTTTCACGTCACCTACTGCCAGATCCTTGAACTGGAGATCCTGGGGATTGAACCCTGGGACCTTCTGAATGCCAAGCAGATGGTCTGCCTCTGAGCCACAGCCCCTCCCAGCCAGTTGCCGCATTTTCCAAATAAGAACATATTGCTCTTCCGAGCGCCGGGGAAATGCAATTTTGCCACAGTGGATGAGCTAACCATGAAAGGAAGATGTTTGAATTCTGCCCCCCCCTGCTCCCTCGAGGGAGAAGGAGGAGCCCATGTGTTTTGTGCCCCAGTGTGGAAGCCCGGTCATGGAGGAGGGAATAACAGCCCGCAAGCTTGCTGAAGCTCGGCAAGGTTGGATGTGGTCAGGGCCCTCCTGAGAGCCCTGCATGCCCCACTCTGGGCTCCATGATGGAAAAGAGGCAGGATATCAGTGTCAGATTCCAGCTCAAACCGTTCAAAGAAGCACGTGCCTTTGCCTTCGTTCAGGCTCTTTAGAAAAGGCTTCAGTTTCTTCTCGTAGAGGATGGCACCCTCTGTGTGGCGCTGGCGTAGAACCATCCAGGTCTGTTCCAGCCGTGAGATCTGAAAGAAGAGCGAAAGGGAAGGCATGAGGCTGGGGGGAGCAGCGCTAGGCAGACCAGTTATGTTCTAGCCGGGGAAATACTGCTGCTCACGACAACGGGATGCAAAGGAGCCAGGCACCTCTGGGCTTGAAATGCTTAAAGAAGCGTCGTGCAAAAATTCCCTTCAATTCTAGTGGTAAGAATGAAGGGGATTACACAAGCAATTTGACAAGGGAAGAAACTGCCCAGATGTTTTGGAATCCCCTTTCTTTCAAAATCCTTGTCTGAAGACTGGGCTGCCATCTAGATGGGATGCCAGCAATACAGGCTACGTTCAGACATCACAACAAGCTACGTTCAGACATCACAACAACATGCTTTGGTCAGTCCTGGGTTGTTTTGACATCTGAATGCAGATGGTCAAAAAATGCAGAGTTGTGGCTCAGCACCAAAATGGGACTGCAAACTAAGGATTGTAGCCAGCTTGCTAAAACGCTGTTTGTACTAAACTGTGGTTTGTTACAATGTGTGGATTCACAAAACCACAGTTTGCTGATTGGGTTACTTTTTAGGGATTTGCTTATTTATACTCACCATTTCATGAATTCTTTACTATAATTGTATTCTACTTGCCAGTACTATTTTAATGTTTAGATGCATTTTATTGCATGTTTATTATTGACCATACAGGAGAGGAGGCAGTCTAAAATCTAAACAGGTGAGAGAGGCAGCATGCTGAGGCTCCCTATATAGGGTTGCCAGGTGAGGCTGACGAGCCAGCGGGGGACTTTCTAGGGGCCTCCAGGAGAGAGGAGGGAAGAAGCATGATTGAACTCCAAAGGGAGCTCTGGTCATCACATTTAAATGCCTTCCCTCCATTGGAAATAATGGAGGGTGAGGGCACCTTCTTTTGGGGCTCAGAGAATTGGACCCCCTGGTCCAATCTTTTTGAAACTGGGGGGAGGGGGTTGAGGAGATGCACCAGATGCTATGCTGAAAATCTGGTGCCTCTACCTCAAAAAACAGGGCCCCGAGCCCCAGATACCCACGGATCAATTCTCCATTATACCCTACAGAGACTGGTCTCCATAGGGTATAATGGAGTGCCCAGCAGACATTCCCCCCCCATACTTTCTGATAACCCTGAAGCGGGGGGAGGGCCTCCAAATCAGGGGATCCCCTGCCCCCAACTGGGGATTGGCAACCCGCTCTCAGTACCTGTGTCATCTCAAGAGCGTTCATCACAGCACCAAAGCTGAACATGTTGCCCATGGTGCCCTTCAGCTCCGCGGCCAGTTGGATGGTCTTGTGGAGGAGGGAGGCCCTCTCCTCCATGCTGCCCGTGCAGCCCAGGATGTCCACTGCGATCATGATCGACATGGTGTGGAACCTGAGAGGGACACAGGAGGGAACGGCAGGGAGAACGTCAGCCAGGAGACCCACATGGGAAGAGGCCACTTGCCGGCATCCACTTCTTCACCACCTCCAAGAGGAACAGCAGACACAGAGCCTGGCAGGGCCGGCTTATCCAGTAGGCACAGGGCCCAAGGCCCATGATACTTTGAGGGGCCCACAAAAATGTTTCACTTTTTTTAAAAACCAGGAGGGGAAAAAAAATGAACTTTCAGGGTTGAAGAAAACGTTTTCATTTTTTCTCACATCAGAAAAAAAGTGAAATTTTAAGGCCCACGAAAAATTTATTAATTTTTGCCTGAAACAGAAAAAAAAATGTTGAAGTATTTAAAGTTATACCAAAATAATTCTTAATATCGATGTTGTTACAGCGGGAGGGGCCACAAAAGCAGAAGTGCCTACGGCTCACAAAAGTACTAATGCAGCCCTGGAGCCTGGAACACCCATGATGGGCACAGGGCAATGAAACCCTGCATGCTGTCCAGCAGGAACGGGCACGGCCCTTGTGCTTTCAAGCCTCTCTTTGTGGCCCTGAGGACCAGAAACTTGCTTTTAAAAAAAAACGAAAGCGAGAGCGCTGGAATGCCAAATTTGATACTAGATTCCATGCTTGTGCTGCTTTTGAATTCACACAACGGAGGCAGTTGGAGTGATCGAGCCTGGTCAGCGGCGAACAATGGGAGGTGCCTGCCTGCCTGCCAACCCTCACCCTCTCCTGGTTCTCTCATTTGGCCTTTCCACTGTACCTTTCCAGCAAGTCGAGGCGAAGTTGATGTCCGTGGGGCAGGGTGAGCAGCTCCATCCCGGAGCTCACGCCCATGAGCCTCTGCATCTCCTTGGTAACGCCCAGTATCCTAGCAACCTGCAACAAAGAGAGGAAAGCTGTTTAGTTTGTCCTTGGATGGAGGAGAGGGGGAATCACCAGGAGTCACAGAGGAAATTTTTTTGGCTCAGACGCATAAAACATTTGGAGACTGGCACAGGAAAGAAAGAAATCCTCTTGTGACTGTGACGTCGTTGGCTTCAGCCTGGGAAGAGCAGATAACAGGCTGCCCTGGACCGACTATGGGACAGCCTGGCTCTGGGGACCACTCTGGCAAATGGCTTTTGTGGCTCGGTAGGCCGGCTGCCAGAAGAAGACAACGCTTGCTCCAAAGGATGGAAAACCATTGAGCCATGGAGTTGAGCTGGCCGCCGGAACAGAAACCCAAAAGCCATAAGCACTGGCAAAGCTAGTGTTAGTTGACCGCCCTCTTGAGAAACAGACCACTGTGAAGAACCGCCACCTTCCCCGAAGGCCCCATACCAGTAGGGTGCCTGGCTCTGGGTTGGGAAATTCCTGGAGATTTGGGGGGTGGAGCCTGGGGAGGGCGGGGTTTGGGGAGGGGAGGGACCTCAGCAGGGAATAATGCCAGAGAGTCCCACCCTCCAAAGCAGCCGTTTTCTCCAGGGGAACTGATCCCTACTATCTGGAGATTGATTGTAATAGCAGGAAATCTCCAGGTGCCACCTGGAGGGTGGGCAACCCTACATACCACACAGTCCACTTTGGTGATGTGCCTGGCGAGTGTCTTCGCATCCACCTCTGCCAGGAGCTCCTTGACTTTCTTCAGCACGGCCATCTCCAAGGGCTTGTTTTCCAGAGGGATGAGGAGGGAGTGGAACACAGCCGGGTTGAAAGAGGAGATCCTCTCCACAACAGGGACCCTGAAGCCCAGAGCATCCTGTCCGGGCTTCCTCCTGGGCCCGGCTTCGGCCTCGGAGCCGTTCAGCGTGAGCCCCGCCTTCTGGACCTCGTCTCCCTTTAGCCGGTCCACATAGCTCTTGGCTGACACCTGCTTGCCGTCCGGAGGGGCCCGTTCCCAGCCGATTGGGGAAGGGGGATGGAGCTGGCAATAATGTCCCGAGTCCGGATCACTGTAGCTGTTCACAGAAGGAGAAGGAGACGCCCGGGAGTATCCATGGGATGGGGTTGAGTGGGTGCTGTCGGGCTGCTCAGCCTTGCCGTTGTTCCCCTGGCACAGCTGCGGCTCGCTGGACCTCCTGATGACGGGGGACCCGGGGGTGAGGCTGCCACTGGCTTGCCCGGCTTGTGGCTTTAGCCGCGTAACTGCCAAGAGAAAGAAAGAGGTCTTGCAATCAGAGGCTGGGCACGTGGCAGGCACGTGGAGCAATGCAAGTGAACCCTGGGGCTGGGAACTCTGTGCATGCTCACTCCCACGCGCACAACTCTGTCACATGCTGGGAAATTGTGCGCCAAGCCAGGGCTGGAGCACTTTCCCCCTCCTTTTTCTTTTCCAGAATGTTATTAGAAAAATGTGTCTCAGTGGCTTACTTTTAGAGCTGTGATTCAGTTAAGGGAATCTTAGTAGATTAATTGTGCAAGTTTTTAAATTGATTACAAATCTACTTAGCAACCTCTGCGAATCAGACAATAGGTGTGAAGGGGAAATGCACGTTTGGGTTTTTTTGTTGCTTTTTAAGCCATGTCCTAGGGGAGAGCAAAGGGGAAAGGCCACTCCTAAGGTGACACGGGCCATTTTTTAAACATGTCACCGGCAGAAAAGGGAAGGTACACTTTTAATCAGTCAAAGGGGTTTTAGTTGATTTAGGCTTCTTTTTCACTCTTTGTTATATTACGTTACATTTACTTTCCCCCGCCCGCCCTCCTTCTAAAGAGCTCAAGGTGATGTATACTATTCCCTCCCCACTGTTACATTCCCAACAACTCTGCAAGGTGTGTCAGATTGGAGAGAGAGGGAGGGAGGGAGGGAGCGCAACTGGCCCCCAAATCGGTGAGTTTCATGGGTGAAGCTTCTCTTTCTGACTCTTTCTGAGTTTTTGAAGAGATTGGAATCTCTTGAGGACTATGGAAAGCGGGTTTGATCTGGAGGGTCAGGAATCAGCAGGTGTGAAGGGACAAGCTTTGCCATCCCTGAGGGAAGCTTGCCATCCCTGAGGTGAAACGCGGAGTTATGCCGCGTATCAGGGCACTTTCTCTCTGATCATACAAAATCCTATCCAGATTTCTCAGCATCCCATGAATTTACCAGGCACTGATATACATTCTAAAGTTTAGCTTTGGAATCACAAATGTTAAAAGCCAGCTTTTAAGCTGGCCAAGGAAGAGTTGAGTGTAGTAATGGGAAAACCAACTTAGTCATACACCAAAAGAATTTCAGTCAGTAACACTCCCCCCCCAACCCCCATGGTGCCTTTCCCTTGTTTTTAACCCCTGAACAATACAAAATCCTAACAAGGGGCGGCTGGATCAGACCCAGAGTCCATCTAGCCTGGCCTGTTTCCAATGGCGACCAGACAGATGCTTCGGAAAAACTCACAAGCAGGGCATGGACACAATTGCTCTCCCCAGCTCAGAGGTCTACTGCCTCTAAACATGGAGGATCCATTTAGTTGTTGTGGCTCCTGTCCACTGATAGACCTGCCCCTCCATGGATTTCCATAATTCTTGTTCAAAGCCATCTAATCCCATGGCCATGATGACATCTTGGGACAGTGAGTTCCATAAGTTAATCAAGTGCTCAGTAAACAACTCAATCCCTTGTTCTCTGGGAACAACAAAACAATAACGTGCTGAAGCCCCTGTTGAGTTTGGTAGCTGAAGTCACAAATTTCAGAATGTTTGACACAGACATTGCTGTGATATAGCAGAAAGCTGGGGGGGTTTCATAGGGGGGAACATATTATTACAAGTCTCTCAATTTCTGAATCTAGTGTAGGAATAAATTCCCACATTCATGAAGGGTACAGAATAAAGTCCTCAAGGGACTGGTCACATCTCAGAATACACACAGGCCAGGGTTTGTTTGTTTGTTTTTTGGGGGGGGAACGCACTGTGACAGAGTTCTGGAACGTCTTTGACAAAATTCTTTTAAAAATGTTTAAAAGTTCATGAGTTTTCAGTATACAGATTGAAAACCTCATTTCCCTCTTGAGAGTTCCAGCACTTTTTTTTTTTAAAGCCCTGCCTAGGACAATTGAGTGCATGAATGCCCTCACAGCCTCCATGTCAAAAACAAAATGAGCCCATGGAAGGGAGGGTTTCCTGTGCCATTGTCTGTTCCCTTTCTCTGATATTCCTTCACTATTGCCCCACCCCCTTGTTGCAGAGACCAGCAGCTAGACTCTGTGGGCTGAGTCCTCCCTACCGGTGCTGTAGGCTGGCGTTGCAGGGGTCTCAGAAATGGGAGACATTGGGGAGTGGAGATCCTGGATCTGGTCCACGCTGACTGCACAGTTACGGATGATGTCTCGGTGATGTGGTAAGGAGACGCTAAGCAAGGGAGGGGAGAGAGAAAATGTCACTCAAGAGGTCACGACCTACCGGCATAAGGTTTCCACTGGCTTACAAGCCTCACAGTTGCAGTTCTGAAGGCTCCAATGATACTAAGCCCCACCTAGCTTCTCTCTGACATCTCAGCAGACAAGCCAATGGCTTGTGGTGTCAGAGTTCTGTGGTGTCAGAGGTAATCCACTGATAGCTGGTTGCAGTGCTAACTAGCAAGCAAGTAAATAACCAGGCAATGTTTACCTTGTTGGGCACCCATCGCCCCTTGTGATCTTGTCAGCTGTCAGTCCGTCCGTCATAGTGATGCTCCTTCGCTTGATGTGCCCCCCTTTCTGGCTGGAGTGGCTGTGTGAGCCACTGTGTTTCCCGTTGGCAAGCCCATAGCTGGCCTCCAGATAGCGCAATGGGAAAGTTCGGTTGATGGGGCAGTAGAAAATAGCACCGCTCTGCTCCGAGACTGGCTTGCGGTTGCCCACGTAGAACCGCACCAGGGCTGGCACGTTGTCAAAGCTCTCCTGCTCAAACAGGTACTGGATGTGGGTGCGGCCCTCGCTGGACTTCACCATCACCTTGTTGATCTTGAAGTGGAGGGGCTCATTCCGCCAACGACACGTTAACACGTAGTCCCCCAGACTGGTGAGCGAGTCGCGTATCAAGAAGTCCCCATTTCTCTGCACTAGACTCTCCGATATCTGAAAGAGCAAATGGAAAAGTTGAGGCTGGTGTTGCTAATTGGCAGTGCCACAGAAAAGACCAGACCTGCACGCCCAAGTTCTTTCGACCTGGCTTCTCATTTGAGGCTGTTTCCACATGGAGGTTCTTCTGCACTTTGGCTTCCAAACTGCAGAGCATCTTTTGCAGCATCCACACCATGTGTCATGCTTTAACCAGGCTCCGGTTGTCCTTTCCTCACTCTCACCACACTGTTTCCCAAATCTCCTTGGTGTCAATGTTTTGGAGAAAAGTGCAGTCCAAGTGTATTTCCACACCATCTGAACAGAAAGGTGTGCATTTTCTTGCCCTGCAGAGTTTCTGCCCACATTGGTCCTATTTCCCCCAATATTCATCAGCGGGCTTTTTAAAATATTGATAATTGCCATAGAATAAAATCATAGAGTTGGAAGGAATCTCCAGGGTCAATCTAGTCCAACTCCCTGCACAATGCAGGAAATTCACAAATACCTCCCCCTCCACACCTGCAGTGACTGCTGTTCCATGCCCAGAAGATGACAAAAAACCTCCAGGATTGTTTCCTGACTCCCTAGTGGCAATCAGCATTTCCCTGGGCATGTAAAAAAGGGCCACAAGAACTAAGCACTGAGGCAATCCATCCTGCCCACCCTCTCATGACCTGCCCAAGTTCACAGAATCCACATTGCTGACAGATGGCCATCTAGCCTCTGCTTCAAAACCTCCCACCACTTCCAGAGGAAGTCTGTTCCACTGAGGAACCGTTCTGTCAGCAAGTTCTTCCTAATGTTTAGCCGAAAACTCTTCTGATTTAATTTCAACCCATTGGTTCTGGTCCAACTTTCTGGGGAAACAGAAAACAACTCCACACCATCCCCTAGATGACAGCTCTTCAAGTACCCACTCCAGAAGCACCGATTTCGGGAGGGGGTTTGAAAGACCTGAATTAGATTGCGGTAACAAGAGAGGAAGTCCTCCAACTGATGGACAATTTAAAAACTAATAAATCACCAGGCCCGGACGGCATTCATCCGAGAGTTCTGAAAGAACCCAAATGTGAACTTGTGGATCTCCTGACAAAAATATGTAATCTTTCTTTAAAATCTGCCTCCATTCCTGAGGACTGGAAGGTAGCTAATGTCACTCCCATCTTTAAATAGGGCTCCAGGGGAGATCCGGGAAATTACAGGCCAGTCAGTCTGACATCGATACCGGGTAAGTTGGTGGAAACTGTTATTAAGGAAAGAATTAGTAGGCACATTGATGAACAAAAACTATTGAGGCAGACTCAGCATGGGTTCTGTAAGGGAAGATCTTGTCTCACTAACCTGCTAGTGTTTTTTGAGGGAGTGAACAAACATGTGGACAAGGGGGACCCAATAGATATTATTTACCTTGACTTCCGGAAAGCTTTTGATACAGTTCCTCATCAAAGGCTCCTAAGTAAGCTCAATAGTCATGGGATAAAAGGACAAGTCCTCTTGTGGATCAAAAACTGGCTTATAAATAGGAAACAGAGAGTGAGTATAAATGGGAAACTTTCTCAGTGGAGGGTGGTAAGCAGTGGGGTACCACAGGGATCAGTACTCGGTCCGATGCTTTTTAACTTGTTTATTAACGATTTGGAATTGGGAGTAAGCAGTGATGTGGCTAAATTTGCAGATGACACAAAGTTGTTCAGGGTGGTGAAAACCAGGGAGGATTGTGAGGCACTCCAAAGGGATCTGTTGAGGATGGGTGAGTGGGCGTCAACGTGGCAAATGGGGTTCAATGTGGCCAAGTGCAAAGTGATGCACATTGGAGCCAAAAATCCTAAATATAAATACACGTTGATGGGGTCTGAACTGGCAGAGACGGACCAAGAGAGAGATCTTGGAGTCGTAGTGGATAACTCGCTGAAAATGTCTACACAATGTGTAGCTGCAATAAAGAAGGCCAACGCTATGCTGGGGATTATTAGGAAGGGAATTGATAACAAATCAGCCAGTATCATCATGCCCCTGTATAAATCATTGGTGCGACCTCATTTGGAATACTGTGTACAGTTCTGGTCACCACATCTCAAAAAGGATATTATAGCATTGGAAAAAGTGCAGAGAAGGGCAACTAGAATGATAAAAGGGTTGGAACACCTTCCCTATGAAGAAAGGTTAAAATGCTTGGGGCTCTTTAGCTTGGAGAAACGACGGCTGAGAGGTGACATGATCGAGGTTTATAAGATTATGAATGGGATTGAGCAGGTTGAGAAAGAAGTACTTTTCTCCCTTTCTCACAATACAAGAACTCGTGGGCACTCTATGAAATTGCTGAGCAGTCGGGTTAGAACAGATAAAAGGAAATACTTCTTCACCCAAAGAGTGATTAACATATGGAATTCACTGCCACAGGAGGTCGTGGCAGCTGCAAGCATGGACAGTTTCAAGAGGAAATTAGATAAACATATGGAGCAGAAGTCCACCAGTGGCTATTAGCCACAGGGTATAGATGGGAACTCTCAGTCTGGGGCAGGTGATGCACTCTATTCTTGGTGCTGGAGGGGGCAGCAGTGGGAGGGCCCTGGCCCCACTGCTGGACCTCCTGATGGCACCTGGTATATTTTGGCCGCTGTGTGACAGAGTGTTGGACTAGATGGGCCATTGGCCTGATTCAACATTGGCTTCTCTTATGTTCTTATGTTCTTAAGATGGTTATCATATCACCTCTCAGTCATCTCCTCTCCAGGCTAAACATACCCAGCTCTTTCAACCTTTCCTCATAGGACTCGGTCTCCAGAACCCTCACCATCTTCGTTGCTCTCTGGACATGTTCCAGCTTGTCTATATCCTTCTTAAATTGTGGTGCCCAAAACTGAACACAGTACTCTAGGTGAGGTCAAACCAGAGCAGAGTAATATAATACTATCAGAATTATTCATTGTGGGGGTGGGGCGGGTAAAACAACCCTCCAATGGCATGGCGGGGGGAAATGCAAAGAAATCAAGGTCGCAAGGTTCTGACAGAGGAAGGCGCCCGTGAGGCATCTCTAGTGCCAGAGCGCATCTCACTGCGCTTGCAGGGGCAGTCAAAGCAATTGGAGAATCCTTGCATCGCTGAAGCAGCTTTAACGGAAACAAGAGCCAGGGAACAACATGTGAAGGTGCTAGAAGGGAACCTCTGAACATGTGCAGAGAATATGACCATCTCACCATAATTCACATTCCTGAAATTAAACAGTCTGGGGCTGCCTTGAGCTGCAGCCCTCCTCTCCTAGAAATGAAATACAGCAGGGAAATATACATTCACTGTGGCACTGATAGAAATATCTACATCTGGTTAGCAGCACTGGCTCCTGGAAATTTAAGGCACAGATACATCCTTGACATTCGACAAAGCGGTCTAGATCCACCTGTCTGTGGAAAGCTAGCCTATATGTCTCTCTGACAGCCGGATTTCTGTCTGAAGATAGTTCTTTTTGCAGTGAGCCCTGAATCATAGTGTCCTTCTCCAAGCATTCTCAAGGGCTACATTGTTAGGACAGACTGAACCCATTAACAGGGTAGACAGAAACCCAGCTGTAAATCCACTTTTTTTTTAAGCATGGGCATTCAATGGATTGAAAAACAAATGCCTTTAAAGCCTTTTATTTTGCATTCTCAAACCAATGGGAGGAAATGGGTTGACAAGCACTTTAAGAGGCATGTGTGAATTCAGTTTCGGCCTCTGAATCAAGGTGTTCATAATCCGCCTGACTGAATGGGCTGACCCTCACCTCCCGGGGGATGCGCCCATGATACCAGGCGTGGCTGCGGAGGTCTGTGCTGCTGAGTTTCAGTTCCTCTTCCAGCTCCTTGTGAAGCTTCTCGGGTGATGAATCGAGGATGTACTTCTCCTTAGAGAACTGTAGAGAAAGAGAGACGGAGGATCTCAATCAGCTATCATCAAGTCTATTTACCTGAAATATTTACAGGCCGCTTCCCTGTCAAGAAATGCTGGGTGCAGATCACAACTTCCCCTTGAAACACCAATGACAGGCATTAAAAATAAAATCAATACAATCACCACTTAAGATGACAAAAGTAGAAAAGAACAGTAAAGCATCTCAGAACTGCAACAAGAATAGCTTAAAGTGGTAACCATATAATCAGCAGCAAAACAACCTCGATACTAAGACTGAAAGCAGAATTGTCATTAGAAAGGGGGTCATCAGTCAATGAACAACAGATATAACTTTAAAAACAGCTTTAAAGGAATAAAAATATGAACTATTAACCAGCCATTGAAACAGACCAGATACTAGCAGAGATCTTAAAAAATAATTCAAAATGCTTTGTCTGCTGGTTGAATGCAGTAGTCATTCCAAAGCATCGCCCACTGCCAAGGAGAGGTCTTTTCAGTGAGGCTTACTCCAAGAAAAGTGTTCTTAAGATTGCACTATACAAGGGGCAAAACTGCTCCAGGGTTTGGGGGAAGGGGATTTCATGGTGACATCATAAGAACATAAGAAGAGCCCTGCTGGATCAGACCAGTGCTCCATCTAGTCCAGCCTCCTGTCTCACACAGTGGCCAACCAGGTCCCCTTCCCCTGATGTTGCCTCCTGGCTCTGGGATTCAGAGGCTTAGTGCCTCTGAATATGGAGGTTCCCCTCAGTCACCATGGCTACTGGCCATTGATAGACATCATGGGGCAGCCAGCCAATCAGCATAGTGCCCAGCCAGCATCAAATTTGTAGAACCAAGCTGGTGGTTGGTTGGCTTTCAGGACTCAGCTCAGGAGAGGGAAGCTGAGTTCCCAGGAAGCTTCAACATCAGGCCAAGTATCCTAAAAACACTAGTTGTGTCTTCCCCTGCAGGCGCATGGTGCCACCAACAGCCCAGCCATAAGGTGGTGCAATCTTGCCTTATCATCCTATGTAACCCATCTCTGCTCCTCCAAGAAATATTACAACTGGTCTTCAAACCATAAGTGGACTAGGAAGACCTCTTCCACCACACGCATAACAACAGGGTGGGTCAAACCATCCTTCTGGGAGCCTTTCTCCAGCCTGAGTGTCCTCAAACCAACTTAAGTGGCTCGTCCGCCAATAGAAGGGACGCTTGATTTGGAGGAAGCCTCCTTAGATTGGGTGAAGGCTTCAAGGAAGGAAAGGTAGGGTATAAATCTTTAAATAGATCACCTTTGCTCAGGGGAATGGCAGGATAAGGGTGGGATCCACCCCTACATCATGTGGAATGTGAACGACAAGACAGAAAAGGTGACATATTCAATGAACCAGCTGCTGTGGGTGCCGTGCAGGTTTTCAGATTACACAACACAGATGGAAGGGAGCAGTAGCCATGTATCGGTCATCTCAAGCAGAAGATCATTTTAGAGGGCAGCCATGTTTGGTCTGCAGTAGAATAGTTACATTTGAGTCCAGGAGCCCCTTAGAGAGATTCAGGGTATAAGCTTTCAAGACTCAGAGCTCCAACTCTCAAAAGTTTATGCCCTGAAACTCTTGTTGGTCTCTAAGGCGCAAATGCACTCATATCTAACTGTTCAAACGAGAGTCAGGGCAAAACTAGACCTTGCAAGAGAAGCAAGGAGTTCCCAGACTAGGGTTGCCAGCTTTGGGCTAGGAAATACCTGGAGACTTTGGGGGTGGAGCCTAAGGAGGGCGGAGTTCGGGGAATAATGCCTTCCAAAGTGGCCATTTTCTCCAGGTGAACTGATCTCTGTCACCTGGAGATAAGTTGTAATAGCAGATCTTCAGGTACCACCTGGAGGCTGGCAACTAAAGTTGCCAGGTCCCTTACCTTTTCTGGCAGGGGGGAGTTGATCCCAATCTGGGACATGATACCATAGAGTTTTCAGGTGGAATACTAGAGTGTCCCCCTGGTGATGTGCCCACTGCAATGATGCCACCTCTAGGTGATGCCACTGCGCCAGGTACATTGGCTAGATTTGGGCACTTTGGGGGTGGGGTTCCCCCCACCAGTTGAATCTGGGCCAGCAGGTTGGGGGCGCTTTGAGCGGGCAAACCCCCACCCCCAGGGGGGAGCTGGCAGACCTAATGGCAACGCTGTCCCAGACCCATTTCCCCTCCTGATGCAAACACAGGGAATTGGGGATGCTTGCAGAGGGAGAGTGGTGATGGGTGAGATTCTCCACCCTGAATGTCCCGTCCCCTCCAGCTAAGCTCTGAAACCAGAGGTGCGACCAACTTGGCAGTGGAGAAACAGCCTCAGAAGGGGAGTCTCCTAGCAAGAATCAGCAGTCCAATGGCTTCCACACCCCTCCCTCCTCCTGATCCTTCTCTGCAAGTAACCTCCCCTCTGCCGCTGCCACCTTGCATTATCGTTATGAGGAAAACACAGGACTGGGAACTTCATGTCATGTCTATTTCCATGATATTCTGACTCTTTTGGTTTAGATTACCAGTATTTGGCTAGCAGTCCACACTTCCATTGTCTCGTGACAAACTTGGCATTGGGGATCCTGCATCTGCCAAAAGCAGCTCGTGTTTATTAATGCAAGTAGATGAGGCTGCTTCTGCCAAGAGGGTGCAGGCATCTGTGTTTCCTCCAGAGAATTCACCCAGCAGGATTAGAGCTGCTGGCCACGTGGGAGAGAAGAAAACAGAGGCAGCGACTCTAAGCCACAGGTTCACCTTGCCCTGTTAAAGACGAGGGCTGGCTCTGCCGTGCCTCTCCTCCCCACCGTTTGCCAGGACAACCAACTGGGTCAACAAGGTCTCTTCTGGACGGGCTTCCTGGCCCCGGTTAACCAGCCGCTAGCGCAGCACTCCACCACCCGCACGTGGCTGCCAGCATTACTGCTGACTGGGAACGAGGCCAAGTGTAAACAGACCTGTCAGCTAACATGAGCTGCGAAGTGGTTTCTCCAGTGAAAGGCCTGTCAGCAGAGGAGACCGAACTGACAGGGCAGCTGCGCAACTTCCCAACTCAGAGGCCGCACACCTTGGCTGTTGTGACTTGCAGGTGTTCACGGAAGGAACAAGGATCCTGCTCGCCCGTCCCCTTCCCCCTGGCCGGGCAGCCTGCCGTCATTATCCAGTTATCCCCCGGGATGTAAACCTCCCCCAGGCCCATGCACCTCTCCTTGGTGGCAACCAGACAAACAGAGCCTGACATCACCAGGTTATTTCGGTCTACTGGAAGAGTCTCAGTGGGCTGAGGACACAGTGATGCAAACTCAGCAGAAGCCAGGAGCCCATTCAAGGGAAAGGAGAAGGGTGGGAGTCAACGCTCTCGCCAGCCAGGAGAGGCGCAGAATCCTCAAGCGAGTGGCGTGTGGCACGGCAGCAGCTGGTTGCACACGCTCCACACACACACTCTGTTACCACAGAAGCTGCCTTGGACGGCAATACAGAATTCAGCAAACCACAATGGCTTGTAAAGCACATGGTGGTTTCAACGAGTCGAGGCTGCACATCCGCTTAATGTTTTGAAGCTGCGGAAAGCGGTAGCTAGTGGGAGGCATTGGCTGCCTATGCGTGTGCTGCCTTTCGAGCATACCTACTACTAGGTCCTCATCTTCCTCTTGTTGCACCCCTGCGTGTGCTTGCTATCCCTTTATTGACTCTCTGGCTCCCTCACCTTCTCCCCATCTGAACTTTTTGCCCCACAGCCTCCAGCGGCAGATTCTGGGATGTCGTGAAAGGGCAACAGATTGTCAATGAGATCCCAGATGGATACATGGCTGTCCCGGGGAAGCCAAAGCTAATGAAGAGTGAGCAGGGGGTGGGCTTGAAAAGATGCGTGGGTGGTCATCTGAAATTATAAATTGACTCTTGAAGGAGAAAGAGGGGGAAATCCTGCGGGGAAGGGAAATTTTCCTTTGGTAGGAGACAAAGAATGGGATTGGGGAAGCTATGGAACAGTGAGGAGCAAACTAGATGTGACAGAGGGAGTCAATAGTTCAGCTTTACGAAAGCAACCCTTGGGGGCCTGTCTTGGGTCAGAGAGAATGCACGGGGGAAAGGGTTAACTTCTCCACCATTCCCTGATTCCAAGTCCTCCGGGGGGAACAGGGTGCCTGACAGCATGGCAAACTTGGCTCTCAAGCTGAACATCTGAATCCAGATGTGCGCAATGTATCAGACTACGGTTCCATCAGGCCCAGCACTTTCTGCTTTGATGGGCAACAGCCTTTCAGGAAGTTAGGCAGAGAAAAGTCTTTCCCAGCTCCTGAGACCCTTTAATGACAACTGGGCTCGATTTCTTCTGCGTGCAAAACATGCACTCCCCTAGTTTCTGCCACAGTGTTAGATGGGAATTTCTTACACTGGATTCCTTGGACATATTTGTAAATAGTGAGAAGATCAGTGATGTTGGACAAGATTCTCTGGAAGACAGCTTCCCCTCACTGATCTCTTTCTGCTCCATCCCCGATGGGGTCCAGCTCTAGCCCCATACAACCGCTGTGGGTGCCCATTCCGGCACCTTCTTGGACAGGGCAAGCTAGAAATCTAAACAAGCCCATAAACAAGTTGGAACTGGTAGCCAATCAAGGAGAGCAGGAAGAATAGTCCTTCCGCTTTTCTCTTGGGCTAGGAAGCCATTTCCCAAATTTCCAGTGGGCCTGGCTTCTCACACACAGGGACTGTTGAATGCCTTCCCCTCCCTTCCTTGCACCATGCTACAAATGGCATAAAGATTTAATAAACTGCCTGACAATGTGTGTATGGGGCGAGTGTATGTTCTCAGTTGACTAGATATTAAAGAAAAATGCCTATGGACCTGTTAAACAACAGGAAGTTCTAATGCAGCCATTTGGATTGGGCCAGATCCCTTTGGAATAAAGAGTGTGGGGGGAGACCAACAGATTTTTCTCCCTTGGTCTCTTTATTTAGAAAGGTACAGGAAGAGCAGCTGGCAAGCCAAGCAAGGTACACCCATTCTCTTCTAAGTCAGCACCAGTGTTCCCTCTAAGCTGAGTTAGTGTGAGCCAGCTCACAGTTTTTTAGCCTCCAGCTCACACATTTTTGGTCTTAGCTTAGGAAGGATGGCTCCAGAGCAAACTGATTTATGCAGCAGCTAAATCGCTCGCTCACAACTTTAACGCCAGTAGCTCACAAAGTAGAATTTCTGCTCATAAGACTCCACAGCTTAGAGGGAGCATTGGTCAGACTCGGCACCGCAGCCCACTAGGCCCAGGAGGGAATGCCAGTTGCACTCTGAGCTGCCGATGACCAAAAGCAACGGCACCCTTCTCATTTTGCTGCCCCAAGCAGTCACTGAATAGCTCTCCAGCTGGCACAAAGTAGAATGTATTCCTACCAGCCAGACCCCTCTCAAAAATGCTTTTCTAGCATGCTGTAAACTCAGACATTTTTTCTTTCTCCTGCCCACATTTCAAACTGCAGGGCTCGGCATAAATTCCAGCAGCCGCCAGCCATCAAAGAGCAGTAACCAAGATACGGATGTCCACCAGCGAGCGGCACATTATACAACAACTGAGAGGGTGGACGGGTGAGGGCAGAATCAAAGAACACGTTTAAAATCAATACAGCAATGATTAAACGAGTCATGTGCTTCTGTACTGAGGTAATGGAATAGTATGTCTGCTGGTTATGCAAAACGTTTAAATGCACAGTATCCCGTATGTCGCTTCCCTTGATTGCCATTTCGGGGGGTTTTGCCATCAAAGTCACAGCTGACTTAGGGTAACCCCTTAGGTTTTCAAGGCAAGAGGTTTCAGAGGTGGTCTGCCATTGCCTGCTTCTGCGTCGGCATCCGGGACTTCCTTGGCGGTTTCCCATCCAAATACCAACCAGGGCTGACCCTTCTTAACTTCCAAGATCTGACAACATTGGGCAGGCCTGGGCTGGCCAAGTCAGGGCTTGATCTCCATACCAGTTGGGTAAAACTTCCCATTTTACTCTACAGAACTCAACATCAGCACAACCTTCTGAACAGCAGCTGTCCCCACTTCCCCGAGTTTTTACATGCCCCGGGGGGTTGTGGGTGCCTCTGAGACATCCTTCATAAGTGGGGTTTTATGAAGATGATGCCCAGGAGGACATTCTTGTTCAGGAAGCATGGCCCGAACAACATTTGAAAGAGTTTCTTGCTGCAATGTGCAGACCGCAATGGACGCATATTTTGTGATGTCTTATTTCAGTCCCTGTGAGAGATGTTGCTACAACACCCACTTTACAGGCAGGTGACTCAGGGAGCAATCCTAATCAAGTTAGAAGAAGAGGAAGAAATAAGGAAGGAGGAGGAGGAGAAGCGGGAGGAGGAGGGGATTGGATTTATACCCACCCTTCACTTGGAGTCTCAGAGCAGCTTACAATCTCCTTTCCCTTCCCCTCCCCACAACAGTCACCCTGTGAGGTAGGTGGGGCTGAGAGAGCTCTTTCGAGGACTGCTCTTGAGAGAACAGCTCCAAGAGAACTTGTGACTGACCCAAGGTCATACCAGCAGCTGCACATGGGGGAGTGGGGAATCAAACCTGGTTCTCCTAGATTATAGAGTCCACATTCTTAACTACTACACCAAACTAGCACAGGATAGGAAATAAGGTCCATATGATTTGGCACAGCTGACTCCCAGGAAAGAAGACTGCAGCAATTCTATGCAAGTCTACTCAGAACCCTATTGAGGTTTATTAAATGGGCCTTACTCTTAGGAAAGTTTTCTTAGGGTTGCACTGCTGCAGTCCTAGGCATGCCTACCTGGGAGGTAAGGCCTTGAATAAAGTAGGACTTCACATACAGAGGTCTGCAGACTGACAATAGGATGACCAAGGGCAACTGATGTGTCGCTGCTATGGAGCTTTAAACCCAGTTGTGTCCACTTTCTCTTTCTTTCCTCGACCACATGTTCAGTGCTGGAGCAGACTGGATAAGCAGGTAAAGATACCAGAGCAACTAATAACCAACCAGGGGTTGGACTAGATGACCCTGGAGATCCCTTCCAGCTCTATGATTCTACGATTCGATGATTCATGGTCCTCTGACATTTTCAAACATCAGGGTACCTCAGCCAGTCCTCTTTTTCCAGTACTGTAGAGCTTATGTCCTTCCCACCCCCTAAGTTCTCTATGTTTTATTTCCAGGAAAACTGTGGCCAGCTAGATGGGTTTGAAGGGACCTTTCTTTGGTGAGGAGTAGCCATATAATTTCTGACCCTATGAAGTGGAATCTATGATAGCAGCTGCCTAGATCTCCAACGCGATTAAGCTAGTGCTCACTGCATTAATTGGGGTGGGTATAATGTAGCCTTTACAGTTTCCCCTTTCAGCCCTCCCTGCTGTCCCAAATCCTTGGGTTTTCTGAGAGATTTTACGTTTGCGATCGCTGCATTTTTAATGGTAGCCACTTTTCAGCATGCATAAACCTAAAAAAAAAGATCGTTTCAAGAATTCTGGAGAGGCTTGTAACAGAACCCAAAGCAAACGCTAGTCAATTGGAACAGGAACAATGCATTGGTAGGAAACGGCTATTCTCCCTTGAATTCCCCCCAAATATTCATAACGGGTTGAACAGAAAGGCAGAAGCCTCAGCTACAAAGGGTTAACCCTGCTGCCTGTCAGCCTGCTAGTGTAATGAATAATAATGACAGATTTAACAGGGAATCGTCTGCATAAAGATGAGCTTTCTGCTAATACTCATGCACCTGAGCCTTAAACATACAATCCCACCCTCTTCATTTTCCCCTGCTCTCTCCCCCTCACCCGTTCCCACTCCCTGGGGAGGGACGAATCAATGATGTAATGTCTCAGCTCCACTGAATCAGGGACTCAAGCGTGAGAGCAGCGGTGGCGGCCCCAGTGTGATGCTCCGGGCAAATGTGGCGGAGGAGAGGTTCCCGTGGGGTCAGCAAGCAGCTAGTGCATATATTGTGTTTGGGCTGGTTGAGGAGGCAGGAGGACACTCACGCCTATGCACAGAAACATCCTCTGCTATGGCCCCAGGGCTTCCAGGTTCGCTCGGGCTATCATGCATCTCAAGGTGTGTGCTTTCACATTATGCTTAGCAGGGGCTGACAGGCCCTTTAATTCACTGGGAAAGTTCCTGGTGGGCTGCTGTCTTTGAGAGCCACTGATGGCCAGGAAAAAACCGTGCAAGGTGGCCCTGGCCGTGCTGGCAATGGTGAAAATGGGTGTCCTTGGCTGGTAACTAGTGGGAGGACTGGGGGGGAGGTATGCAGGAACAGCAGCGTCACGTCATTTCTGCCTCCCCAAAGCAAACAGACCCAGAAGTGATGCTGCCACCACACTGTGTGAAGCTCTAGGAATCCTCACAATCTCTATGTTCTTTACCCTAGCAGATATCATAGGGATTCCTAGAGCATCCAGCCAATGTCACTTCTGGTTTTTCAGCTATTTCCACGGTTTTTGTGTGGTGCTTCCCCTCCATTTCCCCTCTGCAACCCCACTGAACACCAGTGGAGGGATGGGGAGTGCCAGTGTGGGAGTCCCAGCTGGATGTGGGCAAATGGCAACCCTAGTTTTGACTCTGCTGCTGATCCTGCAGAGCCCTCTCGTCTCAACATGCTTCAGTGCCGTTTTAACATCCCAGTCTGTCCTGATGTTTAGATGGGCGATCGCACAAAAACATTTCTCCTTGGCTAACCAAAACAAAAAAATGGTAGAATACGGTTCACCAGTAGACCCCTGGCCAATTTCTGATGGACCACACCCGGCTCCAGCTGGTTGCCGGCATTCTTGCAAAGAATGCTGGACTTAGGTGGATCTTTGGTCTGGGTCTGCAGGCACTTCTGATGTTCTTAAGGACTCAGAAGAACCACTTAACACAGATCAGTTAAGAGATCATGTGCAGGTCCCGCTACTTTGTAAATGTAATACATGTTGGTGGAGTACAGAGAGGGAGGGAGGACGGGCAGGAGGACGGGAGGGGACACAAGGAAATCAGTCATACCACAAGCAAAAAGACCAGTTGTAAAATACTAATACTCTGCATGTATAAAGCACTTTCAAATATTCAAAGCGATTGTCATACACTGTATTGTGATCCTTACAACAACCCTGTAAGGAAGGTCCATTCTAATGACCCCAAGTTGCAGGTGGGAGCAGGGCCACCTAGTGAGTTCACATCAGCAATAACAACAAACAGGAGTCTTGTGGCACCTTAAAGACTAATATGTTTTCCTTTCCAATGTACGTTTTTGTGGCCTAGAGAGCCCATTCTGTCAGATACATTGTAATTCCAGCTGATTGTTCCTTGTATTATGCTTTCCTTATAAAAAGCCAATGGGCTGAGCAATAGTTGCAAATAAAGAACATTTTAAACACAGCTGACATTTCAGTTTTGGAAAAAAGCATACTAACAGCTCCTGCTGGGGCTAGTGCCTAAAAGGCCATGCTCTGAGCTTTGTCAGCTAAGGCCCTTTGCATCAAAGGTGCTCATGGAGCAGAGACCCCACATTCCACTCTTAACTGGTTTTTAATATTAAGGAGGGGGGCAGCTGAGGGCAACTTATCTCCCCATTCATTCTCAGCTCATTTCCTGTATTGAAGATAGGGTGGGAGGGTTTGCTAAGGCAGGAAATAAGTTTACCAGCCTCAAGGTAGGCACTGGAATTCTCCAGGAATTACTACTGATTTCCACATTACAGAGATCAATTCCCCGAGATGCCACAATGCAGGGACTGCTTAAGAGTCACCACATTGCCACGATATCACTTCCAGTTCCATAACAGGAAATAATGTCACATAATACTGTGATGCTTGAGCAATGTCCCAAATTTATATGGTTTAAAACCCAACATTTTTCTGGGGGTGCTAGAGCTTTGCCACAACACCATGGTATCACTTTTGGTTATGTGACCAGACATGATGGCACAACACTGGCCCTGGCCCTAAAAGCTCTTGGGGATTTATGTGAACAGGGCAGACACATTAGCAAAAACAAAAATGAAAAAAACCAATCCTCCATCTTGCGTAGTGGTAGATCAGCACAAACATGGAAAACTGATATAGTCCAGTGGACAGAACTGAACTTGGATCTGGGAGGTACTGATTACAAATATTATCACTACTATGGCATCATTTTTTACTTTAGTTAAGTCACACATTATCAAGGGTTTCCCATGTATGAAATTGGAATAATAGCAAGGTGCCTTTTTAAAAAAATTGAATTTCTATACCTTCGTATCACAAAGGACCTCAGCCAATTTCCCAGAATTAGAAATCCATCACATATGAAAATGCTCAGTAAGACCAATGGAACAGAAAGCAAAACAAAGTCCTATCAGAGTAACTTACAAACTCGTTATCATTTCAGGTACTGACAGGACACTCTAAATGCCATGGCATTCAAAATCAATACTAATCCTTCCAACTCTAAGCAGTTCCTGAAATGCCATTCTGCAAAGGAAGTCTTGGCACTGCTTTCTTTTTTAAAAAAAAAATGTATTAAAAGAATTCTTACCTAGGAATTCTCAGCCTAATTTTTCTGGGCAGCTTCCAAATAAAATAGTTATAATCACACCCATAAAACAGTCAACAACTCTAATAAAGCAAATATAAATAAGAACAGCCAGTTCACAGCAAACAACAGCAATAGTAGTAATGTAGTCAGTCCAACATAGATTTCAAAATGGAAAAGACCACCTGGCACCTAAAACTCAAGAAGACTAGATAATGGCTGTGGAGAAAAGCACTCCACAGCCAGGGTGCTGCCCCAGAAAAGACACTGCAACATAAGGTTGCCAACCTCCAGGTGGTGGCTGGAGATCTCCTGGGATTGTGACTGATCTCCAGGTGACAGAGACCAGTTCCCCTGGAGACAATGGCCACTTTGGAAGGTGGTCTCTATGGCATTATACCCCATGGAAGTCCCTCCCCTTCCCAAATCCCACCCCTCAGGCTCCACCTCCAAAATCTCCAGGTATTTCCCAACCAGGAGCTGGCAACCCTACTTCCACAGGTGACCACGCACCACACTTTTGACCATATGGGCACCCGAAGCAAGGACTTGAATTCTTGAGCTGATCTTAATTCTTAGCTGGGTTTGCTTGGAAACGTGTCATATTGGTGGGGACCACCACCGAGAAGGCCACTTAGTGATATGTCCGATGGCTGGATACCCTCAAGCAGGGGCCTCTTCCACTGATCTTAACAGACAGGAGGGCTCCTACAGAGAAAAACAGCTATTGGGGTATTGCCGGATTGATCCTGTAAGTGAGAATGACTTACAGATAACTGTGAGGGCGAAGACAGTACTCAAGGCCTGTACCAAGGTGGCTTTAGAGGTTCCGGTTCTTTCCCACAAAGTGCCCCTTCAGCATTAAAAATGAATGGTAGCCACAGGCCCAGGTCCTCTGACCTTCCCAGGGGGGTTCCCTAGGCCAGAGCAGATGCTGTTGCCATGACAACCCTCTCCTCAGCCACAGAGACCCCTGCCTCCTTCAGCGTGGCCTGTGTGAAAAATCCCCTTCTGAAGCCAAATCTTTCGGGGGTTGGGGCAAGGCCTGCTTGGTCAGCCACCATCACAGAAGGAGAGAGAGGAGAGATTGGATTTATTCCCCGCCCTTCACTTCGAGTCTCAAACTCCTTTCCCTTCCCCACTACAGACACCCTGTGAAGTAGGTGGGGCTGAGAGAGCTCTGACAGAAACTGTTTCTGACAGAAACCGGGTTTGATTCCCCACTCCTCCACTTGCACCTGCTGATGTGACCTTGGGTCAGTCACAAGCTCTGGCACAGCTGTTCTCTCAAGGACAGTTTCTGTCAGAAGTTCTCTCAGCCCCACCTACCTCACAGGGTGTCTGTTGTGGGGAAGGGAAAGGAGTTTGTAAGCCGCTCTGAGACGCCTATGGGCAGTGAAGGGCCGGGTATAAATCCAAACTCTTCCTCTTCTTCTCTCTTCTTTTTCAGGAACACCTGTGCCAGAGCTTGTGATTGACCCAAGGCACATCAGCAGGTGCAAGAGGAGGAATGGAGAATCAAACCCGGTTCTCCCAGATTAGAGTCCGCACACTTAACCACTACACCAAACTGAGAGGACGGAGCTATGTGTAGGGAGGCAGCAAGTCACATGGACATTTCGGATGGGGGAGGGATCATATTAACCCCCCCCAGCATTTCACCGATGAAAACAGGACACTCTTGTACACTAATCTCAAACCAAGGATCATAGCCCAAGATCATTCTCTCCCCTGAACCAACCCAGTGCTTCTGTCTGAAAGCTGTGTGTGGTATTCATTTTCTTAGGAGTAACGGGCATTGATTTTTGGTCTCTTCCCCTCACCCCCCCGCCCTGCTTCCACCAATTGGACTTCTTGAGGCCCTGAGGAGGAAGCTGGACCCTGCCAGGTAGGGGTGCCAGGCAGTGTTCCCTCTAAGCTGAGTTAGCTCACGGTTTTTCAGCCTCCGGCTCACACACTTTTGTCTTCACTCAGGAAGGATTTGCTTCTCCAGAGCAAATTTACGCAGCAGCCGAATCGCTCACTCACAACTTTAATGCCAGTAGCTCACAAAGTAGGATTTTTGCTCACAAGAGTCTACAGCTTAGAGGGAACGTTGGTGCCAGGCCTCCCCCCTCCCTGGTCACCAGCAGGGGATGGGAGGTAGGAAGGCCAGATCCAGGTTGGGAAATTCCTGGAGATTTGGGGATGGAGCCTGGGGAGAACAAGGACCTCAGTAGGGCACAGTGACATCCAGTCCACTCTCCAAAGCAGCCATTTTCTCCAGATCTCTTTAGTCTAGAGATGAGCTGTAATTCCAGGGGATCCCCAGGTCCCACCTGAAGGCTGGCACCTGGAGACTTTGGGGGTGGATCCAGGGGAGGGGAGGGGCCCCAGGATGGTGCAATGCCAGAGAGTCCAGCCTTCAAAGCAGCCATTTTCTCCAGGAGAGCTGATCTCTATCAGCTGGAGATCAGTTGTAAAAGCAGGAGATCCTCGGGCCTCACCTGAAGGCTGGAAACCCCCTGGACTGGGGGTGAGAGGGTGCAAGAAACCTGTACACAGGTGACTCACCATTTCGACTCACCCAGGCATCTGCCAGAAAGCAAAAAGACGGTTTACCAGAGGACCGGGGCTTCAAGTCTGGAGAATCCCTGGTTAAACTGAGAGGCTGAGCAGAGCATATTGGGGAATGAACCTGCCACATTTTCCTTCCCTTTTTGTTCACCCCAGAGCCATCTTTCTGCGCATGAGCCTTGTGGAGGACAGTTTCCTCTCCAGCCTTCTGTGTTCCTGGCCGCCCTCCGCCTCTCCAAGGGACCCCCTGTGGAGAATGACAAGGGAGGCTGGAGGAACGTGACTGTGGGCAGGGTGGGAGGCTGGGTGACCTTGACACCAAACAAAAAGGCCAAGAAGAAACAAAGAGAGGACAAAGGAGACCGAGGGGAGCAACAAGATATCTTCAAGTTATTTACTATCCACTTGCAACCTACTGCATCATGTTTAACTGGAGATGTGTTTCTCCGCCTTCCCCAAAAAACCACCCTGCATTTGCTTGTGTGACTCCCCCCTCCCCAAATCACTAACATGGCTCTCTTGGGAGAGAGAGGCATCCCTGACTGACCGTGCCCTTTTTAACCCCTCCCTCCACCAGACGGAGAATGAACTGCGCCAGAGATCTCGGCCTTCCCCTTTCCCATCCGTGCACTGAGAGGACGCCTCTGCTCTGACCTCTCTCTAGGAAGCACACCCTGTGCAGGCAGAGGAGGGGGCTTAAAGGAGACCAGTATGTGGGGGGGTGGACACAGTAATACGGAGGGCACCCCTGCTTAATGCCCGATTCTGAAGCCTACCATACGGAATTGCAGATGAAAAATAAAAACCCACACTTGGGAGCCAAGGAAGCCAACAGCCGGGGCCTGAAAAGCCATACAGATGTAGTGATTTCTGAAAGTGTGAGGGAAAAAGTACAATAGAGCTTTGCGATGCTTTTAGTGGGATGTGCTACGAAAACATTACTCAAGCATCATTCAAGGCTACCTTGGTCTTGTGATTTTGCAGGGGTTTGTCAGACTTTTTTGCACACACTGACACAACTTTCTGCTTCCATAAGGACAGGAAACATGTTCTTAAAAAGCTGGGATGCTTAGACACTCCAACCGCTACACCCGATACTGAGCCATGTGCATGGAATATACAGTGTTATGTATATCTACTCCATAATTCATAAACAGGCCATTTGGTCTCACAATTAACTAAAGTGCTCACTGGCATTCAGAGCATGCCAAGTTGTTGTTGTTTTCAACTACATGGGCTGAGGCGTTTGGTGCTTGCTGAAGAATTCTTTGCAACTCAAAAGCCTGCCCCATTCCTACAAGCACGACCTGTCCAATAGAAGGCCTAGATAATACCTGTGAGTCACCCCACCACACACCAAAAAAATCGGGCCAGGGGATACACAGTACTGTTGATGTTTTAGTACTGTCTTTGGGGCAAGGAACAAATCCCATCTTTCAGCCCCGATCTGAAAAAGAGCCGAAGTGACAAGATGAGAAGTCTGTAGCTGCTTTGGAAGACCAAAGCAAGGGACCTGGCGCTTCTTTTAGAACAGCCGAGAAGATGGGATTCGGAGGGTCACTGAGACCTGAGGGTGATGCTTCTTGTTGCTGCAGATAGAATACATTCATGGCTTTTTCAAACGCGGAGGGAGCCGGGGACAGTGTGTTCGGTTGGAGGGGGAGAATATGAGTAAATGCAGTGAAGAGATCCTTCAGAGAGGTACACTTAACTAGGGGGCAGGGAGGGGAAGTGCTTGGGCTTCTCTGCTGGTGCAGTGCCACCCATTCGGATACCTAGACACAGATGGGTGCGGGGGTGTGCGATGCGTGCATACTGAATATACATCCATCCATCCATCCCTTATCCCACGCCAAATGCTGCATCTCTTCCCTGGGCTTCCATTGGCCAGAAATGATGTCATTGCTCCAAGCACCAGGCGCACTGCGATTGGTGGGAAGAGGCCAGAGATGCTGCTGTCAGCTGGAAAGGCCCCGGTCATTCATGCAGAGTTCAGCATGCCGGTTTGGGCAGAAAATCAGTTAGGAATAGAAGACAGTCCGGAGGGGCAGGTGAATGCTGAAGGAGGAGGGGAGGGGCTGCGGCTCTTTTAGCCACTAGGACACCCATGAAAAGTGCAGAATTAACCTGTGTCGCACCTTTGTTAACCCTTGCTAGGCCACAGGGATTGCTATGTGTTCAGAATTCAGATCCGTACAAAAACCGAGCTTGAGAAGCCTGAGACAGCGAGTTTTATTTTTTTTTTACAGCAGGCCTGACCTCTCACGCTTTGGGCGTTTTGTCTGAGCAGCGGCAGAAGGCTTAAGGGGCCAGACTGGATCACAAAGAAAGAAGTACATGAGGATAAACTTTGTGACAGATTTTGCTGGAAAAGCTCACAGCTTAAACCATGACGGCTCTTGCCAAGGGGATCACAATTAGCCGGCAGTAACGTGATTATTAACAGCATTTGTGCCCCACTGTTGGTCCAACCCGTCCAGGGAAGGCGCGGCTGGGGGCACAGGGAACACCAATGCAGAAATCAATGAAGTTCAGAATATTTACATGGCCGGACTGCCCCCTCCCCTTTGATTACTTTAGATCATTTATTTTTTCCAAAGGGAGAGAATACACAATCATCTCCCCTCACTACCACTGCCATTGTAATCTCGGAACAAATCCATCAGCTAGGTGAGGCTGAGAGACAATGGACACCCAGTAAGCTTCACGACTGAGCAGGAATTTGATCCCAGGATTCCCTGTAGCTCTCCAACCCACACTAGCTTCACACAAGGACACACAGTGGCAGTGCTTTATGCATTTATAAGCACTACTAGAGTGTGTGTGTGTGCACGTGTAAGTGCCGTGAAGTCACTCATGACTTATGGCGACCCTATGAATTAACGTCCTCCAAGACGTCCTATCGTGAACAGCCTTGCTCAGGTCTTGGCTTGAGAGTCATCACAGCTTCCTTGGCTGAGTCAGTCCATCTCCTGTTGGGTCTTCCTCTTTGCCTTCAACTTTTCCCAGCGTGATTGTCTTTCCCAGGGACTCTTGTCTCCTCATAATGTGGCCATAAAGTACAATAGCCTCAGTTTAGTCATTTTAGCTTCTAGGGAGACAAGTAGGGTAATAAATACCATCTCATGGGGGGGAACCCCAGCCGGAGACCCAAACCCACATCCCTGTTCAGTCACGAAGTATACTCCAAAGCAACTAATTCTCTGGGGCTGGGCTGGCCTTTAGGCAAAGGGCAGCAAGATGGCCAATAATTTTTGCATGCAACCAGTTTGGATTTCCCGCTTCATTCGTCAAAATGCTTTGGTCCTGGCCCTGTCATGATCTCCCATCCTGTCTGAAAAAGGCAGCTTGGGGGGAGAAATGAGATAACATAGTCTGTAAACCATGCGGGGTCCTTTGGATAGGCTAGGAAAGCAATGCAAATGTTAGTAGCACACAGAGCTTGAGACCCACAAAGATGCAGAATGTTGGATTTTGCAGATTCCCCCTTTGAGCATGTGAGGGATTGTCAGTATTTCCAAGGTGGGGAGGGGCAATGTTGAGAAGAGCCCTGCTGGGTCAGAACAACCCTGTTTCTGACAGTGGCCAAGCAGACATTTTTGGAAGCTCACAAGCAGAACATGAAGGCGTACATCTTCCACTCCACAGCAAGTTAGTGCTCAGGGCCAAACTGCCTCTGAACATGGAGGTTCCAGTGAGCCACCATGGCTCATAGCTGTTGATAGGCTGACGCTCCATGAATTGGAAGAGGAACATGTTGGGATTGGTAGGAGGAATAAGAAGACAGGTACCCATATTGTGCCTCCCCCCCCCCACTATCAAGTCTCAGCCGACTTCTGGCAACCTCCTGGGGTTTACAAGGTGGTTTGCCATTGCCTGTCCCTGCCTGGCAACCATTGACTTCCTCAGTGGTCTCCCATCCAAATACTAACCAGAACTGACCCTGCTGATGAAATCAGACTAGCCTGGACCTTCCAAGTCAGGGCTCTTCCCCCTTTCAGGGGATAAAAGCAGCTTGGGGGGGTGGGTAGGCTTTTTCCATTGCAGAAATGTCACAGGATAGAGAATTAGCCCCCCGCCCTTTTCTCCAGCACCATGGCCCAAATCCATATCAGGGATCCTGCATCCAAATGACACACATGGAGCTCCATCATCATGTATATGATGATGGAAAGGGGAGGTTCACATAGGTTCCGCTCAGCTGAGAGGGTCAGGGAAACCCTGCTTGGAAATAATTTGGGGTTACAAAAAAGATGATGGGGGGGGTGGAAATGCTGTCCAGATATGAATGAGTAGCAACACTGTCTTGGCGCACTGAGATTGCAGCTTCGGTGTGCAAAACTCAAAGAAAAGGATAATTCAATGCACGCAAGTCCACCCTACACAACCAGACCGGGGGGGGGTGGGGAGATGGCACACATGCATCATCAGTAGCAGGAGAGATGTGAGCAAGCTAATTCAGCGCTGCTGCTTTCTGGTCCCTGTTTTCAGGATTACATCATGCTAAAGTAATCAATCCCTCCCCCTCCAGAGACTGTGGAGACTCTGCAATGTTTTAAATACATTTTGAAATGGCAAAGTGAGGACAGGGCATTTTTTTAAAGGAGGAACTAAACCCAAACAAAATAATTTCCCCCAGGGTTTAAAAAATGAAAAAGGATGAAGAATTTACAGGTCCCAATGCTCATTTTTAAATTCTCTCTGTCTCCGACAGGCACATTCTCTCTTTCATCCAGGGCTCCAGAACTCAGCCTGGCTCCTGTATACATCCCACTCCCGTGACCTGCACACTGTCTTGGCTGCACATCCCAGGGCATCGGAGATTGCAAAATGATGCGGATGCATCCCAAACCAGCAGGTGATGTGTGGGTATTTCCTTAGTGTCATTCCACCCACCCACCCCTGGCCTTGAATCCAGGCAACATATGCAAAGGAAAGTAATGATAAGGCAAGCTCCTTTCACGCCCCCACCCTCAAATACCTGCCTTGTCTCAGACCACAAGAGACCCTGGACCATCTGTGTGACGCTCCATTCCTCCCCGGGCAGCACAGTCAGGCACTGCAGCTTTGCCAGCTGCAACGGGGGATTAAGGAGCAGACTAGAGTCGAGCCAACAGGGCAGAGGAGGAGCACTTGGGCGGGGGTGGAATGAGCCACAATGGGACTCCCTTGGTGAACTAGGATGGGGAATATGGGAGGAGGTGGGGGAAGAAAAGGAAAGACCCCTGCCTTCCGTTTGCTACTCCACAAGGTGAGAGATGTATGGGGTTAATTCAGACTGACTTTTCCTCCCGTTGCAAGGAGAGGCCGCCCACGCCCCCTTCCTCCAGCCGGTAGGGCCCTGACTTGCTATCAGTTACAGCGGTGCCCACTGGGGCTTGCCTTGGAGGCTGCCAAGCCCTGGGCAGACAATACCCACCTGCCCTCACCTCCGTGCAGCTGGCTGGCTCTGTGACTGGGAGGAAGGAGCAGAACTCCTAGGGACCCTGTGCCCTCCAAAGTCTGAGTCAGACCGAGGGGGACGGACCCCTTGCCAAGTCGTGACTCATTCTCACTTGCTGCAAAACCTGATCCCAAGACCAAATCCCACCTGCAACAGATTCTGTGTCACCGAATGAGTGAATGAATGGGGAAAGAGAGCAGGCATCCAATAAGCCAAGTTTGGTTTAAAAAACGAAACCAATGCAAGGGGCATCTAGCGAATAACCAGTGTGAGTCAATGAATCTGCCTCCTTCATTACTTTCTGTTCCAAATGTGATTTCTGGAGCCAGATTTTTTTTTTAAAGGGGGCAGAATCTGCACTTTATAAAGAATAGACATAGGTATGGGGGGGACAATTCTTGGATCTGAAAGGTCACCAAGGTTCCCATTCTGAATCTGGGGGAAGGAGTTCCCCTATTCATCCACACACACACAACCCCCCCCAGCATTCCTGGGTGTCCTTAGTCCTCTGCACATGGATATTCTAAAAAGGAGACATTGGAACTGCATCGGCTGGGGGGATCCCACCTACACCCAAAAAGGATGAATGGAGGCACAGGGGATTCCCTGAAAAGGAGAGGAACACAGGAGCTGGAGGAAATCCCATCTGCCCTCCTCGGAGGTGCAGGGGGGTGACTTGCAATTGGGGGGGCAGCAGAGACCCCCTTGCAGGAGAGATCCAGGAGTTGGTGGTCCGCCCCCCCCCGCCACAATGAACCTGGAGGCAGAGCGGCTCCCATCTGACTGGGGGGGGGGGGGCTTGGAGATTTGGGGTGGGATGGGGGGTTCCCTTCTCCGCATGCCTTGCTTGGCAGCCTCTCCGCCAGGAGGCATCGCCCCCCCTCCTGCTTGTGCCACACACGCCCACCCCGGTCGGAGGGTGACTGGGCGGGGGGGTCCCCCCGGGCCGTGCGCTGCCCCCTCACCTGCACTTGCATGAAGGAGCCCCGGTAGAAGCAGCAGGCGGCCGCCGACAGGGCGCTCCAGAGGCTGCAGCGGTCCGTCATGGCTTCGGCGCCCGGCTCCCTGCCCCAGCCGCAGCAGCAGCGTGCCCGGCTTCGCCGCCGCCGCTACTGCTCCCGGGCTTTAACTTCAGCCGCGGCGGCGGCGGCTTCAGCCCGATTACCTCATCGCGGCTCGGGGGCGGGGCCCGGGCGGGGGAGGGGGAGGGGGAGGGGGAGGGAGCTGAGCCCCCCACACCCGCGCGGATGGGTCCGGCGCACGGAAGCGGCGGCGCGGCGGCCGCGGGGGGGGGGGGGGGGCGCTTTGTCTGGCCCCTTCCTTCCCGGGGTCCTTGGACTGCGCATCCCCCCCTCCCCGCCCCCAGGCGCCCCTCTGACCCGGCCTGCCCTCCCCGATCTGCCCCCGGGCCAGCCGGGCATCCCACGCCCACTTTCTGCCTCCACCGGGTGCCCCCGCCCCCGCAGACCACCCTGCCCCTCCCCAGCCAGGGCCCACCTGGAGGGGGGAAAGCCACCTGGGCGCTCACTCTGCAGGACTGGAATGGTTTGCGGGGGCGGGAACGGGGGAGCAAGCCGGCCCGGGAGCTTAGCGCCATCATTTTGGCCCCATCGCAGGGGGTGCCAAAGGGGACTCTGGGATGGCGCCAGAGTGGTGCTCCAGCATCCCCGTTTCCTTGTTGGGTGGCTGTCAGGCACCATCTTTGGACTGGCCTCCAGGAGCAGCTTACCGACCAACAAGAGCTCTGGAGAGTCAAAATCCCCCAGGCCAGTAGCCAGGATTTTGTGGCTTGTGGGGCAAATTTTTTTCTGGTTGGGTTGACGTTCTCAATAAATAGGAAAATCATTTTTTTTTCCTGCCTTAAGCAAATGTGGCTCTTTCACCACCACCAGTCCACCTGTCCATTTTGACACTGTCAATGTTGCTTCTTCCTCAGAGTCCCCCCCCTGTGTTGTACACAAAGTGCAGATGTTTTTGCTTCCTTTCATTGTATGGAAGAGAAGGGAAGGCATCAGCAAGGACAATGAAGGGACCAAACTGTCCCCTGCCTTTGTCGACTTATCCGAAACCCTGACTTCCCCAGTTAGTCCACAGCTGTTAGCACTGGGTCATCCCAACTCACCTTCTTTAGACTAGGCTGTCCGGTTGTCACCTGTCACCCCAACTGCAACATCTTCATCTGACTGAGGCCTTAGACCCCCAAACCCGTTTTCAGTGCTCAGGGGGCTGTTTTCCACCCAAAGCACTCAAGAGGTGGCTTTGCACCCATTCATGAGCCATTTGGGATCATAGATCAAATGCTGGCTGTGGTACATTTTTCAAATGTCCATAAGCCAATATAGTCCTCACATTAGAGCGAAAACCAATTCAAGCCTCATAATTTGATGCAGAGCTGGGGCAGGTGATGTAATAATAACCCAAGACCTCGAGGCGTGTGCAGAATGCCGTTCTCTCACTGTCAGGGTTCAGTCTGGAGCCAGGGCTCAGGATGAGACCACCGTCTGGGCTCAGTCCTGGCTTACAGGAAGATCAGAGTGCTTTCCTCAAACTGCAGCCAGCTTCACTGACTTAGAAATAGCAGGAAGGGCATTGCAAAATTCAAGAGAGGGGTAAGAGCAGGGCCAGCTCGCCCGCTAGGCGAACTAGGCGCTCGCCTAGGGCGTGCCGGCTGTCAGGTGCGTCAAATGGTGCCCCACGTACCCCTGAAAAGCCCCCCCCACCCTAACCGGGCGCCTGCTACCACCGCCTCCCCACCACCGCTGCCAGTACAGAGCGCCTGGCCAGGGCGCAGGAGGCGGCAGCGGAGCTCGCCCTCCCGCCCTCCCCCTCCCCCCTGGAGGGGGAGGAGGCAGCATGGCGGCTGCCAGCGGGGACTCCCTGCCGCTGCCACCGCCAGTACCGAGCACCTGGGCCGGCTGGGGCGCAGAAGGCAACGGCAGAGCTCACCCACCCGCCCTCGGGTGGCAGCATGGCAGCATCTCCAGGGCCCACTGGGAGGTTGGTATCTGCGCCCACTTAGAGCGCAGAAACACCTCGAGCCGGCCCTGGGTAAGAGGTTGTAGACAACAAAGAATAAGAGACACCACTGTCTCTCCACTGATTCTGTCCTCATCACATTCTGAAATTAATAGTAAACACTCTGGGCTGAGAAGAAAGGAAGAATGAATACAGCTGGCTTATTTATGAGCACACAAGTCACTGGATCACTGATTTGCCATCTTCTCTTCCCAAGGGGCTAGTCCCTGTCATTAGCCTGCTCTGTGAATTTTACAAGTCCTGGCAGGAGAGCCAGTTTGGTGTAGTGGTTAAAATGCGCAGACTCTAATCTGGGAGAACTGGGTTTGATTCCCCACTCCTCCATTTGCACCTGCTGGATGACCCTGGGCAAGCCATAGTTCTGTCAGAGCTATTCTCGAAAAAAAGCAGTTTCTGTCAGAGCTCTCTCAGCCCCGTCTACCTCACAGGGTGTCTGTTGTGGGGAGGGGAAGGGAAAGGAGTTTGTAAGCTGCTCTGAGACTCCCTTGGGTAGTGAAGGGCGGGGTATAAATCCAATCTCCTCTTCTTCTTAGTTCGAGTCTTGCCTTGGCCATGAACTCAGCAGGTAGCTATAAACAAACCATGCTCCCTGAGTGAGTCTCGATGAGACAAAATTCTGGAAGATCCACAAGTGGATCTGTATCATGCGTTTTTCTGATAAGCATCCATTTGGGGGGGGGGAGCAGGGGAAGTTGGTTCAGGGGCATAGTGAAAAAGGCGTGTTCCCCCCCCACACACACACTGCTTCCCCAGCTTCAGATAGAATTGTGGAGTTGCTCTTTGCCCCATTGGGTAACAATACAGATTGTATTTGAAGCAGGGTCAACAAGGAAGGGAGAAGGAGCTACTGGTGCGAGGGTCCCAGTCCATCTTGGCTTCTATTTATCAATGAACAAACATGTTTGGAGTATTTCAGTGTTAAAGCCTTTGCCTCAGCAGTACCGACCTACCTTGCAATGCTGTTGAAGGGACTGTGATAAGATAATGCAAGTGAAGTGCTTGGAACAGAAGAATGGGCTGCAGAAATGCTAAGCCTCATCATTGTTCTGGACCGGGCTCTAATCTTGACATCCCATAATGCCCTAGGGGTGCCTGCAGGGTTAAAATCTCCAGATAACTCAAGCAAGCAAGCCAAGTCTAAAGCTTAGAACAGAAATAAGACAAGTACAATTAGGATACTCCCCCCCAATTTCTTTATTTATTTGAAATGTTTGTGTCCCACCTTTTAACCCAATCAGGACCACCTGGCTAATAACTTAAAAAAAAGATGAAAAAACACATACATTATAATGCCAGCTTAGAACAGATAAAAGGAAGTCCTTCTTCACCCAAAGAGTGATTAACACATGGAATTCACTGCCACAGGAGGTGGTGGCAGCTACAAGCATAGACAGTTTCAAGAGGGAATTAGATAAACATATGGAGCAGAAGTCCATCAGTGGCTGTCAGCCACAAGGTATAGATAGGAACTCTCAGTCTGGGGCAGGTGATGCGCTCTATTCTTGGTGCTGGGGAAGGGCAGCAGTGGGAGGGCTTCTAGTGTCCTGGCCCCACTGCTGGACCTCCTGATGGCACCTGGTATTTTTGCCCACTGTGTGACAGAGTGTTGGACTAGATGGGCCATTGGCCTGATTCAACATTGGCTTCTCTTATGTTCTTATGTTCTTAACCAGAACTGAACTACATGTAAAATACAACCAGAGAGACATCAACTAAAAACATAGGGCAGGGAGGAAAGATTGTTGAGAGAATAAGAGCCCTGCTGGATCAGACCAGTGGTCTTTCTGGCCCAGCATCCTGTCTCACACAGAGGCCAACCAGTTCCTCTGGAGGGCCAACAACAGGCCACAGAGGCCAAGACCTTCCCCTGATGTTGCCTCCTGACTCTGGGATTCAGAGGATTAGTGCTTCTGAATGTGGAGGATAAGAACATCAGAAGAGCCCTGCTGGATCAGGCCAGGGGTCCATCTAGTCCAGCATTCTGTCTCATACAGTGGCCAGCCAGTTCCTCTGGAGGGCCAGCATCAGGGCATAGAGGCTGAGACCTTCCCCTGATGTTGCCTCCTGGCTCTGGGATTCAGAGTTTGACTGCCTTTGAAAGTGGAAGTTCCCTTTAGTCACCATGGCTAGTAGCCACTGACAGACTTATCCTCCATGAATCTATCCAATCCCCTTTTAAATCTCTTTATTCCTGTGGCCGTCACGACATCAGTCAAAAGAAACAAGTCTCTCACTGGCAGACAACAGTGCTAGGAGGCAGCAGGGCTAATAAGCAACCTGTGGGGCAGAGGAGGCATCAGTTTCTAACAGGGAAATGGCATCCCCTACACACTGCTTTTTAAGTGTACACCGATTGGGAGATGCATGATAAGATCTCCACTCTAATGTGTCATCATTTCGCCCTATGAGACTTGGTATGCTCACCCACATAGGTCTGCATTGCACAGCATGCGAAGGGGACATCCCTCCCTTTAAGTCGTCGTCTTCTTTGGCAACAGGCGACAAAAACACTTGTGCCGCTCTGAGTCGGTTGTTCTGGACAGCAGTTTTGCAGTCTTAAAGTTCCCTGCATAATGTCAGGCATTAAACGTAATGCAGGGTTTATCCTAGGCTTGTCCTTGAGCGCTTATATCGATACTGCATAATACATCATGAGCACGCAGCAGTGTACTTTCTAGTTTACCATATTTTGCACATCCCGCGAGCCGGATCATGATCTGCCTGAAGCCTGCCCAATAAATTGTTCTGTTGCTCAAAGAAGGTGCAGTTATTATTGGCGGGGTATGTGTGTCAAGCATGGGCTTGCCAATCTCCAGGTGGGGCCTGGCGATCTCCCTGAGTTACAACTGATCTCCAAATGGCAGAGATCAGCTCCCCTGCAGGAAATGGTTGCTTTGTGGACTGGACTCCATGGCACAAAATCCCCCCTGAGCTTCCTCTCCTCCCCAAGCTCTGCCCCCCCCCTTGGCTCTGCCACGTGGAGTTGGCAACCCTAGCAAGCATCATTCCTCTAGCTGATGTTTTCAAGGAAGGAAATGACATTTTCTGAGTAAGACACTGCAATTGCACCGTGGAACTTCCCAGTGCATTGTAGGGTGGCCAAGTCCAGGTTGGGAAATTCCTGGAGATTTAGGGGCGGAGCCTGGGGAAGATGGAGTTTAGGAATGGGAAGGACCCCAGTGGGGTGCAGTGCCACAGAGCCCGCCCTCCACAGCAGTCACTGTCTCCAAGCAAATGCATCTCTGTAGCCTGGTGCTCATTTGTAATTCCAGGAGGTCTCCTGGCCCCACACGGAAGCTGGCAACCCAAAACTGTGGCCCAGGGGTCAGATCTCCCAGTTTGCTCCTCTGCTGCTTTTAACAGCACCCAGAACTGCCACTTGAGGAGAATGGAGGGGAACTTCACCTTAAGGCCTAACTATCCCTGCTTTCCCTGCCTGGAGATCTAGGGATGGAGCCTGGGGAGGACAGGGGCCTCAGTGGGGTACAAGGCCACAGAGTCCCCTCTCCAAAGCAGCCATTTTCTCCAGGGAACTGATCTCTATAGTCTAGAGATGAGTTGTAATTCTAGGGGATCCCCAGGCCCTACCTGGTGGTTGGCATCCCTAACTCGATGGTATTATACAACATTCAAGTCCCTCCCCTTCCCAAACTCCTCCCTCCTCAGGCTTCACGTCCCAAATCTCAAGGTATTTCCAACCCTGGAGCTGGCAGCCCTGGAGCAAACCCCAGTGCTGCCCACCAGCACCTGAAATGCCGACGGGATAAAATAACAGCAAAGTGGGTGGCAAAAACTGGAAGTGACATCATGATGTCGGGAGGCACTCTAGGATTTATTTAAACATCAAGGTTTTGCAAATCCTAGAGTGCTCCCCCCTATTTCAGTTTTTGACCAAAACTGACATCGTGAGTAGTGTACCCTCTAAGCTGAGTTAGCCTGAGCTAGCTCGCAGTTTTTTAGCCTCCAGCTCACACATTTGTGTCTCAGCTCAGGAAGGATGACTCCAGAGCAAACTAATTTATACAGTAGCCAAATTACTTGCTCACAACTTTAATTCCAGTAGCTCAGAAAGTAGAATTTTTGCTCACAAGACACCACAGTTTAGAGGGAGCACTGATTGTGAGCTGGCGTTATGCTGGTGCACCTGTCTCCAAGTGCTCCCAGGGCGGTCTGGCAACCATACAAGGATACTACACTTGAGAATTTATAGATTAGGGTTGCCACCCTCCAGGTAGGGCCTGGAAATCTCCTGGACCCCTGGGAAAAATGGCTGCTTTAGAAGGTAGACTTTATGGCACTATATCTTGCTGAGATTCCCCCTCCCAACCCCCCAGGTTCCCCCCGCCCAAAAAAAACCCCATGTATTTCCTCATCCAGATCTGGCAACCATAGGAGGATGAGATCTGAAGGTGGTGTGCATGTCTCTGTGTGTGAAATTTCCAGTTTTTAATCTCTTCTCACCCCTCTGCTTTCTCAGAGATTCCCCAGCTTGTTCCCTCTAATAGAAAACTTCATGGTTCACTGCCTATCTGCAGACAAGGCTGAGGTTTCGGGTTTTTTGCATGTGCGGCGGATTGACCTGGCGTGAAGAAAAATATGACTTGCTAATTTTTTAAAAAGAGTCTCCTCCCCACAAAATGCCTAATGATGACCAAACGTGTTCACTGAGGCGCAGAATGTTGGCAGAGAGTTGATCATAAGAAGAAGGGGAAAAAACACACTGGAAAATTGGCCAGCAAGCTTATAATATCTGGGAGAGGGAGATCTGGATGAGGAGTGGAAATTTCTCCGCTGTTTATTGGTCCGTGGTTCCCTCGTGAGGTGCCTGGCTTGTCCCCTTTAGCAACAAACTTGATGGTCTCACGCTGGTCAGTAGGGCAGTGAAACCAGCTCCGCTATTTTCAGGGTCAAGAATCAGCATGCTAGATGGACTTCCCAGGTATGTGGAAAGACATTACATTGTAAATTAAGGAGAAGATCCCTCCGACCCAAACCAGGCTGGTGAGGACTGAGCATGCTCTGGGAGGCATGGAATGCTGAGAACAGTTGAGCATCGCTTAAAGATGGGAAAGTCAGACAGGATTGGGAAACTGGCCTCCACAAGGCCATTTAAGCATCTGAATGATTTAATTTTATTTAGTGGCTCCCTCATGGATCACTGCCTTGATGTGGTGAGGGGACTTGTGTGGTTCGATGAGGCTGTGGGCTATGCCGTGAAGGGCCAACCAGGACAGATAGGCCACAGCAGAGAACTCAGACAAAATGTGATCCACTGGAAAAGGAAATGGCAACCCACTCCAGTATCTTTGCCAAGAAAACCCCATGGACAGTATCAAAAGGCTAAAACTCTGAAGCACGACGGAAGACAGGAGGGCCTGGCATGATGTGGTTCATGGGGTCACGTGTGACTGAACAACAACAACAACATTGGCAGTCCTAGTTGGAGTTTTTAAACTGTGACTTTCAATGGGCTTTTATCATTGTTGTTTTTATTGTGTATTTTAATAATGTTTTATTTATATTGTAAGTTGCCTTCTTCCGCAAGGGAGAAAGGTGGCTAATAGACAGGTTTGCCAGCTCTCGGTTGGGAAATACCTGGAGATTTGGGGGGGGTGGAGCCAGAGGAGGGTGGGGTTTGGGGAAGGGAAGGACTTCATTGGGGTGTAAGGCCATAGTGTCCACCTTCCAAAGTGGTCATTTTCTCCAGGGAAACTGATCTCTGTCATCTGGAGATCCATGGTGACCCCAGGTCTCCAGCCACCACCTGGAGGTTGGCAACCCTAATAATGGATGTTTTAAATAGATAAATAAATACGTATGAGAAAATTTGGGTCAGGAAGACATTCACAATGGTGCATTCCCACAGCCATTCCATGTGCATGCCCTGGAGATGATGGTGTTGCGCTGGGGGCGATGCTCTGGTACTTACCCCCAAACCGTATGGTTTCCATAGATTTGGGGGGCTGAATGCTAGAGTGTTGCCCTGGTGCAACACCATAACTTCTGGGTTGCACAGAGAGCTGAGTCATTGTGTGGGGATGACGATCGCACCTCCCGTTTGGCTGGCCAGTTTCCTCCCACCAACCAGCTAAGTGTCAGCGGGAAACAGCAGGCATTGCCTGGAGGTTTCCCACCATAACCAGACAAATGGCTCAGCCTGGCAACTGGCAAGAGGGTTGGGGGCAGAGACATGGAGAAGTTCATGGGACATGGGTGACATAGCTATGTCACTTCCAGTAAAACCTGGAAATGACAAAGTGTAGCTCTAGGAATCACTAGAAACTCTATGGTAAAACCATAATGTTTCCAGCCATTCTTAGAGCTAGCCCATGTCACTTCCAGGTTTTGCCCAGAAGAGACATACCGACCTCAGCCACATTGCTTGATGGGTTCAAATCCCCACTTGTGCCATGGAAGTTTGCTGAGTGACCCTGGGCCAGTCACTCACTCTCTCTGCCTAACCTACCTTACAGGCTCATTGTGAAAATAAAGTGGAGGAGAGAAGAATGATGTATGCTGCTTTGAGTTCCCATTGGGGAGAAAGATGAGATATAAATTAATTAAATAAATAAATTGCCGGTGACATCTTTATTTCACTTCCAGCACCAGGAAGTGACATCAACATATTGCTAGAGAGACAAACCGCCAGCGGTAAGTCCCCCCTGCAACCCTAGCTATCAGACAGATTACATGCTATAAGTTTGAGGGGCCCTGAACCACTTGACATTTGCTAGGGAAGAATTACATGTTTGGATCCAGCTTTGCACAATAATGTCCCTGCAGTTAAAAAGCTAGCCCATCAGGAAGGAGGCTAAGTTCGAGTCCTTTCCTCTGAGAAACAAGAGAGGTTTTGCAAATCCCTCACCCTGCATTCTGAAGTGGTATAGTGAAGAGAGGCTATACCATGTAACATTTATGAACGTGTGGTTTTGGCTTTTAGGATCTACTCACCTCTTCAAACTCCTGATCTCATGCCCTGTCCTCTATGCCCTGGCCTGCAAAGATGACGTGGACAGCAGCCAGAGATGGTTTTTTTCCTGTGATGGCTCCTTGCCTTTGGAATGCCTCCCCCCTTGAGGTATACCTGGTACCTGCTTTGCTTTCTTTTAGGCACCAGGCCAAAACATTTCTTCTTATACTAGGCTTCATCCTTTTTGTTGTGGTTGTTTTATTGTCTGCTTCCAGCCTGAAGGAATGTTTTATGGCTGTTCAGTGCTTTCTTTGCGTTGCTTTTATGTCCTGGCTTTTTAAAAATGGTGTGCCCTGCATTGTTTAGTTGTGTGCTGCCCAGAGCATAAGAACATAAGAAAAGCCCTGCTATATCAGACCAATAGTCCATCTAGGCCCCGGTCACACTGGGGGAAAAGGTGCGGCTAAAGTGCGGCTTTTTTGAGCCGCATCAAAAGAGAAGCGTGGTGGCAGGATCAGACAGATACCCCGAGCCACTGCGCAGTTGCTCCCCAGCATGATCAGATGCCGGGGGGGGGGGGATGCCACAGATTGGTGTGCGAGGCGAGCCTGCTGCACATGCGCACCCACGTGCAGTTCTATAGGGTCTCTGAATGCTGCAGGGAGACGGGCGCGTCGGGCAATCAGACGCTGGCCCATGCTGCGCATCAACTGTTAAGAAGTACCCTTTTGGTGCTACCTTTTTGTGGTGGGTTTTTGGCTGGAAGGGACAGATCGGGGACGGGTGCGCACCGCTCCCCAGATGTTGTGGTATGATCGCGCCTGCTTGATGCGCCCCCGATCCCTCCCTCCCATGGGGCAAATCCTCCAGTGTGACTGGGGCCCTAGTCTAGCATCCTGTCTCACATAGTGGGCAAAATGGCATAGAGGTCGAGGCCTTCCCCTGATGCTGCCTCCTGGGTCTGAGATTCAGAGGATTAGTGCCTCTGAATGTGGAGGTTCTCCTTAGTCACCAGGGCTAATAGCCACTGATAGATTTATCCTCCATGAATCTATCTAATCCTCTTTTAAAGCTTTTTATTCCTGTGGCCATCACTACATCCTCTGGCAGCAAATTCCAGATTTTAATCACTCTCTGTGTAAAATAGTATTTCCTTTTGTCCCTCATGAACTTTCTGCCCATCAGTTTCACTGGATGCCCTTGAGTTCTAGTATTTTGGGAGAGGGAGAAAAATGTCTCTTTGTCGACTCTTTCCACCACACCCCATGAATAATTTTATAAACCTCTATCAAGTCCCCCCTTTGTGGTCTCTTTTCTAAACGGAAAAGTCCCAAACTCTTCTGCCTTTCCTCACAGGGAAGGGGCTCCGAGCCCCTAATTATCTTGGTTGCCCTCCTCTGTACTTTTTCCAGCTCTGCAGGATCCTTTTTGAGATATTGTGACCAGAACCGTACAAATGACGCTGCGGCACCATAGATCTATACAGGGGCAGAGATCTATATCAGGTCTCTGGAGAGGCAGCAGAGTCGGTTTCTAAATAACTAACTAACTAGAGCTTGCAGGGGTAAAAACTTCCCCACTGATAACCATGCAAGGCGCTAAGGCAGTTCACCGCTCCCTGCGGCTTGTTTCTTTTTTTACGCTCTGTCTCCGTGTGTGTTTGCGCAGCCGCTTAAACCTATTCCAAAAGGCCAAAGCCCCCCGCCCCGCCCCCGCGGAGATCGACGCCCCCCTTCTGTCCCTGGGCTCAGCCGTTGTCCTCCCCCACCCCCTCCATTAATTAGAGCCTCTGTTTCCTTTTCCCTTTTAATAAGCCGTTTGCTCCCTGGCCTCCATGACCTCACTCCCCATCGATACCTTGCTAATTTCCCCCCACTGATTTATTTCTTTTAATAGAAACCCGGCCGGGCTGCCCCGTGATCTGTCTCAGAGTTCTCACCACCACCACCCCGCTCCTTTCTGCTGCATGGCACAAAACCTACCCAGGATGCGCCTTGGCGCGCTTGTGCGGGAAAAGTGGAGGAGCAGAAACCTGGCACATGCCTGGAGGAACGCTCGGCGCCTAGTGGTGAAACAGCAAGGCCTGTTGTGGGTGTACGGATGCCAACGCCAGGTGGGGACATTCCTGGAGATTTGGGAGTGGAGCCTGGGGAGGGGAGGGTTTGCAGAGAGAAGAGACCGCAGTTTGGTGTGGTGGTTTAAGAGCCCGGAGTCTAATCTGGGAGAACTCCTCCATGTGCAGCTGCTGGTGTGACCTTGGGTCAGTTACAAGTTCTTTCAGAGCTGTTCTCTCAGGAGCAGTTCTCGCAGAGCTTTCTCAGTCCCAGGGGAAGGGAAAGGAGATTGTAAGCTGCTCTGAGACTCCTTTGGGTAGTGAAGGGTGGTGTATGAATCCAATCTCCTCCCCTGCTCTAGGTAATGTTGGACCCAAGCTGTTTAATCTTCTCCCTGAAATATGCCATGGCCTAGAATTGCAAGCTATTGAGCTGGTCCTTCTAGAGGTCTCTTTGAGATCAGTTTGATCTGTAGCCATTATCAGGTGATCTTACTTAGTGCCCTGCCAAGAAAATCTGGATATTAAGCCTTTATTCAAGGGGCAAGGCATGCTTCTGACCGTTCCCCCATTCCATCCCTGGTTAGGAAACATGCTGGTTCAAAATGAAGCTTCCAGGTAGTTATTTAGGGCACCTTGTAAAAGGTGCATTAACGGCTGGGATCCGTGATGGCAATGATGACACAGTCACCTGATTCACATCAGATGAGATGATAATGAGATCAACAGAAGGCGCTCCTATCAAAGCTGAATACACCTTTCCGCTTATGCTCCTCGGGCAGAATCAGTAGGGGAGAACAAACAGGAATTTCCATTTCTTTTTACTTCCACATGCTGCCTTTGTCAAAGCCTGGTATTGAGGATATGCTTGTTTCTTTTTATGTGCTTTCTGCAGTATCTAGACATGCAATGTAAGTCATTTCTATAGAGAACACAGATGTATGATGCTTATCTGTTCATTCAAAATGTTTGAAAAACGTGCACATTTTGACTTGAAAAATTTGCTGTGAAACAGTAGAAAGGGGCACAACAATAGACTCATTTTTGCAGAAGGGAAGGGAAAAAAATCAAAACGGGGACGTTCTAACTGAACCGGCAAATTCAATGGCATCCCTAGAAATACAGTGCGTGACCCAAACGGGCAAATCCTCTCATCTCCAGCAATGTAAGAAACCCAGGGCCCAGGGCCAGGTCGAGAGCTCTGAAATATCTGGAACCCGATTACATCCATTTAACTATTGTGCCTTGAACGAATGGCTTATAGTAGCTGCTAATGCGTACTGGTATTTCTGCCTCAGTTAATATTTGGAGAGTACTTCATTCCCCAGTGTAATTAATTCAAACAAGTCCTTTGTGTTCCCCAGGAAAGGACATGGCAAGCACAGCTGGGAAAGAGACAGTTCTGCTGAATGACACAGGTGGGACTAAAGATTTTCCAGATTCGGCACACTTTGAAAATATATTTGGTACCTGGTATCCACCAGGGGGACCCAGCTGGATCTCCTAGGAATATTACTGCGAAGATGATCTTAAGGAAAAACGAGCATAGTCACAGCAGCCTCGTCTGCACAATAACAAGGGAAATCTGAATTCTCAATCAAGACCACCCAGGAAAGAAAAACTCTGAAACTTGCATAACTCGTACAAATATTTACTCGCTTTTGGCATGGTGGGCTTCTCCTCCGAGCCACAGGGAGGGCAAGGAATTAAATCCCTGCCCTCCCAATCACAGGAACTCCCACTTCATCCCCCCACACACACCTTTTGAACTTCCATTAAGCATATCTAGTCCACAGGTTTCCCAGCTGATTCTAGCAGCAATATGAAAAAAGAAAAAGGGGGGGGAAGCAGCGGTTTCTAACTGGGAAGATGGCAAGCCCCTCCCCCTCCATGAAAATTTATCGGTAAGTCTGACTACACTAGGCAACCAAGCTTGGTTCTGTCAGGAAAAAGACAGAGGGAGGCCCTTTCCAGGCCTACTTTGGCGTTTGTGGGGAACTCATTGGGGCCAGTCCTGACTAGGGTTGCCAGCTCCAGGTTGGGAAATTCCTGGAGATTTTATGGTAGAATCTATGGAAGCTAGAGTTTGGGAAGGGGAGAGAGGCCTCAGCTGAATAGAATGCCATAGAGTCCACCCTCCAGTGCAGTTATTTTCCCCAGGGGGAGAGAGAGGTCTGTTGTCTGGAGTTCAGATGGGATGCCAGGCAATACCACTGAGTAACAACTACCACTATGAATACTGAAATTACTGATACTAGCACTTTATTATATTTATGGCTAAATGGTTTTAGAATTGTGTGTTTAATTTGTTGTTGTTAATCTTTTTATGAGTATTGTAGTAAAATTTTAGGCTGTTTTATGTAAGCTGGCTTGAGTCGGCCTTGGTCGGGAGGGTGGGGTAGAAATTTAATAAATAAAATTAAGATATAGAGCAGGCGTGGCCAAACTTGCTTAACATAAGAGCCACATCGAATAAACATCAGATGTTTGAGAACAGCAAGACATGAACAAATATTACACGTTTTTACTGGGAAATATGCAGATTTGCTTTTTATTAACATTAAATGAGACTGCCGAAAATAATAACAAAAGCGGTAAAAGCAGATATTGATAATGATATTTATTTGTCCAATGATAATTTGTTTGCTAATGATATTTGGGAGCCTCACAATATGTGTGTAAGAGCCGTATGTGGCTCCCGAGCGACAGTTTGGCCACCCCGATATAGAGGGATTCACTGCAGGTGATAAAATTAGCACAGCAAATATTAAAACATGCTGTGCCTCTACTTTCCTCTTTGCAGAGTAAATAACCCTAGCAGTGGCAGGCAGGTTGTGCAAATGGCAAGGGAGGGAAAGAGTGAACCCTCTCCGTCCATGCCACTGCCCCAGTTCAAATTCCTCCTCTGTCCCCCATTATTTACAGTAGAAAAAGCACAGGAGATCTCTTGCTGAGTCGCCCACTACTGTGTCTACTTTGGCCATGAGAACTGAGCCTGGGAAACAAAGAAGGCAAGAAGGGCTAAATCTCGCGTCTCTCCTTTCCCATCTGGTTGTTCTTTGCTTGGGGCTTTTTAGCTTGGAGAAACAATGGCTGAGGGGTGACATGATCGAGGTTTACAAGATTATGCATGGGGTAGAGCAAGTCAAGAAAGAAGTACTTTTCTCCCTTTCTCAAAATACAAGAACTCGTGGACACTGAATGAAATTGCTGAGCAGTCAGGTTAGAACAGATAAAAGGAAGTTCTTCTTCACCCAAAGAGTGATTAACACATGGAATTCACTGCCACAGGAGGTGGTGGCGGCTACAAGCATGGACGGCTTCAAGAGGGAATTACATAAGCATATGAAGCAGAGGTCCATCAGTGGCTATTAGCCACAAGGTATAGATAGGGACTCTCAGGCTGGGGCAAGTGAAGCTCAGTATTCTTGGTGCTTGGGGGGGTCAACAGTGGGAGGGCTTCTAGTGTCCTGGCCCCACTGGTGGACCTCCTGATGGCACCTGGTATTTTTGGCCACTGTGTGACAGAATGTTGGACTGGAGGAGCCATTGGCCTGATCCAACATTGGCTTCTCTTATGTTCTCTTATGCAGGGCCGGCCCCAGGTGTCTGGGCGCCCTAGGCAGTACAGCCTGGGGCGCCCACCCCACCGGGGATGCCAACCTCCCGGTGGGGCCTGAAGATGGCCCAACGCCTGGGAGAGCCAAGGAAGGGGCGGGCTTAGAAGCCCCCCCCTTCCCTCCCAGGGGCGGCGGTGGTGTGGCTCTCCCGGGTGCCTTGCACTTGCGAGGCACCCAGGAAAGCTGGGGCTGCCGGCGTTGGGCGGCCCGGGGGGCTTTTCGGGGGGGGGGCATTTTGCTGCTCCTGCAGGGCCGGCGCCCTAGGCGAGCGCCTAGCTCGCCTAGTGGGCAAGCCGGCCCTGCTCTTATGTTCTTATATCCCCTTCCAGACTTTCCCTCCAGCCAGATCCCTTCCTGTATCAGAGCCAGGCTGTGAGGAAAATCTTTAAAGCTAGGCTTGACAACTCTGGGCTGGGAAATCCCTGGAGATTTCCGGGTACAGCCTTGGGAGGGCGGGGTTTGGAGAGGGGAGGGACCCCGGCAAGATATAATGCCATACAGTCCACCCTCCCCAAAGGAGCCATTTTATTCAGGGGTGTAATTCTGGGAGACCTCCAGGCCCTACCTGGAAGTTGGCAGCTGTACTATGCAACAGAGCAGAGTGTGGTACAGAAAGGCAGAGGGAAGGGTTTAGTTCCTCTTGCCCACACACTCCATTTCTATTTTTAAAAATCCACCTGCTTTGCTTTGCTTTAGTCATGGACACGAGGCCACTTGCATGTATATTCCTCCTACCACGTCTAGTTTTGGCCCTGAGATGCTTGATTTCTGGAACCTCAGACAGGGATTCTGAGTGCAGAGTTGGGGCAGCACCAATAAATATAAGACAGTTTAAGGAGTAGCATTACAACCGAGCTTAGCAGGATAGGGTTGTTGTTGCCAACCTCCAGCTGGGGCCTGGAGTTCTCCTGGAATGACAATTGAGCTCCAAATGACAGAGATCCAGGGAAACGGCAGCTTCAGAGCACGGACTGTGGTCACAGCCGCACTTGAGTTCCCCCCACTCCACAAGCTCTGCCCTCCCAGGCCTCGCTCCCAAATCCCCAGGGATTTCCCAAGCCAGAGTTGGCCACCCTAGGGAGTCACACTTTAATTAACGCTTAGCCACTAACAGAGATGACTTTCAGAACAGAGTTGACAAATTCGTGGAGGATGGGTCTAGCGTCTCCCCACGTGATCCCAGACGTGAATCACCATCGTTCCATCAAGGTCAGTCTTGTCTACTCAGACTGGTAGCAGGTCTCCAGGCTCTCTGGTCATTGGCATCACCTGCTGCCTGCTCCTTTTAACGGGATTGAACCTGGGGCCTTCCACTGAGCCACAACCCTTCCTCCTCTAGAAGAAGAAGAATGGATTTTCATACCCTGCTTTTCTCTGCCCAAAGGAGTCTCAAAGTGGCTTACAATCGCCTTCCCTTCCTCTCCCCACAACAGGCACCTTGTGAGGCAGGAGGGGCTGAGAGAGTTCTTGGGGAACTGTGACTGGCCCAAGATCACCCAGCAGGCTTTGTGTGGAGGAGGAGTGGGGACACAAACCCGGTTCTCCAGATTAGAGTCTGCCGCTTTTAACCACTACATCATGCCGGTTCTAGATGGAAAACTCATATTCAGAAGAAGGGTATCTCTGAATCTAACATGCCAGGGCCAAATGGAAAGCCCACCCCCTTTGGGCATGTTCCCAGAGGCATCAGTTTCCCCCCAGCACAGCTTTTCTAGTTCTTCTTTCTCCCCAAAACCTTGCCTTTGAGAGACCTGGCACTAAGGTTCGATGGGCTACGGATGGTGCTTCTCTCTTCCCCTGCCGGTTGCCAAATCCCCTTCCTTGAGGGGTTCCAGATGATTTGACAAAAGCAATGAAGCTTCCATGAATGAGGGAGAAAAATGACCCCAGTTTGGGGAGAAGTGAAAAGCCACACCAGAAATATAGCCTTGTGCGATCTGGCCAGCCGCCCCTGGAGCAGAGATGAACGAACATTCCAAATGGGCACATTGGGCCTGAATTCATCCCTGGTGGGCCATCCCACAATCCACTGCAGCTACATCAGGCCAGGGTTAGAGAAGAACTTTTGGCCTGTGGCACAGAAACCCCCTAGAACTGCCGGCATAGACCTGATTAGAATGAATTCAACCTTGGCTGCGCTTTTGCTCTCTTGTTGCTCCAGGGAAATCTATTTTGTTGAACCAGATTTTGCCTGGACAGGAAAGAAATTGGTTCATTTTTGGAATGCATGGGAAGCACTAATAAACAAGAGAAATACTTGTGATTTGGGGTGATAAAAATTCCCATCCAGTTCTTTCTGACATCATTTTTTAAAACACAAAAAACCCTCAGTTTTCTGATGAAGTTCTCATAAGAGAGTTGTAGTCTGTAGATCTGAAGACCCAACTCTACTTCTCAGTTAAGATACCCAGTAGGTTGCGGTAAGTGATCCGTCACATCTCGGTTCATGTTCCTGCCCTTGGGATGTGCCATGCATAGGGTTGCCAGCCTCCAGATGGGGCCTGGAGACCTCCGGGAACCATAAGTCTTCTCCAGAGATCAGTTCCCTTGGAGAAAATGGCTGCTTTGGAGGATGGACTCATCCCCCCCCCCCCCGCCCCGAGCTTCCTCCACTCCCAGACTCTGCCCTCCACAGGCTCCACTCCAACAGGAATTTTTCAATCAGGATTTAGTAGTACCTTTGCCAACCTCTAGGTGGGACCTGGAGATCTCCCAGAATTACAATTGATTTCCATACTACAAAGATCAGTTCCCCTGGAGAAAATGGCTGCTTTGGCGGGTGGACTCTATGGCATTGTACCCTGCCAAGGTCCCTCCCCAAATCCCGCACGCCTCAGGTTCTACCCCCAACTGTCTTGGGATTTCCCAGTCTAGAGCTGTCAACCCTACCAACTCTGTCATTCAGTGCTCTTGAAGATTAAGCAATGGCTTCATGTTGCCCCCAAAGGATGCCCCTAGTTTGGTGTAGTGGTTAAGTGCGCGGACTCTAATCTGGGAGAACCGGGTTTGATTCCTCACTCCTCCACTTGCACTTGCTGGATGACCTTGGGCAAGCCATAGTTCTGGCACAGCTGTTCTTGAAAAAGAGCAGTTTCTGTCAGAGCTCTCTCAGCCCCAGCTCCCTCACAGGGTGTCTGTTGTGGGGAGGGGAAAGGAAAGGAGTTTGTAAGCCGCTCTGAGACTCCTTTGGGGTGTGAAGGGCAGGGTATAAATCCAGTCTCCTCCTCTTCATCATCATCTTTGTTACTGGATTCATAAGTGACACTTCTTATTAGCCCCTGAGTCAAGGGTCTCTATGGCACTCTGAAATGGCGCCCTCTCTTTGGAAATAAGGTGCTTAGAGCCAAACGAGGTATGGGAAATGCCTGTGGGTTGTTTTTTTTTTAAAAAAGGGTTAATCTTTAAATGTTAAAGGTTAAGCAGTCATGGAAGGGCTTGATCTGAAATGGGGAAAACGGTGCACACGGGAAAGGTTAATCCACCCTCCTCATATACCACAGCCCAGAACCAAGTTGAGTCATTCCGTGGCTGCTTTTAGCCATCAGTGAAACTATGGGAGATCCTGACTGGCTCTTCTTACAGACATGGAAGCCTCACACACACAAAGGGTTGCCAGCCTCCAGGTGGGACCTGGAGAGTTCCCGCTTTTACAACTGATCTCCATCTGACAGAGATCAGCTCCCCTGGAGAAAATGTCTGCTTTGAAGGGTGGACTCTATGGCATTGTACCATGCTGATGCCCCTCCCTTCCCCAAACCCCGCCCTCTCCTGGATCCACCCCCAAAGTCTCCAGGTATTTTCCAACCCAGACTCGGCAACCCTACACACACAGTATCCACAGCTCACTCGCACGAACGTCACCAGCTCATCACTACCAAAGGCATGCAACGCGAATTCTTCTTTCATCCTGAACAGGAACCAGAGGCAGAAGGAATAGATGGTGGTTGATAGGCAGGGAGATTCTGGACTGAAAGAATTTGATTGTGACTCATCAGTTTGAAAAGCTTTTTTTTTCCGGGCTGGCTGGCAGGCAGGGGGCAGGACATGGCTTTTCCTAAAGAGCTACAGGAGTTTGGGGAGAGGACGAAGGGGCTTCTTTGGGAGAGACGTGTTCTGACATTTAATGATGGGTGGCACATCCAAAGGAATCTGTCTGTTTCTCACTAACCTGCTCATCTATGAAAGACAGGCCCTGGTTTTGCTCCATTCTGTGAACCAGCTCCTAGATTATTTTTTTCTGGGATAGAATCCGATTTTGCCATGTGTACAACGCTCAGAAAGGTCAGCTCTCGTCACTTCCTCTCTTTTCTAATCCACAAGCTACCCCCACCCACCCCAGCCTCTGGGATTTACCAGCCAGTCCGTGTGATGGGAGTTGGGAGCGGCTGAGGCTGCCTCTCTCAGGCTTGAAAATCTGGGGTTGTGGAACAAAGGAAGGGAAGGACAAAGAGAATGGGAGAGGAGAAGGGGGGGCAGAAGAAAAAAACGGGCCTTCTCTGCACAATGGTCTCCCCCCCCCGGAAATATGACCATGAAAGGAAGAACAAAGAAGCCAGGAGCCAGGTGGGAAATAGTGTGTAATTTAAAGGCCTAAATGGGTCTCTAGTTCCCCCTTTCTCTCTCTTCCCACCTTTCCTGCAAAGCCTTCGGCTTAAGAATATAATGCTGTAATAAAGTTTTAAGTACGTGCAAGGCCATAGCTAGTGATTTCCTTTTGAGTGACACTACCTGGTACAACCCATTTCGCAAGCCTGAAGTAGACGGATCTTTTTTTTCATGCTAGCATCATAATGGTAGCAATGGACAAGGTGGAAACTTTTACCTGCTGATAAAGAACACCTTCATTACAGATGTAATAATATTATCCCTAAATTAATCCTAATCCTTTTTAAGCGCCATGCCACACTCAGTTCTAGCAGCAAGAATGACAAGGATGAAAGAACCTTTAACAAATCTGTGGTGAGCGGGTGGGGGGGGGAATCTTGAGTGGGACAGAGCAGGGTAAGTCGGCGGGGGGGGGGATTTGGAGTATCACAGCTTTCTGGAGAGGGAGAACAGGGGCTGCCAGTGACTATTCTAGTTTCCTTTTTAAAAAACAAACCAGGATCTCATTTTTTTAAAAAAAGCCATCATGTCTCCAATTTAAAAGCCTATTAAAAATTCTTAGGTGAACAGGACAGTGTACACAAGGAGGACCCAGAGGAATTATTTCTAGCACTTTATTAAGTTGTATAATTATGGTTTTAAATTTATGTTTGTTTGGGTTTACTATTTATTGTACTGTTTTACATTGTTGTAAGCCGCCCTGAGTGGGCCTTGTTGGGAGGGCGGGGTAGAAATCTAATAAATAAATAATACATATAATTATGTTAGGTCACATCCTGCCATCCTTTGTGTCTCCCTCCTTCGTAGGCATGACTTCAACTTTCTGGTTTCAGAGTTCAGCCCCAAAATTTTGCATCCCTCATTGGCAAACCAGACCCGTGGCTTTAAAAACAAATTTTCCTGATTCCTTGCACTGGATTTTTTTCTCCCTGTGAAATGGGGGCATTTTTCAGTGTTATTAGTGCATTGATAAACCTTCATGATATGTCTATTATACTTATGGATGGGCTGGGTTGGGACATTAAATCAGCCCCAGATTATGCTCAGTCCACTTTGGCGGGAAAGTAACAGCATTCCATGCACCTTGGCGTTTAGTCAAGATGGAAATGTCTTTGGACAGCGCTGGCTCTTTGGCTTCGAAACAGAGATGAGCATCGCCCCCTAGAGTTGGATTCAACTGGCTTTTGAGCAAGGGAAACCTTTACCTTTTATGCTCAGTTACCTGGCCCCAGTGACTCTGTCATGAGCTAGCCAACCCCAATTGCCTCCCCCCCCCGAAGCATTCCCAGGGCTAATCTGCCCGACGCATGAACACAGGAAACTGTCTTCTTATTGAATCAGACCATCAATCCATCCAGGTCTGTATTGTCTACTCAGGCAGCAGGTCTCCAGGATCTCTCAGCTAGAGGTCTTTCACGTCACCTACTACCTGATCCTTTTAACTGGAGATGCATAAAAAAATGAAATGAGGAACCTTTTTGCTAATCTCTCATCAATTTTCTTCTGCCCACTTTTAATTTCAGATGGTAAGCTCTTTGGGACACCAAGGGCTGGTTAGGAAGTTCTGTAAAATACTGTGTGTATTGATCACTCTAGAAATTGACAATAACATTTCCCGCTCATGGCTTGACTTACATATTTGATTTATTTATTTGAATTACTTCTCTCCTGTCTTTCTCTGTCTGGACCCACAGTGGCTTACAAAAATTAAAAATCAGTAAAAGCAGACAAAATATAGGGAGGATATCCTCCATAGCAGGAGACAGGAGAGAAGCAAGAAGCCAACATTTGGAGGTTTAAGTACAGACTGGCAGCTGGGAGCAAGATGAGCTGATTAGCATTGGTTCAAATCAGACGTGGCAACAGATCACAGTTACAAATTACGGTTAAACTAAGCAAAACTACAATCCCTGGTTTGATGTAAACCGGCAGCTGAACTATTTGCATTCTGATGCTGCAGCTAACGGAGGGTTAATCAAACCACGTTTTTTATAAACCACAGTTTATTGTGATGCCTGACTGCAGGCTGCAATTCTGATGCACAATGTAGCAGGACTGACCTGTAGTAAACTTACTAGCCTAGGCAAAGCCGTTGATAAAAGTTTAATTACCACCGATGTAGGTTCCTAATGAATTGCTGGCAGTACACTGCAAAATCCTGAGAGAGGTTAATAGTTTTCTGTGGGATAAGCAAGGGATTTAAGGAGCTCTGCACCCTTTTCCATGTGACAGCCAGAGGAAGGATGAAATGGGTCCTTCTCCATAGGGAGTCCTGACAATCACAGGGCCAGAATGAATGACCTGAAGTAGAACCCCCCATGCAGTAAGTTGCAGGGTCACACCTATGCCGGCACACCTTTTGTGCGTCCATGCATAAAGGGTGAGTAGAAATGCATCAAGGCGCACATCTTCAGAAAGCCACCTTCACACCCAGGGTGACCAGATAGAAGGGTAATTTCTATAGAGATCCCCCTTCTCACCAGCTGTGGAGACCAGGCAAGCAGCCTCACTGGGAAAGCACATGCGTTTGCATGCAAAAGATCCCAGGTTCAGGCTTTGGCAACTGCAATTCAAACCATTTCAGTTAGCAGAGCTGGGATTGATGTCTCTTGGCCAAGACCATGGAGACCTGATTGCTAAGCAGAGTAGACCATAACCGACTAAGATAGATCAATTCCTCACTACTGTGCAGCTCTCCTCCCTGTTAGGATGAGCTGCAAGGACCAAACATTCCTCCTCACACAACCACTGAAAGGGCCAGATCCTGTGCAGCTTTCTCTCCATCTGGTTACTCATAGAATCATTGAGTTGGAAGGGACCTCCAGGGTCATTTAGTCCAGCTCCCTGCACAATGCAGGAAATTCACAGATACCTCCCCACATACCCCCAGTGAACCCTGCTCCATGCCAGAAGATGGCAAAAAAACCCAAAAAACCCTCCAAGATCCCTGGGTGTGTAAGAAAGGGCCATGAGAACTAAACACTAATGCAGCCCTTCCTGCCCTCCCTCTTATGATCTGCCTAAGTTCACAGAATTCGCATTGCTGTCAGATGGCCATCTAGCCTCTGTTTGAAAACCTCCAAAGAAGGAGAGCCCACCACCTCCCGAGGAAGCCTGTTCCACTGAGGAACGGCTCTAACCGTCAGGAAGTTCTTCCTAATGTTTAGCCAAAAACTCTTCTGCTTTAATTTCAACCCACTGGTTCTGGTTCGACCTTCTGGGGCAACAGAAAACAACTCTGCACCATCCTCTAGATGACAGCCCTTCAAGTACCTGAAGATGGTTATCATATCACCTCTCAGTTGTCTCCTTTCCAGGCTATACATACTGAGCAACTTCAACCTTTCCTCATAGGACTTGGTCTCCAGGCCCCTCACCGTCTCTGTTGCCCTCCTCTGGACACGTTCCAGCTTACATCCTTCTTAAATTGGGGTGCCCAAAACTGAACACAATACTCTGGGTCAGGTCTAAGCATGATCTGGGCACTATACTTCTGTTGATACAGCCCAAAATGGCATTTGCCTTTTTAGCTACCATATCACACTGCTGACTCATGTTCAGTGTATGGTCTGCTAAGACCCCTAGATCCTTTTCACACATACTACTGTCAAGCCGAGTCTCCCCCATCTCATAATCAAGCATGTGATTTTTTCCTACCTAAATGCAGAACTCTTACATTTCTCTCCGTTGAAATCCATTTTATGCTATAGCCCAGTTTTCCAGCCTGTCACGATCGTCCTGTATCCTGCCTCTGTCTTCTACTCAATTTCTTTCCCATGCATCCATTCATATCCCAGTTTTGTCCCCACCAAAGCAACTTACAACAGAATGAAAAAACACCAAGTAAGATCCCTTGTCCCGTAATCACATCTTAACCCAAAGCAGAGGACAGTAGAATTGATTTCTTACCTTAACATATTCACTGCCTGATTCCAGTCCATCCTGGTGCCTGGGGGGGGGAACACAATGCCATTAATGAGCAGGTAGGTAGTAAAGTGTATGTAATAAGGACTCCCCTTTTCCTGCTACCCACTCCAGTCATTCATCCACCAGACGTCAAAGAACCCGGTGGTGGATACTGGTTGGTGCAAACATCCCTTAGACCAGGAGTGTCAAACATGCGGCCCAGGGGACGGAGCAGGCCCCCGGAGGGCTTCTATCAGGCCCGCAGTGGAACTGGCTGTCTTCTGCTTCTTCTTCCAGTTCTGCTGCTGCTGTGTCATCATAGGTTTGCAGCTTACAGATTCACACCTGAACAGCACACTCAAGATTGCAACAGCACAGACATTTTGATGCAATAATTCAGAGCGAGAGGTGTCAGTTATCAGACACTGTCAAATAAACAAAATATTGCAAGACTGCGAATGTTTTAAGCATGTTTTTATTTTAAGTTAAAAAAACCCTTTGTGTTCGTGTCTTTTATAAAGTTTATATCTCAGCTACCTGGCTTTACATTTTATGACACACATGGCACGGTCAAACAAGATCTCATTTATGTCAAATCCGGCCTTCATAACAAATGAGTTTGACATCCCTGCCTTAGATAGCATTCCCATGTACAAATGCAGTTGTTTTAGGTATCAGTACTATTAACTATCTTATCTCATCTTTCCTCCAAGGAGCTCAGGGCAGCGCACATCTTCTTCCTTCCCTGTTTTATCTTCACAGAGAGAGTGATTGGAATAAGGTTTCTTGATGAACGTTATGGCTGAATGGAGGTGGGGGGTTGAACCTGTGTCTCAGAACCCCTAGGCTCACATTTTAATCGCTATCCTACATTGGCTCCTAAACTGAAAGTGATCTGTCTTAAGGATAAATCAATATTTTATAACCCCATAAAATATCCAGTGCAATAATGAATAATGATTCTGAATCAACAAACTTCGTAGGAGAAAAATTCCACAGCCTTCCAACAAAAGCAACGTCTCATATTTAATCTTGACCAGCTAAATGACGAGTTCTGCAGCCCCACCAAAATTAGATCTAGGCCATTTGATCATAATGTCAAACAGAACTGGGTGCTGCTGGAAGATCTGTGAAAGTACGGATCGGAGGACACAGACGGAATACATTGAATGGCAGGGTATTCCGCACATGCTCTCGGACGGATTCTTTATATGTTATAAGACCAGTAGGAAGGACGAAGAGTCCAGTAGCACCTTGCAGACTCACAAAATTCGTGGCAGGGGAGGAGCTTTCGTTAAAAGCTCATACCCTGTCTTCATGAGCAGTGACTCACGAAAGCTCCTTCCCTGCCACAAACTTTGTTAGTTTTTAAGGTGTTCCTGGCCTCTGGCTCTTTCCGACTGCTGCAGGCAGACTAACGTGGCCGCCCATCTTGATGTTTTAAGTCTGACCCTTGATGGGAAGCGCACTTGAACACTTTTGTTTTTATCTTTACTTCATGTATACCCTGCCTTTCTCCCCATCATGGACCCAGAGTGGCCAACACGGTTCTCCTCCCCTCCATTTAATCCTCACAACAACCCTGTGAGGTAGGCTACGCTGAGAGAACATGACTGGCCCGAGGTCACCCAGCGAGCATCCGTGGCAGAGTGGGGACTTGAACCTGGGTCTCCCAGATCTTTGTCTGACAGTCTAACCATTACACCACACTGGCACAAGGATACATATCAAAAGTCATTCCATACAGAGACGCTTTCCTTCAGAAGGCCTCTTGTTGCTGTGGCTACTTGGCTGTTATCAGAGGCTAAATGGAGGACGCATGTTACTCCAGTCCTGCAGGCTTTTTGCTGGCTGCCCACCAGTTCCTGGGCTCAATGTAAAGTGTTGGCTGTCACCTACAAAGATCTTCATGGCCTGACCCCTCATATCTGCAGGACTACCTCTCCCCTATGCTTTGCCATGACAGCTTCACTCAACAGAGCAGGCTCTTTGGCAGGTAAAGGTTTCCCTTGCTTGAAAGCCAGTTGAATCCGATTCTAGGGGGGCAGTGCTCATCTCTGTTTCCAAGCCGAAGAGCCAGCGCTGTCTGAAGATGTTTCCGTGGTCATGTGGCCAGCATGACTGGATGCCGAGGCGCACGGAAACGCTGTTACCTTCCCACCAAAGTGGTACCTCTTTATCTACTTGCAGTTTCTTGCTTTCGAACTGCTAGGCTGGCAGGAGCTGGGGCCAGAGACGGGAGCTTGCTCCGTCACGCGGCACTCGGGTCTTGAACTGCCGAACTACAGACCTTCTGGTCTGCAGCTCAGCATCTTAACCACTGAGCCACCACGGTCCTCCTTTGGCAGGTGCCAACCCACAAATGGACAAAATCAACAGCTGCCCATACATGTGCTTTCCCTCTTGTGGCCCCCACCTTACGGAGCAGCCTGCCTGAGAGAGGTCAGGAGGGCTCCCACTCCCGTGGTTTTCTGCAAATTATGCAAAGCCAAATTATTCAAGAGGGCTTTTCTATAGAAGCAATGGAGCTGCACTGTAATAAAGTTACTGGGATAAATTATCAGGGATTGTGGTCTATACAGCTGTGTATAGCTTGCTGAAACTAGTTTTTGCATCTTTTAATGTGTCACATTAACACTTATGCTTGCCTTCAATTCTGTTTTTAGACTTCTGGTTGGTTCTACCACCCTGACTCTATTTCATCGTTTATTGACTGTCCCATCCTGTAAATTGAATTGCCTCACTCTGTGTAATCCGCCTTGAGTCCAAGTGAGAAAGGCGCATTACAAATAATGTAAAAATAAAATAAACGAATAAATTGTGTTACCCACATTTTCTCCCTGCAGTTCCCTCCCTGCACCACCAGAGGGCTTTTTGATGACCCCCCCCCAAACCAATGATATATATTCCATTCTATCAGTAGTCTATTGATGTGTCAGTTACCAGAAAAAAAATCCTTGGAAAATCCTCCAAGTTATGCAAGGAAGGAATGGCTGCCATGTGGCCTTAGCCAGGGGAAATGGCTGCTGTGCCGGCATGAATCGGAAGTTCTTGACTTTCCCGCCAACACAGCTTTGCTGCGATCTTCCCAAACTTTGCAGCAATGCATGTTCAGGAAACATCAGAGAAAAGCTGGGGAAACCTTGGGAGGGGGCATGAATTTCATACCCTTCATTTATATCTTGCCTTTCTCCCCAGTGGAGACCCAAAGTGACTTACATCATTCTCCTCTCTTCCATTTTATCCGTATGATCCTGGGAAGGAGGTTAGGCTGAGACTGCACTGTTTTCTACTGAGGACATTTTGGCTCTGATTAATTGGTTGTACTGTTACTTTCTGAACCAGAATCAGAAGGCACACAACAGTAACAGCATTTACCACCTATGCATATGCACTGGACACATGACTTAATCCTAAAAGGCCTCATAAACATTCCTGTCATGTGTCTATTAATTTTGTTGTGGAACATTCCTTTTTGGTCCAGTGCTGACATATTCTTTGCCATTTCTGTGTAACATGTGCCTATTTGTACCTCAAACTGGTTGACCTCTGAAGAAGGCCTGATTGGGCTGAAGCGTGTTACAATACCTGGTCTTTGTGTGCATGTCCTTTGTATTTTGTAACGAGGCTTTCACTGAGCCCTTAAATGTTCTTTAACTTTTTTCAAAATAAATACATGTATTTTTACTTATTATAAGTATATATGAATCTTTAACTATGAGTCCTCTACTAGGTTTCTTTCTTACCTTTTCGGTTCTTGATTCAATTTTATTGGGTTAAGTTCCCCCTCTTCCCATGTCTGTTAGGTTGAAACTAGCCCAAGGTCACCCAGCTGCCTTCCAGGGCAGAGTGGGGATTAAAATGCATGACAATGTTGTGGGGAAATTACTCATATCCCACCTGTTTTGAACCGGGGGCTACCCCAAACAGAAAAGGTCTAGAAGATCACAAACTCTCCAAGTTTTTGTAGCGTGAACTTTTTTGTGCATTTCTAGCCCACCTTTCTTCTGTCGTGAAGCTTAAGGCTGTATACCTATGGGGTTCCCAGGAGTTTTCCTTTCCAGGCACTGACCCCTGCAGACCTACTGAGTTTCAGCACATTGGCTGAAGCACATGTGTCTTCAAACATATTCTGGGATCCATTGAATGATGCTTTAGGTACTTCTGTAATTTTTGTTGCCTACCTTGAGGAATTTGAACTGGCTGCGGTTCACACAGAGCTGTTGGGAACATCTATGCTCCAAAGTGTGATTTGTTCATTTATTCCTTCACCTTATAAGTTGAGCAGTGTTCCCTCTAAGCTGAGTTAGTGTGAGCTAGCTCACAGGTTTTTTAGCCTCTGGCTCACACATTTTTGTCTTAGCTCAGAAAGGATGGTTCCGGAGCAAACTAATTTATGCAGCAGTCAAATCACTTGCTCACGACTTTAATGGCAGTAGCCCACAAAGTAGAATTTTTGCTCACAGGACTCCACAGCTCAGAGGGAACATTGAAGTTGAGTAACATCTCTTAGCACACAGAGCAAGGTGGGCTATGGAGACACATATCTGGAGCTTGAGGGTGGAAGAAGGACCATAATTCAGTGACAGAACATGTGGTTTCCATGTATAATTTCACACACAGGCCCAATTCACAGCTAAAAAGGATGTCAGCAAGCCAGATCTCTGCCTGGGACCTCTGCACCATTGCTACCTCTTGGAACAATACAGCAATAGGCCAGAAGGACCAATGGGCTGATGCAGGCTAAGGCCGCATGGCACAGCTCAGTGACAGGGCACATATGGATCACACACAGAGTTGCCAACCTCCAGGTGATGGCTGGAGACCTCCAGCTATTACAACCGATCTCCAGGTGACAGCTATCAGTTCACCTGGAGAAAATGGCTGCTTTGGAAGTTGAACTCTACGGCATGATGCCCCAAACCCCACCCTCCTCAGGCCCCACCCCCAAAATCTCCAGGTAATTCCCAGCCCCGAGCTGGCAAATCTAACTGCACAGAAAGCCTCCATTTCAGTCTCCTGATGAATCACCTTCACTTCAAAGATCTTAGGAAGGGTCTGGGGAAAGGCCTTTCTCTGGAGAGCCACTGCTAATCAGAGAGGTCAAGATATGAGCTTTCATGAGTCATTGCTCAGTTCTTCAGATACTTCTTCAGAACGGGTAATTCTGGACCCTAATATATGACAGCTTTATACAGTATACCTTGCTCAAGGACCAAGATTCAGTCCCCCAGCATCACCTATTAAAGGATACCATTCAGCAGGTATTGGGAAAGGCCTTTCTCTGTCCAGAAGATGGGAGAGGGTTAGGACTCATATGACCTCCTGCCCCAGCATCTGGACACCGGCCCCATCTCTTGTCTCTCTTAACTCTTTTCTCAGCACTATCATATTCAGTGCATTGTACATGTGTCCTTCTGTGCTGAAACTGGAAGATGTGCACCAGTGAGGCAATGTGCCTTTTGGCCTACCTTGGAAGCCTATACTACAGGCATCCCCAGCTTTTCTGACCCTGTGGGCACCTTTGGAATTCTGACACAGGGCTGTGGGCACAATCACAAAATGGCTGCTGCAGGAGGACCACAAAATGTCAGGGAGTGAAGTTATACTCAGCTCTAATAATACCAATTCCACATTTCAGACAAAAGCTCTGTCTTAACACAGTGCCTTTTAAGCTGCACGCAGCCAGTCAGTGAAGACCTGCTGGGCAAATGCCCCACCTAGCCCCTCCTCCCACTTCCTAAAAGCACTTGGCGGGCACCAAGAAAGGTTTCAGCAGGTGCCATGGTTCCCAAGGGCACCACATTGGGGAGTCCTGATTTTGTAGGACAAAAATAGGGGATGAAGAAATATAATGAAGAAAGACTGACTCCCTCCATCTCTTATCTAGGTGGTGGCGAATATTTCCTTGATGCCACATTTAAAAACATACTGCGCACGTATGTCAATCAGTTGCCTACAGTCTGTTTAAAATGGCGGGGAGGGTCATGAGGTTAGGACTGGGGGCTTTGAGGAGAAGGAGGAAGGGGAGACCCTGGCAGATGGAAACAGTCTGAATCCACAAACCTGTTTTGTAAGTAAGTTTTGGGACTGAGAGCCTATTTCTTAATCATCCTTACTGAAAAATACTTGTCCTCAGCCCTGTAATTAGAGTTGCCACCTCTGGGTTGGGAAATTCCTGGAGATTTGGGGGTGAGGGCAGAATTTGGGAGGAGGAGGAGGTTCCGTGGGGTATAATGCCATAGAGTCCACCCTCCAAAACAGCCATTTTCTCCAGAGGAACTGATCTCTGTGGCCCGGAGATCAGTGGTAATTCTGGGAGATCCCAGTCCTCGCTTGGAGGTTGACAAGTCCAGCTGTAACCAGCTTTCCATATCAGCTGTGGCGGCAACCTTTTCAAACTGAATCAGGACCATTTGCAGGGGAAACTTACTGAGACTGTTCAGTTCCCAAAGAATGTGGCAGGGGAGGATTTCCCCCCCAAAAACGGAAGAAATGGCCATTCCTTGGACCCCCCCTCCCCCTTTAAGTACCTTGCCATGTTCACAGTCATTAGGGGGACTTTGGCTGGCTAGAAACTGACCTAAAAACAAGCTCCCATTCTTCAAACGGAATCTGTCATGTTACGGATTAGTTCCAGTTTGTTCTTTAAAAAAACAAAACAAAACAAAACACAAACGCGCTCTTAATTTGGGCCAAAGCAGTGCTCCAAGTAGGGCAATTCACTCCTTGCCTGAAAAAGCTTTGGTTGTTCGAGTTAAGGAAGGATTTGAGGGAGGGGAAAGGGGAGATCGAGTTGGCTGGATGAAGCTCTTGGCTTGGATGGGTGACTGGCTTTGACCTGCTAAAACGCTGTGAGAACAATCACATTGCCGTGAGAAATTCCCGGAGCTGCTTACCTCCTGCCAAGTGCCTGATCTCTCCAGAAGTTGGTCTGAATGTCACTAAGAGGATTGGAGAGGAATTAAGGCTGTTTCTCACAGGAATTTGCCTCAGAAACCCAGCTCCGAATCGAACACTGGGGTTGGATTAACCTACGCATCGTGGTGCTGGCAAGTTCAGGCAAGGTCACGGCCGCCATTTTGTAAGCCCTGAGGTAGAGGAGGTGAGTGGAGAGTGTTATGTCCTGACTGGTGAACCGACTGTATTCTTTTCTATGTTAAGCTTAAAGTCAGGACAGGATTGTAAGCCTCGACAATCCTATTGGTTGTTGTAAACCTGCACTATTTGTATCCAATCACAACTGTATAAATAGTTATGGAGGGAACAAACCTCATTGGTCTTTATCCCTCTAATGTTATTGGCTGTTAACTTATGAAGGGGCGTGGTTTTGTTAGCCCGCACTGTTTAAAAAGGGAGCGGTGCTCCACTGTTTTGTGTGTGTTGTCTGATCGTCTTGTTGAGTTGAATAAAACTGAAATCACTGTTGAAATCACTCTCTTTGTTAAGTCTCATAGTTAACAGAGAGATTTCTTCCATGAAATCCTCTGTGACAGGGAAAATATCTTCTTCTTCTTTTTTGTAAAACTCTCTTAAAAAAGAGAGAATTTTATTCTTTTTATAAGAAAAGGGAAGGGTAGATAGATGGAGAAAGAGAAAGATGGAGTGAATTTTTTTTCTGTTAGTGAGGGTTAGTTTAGGTTAATAACCAATACCAATTTTGGCATCCATCATGGTTAGAAGATCTTCTTTTCAACTATTGCAAAGTCCAAAGTCACTCTGTTAATGCAGTTAGTAAAGTCCATTGGGGTTAGTAATTAAACAGCTCCTTCCAGATGCTACACGAACAGTTCTCAAAGTATCTTCTTTTTAATTTTCTTCCAGTTATGGATTGAGTCCATTTTAACTTTGAAGTCTTCCGTTCCATCACCACTTTCCCCTGGGCTGCTGTCTTCTTCACTTATCCCAATTTTGAATGCTGCATCCTCCTCCCTGCTGGCGTGTCTCTTCAGAAGTTTCCGTATTTTGAAGATGAAATCCGTCTTCTTTCTTTTCTCTTTTTCCTTAAACTTCTGGCCTTCAAGCTTCCAGGGCTCCATAAACTCTTCAGATGAAATTAGATCTCCAGTTTGTCGCCTATTATGCTCGACATCCCCTTCTACTGGCAGAGTATTTTCTTTTATAAAAGCGGAATAGGCTTTGGGAGCCTTATCCACCTCTTCTTTTAACTTTATCGCTTCACTGCCAGTTAGGGGTGCCAAGACATTAGTCAAGGTAAATCCGAGATCTTCTTTCTCTTCTTCTTTAACGCCCTGGAAACCTAGAATCAGATTCGATTTCTGTTCGATCTCCATCATCTTTCTAGTTGTTTCCGATATCTGTTTCTGTCGACTGATGAGAACACTTTCCATTTTGAACAGAGTTTCGTTGATTTTCTGCAATTGTTCCAGCAGGGGGCACAGCATCTCCTTTTCCTGTTGATTGACAGCAAGCTCTTGGGGGGGGCTGTCTGGACCGGAAGTCCCTCCTCTCTTCTCTTCCGGTGTCTGCAGGACTTTTTCCATTATCGACATTTTGTTTTTTGTTTACTTTTTAAAAGTTCGTGCCGCATCCCCCAGGAAGCTAAGATGATCGCAGTCTTCCATGCAACCCCAACGGTACTTTCACCAACACTTTGTTTTCTCTCTGCCCCCTTCGCGCTCCCTTTATAGATCTTGCTTCTCAAAGGGGGTGGGAACTCCTCCCTCCTCCCAACGCTTATACGCATGCAGGGGGCTCCGATTTACGCTTCAAAATAGATCTTCAACTCACGATTCGATGCTACTTCTTCTTTTTATGTTAAACCATGGCGCTGTCTTCACTCCTGGAAATCGGTGGCACCGCTAAGTCCCATTACGGGCACGCCGCAGCGGGGCCGATTGGGGCGGGGAGAAAGCCTCAATTTCCCGGCTGTCTGCCGGCAAAGAGGCTACTCCCCAAGCGCCCCCGGTTCGGAGCCTTTGCCTAAGGCTCACTAGGGTCTTTTGCACATGCGAAGACCTCCCCTAACTGCGCGTGGGCTAACCGCCTCCGGGAGCGTCCCGAGAAGCGGCCGCCATTCGCGACGCCGAAACCGAAACCCCCAGGGAAAATGTCTTCTGAGATGGCAGAGTAGGTGTCAAAATATCATCTTGGCTCTTACAGTTACTAGGCGAAGTTATTTCATTCAGGTTGCCATAAGGCCTGGAGAAAAGCTGTCCTGCCACTTTACTAGAAGCTTAATTGCCCCTTCCCAGTGACCTGTTCTGGAGAATACTGTTTGGGCACTGCTGCTTCCTGAGGTATCTATATCCACCTGACATGAGGCACGGGTTTTTCTATTATTGTATACTGTGCCATCTACTGTAGCGGTTTAGTGTGCGGACTCTAATCTGGGAGAGCCGAGTTCAATTCCCCACGCCTCCACTTGCAGCTGCTGGATGACCTTGGGCAAGCCATAGTTCTGACAAGAGCTGTCCTTGAAAGAGCAGTTCTTGAAAGAGCTCTCTCAGCCCCACCTACCTCACAGGGTGTCTGTTGTGGGGAGAGGAAGGAGTTTGTAAGCCGCTCTGAGACTCCAAGGGAAGGATAGGGTATAAATCCAATCTCCCCCTCCTCCTACTTCTCTTTTATTGCTTTGTGGATTTTATGTTGTAAGCCACCCTGAGCCCACTCGCGGGGTACGGCGGGGTACAAATTAAACAAATAAATTATTATTACCATTATTATTATTATTGTTGTTGTTATTAGTATTATTTACCAGGTGATACTATTCACCTCTGTGCCATGAAAAGCTTCAGCTGCCACCCCCTGCCACACATCAAGTAGCTATGCAAGGGACAGGACTATTTACTCCAGGCCTATTTGGCAGCTCTAGTTTTATCACTGGAGCCTAATGGCTCAAAGATGTTCAGTGGTTGTTGGGAGCCAGTCGTGAGGGGCTCCGTCTACCTTGCCTGGGTGGAGGTTGGGAACGGAGTTCTGGTTGCACCTGTGGGGCAGCTGAGGGTTTGTCAGTTTGTGCTCTAACACAGGGATCCCCAGCGTGGTGCCCATGGGCACGACGGCGCCCACTGATGCCTTTCCTGGTGCCCGCGAAGTGTTTTTAGAAAGTGGGAGGGGCCTGTTGGCGCTGGGAGAGTTAGATCCCCTCCCCTCCCCCTAGACTTGCCAGGTCCCCTTTGGTCACTGGAGGGGGATGGGAGGGTTAGGGTTGCCAGATCCAGGCTGGGAAGTTTCTGGAGAGTTGGGGATGGAACCTGGGAGGACAGGGACCTTAGTGGGGCACAGTGCCTTAGAGTCCACCCTCCAAAGTGTCCATTTTCTCCAGGGCAACTGATCTCTATAGTCTGGAGATGAGCTGTAATTCCAGGGAATCCCCAGGTCCCACCTGGAGGCTGGCATCCCTAGCTCCCTCAGTACTGTGCCGCCAATGAGAATCAGATACCCGTGTCAGCTGCATTTTCTTTTTTCAAAAGTTAGGAATCTTCCCGTGTCTCGGCTGGTTTGGCCTTCCTCACGGAGGTTGTTATTTTCCCCCCAGTGTCCCCCGGGAACAGCAAGGAAGTTGGGAACGCATGGAGGTGTATGCACACGTTTCCTCTGTGCCTTCCTCCCCGGCTCAGCCCACCCATCTGTTTCCCGGCAATGATCCTGAATGGCAGAAACACGAAGGAACAGCTTGAGGGACGGAAATGAGTGGCTGATGAAGAAGGCCAAATATAACTCAACAGGATCTCGGGGTCAGGAACCAGATGAGGCCTCCACCCTCAGAGAAGGTTTGTCCGGGAAATGACTGGCCTCCGTCTGTGACACCTTGAACCAAGGGACGGACAAGTGTTCCCTAGTTTTGTTTCGTCTCACATTTTTGTCCGACAGTTTCGGTTCTCTGCTTTTCACTGTTGGTTATGAAGATTTGTTTATCTTGTGCACTCACTCATGAGATTGCGTAGATGGAATTGGAGGGGGCAGCCCATTTGCAGGTATGAAACAGGCTCACAGGGATGTAGGGTTGCCAGGTCTGGGTCGGAAAACACCTGGAGACTTTGGGGGTGGATCCAGGAGAGGGTGGGGTTTGGGAGAGGGGAGGGGCCTCTGCATGGTGCAATGCCGGAGAGTCCACCCTTCAAAGCAGCCATTTTCTCCAAGGGAGCTGATCTCTGTCAGCTGGAGATCAATTGTAAAAGTGGGAGATCTTCAGGCCTCACCTGGAGGCTGGCAACCCTACAAGGATGATACTTGGGCCCTGCTAGCAAATTGAGTGATTGCCCCTGCTGAATAGGGACAGCTGGAGTTTCTGAAGCTGTTGACCAGCCGCGCTTTGAATATGATATTCCTGTTAAGATTGTACCAAAGCCAGTTTGCGGGGAAAACAGGGTGAGGCAGGGGGAAACTCAGAAAGTAGATGGGTGCACTAACTGCTTCTTCCTGCTTCTGATTAAAGGGGCTGTTGAAAGACGGGAAGGAAAGGAAGGCGGGAAGCTCAAGTACCCCACCAGATAGGGATGTCAGGCTCCAGGTGGGACCTGAGGATCCCCCAGAATTACAGCTCACCTCGGGAGACTACAGAGGTCAGTTCCCATGGAGAAAGGGGATGCTTTGGAAGGTGGACTCCATGTCACTGTAAGGCCCACTCTGCATCTAGCATACGAAACCCACGCTGGAACAGAAATTCCCCTCTATATGGCATGCCACTTTCACTTTAATGGATTGTTGGATTTTATGGCAGTGTCCAGACTGCATGCCTGCTTTCACTTCGTTTGATCTCTTGGTCTTACGGTAGCTGTCTGCATAGATTTCTGGCCGTTTTATGGCCATTCAGGGGTGGCTCTGCAGTCAGTATGGCATTGGCCCTGCGTATCTGGATGTGGTTTTGAGCTGCCTCTTTTTCTGTTCCAATGTGGGTTTGGTCAAACAATGGAGCAAATGCTAGATGCAGAATGGGCCCGTCCCACTGAGGTCCCTGACCTCCCCAGGCTCCATCCCCGAGTCCCCAGAAATTTCTCTCTCTGGAGCTGGGTAGTCCTACCCCCTGCTATCCCTGCTGGTGGCCAGAGGGAACCGGGCAACCCTCACCCTGGGTGAGCCTGCCTTCGAAGGTGAGGAGCCCACTTCCTGACTGGAGCCCCCCCAAGGGCAAATTTTGGCACACAGAGATCCTGAAATTAGACCATCTGTTCCCTGCAACTTTACAGAACCTGGGCAACGCTGTGTAAAACTGTGCTTTAAAATCAAACATGCTGTGCCCTGTAAATGAGGCAGATTAATTTCATTTGCATATATTTCCCTTTTTTGGCATAATTGGTTGCTCTTTTGCTTGTTAATGGGGAGGAACAACTCAACCTTTCATGGCCTTGGTGTGTTTTCTTTTTGGGTTTCTTTATGCCCTGCTTTTCTCCCTGCTTGCAACATTCACTCCCCTCCTGCACCTTAAATCCACAACAACAGCCCCACGAGGTTGCATAGCCTGAGAGAGATGATAGGCCCAAAGTCACCCAGCAAGCTTCCATGGCAGAGAGGGGATTCAAACCTGGGTGGGTCCCCTAGATTTGATACTCTAACCACGACACACTGCCGGCTCTCCATTTTCAGCAGTTTTTCCAGACATCATCCAAATGCTTTCTTGGCGGCCTTCAGGGCCAGTGACATACACGTCTAAAAAGACAATTTATTTGATTCTTATGATTTCACGCCGGATACCATTTTCTGTGGTTTTGTATTGCATCTAAGGAGCATATACAGCCTGAAGACCTAAACGATATCTCTGTTTAAGGAACAAGAACACTCTGTAAGAATTGGAAACTTTTGCAAAAGCGGCTTTAGAAGTTAGGCTGACATTGGAGATGTCCCTGACCATCAAAGATGCATGGGAAGCTAGAAAGCCAGACTGGCTCAGACGGGTTGGGTGGCAACCATTACATCTGTGTGTTTAAATATTAAGCAGAGCACTGTCTCTCTTTCTTAAGAGGACAATATTGGTTGGTTTTATGATGACTATAGCAATACCTCCACTTAGGAGCGTACACGTCTTATCTTCTTAATGCCACAGAGTGTATTTCTGGCTTCTTAAAATATATAGGTATGTATCTAATTTAAAAAATCCAATGTTTAAGCAGGTTATAGAACTGTACTTTGCAACAACCCAGTGTAACACCTGGCTTACAAACTGGCAAATGGCAGGCTTTGGGGTGCTATCTTGCACAACATGGACCCCTCTCTCTGATTTCCAGATTAGAGGCAAAGGTGGATGTAAGGAAATCATTGGTGTGGGGAGTCACTGGGAGGCCTAGTGCAGGGGGATTGAAGCCAGGACAATAGCTACTAGGGATGCCAGCCTCCAGGTGGGACCTGGAGACCCTCCGGAATTACAGCTCATCTCCAGAGTAGAGATCATTTCCCCTGGAGAAAATGGATGCTTTGGAGGGTGGACTTTCTGACAATGTGTCCCACTAAGGTTCCTGTCCTCGCCAGGCTCCAGCCCCAAATCTCCAGGAGTTTCCCAGCGTGGATCTGGCAACCCTGTCTCCATCCCCCACTGGTGACCACGGTGGACCTAGCAACCCTACTATAACAGCACTTGGATGCAAGTCCCCACATCTCTGGAGTTGGGGCTGTTCTCAAAAAGAAACCCCGGGCACGTCTGTTGACTCTTGATTGGATAAGCCATGGGGCATGTGTAGTGTTACCAATCTCCAGGTGGGGCCTGGAGGTCTCCCAGAATTACAACAGATCTTCAGACCACAGAAATCAATTTGAGTGCGGAAAACAGTCGCTTCAGAGGTTGAATCCTATGGCATCACACCCATGCTGAGGTCCTTCCCCTCCTCAAACCCAGCCTTCCCCAGGCTCCACCCCCAAATCTCCAGGAAATTTCCAGCTTGGAGCTGGCAACCTCGGCATGTGATGCTTTCCACCACTGGGCAACCTTCCTGCACCTTATTCAGGGTTGGTGGTGGGTTGCTTGAGCAAACAGAGGAATATTGCTTAAAACAGGAAGAGTTTGAAATCTCAATAAACCAACACACCTGTTGTCCCCACACCTTGAATCCAGGTAGGGTTACCAGCTCTGAGCTGGGAAATTCCTAGTGATTTGAGGGCGGAGGCTGGGGAGGCAAGAGTTTTAGGGAGGGAGCTCAACAAGGATGGGAGGCCATAGAGCCCACCCGCTGCGTGCTGTTTTCTCCAGGGGATGTTGGGAACCTGATCTCTGCAGCTGGAATATACAAGGTCTATATCAGGGGTGTCGAACTCATTTGTTATGAGGGCCGGTTCTGACATAAACGAGACCTTGTTGGGCCGGGCCAGGTGTGTCATCAAATGTAATGCCAGGTAGCGGAGATATAAACTTTATAAAGGACACAAACACAAAGGTTTGGGGTTTTTTTACTTAAAACATTAGCTCTGTAAGCCGCAAACCTACTTTTGATTTATTGACAATCACCACAGAAATGTCATGCTCAGAGTTCTGAGTCTAGGACCCAGGGGAAAACATGAAATGGCTGAGTGATAAAGAGAGTCTGGCGAAGCAAGCTATGATGCAGCAGCAGCAGAACTGGAAGCAGGAGATGGCCAGTTCCCCTGAGGGCCTGATGGAAGCCCTCCGGGGGCCTCATCCGGCCCCCAGGCCGCATGTTTGACACTCCGGTCTATATAGTGTACCCATATGAAAAGAATCAGAAGATCATTCTACGGGGGGACAGCCGAAGGACTGCTAGTTAGTATAGCTAGATTAGGGACCTCCCACAATTTCAAATTATGTCCTTCATGTCTTCTGATTGGCTCTTTGGAGACTTCCTGCTTCAACTGAGCTCCCCCTTCCTTCCTGTCTCTCACAGCAGTTAGTCAGTTAGTTAAGCCTCTCTTTCTCTCTCCTGTGTTCCATTGGAGTTTGTTCTTCCTTAATAAACCGAGTTATTTTCCTTAAACAGTTGGTGCTCCGTTCCTTTGCATATTTAAACTCTGTCAACATTGGCAACCCTGCCCAACAAGCAGAACCGTCTTGTATTACTCTTCTTAAGCTCTACATTCAGTACCAGGCAAGGAATTCAAGTCAGCATTTTCATATCAACCTCCATTTCAAAGAAAGAAAGCAACCTTTGAGCCCTCATGGCTGTGATGACAGGCTTGAAAGAATACAGAAGACATTCTAAAATTTCAAAAGCTAGAGTCAGGGTTAGGCTGTCCACTGAATCTCTGCAGGAGTTCTGTCCTTGCCTACTTCCATCCAGTCTCCTCCATTTGGAGCAAGTAATTATACCTTTCTCTCATGCAAGATTGCAGACTTAACTTGTTCTCTATGGGAGCGGCTCGTTGTGTCTCTTCATGAGTCCACGTTCTAACTTTCCTGCCTCGCCTGCTTCCAACTAGCCTCCTCCAGTGTTCCCTCTAAGCTGAGTTAGTGTGAGCCAGCTCACAGTTTTTTAGCCCCCGGCTCACCCATTTTTGTCTTAGCTCAGGAAGGATGGCTCCAGAGCAAACTAATTTATGCAGTGGCCAAATCGCTGGCTCACAATTTTAACGCCAGTAGCTGAAAAAGTAGAATTTTTGCTCACAAGACTCCACAGCTTAGAGGGAACATTGGCCTCTGGGAGCTTGTCTTTGTATGTCCTACTTCAAGTACTGCAGAGTACACGGGATGGGTCTGGAGTCCCCACCCTGTGTAAGAATCAGACGTGAGTTGTCAGTAGGGTTAGGCGGTTCCTGGAGATTTGTGGGTGGAGCCTGAAGAGGGCAGGGTTTGGGAAGCAGAGGAACCTGAGCGAGGTATAATGCTGTGGAGTCCGCTCTCCAAAGCAGCCATTTCCTCCCGGTGAACTGATCTCTGTTGTCTGGAGATCAATTGTAATTCCAGGACATCTCCAGGTCACACACACAGGCTGACAACCAGTGTTCCCTCTAAGCTGTGCACATGTGCAGTTGCTTGTTAACACAGGAGGCCCCGCTCAGCAGCCATCTGGAGTCACGCAGGGTCTTGCGCTGCCTGTTGTCTGTTTTAAGATTACAGCAGTTATATTCTGCTCAGGATGTGAACTGCTCCACTCAGTGGAGGGGGGGGGATTTGAGGTTCCATTGTATAGCAGCCCTAAATGACATTTCTCCAGGTCTTAACTTGGCTGGAGCGGGGGACTTTGGGGGGCGTTCCAGGGGTGGGGGTGGGTGCCGCACAGGGGACACTCTGGTAATTGGGCAAACTCTTGTTTTGTTTGGCCTCAAAACCATAGAGTTTGCCCAAATACTAGAGTGTCCCCATGTGACATCCCCGGCATGATGACATGACTTCTGGGTGATGTCATTGTGTCGAGGACATCACGTGGCGATGTCCCTGTTTGGGGGTGAAGCTTCCCCAGCTGGCCAGTGGCGGGCTGAAGCCCTGAAAATAGGGGGTTTTCTTCAGCACTGCTGGGGGAATGGCAACCCTGCCTCAGCTCCTGTGCATGCAGTGCCCAATTCAGATGAAGACCATGGAACACAAGGAGAAGGTGCTTCAGACTTCCACCTGGTGCCATTTGCCTGACCTGAAGTGGTCCTGGATGCGCTGTTTGGTCCAGCGATACCGTCACCCCATAGCAAGGGCAGAATAAAAATGTGATCAAATTGCTACTTGGCCCAGTGTCACACAGGGCTGTGGGATTGGGGTGGGTGGGGTGGTTAACACTGCACACCCGTGCGATGTGACTTCTGGGAACCAGGCACACCAAAGCCGGCGTGTAATGCCTCTGCAAAATGATCCTGGACATGGCCCTAACACTTGTCATCAAAGGCAGCGATTTTCACATGATTCCAAGTGGGCCAACCATGCCAAAGACGGGCCTTCTAAAACCCCACACTTGGAGTCTTCTCTTTCGGATACCAGCCAGCTGTTGGCTTAGAGGAATAGTTTCACACGGCTGTGGAGGGATTGGAAGACAGCGGCTGGTGTTTGGGGGGGGGGGGGCTGTGAGAAAAATTCTAGGGGAGGAGGAGGGGAGGCCTTCCCGACAGGAAACAAGGAGCCTGAGAGCAACTGAGGGAAGGAATTCCAGCGGGGTCGCAAAGAGCCGCTCCGGCTCCCTGGAAAGCCAAGAGGCCCCTCGGCCTGCCCGCGGCAACAGCTCCCCGTCCGGAGCCAACGAAACACCCCCACCCCGGCCTTCCACTCGGCTGCCGCAAGGGAAGAATGAAAATACTATAAATAACCCCTCGTCTCCTAACTGCAAGCAGATGTCTTTGGCTGTGACTTCATCCCGAGAAGAGGCCAGCTTGCAGTGATACGCAGGGAGCCGTGCGAATGAATGGCTTGTGGGATTCTTGAATGAGGCTCAACATTCTTTGAGCCGGTCAAAGTGCCTGGGAGAAATTCCAGCGCTCCCCCTTTGGAACCTGGCCTCTTCGCCGCCTGTGGGAGCGCCAGCAAAAGCCGGCACGGCACCTGGCCTTTTCCAGGCTCCAGATGGTGCCGCACTGGGCTGCCTCGTGGTTCGGAGGGCTCTCCCAGAGTCGAGGGCTGCTGGCGAGGCGGTCAGGCTGAAGCGCGGCAGCCGGGTGCCAACGTGCTGAGCACCTAGGGTGGCCACCTCCGTGTTGAGAATAGGTGGTGGGAAATAGGAAATCGTGTGGGAAGGGGATACAAGGAAAACTCAGGGCGTCCCACAAGTCTTTGCAGGTTCCCCACCTTGCAACTTGGGCCAGAGTTTTCCTGGAAAGAGGCTGCCAGGGACAGAGAAGGAGGGAAAGCTGAAGACTAGGGGGCAGATATAGGTGGTCTGGCTGGTGGGTGAGAAGGAGAGAAGGAAGCAGGAAAAAAGGAGAGGCTATGGTAGCTTTCTGGGAAGGGAAAGAGAAAATAGTGGAAGAGGAGGGAAATGAGATGTCCCCTGCAAGTCTTGAAGACCATGGAACACAAAGAGAAAGTGCTTCAGACTTCCACCTGGTGCCATTTGCCTGACCTGAAGTGGTCCCGGATGTGCTGTTTGGTCCGGCGATACTGTCACCCCATAGCAAGGGCAGAATAAAAATGTATACTTCTACTGCTTTTCTTCATTCCTCAAAGCAGTTTACAATAAAATAAGCAAATTAAAGGTGACTTATTAAACCTGACTTATTAACACATTAACACGATTTAATGCCATTAAAACCAAGTCAAGAAAAGCCCGGCTAAAACAATACGGCCTTTCACTGCTGCCTAAATTGGATGAGAGAAAAGGACAGCCCTTAATCAACACAACAACAAGGATTAAATCTCCAGGTCAAATCAGAACAGATCTAGCCAAGTCAACGGCCCAGTAAACGGAAGGCTGGAAAAGGAGCATTTCAGAGACTATAGCCCTGTTTGTCAAGGCCAATGTGGACCTCTTAAAAGCCGAATGAGATGCCTAGTCCACCAGGTTTGTTAGTTATTTATTCAAAAGATTCCTCTCCTTCCTCCCTATTAAAATGTCCAAGCTGGCTGACAATCCTGAGCTAAAGTACAAGAAACATATCCGGCTCCTTGAGCTCCTTATTCAGGAGGATATTTGTATGCTGGTAGAGCTTCCTGTCTGCCACCTAAAAAGCGTGCTTCTCTGAAATGGCAGTGTTTTTCTAGAAAGACTCCGTTTTAAGCAGGAAGCTGGACCCTAGCCTGCCTATGCATCTACTTGTGAGTAAGTGCCGCGGTTACTGTTTTTCCAGGTATTTCTGTGTTAGAGAAGTGGGTAAGAACTGCATAGCTGTTGAGCTTAAAAACTCATCGCCTAGAAATGCCCTGGTCAGTTTAGGTTAAATGGAATTGTTGATCTTTCTTGTTTCACAGTGCATCGGGATAAATGGAGGTGACAAACTGGAAGAGTATTTTTTGAAAGTTGCTGGAGAAATTATCGGTGGTAATGATCCTGCAACCATGGAAGAAGACTTTTCTGTATGAGTTCTGAGCTGGGGGGCAGTGTTTATATTGTTCTGAAGAGTCATGTCAGTTCAGAGTATCGTCCTCTACCTATATTGGGGGGGGGGGCTGAGTTTTTAAAATGGGGTGTTTATTAACAGGTTCTTAGTTGTGTTGGCTGTTTGGGGAGGGAGGGTATAGTTTGGAAAGAAAAAAATAAGGGGAGCACAGTAGTCCCATTTGCTACCCCATCAACTTTTGAAGCAAGAGCAGAATGGTCTGTGGTAGAATAAAAGAATTTGGCAGGCAGAAAAGAACCTTCTGCAATATATAGTAATACAATGGGGCACCCAAAGTCTTGATGAGAGGAGATAATAAGGACACAAAAAAGTACCTATTTTAAGGTGGAAATGTTGGAGGGCAAGAAGAAGAAGAGGAAGAAGAAGAAGAGGAAGAGGAAGAGATTGGATTTATATCCCACCCTTCACTACCCAAGGGCGGCTTACAAACTCCTTTCCCTTCCCCTCCCCACAACAGACGCCCTGTGAGGTAGGTGGGGCTGAGAGAGCGCTGACAGAAACGGCTCTTTTTCAAGAACAGCTGTGCCAGAACTATGGCTTGCCCAAGGTCATCCAGCAGGTGCAAGTGGGGAATCAAACCGAGTTCTCCCAGATTAGAGTCTGCGCACTTAACCACTACACCAAACTGACTGTTCTTGACTGGCTAGAAGCCCTGAATCAGTTGCATTAATGGCCCCTTAAAGGCCCCTTTGCAAACTGCTTACCAAACCTCTGCCATGATTGGGACCAAAATACTAATATATGGATTTTCTGAGTAATGTCTGAAAGGAGCCTGATGCAGCTCCTTTTGAAGAGAAAGCTATTCTTCTTCTCAATATTTCCTAAATCTGATTTAAAAGCTCTGACCTGGATAGTCCAGGCCAGCTGGATCGCATCAGCCATCAAAAGCTGAGCAGGGTCAACTCTGGCAAGACCTTGGATAGGAGACCTCTTTGGAACCCCAGCAGTCAGGAGGGCAGGGGCAGGCTTTATTCGGCCACCTCTCTGAATATCCTCCGGGCCCCCAGTAGGGGTCAGTCATCAGAATATCAGTCTCCTGGGGCTCTTTTTATAGCAGGAACTCCTTTGCATATTAGGCGACGCACCCCTAATGTAGCCAATCCCCCAAGAGCTTACAGTAGCCACTGTCAGAAGAGGTCTGTAAGCTCTTGGAGGATTGGCTACATTAGGGGTGTGTCGCCTAATATGCAAAGGAGTTCCTGCTACAGAAAGAGCCCTGATTAGGAATCTCTAGTTGACAGAGATCAGTTCACCTGGAGAAAATGGCAGCTTTGGAAGGCGGGCTCTATGGCATTATATCCCCACTGAAGTCCCTCCACCTCCCCAAACCCCGCCCTCCTCAGGCTCCACCCCCAAAATCTCCAGGTAGTTCCCAACTCAGAGCGGGCAACCTTAGTGCCACCCGAGATGACGTTATCACCATGTCCCTAGGAATATTCGACCAGTGCAGCGAATAGAGTGAGTGAGCAGAGCAGAGGTCCCCAACTTTTTTGGGCCTGCGGGCAGCTCTGGAATTCTGGCACAGCATGGTGGGCACAGCTACAAAATGGCTACTGCAGGAGGAGGAGCCAGCCATACAATGGCTGCTGAAGCTTACGTTCTGTTTCACAGTGAAGATCCTCGTGCTGAGGTGGCAGCTGTGGCCAATGCTTTTTTAAAATCTGCAGAGCCAATCAAATCCGCAATGTCCAATCAGAAGACTTGCTGGCCAAAAGCCCCGCCCAGCCCGGCTCACTTTCTAGTCACACCTGGGTGCCAGGTAGGGTTGTCAGCCTCCAGATGGTGGCTGGAGATCTCCTGGGACTACAACAGGCAACAGAGATCAGTTCACCTGAAGAAAATGGCCACTTTGGAAAGCAAGACTCTATGCCATTATGCCCCATTGAAGTCTCTTTCCCCCCCAGACACTGCTGCCCTCAGGCTCCATCCCCCAAATTTCAAGGTATTTCCCAACCTGAAGCTGGCAACCCTAGTGCCAGGAAAAAGGTCAGTGGGCACCATCATGCCCCTGGGCACCAGGCTGGAGAACCCTGAAGTAGAAACTTCCTTTCTCCAGGCCCGTAGCCAGGATTTTGTAATTCAGGGGGCCTTTAAATAAGTAGGGGGCACTGACGTCACAAAATAATAATAAAAAATCCCAAAACTCACTTTTGTGGCATTCACACTTGGCTTGCCTACATGGGGAAACAAGCCACACTTGGGGAAGGGGCGGTGGTGAGGAGTTCTCCAGGTGGCCCAGAGAGGTTGGGAGTCCTCTGAGAGGCCCAGAGAGCCGGGGGGGCCTGGAGGCTGGGTGGAAGTCAGGGGGCCTTGGCAGGAAGTCAGGGGGCCAGGCCCCGAAATGCCCCGCTGTAGCTACGGGCCTGCCTTTCTCCCTGCTGTGGTAGTTTCGTATTGGCATGGATTTTTAAAAAAAATCTGGAGAGGCATTCAAGGGTGATCTTCAGTTTGAAGTTCTGCCATCCATTTTACCACCTCAACATTCCCACCTCTTGGATATAGATCAAGATGGGTAGCCAGCCATGTTAGTCTGTCTGTAGCAGCAGAAAAGAGCAAGACTCCAGGAGCACCTGAAAGACTCACAAAACTGGTGGCAGAACAAATGTAGAGTCCAGTTGGGCACCTTTAAGACCAACAAAGGTTTATTGAAGGTATGAGCTTTCGTGAGCAAGGCACACTTTTTCAAATACACTGGAATGGCAGATGAGGTTCTAAACTTAGAGACAGGGACTTAACAGCAAATTAACATGTAACATACCCTGGTGGCAGGAGATGAGCTTTTGTGAGTCAGCGCTCACTTCTTCAAATACAGCTAGAATGTGAGTCCATCTGTCCTTATAATTGGAGAGTAGAGGGATTTCAGATGCCAATGGCAATAGCAGACGTGATTGGATTAGGTGTGCTATGCAGAGATAGGTGGCATATCACATCTAATCCAATCACGTCTGCTATTGTCATTCACCTGCTATTGTCATTCGGCATCTGAAATCACTCTACTCTCCAATTATAAGGACAGATGGACCCACGTTCTAGCTGTTATCTGAAGAAGTGAGCGGTGACTCACAAAAGCTCATTTCCTGCCACAAATATTGCTAGCCTTTCAGGTGCTACTGGACTCTTGCTCTTTCTACCGCCTCTTGCATGCATGAGTCAGATTATAAAGGGGGATTTCCCATTCTGCATTCACTGCTGCTGTGAATACAGTGACTTTTGTATTGGCAATGGAGCATCCATGTGGGACTTTGACACTCACTTTCCTCTGCTGCATACCATTTTCCTTGCGTCCCCCTTCCACCCTGCTGTACCAGACAGATCTTTAAAGAAAAAAATAATGGCAATCACTATAGCACTGCTTTCACTGCCACTTGTAAAGGGGCCTGAATTTTGGCCTCTGCTTTCCGAGGCAAACAGGATATTGTAGGTTTCAAACGTCGCTTCTGCTCAGCTTCCCTCCCTTGCTCTTTCAACAGTCTCCTCTCTGCTCTCTCTGCCTATCTCCTGATCACAACCAGTCTCTTTCCTCTGACTCACACACTTGTGCTTTTTCTTTTTTTCCTTTTGAAAGTCCACAGTACATTCCGTGCTTCTTCAGCCAGGCAGCCGTTGGTGGAAGGAAACCCCAAACGGCTTAGAGATGAAAGAGGGTCAGTTCTCCCAGAGACGTTGCTCTGTTCCTTTTCAAATCCTACAGATCTGGGACTGAGAGGAAAAGTCTCTTCTTGGGGAGACGGGTTGCCACACTGAAGGAAAAGCAAGTGAGGAAAGGGACTGGCAGACACAAGAAATGCAGAATCGGCAAGTGTGGTGTAGTGGTCAGATTTGAGCTAAGCCTGGGGACAGCCAGGATTGAATTCTACAAAGCTCAGTAGATGACCTTGGCCCCCTTATGATCTCTCAGCCTGAGCTACTTTGCAGGGTTGTCATGTGGATACAACATGGGAAGAGAGGACTTCTTGCGCTTCCCTGAGGTCCTGTAGTATTATAATGAAAAGGAAGGGTGTATATGGAAGAAAAAGAGTCTGATAGAAGAAGGGTGAGAAAGAAAGGGAGAGAGAGAGAAGCCACAGGGGACAAAAGGGGACCAAAGCAACTTCTTCTAGTAAAGATTTCCCAGTGCTAGTCAGTTAAAAAAAGAGAGAGAGTTATATTCAGGACAGTCTGGTGTGAACAAAACTATGCTAAGACTGTGTCCATCACATAATGGGTGTCCGGATGAAGGTGCAAAGGCAAGGTGTGCTGAATTGCTGCATTAGATGGTCCCAACCCTCCTGCTCTGCAGCCAATTTCCAGTGGGCTAGCAAGATCACTGTGCAAGCCACGGCTTCACTAGACCCCTGCAGGGTTGTCAGCTCTGGGCTGAGAAATGCATGGAGATTTGGGGATGGGTTTTGGGGAGGGACCTCAGTGGAGGATAACACCATAGACTTCCAATGCACCCATTCCTCTAGGCCAGGGGAACTGGTCTCTATGGTCTGGAGATCAGTTGTAATTCTGAGAAATCTCCAGTGCCCCACCTGGGGACTGGCAACCCTGCCCCCGAGATGTTTGGCAGTACCTCTGGAGATCTCTTCCATATACACCCTCCCTTTTCAGTATATTGCCACAGTGACTAGGGGAAGCTGCTGTGAGGACACAACCGTAGCAAAACCACTTTATTTATTTATTTATTTAAAACACCTCTTTCACGGTTGTGTCGTCCTTGTTGCTGTGCCTCCCATTACTGGTTCAGAGGGTTCTGCCATGTTGGTCTGCAGTAGAACACTTAGATGCGGGTCCAGCAGTGCCTTAGGGGCCAACAAGATTTCCAGGGGAGAGCTTTTGAGAATCAAAGCTCCCTTTGTCAGATACAAGCTCATATTCTAAACAGTACCGGTTGAACGAGAGGTGATTGAACTGCTAGCGCTTGGACTGTACTGTGCACACCCACACACCCCAGCCATTTGGAATAGGGAAGAAATGTGTGTGTGTGCGTGCCTGGGTTTGGTCAATATTTCCCCCCCATTTTTGCACTGCAACTTCCCTACTGTGACCATCACCACAAGCCATTTCCCTCCACTGGTTTCCCACGTGTTTGCACTTTCTATGTCAGGGAACCCTGTTTTGTTTTGTTTTGCCTCGTGGCTTGCAATTCCAGAGCGAGTCTCTCATAGACACACCAACTGGAATAGGTAGATTATAACGCCGGCCTATCTTACGTGACTGTTGAAAAGATGTCTGTCTCACTCCCTTTGGTGTAATGTTAAGTCTTCTGCATTTGGTGAGAAAGATGATGCCTGTTTGTGCCTGGGCAAGTTTCTTCACAAGGTTGATGGATTTCCATTCTGTCTGGCTAAATGGGGTGCCTTCCATGGAGACAGGTCAAGATGGGCAGCCGTGTTAGTCTGTGGGTCGCAGTAGAAAAGGGCAAGAGTCCAGGAACATCTGAAAGATGAACAAAATTTGTGGCAGGGAAGGAGCTTTCCTGAAGAAGTGAGCCGTGACTCACGAAAGCTCCTGCCCTTGCCACATATTTTGTTAGTCTTTAAGGTGCTCCTGGACTCTGGCTCTTTTCTACTACGACCAACAGACTAACACGGTTACCCATCTTGAGCTATCTAGCTAGCTATCATTTATCACCTGTCTGTCTGTCTGTCTGTCAATCTATCTATCTAATCTCTCTGTCTCTGTGCTACACATTGTATATGGTAACCAGGGCTATTTTTGGCAGGAACGCACAGGAACGGAGTTCCGGCTGGCTCCCAAGTTGGCCACACCCAGCAGGAACTCATTAGCATAACAGGCCACACCCAGCAGCAGAAACTCACTAGGATTGGCTACATGGGGGTGTGTGGCCTAACATGCAAAGGAGTTCCTGCTCCAAAAAAAGCCCTGGGTTTTGACAACAAACAAGGTAAACAGAATAAGAAGCAAAAGGTGGGTGTGGCTGGATGACCACACTTCTGGTAACATAGGGTGTGGCCTAATATGCTAATAAGCTGTGCTGTTATGGGTGTGGCCTAATATGCTAATGAGTTCCTGCTGGGCTTTTTCTACAAAAAAAGCCCTGACGGTAACACTGCACCGTCTCCAAGACAAGGCAAAAGATGCTTTAAATATTATCGTTGCCTAGGGCCAAGGGTCAGGTTAGCATGGTGGTGTTTTAAATTCTTCATGTTTAGGGGAAGGCCTCTACACCTTATCTGTTGGCCATCCAGAGGAACCTGTTGGCCACTGTGTGAGACAGGATGCTGGACTGGATGGACCGGCCTGATCCAGCAGGGCTCTTCTTAGGTTCTTATTTATATTCTGTCTTTTTTCCAACACGGAACCTGAGACAGTTTACGTGGACTCTCCAGGAGGTCTCGTTTCCAGGCATTGACTGGATCCAGCCTGGTTTAGCTTCAACCAGGTGGTTACATCATGTATCTTCTGCACCAGCATGGTATAGTAGTTGTCAGACTAGGATTTGGGAGACCCAGGTTTGAACCCACACTCTGCCATGGAAGCTGGCTGAGTGACGTGGAGCCAGTCACTTTCTCTCAGTTTAGCCTACCTCTCAGGGTTGTTGTGAGGATAAAAACGGAGGAGGGGAGACTGACGCACACCACCCTGAGCTCCTTACAGGGAAAGAAGGATAAGAATGCACTGAAGAAAATAAATAAAACCATAGCTTGGGCACTTACAAACCCAGAGATTCCTTAATTAGAAGGGTGGTAATGAATAGCAAGCTTCCCTAACAGACATATTTTCTGACATTACCCATCTTTCTCTGCAATCCATATCCAATCAGCAGGGTAGAGCAACAAATTCCCAAGTGCTGTCTGGTCCGGTGCTAACTGGGAGCTTGAGAAGACTTCTAGGGAAAAGGACTAAAAGAGCTAACCCCCCCCCCCTAAAAACTTCACGGGGTCAAGCAAAGCTCCCATGCAAGTATTTGTGCCAATTCCTACATGGAACCAAAGATCATTAACGCAGATGGATTCCTTGCAGGAGTCCTCTTTAATTACACGGGCAAGGAACTAGGGTCAACCCACATCACTACTAATTTGGTCTGCTGAGAGCTAAACAAAAACTACCCCTGGGCTTCTGCAGCTGGAACGCCAGATATATAATTTGGGCCTTAAAAACAACTGTGTGGCAGGGAAGGGGCATGATATGGATCAGGGCCACGGCCTGGGGGGAAAGGTAAGGCTTAACTGTTCCACCTCTACACTGTTTTCCCTAGGGATGCCAGCTTCCAGGTGGGGCCTGGAAATCTCCCAGAATTACAGCTTATATCCAGACTACAGAGATCAGTTCCCCTGGAGGAAATGGCTGCTTCGGAAGGTCGGCTCTGTGGCCTTGTACCCCACCGAGGCCCCCGTCCTCCCCAGGCTCCACCCCTAGAACTCCAAGAGTTTCCCAACCCTACTGCTGTCCCCAGCCAGTGGCCAGGGGGGACCGGGCAACCCTGATTAAAATGTTGCTTTAACTTTACGCCCGCCCCGTGAAAAAGACAGGTTCCTTTATTGTGCCCATCCTCTTTTGGGAAACATCTGGCTGACAACATGGAAGGAAGTGTCAACCCTGGCTCCCCAGGTCTGCGCCCCCAATCTATATCCCCTCTCCCCGTGGCTGCTTTTTTTAGGGACGAAGGACACCCCTGGAGTTCCATGCACATAACCCCCCATTATGTGCCATTCTGGCGCTTGATCGACACACTCATGTATATCACCTAGCTCTTTCCTCGACACTTGAAAGCTCACAGAAGAAAGTGTGTGCCGTCTCCATGGAACAATAGTGGGCCTCCATCCATCCAAAACTTAGTTGTGACTCAGGGCTGGCTGGCTCCAGATTCCGGTGGCTACGGGGCAAGATGGCCTCCGTTTCCCACACTAAAGCACCTCGCCTCCTCCTCCTCCCTCCACCACCTTGCGTGTCTGCCCTCATTTATGCACAGAGAAAACAGTTGCTGCTTAGTGCCAACATTGCCACTGGCTGGCCCTTCTTCTAGGAGCACAAACAGCAACTGATGCCACTCAGAGATGCAGTGGGCAAGAAAACTGGAGCCCCTGTTTCCTCTCCTTGCTGTTATCCTTGCTTGAATGACTGGGCTTGGAAGGGGCCCGTTTACCCTCGGTGGGTCCGATTAGGCCCCTTCCACACAGTGCAAGAGGGCGTGCAATGGAAGCAGTTGCTGCTGTGCCGTAGCTAGTGGCATGGGTGGGCTCCTCCCAAGATGCCCCCCCCACTGCACAGTAATGCCCACCCCGGGCCATGCAGAAGCAGCAACTTCTAATTTCAACTAATGCAAGTCTTGCTGCTGTCTGTGGGACGTTCTCAAGAATAACTGTGGCTGGATTGGGGCCTCTGCCTTTTCATTGTCACTGGCTTAAATGGGAAGTTCTATTGGCAGGGATTAATCTGGGAAAGGCTCACCCATGCATGCCATCAACAAATTAGTGAATCTTGTTTGAGATCCATTTCAGTACCTTCAGAAGGACTAACTCAACTGCGTGTCTACATCAGTGTTCCCTCTAAACTGAATTAGTGTGAGCTAGCTCACAGTTTTTTAGCCTCTAGCTCACAGATTTTGGTCTTAGCTCAGGAAGGAGGGCTCCAGAGCAAACTGATTTATGCAGTAACCAAATCGCTTGCTCACAGCTTTGATGCCAGTAGCTCACAAAGTAGGATTTTTGCTCACAAGACTCCACAGCTTAGAGGGAACATTGTTCCCTACTCCTCCACTTGCAGCTGCTGGATGACCTTGGGCAAGCTATAGTTCTGACAACAGCTGTCCTTGAAAGGGCAGTTCTGGAAAGAGCCCTCTCAGCCCCACCTACCTCACAGAGTGTCTGTTGTGGGGAGGATTTTGAAGGATGTGTAGCCCATCCAGGCAAAATAACATCTGTGTCACAGGCCGAGCTGATCTGCTGGGGTTGCCAACCTCCAGGTGGGGCTGGGAGATCCTCCTGGAGTCACAACTGCTCTCCAGACTATACAGATCGGTTCCCCTGGAGAAAATGGCTGCACTGGAGGGTGGGCTCTATGGTATTATAATCTGATCTCCCCACCCCAAACCCTGGCCTCCCCCAGGCTCCACCCCCCCCAATCTCCAGGAATCTCCCAAGCTGGAGTTGGCAACCTTTCCAGCCAGGGGTACATCTCAGATGGACACACATATCCCTCTTGCACGACATGGTAGCCCAGGGTGGGGCTGGGTGGGGTTGGGCAGGGGTCCTCAAACTACGGCCCGCGGGCCACATGCGGCCCGCGGAGGACACTTATGCGGCCCGCCAAGTGTTTTGCCGCCCCCCCAAAGCCCCCCCCGCCTCTTTCTTCCTCCAGCAGCCCTGGGCTGCAAGAGCGCCCAGGAGCTGAGGAGGAGGAAGGGCGAGCAGGCTGGTCGTGGGGGAGGGGGCGAACGCGGCGGCGGGGCAGCAGGCTGGTGGGGGGGGGGAGCAGGAGTCTTTTTGGGGGGGAGCGCACAGGAGCAGCTCCGGGAGCTCAGGAGCCAGGCCCCGCCCCCAGCCGGCGTCCCGGGGAGTCTTTCAGGCAGCCGCATGTCAATTTCAGCTCCATTATATCCTATGGGCCATTGAAGTCAATGGTGAAAACATAGGGTATATTCTGGGGGCTGGAGGAGGGGTTTGAGGGAGAGGCTCCAAACTCACAGGGTAGCTGATGGAGCCTCTCCCCAAGATACCCACCAAGTTTCAAGAACATTGGACCAGGGGTCCAATTCTATGGGCCCCCAAACAGGTTGCCTCTATTCCTCCATTGTTCTCTATGGTGGGAAAAAAGTTATTTTTTTCCCACCATAGAGAACAATGGAGGGAATAGGGGCAACCTGTTTAGGGACCCATAGAATTGGACCCCTTGATACAATGTTCTTGAAACTTGGTGGGTATCTTGGGGAGAGGTTCCACCAGCTACCCTGTGAGTTTGGTGCCTCTCCCTCAAACCCCTCCCTTCCAGCCCCCAGAATATATCCTATGTTTTCACCATTGACATCAATGGCCCATAGGATATAATGGGGCCGAATTGCCGCCAAATTTCTTTCATTCCCTCCTTTCCTTTTCTCTTTTTCCTCTTTCCCTCCTTCTTCTCTTCTCTCTTTCTTTCTTTCCCACATTCTTCTCTTCTCTTTTTTCCTCCTTTCCATGTTTCCCTCCTTCTTCCCTCTCTTTCTTTCCCTCCCCTTTCCTTCTCTTCCTTTCCCTCTTTCCTTCTTTCTACTCTCTCTCTTTCCTTCCCTCTTTCCTCCTTCTGTGGCCCAACTCTAGTGAGAAGGAGTTTAAACTTTAAACCCCTTCTCTCTTAGCTCCCCCACCCAGACCAGCTGGGGAAGGGAAGGAGAGGCTTTTGAAGATGCCTCCCCCTTTTGCTTCCCTTCTGACATCACTTCCAGTGATGTCAGGAGGCGTGGCATATGCTAATAGCCTAATAGCTCATTAGCATACCATATGCTAATGAGCTCCTGCAGCTGTTTTTCTACGAAAAGACCCCTGGGAGGGAGCGAACGTGGCAGCGGGGCGAGCAGGCTGGTGGGGGGAGGGGCGAACGCGGCGGCCCTCCAACGGTCTGAGGGACAGTGAACTGGCCCCCTGTTTAAAAAGTTTGAGGACCCCTGGGGTTGGGGGAGTATTTCTTCCCACCCCCGCTGCTTTGGGCAGAAGTACCAGACCAGGAATGTGAGATCCTTCTTAGCAGACACACCATAAATCTTCAGCTCAGCCACAGTTTGTTTTGAGCAGTGTCACTGCACCAGATCCCAAACTGGCTCCATCGCTGTTTCTGTCACCCAGTGCCTTTCCCCCCTTTCCCAAGGATGAAATTACAGCCAATAAAGTAGACCCGGGCGTTACAAAAGCCTTTTTTTTTGGCTATAGTTGCAGCTGACTTATGGCATCCCCGTAGGATTTTCAAGGCCAGAGACACCGGGAGATGGTTTGCCATTGCCTTCCTCTGCATCGGGAGCCTGGACTTCCTTGGTGGTCTCCCATCCAAATGCTAACAAGGGCCCGTCCTGCTTGGCTTCCGAGATCAGGGCTACAATACCGCTAATGTTCAGTCCCTGTTGCCTTTACTACAGCTACCGGCTAAAAGCAGCTCTTCGGCATTCTTAAAAGTTTCTCCGACTCTCTGCTCTTTCCTTTAGATGGGTGCAAAGAGGCCCTGCTTACCTGGTGTGGTCCAGGGTATGATATCTCCTGCCCACCTCTGTCATCATCTGTCCTGGGTGGTTGGAGCCCAAAAAGGAAAAGATGCTCTCTCTCTCAAGATGCTGCCTCGACTTTCCAAATCTCAGCTGCTCTGGTCAGTTGCTTTGCCAGCTCTGAAAATTGTGGAAGTCTGAGCTGGACATTTGAGTCTGTCCCTCCTCCTGTCTCTCCTCCCCAAAGCCTCCGCCCCTCCCTCCCTTCCCTGGAATGCAAAGCCAAGCAAAGGCCAAAAGCGGAGAGAAATTCCTCTTCATTAACATGCTCCCGGCATAGGCAGCCTGCGCTGAGACTTCCATAACATGAACCTCCTGAGAAAACAAACCTCGGATCTCGGGGGCGGGTGGTAGTGGGGGGAGATAGATTGGGGGTACATTCTCCATCTGGGAAGGAGACAGGAAGGGGGAGATGTATTCTGACAATTGACAGATGGACGGGGTGGAATTTAAGAGCGATGGCACTTTGGAACGGGGCTTCTGTATCGTAAATTTGGATTGCAGGACTGTCGATGCCGGCATTACAATGAGGCAGCTGTTGGTGGCTGTCCAGGGGAGCACTGAGCTCTGCAAAATGTGCAAACAGGAGGCAAGGTGCAAGCGAGAGAGTCAGATCTGATGTAGCGTAGTGACTCATGCTCTGCGGTCTGGGAAGTCCCCAGTTCAAGTCTCACCTCTGCCACAAGTTCACTAAACTCACTAAACTGCTGCACACTCAGAAACTTGCCCCTGCCACCAATTCACTAAGGTGGGTGCTCTTTTTAGCCCTCCCCGTCCATCTGCAATGAGGTGATAATAAATTGGTCTACCTAGCAGAGTTGCTGTAAGGATTACAACAGGATAATATATCTTAAGCACTCTGGATGCTGGAAGCGCCATACAAATGCCACTGTACCATTTAACAATAATGCAAAATATTCATATAAAAATATAAGGTGGAAAACATAAACTTATAAAGGAGACAATGTAGGAGGTAACTAATTAGTTAAAATAATGATGTAAACGATACCTCCAATTTTTATGTAATTTGTTTCTTTGTTTGTTGATTGTTTGTTTCTAGAAATAAAAATATTCCAAATGCCACAATACCCGTTAACTGGAGAGAAGAGCCATGCTGTTAATGGAAGGACGGATCCTGTCATGCCCACACACAGTACTGTGGTGTAGGGATAACCTATTCTGTAGAAATAGGACCAGCCAAAGTGCAGATTTTGAGTGGACCGAAAGGTGCATTGCCCTGACCTTGATGGCCCAGGGTACCCTGAGATCTTCAGATCAGACAAGCTAAGTAAGGTCGGTCCTGGTTAGTACTTGGATGGGAGACCACCAAGGAAGTCCAGGGTCACTATACAGAAGCAGGCAATGGCAGGAAACCTCTGTTTGCCCCTTGCCTGGAAAACCCTGCAGGGTGGCCATAAATCTGCTGTGACTTGGTGGCAATTTCTGCCACCAGCAAAGATTCTGACAACTGACAGATGAGTGCTCTTATTCTTAGTCTGAGTGCTCTGATCCCTCTACAGTGAAGCATTTCGCAGATGAAAAAGGAGCACATGTCATATCTCCATCCCCACATCAAGGTTCTTTGTCTGAGGTGGCAGCCAGCATGATGCAGTGGGTAGAGCCGGGGTGTCGAATGCATTTCTTATGAGGGCCAGATCTGACATAGATGAGACCTTGTTGGGCCGGGCCAGGTGTGTCATAACATGTAATGCCAGGTAGCGGAGATATAAACTTCATAAAGGGCACAAACACAAAGGGTTTTTTTTACTTAAAATAAACACATGCTTAAAACATTAGCTCTGTAAGCTGCAAACCTACTTTTGGTTTATTGACATTAACCACAGAAATCTCACGCTCAGAGTTCTGAGTCTAGGAGCCAGGTTAAAACATGAAATGGCTGAGGGATTAACAGGGCTGGCCCCAGCTTTTTTTGCACACTAGGTGAGGATACCTTCTGCCACCACCACCCCGCCCTGTGCGCCCACCAATTTTCAAACATAAATGCATTTTAGGAAGGGATTTTTTTGGTCGAGGAACAAGAGTTCCCTTTTTGTTTTGGGATGCTGGACCACCTCGGCTGGCCTCCAGCTTCTCTCCTCGCCCCCCTCTGCCCCACTGCCATGCAGGGAGATTTTATGGGGCTGCTCACAGGGTGGGACCCCCGTTCCATCACGGAGGGGAGCTGCACCTGCACCCCCCCACATCCAACTCATTCCCGCGCAACAATCCCGTCTCCCGCAGATCTGGCCAGCCCCGCAGCCCAGTGGCGGAGGCAAGGACCGGGGGGGGGGACACACTGACCATACCGCCATGGGGTGCCTCTCCCAGCAAATGGAGCGCAGACAGCCAGGCCAGGGCAAGAGCCTCCTGCCCAAGAGGAGGGCACATCTGGTGCAGATATCCCTCCCTGCAGCCTCTCCATCAGCCCCCCCCACCAAGATAAGAAACAAACAAGCAGGCTGGCTGGGCAGCAGGGGGGGGGACACTGGTGCAGAGACTTTCCTTGCCCTGCTCCCGAGCAGGACCACACAGCAGGGATGGCGCCCCGGCTCTTCCTCTCGTCCGGCAATCTTGTAGGACCTGGCAGCCACAGGGCGGGTTCAAAGGGCTCTCTGGGCCTCCCTGGAACATCCTGTGTTGGAGAAAGGGGGCTGCTGCTGCTGTGGGATATCCCCCCCCCAGCTTTTTTCATTCCTACGAATGGGTCAGGTGACCCTAAAGGGCGAGGGTAACGGGGAACTGGAAAGTATCCACTCTCCTCGAAGTACTCTGGACCAGGGGTGGGTGGGATGATTGAGGCGCCTTCGCAGAGGCTTCCAGTGGATTAGGTGCAGGAGCTCCAACTGCGCGCATCTTTGGGGCCAAGCTGGGGACAAGGTGCGGGATGGTGAAGACGCGGAGGGAGGTTGCCGAGATGTCCTCAGTCCGGATCCCACGTTGGCCTGCGTGGCAGAGCCAGGCTAACGACCACCACAAAGGCATTATTCAAATCTGGCCCCTAATTGCAACCAGAAGCCGCCTCTGCTGCCTCGGTGGAAGGAAAGGGCCTGCTCTGACGCTGCCTGGGCGGAAGGAGGGAGGGTGGTCACGTTGGGGGAGAGAAGGAGGCAGCGGCAGAGGCGGCCGAGGGCAGCTATGACCAGGGCGCGCAGCACGAGTCTGCGACGCAGGGCTTTTGATGGGGGCGGGGGCAGGGCTGGCCCACCCACTAGGTGAACTAGACTTTTGCCTAGGGCGGGCCTTGGATAGGGGCAGCGAACTGCCGCCCTCGCCCCTGCCAAAAGTGTAGCACACTCAATGATGCCCTCCCAGACCTTCCCTCCCTCCTCCAAGCCCCCCCAGGTGTCTGCTGGAGCAGCTCTCTTGGCTGCTGCCTGGCAGTCAGGGCCGCCGCCCACCTGGAGCTGTGCTCCACTCCCCGCTCCTGGGCCCTCGAGTCGCCCCCCCCAGGCCAGGAGCTCAGAGGTGGTGGTGCTTGCGCCGGTCCCGCCCCCATGGTCAGGCAAATAATCCTGACCAGGTAATGTCAAAAAGTCCCCTGGCGACATCAAGTGGGCACAGTGGCCAGGCTGCCCCTGCCGGGGCCTGGGAAGCCAGCCAGGCCAGCCAGGCCAGGCCAGCGCCCCCTCCTCTCCTCCCCTCCCCGTGCTGCCCCAGGCTGGACAAGCCGGGTAGCAGGTGCCGCCAGCATGGGCAAGAGGAAAGGTGAGCAGGAGCAGCAGCAGGAGCAGCCCCCCCAGGGCACAGCCGGGCCGCTGTGGAGCCTCTCCGGCCCGCAGCAGCCTACCTCTGACCAGACTTGGGTCTCCCAGCCCATCCAGCTGCTTTTCAGCGGGCTCGCTGTCAGAAGGGGGAGCCGCCACAAGAGGGTAAAGGGGCAGCCTCGAACCCCTCTCTGGGCAGGGGGGAGGCAGCCTGGGGGAAGAAGCCTGCATGCCTCCACATTGGGCACAATCCGGCCACTGCTGGGGAAGCCCCCCCGAGAGAAGCCACCTGGTGGTGGTCTGATGGCGAGAGCCGGGGCACAGGACAGCTGCTCCAGGCCTCTCAGGGTCGCTCGTCTGCCCCGCATCCCGGAAGGAGAGGGCAGCGCCTGGGTGTGGGGAAGGGCCGCCCATCGGCCTCATTCCCCCTTGCTGCTGCGAGCCATGCCACCCCACAGAGAGGTGCGGAGGCCACAGTCGTGGGGGTTCATCAGAGTGCTGCTGCCTTGGATGGGTTGGTGTCGTTCCTGGTGGGTCTCTGCTGAAGACCAGGGTGGGAACTTTCCCCAGCTCCTTAGACCTTACTTCCCAACAAAGTGTGATGTCCATATACTCTGAATGCACTGAGCTCTCTTGCTTGGAGATCAGTTGTAATAGCAGGAGATCTCCAGCTGCCACCTGGAAGCTGGCAATCTTAACCCAACTCATGGTGAGCTGAGGACTAGGTTTTAGGTGATGGATGATTAGGAAGAACTTCCTGGCAGAGCAGTTCCTCGGTGGAACAGGCTTCTTGGGGAGATGGTTTTTTTGGGGGGTTTAAGCAGAGGCTAGATGGGCAATGCTGATTGTATGAATCTAGGCAGATTAGCCAGCCCACAGGGAAGGCGTGGCGGGGGTGGGGGGGGGCTTTTGTAAAAATAACTGCCTGAGTTATTTTCTGGTGGGGAGATTAGAGCATTTGAGCTCTGTAGAGCCTGCCTACCATTCTTGGTGTGCTGCTTTCCCCCGGAGACTTCAATTTCTGTGGTATTTCTGTTTGTGTGGGGTTTGTTTTGTTTTTTTACTGTCATGGGTAAGCCAGCATGAGTGCTGGATGAATGGCTGAGAAAAATGCATTTATGTTTTAAAATTGGTGGGCGCATGGGGGGGCACCAGAAGGTATCCTCGCCTAGTATGCAAAAAAAGCTGGGGCTGGCCCTGGGCAGGGGGGCTTTTGGTGGGGGGAGGGCGGCACAGTTCGGCGCTCCCATGATGGCCCCGCCCTAGGCGAAAGTCTAATTTGCCTAGTGGGTGGGCTGGCCCTGGTGACTAAGAGTGTCTGGCAAAGCAAGCTGTGATGCAGCAGCAGCAGCAGCAGAACTGGAAGCAGGAGATGGCCAGTTCCACTGCGGGCCTGGTGGAAGCCTTCCGGGGGCCTGATCCAACCCCCAGGCTGCATGTTTGACACTCCTGGGGTAGAGTGTTTAACTAGGGTCTGGGAGAACTGGGTTCAAATCCCTACTCTGCCATGGAAGCTTGCCAGGTCATCTTGTGCCGGTCACTCATTCTCAGCCTAACGCAGGGGTGTCAAACTCATTTGTCACGAGGGCCGGATCTGACATAAATGAGACCTTGTTGGGCCGGGCTCTGTGTGTCATAAAATGTAATGCCAGGTAGCGGAGATATAAACTTTACAAAGGACACAAACACAAAGCGGGTTTTTTTGTTTACTTAAAATAAAAACATGCTTAAAGCATTAGCACTCTTGCAATACTTTATTTAAGTGTCTGATAACTGACACCCCTTGCTCTGAATGACTGCATCAAAATGTCTGTGCTGTTGCAATCTTGTGTATGCTGTTCAGGTGTGTATCTGTAAGCTGCAAACCTACGATGACGCAGCAGCAGCAGAACTGGAAGAAGAAGCAGAAGACAGCCAGTCCCACTGCAGGCCTGATAGAAGCCCACCGGGGGCCTGATCTGGCCCCTGGGCCGCATTTTTGACACCCCAGCCTAACACATTCAACAAGCCTGACAACAGGGTGATTGGGTGAATAATATGAATTATTTAGGCCACTTGAGAAAGGTGGGGTTAAAATGAAGTAAATAAACCAAGGTAAATTGTCTGAGGCATCACTCGAGGCTTTTGCTCCCAGGATTCTTGCCTGATTCTTTGCAAGACTGAATACCTGAATAGTTCTCCATGCTAAAAGCCAAACCAAACCTAGAATCCTGTGCCATGACCCAAGTTCAGCCTTCCCACCTTGTGATGGTGAAGGAGAATACTCAGGGCTTTTTTTCTGGGGGAACGCACTGGAACGGAGTTCCAGAACCTCTTCTACAAGATTCTTTTAAAAATGTTTAAAAGTTCATGAGTGTTCAGTATACAGACTGAAAAATTAATTTCCCTCCTGAGAGTTCTGGCACCTCTTTTTTTTTTTTACGCCCTTAAAACACCGGTTATAAATTTTTTGTAACTTACCTCAGATTTGCATTCTCCTGTGAGTTTTTCTCCTCCTTCATCTGTTCTTGGGACACAATGTTTTTTTCTGGGATTTCTGTTCTGATGTGTTTCTCAGTACCAATCCCCTCTGCCTCAGGAAGGCCCTGCTCGTGCCCTTTAGCTTTGTCTCCTGTGCCCTCACCGAGTTGCCCCAGGTCAGGAGAACTCTTTGAGATGGTAGTCACAGCGACAGGTTCCATTATTTGGGAACAGGCTGGGCTGGGATTGTCTTTGGGTGGCAGCGTCCCTTGGAGCTCCGATTCCTCATCTGGTAAGGAAGCCTCTTTTTTCAAGATGGCCGCTGCAACAGTCACACAGGGTTCTGGGACAGCTGGTAAAGGGGCATCCTGAATTCTGTCTTTGGAGATCTCTCTGGCTTTCGCCTTGTCCCGTTTTCCTGATCGCCCACAGCTGGCCCTTGGCATGGTCCCCATGTGGCTGTACATGTCACACGAGCGGGCATAAGGGGATGGACTTTTGGGCATGGTATTCAAGTCATCCTGTGTGCTTTCAATGGTGGGCTCCAGGAAGCTATTTGAGGACAAATGACCCCCTCCAGGTGTCTCGAGAACGCTGGGGGCAACAGACACTCGGCGGAAGGTAAAGGCCCATGGAATACTGCTCAGGCTCCCAAACCCTTTAAACCTGAGGAACTCTGGGAAAGAGAAAAAGACAGAGTTGGTCAGTGAGGGGACAAATTCTGGAAGATTCTATATTAATTCATACCGCAACATGTAGCCCTCTCTCACTGCTTGGCCTCGCTTTGTTTAAAAAAACAACAACCAAAAAACTATTTGTTGGTAGGTAGAAATGCCTGTCTGCTGAGGTGACCTCTTTATGCCTCTGAAAGCCCACAGAAGCTTCTGCCACAATAAATGTGGCTATTCTTTGCCATTTTCTCTGAGGGAAGGAGGCAGAGTTGGTGACTGCGCTGGCACTGTCTTCAGAGTCGTCTGTATTTGCTCTCCCTCAGAAATAAGCTACTTTGCCTCAGGGACAGAAACCACAAATTCCACTTTAAGATTCCCAGTCCCCTCCCAACTGCTGATATTTTAGAACTGAATTTCCTACCTTTGTGGAAATCAGTGTTGCCAGGTCCCCCCTGGCCACTGGTGGTGCATAAGGGGAGTAGGGTTGCCAGATCCAGGTAGGTAAAATCCTGGAGATTTGGGGGTGGAGCCTGGGGAGGACAGGGACCTCAGTGGGGTACAGCACCATAGAGTCCGCCCTCCAAAGCATTCATTTTCTCCAGGGGGACTGGTCTCTGTAGTCTGGAGATGAGCTGTAATTCCAGGGGATCCCCAGCTCCCACCAAGGGTTGTCAGGTCTTACCTGCCTCCTGGTGGGGGGCTCCAGCCCGGTTCCCAGAGTCTTCAGGGGACGCTCTAGCATTTGGGTAAAACCCCTCTATGGTCACCATAGAGTTTTTACCCAAATGCTAGAGCGTCCCCAACACAATATGCCTGGTGTGATGACGTCGTCTCCAGGTGACGTCATTGCACTGGCACATCGGGCACGACAGGGTTCTTCAAGCAGGCAGATTGGGGGCCCCAAAAGCAGGGAAATCCCCGCCCCCATCAGGGGGATGGCAACCCTAGTCCCACATGGAGGCTGGCATCCCTAGTGGAAATGCTACCACACAGAAGGATTTGTTACATGTGGGCCATAATGCCTGGATCCGCTCTTATACTCCATGTAGAAGGCCTTTGGTCATCATTACAGCTCAGCCTGCCCCAGTGCTTGATACAGTTATATTCACAGCTGCACACACACACATCCCAAGGCTATCGAGAGCTGGCATGGCCTAATGGATCGAGTGTCAGACTAAGCTCCAGGGAGGCCCAGGCTTGAATCCCTATACTTTCCTGGAAGCTTGCTGGTCACATTCTCTCAACGTAGCCCACCTCACAGGGTTATTGCTGTGAGAAAACAGAGGAGGGATGAACAAAGTTCTAACCCACTTTGTGTGCCCCCCCGAGAAGAAAATGTAAGATGCATGTATAAATGTTGTACCTATTTAATAAAGCCCTAAAAGTTCAAGAGGCAATACATAACATCACAACAAGGATTTCATACGTTCCATCTGTCCTTGCATCAATTCTAAACTGCAGCTGCACATGGCTGCACACTGCGGTATGCTCTAGTCCATCTGCTGCATGGCTGCATTCTGCAAACTCTGTCCTCCACTGTTTTAAAAGCCAGGAGGGTGTTTGTTCTTTAGGTTAAAGCAGGCCCATAGCTACAGCGGGGCATTTCAGGGCCCGGCCTTCTGAGTTCCTTCCAAGGCCTCCCCGACTGCCATCTAGCCCAGACCCACCACTGCCGCCCCTTCCCCAAGTGCGGCTTGCTTCCCGCATGGCAAGGGCTCCCCTTGGAATCGAGAGACGCCAGGTTTCATTGGAGGCCTCCAAGGATGAGCAGCTGCCTGCTCCAACTGCTCCGACCGGCAAACGTGAGTTTAAAAAAAATTATTTTAATTTCATTTTTTATTTTTGTGACGTCAGTGCTCCCCCAACTTATTTAAAGGCCCTCCGAATTACAAAATCCTGGCTATGGGCCTGGGTTAAAGGTATGCTATATGGGGTGATGGGGAATTATTCGACAAATGGGAGACTCATCAGCATCTGCCTGGCTTGTTGAGCATTTCATGACATCATAAGTATGTTAAAGTGCCATCAACTTGCAGCCAACTTATGGCAACCCCAGCAAGGGGCTTTCAGGGTAAGTGAGAAGCAGCGGTGGTTTGCCACCTTCCTCTGTGGTCTTCTGGGGAGGCCTCCCATTCAAGTACTAACCAGGGCTGACCCTGCTTAGCTTCCGGGGTCTGACGAGATCAGGCTGTACCATGCTGCCTTTCCTCCCCTGGCACCATATATCCATGCATTTATATGCACGTGCATTAGAGATAGGATGCATCCACCCTTTGTCCCTCCACAAATACCAGTTGGAAACCAAGGCCAGGGCCTTTTCAGTGGCAGCTCCATACTGGTGGAATGAGTTCCCGGATGAGATCAGGGCCCTGTGGGATCTTCCACAGTTCCACAGGGCCTACAAGACGGAGCTCTTCCACCAGGCCTATAATTAGGAGCCGCCACTACATTAACATCATAGCGACAGCTTTAACCATAGTCCTGGCCCTTGGCCCTTGACATTCAGTTCTGGTCACCACATCTCAAAAAGGATATTATAGCATTGGAAAAAGTGCAGAGAAGGGCAACTAGAATGATAAAAGGGTTGGAACACCTTCCCTATGAAGAAAGGTTAAAATGCTTGGGGCTCTTTAGCTTGGAGAAACGACAGCTGAGGGGTGACATGATCGAGGTTTATAAGATTATCAATGGGATTGAGCAGGTTGAGAAAGAAGTACTTTTCTCCCTTTCTCACAATACAAGAACTCGTGGGCACTCCATGAAATTGCTGAGCAGTTGGGTTAGAACAGATAAAAGGAAATACTTCTTCACCCAAAGAGTGATTAACATATGGAATTCACTGCCACAGGAGGTGGTGGCAGCTGCAAGCATGGACAGTTTCAAGAGGGAATTAGATAAACATATGGAGCAGAAGTCCATCAGTGGCTATTAGCCACAGGGTATAGATGGGAACTCTCAGTCTGGGGCAGGTGATGCCCTCTATCCTTGGTGCTGGAGGGGGCAGCAGTGGGAGGGCTTCTGGTGCCCTGGCCCCACTGCTGGACCTCCTGATGGCACCTGGTATATTTTGGCCGCTGTGTGACAGAGTGTTGGACTAGATGGGCCATTGGCCTGATTCAACATTGGCTTCTCTTATGTTCTTATGTTATGTTAGCCTGTGCCGCCCGAGTGTTAGGAAGATCAGGAGCAGAATGATGGTGAGATCTTGTGTACACTCTTAAGCACGCCATCTCATAACAACTAATTTATTATGCGGCACTTTATAACTTATGATTGTTTATAATTGAATTGTTTTAAATGATTGATGTGATTTTAATTGTCTGTATCAACTAACGTAAGCCACCCTGAGCCTGCTGTAAAGTGGGGAGGGTGGGGTATAAACTTAATAGAATAAATAAATACAGACCCTTCAGAGGGAGCTGAACCCTGCAGAACCATAGTCCCAGCCACTCAGACGTGCAATGATCTAACAAGGCATTTTATCAGGGAGATAAAATAGGGACTGTGGTATATCAGGGGCGGGTTCCAGGAAACAGGGCCAAACCTGGACAGAATGACGTAATTAGCTCCCATTGATGAAAACATTGATGTGGTATCTGACAAAGTGAGCTTTGACTCACGAAAGCTTATACCCTGGAGAATCTTTTTTGGTCTCTATCGGACTCATCTTTTATCATCCTGGGTTCTAAATCTGAGATTAAAGGAACAGTCATTCAGTCAGAATACATTGCAATGCTTTTTCCGGGTGGGTTGTGTTTAAAGCAGATCACATTTAGGAGCAAAAGAGCAACAGATCTCCAAACAACGAACGGTGACACAAGAAGAAGGAGAAGAGACTGGATTTATACCCCGCCCTTCACTACCCAAAGGAGTCTCAGAGAGGCTTACAAACTCCTTCCCCTTTCTCTCCCCACAACAGACACCCTGTGAGGTAGGTGGGGCTGAGAGAGCTCTGACAGAAACTGCTCTTTTTCAAGAACAGCTATGCCAGAGCTTGTGACTGACCCAAGGTCACATCAGCAGGTGCAAGTGGAGGAGTGGGGAATCAAACCCAGTTCTTCCAGATTAGAGTCCGCGCACTTAACCACTACACCAAACTGGCTCCCCGCTGCACCAAATGAAGAGAGGAGAACCTGCCAGGGAGGTTCCCCCTGGTCGCATGCGAGGTCTGATGTGTAGGTCAGGGCCCCCAGAGTACCGCTAGCAAGCAGCCTTTGCTGCAACAGAAACAATCTACCCATTTCCGGGACGAAGGCATGTCAGTCCACCTGATCTCTGTCCCGTGTCGTCTCCTCGGCTCACAGCTGACACCTGTGAGCGCACAATAGTAACTCGAGCGGTATTTATAGTCACCACAAAACAGGATGGGTTTGCCCCTCGCAGCCCACCCCACCTCGTATTATTCACACTGGCAATGTTTCACAGAGCTTGTCTCAGAAGATCTGAGAATCGCAGGGACATGAATTCTCTGATATTAACTACCAGTTGACAAAGTGAATTTGTAAGTGGCCTGAAGGGACTGGGGAACAGCATTTTCATAGGCCTGTAAACATTCCCATCTATCTATATTCATAGTCCACTCAAACCCCAAAGCCTCTGGGCAGGTAAAACCACATTATCTATCTGCAAAATATAATCCGTTACTCATTTAGCACTGGCCACCAAATCTCTGCACAGCCAATAATAATGCCTAATAGCCAACCCTTGAATAAAAGATGTTTTGTCCAAACGCACTTGCTCAGTTGCATCACATAATCTCAGGAACCACAGATTATGACTTTGGTGTGCCTCCAACAGCTGTATGACAGGCAGGATTCCCACTGGTGCAGCTGCCTCCAGCGTAGAGACACAATCCTGGAGGGGAGCTCCCTACCTTCTTATTTTTGTGTGTCACGCAGCTGTCAAAAGCACAGGCACCCAGCCAACAAAAAAATGAAAGGGAAGGTAGGAATCATAGCCACACACTGCAGGGGAAAGACAGTTGCAATCTGTCCTCCACACACCTCTAGATTCCCTTTCCGCAGAAGTCTCACAAGGATCAGTAAGTTTATTTCTTCCAACCTACTCACTGCCTATAAGCAAGCCACACCGAGACAGCCTGCCGGCTCCTCCACATTTACTTACTCTTTTTAAATCCTCCTCCTTTCTTCTGGCTTTCGGCCATCTTTCCGCTTCGGATGGGGCCACTGTAACAAGAAGTTTGCAAATGCGGTACGCTTTCATCCAGCCCTCCCTTCCCCGAGCCTCCCTTCCTTTCCCACACCCTCCCCCACCCTCTCGCTTTCTTTTTTGCTCACTGTTTCCTCTCTCATTGCACAACACACGCTTGCCGCACACCGAACAGTGCCGGCTTGAGCCTCGTTTGCAGCCGGAGAAGCAGCCAAGGTGTTAGCACTGTGCAACGGCGAACCATCTTTCCTATCGACCGCCTCCCCCCAAGTCTGCATGCAGCATGCCCGCTTCTTGAACCAGCTTCAAACTCTCTCGGCTGTCATAGATGAGGATCAGAAATGGGGTTGCCAACTTCTTCCAATGGGTGCTGCTCCTGGGCCTTTAGCAGCAGGCTGAGCTGCAGAGCCCTGCAAGGGATCTCGCTTTCCCCCATGTCACGACAAGCATCACTAGCCGCTTGCTGCAGATTAGGCAACAGTTAAAAGCACAGGAGGCAGGCCAGGCAGGGGGTGGTATGGGGTTCTTGGGGCTATCTGGTGACCTTGTGTGGAGACAAGCTATTCAGTATTTGTCAGGCCTGAAAGTTTGCTGGCTGAGCCTGTGTACATGGTAAACCAGTGAAGCCAGGGAGTATGTGAGAGCCAGTTTGGTATAGTGGTTAAGAGCGGTGGACTCTGATCTTGGAGAAACAGGTTTGATTCCCCACTCCTCCACATGAAGCCAGTGGGGTGAACTTGGGCCAGTCAAAGGTCTATCAGAGCTGTTCTCTCAAGAGCAGTTCTCTCAGAGCTCTCTCAGCCTCACCTACCTCACAGGGTGTCTATTGTGGGGAGAGGGAAAGGAGATTGTAAGCCGCTCTGAGACTCTGAGTGAAGGGCGGGGTATAAATCCGGTCTCCTCCTCCTCCTTGCTCCTCCTCCTCCAGTAGTTTATTCAGAAAAGGAGGTTGAAAAACAGGTTATAAATTCAAAAAAGGACACCAGCTTTCCTTGTTCTGTATCTTTTTGAGAACAGAAGAAAAGTAATGTTGGATCAGGCCAATGGCCCATCTAGTCCAACACTCTGGCTGCGGTCACACGGTTGTTTTGATCGGGATTCACCGCTGTTCCCTCTCGCATGTAAAATCGCTGATCAGACAGGCCAATTCGCCTCCCGCCCCGAAGCAGGCTCACTCGAGCAATGCTTCTGGTTCTCTCCCACATTTTCCTACACCTGGAAAAACGAGTACTTTCCGAGTGTTTCTGCTACGATTCTGCTCTTTCCCCTATCTGGACTCCCCTCTCGCAATGAGTGTGATTTGATCTTCTTCTTTTTTTCCGGTGACTGCCATTATATGCATGCACAGTTATGCACATGATAACCCTTCCGCATGCGCAAATGAATTTTTTTTTAAATTGGGTGACGCGCCTGTCTGAGACTCATCACACAATTCAAGAGGGACATGTAACCAGTTTTCATCCGATAAAAAAAGATGCAGATAAACCGACAGTGGGAACAAGTCGTGGCAAGAGGTCACACAGTGGCCAAAACCCAGGTGCCATCAGGAACCAGAACTCCAGAAGCCCACCTGCTGTTGCCCCCAAGCAGCAAAAAAATAAAAATAAAAATCTGAACACATATGAAGCTGCCTTATGCTGAATCAGACCCAGGGGTCTTTTCGGGGGGGAGCGCACCGGAGCGCAGCTCCGGGAGCTCAGGAGCCAAGCCCCGCCCCCAGCCGGCGTCCCGGAGAGTCTTTCAGGCAGCCGAATGTCAATTTCAGCCCCATTATATCCTATGGGCCATTGAAGTCAATGGTGAAAACATAGGGTATATTCTGGGGGCTGGAGGGGAGGGGTTTGAGGGAGAGGCTCGAAACTCACAGGATAGCTGATGGAGCCTCTCCCCAAGATGCCCACCAAGTTTCAAGAACATTGGACCAGGGGGTCCAATTCTACGGGCCCCTAAACAGGTTGCCCCTATTCCCTCCATTGTTCTCTATGGTGGGAAAAAAATAACTTTTTTTCCCACCATAGAGAACAATGGAGGAAATGGGGCAACCTGTTTGGGGGCCCATAGAATTGGACCCCCTGGTCCAATGTTCTTGAAACTTGGTGGGCATCTTGGGGAGAGGCTCCATCAGCTATCCTGTGATCTTGGAGCCTCTCCCTCAAACCCCCTCCCCTCCAGCCCCCAGAATATACCCTATGTTTTCACCATTGACTTCAATGGCCCATAGGGTATAATGGGGCTGAATTGCCACTGAATTTCTTTCATTCCCTCCTTTCCTTCTTTCTTTTTCCTCTTTCCCTCATTCTTCTCTTCTCTCTTTCCCTCATTCTTCTCTTCTTTCTTTCTTTCTTTCTTTCTTTCTTTCTTTCTTTCTTTCTTTCTTTCTTTCTTTCTTTCTTTCTTTCTTTCTTTCTTTCTTTCTTTCTTTCTTTCCCACCTTCTTCTCTTCTCTTTTTCCTCCTTTCCCTGTTTCCCTCCTTCTTCCCTCTCTTTCTTTCCCTCTTTCCTTCCTTCTGTCCTTCTCTCTACTCTCTCTCTTTCCTTCCCTCTTTCCTCCTTCTGTGGCCCAACTCTCATGAGAAGGAGTTTAAACTTTAAACCCCTTCTCTCTTAGTTCCCCCAGCCAGACCAGCTGGGGAAGGGAAGGGGAGGCTTTTGAAGATGCTTCCCCCTTTTGCTTCCCCTTCTGACATCACTTCCGGTGATGTCAGGGGGCGTGGCATATGTTAATAGCCTAATAGCTCATTAGCATACCATATGCTAATGAGCTCCTGCAGCTGTTCTTCTACGAAAAGACCCCTGATCAGACCATTGGTCCATTAAGGTCCGTCATGTCTACTCAGGCCAGCAACAACTCTCTGGGGTCTCAGGCTGATGTCTTTCCCATCACGAGCTGCCTGATCCTTTTAACTGGAAATGCCGGGGATTGAACCTGGGACCTTCTGCATGCCAAGCAGAGGTTCTTCCACTGAGCTACAGCCCCTCCTCTAAGAAGAATTTCTGTGGCACATGAACCCATGAAACTGCCTTATACTGAATCAGATCTTTGGTCCATCAAAATCAGTGTTGTCTTCTCAGACTGGCAGCGGCTCGCCAAGGTCCCAGGCAGAGGTCTTTCACATTACCTGATCCACTGATGCTTTTTACTGGAAATCCCGGGGATTGAACCTGGGATCTTCTGCAGACCAAGCAGATGCTCTTCCACTGAGCCACAGCCTGTCCCTCTCTGAGCATAAGGGCCAGCCATAGGGATGCCAGCCTTCAGGTGGGGCCTGGGGATCTCCCTGAATTACAGCTCCTGTCCATGCTACAGAGATCAGTTCCCCTGGAGAAAATGGCTGCTTTGGAGGACGAACTCAATGGCATTGCACCCCACTGAGGGTCCCTGTCCTCCCTAGGCTCCACTTCCTATCCTGGAGCTGGCAAACCTACACCCGCACCCCCCACCGGTGGCTGGGGGAACCTAGAAGAGGAGGTTGGATTTATACCTCGCCCTCCACTACCCAAAGGAGTCTCAGAGCATCTTACAATTTCCTTTCCCTTCCCCTCCCCACAACAGACACTCTGTGAGGTAGGTGGGGCTGAGAAAGCTCTTTCAAGAACTGTTCCTGAGAGAAAGAACTTGTAACTGACCCAAGGTCACACCAGCAGCTACATGTGGAGGAGTGGGGAATCAAACCCGGCTCTCCCAGATTAGAGTCTGCGCTCCTAACCACTACACCAACCCTAGGGCCAAGCCAGATGTAGGAGCAACCATGTTTGTTTACGTGTCCATCCCACTCCTGTTTAGAGCTAAGGTCCGAACTAGACATGACGTTTGACGCGACTGCCAAGAAAGAATTGCAATCAGACAGCAGCTGTGAGCAATGTTCCCTCTAAGCTGTGGAGTCTTGTGAGCAAAAATTCTCCTTTGTGAGCTCCTGGCATTAAAATTGTGAGCCAGTGATTGGGCTCCTGCATAAATTAGTTGGCTCTGGAGCCCTCCTTCCTGAGCTAAGACAAAAACGTGTGAGCCAGAGGCTAAAAAACTGTGAGCTAGCTCACACTAACTCTGCTTAGAGGGAACACTGGCTGTGAGATCTCTGTGGGAACTCAGTCCCAAAGTGTACAGTGCCCCAATTAGGATCAGGAGCACATTGTGGGGGAAACACCCATCTGAGTGCAAGTCCTCCATCGCAATCACATGTCAAATGTAATGTCTGGTTTGGACCTAAGGGAAAGTCTTATTTTTAACAAAAAGGGAAGTCAATCCCCCCTCAGTTCTACCGCTGTAGGCACTTTCGCCTTGGCCCAGTACCAGAAGTGAGTCAATCTACTGCTGTGCTTATATGGTGGAAGAAAGTGTCCAGCCGCAGCTGACTTATGGCGACCCCATAGGGTTTTCAAGGAAAGAGACATTAAGAGGAGGTTTGCCACTGCCTGCCTTTGCATAGCAACCCTGGACTTCCTTGGTGGTCTCCCATCCAAGTACCAACCAGGGCTGAAGAACCCACTTAGCTTCTGAGATCAGGCTAGACTGGGCCGTCCCTATCTAGTATCTGGTATACTTCTGAAATTTGCACAGAAAGGTCACAAACGACACATCGCATAGCCCTTTAACTTACACTTCACTGTTCCCACCCTCCCTGCTTTGTATATATCTCTGCTGAGGATAACACTTCAGGAATCTGCCGAAGTAAACCCTTGCCCACAGAAGGCTGTGCGTCAATAACGCGGTCTGTCTTTAAGATGGCCCAAGGCTCCAGTCTAGGGAGAAAAGAGTCTGTGTGGGAGAGTGATGGGAGGGGCGGCCTGGGATCCTTTCGCCTGTGTACACTCTTCTGTGTGTAAAAAGTAAGCCTCCCATTTCGGGTTGCCAGATCTGGGCTGGGAAATACCTGGAGATTTGGGGGTGGAGCCTGAGGAGGGCAGGGTTTGGGGAGGGGAGGGACTTCACTGGTACGTCATGCCATAGAGCCCACCTTCCAAAGGAGACGTTTCCTACAGGGCAGTGGCAGATTAACCCTTAAGCAGACTGAGCACGTGCTTAGGGCACCAGGGTCAAAGGGGGCACCACAAAGTTGGGGAAAGGGTGAAAAAATGTAGAAGAATGCCTTTCAGGTCATGAATATTGGAACTTTGATATATTTAACTTGTGAAATATTAAAATAGATGTTGTATTGCATTTTTGTAGAACTTTATGTAGCCAAAGCTTGGCTTAGTTTGTACAGTATATTGTGTTATCATATGAATAAATTTTTGTATTGCAGCAATCTCCATTGTATATCTGGTCAGACAGGTCAACCACTACAATGGGACTGGGTCAGTGTGGAAAGGAGGGAGGCAGCAAGATTGGTCAGGGCACCAGTGAGCCTTAATCCGCCTCTACTACAGGGGAACTGATCTCTGTAGTCTGGAGATCGGTTGTAATTCTGGGATATCTCCAGGCCTCCCCTGGAGGCTGGCAACCTTCTTGCTGCATACACGAAAGAGACAGTGTCTTAAAGAAACAAAAAATGGCTTTCTGCAGCCTCATCACCCCTGCTTTGCTTTGGAGGCTCACATTTACCATGTTTGTCCACCTTTGCCCCAGGTCTGTTTCACAGACAGATGGGGGAACCAGCCTGGTCTAGTGGTTAGTGAGTTTGACTAGTACTGAGGAAAGCCATGTTCAATGTGGATAGGTCAGGAGAACTTGAGTCTCTCTTGGCCTAACCTACCCCACAGGGTGGTTGTGAAGATGAAATGAGAAAGGGGGGAATAATGTCAGGGGTACAAGGGGCTGTGCATGGGGGATTGTCTCATGTGGGCGTCCCCTCCCCAATAGAGATGCCAGCCTGCAGGTTCCCCCCTCTTTGGTGGTGAACGGCCTCCCCTTCCCCATCAATTTCACCTCAGTCCAATCTCAAGGCCTGGAAGGGGCTGTGGCTTAGTGGCGGAGCACCTGCTCAGCATGCAGAAGGTCCCAGGTTCAAGATCTGACAGCAGATGATGTGAAAGACCTAGGGTTGCCAGCCTCCAGGTGGGGCCTGGAGACCTCCTGCTTTTACAACTCATCTCCAGCTGGCAGAAAATAGCTGCGTTGAATGACTGCATTGAAGGATGGACTCTATGGCATTGTACCATGCTGAAGCCCCTCCCCTTCCCAAACCCCACCCTCTCCCAGATCCACCGCCAAAGTCTCCAGGTGTTTTCCAACCCAGACCTAGCAACCCTAGAAAGACCTGAACCCAAGAGCTTGGAGGGCTGCTACCAGTGAGTAGACAATACCGACTTCTTGAATGGACCAAGGGTCTGATTCCAGCTTTGTGTGTTCATGTGGAGGGTGCCTGGGAAATGTAGGCCTTGAGAGAGAAATTCCAGCAAGGTGACTCATTTTTAGGCCAAGTATCATGACCAAAGTACACCACCCTGAGAAGCTAACCAGACCAACAGTTTCCTTGTGTACCTTTACAGGTCCCCATAATGGTCATGGCCATCTGGTTAGACCCTTATTGGGTTGCCAGCCTCCAGGTGGGGGCTGGAGATCTCCTGGGATGACAACTGATCTCCTTGCAATGGAGACCAGTTCCCCTGGAGAACATGGCTGCTTTGGTAGGTGGTCTCTATGGCATTATGCCATAATAAAGTCCCTCCCTCCCCAAGTCCCACCCCCTCAAGCTCCACCCCCGGATCTCCAGATATTTCCAAACCCAGAGCTAATGACCACAGTGGCACCACCAACAGATTAGTCTTCAGGCTCATTTATTGAGGATGACTAGGGGTGTGTGCCAGTTATGACTACAGAAAGTACTTCTAAGTGTACACATGAAAAATGTCACATCCGGCTTTGCCCTCAGTTTTTGGAGGAAAGGCAGAACAAAAATGTGGTAGAGAACGAGGTGGGAAAATAGACTGCAGCCTTTTACACTTCCAAAAATGGGTTCAAATCCTGACTATGCTTTCCTGTGTAAAAAAACCAAACTCCTGACTAATCAGAACCTAATGGGGCAGGGAGAAAGCAAATTCACCCTCTCCTCTTTGTTTGCTGTGCTAGCTTTCTATTTGCAGGGATATTTTGAAATAAGGGAGAATTCCACCTGCTTTTTAAAATATATCTTTTTATTTTATATAGAATTCAGGGAAAAAAGAAGTGTGAGGGGGAAAGAAAAATAAATGTAAGGCATTTTAAAACACATGCAATATAAATATGAATGAATTAATACGTCTAGGTAAATTATTAAAGCATTATAACATTACCAATAACACTATTTCCCTAAAATACATTATTCACCCTTCTCATTCTGAAAAGAATTATGAAGAAAATTGTCTAAACAAATTCTCTTAAACTTTTATATTAATTTAAAATAACTGGAAAACCATTTAAAATTATTTTTAATGACAAGCAAATAACAAATATAAAAAATTCCATATAACTGTTGAAAATCATATGACCATAAAGAATTGGTAACCACTGATTAACTAAATAATCAAAACATAATACTGTATCAGTCTTACAGTTCTATCTATAATAATATTTATTATATTAGCTCTCAATTTATTCACTCCTTGGTCTATTATTTATATGATGTCAATTTTGCCATAACAGCATATTCCTCTGTCTTATCTTTCCAATCTTCAAGATTTGCTTTTGGAAGTAGTCCCGGTTCTAGCACCTAAGCAGTCTCTACCTCCATCTCCTGCACACGTGAGCCAGGCCTGTATGGCTCAACCGAGTTCCTGGGCATTAGGGTTGCTTGCCAGCCTCCAGATGCGGCCTTGAGTTCTCCCAGGCTTACAACTGATCTCCAGACGACAGAGATCAATTTCCCTCACAGAAAAAAGCTACTTTGGAAGGTGGGCTCTGGGGCATTATTCCCCAACGACGGTTTCTCCCCTCTCCAAACCCTCCTCTCCCCAGGCTCCACCCCCACGTCTCTAAAGATTTCTCAGCCCAGAGCCGGCGGGCCTCCTGGACGCCCCTTCCGATCAAGGCTGCAGGTGAGACATGCTGGTTCCAAGAAGGTTCCAAGCACAGCAGTCACGGCAGGGCTTTGGGGGTGATGGTTTTCTTTGGTACTGAGCACTGGCACCCTTTTCTGGGCACTCCCAGCTCCTGCTCTTTGTGTTCCTGGCCTGCCCCACTCCCCCAGAGCAAAAGAGGGAACCTTCAGGAAGAGCCCCCGGGAGATCTGCAGAGGGAAGGAGAAAGAGGTGGAAACTGGTTCCCCAAAGGGGATGCATGTTCCCCAAATGTGATGCATTTTGACTGGGACTGGGGTTGCCAACTCCAAGTCAGGGTTAAAGAGGTGCTCACTCCAGGTGAGGATATCCCTGGAGACGGGGGGGGGTGCTGGAGAGGGCAGGGTATAATATGGCACAAAGGGCACCCTCCAAAGCAAGTCTTTTCTCCGAGGGAACCGATCACTGTAGTTTGGCGACCAGTTTTATCTTGGAGAGATCTCAAAGAAACCTCCCTTGGAGGTTTGGCAACAAACACATGGGAAACACGGCAAGGCTGAGTAAATGTGGGAAAACACCATGTTCAAACAAAACACACAATTCTGATCTGCTACTATGCCTTCATATAGTCATTTAAATGGGGGGCGGGGCGCCGCGATCGGGAATGGCGGACGTGTGATTTTGGCGCTCCTAACCTCTCCCGCCTAAGCCCTTCCCAGACCTGTATAAAACGAAGAAAACTCACCTGGGCATGGGCAAGCACGACCAAGCAAAGCCTAAACTCGCTGCTGCTTCAGCAAAACTGGTTAAAGTGCAGTTTGAAACCTTCCCAAACAAAACGGAGCCTGATCAGGCTGAAAACAAAATGGCGGCCGCTAAACAAACACCGGATCCAGAAGCATGCTCCACAGGCATAACGGAGATCCTTAGCCACCTCAAGGCAATGGAGGTAAGCCTCCTGGACAAAATGTCCAATTTATCAACCCAGCTTAATGAGGTCCAAAATGCACTTTTGCAAACAGCCCAGAAGGCAGAGACTGCTCTGGACTTAGGCATGACTAATCAAACTGATATTAAGCATTTACAAGAAACTTCTGCTGCCCAAAGAGACTCTCTGATTTCCTTAGAGTCAGAGGTAAAATCTGTGAATTTAAAATTTCGAGGAATCAAAGAGGAAGCAGAAAAAAACATGGATATGATTTCTTTTATGGCATCTTTAATAGCACAAGCATTATCCTTAGAAGAAGGTGTGTATCCTACCATCACGCAAGCTTACCGGATGGGATCATTGGCTAAAAATCGCAGCTTGCTCCCCAGGGACATTTTAATATCTGTCCCAGATGCCAGAGTACGCCGCAGAATTCTTGATGCAGCAAAGACTCCAGGAACTTTCAAACATGAGGGAAACCCAATTCAAGTTTTCCCAGACATTCCAAGAGAAGCGATATTAATTCGTCGCACTCTAAAACCTCTTACAACCAAACTGCAAAGTATAAAACAAAAATATCGCTGGCTTCCCTCTGGAAAACTTTTCGTCGCCTTTCGGGGTCAACAACTATATGCCTGGGATGAAGAAAGTGGGGCAGACTTACTACACATCATACTGGGCGATGCACCTATGGAGCATGATGGCAAGACTCCGTTGAAACGAAGAAACCTGTTCCCAGACTCACCGCAGAAAGCCAGCAAGATTCCAGTACCTGCAAGCCCATCTGGCTCATAAGAAAGACTTGTAATTCTGCTGAGTTATGTAAATTTATTCTTTTTTGAAGAGTTCTTTTATATGCACTTATAATTGACAAAGATGGTTTAACTGATGTTATTCATACAATTGCTTGGTAATTTAATGCGCAATATTATATCTTGGGCGGGAGGGGGCGGTGGTGACATTTTCTGACGTCCCCCCAGTGTTACCACTCTCAAAACCAGAGGTATCTCTGTGTCACCAGTGTTGTAACTGGTGAGCTGAGGGTGTGCGTATTTTGCGTGAGGAACCAGAGCCTAGTGGTTTCCTCTAAGCTTTGGCTAACACAAAGGGTTTATTTTTGTGGTGGTTAGGGGGGGGGGGGATAGACTGTTATAGTAGGGAATAGTTAAGTACGGTTAGGTGTGTGAGTTAAACACAATTTTGATATAAGTAAAGCCTTTTGTTTTACTGCTCACAATGCCTCTCGAGATGGTATTTAGATCGGTTAACGTTCGCGGTCTGAATAACCCCATTAAGGCCAAGAGAATGACAGCTTTTATTTTACATAGCAAGCCTAATGTTCTTTTTCTTCAGGAAACACACATGAGAGCCACGGAAACAAAAATCCTGAAAACAACGTGGTATGATCAACAATTTTATGCTGGGGGGTCCTCAAAATCCCGTGGGGTAGCTGTCCTTATCTCCAAAGTGACTTCTTTTATTTGTGAAGACAGCCTGGCAGATCCCAATGGCAGGTACATTTTTCTAAAAGGTATGTTAAATCAACAAAAAACCACACTTGCCTCAATATATGCGCCCAATGACACTCAGGAAATTTTTCTTGAGGAAACGCTGGGCAAACTACAAGCTTTTAGAGAAGGCCAGATAATCATCGGAGGTGACCTTAATTTAATTGCAGACCATAAACTAGACAGGTCAGGAAACCAAACCAAAAAATCCAGAAGAGGCAAAAGATTTACAATACTTCCTGGACTGCTTGATAAATATCAGTTATGTGATTCATGGCGAGAATTGCATCAGGGAGAACGTGATTATACTTTTTTTTCTCCAAGGTTCAAGACCCATACACGTATAGACTATATACTAGTTTCACAAGATGTAATGCATAAAATTCTAAAAACAGACATAGGACCCACTATGTGGACTGACCATGCCTTTGTGGAACTGCAATTGAAACAACACACAACACAAGGGAACCGCACATGGAAGTTAAATACTTCTCTTTTATTAAAAGAAGAGTATAGAGAAGAAATCAAATTGACAATAGAGCAGTATTTTAAAGAAAACAATAATGATGAAGTGGAACAGCATTTTGTTTGGGATGCTTTCAAGGCTGTAATGCGGGGGAAATTCATTGCTTTGGCATCCCATCTAAAAAAGGAAAGAGAACAAAAAATTAAAGTATTATTGACAGAAATACAAAATTTAGAAGTTCTTTATAAAAGGACAGGTGATAAAAAAATATACAAAAAACTTTTGGCTGAGCGCAAAGTGCTGGAAGATGTACAAACACTTGAGATCCGAAAGAAAATTCTGTTTGTGAAGCAACAATATTGGCAATTAAATGCTAAAAGCCTTAAAATTCTATCCTGGCGTTACAAACAAAAAAGAGCACAACATAAGATACATTACTTAAAGACAAAAAATAATACTAAAATCACAGACCCTGCTGAGATTGCAGATTGCTTTGCAAATTATTATGAAAACCTATACTCTTCAACAAACCCAAAGCAAGAAGAAGTAAAAGCCTTTTTAAACAAGCACAACATACAAGTAAAACTATCAGAGGACCATAGCAAACAATTAGATGAACCTTTCTCCGTAAAGGAAGTGCAGTTGGCGATACAACAGACAAAATCCAAAACTGCGCCAGGAAGTGATGGATATGGTCCAGAATTCTATAAAATTTTTAAACAATCCTTAGGTGAACATTTAACACATACATGTAATCATTTGCTGACTTCCGGAAAAATGCCTCCCTCATGGAGGGAATCATTCATAGTCCCAATACCTAAAGAAAACAAGGAACAAGACAATCCAACTGCTTTCCGGCCAATTGCTCTATTAAATTGTGATGCAAAGGTATTTTCTAAGGTTCTGGCAAATAGGCTACAAAGCATCATTTCAGATTACATAGCACCCGACCAAACAGGATTCATTCCAAATCGCTCTATGACAGACAACATTCGCCGGGTTTTAAATCTAATCGCATACTGCAAGAAGCAAAAGCAAGAAACCCTTATGCTTACAATAGATTTAGAAAAGGCCTTCGACAGTCTGGAAGCAGGCTATATGAAACAACTCTTAGAATGCATGGATTTTGGAGAGAAATTTAGACTGGCTATGGAGACTATATATGCAAACCCTCTTGCCAGAATACAAACTAATAATTTTTTAAGCAGACCTATTTCTTTAGCCAGAGGCACCAGGCAGGGATGTCCCCTGTCCCCACTTATTTTTGCTCTGGCTATTGAACCTCTTGCAGCAGCCATAAGAAACAACACAGCAATTCAAGGCATTAATATTGGTAAGGTGGCTCATAAACTTAGTCTGTATGCGGACGACTTAATTCTTTTTATCTCCAATCCAGAATCATCGCTTTTAGAATTACAACGAATTTTTGCTGATATGCAGAGAATCTCAGGACTGAAGGTAAACTATTCTAAGTCTAAAATAATTCCACTTCAGATTAAGCAAGACACTACTAAACGTATTCAAAAATTTTCCTCTTTTCAATGGTGGTATGCTAAATGGAGATGTTTAGGCATATGGATACCCCCACAACTGGAAGACTTGATAGACTGTAATTTTAGCAAAATTTTCCAGGAGACAAAAAATATGCTGATGAGATGGAATCGCATGAGCCCCTCCTGGGCCGACAAAATAAATATCCTTAAGAGTTTTATTCTGCCTAAATTTTTATTTTTATTTAGATCCCTGCCAGTGACTCTTCCTAAAAAGGATCTTAGAAAATGGCAATCTGAAATCAACAGATTTTTCTGGAACTACAAAACATCAAGGATAAAATTTACGATATTAAAACGCCCTCCTTTACAAGGAGGTCTGGGTATTCCAGATCTGGAAACTTATTATGAAGCGGCAAACTTAGCCACTGTTGTGCGAATACTTAATAATAACTCTTTATTGAACTGGCAACTAATTGAAGAATGGGATGCTAACTCAACTCCTTTACAAGATATTATTTGGAATTGTACGCGACATAGACCTGCAATCACTAAGAGCAATCAATTTTTGCAAGCTTCTTTAACTATATGGGATAAAAACAGGAAGAAGTTACTTCCAGACAGATCTAAATTTTCTTCCTATTTGAACCAACACTGGTTCCCCCCGGGGACAGATGAAGTGGCTTTTAAAAAATGGCGAAAAGCCGGACTTACACGACTTGTTGACCTGACTAATAAAGGACAATTTTACACGAAAGCTGAACTTGAAAAGTTAGTAGGAGACAGCATACACTGGTTTCAATACCTCCAGGTATCTCATGTTATGCAAATATTACATAAAGAACAAGTTTTTTCCAAACACATGACTAAATTTGAAGAGATACTATCAAAACGCTCGGCTGAGATTAAAGGTTTAATCTCTAAAATATATAAGATTCTATTATCTTCCTCTGATGCTGTAAACAACCAGGTTTTTTCTTCATGGCAAAAGGATTGCCAGGATCGCCTAAAAGAAGGCGACTGGGAAAACATGAAGTATGCTTATAATTTTAGGTCAAGGATTTTTACTATTAAGTTTAATTATTTTAAAATTTTAAACAGATGGTATATGCCTCCCAGCAGACTACATAAAATATACCCGAAAGTTAATAATTTATGCTGGAAAAAATGTGGCCAGGTGGCAGACTATATACATTGTTGGTGGCATTGTTCTGTTATTAACTCATTTTGGAAGCTAATATTGCAGCAGATCTATATTATTACGGGTATTAACTTACCTCAGCTACCTGAGACAGTTTTGTTGGATATTTGCCCAAAGGTTTATGGGGAAACAACAATCAATATTAAGCTGATTATGACCTTAATTGCCATTGCTAGAATAAATGTTGCACAAAAATGGAGAAATAATTCAGGTCCTACATTGTATGATTGGCAAAATAAATTATGGGAATATTTTGTTCTTGGTAAAACTGTGGCATATACGGGGAAACTATTCAGAAGGATTTTCATGCAATTTGGTTCCCTATTATAGAATACCTCATAGATAATGGGGTTATTCCTAAAAACAAACATTATCAGAGTTTATTGTTTTTTTAATTGGATTGTTTATATGTTTGAACGTGGTATTAATGACAATATACATTAATATTTTTTGATGTATTTTGCTAACTCCTTCTTAACTATTTCTAAACTTGTTCTAATGCCGGTTATTGTTTTGTTCTGTTCTTTTGTTGTATTTAAAACAATAAAAATTATATTAACAAAAAAAAATATAGTCATTTAAATCATATAAATATACAATAAAGACCCTAATGCATCCTATTAATTATAGTTACATTGATAACAATAATCTAAAGAAGAATACATATCTTGTAGAAAAGTCCACAGCTACAGAGACGAATATGCAGGCAGGATTCAATACTGTAGACCAAGGGTGTCGAACTCATTTGTTATGAGGGCTGGATCTGACATAAATGAGACTTTGCTAGGCCGGGCCGGGTGTGTCATGAAATGTAATGTCAAGTAGCGGAGATATAAACTTTATAAAGGACACAAACACAAAGGGTTGGGTTTTTTTACTTAAAATACAAATATGCTTAAAACATTAGCATTCACATTTTTGCAATCTTTTTTTTATTTAATAGTGTCTGATAACTGACACCCCTTGCTCTGAATTATTGCATCAAAATGTCCATGCTGTTCCAGTCTTGAGTATGCTGTTCAAATGTGCATCTTAAGCTGCAAACCTATGATGACGCAGCAGCAGCAGCAGAACTAGAAGAAGAAGCAGAAGACGGCCAGTTCCACTGCAAGCCTGATAGAAGCCCTCCAGGGGCCTAATCTGGCCCCCAGGCCATATGTTTGACACCCCTGCTGTAGACTATCTTGCTTCCAGATGAGCGATGCAGCAACTGTCAATGCCAATATTGTAGGCTGTCTTGTTAAGAAAAGAGATGCAGGAAGCATCAACTGCAACACGCCTCCCAGGCAAAAGTTGCGTATTTCAAGAATTTCTTATTCAGGCAAGCTATTTTTCCTGGAACCGAAGCTCACAATGCTGCAATGCACAAGTCAAAAAACTCTATAGAACCGGAGAAACACAGAGACTCTCTGGTACACCTTTAATTCTAGGTAAAATCCCTCCCCAAACTCCCCCTCCTGAATCTCCCGGAATTTCCCAGGCTGGAGTTGGCAGCCCATTAGTGTAGGGAATGGTTGAAACACCCTGGAAAATCAGCCCAAACAGCAGCAACAAGAGCTACACAGAGAATCCTCGCTGTAGGGAAGGAACCCAGGGGTGGGGAAAATCCGGAAAGTGGGTGAGCGACGAGGGTGATGATGTCATCAGGAGTGTGGTCAATCACCCTTGAGTCCTGGGCGGGACACTGCAAAGGAGGAAAAACTACGGGCATGGTGGGTTGCCCAACAGACACAGCCTCCTCCTAGGTGTTCCTCAGGCTCCCCCCTCTTTCCTCCATGGAGCTCATCCTCCCCTCTAGCCAGGAGAGATCCTCTGTGGATGCCTCCCCCCCCATGTTCCCTAGGCTGTAGGTAGGGTTGCCAACTCTGTGTTGGGAAATTCCTGGAGCTTTGGGGCTGGAGTGTTGGGAGGGGAAGGCCCCTCAGCAGGATATACAGCCCTAGAGTCCACCCTCCAGGGAAGGTCTGGAGATCAATTGTAATTCCAGGAGATCTCCAGGCCCCGCCTGGAGACTGGCCACCCTAGATGTAGGTCTAATCACAGCCATCAGTGCAGTGTGGAGAGTCCCCAGAAGACCTCCCAGTTTGGAATCAAGGAGGATTCTTCACCAGTGGTGCTGTTGTGTACTGAGCCATGAGTACCTGAGCTAGTACCTGGAACTGGCTGAGCTTGTTGCCACAGAACAATAGCTTACCAGGATCCTGGAGAGGGCCAATAGAGATGTAGTATTATGTAAATAGCCTATCGTTGGGAGTGGGGTGTCTTAGGGTGTGGTCTTTGCATGCTTTATAAACAGGGAAGCAAGCCCTGGATTTTGGTCCTTGTAGTGTTGCTGAAATCACTAAATAAAATAGAGCTGATCACTAGTAGTGAACCCAACTATTTAACAGGTGCGTTTCCATGAATCTTTCTGTGAGGTTTGCTGGAGGGAGAGGGAAGCCGTCCTGCTGTACAAAGGTGGCCAGGGCCCCCAAAGAGGGATCTGGGGCCAGTGTGTCCAGACCAGGGCTGCAGTCTTCCTTGGGCCAGAAACGTATGAAGAAGGCAGAACAGGAGAGTCCAGAGCTGTGTGAGCAGGAACTTGGGCATCATGTCACCTCCCGAGAGCCAGTTTGGTGTAGCCCTGGAGGCTGGCAACCCTATATCCTTGCCACATCACAAACACATAGTAGGAATCAGGGCTTTTTTTGTAGAAAAAGTCCAGCAGGAACTCATTAGCATATTAGGCCACACCCCCATGTTACCAGAAGTGTGGTCATCCAACCACACCAACCTTTTGCTTCTTATTTTGTTTACCTTGTTTGTTGTCAGAACCCAGAGCTTTTTTGGAGCAGGAACTCCTTTGCATGTTAGGTCACACACCCCTAATGTAGCCAATCCTGTTTCTGCTGCTGGGTGTGGCCTATTATGCTAATGAGTTCCTGCTGGGCGTGGCCAACTTGGGAGCCAGCCGGAACTCCGTTCCTGTGCGTTCCTGCCCCAAAATAGCCCTGGTAGGCAGGGGTCTTTTTGGGGGGGAGCCCACCGGAGCACAGCTCTGGGAGCTCAGGAGCCAAGCCCCGCCCCTAGCCGGTGTCCGGGAGAGTCTTTCAGGCAGCCGAATGTCAATTTCAGCTCCATTATATCCTATGGGCCATTGAAGTCAATGGTGAAAACATAGGGTATATTCTGGGGGCTGGAGGGGAGGGGTTTGAGGGAGAGGCTCCAAACTCATAGGGTAGCTGATGGAGCCTCTCCCCAAGATACCCACCAAGTTTCAAGAACATTGGATCAGGGGGTCCAATTCTATGGGCCCCTAAACAGGTTGCCCCTATTCCCTCCATTGTTCTCTATGGTGGGGAAAAAGTAACTTTTTTTCTCACCATGGAGAACAATGGAGGAATAGGGCAACCTGTTCAGGAGCCCATAGAATTGGACCCCCTGGTCCAATGTTCTTGAAACTTGGTGGGTATCTTGGGGAGAGGCTCCATCAGCTATTCTATGAGTTTGGAGCCTCTCCCTCAAACCCCTCCCCTTCAGCTCCCAGAATATACCCTATGTTTTCACCAATGACTTCAATGGCCCATAGGATATAATGGGGCCAAATTGCCGCCAAATTTCTTTTCATTCCCTCCTTTCCTTCTCTCTTTTTACTCTTTCCCTCCTTCTTCTCTTCTCTTCTCTTCTCTTCTCTTCTCTTCTTTTCTCTTCTCTTCTCTTCTCTTCTCTCTTTCTCTCTTTCTCTCTTTCTTTCTTTCTTTCTTTCTTTCTTTCTTTCTTTCTTTCTTTCTTTCTTTCTTTCTTTCTTTCTTTCTTTCTTTCTTTCTTTCTTTCCCACCTTCTTCTCTTATTTTTTCCTCCTTTCCGTTTCCCTCCTTCTTCCCTCTCTTTCTTTCTTTCCCTCCCCTTTCCTTCTCTTACTTTCCCTCTTTCCTTCCTTCTTTCCTTCTCTCTACTCTCTCTCTTTCCTTCCCTCTTTCCTCCTTCTGTGGCCCAACTCTCATGAGAAGGAGTTTAAACTTTAAACCCCTTCTCTCTTAGCTCCCCCACCCAGACCAGCTGGGGAAGGGAAGGGGAGGCTTTTGAAGATGCCTCCCTCCCTTTTGCTTCCCCTTCTGACACCACTTCCGGTGATGTCAGGGGGCGTGGCATATGCTAATAGCCTAATAGCTCATTAGCATACCATATGCTAATGAGCTCCTGCAGCTGTTTTTCTACAAAAAGACCCCTGCTGGTAGGAATGGTGGGAGTGAGTCATTTGTATGCTTGTGAGCTAAACCGTTGCTTCACTCCTGCTCCCATAAATAGCCTTAAAAAAAAAACCTTCGCAGGGCCTAAAGAAACCAGGTTTGCTTCTCCTTTCCGCATTTGCCCACCACTGCGGATTTTCTCAGTGTTTGAGTCGAGGCAATTTAAGTCCAGGGCAAAACAGCATCCAAATGACCCGCGGGCAACAGGAGGCTGAAACCGAGCTGACCACTGAAGGGAGGTAATGTAATGCAGAATGGAGGAAAAACCTGGAATAAAAAGAAGGTTGAACTCGATTTTAGTGCAGTATTGCTTGGAGGACACCATGGTGAACATGGATTAAAAGGAGAGTGCTAATTCAAAAGCTCTTTTATGATGGTCTATGACTCCTGCCAAACTAGTGCATATTATTCCACAAGCATCCCCATTGTGCTGGAAACTTTGTGGAGAAAGAGCAAATCACTTTCACAATTGGTGGGACATGCAAACATATCCAACAATTCTGGACATCTATTGCTAAACAAATTGAAAAACTTACAAGCTATAACTTACCTTTGGACACAGCACTGTTCTTACTTCACCTTTGGCCCCAAGATTGGCCACCTGCAAGCAAAAGAAGACTAATTAATATTTTGATAACAGCTGCCAAATTAGTAATAGCAAAAAATTGGAAAAACGAAAAACCTCCTACCCTTAACCAATGGATTTATAAAGTTTGGTTATGTTAGAAAAGTTTTCAGTCTATGATACTACAAACCAAACTAAGTGTGAGCTTTATAACCCCTTAAACATATGGTATCCGATACTAGAAAATATTACAATTAACAAATTTGATTGGGAAACTATTACTGAAGCAAAATACAAAATAATGTTATATACCTGAAAACCAAGCTTCTGGTATATTTTTAAGTTAATAATTTAATTCAATATTATAGTTAGGAAAGTTTATTGATGTTGTACTGTGAATATAATGTTTTCTTATAAGGCATCAAATTTCATACCTCTCACTGAGATCTATTTGAGAATGATGTTGGATTGTTTTGATTATATATTGAAAAAATTAATACAATTTATTATATATATAAAAAGGAGAGGGTAGAAAGAGTCACCTGTTCCGATCCAGACTTTCTTGCCAGGAGGTACATCCATGCAGCAGCTATGTACCGTGCCCTTTTGTGCATCCTGGCAATACCCAAATAATGCAATCCTTAAAAAAAAAACCCCAGACCAAATGCTGAACTTGGTCCAACTCCATCCATTCTCTAGTACACCACCCAATAAAAGCTGATTCACACATCCAGAAATAGCATTTGCCGAATAGCAGAAACAGGGCCTCAGACTGTAGGTGGGGAATCTGATGTTTGACTGCTGTTAAACACACACACACAACAAATGACAAAAAAACACTGTGCTAGTGCTAGTGGAAAGTTCGGGGGAATGTTACAAGAGGTTTGTTTCTGGAAGAGAGTTTTCAAACCTGTTAGCCCTCGCTGTGGTTTGAAGTGGTACCACTCCCAAGGAGGACCGTACCACTTACTTCTGATGTGTGTCTGAACTGGCTGTCAGTAGGTGTTCCTCCAGGGTTGCCAACCTCCAGGTGTGACCTGGAGATCTTCCTATATAACAACTGGTCTACAGACAACAGAGATCATCTCTCCTGGAGGAAATGGCCTTGCTTTGGAGGGTAAATGGCCTTGCTTTGGAGGGTATACTCAATGGTATTATGTCCTATTGAGTTCCGTCCCTTCCCCAAGCTCAGGGTTGCCAGCCTCCAGGTGGCACCTGGACATCTCCCACTATTCCAACAGGCCCGTAGCCAGGACTACTTTTGTCCGGGGGGGGGCATTTAAATTTCTCCAGGGGAACTGATGTCATCTGGAGATCAGTTATAATGCTGGAAGATCTCCAGGCCCCACCAGGAGGCTGGCCCAGGACTTTTAAAACTCACACACTTGTTTACCGGTGAGTTCAGAATGGCATATATGGTCCTCCTTTCCTCATGTTATCTTCACAACAGCCCTCTGAGGTAGGCCAGACTGGGCCCAGATCAATCTGCAAGAGGGTTGCCAATTTCCAGGCGGGGTTTGGAGATCTCCCAGAATTACAACTGGCCTCAAGAGTACAGCCATCAGCCCTGACCTGGATAGCCCAGGCAAGCCCGATCACGTCAGATCTTGGAAGCCCTGGCAACTACTTGGATGGGAGACCTCCAAGGAATATCAGGGCTGGGATGCAGGGGCAGGCAATAATAGCAAGCCACCTCTCTGAATGCCCCTTGCCTCCAAGCCCCACTAGGGGTCGCTAGAAGTCAGACACGACTTCCAGGCACAACACACAAAAAAGAATACAGCAATCAATTCCCTCTGGGAAAAATGGCTGCTTTGGAGGGTGGATTCTATGGCGTTATTCCCTGCTGAATTCCCTCCTCACTTCAAACTCCCCAGGCTCCACTCCCAAATTGCCAGGGATTTCCCAGGCAGAGTTGGCAACCTTTCTCAGCAAGCTTCATGGCAGATGAGGACTCTAAACCCCAGTCACTCACCCCAGACCCTGAACCGACATCTTAACCACGTCACCACTCTCACCCTTGGCCTGCCGCCTGGACACCGGCAGAAATGGGAGATAAGTGGAACCTCAATAGTCAGCAGCAGTCTGTCCCTTAATAGCAGTTGCTGAGAGACAATAGCGAGGGAAGGGCTTTTGCTTTCATGCCCCATTTGGGGCTTGCCAGGGGGATCTGGTTGGCCAGTGTAGGGAACAGGAAGGATGCCAGACTGGTTGGCCTCTTGCTCTGACCCAGCAGGGCTCTCCTTGTGTCCTCATAAGTCAGGTGTTGCTTTCCAGGTTCAGCAGCTGTAGCAGACCTATTCCTGTCCCTTGAGAACCCTGAACCTGATCTGGCCTGGCCTGTCATTGATGAAGAGGCCAGAACACGGCTGCCAGGCGCCAGATGGCCAGGGGAATCAGAGGTCTACTATGCAAATGCAAATGACAGGCAGTTGAAGCTTCTGATGGGATGGAGCTCAACAACATTTCCCGATAATCTGAGTCCAGTGGCACATTTAACCCCAACAAAGTTTAATTCTGGGTATAAGCTTTTGCATGCATGCACACATCTTCAGATACATGTCAGATGTAGCCCAGAGGCACTGCCTTACTTACGGGTAGCTCTAAATAGCGGGGCACCCCACTTCTGACCTGAACCAGAGACCCACAAAGTCAGGCCTAGGAAGGCACTCTTGGCCTGAAACACAGAGCTAGCTACAGCTCTGAAAAGGGGTTTCAATTTCAGGTTGCGCAAGGCAGCCCTCCAAGACAATCTCCAGTCTCCCCCTCCGCACAGCAGAAGAATGTATGTGGAATAACAATAGCAAGTTCCACCAGGTACAGTATCTACATTTCTAAAGCTATTCAGTGGCCACCTGGCAAACAGCCCTTCTGCCTCCAAACCTGCACGCAGTCCCTTTTGTGTGACTCCTATACCTATGTGAAAACTCTTTTGTCTAAAACAACTGTCCTTCCTGCCCCATCCCTCAGGATTCTGAGATCAAACTAGTCAAACATTAGTTTTGTCAGTCAAGTCAAGTCAAGTTTATTAGTACGGTCAAGCGACCAGCCAATATAAAACATTTCAAAAAAAAAAGATTGAGGTAAAATACACGGTAGATACATAAAATTAGATAAATATATAAAACGGCATTAAGAGCAAAAGCGGGAGCAACACAGTGTGTCATTAAGGCGGAAACAGGAGCAATACTACTTTATCATTAACTTGCTGTCTGAGGTACAAGCTTCCTCTTTTTAAGTGCCAGGAAGCAAAATTTTGCCACAGCTAAAGATATCCTCGCTTCTCGGCCTTTTGGCTAAGATCAAGTGTAGTTTTGTCAGTAATCCTCCCTGACGACAATTTCCCACCTTTTGTCTAAGCCTGGGAACCTATTCAACCTGCCTCAGCAAGACCATCAGTGGTCATCAAACCTATTCAGCCAGCTCCGGTAGAGCCATCAGCAGGCATTACTCTCATCAGCTCTGTTGTGCATCCAGACTCTGCCCCTCTGGGACTTCATGGTCACATCTAGGTTTTACTCCTCCTGTGTCACACCCCCTTGGACCCCTTATTGGTCCAGGAAATCTTTTATCTTCACCTGAGACAAGCCCCTCAAGGCCTCCCATTGGTCTGCATTGTTTTCCCATGTCTATATCCAACAAAGCACATGGCCTCAACGGTGTGTCTGCCTGGACGCCAACTGGCAGTTCACCCCCAGACTTTGTTCGGTCCACAGCCTCTTCTCCATGGACTTTTGCACATCTGGACATGTGGAGTGACCCTGGGCTTCCTTGGAAGTCTCCCGTCCAGGTACTAACCAGGGCCGCCCCTGAGAGCTGGTTTGGTGTAGTGGTTAAATGTGCGGACTCTAATCTGGGACAACCGGGTTTGATTCCCCACTCCTCCACTTGCTGCTGGATGACCTTGGGCAAGCCATAGTTCTGTCCGAGCTGTTCTCTCAAGGACAGTTCTGGAAAGAGCTCTCTCAGCCCCACCTACCTCACAGGGTGTCTGCTGTGGAGAGGGGAAAGGAAAGGAGTTTGTAAGCCACTCTGAGACTCTGAGTGAAGGGTCCTGAGTGAAGGAAGCGTGAAATCCAATAATCTCCTCCTCTTCCTCCTCTTCTTCTTCGTCTTCTTTTCGGCTTCTGAGTGCTGATTTGATTGGGCTAGCAAGGGCCACCCAGGTCACAGTACAATATGGACAGTGTGGATTTGAGTTCCAGGGATCAGGCCCACCCTATCCTCACATCTCCTCACATAAGACAGCCTGTTATTTGGCCATTTCCTCTCTCCAAAAACAACATTCCCCGCCACCACCTTTTTACAAGACGGCTTTCTCAAACTGGCAGTTGTGCTTCCATTGTTCTGCCGTCTCCCGTTAAGGCTGTGGTCTTAAACGGGCTAGCAAAAGAACAAAGGAATGGATAGAAATGTCCAGTCTGCGCATAACTCTTCATTTGAGGCCTGTAGCTAGCCAAGGACGAGGAGGGCTATGCCCCCCACAGATATACCCAACCCCCCCTCTAAGAGGATGCCAGACCCCCCCCCCAGGGCTGGCAGGGGGGCCTTGGTTTTTCTGTGGCTGAGCAATCTGAAGCTGCAGTTGAGCAGGAGGGGAGGAAGAGGGGTGCTGCTGAATTCCCTGCCCCACCCTGAGTAAAGCGGTGGCACTGAATTCCGGGAGCATCTTGGTGGCACAGGCAGGACTCTGCACTCGGGAACCAGCTCCTCATCACGGCCGGACACTTCCCTGCCTCGCTCAGGTACCGAGGGGAGGAAATCGGGATCCCAAACTGCAGGGCGGGAGGGGGAGGGAGCGAGAGAGGCAAGGGAGACGTGGTTCCCAGCTGTGCCAATCAAGACCTCAGCATGACCCCATGGGAGAGGTGAAGCAGGGTGGGCAGCCAGCCATCTCTGGGCGCTCTCCCACCCTCTGGCTGTCCTTGGCCCAGGTTTGGGCTTGGGGCTCTCTCTGGGACTCTGGGCACTGCGGCCGGTGCTCTGCCCTGCCCAGGAGCTGCTGGATGCCCTGGCTGGCTCTTAATTAGATCACCACTAAGTAGATCAGTCATTATTCTAATTAGTGGTAATCTAATTAAGCTCCCTGTTCTCACCCCCCCGAAAACTACCTAGCTAGGGGCTGGTGTGAACATAGGGCAACAAATGGTAGCTGTTTCAGCCAAACCAGCTAAATATAGCCTTTCAAACAAGTGCCTTGGCACAACCCTGGGGGTGGGTGCTTTCTTGAAGAGATGCTGCCACCAGGTGGAAAGGAGAAGGCTTGGCAACATTGGACCAGGCAGGGAAACTATGCCCTGATATAGAGCAAAGTTTGAGTCCAGGGGCACCTTTAAGACCAACAATGTTTAATTCTTGGTAGAGGGTTTCGTGTGCATGCACACTTTGTTGGTCTCAAAGGTGCCACTGCTTTCAAACTTTGTTCTATTGCTTCAGACCAACAGGGTTACCCCCCTGAACCTATGCCTGGATATGAATAGTAACAGTCACTTGGCAGGCTGAAAATGTGTCACCGAATGGTAAGTAGAAGGGTCTGGGCAACAAATATTCACTTGTCCCATCTTGGCCTCATATCTCTATTCTTATGTCCTTCAGTTTCTGCCTTCAAATTACATTTAATCATATAATATTTCTAATGATTTATCTTTATATTCCTACTTGGCTCAACCCAAGTAGATGAGACATTGACCACTTTTGGTTTTTCCCCTCCTTGTTTAAAATTCATGTGGCTTAGTAAAGCTAATTTAGTGATCAATGGTCGCATAAAGGATACTGGTTTTCAAGAAACATTGGCTAAAGCCCACAGTGTGTAATTTAGCTCCAATGATCCCACACTAATATGCATGTTATCTATCAATATTAACTGTTCCAAGATACTCCCTAAATTCTACAGGCAGTCACTCCCCCTCACCCAGGAATGTGATGGCAGGCGAGGGCAAGCGATAAGAACATAAGAATAACAAATGGTTGGGAGCAGGGAGTAAACGGGATATACAGGGCATGATTATACTGGGCTGAAACAGAACAGGTGTGATTACACTGGGTTGAAATACAACAGGTACAGTTGGTCAAAATACCCGAGCCTGACATAGGTGGATCTCCAGATAGCAGGCACCTGGTATTTTTGGCCACTGTGTGACAGAGTGGACGGGCCATTGGCCTGATCCAACATTGGTTTCTCTTATGTTCAGAAGCACACTTTTAGCACAGCACCAGATTGAGCAGGGGATCCAAAGCAAACGGGTAAAACGCAAATCCTTTATCCCTCTCTCTATGCATGCCCTATCAGATTTTAAAAAATAGGACAGGCTCTTTAGCTTAGGAATTCCAGATGTCTACAGAGTTCCCATTACCTTGAAAATCTCTCCAGCGATGTATGCCACCACAGTCAATGGCTGCCTTCCCAGCAGAGAGGTCTACTTGCTCCCAAGGAAAAGAGACCTCCTTCCTGCTGCAAGGAGTTTTTATCATATCTCTTTCTTCTTCTGACTAACTAGGTCAGACCAGGTCAGAGAAGCTCTTCCTGAAATCTCCAGAATTTCCTTCCTCAAGCCTCTTTAACATTTAACACCTCCAGATCTCTGTTCCCTGCTTGGAGGGGGGAAGGGGGAGCTATCCCTTTGTCTCCAGCTAGACCTGTTAGCATTTCTTAAGAGGTAGCTGAGGTGAGCCTGAAAAGCCATTGACTGACTTCCTCCTTCCCAACCTGTTTTCTGCCCAGAGGGGAAAAAAAATTAAAAATGCAAAGTGGAGGTTTTGCTCCTTTTCCTTTCCCAGGAAAAAATGCATTTCTTCACACAAGGACCTAGTTGAAACAACTAGGCTATTCTTAGATTGTAAGAAAGCCAGTTTATTGCTAATTTCCTATATTTTGGAGAAAATATTCTGTAAGTTATAAGGAAAGTCTGATCTGCCAGTATCTTTAATATAGAGATAGCCGGGTAGGGCCAGAATCAAACTCCTGCATATTTGGTTTCGGACCTGACATCTTACCTGCTGGATCAGAAGACTCCTTCATGGATTGAGTCAAAGACAAAGAACTATTACCTAAGTGCTGAAATCTATTTTTAGTTGCCAGCTGGGGAATTAAAAATCATCCATCCTACTTTGTTGACAGTATGAGCTTGCTATATACCTGAAAAGGCATGTTCTTTTCTGGCTCATTGAATTAAAGGGTGCTTGAAACAGAAATTTACCAAAAGAAGAAGGCAAAAAGAAAATCAAAATCAAATTGTACTTTAAAAATACTAACAAGGTAAGATATAGCTAAAAGTTCAGAAAATCTAACATTGTTATGGTATTTGATTTCAACGGTGAGAATGATTTATGCTCAATTTTGGAAGCAGGAGAAGATACCAGATAAATGGGAATGGATAAAGAAGATGATTTTTATGGTAGAAATGGACAAATTGACAAAAAAACTTAATGGAAAAGAAGATCAAGAATTTTTAGCAGATTGGAAAGACTTTAAAGACTACTTAGAACTGAACTGGGATGTTAAAAACAAGTTACTTTGCTTTGATAACTATTAAGATTAGAAGTATAGTAAGAAATGGATTGCATTTAAAATGTTACCTAAGAGAGAGAAATAGAAAAGGAAAATGTTTTAATAGAAGATTTGATTATTAAATAAGTGTTTAATGTAACAGAATGTTGACTGAAATGATAATGGGGCGGAACATTGTTGGAAGCCAGGGGGAGGGGGAAAAGTTGTGGAAAAGGATATCTTAAGAATTGTCTTTAATTATGGATCGTGTTAAAATATCCTGTTAATAAATTTTTTTACAAAAAAAAAAAAAAGTTCAGAAAATCTAAATATCTGGGATATACACAATAAAAGCTCCATGACTCGGCACAGAAACTTCAGACACATAACTTATATATACAAGGGCTAACTACACAGAAAACAGCTGAACTAATTTCCTCTTCTGTCCTCAGAAAGCCACTCTTTCACCACTCCCTAGTCTAATTAGCAAGGCAGAGAATGTGGAGGAGGTGAGTGAATAAGACAGAACTCGGTATCCATGCTGCTACTCAGTTACTAGAAACAACCAGATCCCTCAATAAAATCAGCTCCGACATAGAACAACGAAGACAGGACATGACGAACCAAAGCCGACCAAAACAGCTTGTAAACAGTATGAACAAAATGAATAAAACTCGAGCCCAGACTGCAGCCCTCAAATGACTTTCACCAGATGGTAATTAAAAATGGTTAAAATCACTCAGGTGAGCCAATAATTAAAATAAATCAAAACAGTAGTTTAAAGAGCTTTTAAAAAAGGAAAACCTCAGCTTTCGAATTAAAAACCAGACAAAAGCCCTGCACTTACAAGCTAAATAATAATAAGCTAACAATCAAAACTTCCTCCAAGCAGCCCTGACCTGGATAGCCCAGGCAAGCCGGATCTTGTCAGATCTCAGAAGTTAAGCAGGACTGACCCTGGGAAGTACTTGACAGGGAGACCTCCAAGGAACACCAGGGCCAGGACGCAGAAGCAGGCAATAGTAAGCCACCTGTCAGAGATGTCCAAGCCCCACTAAGGTTTGCCAGAGAGGATGCGGCCTGGGCTTATGCTGACCAAGGGACCAAGTGTGAAGGACAGCACAAGGACATCTAGAGAGACAGTGCTCACGAGGGGTGAGCAGGAAAGGGGCTCATGGCCCGTGGCGCGAACACTGGACCTTGTAATTAGCCCAGGTAGGGGAGCTTGTTCGTGGAGCAATGACCAGCTTTCCCCAGGAGTCTGAGGTTGCATTCCCCTAGTGCCTCGAAATTCCTGCGGAGACCACCGGCCCGCACCAGGCAGAGGCCAGTCACGATGGACAGAGACGTGACAGTGGCCAAAGTATTTGAGCTTCAGCTTCAGTATCTGGCCTTCCAGGGAACAGTTAGGGTTGATTTCTTTTAGGATTGACTGATTTGATCTCCTTGCAGTCCAAGGGACTCTCAAGAGTCTTCTCCAGCACCATAATTCAAAAGAATCTATTCTTCGGCGCTTGGCCTTCCTTATAGTCCAGCCCTCAGTGCCATACTTTACTACTGGGAATACCATTGCTTTGACCATACAGACTTTTGTTGGCAGAGTGATGTCTCTACTGTTTATTATGCTGTTTAGGTTTGCCATCGCTTTCCTCCCAAGGAGCAGGTGTCTTTTAATTTCATGGCTGCAGTCACCCTCTGCAATGATCCTGGATCCCAGGAACTTGAAGTCTGTCACTGCTTCCACAAGTTCCCCTTCTATTTGCCAAGAAGTGATGGGGCCAGATGCCATGATCTTAGTTTTTTTGATGTTGAGTTTCAAGCCAACTTTTGCACTCTCCTCTTTCATCTTCAGCAAGAGGCTTTAAGTCCTCTTCACTTTCTGCCATTAGAGTGGTATTGTCTGCATATCTGAGGCTGTTGATGTTTTCCTAGCAATCTCAATTCCAGCTTTGTGTTCGCATGATGTACTCTGCATATAAATTAAATAAGCAAGGTGACAATATACATCCTTGTCGTACTCCTTTTCCGATGCTAAACCAATCAGTTGTTCCATATCCGGTTCTAACTGTCCCTTCTTGACCCTTATACAGGTTTCTCAAGGGACATGTGAGGTGGTCTGGTACTCCCATCTCTTTACAGACTTGTCATAGTTTGTTGTGATCCACACAATCAAAGGCTTTAGCATAGTCAATGAAGCAGAAGTAGATGTTTTTCTGGTACTCTCTTGCTTTCTCCATAATCCAGCGAATGCTGGCAGTTTGATCTCTAGTTCCTCTACCTCTTCGAAACCCAGCTTGTACTTCTGGCAGTTCTCTATCCACATACTGCTGAAGCCTAGCTTGTAGGATCTTTAGCATGACCTTGCTAGCATATGAAATGAGTGCAATTGTGTGATAGTTTGAACATTCCTTGGCATTGTCCTTCTTTGGGATTGGAATGTAAACTGACCTTTTCCAGTCCTGTGGTCACTGTTGCATTTTCCAAATTTGCTGGCAAATTGAGTGCAGCATTTTAACAGCATCATTTTTTAAGACTTTGAATAGTTCAGCTGGATTACCATCACCTCTGCTAGCTTTGTTGTTAGTAATGCTTTCTAAGGCCCATTTGACTTTGCATTCCAGGATGTCTGGCTCAAGGTCAGTTATTACACCATTGTGGTTGTCAAGGACATTGAGGTTCTTCTTGTATAGTTCTTCTGTGTATTCTTGCCATCTTTTCCTAATCTCTTCTGCTTCTGTTAGGTCCCTACCTTTTTTGTCCTTTATCATGGCCAGCTTTACATGAAACATTCCTTTGATTTCTCCAATTTTCTTGAAGAGATCTCTAGTCCCTCCCACTCTATTGTTTTCCTCTATTACTTTGCATTGTTCATTCAGGAAAGCTTCCTTATCTCTCCTTGCTGTTCTCTGGAAATCTGCATTCAGTTGGGTAAATCTTTCCTTTTCACCTTTGCCTTTCATTTTCCTTCTTTCCTCTGCTATTTGTAAAGCCTCATCAGACAGCCACTTTGCTTTCTTGCATTTCTTTTTCTTTGGGATGGTGGTGATTGCTGCCTCCTGTACAATGTCACGAACCTCTGTCCATAATTCTTCAGGCACTCTATCTATCAGATCTAGTCCCTTAAACCTATTCTTCACCTCCACTGTATATTCATCAGGGATCTAGGTCAAACCTGAATGGCCTGGTGGTTTCCCCAACTTTCTTCAGTTTAAGTCTGAATTTTGCAATGAGTAGCTCATGATCTGAGCCACAGTCAGCTCCAGGTCTTGTTTTTACTGACTGTATAGAGCTTCTCCATCTTTGACTGCAAATGATACAGTCAATCTGATTTCGGTGCTGCCCATCTAGTGATGTCCATGTGTAGAGTCGCCTCTTAGGTTGCTGGAAGAGGGTGTTCAGTTGTTCACTATGACCAGCGGATTCTCTTGACAAAACTCCATTAGCCCTTTGCCCTGCTTCATTTTGTTCTCCAAGGTCAAACTTGTCCATTATTTCGGTTACCTTTTGACTTCCTACTTTAGCATTCCAGTCCCCTATGATGATGAGGACATATTTTTTGGTGTTAGTTCTGTGAGGTGTTGTACGTTGTGGTGTACCCACAGGGAAACATGGACGGAGGGCTACCATGTGCTCAGACCGGTTCTGACCGGTCCGCCATGCGGCCAGGCAAGGCTTGAGCTTCGTGTCTGGAGACAATAGAATGTAGGCTCCTCGCGTTCTGCCAATCGAGGAGCCCGGGGTAATCCAATCAACTGTAAATAGCGAATCACGGGTGTTGTGTGTGTTTGGGGTGTGGGCTCACTGGGGATAAAAAGCCGGCCTGCGAGCCGGCTTACTTGTCTTGTTCTTCAACTAATAAAGTATGTGAGAGCTGAAGTCACTCGTCAGTCTCAGTACTTTTCATACGTCTTCATAGAACCGGTCCACTTCAGCCTCTTCTGTGTCAGTGGTTGGGGCATAGACTTGGATTACTGTGATGCTGAATGGTTTGCCTTGGATTCAGACCGAGATAATTCTGTCGTCTTGTTGACTATAAAGGCCACACCATTTTTTCTACAAGATTCCTGGCCACAGTAGTAGATATAATGGTCTTCTGAGTTAAATTCACCCACTCCAGTCCACTTTAGTTCACTGATTCGCAAGATGTCGATGTTCAGTCTTGCCATCTCATTTTTACCACATCAAGCTTACCTTGATTCATAGAGCTTACATTCCAGGTTCCTATGCAGTATTGTTCTTTCCTTTCACCATCAGACACATCCACAACTGGGCATCCTTTTGGCTTTGGCCCAGCCGCTTCACTCTTTCTGGGGTTACTTGTACTTGTGGCTGGTCGGGGCTGGTCCTAGTTGCCCTAAGGGCACTGTAGCCACCGCTGCCAAGCTGGACTAAATTGTACAAGTGGTGAGTTTCCAGGAGTTGCTCCTCGGCCTGTCACTGGCGAGCCCTCCTCCCTCAGGGGACAGGACAACCTTTCCTGGGCTCTTTTGGCCTCCCAGTGTATCCTGCTCCCCCTCCCCCAGCTTTGCTTTCTGGAAATCAAGGCCTGGAATGCCTGGCAATACTGTTGTGGTTGCCAAGTGACCCCCAACAACCACAGAGTCCAGTGGGCATTCTTAAAGCTACCGATGTTGTTTCTGTTCTTTTGGGGAACTTTGATTCCATGCTGTATTGTTTCAAGGTGTTCTTCTGAAAACTTGGGGCTGTTTCAGGTTTGAACAGAAATCCCTGCCCCCAGTCTGTCCTTAGTACCATTTTGCAGCTCAATCAACCATACTATGGCACAGTTGTTGTTGTTGTTAGCCATTCAGTCATGTCCGACTCTTGGCAATTCTATGGGCCAGCTCATGTATCTGAGGCACAGATATATGTCTAATCCCAGGAGAGATCCAGGAGCCTCCTGAATAGGGATGCCAGCCTCCAGGTAGGGTCTGGGGATCTCCCAGAATTACAGTTCATCTACAGTCTACAGGGATCTGTTCCCCTGGAGAAAAGTGATGTTTTACAGGGTGGCCATAAGTCAGCTACAGCTTGACACCACTCTCCACTACCATTCTCACACCAAGGAGGGTGACCAAACCCTCCTTCCTCCCCATTATCGGTTTCTGTGCTGTCCTTATGTACCGCACAGTAGTCTGTCCTGTACGCTGTTCTAAAGCGGGGGGAACATCACACCTTAGGTTGGGCTCTGGTCTCCATCCAGTCCATTTCACCCACCCTGCCGGCATGGTTTCTGATGGATTCCATTGACAGGCGGTGCCTTTCTGCTGTTGGAGGGCCATTCAGAGACCAAAGCTCTATCAGCCTCCTGAGCAGAGCTCCAGACGCCCGCAAATCTGGGCCCCAGATTTCTATTAAATTATTATAGAACAGAGTCCAGTGGGCCCTTCAAGACCAACAAAGTTGTATTCAAGCTGTGAGCTTTCATGTGCATCCCTTTCAGACCAACAAACATGCACACGAAAGTTCACACCTTGAATAACACTTTGTTGGTCTGAAAGGGGCCACTGGACTCTTAACTTTATTCTGTTGCTTCAGAATTGCCTACCTTGATCAAATTATTATGTCATACTTAATTATTTAAACAGTGAAGCCCTTTGAGGACAGAAATGCTTTTGGAGAAACTGCTGTGCCCATGAGATAGAACAGGATATACATCAAAATGAGTAACTAATATTATTTTTTAAAGTTGTAGGCAGAACGTTTAATCTCACAGTGGGTTGGGCTAAATTTCTTCTAAAAGACTGATGACTCCAAAACAGGCTACAGGGTAGCTGAACCAGTGAGCGTGGTGTCCAAATAGTTGTATCAGACAAGGCATAGTGCCGGTTAATGTGTCGGACTGGGCCAGGGAGATCTACCTTACAATCTCCACTCTGATATGAAGCTTATCGGGTAACCTGTCATCTCTCCCTCTTCTCTCAACATTACCTACCTCACAAGACTGCTGTGACTCGTGAGGATAAAACCATGCATGCCACCCCGAGGTCTTTGGAGGAAGGGGCAGATAATCCCTTTGAACCAGACCCCTGTATGGCAGTGGCAAAATGCATAAAATGAAACAGCCAGCCGGAGGTGCCAGAATGCACGGGAACAAGAGTAGCAAGCTACTGTGTGCGTTTTAAAAAATAAATCCCAAATATTTTCTCCCGAAACCACGACCCCACGGAAAGGAGCTGTTGGAACACATGCCCTCTTCTCTCAAAGGCAGGGGTGGGGGCATTCTTTTGACAGGCAGAAATCCACCCGGTGCAGCCTTGCAAAGTTGCAGCGCCACTGCATCTCCCTCGCAGCTTGTTCCAAACACACCGATGGGGGTGCGCGGCGGCATCTATAGTGACGCGCCAAACATGCTGCCGCCCTTAGCGACGCGAAGGAGCCCGCCCGCCGGCCCGCCCCAACGTTCTAAACTACATCCCCCACAGTGCTCTGCGGCGGCGCCCCCGGAAGTGAAGGGCACAATGGAGCGGAAGGGCGGGAATGCCACAGGAAGCGTGCTCCTGCTCCGTTCCGACGGAGGCCGTCGGCAGCCAGAAGAGAGCGGCGGGGGTGGCGGCGGCGGCGTCTCCATGGCCAAGCAGTACGACACAGTGGAGTGTCCTTATTGTGACGAAGTCTCCAAGTATGAGAAGCTGGCCAAGATCGGGCAGGGCACCTTCGGGTAAGGCCAGTCGCCCCAGTGCCTCCCCCCTGGTCCCGCCACGGGCCCTCTCCGGCGCCCCTCTGGCAGCCAGGCTGGGGCAGGGCGCCTTCCACCCCCCACGTGGCTTCCCAGTAAGGCCTCTTGCAGGCTGAATGACCTCCTGCCCCATCCTCTCCCGCCCCCCCACCCCAGGATCTTGGGCTGGCCGCTCCCTGAGCCTCGCCTGCCTCACAGGGTGGGGAGGCCTGCAGAGAGCCTGGCTCAGAACGGGCGGTGCCCGCCTCCAGCCGGGACCTGGGCATCCCCCGGGATTGCAGCTCATCTCCAGACTGCAGAGATCAGTTCCCCTGGAGAAAATGGCTGCTTTGGAGGGCGGAGTCTACGGCATTGTAGCCCACTGAGGTCCCTGTCCATCCCCAAATCTTCAGGAGTATCCCGTGCTGGATCTGGCAACCCCCCCCACCCCCCGCGCGCTGGTGTCCAGGGGATTACCTGGCAACCTTCGTTCAAAGCGCTGCTTTCCTTTGACGCTCAGGTCGGATTGCCGGCTTTTGTTGGGGTGCATTCGTGGAGATTTGAGGCCTAAGGTGTTGCTGTTCTTCCAGGGAATTGGTTTCTGTAGTCTAGAGATAAGTTGTAATTCCAGGAGCACTTCAGTCCCTGCCTGGAGGTTGGTAACCCTGTATACAGGTTAAGCTGGAGCCAGTTACTTTGCCACACTGAATTCTCCCCCCCCCCCGGTAGTGACCTGCTTTTTGGGGGTTCTTATGCCATCTACAATATGAGGGGGTGGTTCATGGCTCCAGAACACCACCCCTCACCCAGTTCGTGATTTCCCCCCATCATAGCCCCTGTCCATTGCTGCACATAGCAACTTCGAGATTCCCATCAGTGCCTCCCCCTTTCAGATTTCCCAAGAGTAGATGATATCGTGCCCTGTTCTGGATAGCCCAGGCTAGCCTGATCGCATCTGATCTTGGAAGCGAAACAGGAGTTGGCCCAGGTTAGTACTTGGATGGCAGCCCACCAGGTGGCTAGGTGGAGGCGGCAATGGCAATCCGCTTCCACTTATCTCTGCCCTGATCTGAATAGCCCTGGCTAGTACAATCTTGTCAGGTCTTGGAAGCTAAGCAGGAGGTGGCCCAAGTTAGTACTTAGACGGGAGACCACTGAGGAAGAGCAAGGGTTACTGTGCAGAGGCAAACCTTCGCAAACTGCTTCTGAACATCTCTCGCCTTGAAAACTCTGCTGGAGTCACTATGAGTCAGCTGTGACTTGACGGTGAAAAAAAAAAAGCCAGTGTGGTGCAGAGGCATGGAACTCATTTGTCATGAGGGTCGGATCTGACATAAAACGTGACTTTGCTGGGCCGGGCCATGTGTGCCATAAAATGTACTGCCGGATACCAGAGACAGCAACTGTATAAAAGACAGCAACTAGTAAGCTCCAAGTTGATGTGTCCGCACTGCAAGGCCCCACAGGCTGGGAGCGGGGTGCAGAGGAAAACCCACACAGGCAGACTGGAGAGCCAGCAGTGCAGCGCTGGGCAGATGCTCCCATGTCCCAACAGAGGATTGCCTGCAAAATACATCCCCCACCACCACCCATGTGCAAACGTAGATCCCTACGGACATCCGGGGCAGCATCCCCTGACCTGCAGGCTGAGTAGAGAGGTATGAATGTGGCTGCAGGGGCTTCCAACTTACCAGTCCCTAAAGTGACTTCATTGTCCTGCTATGCTTGAAGCCACAGTTCGGGTGGCTCCACCCAGCTACCCCCGAGCAGCCTCCTGTTCCCTCCCTTGCACCAGTTGTTTGTGGGCCACATAATGGCCCTGGACGGGACATTCTCGCCCTTATGTTTGACACCCCAGGGTTAGAGTGTTAGACAAGGATCTGGGAGACTGAGGTTCAGACCCCCCCACTCCATTGCGAAGCTCACTTGATGAGCTTGGATCAGTCTCTCTCTCCGCCTTGCCTACCTTACAGGGTTGATGTGCGGAAAAGAAAACCACACATGCCTCTCTGAGCTCTTTAGAGGAAGAGTTGGATAAAAATGTCTCCCATCCCACCAAATTGCTGCTGCCCACACCAGTGTTTGGATTCCCCCCCCCCCAATTTCTTCTATCCCCTGACCCTGCTGTAAAGTGTCTTGATATTGTATCTCCTCCCAGCACCAGTTGCTCATAATCTCCATAGCCCCTCATCCCTGAATTCCTTCTGCCTGCACATCTAGCACCTTTCGCTCATTCCTTGTGGCCTCCAAATAACTTCCAAATGAACCAAATTTTTTGCCTTCTAGATGCTCATATGGGCCCCCAAAGCAGGGTGGATTTAAATCACTAAAAAGTAAAACTTGATTTAAATCATGGTTTTCTATACAAAGGGTCACTCTTGCCGGCCTTAATATTTGCAACCTACCTAGATGTATTTTAGTATAATAACTTTTCAGGTTAGTTTTAGTTATATCAGAAAATTAATGATAGGTTATTTACCACTTGAAATAAATAATTATGAAATCATTGCAAGGCAAACTATCTCCCATTTAATAAGTTGTTAAGTATTCATATTTGGACAACTTTTCTGCTGTACTTTATTGGAAGGAGAAAAATAATCATTAAAAGTAAATATTTAAATTGTTTTATTTGTGTAGAACAATGACATTATATAGCATATGTATTCTTGTATTTGCTTAAACATCCATGAGGATACATGCACTCACAAAGATCTCAAGATTTCTGGAGTATGCTGCTCAAAACTTTTCACTTTGATTTGTATTGCTTGCCCCTTCCTTCCTCATGCTTAGCTCTTAACATCCCCTCCTTATCCAAACTTATTCCCCCCCAAACAATCTGATATTCATTGAACTTCTTGAAACTTAGCACTTGAGAGATAAGGGGTTGATTCTGTGTGCATAGATTTCCAGAGGACCAATTGGACTGAGATCTGTATGTTTATTTTCTAACATTTTTGCTGTGAAGGAGAGGCACACGATCTCTGCAGACACAAATTCAGTTTTGAGAACGGTAAAACCAAGCATCTGTGATAAGATCTTCTAGATAGAAAAATTGTCCCGTAATCTTACAGGAACCTCTGGAAGAGCATGACGTTGTACATGGATTAATGGAATTCATTTACCAAAGTATTTAAACATTCCATGAGTATGCAGCCTTATTATGCTACATAATTAAAAACTAATCCTTATTTCATGCGGAATAACCTTTGGACTATAATGTATCTTAAACAGATTTTTCCTCAAAAAGCATTTTATTTAAAAAATCCATTTTTAATTTTTTTTTTTTTAAATCATTGATTTGTATCCACCCCGCTCCAAAGTGGTGTCGGCAAGAGATGTCCTGTGCTTTTTCTGGCCTGCTGTCTCCCTAATGGGTTTAAATTCTGGCTGGAAAGGTATGGGCTAGATATTAAGACAATTTTTTTTACAGTAAGAGTAATTCAGCAGTGGAATCGGCTGCCTGGGGAGGTGGTGAGTGCCTCCCCACTGGCAGTCTTTAAGCTGCGGCTGAATGAACACTTGTCAGGGATGCTTTAGGCTGCATTGAGCAGGGGGTTAGCCTAAGATGGCATGTATGGGCCCTTCCAAGTCATTCAATGGGGGACCTTAAAGTAGCTGTTTTATTGCAAAGGAATTTCAGAAACAGACTAGAATGGGAGGTTGCTGAGTTACAAGTTATCACAACACTCAGGGCAATGGAACCTCCAGGGCTTAACAGAGACATCAGCTTCTTATCTCACTACATAGGCTAATGCCATCCAGTTCTCGTGTCTGTTTGTGAACTCTTTTATTAGGCTGTATGCTAATTTGCTGCTGTGCACAGCTTTTACCAACTCCTTTAATCCAATCTTATAGTTATGCCTACTACTTGACTCTTAAGTAGGCCTTCCTGGCAACAACCGCAGCCCCACTCTCTACCTATATGTAAAGGTTGGCAACCTCTGTTTCAGTGTATCTGAAGAAGTGTGCCTGCATATGAAAGCTTAACTTTGTTGACCTTCAAGGTGCCATTGGACTCAAACTTTGTTGTGCTGCTTCAGACCAACATGGCCACCCACCTGAATCTATGGTTCTACTCCTGCAATGTTTCTAACACTGGACAGCCCGAATGTCCCTTCAAAACTCACAAGCAGGGCGTGGTGGACACTTCATCCTGCAATTGTCTTGGTGTTCCTCTTCCACCTTCAGCAACTTGTGTGCTTTTTTTCCATTCTTGCTGCAGGGAGGTATTCAAAGCGAAACATCGGCAGACCGGCAAAAAAGTGGCGCTGAAGAAAGTGTTAATGGAGAATGAAAAAGAAGGGGTGAGTTGATATGGGGTGTGTGGTTTTAACAGTGGTAGTGAGCATGTTAGCCGATATACGTATTGTTGGAACTGGATGTTAAAGTGCAGATCTGGGAAGGCCCCAAGGAGAGTCCTGCTGGAACAGGGCATCTCATCCAGCTTCCTGTTTCTGCTGGTGGCTGGACAGGTCCTTCTGGGAAGCTCACAGACAAAGAGACAGCAACTGGCAGTCATGTACTGTCTCTGAACATGGGGTTTCCAGTAAGCCATCCTAACAAATTGACTCTGGTTGCTCTAGAAGTGTGGCGTCAATCCACCTTTAATGCCAGAAGCTATCACCATATTTCTGTGGCAGCAAATTGCACACGTTAATATTGGTGTGCTTGTGTGTGTGTGCAAATACTGTTCATTCCTTTTCTCAGGGGTGAATTTACCATATGCCACTCGCATTGTGTGACTCATCATGCATAAGCTTTGCGCTACATGAGCGCGGTTGAAGCATTTGTATACTTGATCATTTCTGAAGCGTTTATATACAAGCACCTTACAGATAACTGTGGCATGACCTTAAATCCAAAGGGGTTGGCAATGTTAGTCTGTTCTACTAAAAGTATGCAGGAGTCAAGTAGCGCCTTAAAAGACTGACACAGTTTATTTCCACATAAGCTTACGTTGTCTCCTGTTTCTCTCATGTAAGGGGAAAATCCAGGTGCTGCAGAATCCTTTCTTGTATTTGCTGCTGTAGACTTAATGGCTAACTCTTTGGAAGGGAAAACCAGACCTTTGTGGGAATTAGGGATAAACATTATATAAATGACCCTGAAATTCATTCATTCATTCATTTATTCAAGGGAGTCTATATAGCACGTAGGCTTTTAGGCAAAATAACATAGCAATAGTAGAAATACACAAGGACCCTGAAATGCTTTTTTTTTTTTTTTTGGAAAAGTGTCTTCGGTATACCAGACAAGCTGCTGCTTGCTCTAGGTTTGTTTGTTTCACTGCAATTTTAATAAAATCTGTGAAGGAGTGGAAGAGAGTGCTAAGCTGATGCGTGCAGCCCTGTTTCCTATGGAGCCAGAACCTTCAGAAGCCCTCCAACTGTTGCCCACCAAGCACCAAGAATACAGAGCATCCCTGCCCCAGACAGAGTGTTCCATCTATATAGCCAGAGATGGACCTCTGCTCCATATGCTTAGCCAGTCCCCTCTTGAAGCCGTCCATGCTTGTAGCTGCCACCACTCTGGCGGCAGTGAATTCCACCTTGTGGCTAATGTCCAGAGATGGACCTCTGCTCCATATGTTTAGCCAGTCCCTTCTTGAAGCTGTCCATGCTTGTAGCTGCCACCACTCCGGCAGCAGTGAATTCCACCTTGTGGCTAATGTCCAGAGATGGACCTCTGCTCCATATGTTTAGCCAGTCCCTTCTTGAAGCCGTCCATGCTTGTAGCTGCCACCACTTCGGTGGCAGTGAATTCCACCTTGTGGCTAATGTCCAGAGATGGACCTCTGCTCCATATGTTTAGCCAGTCCCTTCTTGAAGCCGTCCATGCTTGTAGCTGCCACCACTCTGGTGGCAGTGAATTCCACCTTGTGGCTAATGTCCAGAGATGGACCTCTGCTCCATATGTTTAGCCAGTCCCTTCTTGAAGCCGTTCATGCTTGTAGCTGCCACCACTCCAGCGGCAGTGAATTCCACCTTGTGGCTAATGTCCAGAGATGGACCTCTGCTCCATATGTTTAGCCAGTCCCTTCTTGAAGCCGTTCATGCTTGTAGCTGCCACCACTCCAGCGGCAGTGAATTCCACCTTGTGGCTAATATCCAGAGATGGACCTTTGCTCCATATGTTTAGCCAGTCCCTTCTTGAAGCCGTCCATGCTTGTAGCTGCCACCACTCCGGCGGCAGTGAATTCCACCTTGTGGCTAATGTCCAGAGATGGACCTCTGCTCCATATGTTTAGCCAGTCCCTTCTTGAAGCCGTCCATGCTTGTAGCTGCCACCACTCCGGCGGCAGTGAATTCCACCTTGTGGCTAATGTCCAGAGATGGACCTTTGCTCCATATGTTTAGCCAGTCCCTTCTTGAAGCCGTCCATGCTTGTAGCTGCCACCACTCCGGCGGCAGTGAATTCCACCTTGTGGCTAATGTCCAGAGATGGACCTCTGCTCCATATGTTTAGCCAGTCCCTTCTTGAAGCCGTCCATGCTTGTAGCTGCCACCACTCCGGCGGCAGTGAATTCCACCTTGTGGCTAATGTCCAGAGATGGACCTTTGCTCCATATGTTTAGCCAGTCCCTTCTTGAAGCCGTCCATGCTTGTAGCTGCCACCACTCCGGCGGCAGTGAATTCCACCTTGTGGCTAATGTCCAGAGATGGACCTTTGCTCCATATGTTTAGCCAGTCCCCTCTTGAAGCCGTCCATGCTTGTAGTCGCCACCACTCCCGCGGCAGTGAATTCCACGTGTTAATTACTCTTTAGGGGAAGAAGTACTTCTTTTGATCTGTTCTAAGCCTACTACTCCTTAATTTCATTGAGGGTCCATGAGGTCCTGTATCGTGAGAAAGGGAGATAAGTATTTCTTTACCTTCTCTATCCCACGCATAACTTTGTAAACCTCTATCACGTCACTCTTAGTCATCGTTTCTCCGAGCTAAAGAGCATATGCTTTGCTCCAAGCTAAAAAGCATATGCTCTGCCACTGATCTATGCCCCCCAAGGTCAACCTGAATGATCTGTGCTCATCCTTACCCTAGCCTATGTTCATAACAGGCTCTGGCCTTTGTTAAAACCTCCTTCTCACCTCTCTCCCTAGTTCCCTATCACAGCCCTGCGGGAGATCAAAATCCTCCAGCTCCTCAAGCATGAAAATGTGGTGAACCTCATCGAAATCTGCAGGACCAAAGGTAACGGGGCTCGCTAGGGGTAGGGGTAGGCGTGCAGATAATGTTCCTGAGAAGCCAGAGCATTGACTAGGCTTCTTGAAAGGCCTGGTTTGATTGGCGGAGCTCCCAGCCTTTGGAGAGCCATGGGGCCCCTGAAAGGACCAGAAACTGGTTGTCCCTGGATATCAAAAGTGCCCGGGGAGGAATTTACAAAGCTGCCGTGTCCTGCGTATGAGTAGTGTAGCCTGACTGACAGCAGCTTCCCCTGTTCCCTTCTCACCGAGGATGCCAGGGATGAAATCTGGGACCAGTGCTCTTCCCACTTAGCTGGCCCAAAGGGGAAGAATTGTAGCCACAAACCCCCTACGAGACAGACACGTGGGGGCGGGGGTTGTGATAGATGACAACAGCTTAGAGGATGGGTTTTGGTGGGGGCTGGGGTGCGAGTGGGATTTTGGGATTGGTCTTGTTGGCTTGTGGCGGGGGGGACGTCACTCTTGAATGAGTTAAAGCAGAATTGTTGTATTGCCGCACGATTTTTGAGGCGACCCGGTAAGGCAAAGCCTTGCTGGATCTGTTCAGTCCAGCATCCTTATTCCTCCGCTGGGGCCGGCCAGATGCCCCCGGAAGCCTCCAAATCGAAACATCCCCCTCTCGCTCAAGCGAGTGGCAATCAGAGGGATGCTGCCTTAGGACATGGAGGTTCCATTTAACCGTTGACACCAGTGTTCCCTCTAAGCTGAGTTAGTGCGAGCCAGCTCGCTGTTTTTTAGCCTCCGGCTCACACATTTTCGTCTTAGCTCAGGAAGGAGGGCTCCAGAGCAGACTAATTTTATGCAGCAGCCAAACCACTCACAACTTTAATGGCAGTGGCTCACAAAGTAGAATTTTTGCTTCATAAGACTCCACAGCTTAGAGGGAACATTGGTTGACACCCTTCTCGTCCGCGAAGAGATCCCCCTTTAACGCCATCCACGTTCCAGGCAGGGCGTTCACAAGTTAACAGCGCACTGTGTGAAGAATCCCTTTCTTCTGCCTGTCCTGACCCTGCCCGTTGATGTCATTGGGAGCTCCCAATTTCTAGTGTTTTGGGACAGGGAGAAAAAGCTCTTCTACACTTTGCCCCTAACGTCTCGGCCCGCCTGGTGGGGCAGGTGAGAAACCCTGCTGACGGTTGCTTCTCCGATTCCCACAGCCTCTCCGTACAACCGTTGCAAGGGAAGCATCTACCTGGTGTTTGATTTCTGTGAGCATGACCTGGCCGGCCTCCTCAGCAACGCGCACGTCAAGTTCACGCTGGCAGAGATCAAGAAGGTCATGCAGATGCTCCTGAACGGCCTCTACTACATCCACCGGAACAAGGTGGGGGAATCTTCCCCTCAAGGCTTCCTCGCTTTGCGTGGAGACGGAATGCTCGGGTCACTCCTCGCTCCCCTGGATACGGCTCTTCTTGACCTCTTTTCTTCTTCTCCTCCTTCTTCTCTTTCTGCAGATTTTGCACCGAGACATGAAAGCGGCCAACGTGCTCATCACGCGGGATGGTGTTCTGAAACTGGCCGATTTTGGCCTGGCGCGGGCCTTCAGCCTGGCGAAGAATAGTCAGCCCAACCACTATACCAACCGGGTGGTGACACTGTGGTATCGGCCTCCGGAGCTGCTGCTGGGTAAGGGGCGGATGGACCACTGTTCTGTGCTCTGGTCTAGGACTGCTTCAAAGTAGTTATTCCCCCTCCCCTTGCTTGATGTTCCCAAACTGAGGGCTGTGACTCAGTTGGACAGCCTCTGTGCTGTGCACAGAAGGTTCCAGGTTCGATCCCCGGCAACTTCAGTTAAAATGACAAGGCAGTAGGTGATGGGAAAGACATCTGCCCGAGACTCTGGAAAGCCGCTGCCAGCTTCAGTAGACAATACTGACCTGGATGGACTGATGGTCTAATTCAGTATAGAGCAGCTTCATGTATTCAGGTGTGCCTAAGAACATAAGAGGAGCCAGTGTTGGATCAGACCAATGGCCCATCCAGTCCAACACTCTGTCACACAGTGGCCAAAAATAGCAGGTGCCATCAGGAGGTCCAGCAGTAGGACCAGGACACTAGAAACCTGAAAACAGAGAGATAACCCAGGTGCTAGTCTTGCCTTTCAGAGCCCTTAAATGGTTTGGGTCTGACTACTCCCACATTATCCCTCCTGCTCCAGATTGTATCTTGGTTGGAAGCAAGGTTCCAACCCACAGCAGGGCCTTCTTGGTAGTTACCCCAACGTTATGAAATTCTTGCCCTCTGAATATTTATCTGCCCCCTTTGCTTGGCTTCTTCTAGTGCCCTTTCAAGACCAAGCTTTTCTACTCTGTGTGTGTTTGTGTACGTGATATTAAGCAGTATGAACAAGGGTTTTTTGGAGGAGGGGTAACCTTGGGGAGGGGATTGGAGTGAAACTTGTCTCAGCTGCCCCCCCCCCGGTCTTGTCCCCCTTGTCACATCTGCTGCTGCCTTCTTCTCACCCAGGCCCCCAGAGCAACTAATGCTTCTTTCATGCTCACTTGCCCAGGCATCTTTCAACACCTTGTGACAAGTTGCACATGCCCACAGGGGTTCCAGAACTTGTGCAAGAGTGGGGGCTCAGTGTGTGGCACTTAAAGGCATCTATGAAACAGGGAGAGGGGGCGGGCTAGCTGCTCTGGGGGCAGACACGGATGGCAATAACAGCCTTAGGCAGTTTCCCTCATTGAGTCGCTGCTAGTAGTAAAAGATCCACCAGACCACTTGCATTGATACTTGGGCCTCACTTCCACTCAGTCTCTGGGATGTTCCAGTCCGTAGGACTGAATGCCTCTCCCCATCCCTGTAACATAGAAAAAGCAGCGTGTGATATAACGCTCCAATCCTACTGAAGTCTTTGTTTAGGGGAACAAATCATAGGAGCCACCCCTGTATGTAGTCTGTAAGTGGTATAATCTGGGTAGCGATTGAGGGTGAAGAAGACCCGCATGGCATGGAGAAGGTCCCAGGTTCAATCCCAGGCATCTCCAGTTCAGGGGATCGGATAGGAAGTGATGTGAAAGACTTCTGCCTAAGACCCTGGAGAGCTGCTGCCAGTCTGAATTGACAGCAATGATCTTGATAGACCAGTGGTCTGATTCAGGATGAACAGTTTCATGTGGTCGTGGAGATTGCCCCACTCCCAGATCCAGACCAGTGAATTCCTCTGTACTCCTAGCCACTCTCTGGGTGGCTCAGGTCTTTCCTAACCCTTGCTACGTGAGATCCTTGCATCAGAGGTGCCGGAGATTGAGCCTGGGACCTTCTCCATGCAAAGCAGGTGCTCGACCACTAAGCCACGGCACCTCCACATTTGAAGGCAGTAAACGCATAAGCCCCGCTTCACCCTTACGAAGAATGTCTGAACGGCCTGTCTGCCCTCTGCTTAGTTTGAAAGCCTTCAGAAGGTCAGCAGCTCTACTGTTGAAACAAGTTGCCTAGCTTTGGTCTAATGCTTAAGGTGTTCTTCTGTTTAGGGGAACGAGACTATGGACCGGCCATTGACCTCTGGGGCGCAGGTTGCATTATGGCCGAGATGTGGACCCGCAGCCCCATCATGCAGGGCAACACCGAGCAGCACCAGTTAACGCTCATCAGCCAGCTGTGCGGATCCATCTCTCCAGAGGTAGGTTTAACTAGGAAGAGTGGGGTGGACTGCATGACCTTTTGGTCCCCCGTCCAGTTTTGTCTGTGGCCCAGTTCTTCAGGCCAGTTTGGTGTAGTGGTTAAGTGCGTGAACTCTCATCTGGGAGAACCGGGTTTGATTCCCCACTCCTCCACTTGCAGCTGCTGGATGACCTTGGACAAGCCATAGTTCTGAAAAGGCAGTTCCTGAAAGAGCTGCCTCAGCCCTGCCTACCTCACAGGGTGTCTGTTGTGTGGAGGGGAAGGGAAAGGAGTTTGTAAGCCGCTCTAAGACTCCGAGTGAAGGGTGGGGTATAAATCCAATCTCCTCCGCCGCCTCCTCCGCTTCTGCTGCTGCTGGGATCAGGGATTAAATGATTGCACGCCCTGTGTCATTTGAGTTACTCACCCCAAGTACTTGCTTAAGAACAGAAATAAAAAGGCCCTGACCTGGACAGCCCAGGCCACTGTTAGGGGAGTCTGAACCTGGCAGCCCTGATTCTGATAACCTCCACTCACTGTATCCCTGGTATTCTGTCCCATGCTTGTTAGCTCCCCCGCTAGGTTTCTAGTCATGACCCAGCTTTTAGAAAGTTGTTAGCACCAGCCCTGACCCAGATAGCCCAGGCAAGCCCGATCTCGTCAGATCTCGGAAGCTAAGCAGGGTCGACTCTGGCAAGTACTTGGATGGGAGACCTCCTTGGAATACCAGGGCTTGGGACACAGAGACAGGCAGTAGCAAGCCACCTCTCCGCATATCTTCCAGGCCCCCAGTAGGGGTCAGTCATCAGAGGTCACCATGACTTCCAGGTACACACGCACATATATAACAAAACCCACAAAACAAAAAAATAAAATCTCATCTCAGTTAAATGATAAGGAAAAACGTGTGTGTCTCCCAGCAGCCTGATATTTCAAATGAGGAAAGTCTGACTGCTCACCCTGACCTGGATAGCCCAGGCAAGCCAAGATCTCGTAAGATCTCGGAAGCTAAGAGGGTCAGCTCTGGCAAGTACTTGGATGGGAGACCTCCTTGGAATACCAGAGGCGGGAGGTGGGGGCAGGCTTCATTCAGCCCACCTCTCTGAGTATCCTCCAGGCCCCCTGTAGGGGTCAGTCATCAGAGGTCGCCATGACTTCTAGGGGCACAGGCACGTGCACATAAAACAAAACCCACAAAACAAAAAAATAAAATCTCAGGTAAATGATAAGGCAGAACCGGTGTGTGTATCTTCCAGCCCGATATTTCAAATGAAATTCTGAGTGCTTGCCCTGATGTGGATAGCCCACACAAGCCCACTCTTGTCAGATCTTGGAAGCTAAGCAGGGTCGACTCTGGCAAGTAGAAGAAGAGAAGAGATTGGATTTATACCCCGCCCTTCACTACCCGAAGGTGTCTCAGAGCGGCTTACCAACTCCTTTCCCTTCCCCTCCCCACAAAGGACACCCTGTGAGGTAGGTGGGGCTGAGAGAGCTCTGACAGAAACTACTTTTTTTCAAGAACAGTTCTTATCAGAACTACTGCTTGGCCAAGGTCATCCAGCAGGTGCAAGTGGAGGAGTGGGGAATCAAACCTGGTTCTCCCAGATTAGAGTCCACGCACTTAACCACTACCCCAAACTGTACTCGGATGGGAGACCTCCTTGGAATACAGGCAGGAGGGGGGCAGGCTTTATTCAGCCACCTCTCTCAATATCCTCCAGGCCCCCAGTAAGGGTCAGTCACCAGAAGTCTCCATGACTTCCAGGTGCGCACGCACACACACAAGACAAGAAATAAAATAATTTCCACTTTTAAAAATCCAAATTAAGAGGATTGTGGAGAGAAAGCAAACCCCCCGTGCATTGTGACCATGAGCCTGACATAATTTTGTCAGGCTAAACCAGCCCCCCCACCCCCCGGATCATTTTGAACCTGTGGGCACCTTTGGAATTCTGCCACAGTAGGTGGCGGCAACCACAAATATGGCTGCCACAGCTTACCTTCGAGCAAACGGTGAAGTGTTGTGGTGGCAGCTGCTGCCAGAAAAACGTTTTTAAAAAATCTGCATTGCCAGTCAAAAGCCTTGCTAGGCAAAAGCCCCACCCACTTTTTAAGAATGCTTGGTAGGCATCAGGAAAGGTATTTGTGGGCACCTGGCTGGGTACCTCTGGGCTAAACTATCTCACCAAAAACAATGGCGGTATCCAGTGTTCCCTCTAAGCTAAGATAGTGTGAGCTAGTTCACAGTTTTTTAGCCTCCGGCTCACACATTTTTGTCTTAGCTCAGGAAGGAGGGCTCCAGAGCAAACTACCTTATGCAGGAGCCAAATCACTTGCTCACGGCTTTAATGCCAGTAGCTCACAAAATAGAATTCTTACTCACAAGACTCCACAGCTTAGAGGGAGCCTGGCGGTATCTGCCTTTTGATCGATGTGCCTCTCCGTTTCTCCCTCTGAGCTGAACCCTTTTCTGATCATCTCCTAGGTCTGGCCTAATGCGGACAAATATGAACTCTACCAGAAGCTGGAGTTGCCCAAATTGCAAAAGCGCAAAGTGAAGGATCGCTTGAGAGCCTACGTCAAGGATCAGTACGCCTTGGATCTGATAGACAAACTGCTGGTTCTGGATCCTGCCCAGAGGATAGACAGTGACGACGCCCTGAATCACGACTTCTTCTGGTCTGACCCGATGCCTTCTGACCTCAAGAACATGCTGTCCACCCATAACCAATCCATGTTTGAGTACCTGGCTCCTCCCAGGAGAAGAGGCGGACACATGCCACAGCAGCCGACCAATCAGGGCAGGAATCCAGCTGCCACCAACCAGACAGAGTTTGATAGAGTATTTTGACTGCCGATCGGGACAGAGAAAGAGGAGACCCAGATGTTCTGAAGTCCTCTGTGATCTTTATATCTTTTTTAAGTTTTTTTTTTTTTTTTTAAATCACTGGTTGCATTGGTTGCATACGGAGCCTTGCCCATCTGTGGGTGAAAGTAAGAAACTCTAGCTTTGCTGTGCTTGTCAATTTCCAGAGTATGGAAACAATTTTATTTAACTCTTATAGAGCAGAATACCTTTTGTAGCCCAAAGGTGTAGCATTGCTAAGCAAGCCCTTTGTATCTTCTGGCCTGTCCCATCGGTGCCTGGAGTCAGCTGAGAGGGCCCTGGCACCTCCCACTCTTTGGTGTTGTGGAATATGACCCTCCCAAGGATGGTAGTCTCAGTAGAGGCTGTCCTGTTTTTGGCCAGAAAGCTCTGCCCATCTGGGAGGAGATTGGCAGTGTGTCTAGTCATGACTTCTGAATTCTCCAGCCTTTGCTAAGAGCGGGAGTTCTTCCTGAATGGACAGTGCTGGAATGGTGGCAGAGAAGATACAGGACCCCACCCGCCCTTTCGGATGTTTCGTCCTTTTGAGTTGCTGCAGTAATTGCATTTAATCCTCTTGGGGTCCTAATTTTTGACGTTGCAAATAGGTTTGTTAGTTGTTTTTTTTAATTGCTGAACAAAACAAAAAAAGGACTTTGTTTGGCTGACAGAATCTGCAGGCCGGAGCGCCGCGTCCCCCCCCCCCAATAATGAGCCCTCTCGTGCATTTCTCTTAAGGCTTTAGCAAGTGACTGCACACTTTTGCGTGCCCCTCCCCCGTCCCCAAACGTGTCTAAACGGCGGTTTCCCCTTTGGTGAAACTCGGAAGCTTGAGCGTGAGAGTTACCCACGTTGAACCTCATGTTGGTTGATTTCGTGTGTGTGTGTATGTATATATGCACATATATGTAGATATCAATAAAAAAGTGCTTGTGCAATGATCATTAAGTGCATTTGCTTTTGTATCTCATGCACGCCATGCTTGAAAATGTCTTGATTTACCTGATTACGGAGTCTGATTAACAGACTGGTGCATTTATTTTTTGATCAGGAGGGAATGATGTATCTTTCTTCAGGGTTAAAGAGGACAGCCTTTACGATCGTAGCCTCGAGAGGGGTCAGAAAGGAGGGCGTACAGCAATATTCGGACCACCAACATGTTGGTCCCGTGGCACTGACTGCAGGAGGGAGGCTTAAGAATGTAGCAGGTGCAGAGGAGAGCGATGAGGATGATCGGGGGGCCAGGATACCAAGAAGCCCTAGGAGGAAAGGCCGAGGAGCTTGGGAATGTTCAATCTGGAGAAGAGGAAGTTGATGGAGGGACATGATTGCCCTCTTTGAGTATTTGAAGGGCTGTCGCTCAGAGGAGGGCAGGGAGCTGTTCCCGTGGGCGGCAGAGGAGAGAGGACTCGCAACAAAAGGTTTAAATGATGGGCAGAAAGACACCAGCTGGGTATTAGGACATTTTTCCTCCTGTGTCAGGTACCCCTGCCATAGGGGTGAAGGGAGGGGAGGAGGTGTCAATGGATGTATCTGTGTTTTCTCTGGTATGTGGGGAGGTGACGAGGTTGCCTGGGAGACGGCGCAGTTTCCATCTCGGGCTATCTCGACACAGGCCAAGTGGCCTTGAGAGCCAGGCTGTTTGTCTCCTTTCTTTTTCTTAAGACAACAGCTAGGCATGGGAATTTATTGCTTTGTGGGAATGTAGTCTGTAGCACCTTTTGCTCTTCTCCCGCACGCGGGCTCTGTAGCCATTGGTAGAAGGTAGGGGGGGGTCCCCCCCGTTGTAGGGTATAACCAGAGATGCTTCTTTTGTATGGGTCATTCCTGACAATGCCTATGTTCTAGTGCTTTAGCTTTGCAGTATAATAAACGCTATCCTTTTCACGAGGCCTGGTGTTGACTGACTATCTAAGGCGCCTGACATCCTGGTATGAATAGTTCAGCGGTGGAATCGGCTGCTTAAGGGGGTGGTGAGCAGTAGCTGGACAAACACGTGTCAGGGATGCTCTAGGCTGATCCTGTGCTGTGCAGGGGGTTGCACTAGATGGCCTGCTTGGCCCCTTCCAGCTCTATGATTCTAATCTAGGCAAAGGGCTGTGTTCCGGGAAGTCATTGGTTCAGATCGCCTCTCTGCCATACACTCAACAGATGGCCTTGGGCGAGTCACTCTCTTCCCCTCAGTCTCTGGTCTACAAGAGAAGGTCAATACTGGCCTGCATTGCAGGGCCGTTGTGACAATGCCCACAGACACTGGAAAGGTTTACCCAGGTGCAAAACGGTATCTTTTTTTTTTCCCGGTCTACCCTCCAAGGAGCTGGGGGCAGAGAGTCCCATTCTCCCCGCCTCCATTTTATCCTTGCAAGAGGCCTGTGAGGCAGGTGTGGCCGAAGAGAGTGAGTGTCTGGCCAGAGCCCATCCGGTCCCGTGAATCAGGATATAAGTTTAAATCCAGCATGCTAACGGCTATGCCGTGCTGTCCGCAAGACCAGTTCTGGCATTCTCACGTGCCGCCTTGCACAGGCGAATGGCCTTCGTAGTGATGTCCTTTGGGGGGGAGAAGTGTCCCAGAAATCTGTTCCCCCAGGGATGCTGGGATTTCTGGGACTGCAAAGGCTCCAAAACTCACGTGGCTCTGATTCCGCGGGAGCCTCTCGTGCTGAAGCAGACCCCCCGTGGTCCATCAAAGTCAGTCTTGTTGTCTACTCAGACTGGGTCTCGGGGAGAGGTCTGTCACATCACCTATCACCTCATCCTTTAGTCTGGAGATGCTGGGATTGAACCTGAGACCTTCTGCGTGCCGAGCAGATGTCCTACCACTGTGCCATGGCCTTCCCCAAGATTGCAGTGTCTGTGGAATCATCATATAATAAACTTCATAGAATCACCGTTACTGGGTACCGTTAGGAGACTGTTTTCTCGTGTCAATTAGCCCTAAATGTGCAGGAACAGGATGGTCTTTCCCGTCTAGTGAGCGAGATGAAAGATGTTGATGGTTCCATGTAGCTCTGCCTTGTGAACCTTCTGGAGAGGAAGGCAAACGCTGAACCAGATCTCTTGATCCTATTAGATCATTTTCCTTATAGAAGCTATGGGCCGCACCTTTGTTCCATCCGTGGCTGTTCTCTGGAGCCCGGCAAGTGTCTCCGCTGGAACTTGACCAATAACGAAGTGGTTCTCTGAGCAGAGGAAGATATTTCAGCCAACCTCCACCCGTTTGGGATTAAAGGCTGGCAGACTGGAGTGATTTCAGAGAATATATACAGAAGTATTGGGAAATGAAGGACAGTGTTTTCAGTTTGGGTAACTACTAATGGTGCAACAATTGTTACAGTTAATGGGTGTTTATAGTAGTTACTAATATCTATGTGGATGTTACCTGTAGACTTAGTATGTTAAACATTATATGATGTTTGAATGGTGGAAGCAATGCTGGGAGCCATTAGGGGGGGAAGAGGAGTTTTTGAGAAAAAGGATATGAGATTTATGATGTGGACCAAGTTGTGAAATATTGTGTATCCTAATAAAAGTTGTTGTTTTTTTTTTAAAAAAAAGAGATTAAAGGCTGTCTCCTCCAAGTTGCTTTTGTGGCCTCTCTGCCGCCTCCCTCCCCTTCTGAATGATGTTGGCAGACCAAGTTTGTTTTACGAGGAGCCCCTGCTATGCCAGTCGGACTTCCCTGGCTAACTTTCCTGCATTGCAGCAGGGACTAACAAAGTGTGCAAGACTTTATGGGTTCCCCAGAACTCTTCTTTGGACTGTATGTTAAACAAAAGTGCAAGGGGAGAAGCTGGCTTCAGCGATGCCCTGTTAAGTAGACTGCAGAGGTGTTACCGTAGAATGGATGTGGTTGTTAGGCTGTATTGTGCCGGGTGCAAAAGGACCTTGGATATGGCAAGGCAAGGCAACTGGAGGGACTTATCTGCATCCAGGGCCGAGCCCCAGTTGAAAGAACATACGTCTTCACCTAGTGCAGATTACCTGACTGATGGGTGGCATATCCGTTTTAAAATTTAATCAATAGATGACAAATTGGGCAGACTTGCTTAATAGGTGAAGGACATATTTCTCCTCCGCTGCCAAGAGAATGCCGTTCAAAATCTTCCGCTGTGGCTGATAAATGAAGGTCTGGATTCTTTGAAGTTCTTCCTGCATTTCTAACAATGCACTTTTCCAGGGCTGTGGAGTGGCTCAAGGGCTGGACTCAGCCTGGGGAGGGGCCAGGTTCAAATCCCCTCTCATCCATGAACTCGCTGGGTGACCACGGTCCAGTTCTCTCTCAGCTTAACCTACCCTCACAGGTTTGCAGTGAGGGTAAAATGGACTCATGCTGATATGAACTGCCCGGAGGAAAGGCAGTATGGAAATGGGATGGAATCCGCCAGAGGAGATAAAACTCATAGGAAGCTGTGTTGGATGGCTTTGAAAAGGAGGGTTTGGAGTCACAGGCTGACCAAAGAAGCCCAGGAAAAGAGCAAGAGTCCAGTAGCACCTGAACGACTAACACAATTTGTGGCAGGGTAAGAGCTTTCATGAATCACTGCTCACTTCTTCAGATACAGCGAGAATGTGAATCCATATGTCCTTATAACTGGAGAGTAGAATGATTTCAGATGCCCAATGACAACAGTAGGTGAATGACAATAACAGGCATAATTGGATTAGGTGTGCTATGCAGAGGGTTGTGGGCATGGAGAAATCAGCATTGGTAACGAGACAAGAAACCTAAGTCTTGATTCAGTCCAGGAGGATGCATTGTCTGAGCTTCATTATCAGTTGCAACTCAGCAGTCTCTCTTTCTAATCTCCCTTTGAAATTCTTTTGTAAGAGAAGAAGCCAAGCGGAGGCCAAAAGACAGGAGCCCTTGTTGCAGAATGCAGCTTCTCCTGACCTCTGTCCAGTTATCCTTTAACTAAGCTGGGCAGAGGGTAGATAGCAACGTGAGTTTTCTGCAACAAGGAATGAGTAACTTTCAGTCTGAGGCTTTGTAATGGAACGGAGAGTGATCAAAGAAACATACAAGGTAATTTTTCTCTTTCTCATGCACCAGAGAACGAAAGTGGATTAAGGGAATGTTGTTCTTAGTCTGACGTTCTGGAAAGGCGTGTGAGCTTGCAAGCTTGCTAAATGGAGAAGCAGGAAAAGAAAGGGGGGGGTGTCCCTTGTGTACACTGACAGTTTTCTAAGAGGGGAGGCTATTCAGAAGAGGGAGGGGAAGCTCTTGCTTGTGTTGACTACTGCAGATTTGGGTGTGGGGCTCAAGAACTACAGGGAGGTCGATTTTTAAGGAGAACTGCCAAAGTATTACAAGAAGGTCCCTGATGGGGATTGGTTTCTTAGGGAAGTTGGAGGCTTTCCAAGAAGACATTGGCCCATATGTTGGAGGTGCTTTGGCCAAAACGTCATCTCTTAGGGCAGGGTGTGGGATACACGGGGTTTTAAAATGTGTAATTATATGTTAATTGCACAAAATAATGTCCATAGAAGCATTGCAAAGGATGGGACTGGGAAATATGTTTGAGGTGCTTCCCTGCTCTGTTAACTTTTTTTTTTTTTAAACTTACCTATTTGTACAGGAAAGGTTTTGTGGACTTTTGTTAGATGCTAGAATAGAAACGCCAGAAGTATAGAATTCAGCTAACATAATCTGCATCCAGAAGTAGACCGTTTGTGCATGCCAATAACTGCGTGGATATTTCCTTCCTTTCCCTGTAACTTAACAGCCTACAAGCCATATGTCGGAGTATTTTATAAATGCTTTGTAACTGCATAGATAGATATGGCTAAGTCACATGTGCATTTTTAAAACCTGGCTTGACAATAACATCTGTAGTTTCTGTTGTTCTGAAATATCATGTAGACGATCAGTCCAGGGAGTACCATTCAATTCAATTCAGAACCTTTATTGGCATAGAACCCAGGGAGTACTATATTGGTTACGAAGTAAAATAAAACGGGGGCAGCTAAAAAGGATACGGGCAACTGAATCAACTTGATCCTTACAGAAAGTACAAAAACGTTTATTTGGGGGAGGGGGTGTTCTGCTAATATGGCCCTTCATCTCAATGGAAGGTAGTGCATTGCATCTAAGCAATATGAAAGAGCAACAATATTTTGGAACTGCAATAAAAGAAGTATTTAGGCAATTCCTACATTTTCTGATAAGATAAATGGAAGTAAATAAGGGAACATCTCTGATCGCCTTTGAGTGTTAGCATAGCCCAATCTTTTTTTAAATAATCGACTTTGTACAGTTAACAAGGAGGTTTTCAATGGATCCCTGGATTTTAGCCTCAGATTTAATATAGCAGACTTTGAATCTATTGGACTAAGCCACGCTCCCAAACAGGAACCAGCTGCTACTAGTTGCAGCAGAGATGGTGGAGCAGTAGATTCACCGAGTAGTAATCTGAACTTGACAGCATGATCCCATGCTAACGCTGACATCTGAGGGAGTCACACCGCTGCTGGGGATACACAGTGTGTGGATAAAAATTATCCCCATACAAAGCGGCCACAATATTATTTCAAAATCATAACCTAGATTGATCTGTTTGGTAAAGTCAGATGCCAGAACGGTTTGCTGTGTTGTGTTTTTTTACTTGTCTTCAGTCTGTCTGGCTGTTTCGGAACAATCCAGAAAGCAACAGAAACAACAAAACACCCCCTCCCTCTCCCTCTTGTTGAGACACAGCAGCTCCTCCTCATGTTGGCAGAGTAATTAACACAGCAGTGGGTACACAACCTGATTAAAGAGTAGATAAAGGTTTGTTGAGGAATAAACATACTTGATAGGAAAGAGGAGAGACAGAGATAGGTTCCTAACTACATCTCTAGCTGAGAGGGGGGGGGGGTAAGACTGAGTGTGGCACCTCCGAGAAGAAGGGGGAAAGTGCTCTGAGAGCAGCAATCTGGAGGCAAACAAGGAATGATGCTTAACAGGGGTGAGAAGAAGATGCTATCCTCACTGTCTTCCCTGATTGTCTTCTTGCTGCCCCCTGCAGGGTCTTCTCATCTTCCTCCTACACCAGACATTGCCTTTCCAACACCTCAGACTGGTAAAGCAGGTTCTGAACCTTGGTTGGTCTCTTCCTATACAAAGCCCTTGCTGGTAGCAATAAACAGTTTATGGCTGTGTGAGCACAAGATGTCAAATGCTATCTTTAATACATGCTTTATTTAAAAGAGCAAGAGCCCATTAAAGAGTCCTTAAAGCAGGGGGGTTTTGTAGAAAAAGCCCAGCAGGAACTCATTAGCATAATAGGCCACACCCAACAGCAGAAACTTATTAGCATATTAGACCACACCCCTGATAGCACAGCTCATTAGCATATTAGGCCACACCCCCATGTTACCAGAAGTGTGGTTGTCCAGCCACACCCACCTTTTGCTTCTTATTCTGTTTACCTTGTTTGTTGTCAAAATCCAGGCCTAATGTAGCCAATCCTAATGCGTTTCTGCTGTTGGGTGTGGCCTGTTATGCTAAAGAGTTCCTGCTGGGCGTGGCCAACTCTGGAGCCAGCTGGAACTCTATTCCTGCCCCCAAATAGCCCTGCCTTAAAGACTAACAGAATTTGTGGCAGGGTATGAGCTTTCCTGAGTGTGTGAATCTGATGAGCGAATAGAAAGCAATTGTTGGTTGTAGGTGGTCCTTTATTAAGGGATCGGGAGTGTTGGTCTAATTTGGGGGGGATGCGGGCGGGTGTTGAAAGGGATGCATATGGAAACAATGCAATAATTACTTGCTTTAGCCAATCAGCAATTCTGTGTATTTTGATTCTCGGGTCCTTGGTTTGCTATCCAGATGATTCCTTTAGCTAGATATGAGGCAAGCACTGATTAATCTTTCTTATTTTTACCGATGGCTAAACAAACTATTTCCAAAGCACTCTGGATTAAATCATCTGTTACTTATGAGGAACATTTAGTTGTCCAAAGTAATTTCTGACATCCTTGGAACACTCTTACTAAGTCCTGTTTAATGGAGCTGACTTCCAGGATTGCTTAAGCAGTAAATGGAGTGTTAGCTATGATTTTGTAACGGCTTGTGTGTGGGTTTCTTTTGCCACGTGGTCCTTCTGATCTTAAATCTTTCCTGGTGTTTGCATTCTCCCTTTTCAAGGGGGCAGATTCCAGATCTGCCTCTGCAGGATCCTCTTCCTTTGGTCAAAAGGGGCAGTGGGTGCATTTTACAATCTTGTAGGCTGAGAAGGTATCAAGAGGCTACAAGTTAAGTTGCCTTGTTGATTTTTAATATTAAGACTGTTCCCTAACAGGGCGAACAGGGAAATCATTCTTGGCATGTGTGTGGGTGGGGGAGTAGGATCATAGGTTTGGGATCAGTTATGAAATCTATGAGAATTGCTTCCAATGAGGCCAGAGGGCCATCATGAGCTCCAAACTCTTATACTGAAGTTCAGCTGGGGCGTGTGCGCACGTTAACTTGATCGGAGCAGTGTTTAAAAGGCTTGAACTTTGCCTGTTGTGCTTTTGCAGTCAAAGTCCTCCTGCCTTTCTCCCAGTTGCCTTCCTATCCCTGGGGTGGGGAAATGAGACCAATCCTAAATTTCAGGCGCCATGCGTAATTTGAGCCTATTTGAGCAGATTGTTCCAACTTCAGAGTGCAAATGGCAGCTGGCATGTTTCCCTGCTAGAACCTTTCTCCTCTGTGTGCCATTACCCTTTCTGTGACTCTGCTAATATAAAACTAGGGCTAACATATTTGAAAAGCAAAAAAGAGAACCGTTCCCAACTGACTACTTCAAACACACGATAACTATGACAAATTTCATTTGAAATGCCCCTGCTATTTCAGCTGTAATAATTGCTACTAACTAGGAATATTCCTAACCTTCCAACCCCATTTTTGTCAATTTTTTAAAAAGACCCACGGACACGCAAAAAAGGACACGTCCTCTAAAAGGAAGGCATCTGGTATAACTCTAATAAGATGCAGTGGTGTATTGGGATTCAAGGGGGAAGGAATAGGGTCACTCAAATGAATATTCACCTCCAGGAAAAAAAACCCAAATGATGAAAAAGGGAAAGACAAACTCAACCCAAAATATACCAACAATGTTAAAAAGTTAGCTGTTGTAGATTTTCTGGGTTGTGTGGCCATGGTCTTGGCATTGTAGGACCTGACATTTTGCCGGTAGCTTTGACTGGCATCCTCAGAGGTGTAACACAGAAGGATGGAGTACTGTCTGTGTCATGTTACTGGCGAAACATCAGGTCCTACAATGCCAAGACCATGGCCATACAGCCCGGAAAATCTACAACAGCTAATGAACTCCGGCTGTGAAAGCCTTAGACAGCATAATGTTAAAAGGGTCAAGCTAAAAAAAACCACTAATATTATAAAATTATATCTTTTTTCAGTTGTGTACACAATGGCAAAGATTTAAAAAATTAAAAACAAACGGTTTGAAGAACAGCCTACATAGAACATCAACATGAGTTTTACATAAGCTAATAATCATGTTACAATCTATGTAGTCTGATTATTCAGCTCCAGAGCCATAAACTAGCTAATTTTGCGCCCCAGGCAAGAATACAACATTGTGCCCTCTATATACCCTCCCTTTCATAGTAGTTACTTTGCTAAAAAGGCATAAACACATAAATAACATGAGTAATAATAGCACAACGTTTACTTTAGACATGATGTAGTTTTCCTGCACCCCTCAGCTTTAGGAGCCCTCTCTTAACAGCCCTGTTCAGCTCCTCCAGCTCTTTTGGTATTTAAAAGGACCCTCACCCCCGCAAACAGAATGAACCCACTTTTGCACCCATACCCGCTCTTCCTTCTTAACCGGAAATCGAGACTGTACTGCTGTCTTCTCTGATCCCTATGGCTTATGACCATGTTCTCTGCAGGACAAAAGGAAAGAAAACATCGCTGGAGAAACCGAGACTTAGAATCACACACAGCCGGAGAATCGGCTTTAAAAGAGAACACCGAAATGCGTCTCCACCAGCTCTTGTTGCATTGAGTGAACGACGGCGAAGCCGGAAATGTCACTACGCAGTGGGTGGATTACTTTCCCCTACCTCTATGGGGATCGCGCCCGCCCCGCCCCGCCCCTCTGGGCAAAGGCCGGCGCCGGCTGCGTGGCGCCTGCGCGCTGGGCGGTCCGGCGCAGGCTGGGGGGCGTGTCCGCTGCTGCAGCCTCGCACTCCGGCGGGCCGCGGGCTTGCGTCAGAGCTCCCAGGGACGGGGAGGCGCTTGCGATGGGCTCGCGCCGGATCTGCGCCTTGCATTTCGCGCTCTTGCAGCGGCTGGCCGAGGCGGCTCCTCCTCCGCCGCCGCCTCTGCTCCCTTTGGCCGCCGCTGCAGCCGCCCGCCGCTGGCTGAGCGCCAGGCCGGCCCGCGCGCCCAGGATGGAGTACCAGGTGAGGAGGAGCCCCGTGGCTGGCGTCGCCGCTCGCCCAGGTTGCATCAGCCGGTGAAGCGGCACGCACGTGGGTGCGAGGGGGAGCGGGTGGCGGTGCGTTCCCGCGCGCGCTTGGGGCGCTCCTTGCCTTTGGGCGGGGAAGGGGTGGCGCGTGCGCGCGCGCGCAATTCATATTTTTGTGTAATGGGTGAAAAACCGGTACAATGTGCATGTGTATGAACACGTTGAGAAACAATTATAAGCTGCATATGTAGGCTGTATATGGAAAGTTGCATGCATGGATCATCTACCGCGTTTCTCTCAGCCGATGCAGGAGCTTTCAAGCCCGCAAGACGTATACAGAGCAAGCATAAACGTGCGTTGAAAAATCTACCCATTGGAAAGTGTCTTATGCAGTGTTAACCTGCGAACGCAGTAAATTCAGCCGGAGCTCACTGGCACCTTAAAGACTAGCAAAACTTGGTCCAGCATAAGCTTTTGTGAGTCAGAGCTCACTTCATCAGCTGCTTAGAACTGCCCGTCTGATAGGTAGATGTTTTTGTATTCACAGCAGAAAGGCAAGAGGCGCAACAGGGCAGCATGGAGGGGGGAAATGCCTGTTTTATAGGAATACTGGGATGTACAATAAACCCAGCAGGTTTTTCAGGAAGAAGTCAAGGGGTGGGGTCCAGGTTATGATAATAACCCAGACAGCTACAAATTCAATGAACATAATGTTGCAAAAAATGAAAGTCATTAACAGAATGTGTCTGTTGCTTGCTGAAGTTTTAAAACCACTCATCCCGGTGCACAGCACCCAAAAATAGTCCCTGTGGATTGCAGTGGAACAGGTGTGTGCTTAAAGAATTCTCATCCACTGAAGTTTTCAAAATGCCCTTTATCTGTTCACTAGGTTTAGGTTCACTGATTATTTTTTCCAAAAGAAAGTGGTAAAAACACATAATTTAAATACATGCACATTAACGTTGCAGTATTGTGGGTAGTTCTAATAACAAGTATTGTGTGATTTTTCTTTCTGGAATTTGTCTACTTCTGGTGTTCTTTGCTTAACTCTGCAGTCTTATGCATATCTACTTGGATGCAAGCCCCTCTGAACACAGAGATTGATTTCTGTGTAAACATGTGTAAGGATCAGGGTACGAACTTCTGCTGAAATCTATGAGGCTTTAGAAAGTGCTTAGTGCTGGCTCCATCATACCATTTGGGTATAAGCCATCATCATTATAATACTTGTGCTATCAGTGTTCAAAAGTGCTTTGCGCATGTTATCTCATTATTTTTGCAACAGCACTGTCAAATTGGCCAGTGACAGTATTCCCCATATCACAGACAGGGGCTGAGAGAGCCATGTGTGGCTTCCCTAAGACCATCCAAGTGAGTTTTTGGTAAAGGCAAGACTCGAACTAGGGACCTTAAAGATTGCAGCTGATTCTTTTGTCTGTTACATAGTCAGACAGAGAGCTTATGGTTCACTGGTAGAGCATCTGCTTTGCGTGCAGAAGATCCCAGTTTGAATCCATGGCATCTCCAGTTAAAAAGATCTCGGGTGCTGAGAGAGACCATGTTCTGCATGAAACCCTGGAGAGCTGCTGCCAGTAAGACCTGACTGGGCTGAGTTTAGATAGACCAGTAATGTGATTGCAAAAACAGTAAGAAGTAATAAATAAAAATACATAAATGAATGGTGGTTGTTAGTATTTTCATTTTACATTTCAGTGACTTCATTGGAAGGGGTATTAAACATGTGCCGAAATCTCTCCCACTCTGAGCCCCCGGACCATATGTTTGATACCCCTGCCTTATCACATGTATCAATTGTCCCTCTCTCTCCAGTGTCTCCTGAGGTGACCTACAAGACTAAAAACCTACAGTCTGCAGCTGTCTAACTCAAGGATTTCAGCTTTAGCCTAGCTACTTAGCTTTGACATAGTGCTTTCAGTGTACAAACTGTTCCACTTACATCCTGTTGTTGCAGTCTTTACAACAGCCCTGCAAATTTCTGGAGCAAAGTGGGGTTGGGAAATTCCTGGGGAATTGAGGGCAAAGCCTGGAAGTTCCGAGTTTGGGAAAGGCAGGAAGCTCAGCAGGGATGTGATCTCCTGGAATCTGCTTGCCACAGCTGCCACTTTCTCCAGGGGAGAAACGGATCCCTGTCCTATGGAGATCAGCTGTAACTCTGGGAGATCTCCAGACTCTGTCTGGAGGTTAGCAACCCTGGAGTCAAGGTACAGGAAATATTGCCTGGAATATTGAGTTATACAATTCTTTGTGTCTACATTTTGAAATAAAGGGTTCCCACCCCAGGTGGGAGGGAGAAAAGGAAATACTTCTTTCCACAGCAAGTGATTAAAATGTGGAATTCACTGCCAGAGGATGTAGTGATGGCCACAGGCATAGAGAACTTTAAAAGCGGATTTGTGGAGGAGTGGTCTATCCGTGACTACCGGCCATGGTGACTAAAGGGATCGCCATGTTCAGAGGCAGTCAACCTCTGAATCCCACTGCTGGAAGGCAACATCAAGGGAAGGCCTTGCCCTCTGTGCCCTGTTAGTGGACCTCCGGAGGATCTGGTTGGCCAGTGTGTGAGAGGGGATGTTGGACAAGATGGACCACTGCTCTGATCCAGCAGGGCTCTTCTTATGATGTACAGCCAGGCGTGGAGCCAGTCATCTCTAGTGGGAGAATGGAGGACTTTGGCACCATCCATCCCTTTGCGCTCAGAGATGGAACATCCTTTGGCACACTCATGCATTTGATTGTTTTGGTTATGAAAGGAGGAGTGGTTTTCCCTTTGCCCCTCTGTGGTCGCTTCTCTGCCCCTCTGGATGAAGGTAGCGCAAGTGTGTGGTCTGGGTTTTACAAGTAGCTTCAAAGCAGCATGCTTGCGCAACCTTCAGTAGTATTTTTTGGATGTATTGGGTGGGATTCTAATTTGCTAGTGTCCCATATTGCTAGAGACCTTCTGTACCTGTCCCCCTCCTGTCGTGGATCAGTTGGGCACAGCCAGTGCTGAAGAGGCAGAAGACTCTGCGGAAGAGGAACAGGCAGGTGAAGGCGGTCCCACCTTGCAGTCAGTTACAGACCATCTGCTGCTGCGACTCTGCCAAGTAACGATTCACAGCAGCATCCCAGCTGTTCAGACCCAGGGCCCAGAACCAGATAGTGTCCCATTATCCACCTCACCTCCCTTGTCTCCAGACTGCTGTAACATAGGTGGAGGAGGGTCCGTCCTGAGATGCTGAAGAGAAGGTGGAGTGCATGATTAGCAGTCCATAGACACCTGGAACTACATAGTAAGGAGGAGAGCCCTATAAAGGGCGGAGAAAAAGAGGGCGATCGGCTGTGGAAACAACGTATCAAACTACTCCTGACCTCGCCACCACTGACCCCGCCTCTGCCTTGTGACTTTGACCCTTTGGACTGTATCTGGACCTTGACTTTTGGATCTGCCCCAAACCTGCGCTTGTTACTGACTCTGTATATGACCTCAGAACTAGACTCTGACCACACTGCACTGAATTGTGCCTTCACCTTGTCTTGCTCGCACCTTAGCTTTGCTACCCTGCCCCGTGCCTGGCATATTCTTGGACACTGCCCCCTTCATTTGGCGCCATCTGTACCACAACAGATAAGATTCCAGAACCAAAGAATTTGGAGTGCTTGTTAGGCCTGGCAACTAACTGGCTCCTAGAAGTGGGAATAAAATGTCCATTCTCTCCCCTTCTTTCCTTTTCTTGGTTGCCACCTGCTTGATTTATATAAATCATATATTTTTCATAAATGTTCATTTCCCCCCTCCCTGACCTGTCTGAGGGGAAGAAGGGCCCTCTCCTGTTGTTTCCTCATCACAAGATGTGTGACTTCTGTCCCAAAAAAGTTGACACACTGATTAAGTACCTTCACTGAAGCGGCTCGTAAGAGCTTTAAGTCCTTCAGATAATAGTGGCTTGAATCCTAATTCCCCTTCAGCAGCAGAAGCCGTAACATAGCAGGAATGCACAGTTCATGTGTCTAATCCAGTAACGGTCAAGAAAGAACTGAGGCATGATCATGTGGAAGTTGTTAGCCTCACTGAGCCGTCTTGTATTTTGTAATCAAAGGTTCTCTTCTTGGGAGACATTTTAGCAATGCAGTATTGGGTAAGAAGGCACTGAAGACTCAGTAAGTGAGGGATGGAGGTGAGTTTGGGGTCAGTCGATTATTTTAATTTTTTTGGATCTCTCTCTCTGGGAAATCTTTTCCCCATCCCATTCGAACGCTTTATAATTTTATATTTTGTGCATCTTTACAACGAACCTCAGGAGAGAGTTCATTGGGCTCAGAGACTCTGGCTTCATGTTACCCTCACTATATGGTGGATCTACCTGCTGAAAATTCCCGTCACCAGCGGGCAGGGAAAGGTGGTGGAGATGGCTGTTTTACAGGGCAAAAGGCAGCCTTTCTCCTTATCTCGCAGTGGCTAATTTTCCTTTGCAATTGGGAGGGGGAGGAACAGGGAACATCAGCCAGAGAGAGACAAAGGCAGAGGAGTGACTGGTAGAGAGAGGCCAATAGCGGTATTGGCTCTGCCATGCAGGTAGGCACCTGCTTTGTTTGTTTTTTGAACATAGGGAAATGTTATACTCTAAACAGGGGGGGAAAGGCAGGATATGCAGAAAATGTTGATTTTTATTTCTTAGGAGTACACCAAACATTAAAACACTGTCAAACCAAAAGAGAGAACTATATTACAAAAAAGCAAATGCAAGAAATGCTAACTGATTTAAAAACAAATCAAAGAAATAATAACACCTGTATTTAACAAAATAGATGATCTGACAGGATGTGCCTGTGACCTGGAGTCATCATTTCAGTAGGTAGGGGAACAGGAGCAGATGAAGGATGGGCAGGAGAAGCTGTAGCTGCCTCATCTTTGGGTTGCCCCTTGGCAACAGTCCCCAGCCCTGCCCCAGGTTAATCTATGCCACCCAAGCATTGTCCCACACTCAGCAAACAGGTGCATGGTAGCCTGTGCAAATAACTTTAGATGACTCTTGCCAGCAAGCCAAGCCACACCCTTCAGAGGACAGCAGTTTCTTCTCCAGAGTCACTATCTTATTTATTATTTATTTATTGTTTCAACTTTTACCCTGCTTTCCCTGCCAAAGTTAAAGAAGTTGAAGGTACAGCAAATACAGCTCTTGACAAAACCAAAAAAACCGCCCAGGAATTAAATGAACTAAAAACATTTGAAACATGGGCAAAATCAAAGATAATGTTATTAGAAATCAAAGTAAGAAAGCGTAAATTTAAATTTAGAGGGGTTTCGCCCAACTTTGTCCATTTCAAAGAGATAACTGCAGCTTTAAATCAATGGCTATCAGAACTCCTCCACTTACCAGGAACAATTGTAGTAAATGCCTATAGGCTTAACATGACACGTGTTACCTCACCAGTTTTAATCCCGGGTATAATCACTGAAATCGTGGACATTAAAACAAAAAAAAATCATTTTGGAGGTCTGAAATTAATAGACACTACAGTCCAAGTGTTTCCTGACTTGCCAGTTGAAAGTGCAACGGCTAAATGAAATGAAACAGCGATACAGGTGGCTCCCACTTGGGCACTTATCAGTAACCTTTCGCGGAAAAATACTAACAGCATACGATACAAAGACTGGAGAAGGGCTCATTAAGGAAACAAGAGGCTAAACTAAAGCAGGACGAAACAAAAAGAGACACAACAAAGGACTTTGAAATTAGACTGGAGAAATTATCATAACTTTAATTATTTCAACAGACTTAAAGATATATAATGAGCTTCAAGAATGGTGGTGATGCTAGGTTTCCAGGGATTCCCCCCCCCAACCCTCCCAGTGGGAGAGTCTGTAGCACGTCCGCGAGAGGAAGAATTGTGGGAGACGGCAGAGACTCTCCCACAATTCTTCCTCTCGTGGACATGCTACAGAAATGTTCGGTGAACATGAACCCCAAGGAGGGAAGCTCTTCTTGAGGACTTTTTCAAGAAACAAGATAAAGTGTAACTTGAACACCAACTTACTTTGCTTATAGTTTATTTATACAAACTAGACCTAAGCTGAACAGATATTGCAACATACTAGTTTAAGTTTAATGGTTCACAATAGTCTAAACATTAGAAGATATGTGAAATGACAGTGTTTAAAGCTATGGAGGGAGAAAAACCTCAAGAAGAAAGTAGATAAATAATCTTTCCAAGCCCCCATAGTAAAAGAAATATCAATGTTCAGATGATTATGATTCACCAAAACAATGGATTTGGATGGCCTGTAAAAATTAAAGAAAAAATGTTTAAAGTAATGATTTCCTTTCAATTTATGAAACCTGTAATTGTCTCTTGTGCTTGGAAAATAACAATAAAAAGAAGATCAAAAACAAAATCACTTCTGCCACTGAAATCTGCTGGTTGCCATCTCCACTTTCCCAGAATGCCACATGGTTCAGTCTTAACGGGGCAGCAGCATATAAACAAATCAAAGATAAAACTTACATCAGCTCTTGCTCCCTGTCACAGAAGCAATCATAAATGTGGCTTTTGGTGGCCTGAAATGGCTTCCACCTCCTAGTCCCCACATGTTAGTTTATTTATTTACTTTATTTATATGCCGCTTTTCCTCACAGCAACCCTGTGAAGTAGGTTAGGTGAAGAGAGTGTGACTGACCCAAGGACATCCAGCAAGCTTCCATGGCAGTGTGGGGCTCCATAGCTGGCTCCAGGGCTCTTTGTAGCAGGAACTCTTGCATATTAGGCAACACACCTGATGTAGCCAATCCTCCAAGAGCTACAGTAGCCCTGTAAGAAGAGCTGTGCAAGCTCTGGAGGACTGGCTACATTAAGTGTGTCGCCAATATGCAAAGGAGTTCCTGCTAAAAGAGCCCTGCCTGGCTCACTGAGATCCTAGTCCTACAGTCTAACTGTTACACCACCTTGGTTCCCACATTGTGTGAGTACAGTAGAAATGAATAATTATCGTATGGCAGTATGTGTAGTATTGTCTGGCAGCCAGAAATTCTAGCTCTTTTAGCATTATGCACCACTAGGTGGCGAGCTAGACTTGTATTTAAAGCAAGAAATTTTTCAGAGGTGGTTTGCCATTACCTTCCTCTGTGTCACGACCCTGGTATTCCTTGGAGATCACCCATCCAGAAGAGAAGAAGAGATTGGATTTATACCCCGCCCTTCACTACCCAAAGGTGTCTCAGAGCAGCTTACAAACTCCTTCCCTTCCCCTCCCCGCAACAGACACCCTGTGAGGTAGGTGGGGCAGAGAGAGCTCTGACAGAAACTGTTCTTTTTCAAGGACAGCTCTTATCAGAACTACAGCTTGCCCAAGGTCATCCAGCAGGTGCAAGTGGAGGAGTGGGGAATCAAACCCAGTTCTCCCAGATTAGAGTCCACGCACTTAACCACTACACCAAACTGGCTCTCCAAATACTAGCCAGGGCTGACCCTGCTTAGCTTCTGAGATCTGATGAAATTGGGCTAGCCTGGGCTATCCAGGTCAGTGCTTGTGTGAGTACAAGGTGGCACTGTTAGAGTGCTGCAGTAGTTAGAGCATCAAACTAGAATCTGGGAGATACACCTTCAAATTCCGACTCTGGCATGGAAACTTGCTGGGCGACCTTGGCCCAGTCACACACTGTCAGCACAACCTGCCTCACAGGGTTGGTATTTATTGCTATTTAGTTACAAAATATATATCCTGAGTTTCTGCTCTCACCAGGGCCACTGGATCCTAAGAGATTTAAAACATACATACTAAAACTACATCTGAAAAATCGTTAAAATGAAAAAAACACATTATTCAAACAATTAAAACAAAGTTAAAGTATGCATACATAAAAACAGCATTAAAACACAGGGCAGGAAGGAAGGATCTCTGAAGGCACACCAAATAAAGGGGTCATCGCCCATTGGTGGTGGTAGGGGACAGGCAATTCTCTCATGGGGGGAGAGAGTTCCAGAGTTTTGGTGCCATGACTGAGAAGGCCCTCTCCTGGGTTGGCACCCTCTATCTTGGAAGGTGAGGGCACCTGAAACAGGGCCTCCGAAGATGACCGTAGTGGTTGGATAGATTCGTAAGGGAGTAGATGGTCCTTCAGCGGTGCTGGTCCCAAACATGTAGGGCTTTAAAGGTCAGGACCTTGAATTGTGCTGGGGTTGTGTTTTCCAGTGCTCCTCTTTTTTTAAAGAGTCCCTGTGAATAGAAAAACATCCCAGCAAGCAAAGAGAGGCCGTGGATCTATCTCCTTGCTTTGCCTAATTTTATTTTTTTCATGGAGATTTTTTGCAAAGCAAAATTCAGAGCTGGAATCCAGCAGCTGTGATCTGATGTGGTGCAGTTCATGCGGCCCCTGAATTTTCTGGTGCGTGTGAACACAACCAGTGTCATCTGGAACCATCAGATCCTCGTCCTACTGAATGAAATGCAGACAGGAACTCCGGGGGGCAAAGGTGAAGATTGGACCTGGAGAGATAAAGGTGAAAGATGATGTGGGGAAGGTGAACAGCAAAGGAGGAACAAAGTGAGGACAGGGAGGAAACGGGAGGAACAGCTGAGTTGCCTTGGAAGGTTTTACAGCAAGGCCTTCCCAGGCAACCCGCAGCTGTCCCAGAAGCCTTTGGCATTCTGGCTCGTGAACCCTGTTGCTTGCTTCTTGGGTTCTGCAGCTATGGATAGTATGTAGAGCATTTTCTCTTGTCTCAAGTGCAGTTGTTGATGTAGGCTTGTGACTTGACCTCACTGTTCCCATTTTACAAATAGGGGAAGATCAGTTCATAGAATCACTGAGTTGTAAGGGGCATACAGGCCATCTAGTCCAAACCCCTGCTCAGTGCAGGATCAGGCTAGAGCATCCCTGAAAAGTGTTTGTCCAACAGCTGCTTGAAGACTGCCAGGGAGGGGGAGCTCACCACCTCCCTAGGCAGCTGATTCCACTGTTGCACAACTGTTAATATCAAAAAGCAGGGGTCGTTTCCTGCTGGAGCACCCCAGAGCGGCGCTCTGGCAGTAAGGAGCCCAGGTCCCGCCCCCCTGCCTTTCCTAGCCCGCCCACCGAGAGACACAGGGAGGGAGGATTTAAATGCCTGGGTTCTCTGCCCTTCGCTTCTCCAGCCAGCCTGCTGCGGCAGGTTGGCTGGGGAGGGGAAGGGGAAGTGGGCAGACATGGCCCTTCCCCCCCCCCGAGCCTCTCCGCCTATGTGGAGAGACTCAGGGAAGGGGGGATTTAAACTCATTTGCATATGCCTTAACTCATTTTCAACATGCCTGCCCTTTGTCAGGGGGTGTGCATATGCAAATGGGTTATGCAAATGAGCTCCTGCACCTCTTTTTCTAGGAAATGACCCCTGTCAAAAAGCTTTTCCTAATAATCCAGCTGGTACCTTCCCACCCTTAATTTAAACCCATTATTGTGAGTCCTGCTCTACTGCCAACAGGAACAGCTCCCTGCCCTCCTCTAAGTGACAGCCCCCCAAATACTTCAAATCCTCTTCTCCAGACTAAACAGGTAGTTTGGCCAGGGCCTCTCAAGCCTAACTGAAGTTTTGTGATTCCAAAGACAACAGCTGCATTGAGATGTCACAGCATTCCCTACTTTATAAACCTTGGCTTGCCAAAATCTTAGGTAGTTGCGACAGCTGAATGCAGACAAAGTCCTGCCAACCAGAGTTTCTTGGTTGGCATCAAACTGGGCTTTCAAACCGAGGTTTGCCTCTTGCTTGTTAAACACCATTAGTACCTAATCTGTTCTGGCTTCTGAATTCACAAGCCACAGTTTGTTTAGCAGCACCATCCCTTGCAGCTAGCCTGGCTTACGATCAGGTTCAAGGGTATGGCACTAACCTTTAAGGCCCTTTGCAGTTAGGGACCAACATACCTGCAAGACCACCTCTCCCCATATGTCCCTCGGCTGAACAACATTGTCTGGTATTCTCCAGCCCAAATGACTTCTGTTTAGCCTTGGCTAGAGCTATTTCCGCTCTGGCCTGGTGAAACATTCTTCCAATTGGGATCAGGATTTATTACAAGTCCACAAGGCCTGCAAAACTGAGCTGTTCCATCAGGCCTTTAGTTGTGGCAGCGGATGTCTGATTACATTGGCCTCCCCTGCCCTAATTTGCCTGTATTATCCACTGGGCCAATTTATGCTTGGACCCACCTGCTGATATGCAAGTCTCCCATGTTTGTTTGTACTACGCTCCCGAGATCCTGCTGATTCTGTTGGATTTTAGCTTGCCATCATTGTTAAATAGGTTTTTGTTTTAACTTGGAACTATGTGGACATTGTTTTATCCGTTTTATTGAGCCTACTGTAACGTGCCTGAGCCTGCTTGCAGGAGAGGGTGGGATAGAAATCCCAAGAAATAATAATAAAAAAGTCTTCTTCAAAGTTGAGTGGGAAGGAAGAAGAGGAGATTGGTTTTATAGCCCGCCCTTCACTTGGAGTCTCAGAGCGGCTTACAATCTCCTTCCCTCTTCTCCCTACCACAGACACTCTTTGAGGTAGGTGGGGCTGAGAGAGCTCTTTTGAGAGCTGCTCATGAGAGAACAGCTCTGAGAGAACTGTGGCTTGCCCAAAGTCACCCAGCAGCTGCATGTGAAGGAGTGGGTAATCAAACCTGATTCTCCCATATTAAGAGTCCACACTCCTAACCACTACACCAAACTGGAAGCAAAAAGCAGACAAACCAGGGTTTATGCAGGAACTGGGCAGACTAACCAGAATTTGTTGCACAACCACTGGTTTTGCTGTAATATCTGAATGCCACCTAGTACTATTATTTATTTATCATATGGCAGAGTTACACACAGGAAGCATATTATAATATAACATAAAATATGTGATCAATTTAGTCTAGTATCTAATTGTACTTTTAATTGTTTTAATGAGCTAGTTTTTCAGTTGGTTTTAAAATCTGGTTTTATTATATATGCTTTGAATTTGTTAGCCACCTTGGTGTTCCCCCATGGATTTGTAAAATAATAAATATTAGTACTTCATGTGCTGTATCACATTGGCTGTCTATACTTTGTTTTATGAGTTGGAAGAAAAGGAAATTGGATGACACTGGAGAGGATGGGACTGGTGGCAGTAGATTGAGTTTTGGGCATATAGCAAAAGCGATACCGATTTACGTGGTGGGGAGGGGGAATAACTTGATCCCTACATACCAGAGGCCCCCCCCGACTTCAACACAAGTACAGTATCGCCACATGCCTGCTGGAGATGTAGTATCCTGTTTGCAAAATGAGATGATTGGCGCTTTTTATAGAAACAGAGGGTCCCCTTACAAACTAACATTGCAGGTCTGTGCAGCCTATTTTAAGTATGTCCTCCCCATGCACCATCATGCACTTGCTTTTTCCCCACATAGTGTGTGGGAGTGTATTTCCCCTATGGGGAAGATAGTAGTTGATAAAGAGATTGTGTTTTCTTCCTGATGGGATGGCTGTGTTTCAGAGTTCCTAGAAATAGGGTTCAAGAGACGACCGATCAAAGAGACCTTGCATGTAGCCTTATTCAAGTTAATGTTGGTCTTCAAAAAGCCAAAACACAACACAATTGTGTGCACTCATACACACACGCACACAGAACTGATTCTTAACACTGGTTGCAAAACTGCTTCAGAAGTGAATGGTTTGATAAGTGGGGTTGTGATTTCAGAGCTGGCAGCCAATCAGCAGTGTGCAGTGTGCAGAGCTGGCCTCTACTAGAAATACACGAAGCCGGTTTCATCTGGCCAGACACTAGGGACAGGTAAGGGTACATACGACTGGAATGTGGTGTGTGTGTTTCCAGCCTGCAGCTAGTGCTGCTGTTAAGCTCAGTGTTAGCCAGAGGTTCCGTGTGCTGATGGAAATGTGTGTAGCATTCCCTCGTGGCATGCATTTCTCAGCATCAACACCTGTCTGTGTGCTTTGTTTGCCAGTGTGGAGTAGTGGGTACGGTGTCAGACTAGGAGACCCAGGTTTGACTGCCCCACTCTGCCTTGGAAGCTTGCTGGATAACCTTGGGCCTGTCAATCACTGTCTGTTTCTTAACCTACCTCACAGGGTAGTTAGAACATAAGAACATAAGAGAAGCCAATGTTGAATCAGGCCAATGTCCCATCTAGTCCAACACTCTGTCACACAGTGGCCAAAATATACCAGGTGCCATCAGGAGGTCCAGCAGTGGGGCCAGGATACTAGAAGCCCTCCCACTGCTGCCCCCTCCAGCACCAAGAATAGAGTGCATCACTTGCCCCAGACTGAGAATTCCCATCGATACCGTGTGGCTAATAACCACTGATGGACTTCTGCTCCATATGTTTATCTAATTCCCTCTTGAAACTGTCCATGCTTGTAGCTGCCACCACCTCCTGTGGCAGTGAATTCCATATGTTAATCACTCTTTGGGTGAAGAAGTACTTCCTTTTATCTGTCCTAACCTGACTGCTCAGCAATTTCATGGAGTGCCCACACGTTCTTGTATTGTGAGAAAGGGAGAAAAGTATTCCTTTCTCAACCTGCTCAATCCCATTCATAATCTTATAAACCTCGATCATGTCACCCCTCAGCTGTCGTTTCTCCAAGCTAAAGAGCCCCAAGCGTTTTAACCTTTCTTCATAGGGAAGGTGTTCCAACCCTTTTATCATTCTAGTTGCCCTTCTCTGCACTTTTTCCAATGCTATAATATCCTTTTTGAGATGTGGCGACCAGAACTGCAGAGCTGCTTTGGGTTCCCATTGGGAAGGAAAGTAACGAAGAATACTTTTATTTGTTTTTCTAAAAGGAGTTGGTTGGCTTTCTACTAGCACAGGTTTGCGAATCAATCCACAGAAGTCCATGTTAATGGTTTTTTTCACTGGCCGTTTGCCCACATGTGCTTATGTTAGTTGTTGGGAACCTAACTACAAGAACAAAAGAAACGTATTTTTGTAAAGCTTCCCTTCCTGAGCACCTGGAGGCAATTCTTACGCAATTCGAGAGTCCACATTAATACTTGATTACAGGCCGGTTCTAGCTTTGTAGTGCTGGTGGTGGAAACAGGCTAAAATCTCATAGTTCAGATAAGCCTGGGTGATATAGCTAGTGTTTCATCTTTTCCTTCCTTCCCAACATGCACTGATCAGTTAACAAAGGGTTCTCATTTTCGCTGCAAACTATAATTTGTTAGTGCATCCAAACAAGAAAGCTAGCGTGGCATAGTGCTTAGAGTGTTGGAGTAGTATCTGACAGACCCAGGTTCAAATCCTCACCCTGCTGTGCAAAGTTGCTGGGTGGCTTTGGGCCAGCCATACACTTTCAGGCTAATCTGCCTCACAGAATCGTTGTGAAGATAAAATGGAGAAGAGGAAAATGACATACGATGCGTTGGTCCCCTCTGGCGAGGAAGGTGGGGCATAAAACAGTAAAATAAATCACAAACGGTGCATCGTGTTCTGACTGCAGACTAGGACTCTAAGGCAGAGTTGATTGTTAATTTGAAATTGTGGTGTTCAGGAAAGAGAAGAGATCACAGGTTGTGACAGAGTTTGTTGTGGAAGTCTTGACTTTTCTTGCTGGGTCGGGTGTGAGGAAACTCTGAGCCTGAGGGATTTCTCAGGCTGATAATACTGGAACCCTGCCGTCTCTCAGTCTCCACCACGGCTGTAATAATATTGTCCTAATGTAGTGGCAATATTGTTAGAGTTGTTCTCAGGAATGCCCATGAAGCACTTTTTAGCACTGGCAGGGGGTGGGGGCATAATATAGATTCTGTGTGATTACTATAGACAGTTGACACAATCGTTTATGCTTTTATAAGGAGCTTCTCCCTCTCAGTTTTAATGTTACTTTTGACACCCTCTGACCCCTGATATGTGAGCCACAAATGTGGACTGCATTGCAAATCGCCTGACCAGCAGTCTGAGAGGCTCTTGTTTGTGCTAGGCCCAAAGAATCGATGGTTATCACAAATAGCAAAGCGTACCTGAGAACAGTTCTAGTGTAACAGTTAGAACTGAGACTGGAGGAAACCGGAGTTCAAATCCTACACAGCCCTGAATTTCACTGGATAGGCAGTTATATCTCCTTGCCCAAGCCTACTTTGAAGAGTTGATTTGAGGAGAACATCCAGGAAGAAAGACACGGTGTGTTATGTACCACTTGATGACATATAATTAAGTTGTAAAATAGGTTGGGTTGTAAGAGTTTGTTGTTAGCTATTTAGTAAATATTATCTATTAAAAGGAGGAAATTCTGCCCTGAGTGGTTCAGAGGAGGGGTGGGGTAGGAATGAAATAAATTCTGAGAGTGGGCTGCCTCTTGTGGTGATCTGTTTTGAATATTTGTTTGACTATATTTATTTATTTTCATAAGATTATCAGCCTATTTGGATACTGAATTAAACATACAGTGTTCAGTGCGGTGGCTCAGTGGTTAAGACGCTGAACTGCAGGCTGGAAGGTTGGTAGTTCAGCAGTTCGAGACCCGAGTGCTGCATGACGGAGTGAGCTCCTGTCTCTGGTCCCAGCTCCTGCCAACCTAGCAGTTTGAAAGCAAGAAATTGCAAGTAGATAAATAGGCACCACTTCGGTGGGAAGGTAACAGCATCCCATGCGCCTCGGCATCTAGTCATGCCGGCCACATGACCATGGAAATGTCTTCGGACAGCGCTGGCTCTTCGGCTTGGAAACGGAGATGAGCACCGTAACCCTAGAGTCGGATTCGACTGGCTTTCGAGCAAGGGAAACCTTTACCTATTCAGTAGTGTATTGTACTCATTTTCTCATTAATGTGGACAAAGTTATGTTTAAACAAATATATGCTTGAAAATGTGTTGTATTTGTCTACAGCGTATCCAGGAACTATCACGATCAAATGATGCAGATGGTCTTAACGTTAAAAAGTCTTCATACTACATATTTTGAGTAATGCCTTGTCTTAAAACTCATTTCTGTCCAGGATATTTCATAGAAAACTTTTTCACCCGCTTTCCACAAAGTTTTCAGTTTTTCCAATGGAAAAACTGGAAAATGAAAGAGTACCTGGGGAATTGCCCTGACCTTGAGAAGAGCCCAGGCTAACCTGATCCCATCATATTTTGGAACCTAGGCAGGGATGGTCCTGGTTAGTGCTTGGATGGGAAGTCCAGGGTTGCTACTCAGAGGCAGGCAATGGCAAAACACCTCTGCCTTTCTCTTGCTTTGAAAATCCTATGGGGTTGCCATAGAAGAAGAAGCCGAGGAGGAGGAGAAGGAGAAAAGTGCCCTTCACTACCCAAAGGAGCCTCAGAGCGGCTTACAAACTCCTTTCCCTTCTCCTCCCCACAACAGACACTCTGTGAGGTAGGTGGGGCTGAGAGGGCTCTTTCAAGAACTGCCCTTTCAAGGACAGCTGTTGTCAGAACTATGGCTTGCCCAAGGTCATCCAGCAGCTGCAAGTGGAGGAGTGGGGAACAATGTTCCCTCTAAGCTGTGGAGTCTTGTGAGCAAAAATTCTACTTTGTGTGCTACTGGCAATAAAGTTGTGAGCGAATGATTTGGCTACTGTATAGATTAGTTTGTTCTGGAGCCATCCTTCCTGAACTGAGACAGAAATCTGTGGGCTGGAGGCTAAAAAACTGTGAGCTAGCTCACACTAACTCAGCTTAGAGGGAACACTGGTGGGGAATCAAACCCGGTTCTCCCAGATTAGAGTCCACACACTTAACCACTACACCAACCTGGCTCTCATAAGTAAGTAAGCTGTGACTTGATGGCACTTTCCACCACCACTTAGGGAATTAAAAACACTTTTTAAATTATATGTCTCTCGATTGAATACCTATTCCTGGATCAGGTTTACCCCGATTCACAGTACTTTGTTTTTGTCTGGGTTAAGTTTCAGTCCCCTCTTTTCTGTTTCCTTTAAGCATGTCCCCCCACCTCCCTGGAATTAAATAGAAAGAAGACAGAAATAGTCATGTTGTCATCAGCATGCCCTCCAAATCAGGGGTACCCAATGTGGTACCCTCCCGCCTAATGTTTTTAGAAAGTGGGCAGGGTCAGGTGTGGCTTGCGCCTGGAAGGGTTTCTGATTGGCTGTGCAGGTTAAAAGGCATCCTATCCTGTTAAACAGAGGTTCTGCTTTAACTGCTGAAGAGCTACTATGACAGTTCTGCATGGCCTCAGTCCCTGACATTTTGTGGTTGGCTCCATCTCCTATGGAAGCCATTTTGTGGTTGTGCCCACCACCCTGTGTCAGAATTTGAAAAGTGGCTGGAGGATCAAGAAGGTTGGGGACCCCTGTTCTAAATCTTTGAATGACCTCTCCCAAAGATTTCATATTGATGTTAAGTAGCTTGGGGGGCAAGAGGGAACCATGTGAGATCCTGTAGGCTGAGGGACCAAGAAACTGTCCAAGACTATTTTCTGGAACCTACCCTTAAGGAAGGATCGAAACCATTCCAGCACTATATCACCAAGATGCATTTCCACCAGAATACTCAGAAGGGTATCATGATTTATGCTGTGCAAAGCTGTTGAGAGATTCAGGAGAACCAACAGGGAGGGAATAAACACACCGTTAGGAGACTGATGTGGATTGCTTATCAGGATAATCAAAATGGCTTCCTTGCTGTATCCAGGATGAAAACCAGATTGAAAAAGTTCTAAATGATTGGTTTCATCCGGACATACGTGCCCTTGAGAGCCATTGCATCCTCCAGAATCCTCCCAGATTTTCTGCTTTGTGAAAGAGCATTGTCTTCAGATTACAACAAAGGCTACAATGGGGATTATGAGACCTGCATGGACAAACACAAACGCGGAGCCAGGGTTGCGGAGAGGGAGGGCGAGAATGCGTGGGAAAGCTGGTAGGATTTAACCAGTTACTTAAGAATGGCAGGTTACACACAGGCCTGTCATTCAGGTCTCATGGATCTAATGTTGACTTTTTCAAAACCAGCCTTATCACTAAACCTTCTATCAGTGAATGGGACCTGCTGTGTTTGCGCTGTGTAAATATTTTATCTGCATTTTATTTCTGTGTTTTAAAGTGGAGTGTTTTATATGTATGTTGCTGTTATTTAAAATGCAGGCCTGTAGAGTAAGAAAGAGGGGGCTGGATGAATGATTGACATGTGTTATGTTTGGATGGTAGCTGGACTCAATGGGACAGAGTGTGACTGGATGGTACAGAGAGAGGCTGTTGTGTGAGAGACAGTTGAGTGTGGGTGTGGAGAGAAGACTGAGGTGTGAGTGGGTGAAGAGATAGAGTGAGGTGCTGCGTAGTGTGAGAAGAAAATGAGCCTGTGTGGAAGCTATTAGCCTAAGTGGCAAGTGAGGAAAATGAGCCTGTGTGGAAGCCATTAGCCTAAATGGCAAGTGAACGCAATGGGCCTGTGTGGAAATGAGTCTTAGTGGCAAGTGAGGGAAACGAGCCTGTGTGGAAGCTATTAGCCTAAGTGGCGAGTGAGGGCAATAAGCCTGTGTGGAAGCTGTTTAGCCTAAGTGGCAAGTGAGGGCAATAAGCCTGTGTGGAAATGAGCCTTAGTGGCAAGTGAAGAAAATGAGCCTGTGAGGAAGTTATGCACTTAATTGTCTAGTGAGGAATATAAGCCTGTGCGGATGTTATGAGCCCAAGTGGCAAGTGAGTGAAAGTAAGCTTGTCTGGCTGGGTCTGTTTAAGGAACTCTGGAGAGAGGAGAACTGTACACCTATCTGAAACTATTATGCTGATGTACCTGTGTGAAACCACATTAATCTTATTAACCATACAGAAACAGTTATGCTATTATACTTATAAACAAACTGTTTAAGAGAAACAACTGTTTTATTTATGGTAAGTCTCCCCTTTGGCCTCAGAGCCATCCCCACGTGCTGGCTGTTCTATCAGTCTACCAAATATAGCTAAGCCATCCTGCTCTTTGGGTCCAACTAAGAATTCTTAGGCAAGAAGGGCCTTTGGTGGCAGCAAAAATAAGTAAGGAAATAGACGTCACCTCAGAACACTACAGAGAAGGGGGCCTTTAAAGAGGTTACATAAAAGGGGTCTCATACAGAAAAAGTGAAATAGTTACAGAACCTTCAATTGGTGATGCGCTGGTCATTGCCTTGAAATAGCTGATAGCTGGCTGGTTTTATTAGCCACAAAAAACAAGCATCCGACAAACATCTCAGACCTCTCAAGAGTTCTGTTCCCAGGTTGTGCTAACTGAAAAGTGTCCATAGAAACGTCACCAGTGGAAACCCCAAGAACATTCATGACTGCTTTAATTAACCAGGAGTCTGAATTGACTTGAATGTGAGATTTTTTTTTCTTGTTTGTGAAGTGTTTAGAAATTAGTCTCAGTGTTCTTCCAAGACATGGGTTATCTGGGGGTGGGGGGCGGTTCTGCCATCTATACCAGCAGCATCCATCTTTCTCTGGAGTTGCTCATACAAGTTGATTCTGAAAGCGTTTTGTGCTAAAACCTACCAGATTATAATTCAGTAAGAAGTGAAGAAGTATAATTCATCAGCAGCTTATTGGACTGAGGTTCATAATGAAATACAGAAGATTCTGAAGTGCATACTGAAAAAACAACTTGAAATGTTGCTTATAGGTCTTAAAATGGAAGAAGTGAATGTAACAAAGAGAACATTGTTATGGTATTTGATCACAACAGCAAGGATGACATTTGCACAATTTTGGAAACAAGACAAAATACCCGAAAAATGGGACTGGATTAAGAAAATGCTGTTTATGGTAGAAATGGACAAACTGACAAAGAAGCTTAATGGTAAAGATGATGAAGAATTTTTGACAGAATGGAAAGATTTTAAAGACTATCTTGAAATGAACTGGGATGTAAGGAATAAGTTACTTTGCTTTGAGAATTATTAAGTAGTAAGAGAGAGTAACGAGTGAATAATTGTTAAAATGTTACCTATGGATTAGACTGAATTAAGAAATAAGTTTTTATGGAAGATTGAACAACTGATAAGACTTTTAGGGTTGCTGAATATAGAGCGGAAAAGAAAACGGGGTGAAGCATTGTGGGAAGCCAAGAGGGAGGGAGGGGGAAGGGGAAATCTGTAACGGATATGCTTAAGATTGTTATATGATTTGGAAAGTGTTAAATATCCTATTAATAAAAAGTTTTTACTAAAAAAAAAAAAAGTAGTATCCTGCTCATATACTTTGACTGGGCCAGTCCTTTGAGTCTGCAGAAACATGAACTAACTGTTCCTTACACACTGGAAGAGGATGTCTTCCCTCTGGTGAACCCATTTGGTGCCCTGTGAAATTCAAACAGTGCGTCATAATCCAGAGAAGGTCGTTCTCCCTCCCAGGGTGTGTTTGATTTAGAGGAATGGATGCCAGCCACGTGTGGTCATCTACTTTTGGGAGAGCAGAGAGAGCAAATTCCTCTCTGGAGGATACTGAAGTCGAACACTCAGCACTGGAGACAGCTGTCCTGGCCACAGATGGAAAGGGGCTTTAAGAAGGGGACTTACCATCTCCAGTCCTTCTCTCTTCCTGCCATCAGTGGAGTCTGCCGTGACAATCTAGAACCGTGGACAGCAGCATCTCTTTTCCAGGTTTCAAGTTCTTGGAAGTGCAGGACGTGGGGAATGTAAAGATTGTGCTGGGGTGGGGAATCCTTTCTGCCAGTCCGGGGTTCTAGCTTTATCCACCCTCTGTAAGTGCAAGCCAATCAGCGAGTGTCTGCTCTCGTTCTAGGATGCCATTCGGACTCTCAATACGCTCCAGACGAATGCCAGCTATCTGGAGCAGGTGAAGCGGGAACGGGGAGACCCGCAGGCCCAATTGGAAGCCATGAAAGGATTCTTGGAGCGCAGTGGGTTAAAGGTGAGAGGCTCGGAGGCCTTGCCATAGGGCACTGGCCCCTAGGAGTGTGCAGGGGAGGTTTTTCTTCTTCTGGCATGATAAGGTACAGAGTCATGCATACTCTCAGCTTTCCTGCTGTGCTGTTGAACCGTAGTTGGGGAGGAGTGGGGTGGGCCAGGATTTGAAAAACTGATTTGAAAAGCTGATAGGTTCATTCACCTCTGGCAGGTTGAAGATCTGGATCAACTGAACATTATTCACGTCACTGGAACAAAGGGCAAGGTAAGTAAATGGGTTGGGGGGTGGTAGGTGAGTGCAGAGGAACAGTTTTGGAGGTGTCGTGAGAGACCCTGTCCTGAATGGTCCAGGCTGGCCCAATCTGGTCATAGCTAGGAAGCTAAGCAGGGTCGGCCCTGGTCAATGTTCAGAAGGGAGACCACCGAGGAAGCAGGCATTGGCAAATAACCTCTCAACGTCTCTTGCCTTGAAAACCCTACAGGATTGCTATAAATCGGCTGTGACTTTACATCACTTACCACCACCACCACAAATGAGAGACAGTTTTGCTCACTGGTTAGAGTGCCAGCCTCAGATCTGAGAGACCTGAGTTCAGATCCCCGTGTTGCCATAAAGCTTGACAGGGAGCTTGTCTTATATATATGAAGTAAAAACTTTTGTTTAAAACAAAAAAAAAAAGCTTGACTAGGTGACTGGGGGCAGTTGCATTTTGTCAGCCTAGCCTACCTCGCAGGGTCATTGTGTGACAATGGGAAAGAGCAAACCATGTACATTGCTTGAATTCCTTGCACGAAGGGTGGATTGAAACTGTACTAGACATGCTTACGAGGCCTTGATGTGAGGGGAAAGTGGGAAAGGCAGTGAGCCATTGAATTTTGAGAAGGAGAATGCTCAAATTTGGGACCATGCTGGTGGGTCAAATCCTTCAGCGCTTCCCCAGTGTATTCAGTCCAGAGGCTTAGTGTTTGACTATGGGCAAAATCATCATTTCCCTTAGCCCCCTGTGTGATAAATAGGCTAATTACCCCTTTGAATTGAGTATATGAACTAGATGGGAGTGTTCATATGTTAGAAAATGGTGTCTGTGCCCTGGGGCAAGTGCTGGATAGGACCACGGGGGAGAATGATGTAAAGTCTGATCTGAGGGTCGGCAGTGGCTTTAATTTGCCTTTGCGCAATCCCTCAGATTCCTATCCCCATCCCAGACTCACTGTTAGGTCGAGCTTTCAACCTCCAGGTAGCACCTGGAGATTTCCCACTGTTACACTTTGATCTCCAAATAACCGAGATCAGTTTCACTGGAGAAAATGGCTGCTTTGGAGGGTAGACTCTAAGGCATTATACCCCTCCCCAAAACCTGTCCTCCCCAGGCTCTACCCCCCAAATTTCCAGGTATTTCCCAGTCCAGAACTGGCAATCCTACTATTAGGCCACCAGTTTAACTATCTGCAGGCTCTATTCTAGCCCCTGTTGTTTTTCCCCTTAAGGGTATGCCTGAATTGCAGTGGAGAACTGCTTTGGCTCAGATATCTCGATGTGTGGAAATGTTAATTTGGAGTCTTTTAATCAGCTACTGTGCCTCAGAAAGTCAGGCCTTCCCATTGGGAAAAATGGCCGACTCTTTCCAGTGGTCTTGACTTGGATGTTTAGTGACCCTTGCCGTCTTCTTCTGCCTCAGGGTTCAGTGTGTGCCTTTACAGAACGTATTCTACGCAACTTTGGCTTAAAGACTGGTTTCTACAGGTAGGTTGCTCTGGAAGAGTGGCCCGGCTGGACCCCTCTTGATTTCAGAAGATGGGGAACTGCTTTTAGTTTCAGCCATGTAGCCTTTGACAGCGGCTCAGTGCAGATGCATCAAATAAAGCATGGCTTGTTTGTTTTAGGAGCCAGCCCTGGGAGTCGTGCCCTCCCTTGCCCTTCTGCACAGCCTGGCCAAAGCTGCTGCCCGATTTTATTAGATCTCAGAAGCTAAGCAGGGCCCTAGCCAGTATTTGGTTGGGAGACCACCAGAGAAGTCCAGGGTTGTGACACAGAGGCAGGCAGTGGCAAGCCACCTCTGAACATCTCTTGCCTCAAAAACCCCGAGGGGTTGCCGTAAGTTGGCCACAACTTGATGGCAAAAAAGCAAAAAGAAGCCAGGATTCTAAACTGTGATTTAATCCTGGTTTAGCTGTTGTAGATTTTCCAGGTTGTCCAGCCGTGGTCTTGGCATTGTAGGACCTGACACAGAGGATCTGTAGGACCTTGACACAGAGCACTCCATCTTTCTGTGTTATACCTCTTGAGGATGCCAGTCACAGCTACTGGCGAAACGTCAGGTCCTACAATGCCAAGACCACGGCCAGACAACCCGGAAAATCTACAACAGCTAATAAACTTCGGCTGTGAAAGCCTTCGACAACGTATTAATCCTGGTTTGTAGGCAAGAAATAAACCATTGTTTGTCATTCTGTGTCACCTCCAGCTACCTTGTGAATTCTGTTTAAGCTTTTTATTTATAAAGATATAATTTTTTGAATGCAAATTTTCAGAAAGACAAAATATTAAGTATTTTAATGTCTGGCTTGAAGGAAAATAATTTAAACCTGTTGTAAACATAACCCTCTCCTCTAATAATAGATCAGTTTTAAATCCACAGGGAGGTTGGAAGTCTCTAAATTAAAAGCTGGTTAGAACACAAAGGGAATGCTAATGAGCGGTATAAACCAGTGTATGTTGGACTAACATTGGAGAGTCCCCAGTTTGAACCTTTTCTCAGCTATGAGGAAAGCAAGAACTAAGCCTTTGAATCCCAGAGCTAGGAGGCAACATCAGGGGAAGGCCGTGTCCTCTATGCCCTGTTGTTGGCTGTCCAGAGGAACTGGTTGGCCATTGTGTGAGACAGGATGCTGGACTAGGTGGATTACTGGTCTGACCCAGCAGGGTTTTTCTGATGCTAAGAACAATGTTTGGAGTCCTGAGCTCCTTGGAGAAGGGTTAGATAAAAATACCATAACGGAGAGGAAGAGAAAAGGTCTTCTTTTTCGTTCCTGCTAATACCAGTCAACTGAGCTTGTGTTGTAAACTGGTTGAGTTGTGAAGGAAAATATGAAGGGTTTTAGTTGGGGGCTGGCTCTATTCATTTGTCTGGCTGCTCTGGGGAGGGAGAGGGGTTCTGGTGAGCATGAACAGAATCACAAAGCAAAATTTTGCCCTGTTCATGGTTCCCAAAGATAAGTTCGTGACGGGTTCGTTGTTACGAATTTCCACAAACTTTCAGAGCTGTTCTTGGTGGTTCATGGATGGAGCAGAAACTGGGAGTTTAAAGGGACTCAGAGTCCCTTCAGACCACTGCTTTCTGTATCCCATGAAAGCCACAGCTGTTTTGGGCTGTCTTCTGCAGTTCCTTTATACTTTAAAGGGACTGCAGAAGACAGGCCGAAAGAGCTGAGTGGCGGGGAGCAAGCTGCTCCCGGCCACTCAGCTGTTTTTCGGGCTTTCTGCAAACCCTGTTTAAAGGGACTGCGATCCCTGTCGACCGCAGAGCCACAAACCGCATGAACCAGTTCACTTCGTAAACGAGTGGTTTGTGGTTCGATTCGTGGTTCAGCCATGAACCTTGAACTGAACCACATTTTCCCAGTTTGTGCCCATCCCTAGAGAGGGGCCCTGTTTTGGGGGGGCTGGATTTAATCTGTCTTGTACATTCTCCTCTTAGCTCTCCGCATTTGGTCCAGGTACGCGAAAGGATTCGGATAAACGGGCAGCCGATCAGCAAAGAGCTCTTCAGCAAATACTTCTGGCAGGTGTATAACCGGTTGGAGGAGACCAAGGTGAGCAGAACAGGCTTTTTTGCCAGTGGGAGAAAAATAAAAATGTAATCTCCCCCCCTCCATTTTTATCAGGAAAAACAGATAACCAAGAGTCTGTTCTTGCCAATCAAGGTTTAGTATGAAAAGAGTTTATATTTGTTTGGTCCATCAGATTAGTAATGAGTCTTGTTATGCCTCTATCACATAATCTGTCTTCTGCTGGATCTTCTGGCTCCTGGGTCCCAGATGAAGGAGGTTGAGGTGATAGCATGGGCTACAACCGGGGATCCCCACCCTTCACAGCCTGTGGACACTTTGGGAATTTTGACACAAGGTGGTGAGCACAACCACTAAATGGCTTCCATGCAAGGCGGAGCCAGTCACAAAATGTCAGGGACCAAGGTTATCCATAACTCTGATAGTAAGGTCTTTAACATTTTGGGCATAAGCTCTGTTTAACAAGATGCCTTTTAAAATTAACATATTGTCGCATACTTACTGAGCTAGCTAAGAAACCCTCATCTGGTTGTCTTCATTTTGCAGACATCTAATGCACTTATGCGAAAGAAAAGGCGAGGGAAACGATGCTTTACATAAAGCCACTGTCTGTGTTACACCATAAACATCACATTATTTAATGGGCACTAGGAAAGGTGCAGGTGAACACCATGGTGCCCTGGGCTGCCCAGTTTTTGGCTTGTAAGTGGTGGACACCAATTTTTGATGCCTCCTGTGTGAAAAAAATATGATACATCAGGAACAAAAGTTCTAGCTTAGCTCAGTCCTTGGATGTTGCCTGTGGGAAATCCAATTTCTTGTGTACGTTAGGTGAGCATTCCAGAATGTGATTCCATCACCTGCAGAAGTATAGTTTATAATGCCAGTCTCCAGGATGTGTGGTCTAGGCTTCTGGTCCTGAAACGATAGAACTGGATCTGTGGCGGATGAGTTAAGAGTCTGATTTTTGCCTTAAAACCTGTATATAATGTGTAAAGGACTACTGTTACTTTTGGATTGACCGCAGTTGAGACACTTAGTATTCGGGTGGACTCTTTGGTATGCTCCAGTCCTCTGGACCAGTGCTCCCTCTAAGCTATGGAGTCCTGTGAGCAAAAATCGTACTTTGTGGGCTACTGGTATTAAAGTTGTAAGCAGGTGATTTGGCTACTGCATGCATTAGTTTGCTCTGGAGCCCTCCTTCCTGAGCTAAGACAAAAATGTGTGAGCCGGAGGATAAAAAACTGTGAGCTAGCTCACACTAAGGGAACACTGCTCTGCACTTCAGTTTTTCTTTTATTTTGCATCTTGGAAAAACCCAGCCTAGTTGATTTCTGGAGGCTAGGGAGAAAATGAGGGAGGCTTCATTTTTAGCTTGAAGTACCTGGTTAGGGAATTTCATTTATTGATGTAGAATATTTTTCTTTTATTTGGTATTTTTTATTAATTTTCAAAAATACAATAGAAATAAACATATATATTATTTCCATCGATAATACAACATTACAGTCTAGAATATTTCTGTGCCATTTCTTCCAAGTCCTGCTCGAGGTGGCTTGTAATTAAAACTCACAGTATTAAGACCACAAGTCATTAAAACATGTGGCCCTCCTCCTAACCATCCTGCTTTCCCCACAGGATTCTGAGCATGTCGCTATGCCGGCTTACTTCCGCTTTCTGACTATCATGGCTTTCCACGTTTTCTTGCAGGAAAAGGTACGGCACCTTCATATCATGTTCTCCTCCACTTGAATGATGGCTTCTTATTTAATAATAATAATAACACTAAAACTAATCATCAGCGTCATCATGCTTAGCACATTTGGAGAGTTAAGGCACTTGGCACATATGATGGCTGCAGTCCCTTAGAACAGCTCGGAAATGTGTTGGTCTCATAATAAATATTTAGGGCTGTGAGCCTTGAGGCCACTTGGTGAATTTGTAGCAGAGGAGAGATTTTGAGCTGGAGGCATCCTCATCTGTAGTGTTGTTCTCTTGGCTACGGGGACTTCCCTGACTCTCTACTTTTGTTGATGCTGGTAAAAGATTTATACACCACTTTACCCTAAGGTAAAGGTGGGTTGCACCAAAATGCAATATATAATTATGCTACAAATCATCGACAACATCCTAAAGCTCTAAAACAGACAGATGATAATCTATGAACCAAGAAACAATGCTTGGAGAAAGCCCCTTCTCAGATCTACTTCTGGAAGCTGCCCAAACTACAGCCTTCCTCAGGGGCTGCAGTATTCCCTTAAGGAAAGTTTTCTCCCAACTTTGCTGATACATTCTTGTGTTCTTCTTAAGGTAGACCTGGCGGTCGTTGAGGTTGGCATTGGCGGCGCATACGACTGCACCAACATCATCAGGTAGGGAGATCACAATGCTGGCCATCTCCTCTACTGAGAGGCTCTCGGAAAGCCTTCTTACAATAGCCTCTGCCATGTGCTGTACCAGTTATTCTTTTTTCCGCCCTTACACATGGTAGTCCCAGCCCAGGCCAGCTTCCCCAGTCCCCTGCCCCTTTGTGAGCCAAGTCCTGCTGGTGTAGCTTAAGAACATCACACTGACTTCCTGAGGAAAGTGGGCAGGTGCGTAGCAGCCCTAGCGCTGTTGTTATGCTAGATACTGAAGCAGCACTTTGGCGAGTGGACGGGGGCACTCGCTCAAAGGTCTGTTCTGATGTGGCACCATTTTCCTGGCCCTTGTTGCTGACGTGCATCAGATTCTCTGAGCCAAAGAGATGACTTGTTCTCGTGTTCCTTCTCTTGCTTGTTACAGGAAACCTGTTGTCTGCGGGGTCTCGTCTCTGGGCATTGACCATACCAGCATCCTAGGGGACACCATTGAAAAGATTGCATGGCAGAAGGGGGGGATCTTCAAGGTAACGGTGCTCTGTTCTGATGCAAGGCCTTATAAAAGAAACCCTTTTAAAAAAAACAAATGAGATAACAAGGGGGACAGGAGACCTCTGAATAGCAGAAAAGGAGGTACAAAGTAACAGAGGTCTAAGAATGATTATAGTAAAAGGTAAAGTTTTTCCTTTGCATGAAAGCTAGTTGAATCCAACTCTAGGGGGCGGTGCTCATCTCAGTTTCCAAGCCAAAGAGCCAGTGCTGTCCGAAGACTTCTCTGTGGTCATTTGGCCAGCATGACTAAACACCGAGGTGCACAGAACACTGTTACCTTCCCACTGGAGCAGTGCCTGTTTATCTACTTGCAGTTTCTTGCTTTTGAACTGCTAGGTTGGCAGGAGCTGGGGTCAGAGATGAGAGCTCACTCCGTCACGTGGCACAAGGGCCTCAAACTGCCAAGCTAATGACCTTCCAGTCTGCAGCTCAGCGTCTTAACCTCTAAGGCACCACGGCCCTAAGAATGATTATAGAATGTGTAAAAAGAAATATTGAAGGTGCACAGATAATTCAAGTATTGCAAAAATGTGAAGAAGCTTATTATAATTTAAAAATTACAAAAACATCATTATATACCCACAATGGCAGTGATTAGGAATGCTATCAAGGAGGCTTTTTTACAATGTCAACTATTATAGTTATGTTATATACAACTATGATGACATATCCAAAAATGTTAACAATTGGAAAAAATGCTGCAATATTACATATGCTATAAAGAACTAAGAAGCTACAAAAGATGCACAGCAAAGACAGGATGCCGGCTATATTCCTGTTTCAATGTGTGAATCTTCATCATTCGTGAGTAAACTTGTGCAAGTTAATTTTGAAGGGAGAAATTCAGAGGCAAATTGGTGGTATGCAGCACAATGTAACTTCAAAAGACAGTTATCATGGCTTCAGTCTGCATTAGTCATAAACAACCTTGCACTAGTAAATTTGGAAGCCAGAGGCTCAAAGAACAATTTGTAATGCGTAGTGCTGTGTTTTTTCAAAGAAAGATAATGTAGCTCGTATCCAAAGGGCACCTCTTGTAAGTATAGTATGCACATACACATTCGATAATCATTCTTAGATCTCTGGTAATTCGCACCTTCTTCTTTTCTGATGCAAGTCCTGCTTGTGTGCGTGAACTTGAAGAGAAAAATCAACTTAACCAGAATTCTGACTTGTCACAAGGCCCAGTCCTGGCTGTCTGGGTGAGCTATGAACACCATTCCACACTTAACACAGACTTGGGGAAGTTGAATTCTGGATTGTACCATTTTAGCAGGTGAAGGTGAAAGAATCATATATCATTTAATGCTTCCTCCCTATATGTGTGTTTAAGAAACAAAAGAAGCCCTACTCTGGATGCAGTAGACTAGTGCATTGGGGGGAGAAGTTTATTTAATTCATTTTACTAAACCAGTTCTATCCTGTTTTCTGGTTCCTAATAGAACCCCAGAGTTATCCCTCCTCTCATGTACTATTTGCTAAATGCCTTTTACATGGTGGTGGAAAGTACCCTCAAGTTGCATTTGACTTACAGCAACCCTGTGTGGTTTTCAGGGCAGGAGACAAACAGAGGTGGCTTGCCATTGCCTTGCTTTGCATAGCGGCCCTGGTCTTCCATGGTGGTCTCCTGTCCAAGTCCTAACCGGGGCTGACCCTGCTTAGCTTCTGGCAAGATCATAGAGTCATAGAGTTGGAAGGGACCTCCAGAGTCATCTAGTCCAACCCCCTGTACAGTGTAGGAAATTCACAAATACCTCTCCCCGCACACACCCCCAGTGACCACTGCTCCACACCCAGAAGATGACAAAAAACCTCCTGGATTTCCAGCCAAACCGGTCTGGAGAAAAATTGCTTCCTGACCCCAAAGTGATGATCAGCATTTCCCAGGGCATGTAAGAAAGGGCCACAAGAACTAAGCACTGAGGCCAACCTTCCTGCACTCTCCCTCTCATGATCTGCCTAAGTTCACAGAATCAGCTTTGCTCTCAGTTGGCCATTTAGCCTCTGTTGGAAAAACCTCCAAAGAAGGAGATCCCACCATCTCCTGAGGAAGTTGGTTCCACTGAGGAACCGCTCTGACTGTCAGGAAGTTCTTCCTCCTGTTTAGCCGAAAACTCTTCTGATTTAATTTCAACCTGTTGGTTCTGGTCTGACCTTCTGTGGCAACAGAAAACAACTCTGCACCATCCCTTACATGGCAGCCGTTCAACTACTTGAAGGTGGTGATCATATCAGGCCAGCCTGGGCCAGCCAAGTCAGTGCAGTGAATAAAATAGAATGTGGTGCTAGACTTGTCCCTGCAGAGAAGGATAGCAGGCAGGAGAGTGCTGGCTCCATCCCCCTGTCTGCATGATCACATTGGCCCCACACAGAGGAGGTGTCTATGTATATATTCCTCCTTATGATAGGCAGCATTTGGAATGTAGTATCTCTGAGTGCAGGGATAGAGCATACGCTTGGACACTTCCTCCATCTGTAGGTGTCTTGCAGGTAACCTGGAAGTCACATAGAGGTGGTTGGTGGAACCAGCATACTTGTGCCACTATCCTTTGCTGTGTGTTCAATTGTCATGCAAAGGAGTTGTGCACAAAGAGCTGAAATGGATCCTTGTCTGATCCAGCAGGGCTCTTCGTGTGTCCTGGCATAATGTTTGTTTCATGGTGTTAAACTGGGTTGTGGAAAGAGGCTCCTAGAATGGGCACAAGCAATGTGTGTGGGTGGCAGAAAGGTAATGTTTATGTATTTATTTAGAATATTTCTGTGCCACGTCCTCAGAGTCCCGATACGGCTTACGGTGAAAAACCGCAATATACAAAAAACGAAGCCGTTAATAGCAAACCATTGGACATAAGCAGCAGTGCTTGTAGCAAAGAATAGCATCAGACAGACAGTAAAGAACAGTCTCAGACCATTGGACAAACCATTGGACATAAGCAGCAGTGCTTGTAGCAAAGAATAGCGTCAGACAGACAGTAAAGAACAGTCTCAGACTACAATGAATGAAGAAGACCATTCTTTAATAACCGCCAACTGTGAGCCTCTTAATTTCCTGATGTTTACTGGCCCATTTAGTTCTATACCCACGAGGCCTAGAAACTAAAAACACAAGCTAATATCATGGGGGATTTTTGCTTTAGAGGGGCAGAATGCTGCCTCCTTGAGTCTGTGTAGATCAGTGGTCCCGAATCTTTTTTTAGCCTGTGGGCACCTTTGCAATTCGGACTCAGCGTGATGGTTGCAACTACAAAATGGCTGCTGCAGGAGGCAGAGCCAGCCATAAAATGGCTGCCACAGCTTACCTTCAGTCACACAGTGAAGATCTTTGTGCTGTGGTGGCAGCTGCCGCCAAGGAAACGTGTTGTTGTTTTTAAAAAAATCTTCACAGCCCTGATTGAATCTCTGGAGATCAATCAGAAGTCTTGCTGAGTAAAAGACCTCCTGGCCTCTCTCACTTTCTAAAACGCTTGGTGGACCCCAGGAAAGGTATTGGGTAGGTGCCGTAGTGCCCACAGGCACCACAATAGGGACCCCAATATAGATGAAGGCCCTCTCTCCTTCTGTAGCATGCTGCAGAATGTAGGAGGTTCCGGCCCAGTTGCCTCTGGGACTAGGGGCAGGCTTTTCCTACCCACTTACCTTGTAATTGCAAGCTATATTGTAAGGTCATTGACTGTTTGTTTCTTGGCTTCACTTTTAGCCAGGAGTGCCAGCGTTCACAGTGCCACAGCCAGACCGGCCCTTGGAAGTTCTGAAAGAACAAGCCCAAAGGAACTCGGTAAGAAGTCTTACGCAAGACGGATGAGTCCTTCATTCCCCTGTAGACCTTCAGTTCCCAGTGGTCTTTGAAGCTGGAAGCATAGGTACCTGTGTCACCTGGGTTTGAAAGGCTCAGCTGTTTCCCAAGAGTGAAGTCCGCCAGGTCCCTGGCGTGCAGTATTTCATCCGTCCAGAATTTCCAGCTTGGCTAACTGGCAGCCCTTTCTTCTGCAGTGTCCTCTCTACCTGTGCCCAGACCTGGATGCCTTTGAAAAGGAAGAGAAGCCCCTTCGGCTGGGGTTGGCGGGCAACCATCAGCGCTCAAATGCCGCTCTGGCCCTGCAGCTTGCCCGTATGTGGTTGGATCAGCAAGGGTATCTGGGTAAGAGGAAATGGCTCACTCCTTTTTGGTGTTTCGTCCTGAGTACATTTCCAGGGACTAAGTGTGGGTCCGCCTGGCTGATAGCTTTAAAGAGGAAATAAAAGGTATGGGGTCTATCAGTGGCTACTGGAGCCCTTTGAGAGCATGGTAGAATACAAATATTTTAAATTGAAACAACTAATACTGGACAGAGTAGCTGAATGGAACCTCAGAGGTAGTACTATTGTAATGTTTGAGGGAGGTGGAGTCAAAGATGAGAGGAGACAGTTGCCTTCCTGCTTTGGGTCTTCCTGGAAACCTCTGATTGGCCACTTTAAGAAACAGGAACCAGAATTACTGGTGCAGGTGAACGTGGCAGGGGCTTGTGAATCAGTGGGGATTTGAACCTGGGTCACCCAAATCCTAGTCTGTTGCTCTAACTGCTGGTACCAAAAATTGCTGTTTTTATGCTTTGTGTGTATTTTATCTGTTTTTAATTGCTTTAATGATGTACACGGGGTGGGGAGTTGGTTTTAATGGCTTTATCCTATTTCTTGCTCCCCTTCTTCCTGTCATATGACTTTGATGTCAATGACTTCCTCATAATGCTTGTAGTTTAGTGGCTTTCCAGGTCGGGAGAGGTTGAAGGACACTGATCTATGCCAAATGAATTTTAATCATTGACAAGTGCATTTGTTTTGTCAGTCTTTTTAGACTGCTTTTCAGTCAGAATTTGACTCCCAAAGTAGCTCCAGTTGTTTGTGGGGAGAAGGCCCTCAGCTGGAGTTAGCTCCGGTTGTTTCCGGTCCAGTTTCTGACGGCCTCATTGGTGCAGAGGGGCTCAGTTGGAGTGGGATTTGGGCGAGACGAAGAGCTTCCAGTCCTCTTGCCAAGAGCCTCATCCAGTGATGGTGATTCATTACTTTGAGGCCCTGATAGTGGTGCTTTGTTTTACTGTCTGGCAAAATGCCTTGTTCTTCCAGAGTTGGTAAAGGCAAAGATACTGGGGTCGCAGGAGCAAGGGCATGAACTGGGAAACATCTCTTCTGCCTCATCTTCAAAGGGACCTAAACATTTGGGTTGCCTTAAAAGCACGAGTCTTCTCCTCACTCCCTGTCCCCCGTGACTTCCTTACATTCTAAACAGTAATGCATAATTATAATGATTAAGTCTTATCTGAGCAGTAAGGGAGATCTGGCAGTCTTGAAAGAGGACACTTGTATGTCAATATGGTTCAAGACTGTCTTGGAGGAATTCCTGGCTCTTGGTGTTCACCTGGACGGTATCCAGGACCTGGGCTTTCATGCAGCATTTGCTCTGGTGAGGAATTGTGCAAGGTTAATTGATTGGCACAGCTCTGCTTTTAGAGCACACTGTGCCCGTTCATCCCAATTTTTGGGGATCCCCCTCCGAAATCCCTTTTGTCCTGGTACTTATCTGTTGACTTCCCAAAGCTTTTTAAGCACATTCATCTTGGCCAGATTATACACCCATTTGTCAGCAGTTATGAGGGGAAGGTTCATACGTTTACCTTATTCAGAATGAATCTGCCCCTGTTCCTTAGGTAAGATTGACATGATTACACACATTCTTTCGGCATGTCCTTTGTATGCTAATCTCAGGAGGCATTATATTTCACTTTGTTTGCCAATTCAGTCTGATATATGTTCTTACAACCTAGTCACATATCTACTTCCATAAAGAACTCTAGCAGTTACAGTTTTTCTACTCCTTCTGTCTATTGTGTGATAACCAGGGCTGCCAACCTCCAGGTGGCACCTGGAGATCTGTTGTTACAATTGATTTTCTGGTGACCAAGATCAGTTCCCTGGAGAAAATGGCTGCTTTGGAGGGTGGAGTCTCTGGCATTATACCCTGCTGAGGGCCGTCCCCAAACCCCGCCCTCCCCAGGCTCCACCCCAAAAATCTCCAGGTATTTCCCAAACCAGAGCCGGCCAACCCTAGATAAGTGAATAACAACTGTTATAGAATCATAGAGTTGGAAGGGACACCTGGGGTCATCTAGTCCAATCCCTTGCACAATGCAGGAAATTCACAAATACTTCCCCCCACATCCCCAGTGACCCGTTCCACGCTCAGATGATGACAAAAAAAAACCGACCAGGATTTCCAGCCAAACTGGCTTGGAGAAAAATTGCTTCCTGACCCCAGAGTGGTGATCAGCATTTCCCTGGGCATGTAAGAAAGGGCTGCAAGAAACCACAAGAAAGGGCCACAAGAACTAAGTACTGTTCAGTGCTCAAGATCTATGTATCATTGAGCTTTTATTGGATGAAAGGAAAGGAAACATATAGTTGCTTTAAACAGTGAAAGTACAAAGCACCAGAAGAAAAAAGTAGCAGTATAATTATGATAGCACTGTACATTTATACTGCGCTTTGCTCTACATGTTCAAAGTGTGCCTTTACATACATTACTTTTATGGAATCTTTACAGCAATCCTGTCCATTCAATCTTAGTCCATTTGCAAAGTCATCAGGGTGCTGCAGAGGTACCACCAATCAGATTCTGCCAAATGCTTCTTTGACTCGTGTCCTAAAATGTTAAAGGCCGGGGTGTGTGTGGTTTGACCAGTATCAAATGGAGCTGAAGTAAAACCATCGAGGAATGATGCAGGCCTTTACGGCAGGTGTTCTGTGAAGGGCCTTGTTCCACCTCTTGCTCGTCTTGTTCCTTGCTCAGAGGTGACCAGACTGCTCAGTCATTACATTGGGGTTCATCTTTGTTCTCCAGCCTAACTGATGGGGGGGTGCTGTTCCTATGTCTGGACAGATACTGGCGAGTTGAGGGATCCGTGGCCCAGCCCTGAGTTGTCAGTGAAGAAGCCCCCTCCGATGGCCCCTGCCTTCAGGCCTGGAGAGCCCATGGTCCAAGGTAAAGCTGTTCTCTTCTGCTCTGACATATCTGTTTTAGTTCTTTTTTTAAAAAAACACATGTTTATTGCTTTTATACATACTACACGATTACAGGAAAGGGGAATGGGAAGTCACTCTGACTAAAAAGTGAAGCTAAAAAGTTCTGAAAGAGATTGCAAGCCTGTTTCTGTCGTCTCCTCTTGTGTGGCTGCTATGCTTGTCTCGGCACACAGGATTTTGGCCCATGGTAGATCCCTCCAGTTACTAATACAAACAGCAGCAGCCTTCATTTAATCAAGGACATCAAAAAAATCTGGCCTGAGCGCTTAGAGGGGACACAAAGCAAAGTGGCAGAACAAAAATTGGTTCTAAGGTTTAGCAGAGTGATCATAAGGACCGTGGCTTCCTCTCGTGCTGTAAAACCTGATGGAAGAAACTAAGTCTTGTAATTTTATGACTGAGATTCCCACGGGAGCCTTTTCTTCAGCACTGAACCTGCCACCTCTTGCTTGCTGTCATTTTAATCCATTTTGGTATCATACAAAATAAGGGCTTTTCTTTATTGCCACTCTTTTACTGCGGGACCTTCGAGTTCTTTTTTTTAAATGCTGGCTTTGAATTACAGCTGCTGGTTTCATTCGATCCGATTAAATCATCTGATGGAATATTTTGTCTGATGGTTTAACTGAGATTTTATGGAATTTGCATTTTTACTGCTACTAAAAACTGGTTTGCTGCTTGTTTTATCTGTTTTAGTGGGGACATATTTTAGGCCTTGTTACTTTGAGTGTTTTTTGCAGAAAAGTGATTAATGTGTTCCATAAACAAGAATATAAGCTCCGAGCTCTTAAAACAAGTTACATACATACACAGACCTTTATTGGCATATGAAGTTAGGGTAAAATTCATAAAGTCACTTCAAACGGTGGTTGAAGAAGCTGAATCCTGGTTTGATGTGCTGTCTGAAATGACAGGCTGGTGTGTTTTTTTCCTATTAAAAAAATTAACTGCTAAACCAGAATCAGAACCCCTGGTTTGAAGTGGGTTTTGTGAGCCATGGTTTATTCTAACTGTGGTTCAGCATGCCATCCTGGTTGAAAAGCCATGATGTTGAATTGGATAGGAAGGCAAAACTGGAGCTGCCCATAAGAACATAAGACAAGCCAATGTTAGATCAGTCCAGTGGCCTATCCAGTCCAACAATCTGTCACACAGTGGCCAAAAATCCACCATTGGGGCCAGGGCACTAGAAGCCTTCCCACTGTTGCCCCCCCCCCCCAAGCACCAAGAATAGAGTGCATCACCTGCCCCAGACCGAGAGTTCCCATCTATACGTTGTGGCTGATAGCCACTGATGGACCTCTGCTCCATATGTTTATCCAATTCCCTCTTGAAGCTGTCCATGCTTGTAGCTGCCACCACCTCCTGTGGCCGTGAAACTCCATGTGTTAATCACTCTTTGGGTGAAGAAGTCCTTCCCAGTCTGTGATAGGTATGAAGTATCATGTCTTCACTTAGGAGATATCACTCAGCAAACCACAACCAGAAACTCTGAGATCTGAAATAAGCTTTGCCAGGCAGGTTTTTTCCCTGGAGCCCCCTGAATTGTCAAATCTGACATAGCTGAAAGAAAAAGCCGAGAAGCATCTCTGGACCGTGGTGCAGACTGAAGAAAACCTTGGTTAGATGCAGTTTCTGAATTTTTAAGGCAGTGCACAGATCTTGCTGTCTTTGTAGCAAGTAGCCACAGACTGACGCAGCTCTGAAGCTGACGAATGCGGGAGGGGGTGGCAGCTGCCAAGTCAAAGCTGTGGACTCTGCTCCTGCCCCTGTCAACAGGAGGTTGTTTGTTTGCACGCCAGCTCTCTTGCCCTCCCTCTTTGGCTGACCCCGCTGCCCAGTCTTAACCCCTCAAAGCCTGGCATCTTCTGACATACCAACAGACTTATCAGCCTGTCATTGGATTGGCTAATCTCCCTGAAGGGTCGACCCCCTGTATCTGTTCTGTTATGTGTGTGAAAGGGGAATCCAATAATTGGCATATCTTCCACTCCCGAAAACTTTGGACTTTTGTTTTGTTTTTAATTTATGAAGGAAAACTTAAGTAGCTTCTACTTCCCGTGCTGCTGAATATGGACTTTTTGCACCCAGGACAAAAGCTTTTATAACTTACCCAGTTCTTAAGGCAGTGGTAACAATGTGTTAGACAACATCAGATCCTTTGTAGTCATTAAATCTGCTCCATCTAGGCCTCCTGTTTTCCCAGCGCCAGTTTCTTGCCCCTGGGGAACTAAAGAGCTGGGAGGGGGTGATTCTCTAGGAATTTCCCTACTCTCTATGGTAAACACTGTAGAGACTGGGGGAGGCAGTCTAAGGCATCACCAGAAGTGGCCTCACGTTCTCCCTAAACTTCCCCCTCCCCATGCACCGCCTTCTAAATCTCCCAGCGTTTCCTGAGGCAGTCTTGGGAACCCTGGGCCCATCCTTCCTCCAGCCATGAAAAGACAGCAGATTTTAAGTCTCACACCACTGCTGAAAGATGTGCAGGAGGGGAGATCCATTGATAGCTATGAGCCGGGACAGTAAATGGATCCTCCACATCCAGAGGCTGTAAACCACTGGATGCAAGTGGTAGAGGAGCCTGCACCCATGGGAGATGTTGCCCTCTATGCCTTGTTGATCTGCCCTTCAGGGGCACATTGTAGAACAGGATGCTGGGCTAGCTGGACCCCCTGTCTGATCCAGAAGGGCACCTCTTATGGTGCAGGCCTTGCCGTGACTCCCAGGGGAGGGCAGGCAAAGACGGGAGCCCATTCGGACAGGGTGGAGGAGGGTGCACCAGCACACAGGCCAGGTCTTCCAGGAACTGCCCAAGGTCTGTTGACAGTGATTAGCTATGATTGCGAAATGGAGCCTCCACCTTCAGAGGCAGCATACCTCCAAACACAGTAGGTTAAGGACAAGCAGCAGGGAGGTGGTGATGTCGTACTTGTAACATTCCCAGAAGCACCTTTTTGGCCTCTGTTGGAAACGATGCCGTTTTGGGTCTGGATGCAACAGAAGCAGCTCTTCTCCAGACCCCTCACCACTCTCTCTCCAGCTGAACCGAGGCAGGCGGCTGCCAGCGGAACGCCCCTTTTTTTCAGGGGGAGGGGCACCAGTTTTGGCACTCGCTCTCTGGGCTTCTGGCACTAGGGCTTAGTTGTCTGGGGAAAGATGGCCTGCACTCTCTGTTTAGGCACTTTTTTTTGCTTCCTTTTAAAAAATCTATGCCTTTGGTTGCTGCTGGACTCATTTATTTATTTGGCTTTACTGACCCCTTTCGTTGTCTTGTGTTCTTGGAAGACTCGATGCTAAACAGCAGGGTAGATTTTAAAAAGTAAATAAACGCATTTTTGAATTGCACACCCCTGTGAAGACATCAGAGATTGGCCGAGTAGATAAAGGCCTGTTGCTCTCTGTGCACTGGAGAGGTTTAATGGCTGGCGTTTCGATATGCTGAGAGTCAGATTGCGCTTTCTCCTTTGTGTCGGACGGCTTTGGTGCAACTTCAGACCTGCTTCGCACTCAGCACGGTACAGTCTTGCTAAGTTTGCAGTGCATTCTCTGTTTGTTGTAGTGGTTTAGTGCGTGGACTCTAATCTGGGAGACCTGGGTTTGATTCCCCACTCCTCCACTTGTACCCGGCTGGATGACCTTGGGCAAGCCATAGTTCTGATAAGAGCTGTTCTTGAAAAAGAGCCATTTCTGTCAGAGGTCTCTCAGCCCCACCTACCTCACAGGGTTTCTGTTGTGGGGAGGGGAAGGGAAAGGAGTTTGTAAGCCACTCTGAGACTCCCTTGGGTAGTGAAGGGTGGGGTATAAATCCAATCTCCTCCTCCTTCTCCTCTTCCTCCCCTCTAAGTGCAGACTTGGGACCTCCATGTTATGCCCTGTAACTGCTTTTCTCCCTCCCTTCTGGGAGGGGGGCAGCGGAACACACAATTTAATTAAGAGTTCTGGCAAACTCCAAAGCTTACGTGCTGCACTGTTATTTTATTTTATTTTTTAAACGGTTCTAATAAAAAGGGGTATTTTGGGGTTTGGGGATGAAGGGCGGGGGAAAGCGGCTCAGCTGGCCTTTGCTTCTGTCCCCCCAGGCCTCCAGGCAACGGAGTGGCTCGGCCGCAACCAGGTGATGCATCACGGCCCTTTGACATGGTACATCGATGGCGCCCACACCACCAGCAGCATCCAGGCCTGCGTGCGCTGGTTTCGCCAGGCTGCCCTCAACGAGGAGAAGCCCACCAAGTAAGAGGGCAGAAGGATGGGTGTGTGCATGCAGCCTTTCTATGTCGTGACCCTGGGTTGGGGATGGAAACTATAATCAGGGACCTTTTCCCAGAGTTTACATACGCCCAAGTTGTGTGATGGGTCCAAAAGTGTGCTAAAGTAAGCGTAACCCATAATGGGCTCAGGCTACGGTGTAAAAGCAGCAGGATCCAGCCATGATTGAGAGTGCAAAGGAGGCCGGAGTCTGATCTGTGCCTGACCGGGAACCTTTTTCTGTGCCGCCTTGAATTTTTGTGACGGAAGAGGCAGGGGCTGAATGGGGTGGGGCCGCGGCCCAGTTGGTCGAACATCTGTCTGGCATGCAGAAGGCCCCAGGTTCGGTCCCTGCCCCCTCCACTTAAAAGGCGAGGTCATCTGTCCAGGCCTGTAGCCAGGATTTTGTGGCTTGTGGGGCAAAAAATGTTTTGGTGGGGCTAAAGTGGAGGATTGAGGCAGGTGTCCCTGAACAGGTACCCTGAGTGTACCTGAGGGAACAAAGGTTGTGGAGGGAGTGAGCCAACGGGAGTGCAGTCCATGGTCGTCTCCCTCCTCCCCTCACTCACCAAGGCTCAAAAAGAGACCGGAGCAAAGCCAGGTGGGACCTCATCACATCTTCTCGGCTCCTCACTGGCTTCAATCTCTTGCTGAATGGTCTCGCCTGGAATGACGCCTGGAACCTGGGCAAGGGCTGTGGGGAGAGACTTGGGGTGTGTGAGAGAAATAAGCCTCTGTAGAGCAGGTAAAAGGAGCTGCGGTGGCTCAAGTGATTAAGACAAAGACACTGAACTGCAGGCTGTGGAAGGTCAGTAGGTCAGCAGTTCGAGACCTGGGTGCCGCATGACAGAGTGAGCTCCCGTCTCTAGTTCCAGCTCCTGCCAACCTAGCAGTTCGAAAGCAGAAATTGCAAGTAGATAAATAGGACCACTTCGGTGGGAAGGTAACAGCGTTCCGTGCGCCTCAGCGTCTCCGTTTCAAAGCTGAAGATCCAGCGCTGTCCAAAGACATTTCTGTGATCATGTGGCCGGCATGACTAAACACCAAGGCGCACGGAACGCTGTTACCTTCCCACCGAAGTGGTACCTATTTATCTACTTGCAATTTCTTGCTTTCGAACTGCTAGGTTGGCAGGAGCTGGAACTAGAGACGGGAGCTCACTCCGTCTTGCGGCAATCTCGGGTCTCGAACTGCTGAACTACAGACTTTCCACAGCCTGCAGTTCAGCGTCTTAACTACTTGAGCCACCGCAGCTCCTTGAGATCCCCAACAGGGTCCCAAAAGGTGACCTGCGACTTGATGACACTTCCCACCACCACCAGTAGGCGGTGTGAAAGACTTCTTCCTGAGATCCTGGAGAGCTGCGGCTTGTCAGAGGAGACCATACTGACGCTGGCAGACTTGGTGGTCTGGTTCAGTCTCAGGTACCTTTGTGTGTTCAAGAGAGGCGGGTTGCAAATGAAGGCTCAGCATCTCTTCCTGGACCTCAGGAAAGGGCCAGATTCACAGAGGGCAGGGTCAGTGTGTGGCTGTTTAGTCATGAAAAGTGGGCATCCTGTTTAGAGGCAGCATAGTGTGAGTAGCAAGAGGACATCTTTGTGGGCCGTTTCTGGGGATTCTGAAGGCTGACCGCTGCTGGACACAAGATACTGGGATAAGTGGCCTTTGATTGGGATCCTGCAAGGCCGTTTTCCAAATGCTGTTGGGTCTAAGCGCATTGAGTTGGGGGTTGATGGGGGTCCTGTCCAATGTTCCTTCTTAGCTGTGGAGTCTTGTGAGCAAAAATTCTACTTTCTGAGTTCCTGGTATTAAAGTTGTGAGCAAGCGATTTGGCTACTACATAAATTAGTTTGCTCTGGAGCCATCCTTCCTGACCTGAGAAAAAAATGTGTGAGCTGGAGGCTAAAAAACTGTGAGCTAGCTCACTCTAACTCAGCTTAGAGGGAACAATGGTCCTGTCTCTCTTCTTGCCTTTGCAGTGGCTCTGAGGTTCGAGTGCTGCTCTTCAATGTGACCGGCGACCGGGACACCGCTGCTCTCCTGAAGCTGCTGCTGGTGAGGGTTGGCCCTGGCCCCCGTGACCGAGGATGGGGCTGTGGCAGCTCTGGCAGGGAGGGTGGGCCCTGAGGCAGCTGCCTTCTGGACTGAAGAATGCCCCATCCCCCACTCCGGCTGTCCCATAGGTTCTTTAAACCCCAAGTGCCCACAATCAAATTGAAAGGGGGATGCTAGCTTTGGGATTGTGAGCACGTGAGCTCTGTGCTTCCTAAAGGTCTCTTATTTGGCAACCTGCTAGTCCAAGGCTGTATTGATTTGTCAGGTAGATGGAGGTCATGTTTGGAATGTGAGTGTAGTGGTTTGGCGTAGTGGTTAAGTGTGCAGACTCTAATCTGGGAAAACCGGGTTTGATTCCCCACTCCTCCACTTGCAGCTGCTGGATGACCTTGGGCAAGCCATAGTTCTGGCACAGCTGTTCTTGAAAAAGAGCAGCTTCTGTCAGAGCTCTCTCAGCCCTGCCTACCTCACAAGGGTGTCTGTTGTGGGGAGGGGAAGGGAAAGGAGTTTGTAAGCTGCTCTGAGACTCCCTTGGGTAGCGAAGGGTGGGGTATAAATCCAATCTCCTCCTCCTCCTCCTCTTCTTCTTCTTCTATATTTAACTTGACAGAAGACACAGATGGAAGTGAACGACTGGGTTTATTTAGCAGAAACTGAAGTATTTAATAGTGTAACTGTTACATGTGGGTAATTCAGATGGGTCGCCATGTTGTTCTGAAGCAGCAAAACAAAGTTTGAGTACAGTGGCACCTTTGAAGACCAACAAAGTTGTGTTCAAGATATAAATTTCCGTGTGCATTTCGTGTTAATTACTCTCAGCATTCCACAGTTAAGAAGAGGACATCTGCCCATCAGTCTCCACTTTTGATTTATTTATTTTCTTCACAATGTTTCCCCCCAGAATTAAACCCCAAATAAATGGTAACCATATAAACTTTATTATTCCTGTTTCGTCCTTGAATCCGTTAAACATCTTCATTATGTTGTGTGCTAATTTGCTGCTCACCTTCGGCCTATTTGTATGGACTGGTGACTTCCATTTCAGTGTATCTGAGAATTGTGTGCATGCACACGGAAGCTTATACCTTGAATGAAACTTTGTTGGTCTTAAAGGTGCCCCAGGACTTGAACTTTGTTCTGTTATGTGTGGATGACTTCAGTACATAAAGTAAACCTAGCTTTCAAGTAGTGAATAAACCCTGAAGGGATATTTTATTCCCCTTTCTTCGGACAGGTTACCTCAGCGGGTTGAAAGCTGCTCTTTTCCCCCATAGATCCCACATACACACCAGTTAGGAACGGTGGGCCCTAAACGGGGCGATTATTTGCCACACTAAAATAAGGTTTCTTCTCTACACTGATCCCCATGCCTTAACCAGAAGACAACTAAAAACCTGGCTAAGCTGACGCTCCTTTGCAGAGCCATGAAATCCCTGTCTAAAGGGGGAGGAGTTTTCTTCACCCCACTGAAGCTGAGACTGGCTCACCCCCTCCCATCCAGTGGAGTCCCACAGGCTTCCCTTGCCTGTCAGTTGCTTGGGTTGGCACGAAGCCTAAATCGCAAAGATTAGTTCAGAGCCCTGGAGGAGAGGCAGGACTTTTAAGGGTGATTGCTACGGGGCCTCCTCTGCAGCGAGATGAAACGCCTTTACATTTTGCTGCCTGGTGTTGCCAGCCATGCATCGGGTCCTCCTTACTCACCTGAGAAGGAAGAGCACTGTTAAGTGGACAGAAGTGCTGAGACTGAATTGATGTAAGAGAGCAGAAGAGGTGCCTGAGAGTGGGAGCAAGTGGTCTGTGGATATGTCAAGGGTGCTGTCATAAGAACATAAGAGAAGCCAATGTTGAATCAGGCCAATGGCCCATCCAGTCCAATACTCTGTCACACAGCGGCCAAAATATACCAGGTGCCATCAGGAGGTCCAGCAGTGGGGCCAGGACAGCAGAAGCCCCTCCCACTGCTGCCCCCTCCAGCACCAAGAATAGAGTGCATCATCACCTGCCCCAGACTGAGAGTTCCCATCTATACCCTGTGGCTAATAGCCACTGATGGACTTCTGCTCCATATGTTTATCTAATTCCCTCTTGAAACTGTCCATGCTTGTAGCTGCCAATCATCTGTCCTGATTGGGGGCAGATGGGGGTGGGGAGAAAGAGCTCCAGGTCACCACTTAACTTCCTTCCCTCCGCCCCTGCTTCTGGGCTGCAGAAAGCAGGGGCAATGTGCGGATGCTGTGGTCTGGTCGCTGCCACCAGCCTATCTTTCCTTTATGTTTCTAGGGCTGGATAAGTGAGGCTCTGAACCCCCCCTTTTCACACATCTCACCGCACAGATGCCCATCTCAGCCTTGAGCTACGCTGGTGAATTTTACCAGCTGATCACAGCAATCATGGCTTGAGAGGAAGTCAAACTTTATTCATTTTAGGATTTTGCAGCTATTATATTTAACACTATTTATTAGCAGTTTGTATGAATAATAATAATAATTACAGTAATAACACATTATAAAGGACATGAATAAAAAATGACTGAAAGAAGGAATAAACAATAATTGGTGGTGTTATGAGGTGGGCATTCTTGGATAAAGTCACTGTTTATAATTCAGGGTGGGTTTGATTTAAATCAAACTGAAGTAAGACTCAATTTAAATCATGGTTTTCTACATCAAGCCTCTTTCTTACAGGCTTTAATATTTACAACCCAGATGAAGGTTTCATTTTAGTATAATAAGTTTTCAGGTTAGTTTTAGTCATATCAGAAAATTAATGTTTGGTTATTTACCACTTGAAATAGATAACTATGAAATCATCGCAAGGTGAACTGTCTCTGTCTAATGGGTTAATCATTCATATTTGGATAACTTTTCTGCTGTACTTTACTGGAAGGAGAAAATTAACCATGAACGATAAACGATTTAAATGGTTTTATTTAACTAAAACAATAACATTATGTAGCATGTGTGTTGTCTTTGCTTAAAACATCCATGAAGGGACACTCACAAAGATTTCAAGATTTCTGGAGTATTCTGCTCAGAAAGTTTCACTTTGATTTGTATTGCTTGCCCCTTCCTTCCTCAGCTTAGCTCTTAACATCCACTCCTTATCCAGGTCTATCCCACCCCAAACAATATTATATTCATTAAACTTCTTGGAACTTAGCACTTGAGAGATAAGGGGTTGATTCTGTGTGCATAGATTTGAGAGGACCAATTGGACTGAGGTCTGTATGTTTATTTTTTAACATTTTTCCTGTGAAGGAGAGGCACATGATCTCTGCAGACACAAATTCAGTTTTGGGAACTGTAAAACCAAGCATCTGTGATAATGCCTTCTAGATAGAAAAACTGCCGAACAATCTTACAGAAACCTCTGGAAGAGCATGACGTTATGAATGGATTAATGGAATTCATTTACCCAAAATTTTAAACATTCCATGAGTATGCAGCCTCATGCAGCATAACTAAAAACTAATCCTTATTTCATGAGGAATAACCTTTGGACTATAATGTATCTTAAACAGAAAAGTATCTTTAGATAGATTTTTCCTCAAAAAGCATTTTATTTTAAAAATCCAAGTTAAACCTTAAAAATCTGATTTGTATCCATCCTGATATAAGTAGATCAAACAATTTGGGAGGCATTTGCTGGTTTGATATTCCAATGAATTCAAAAATAGGGCAGCCTTCTCTTTTGATGTTTTTTGGGTAGTTGAGTCACATGTAGTATAATTTCAGAGGTGTCAGATACCATCTATTCAGTCCTATATGAGGATTGTTTAGTGTTCTGAGAGGGCAAAGTAAATACCTCCGTGTTTGTGCCCATTCTTGCCCACTTATGAGTTACGTTCATCTCTTCTGCCCGTTTCCAAGTGTACATGGAATATTTATTCCAAACTTGATCTCACACATTTTTATAGAGCAGGAAAATGTTGCCTTTGCTATTTAGTGGCCTATCAGAAATTAGTTCTTTCAAAGAAGGTTAATGGCCCAGAGAGAGACTGTTTTGTTATAACTGGAGTTAGAATGAATATTGCGCTTGGAGGTGTTGGAACCAGAATATTTTGTTGTTGTCTGCTACATCTTGACATTTAGTTTTTCTCTTTTAAAGAATTGTTTTCAATTACTTTGCTTAATCCGTTGATTAATCTTCTTTTCAATTGTTAAAGATCGGGGGGGGGGATTTTGTTTTTTGGCCAATAAATACTCCCACTGATGACATACCGGAGGTGACTGACCTTCGCCGTTGATCCCATGTGCTAAAAGGTTAGGTGCATACTTTTTATACATTGAGGAGCACTGAGATACAAGATTTTTGTCCCCACTCACATGTGCCGTAGTCTGAACTGCTGCGGTGCAAGACAGGCCTCACTGTGTGCATTTCTGCACCCTTGAGCCAGCACTGTGATTGTATTTCTGAGCTGCTTTCCAGAAACCTGATGATCCTGTTTCTCTTTTCAGCCTTGCCAGTTTGACTATGCTGTTTTCTGCCCCAATTTCACTGAAGTGTCTACTGCGGGGAATGCAGGTCAGTGAGAGAACCGGTGTGCGTGTTGATATGCAGATTTCTGTTAAAACTGTCACATGGTATCAGGCCGATGACCCATCGGGTTGGCTGTCCCTCGGTGCCCATTCGTGTGGAGCTGGGAGGGCAGGATCCTGGCCCCGTTGTGACTCCTCCTTGGCTCCCTCTTGCAGACCAACAGAACTTCAACGTGACGCTGGAGAACGTCTTGACGCGCTGCCTGCAGAACCAGAGCTATTGGAATCGCCTGATGGAGGCCAAAGTGAGCCAGGACCCTTGGCTGTCCCCCGCTGCGGAGGTGGAAGGGGTCGGCGGTTGGATGAAGCCGCCCCCCCGCACGGGGCCCTGCTCTTCATGCCTCCCTCTGCTCGCCCGCTGAATTCCAACTCCTTGGTTTTCCCGTGCATCTCCCACGCTCTGCAATGGATCACTCAGGGCAGGGACCCGCACTTCCAAGCCCCGGCCTCCAGAGGGCTCCACCCCCACCCCGTGGCCAGCAGCGGTGCCGTCCTGCTCAAGGAGGCGGCCACCATCCGGGTCCTGGTGACTGGCAGCTTGCACTTGGTGGGCGGAGTCTTGAAGCTGCTGGATCAGTCGCTCTCGCAGTAGAGGGCGCTGCTGGGCTCCCCCCTCCGAGGGGCTGCGTCTGCTGTCTACTTGAAACGTGCTGGGATGCAGGAGGGCAACTGGTTGTGGGCGTGCCTCTGAGATCGCGATGGCACCTGCAGATGGGTTGGCTCCCCGAGGCGACATCTGGCTTCTTCCAAGACCACAGGATCCTTCCCCCCCTCCCCCCAAAAAGGACCTGGGGAAGGTGGTCTGGCGTCTGAACCGGGCAGAGCCGTCCTCCTCTTGCATGCATCCTAAGGAAGACCCGCCTGCCTTTTGTGGCCAAGGTTTCCTCGCCAGCACTGAGGGATATCTCTGCTGCTGCTGCTTGGACTCTGGGGTTCTCTCCCCCTTCCTCATGCGGCTGCTCCATAAGCCCCTCCCCCTGTAAGTCAGACCCCTCTTTAGCCTGCGCCAAAGCAACAGATGCTCTCGTTTGTTGCAGGCAGTGGCGTCTTCTACATTTGAGCCGACATGAGATGGGCTGGGAGCTTTTAACTGACAACTTGAGATGTGCCTTTTAACTTGCCCGCTCGCCTCTCTTCTCTGCCAGCTCCTGTCTCCTTTTTGTTTGTCGTCGTCTTCTGCCGTTTCGATGGGGTGCGGGAAGGCTGGCGACTTGTTCCCTGGAGGTCTTTCCCGCCAGCTCTTTTGTCTTGCCTTGTTGTTTTCCACGCCCTTTTCCGTGGCTTTCTGAGGTAAACAGGCTCTGCTTTCTAGGAGAATCACACGGGAGAGCAGAGGTACGAATAGTCTGCAAGTTTACAGTGTGGTGGTTCTCCATGTGGCCAGAGCTTGAGAAATTCCCTGGTCTCTGAGCCATGCAATTGACGTGCAGAGTTCTGGCCTGCAGAGAGTCTACACAGCTGCTCTCCCACTGCAGGTATGGGGTGTTCTGTTGATTCAGGTGCCTTTGCCTTTCAGGGGACAATTGGCGCACCTCCGGCAGAGTGCTGGATGCGGGGTGCTTTATCGTTGCAAGGAGCTTCTGGTTTCAGAAACATCCCTTTCGGGTTTCGGGGGCCAATAGAGGGTTGGTTTTGTTTACCAGCATGTGCCACCATGTGGTGCGTTGACAGTGGTTTGTTTTATAAGTGCAGCTGAAATCTTCATTTCTTCCTCCTTCTTCCCACTCCTGACTCCCCTTGCTGGAATTTCGGTACCTTTGGGGGATGTCTATGGACGACTCTTCCTGTTCACAAGGCATGAGATGCAACACAAAAATCTGGGAGGGGGAAAGGAGCTACTGGGAGACTTTTTCTAGTACGCCTGGGGGTGGGGGGTGGAGTCCTCAGCGTCCCCAATTTTAAGCTTTTTGGGGGAAATCTTGATTCAAGCGTGCCGCACCCACAGGACTGGTACCGCCTCTTAAGTGTACTGAAGTGAGGGGCCTTGAACGTGTACCCCTCATGCCTAAGAGTGCACTGCTATCCTAATCTTCTTTGACATGCAGGTTTTCTGCATACAAGGCACTTTTGACATGGAGGTGTTTTTTAGCAAAGCGCTCCCCCTTTTTGAGGCATGCCGTCCCCCTCCCCACATGCACCGTGCATCCTTGGTGGGTGTTAGCATGTGCTCAGTCTGTGGCTTGGCATTGCCCAGCGATGATCGGATGAGAAGGAGCATGTCGGATAATACACATTGGCAGACTCCACGAAAAAGGAATGTTGAGGTGGCTTAAAATGGTGTCTCCTCCTTGGAAGTGCTTTTAATAGGATTTCTGTGGCGGCACGCTCACGTCGACGGTTGCCGTGGTCCATCTGTGAGGAAACCTTGTTTTCTGAATGAGGGTTAGCAGCCCTGCTGGGATCTGTGATCTTTCTCAGGGGGTCCTTCTGTGGAATATCCCTGTTGGGTGGCCTGTTTGGGTGTTAGCTCTTTTCTTCCGTGCCCCGGTAGTGGCGGCCACCCCAAAAGCTTCCACGGAGGCAGGAGTTGACACGGATATCTGGAACCCCGGTCTGTGTCAGTGCAGGACAGAGCGCCACAAGATCTGGATGTGAGCTTCGTCTTCTGGCAGTGAAGGTGAGCGTTTGGAGGGACTGGGCCTTCCAATCACCACCTGTGCAGTTCTGTAGGAAAACTTTTAGTCCTCCTTGTCAGGGATTTCTTCCTCCAACACTAGTGTACAAGTGGCAAAGTTTGGGCCTTGATTCTCCCAGCAGTGAGATCCGCTTACACACACACACACACACACACCTCCGTTGTGGGACATCTCTCCCCTTTTGCTTGCAAGGATTCTTCAGGTTGAACCTAGGGTCTTAACTCACCCTGTGCAGATGGTATCAGCAATTCTCAATTCCTGGGCGTGGAGGCTGTGTTTTGGCTCTGAAAGAAAGAGCACACGGATGCGTTACGGATTTTTTAAAACAATAACTTTACTTTTCCCCTTTAACTGCATTTCTCTTCCTGACACTTGCCTAAAGAGGCAGAGAACTAAACGGTGAATTCTGTTGAAAAAGTAATTTATCTCAGAACTATTGTTTTTGTTTCTTATTTTAAATTAAATCTTTTAACCGTTTTTATAGTTGCACTTTTATTCCTTTTTAAAAGCGACTTCCTATGAATTTTGGAATTAAAAAAAAAAATGTGGCATTTCTGCCCAGCTGACATCAAACTGGTGGAATAGACGTTCTGAATAAAGAACTGACATTAGAACTTTCTAGTCCTTCGTGTTTTATTCAGGCTCTGTCATGACTTTGGGTAAACTCCTCTGTATTAATTTGGACAAATTCTTCATCTTGGTTCCTATTTTCTGAAGAAAATGCAAACCAGAAGGTTTTGGGTAGCCTTTGAACAAACCATGATAAAATACATGTATGGGAGGGTGGAATTAAGCAGGTGGGACTCTTTCTCTCTCTCCCTTAATACTGAAATTTGGGATCTCCCAAAATTTATGGGCCGTTGATTTCAAGACAGTTAAAAATGAGCACTGTTTTGCACATGACATGATTAACGTCTGAAATATGTTTCCACTAGAAATAGCAATGGCTCTGGCTTAGAGAACTGTAAAAGGGGATTATTTATATTTATTTATTTATTTATTGGATTTATATCCCACCCTTCCAACGTGGGCTCAGGGCGGTGAACAAGGAGGCAAAATGCCATACATCGACACTAAAACATGGAGGCGAAAGCCAAGAATAAATACTAAAACCATAAATAATCCATTACCACTAAAACAATTAATACAGCGGTCAACAGATCAAATAATTCACAATATAATTATAGGCAAATTCATGGAGAAATAGGCAAATTCATGGAGAAAAGGTCTATCCAAATCTTTTAGCCATGGTGGCTAAATGGAGCCTCCCTATTCAGGGGCAATATAGCTTTATCAGTGGCTGAATGGAAGGGTGGGGCTATTGCCTTCATCCTCCGCTTCCTGGATATGGCGACCTGGCCGCTGTTGGAAATAGGACGTGAAACCAGATGGGCCTTCAGATCTGCTCCATTAGGGCACTTTCTATTGGAGCTTCTGGGAGGAGGAGCCAAGCAGCACTGGGGGGGGGGCACCGGAACCACACCCTTCATCCAGATTGCCTCCGTCCTCCTGCATGGTTTCTTAGGACCAAATGTATGTATGTATAGTTTATTTAATGGCTTTCACAGCTTATAATACAAAAATAAAACTAGATACAAAAAAAATAATAAGATTTAAATTTAGAATAATATAATGTAGAATAAAACCAACCAGAGTTGGGATAAATGGATTATAGAGCAGGATTCAACTTCTCTCTACGTATTGCAAGACAGGTTGCCCAAAAACGCGCCACAGCCTGGGAAACCTGGGTCCACATCCGAGAGGATGAAATATTTAGTCCAATCTGGGCTGCATACATGGATTTTACTCTGGTTATCGAAAAACAGTTTCATGCGGGGCTCCTCATACCAGCAGCACTGTATTAAAACATGTTGTGGAGTCTCTACTTCAAGCGCGCCACAAGGTCAAAAACGCTGGGAGAAGGGGATTTTGTTAAATCTACCCTCTAAAACCATAGACGGCAGGGAGGCACTTCTCGCTAAGGGATTCTCTTTGCTTGGGATTCTCATTGTGGAATAAATAGGACACTGGAGCTGGATTATCTCTAAGGAGACCAGTACATATAAACGGGGAGAGCTTGGCCAAATCTTCCTGTCTGTCTTGGTCAAAAAGTTTCTGCCTTACCATTTGGAATCCTGTTCATTATTTATAAACAGGAAATCCTGGGGAGAAAATCCCACTGATTGTAATTTCTGATGAATCTCTCTCAACCATCTGGAGTGAAAGCCGTCTGCTATAATACCATAGGTTGGCACCTGGGGATGTGAGTTCAATTTAAGCCATAATTTTAAAGATGCTAGAACAATCCTAGTTTCCATTTTAACTACTCCAAGCTCGAGATGAATAAAAGCATTTGGAATGCATTTTGGCACTTTTAGAAAAACTCGGAGAAATTCGAATTGTGTTCTTTCTAACATTGAAAGATCCGTGGCAGATGCTCCTAAAAAGGAACCATGCAGCATTACAGAGATGGTTTTGGCATTGTATAACTTTAGGGCTGCCGGGATAAATGAGGCTCCCAGTGCAGGGCCCCCCCCCCAAAAAAAAACAATAGTTTGGTCCTAGCCTCACTCTTGTTCAGCTGTGCTTGCAATGTCTTGATTTGTCACAAGGTGGCGTCCTCACGTTATTGTGTGCATGCTAAAAGCGGGGTTTTTTAATTGTATCCCACACTCTTCCAAGCTCATTGACGGGCTTCACAAGCATGTAAATGAAAAAAAAAGTTTCTGAGACATCCGTTGAAAATCGTCTTTCGTTCTCTGCGATAGGATGGAGAAACCGTCCAAAATCTGTGGAAGAAGGAGAGTGCCCTTTATGCCTTGTTAGCCCCCCTGAGCCTGCCCTAGCGGGAAGGGTGGGGTATAAATCCAATAAATAAATAAATGCAGAGAAGCCGGAAGTACTCATTTTGAGAAGATCAGAGAGAGAGAGACTAACAGTGTAGTCCTAAGCAGAGTTGCACCTGCCTAAGTCCAGTGGACTAAGAAGGGTGTAGCTCTTGTGTAGGACTGCACTGTAAAAGTAGGATGGTCTTCTTGCCTGTGTGTGTGTGTGTTTTTTTAATGAAAACTCAGAGCAACAAACTACACAGGAACACACACGAAGCTGCCTTATACGGAATCAGGCCCTTGGCCCACCAAGGTCAGTATTTACTCAGACTGGTAGCAGCTCTCCAGGGTCTCGGGCTCTTTCACATCACCTCCTGCCTGCTCCTTTTAACTGGAGATGCCGGGGATTGAACCTGGGACCTTCTGCATGCCAAGCAGATGCTCTATCACTGAGCACAGGGACAGTTTTGCATTTAGCATTTTCAGAAGAACGTTGGAGAACTCTGGACACGTACAGAAGAAATGTCCATTGCAAGAGAGTTTCTGTAAGAAAGACCCTGGCAGGCCCTCAGATCTCTTTATAGCACACCGGCTTTCCTCTGTAGAATCTACACTCGGTGATGGATTCCAACAAACAGGTGTCTAGTCCGTAATGTAATTGAAGAACATTGACATCTTGTCCAATTGGAAAATAATGGCAAAAATCAGTCTGGGTCGGCATGACAAGTTTCAGATGGTTGAAATTCCTGTCCAATTAGATTATCCAGTTGAAGAATCATAAGAACAGGTCCCCTTTATCTCCCTAGGTGGCCAAATTGCAGCTTGGGAGCCGCATGCGGCTCTTTCACACCGTCTATTTTTAATAAAAAGCAAATTTGCATATTTTCCAATAAAAAACGTGTGTGATATTTGTTCATGTCGTGCGGCTCTCGAACATCGGACATTTATTCTGCGTGGCTGTTAACGTTAAGCAAGTTTGGCCATCCCTGCCCTTGGCAAACCGTTGGGCTCAAGACACAGGGAACAGCCTTAGATCCTGTCCAAACAAAGAACAGAAATGTAAAAATCAAAGACTTCACACAGCTTTGAAATTGCCCAGACAGTGGCAAAGAGTTTGGTGTAGTGGTTAAGATTGGCGGACTCTGTACAAAAAATATGTTACCTGGTTTATCGATTGCTATAAGTTTTAAAGTGGAGCTGCGGTGGCTCAAGTGGTTAAGACGCTGAACTGCAGGCTCTGGAAGGTCAGTAGTTCAGCAGTTCAAGACCCGGGTGCCGCATAACAGGGTGAGCTCCCATCTCTAGTTCCAGCTCCTGCCAACCTAGCAGTTCGAAAGCAAGAAATTGCAAGTAGATAAATAGGTACCACTTTGGTGGGAAGGTAACAGCGTTCCGTGCGCCTTGGTGTTTAGTCATGCCGGCCACATGACCACGGAAACGTCTTCGGACAGCGCTGGCTCTTCGGCTTTGAAACGGAGATGAGCACCGCAACCCTAGTCGGATTCGACTGGCTTTCGAGCAAGGGAACCTTTACCTTTACCTTTATAAGTTTAAACTTGATTACTTGGATCAGTCACAGTTCTCTCAGAGCTGTTCTCTCATGAGTAGTTCTCTCAGAGCTCTCTCAGCCCCACCTACCTCCCAGGGTATTTGTTGTGGGAAGAGGAAGGGAAGGAGATTGTAAGCTGTTCTGAGACTCCAAGTGAAGGGCAGGGCATAAATCCAAACTCTGCCTCTCCTCCTCCTCACGTCCAGGCAGAACATAAAGGTTTGGCCCAACCTTTACTGGTTCAGATTACAGCCTATGTCAGGGATCTCCAGCTTTGTTGAGCCTGTGGGCACCTTGGGCATCCTGAGAGTGGGTAGTGAGTGCCACTCCAAAATGACTGCAACAGGAGGAGGAGCCAAACAGAATACCTCTCACAGCACCAGGGAAGAAGGAAATCCCGAAGGAGGAATGGAGCCAGGCACTGACTGAGGGGGAAGGCCAGGTGCCCGCCAGTCCAGATCCTCCAGGGGCTGCCTGTTATTGCAGTCACAGAAAACCCATGCGTTTGAATGAGGGCAGCCAGTCATAAGCCCTGCCTTACAGTGGCCCTGCCCGCTTTCCGATGAGCTCAGAGGGTGCCAGCAAAAGCCCCAGGCACCTCTTGTGGAAGCCTGGCCGGTGTGTTCCACTGGCCTGCATAGAATTCTGAGCCAAGCCACAAAGAGGGCAGCGTCTCTCTCCAAATTCCGTCTCTGGCCAAGAATCCATGTATCTCAGTGTGTGTGCTAATGTATATACAGGCCTGATTGTCACGTGGAACCTACCCTCATACTGAAATGATATAAACCTGCCTGGCCCTTAATTTTTACAATTTGTTTTAAATGTGTGCTATTTGGTTTTAGGCCACTGAGGAAGGCTCTCCGAGCCAAAACATGTCTGATCTTGTGGCTTTTTACAAGAGATTCTGTTACGTGATTCATGTTCAATTGATGCACAATTTCTGTAAGGTCGGATTTTAGCACTCCTGTGCCTCTGTCTTGTTTTTGATCATTAATTGCTACCCTGTGTAAGAAATACTTGGTTATATTTTTAAGTGTGTTATACTCGGCCTTATAAGTACCCACCCTGTTGCCGTGGTTGGGTTTCTTCCCCCTTCGTTTTTTTTTCTTTCCACCACCTGGAGGCTGACATCCCGAGGGAGTTCTCTTCCAGGTGACTGTTTTCCAGGAAGCCAGTAGTGTGCCCAGTTCTGGGTAACGGGCGCAGAGGGACAGAACTCTAACTCCAGGTTTCCCCCTACCGTGATGAGGTCACCGCTACCTCCTGTAATACAGATGAACACAGGCAGCCACACAAACACATGGGAGTTTTTTTGGTTCATTTTTAGGCTTGAAATCAGATACACTAAATGCTTCTCTGCTTTTCGAACAAATTCAGAGTCCAGACGGCACCTTGAAGACCAGCAAAGGTTTTATTCAAGGTATGCGCTTTCATGTGCACGCACATTTTATCCTTAGAGTGGCAGGCAAGGTTCAGACTTCTAGCTAGAGAATGAACAGCAAAGTAACATGCAACGTGATGATGATCTGGATCTGGATACATAGACCTTTATTGGCATAACACATCAACAGTAGGGAAGATAATGGGACAAGTTGATATAACAACACAAGGTACACCGGCTAAAGGGATACTTCTCAACAATAGTAAGCTCAGTTAGTGCTATAACAATTCCAATGAACATAAAGAGGTTATTGCGACTTATACACCCCAACCCTTAACTTCCAAACATGGGCTAAGAATTCTGCAACAGACAGAGTAGTTACCGGGTACTTATCGGGCAGTAGAATTCCTTGTTGGAGGTAAGAGGGGGCTAATCAAATAGCTGCAAAGTGACAGTAAATAACAAGGTTATAGGGTCAACAGCTGTAAAGCAATAAATATGTCAAACTAGCAGAAAAATATAGGTGTCTTTTCTAATTGTGGGAAGTGACTGGGAATCTTCATTCCCTCCTGTCAGGCCAGGAGGGCACCTAACGCTCCCTCTTGTTTTCTGTTAACCTCACACCAGCGAAAGCTTAAGGAAGACCTTCAGATCATAACAACTAGGCGGGCTCGACCTGCCCTGAATTCTACTCCTGGGACTTGCTTGAGTTCACTGCCAGGTACACGCCTTAAGCTGTTACACGCCAAGCCGTGACTGGAATTGGCAGAGCAGCGCAGACTCTGGGAGGCCAGGAGCATCCTTGCGCATAATGGGTAAGGCTGGGAAGTGTTTAGGACGGGGTTGCCAGATCCAGGCTGGGAAACTCCTGGAGATTTGGGGATGGGGAGGACAGGAACACCAGCGGGGTACAACACCGAAGGGTCCGCCCTCCGAAGCAGCCATTTTCTCCAGGGGAACTGATCTCTGTTGTCCGGGGATGAGCTGTAATTCCAGGGGATCCCCAGGCCCCACCTGGAGGCTGGCATCCCTAATACAGCAAGCCCTGGAGAAAGTGCAGTCAGGCAAAATCCAAGCCTGAAAGTGCAGCCAGAGAAAGCTGCCAAAAGGAGAGGGGACTGCGGGGGGACAACACTTGGGGATGCCAGAAGTTTGCAGTTGTGAAAAAAGTGGGTGGGGTGCAATGCTCCCTCTAAGCAGCGGAGTCTTGTGAACAACAATTCTACTTTGTGAGCTACTGGCATTAAAGTTGTGAGCAAGTGATTTGTCTGTTGCATAAATTAGTTTTCTCTAGAGAAATCCTTCCTGAGCTAAGACAAGAATGTGTGAGCTGGAGGCTAAAAAACTGAGCTAGCTCACACTAACTCAGCTTAGAGGGAATACTGGTGGGGTGGGAAGGTGAAAAGGGGGCGGTAAGTCTGAAATGCACGCAATACTGTCTTATTAAGGAGCTGCGGTGGCTCAAGTAGTTAAGACGCTGAACTGCAGGCTGTGGAAGGTCAGTAGTTCAGCATTTCAAGACCCGGGTGCCGCATGGCGGAGTGAGCTCCCGTCTCTAGTTCCAGCTCCTGCCAACCTAGCAGTTCGAAAGCAAGAAGTTGCAAGTAGATAAATAGGTACCACTTTGGTGGGAAGGTAACAGCGTTCCGTGCCCCTTGGTGTTTAGTCATGCCGGCCACATGACCACGGAAACGTCTTCGGACAGCGCTGGCTCTTCGGCTTTGAAACGGAGATGAGCACCGCAACCCTAGAGTCGGATTCGACTGGCTTTCGAGCAAGGGAACCTACTGTCTTATTAAGCCAAAATCATTGTCTTGTTTTAGCAACATAAAACGCGCCACTGATAACTTCTCTGTGTGCAAAGGGCTGTCAATTCGCAGCTGACTTAATGGCGATCCCGTGGGGTTCTCAAGGCAAGTGGTTAAGCCCAGGTGGTTTGCCATTGCCTTCCTGTGCAGAGCCCTCCCTCGTGGTCTCCCATCCAAGCACGACCCTGCTTAGCTTCCAAAACCAGGCCATACCGGGGCATGTCAGAACTGGAGGCCTTTGCACTGTCTCTTAGCCTCAGTCTTCAGAGGGGGCTACCAAAGAGTCAGAGAGAGAGAGAGAGGCATAGGACACGGAGCACCCTTCCTTTCTTCTCTACTGCTGCTATCCCTTTGAAGCATAGACTGCTTCTCTAAGTTCCTTCCTTCCAGCTTGACACACACACACCCCTCTCCCTCTCTCCTTTCCTATCTAGAAAATGGAGTTCTTATAATAAAGCTCCTTATTAGTTTGAATTATGGTGCTGGAGAAGACTCTTGAGAGTCCCTTGGACTGCAAGGAGATCGAATCAGTCAATCCTAAAAGAAATCAACCCTGACTGTTCCCTGGAGGGCCAGATCCTGAAACTGAAGCTCAAATACTTTGGCCACCAAATGAGAAAGGAGCACTCACTGGAGAAGACCCCGGTGCTGGGAAAGGCTGAAGGTCAAAGAAGAAGGATGAGATGGTCAGACAGTGTTATAGATGAAATGAACATGAATTTGAGCAAACTCCGGAGGACGGCGGAAGACAGGAGGGCCTGGCGTGATGTGGTCCAGGGGGTCGCGAAGAGTTGGACTCGACTGTGCAACTGAGCAGCAACAACAAATTTGTTTGAATCTGAAGAAGTCTCCATGTATCTTTTGTTTTCATATTTGCACACACACGCAGCCTCAGGTAACCCCGTGGCTCGTGCTGTGCTTACAGCCTGATACACAAATATGTTGGAATAATTTCCCAACATGCCACACCTCTCTGATGTCACTGTGTCCCCCTGCCCACAGCAGAACAACAGGAGAAACAAAGGGAACACCGCCTGCTTCACCTTTGGGGGTATGTTGGCAGGAGCAGTAGGACCCCAGGAATGAATCTGCTCCATAAAGCTCCTGCAGCTGCTTTTCTGGCCGCTGAGCGGGGCTGTGGCCCCTCCAGCCAGGTCACCCACATTCCTCCGCAGCTCACTGGAAAGAAGCAACCCCAGGGACCTCCGGCCCCAAGGATTCAGTGCTGCCGTGGGGGGCCAGGAGTACCAACTTGTTTGTAGGCAAGGGGGGTGCAGACTAGGGTCCCCAACCTCCAGGTGGGGGCTGGAGATCTCGCAGAATTACAGCTGGTCTCCAGACTACACACATTGCCTATTTATTTATTCATTCGTATCACTTCTGGAGAATATGAGAAGATAGGGGGGACTACCTTCCACACCATTCCTCGTTGACAGGTGGCCTGCCCCCCTCAGCCAATGAGAGCTAGGGGCTTAGTCCCGCCTCCCTGAGGGCCCTGCTGCAAGGCAAGATAGCTGCCTCCTGAGGGCCATGCTTCCAGGGGCAAGATGGCTGCCTCCCTGAGGGCCATGCTTCCAGGAAAGATGGCTGCCTCCCCTGAGGACCATGTGTTGGGCTTTCTCCCCCCCACCCAGCCGTGGAAATGGAGTTCCAGGCTGGGAAATGGGTTTCTGGGTGTTTTGGGGCTTTTGTGCTTATGTCTGGGGAATGCTTTGAAACCAGAAGGGGGGCCCTGGTCCCTGGAAGGGGCTTTTGTGCCGTATGTCTGGGGAGTGCTTTGAAAACAGTTTGACTCTGGTATTTGTAGCCATGCTTGTGCTAACACTGTTTTGTGCCCCAGGGAGATCCTGGGGAGATTTTGGCGAGCCCCCCACCCCAGAGCCAAAAGCAGTGGGTTTGTATGCCCCCCTCCCTCTGCCAGCCTCCAGAGGCAAAAGCTGTGGGTTTGTATGCCCCCACCACTCCCTCTGTAAGCCCCCAGAGCCAAAAGCAGCGGATTTGCATGCTTGTGCTAACGCTGTTTTGTGCCCCAGGGAGATCCAGGGGAGATTCTGGGGGATCCCCCAGAGAGAGAGAGAGCGCAAAAGGAAAAAAGTCTGCTTTTAAAAATGCTGTCTGCAGCCTCGGGTCCATGTGGGAGAGAAGCTGCTTCAGCCAGGAGCATAGGCAGAGACTCCACACAGACAGGAAAAAAATTTAACAGAGTCTTTAGGCAAGCACCTATATGCCAGGAATAGAGCCGAGTCTTAGCGGTCCCTGTTAGCAGAAAGAATTCCAGCCAGCCACAGGAGACAGACAAATCACATGCACCCAGAGAGGCAAGCAAGCAAGCAGGCAGAAAAAGCAGGCAGAGAGAGAAGGCTTCCCCCTCCCTCCACCCACCCACACAGCCACAAGAGGGAAAAAAGTTGATTCACATCCCTTCAAAAGCAATAGTTTCAACCCATAAGCAGAGTTCTTACTTACCAGAGTCCCCCTCCAAACCCTGCCCCCAAACCCTTCTTTAATCCCTAAAAGCATGCAGTGGAGAGTTTTACAAGCAAACTTTCCCCCAGGCCAGCTGTGTATTGGAGAGAGTTTTCAACAGAACAAACAGCCTGTGCCGGGCTGCAAGTGGGCAGGCCACACATTCCCCACCCCCCACCAATCGCAGACTTCCATTTCATAGACAGACAGGCCCATCTGGATAGGGAGATAGGCGGGATCTTTAGCTCTCAGCCAATGAGAGCTCTGCTCTCTCCAGCCCGGCCAAATTTCAATGTCACCCACTGCAGAGAGGCCGGCTCCTGAAGCTTTCTCCTCCTTCACCCCCCTCCCTGCACCCCCCTGCATGCCTGCCACAATCTCCAGGCTAGGGCTGGAGAATCTCCAGGCGACCCTGTGAATTAGGGGGTAAAAACTGCCTTGGGGAAAATGGCAGGCATGTAGGAGACAGTTCCCAAAGCAGCACACTTTTAGAGGCAGGGAATCTTATAAAACGTAAGGGAATGCATTGGCAAGCCACAATTTTGCCCCCAGTTGTTACGTGGAAACGACCGGACAAATGTCAAGCAGGAACACTTCACAGGGGAAGATCAGTTTAAGGCTAGTTTATTGAAACGTAGTTGCAAATACGGGAAGGCACGGGCAGCCAGTCCACCTCAATACCTTCAAAAGTCTGTGACGCAGTACAGCTGAATTTAAACAAGCCCACCTCTCTGGCTGGGCCACCCATAAGGGGTGGCCCCCTCACAGTCTAGCTACCAAATACCCTCCCCTAAACCTGGTGACCAGGCGTCTCAAGCCGTCTCTTGTTCAGGGCCCCCCCCTTCTCTCCCCCTTTCTCCTCTCTTGTGTGTGTGTGTGTTTCAGCAGGCTCTTATCTTGGTTGTTAGTAAGTCCTTTGTTCTCTATGGCCTTGCTTCTATCTAGTCCCAAGCAAGTGAAGTTTTCCAAGCCGTTTTCTATTTTATGCTTGCACAAGCTTTTCTGCTAATATATTTTGTTAACACATTTCAATAGTGCAGAACATTGGTTCTCTCCATTTCACAGGGAGCCTCTCTGAGAGGTGGGGGCAGTCCCTTTGCCTTTGCTAACCACAGTCCCCCCCGCCCAGCAGCACACACATAGCACAAGAAATAAAGCACAAGGTATGGGATGGCAGTCCCTTTACCTTTGCACTTGCTAGCCACAGTTTTGCCCCCCCAAAGCAGCACACATACACGGCACAAGAAATAAAACAGGAGTGGGAGAACCGTTCCTTTCCCTTTGCATTTGCTAGCCACGGTTTTGCCCTCAAAGCAGGCATGCACAAGACAGTCCCCCCAAAAAGCAGCACACATACATTTTTTAGATAGGGCAGGGGATTCTTAAGAAAATAAAACAGAAGGGGGGCCTCTCTGAGAGGTGGGGGGCAGTTCCTTTCCCTTTGCAGGAAATGTTCCTTTGCAGGGGGTGGGCTAGCCCCCTCCCCCCTCCAAAGCAGCACACATACATAGAGGGCATGATTCAGGCAGGGAAATGTTCTTTGCAGGCAGGCCCATGCCTGGAGTTCCCCCCAAAGCAGCACATTTTTCAGAGGCTGGGGAATCTTCAGGAAATAAGGGGTGGAGGTGTTGTATTTAAAATGGGAGAGGAAGGCACTGTTCTGTGGCTGGCCTGCTGCTGCTGTGTCATAGAAGGTCCCAAGTCATGAAGGAAGGAATGCTGCACACCAAGATGCGTAGATGGACTCTTTTTCTTTGGACCGGATGGGCCATTGTCCTGATCCAGCATTGGCTTCTCTTAGGTTCAATGTGTGTGCAGGAAAATAAAAATTCGAAACTGTGACTAGAAGGAGCACTTTCCACCCAGAGGGTGGGTGTGGTTGGAGTAGAGCAAGTCAGTGGGTGTTACAGATAAGCAAACAGAAAGAAAGCGAAGGCTGTGTTCTAGGGTTTCACTGTTTTTGAGCAGCGGTTTTTTAAAATATGCACCATGGTAGCAAGGCTGTTTTTTCTGTTGTTGTTCAATTCATAAGTAGGTTATAATTTTTCATAGCTTTATTCTGAAACCTTGGGATTTTTAATAAATTTGTGCCCCTAGTCAGACCGGGCAGGGTGAGGAGCCCTCTGGACTGGCCTAGATAAGAAGGAAGGGTTGAGTATTCCAGCTGCACCACTTTTAAAATAGCCACCCACCCTATACAATACATTAAAAAACACATGGCTGGAAAGGTTTTCAGATATACTGCCTCTGGCTGAGGAAGCTCTCCTATGCTTTCTCAGGGTTGTGCTGTTTGGGTATGATCGGCTGAAATTCAGTATTTTGGAGCCAAACTGAATTAACCAGGGATCCTTGGCCACTTTGTGGTCAACACAATCCATGGTGTTTTTGTGAAATTTGAAATGTTTGCAGAAAGAGGCTTTTGCAGAAAAGTTAAAAGCAGGAGGGAGGCTTAAACACTCTTAGCTGACTTTGTTTGGTTCTGGTTTCCTAACTTTTTAAAAAACTTGTTAGATTTCACCCCAAATAAGCTTTTTCTGTAAGGTGTGTCCAAAATAATTAAAATGCTCAGTGAGGAAGGTTTGGGGTGAAACAGAGATCCCTTCAGACTTTTTTATGCACGTTAAATGTAAAAGCCCACCACAGTTTGAAACGGCATTTCTTCAAGGCAGCAGCACCTCTGGCCAGAATAGATAAGCACCCTCCAAGAAAAGAAAAGACAACGCCCGTGCCCATTTTCTACACTTCTAAAACTGTGAAAAATGGAATCATAGAATATTAGAGGGCCCTCCAAGGTCATCTAGTCCAACCCGCTGCACTCTGCAGGAGCATAGCCAAAAGATAGCCTGTTGACAGCAGGGAAGCTGGAATTCCCCAGGCACTGACGACAGTGTGCAAGCAGCCCCGGGCGGGGTGGGGATGGGGGTCTCCTCCCAGCAAACCCCCCATGTCTGCATAAAGTTATGAAGGCCTTCTTCAAGAGTCCCTACCCACAGTGCACGCTGGCACCACTTCCCGGCCCATGCTTGCAAACCCCACCCCGTCTGTCCCCATCCCACACTTGGCATATGCTTAAGAGTTGTGTTGACGGGCCAGTGACCCCGGAGGGAGCCTAGGCATTGACCAGAGTCCAAAGTTAAGAGTCCAACGGCACCTCCAAGACCAACAAAGTTCCTTTCAAGGTGTGAGCTTTTGTGTGCGTGTCTTTGTTTTATGTTCTATAGTTGCCACAGAGCATAGGCATCATCTTCGAGGGGGCTGGGGAGCTCACGCCTCCCCCGAAGGTACTGAGGCCCCCCCCCAGGGGCAACTGGTGTCAGCCAGAGCCTTGCTACCCCCCTCCCGTCCCCCGTCCCCCATTTTGAAAGCAGAGGGTTTTCCCTTCACTTTCTGGGACTGTTTGGCTGGGCTAGGAGTGGGACGGAAGTCAAGGGGTGGAGGCTTGCTCCTCCTGGAAGCTAAGCTCCACCCACAGTTCTCAGCAGCCCTGCTCAGTTCAGCCTGGAGAGCTGCAGGTGGAGGCTGGCTTCGAGGCAGTGCATGCTGCCCTCTGCTTGCTGCCGCCACCAGCCTGAAGGGTAAGTAGGTGGGGGTGTAAGGAGTGGGGGCTTGTTTCAGGTGGGGTGGGGTGGGGTGGGAGCCCAGGGCTGCACCCACCCAGCCATCCTGCAAGTCCAAGCAGGGGAGGTGGGAGAGCCAGCATGAGAATGTGCCTGGCTGCCACTTAGTGGGGAGGATGGAGGGTTGGGGAGGGGAGCTGGGCAAGAATGGAGGGAGGGGGAAGGTGGGGGAGGGCTTCTGTGGCCTCTGGTTGCCCCTGCCATCAGTGAGTGGCTTGCTTTCTCCTGCAGTCCCTAGCTCCAGTGCTGAAATTGGAAGCTCTGGTTCTGCTGTGTGACTTGGTGCATGCAAACCTCTGGCATTGGCTTACATTTGCCAAACCACCCAGGTGGAGGAGGGTGTGTGTGTCATTCTACCAAAAATGAGAGTGTTTGGGTTTCTCTGTGAGTTTGAGGACTGGAACTGGCACTGGAGTGAGATTGGAAAAGTGTGTGTGGCTTTCTGAAAACCCTTGTGTTACAGTAATAATTATGCTACAATACAGTTTGTTAGTCCTAAAGGTGCTACTGAGTGTTTTACTATTTTGTATGCTATGGCGGTGATATGAGAGCCAATTGAGCTGTGGGTCCATCTCATGCTACTGACAGTAGCTATACATTACGCCTTGCCCAAATGGTTCTGGGCATTAAAGCGCACTTGCCCTGGTGTGATGTAAAGTGCTAGCAAGTCATAGCCAACTCATGGTAACCCTGTAGGATTTTCAAGGCAACAGACATTCAAAGATGATTTGCCATTGCCTGACTGTGCATCAAGTCCCTAGTATTCCTTGGAGATCTCCCATCCAAATACTAGTCAGAGCTGACTCTGCTTAGCTTCCAAAATCTAATGAGATCAGGCTAACCTGAGCCATCTGGGTCCATGGCATGGTGCTGTGTGGGTGCTTCCCAGGCAATCATCTTCAACCTATTCTTGGGAGCCACAATCATTAGGAAAGAGCCATGTGATAGAAGTGTAATAATAATTTACTCATAGTTGCAAGAGCCAATAAGATTTGAGTTTGATGGGGGATTGGGCAAATTGATCTAAGGAACTGCAAGAAGAGAAAGTATTCGCAAGCTCAGTGGTTAAGGATTTGAATAGAGCTCTTTATAGTCCAATCCTGAGGACACTTCCCTGGGAGTAAGCCCCCTTGGATAGACCTCAGTAGGATGTCTCTGTTAGACTGATGAGGAATTGTTATAGGAAGGGGATAAACAATTAAAGTATATGAGAGAGAATGTCTGAAAATGTCATCCAGGTTTCTGTGGACTGCCTCCCCTGTTATATCACACAGACCTTGCAATAGCATTGTAGCTAACCCCAACTAAGAAACTTCCATGCTGTTTCTATAATTTCTCAAATGTACTTCACACCAACTGTGCATCTCCATTCCTTTCTAATTCCTCTCAACTATGTACAGCTTTCTATGTTGTGCTTCATTTGTACTGCTTTGATTTCTCAGTTCCTAGCCCCCTTCTTTTCTATAACCATGGATCTACATCCCCTTCCTCAAGCCTTGCTGCTTGTCCCAACTCTCTAAAGTCAGACCAGTTTGGCCAGTGGCAACCGAAAATACATCTGTCTGTCCAGGAAGTTCAACTAAATGCCACCAGAGGTTTTGTCACCACTGCTACATCACTTAATGCATTACAATATAGGTTCATGTTCAGGCTATAATTTATGATGTTTTAGTTTGGGAAGATCTGTGTTCTTGGTCACATCAGTTGGTGCTATTTTTCCCCTGTAAACTCCTCTTCCATCCCAATGGACTCTGCTGCTCACATGTTGTCTGTCAATCCCTTCTTTATCCCACTCTTCCTCCAGTCTCCCTTCCCTTATATTGACCTCACGACAATGGCAATATCACCCAGCCTGATGAAGGGGGCTTTGACTCTGGGAAGCTTATTCCCTGAAACTCTTGTTGGTCTCTAATCTGCTCCTGGACTCAAATCTAACTGTCCCAGTATCACCGAGTAAATGTCATGCAAAATGTAGATCTGAACATGGGTCTCCTCAATCCACACTGGTCTTCATGCCATTGGTCCATCTACTTCAGCATGGTCTGCTCTGATGCAGGTGAGCTCTACAGGCTCAGACAGAGAAAGATCCTGTCCAACAGCTGTTCTCTTAGACCTCCTCGGTTTAAACCTTTATCCTTTGGCACGCAAAGCATGGTCTCTCTACCATCAGTCCATCAGTGTCATCATTGTCTGCTCAGACTGGCAGTGGTTCTCCAGGGTTCTCTGCAGAGGATTTTGCCCATGCCGTGCTTTGTTTCTGAGCCATTGGGGCTGCGGGGGGGGAAAGGATGCAGGCGGCCTGCTTTTATTTGTAACACAAAAATATATTACCTCTTTCTAACAACATATGTCCATGCAAGATGTACATATGTTCACTGTAATATGTAAACAGTGTTTCCCTGAGTGGTGAGCAGGAAGAGAGGGAAATGGCAACAGATATGTTCTTGGTATGTACACCATCCAGGGAGAACACTTAACACTTAACTCATGTTTATGCCACACATCATTATCCTTGATTGGCATGCAGATCAGAGGCCTTTTAAAATTTCCTTTTGCCCTGTGTGCAGTCCAGAAGGAACATTGGCAAGGAATGTACACTCTATACGTGTGGTACACTTTCAAAGGGACAACTAACTGGGATGTATAAAAGGAATGACAGGATTGCCCATTACAAACAACGGGAGAGACTTGAAGGCCCACTGGAGATAATAGGAGCCAGGAATGCCACATGGCTCCGCCTCCATAAATAGTGACAATGGCCTGTGATGTCACTGGCTCCTCCCTATGATGTCACTGGGCCTCGGTTCTTTTAAGGACCTAGCACAGCAATGCCTCTGGCCCAGCCCCAGCCCCCCCTGGGAAATTGGAAAGTCTACGCCCTTGATTCGTATCACTTCTGGAGGATACGGCTGCTTTGGAAGCAGGATTGTGCGGCATTATACCCTACTGAGACCCCTCCTCCCTAAACCCCACCCTCCCAGGCCCCACCCTTAAATCTCCAAGTATTTCCAAACCCAGAGTTGGCAACCCGAGGTCAGCAGTGAGAGAACACAAAACCACACAGCTACAAAAGCTGTCTTTGTCACAACTCCCCAGGGGCTCAATGGGAGAAACGGCCAATGTGGCCAACAAAGTCATGGGTTCAAATCGCACCCAGGTGAGAAGGAAAAGGCAACAACCAGTCAATCAGCCACAAAACAAGAGGAGGAGCCTGGACTAGTGTCAGGTAGCCCTGTCATGGAGCTGGAATGCGACGGGAGTACTCTCAGTCTACCAGCCTCTGACCATTACTGTTCTACAGTCTGTATGTTATCTTCCTGACCTTGTAGTGTCTCCAGCTGCAGAGCTCCTCTGCTGGGAACCAGTGGCTTTTAAATTGTTCTGCTCGCTTTGCCCGCTCGCACGAACTATACTCATTGGCTTCAGATCGTTTAGGGAGGTGTTTGAATCCACTATAATTCAGGGAGCCCTGCTGTACCTGGGTATTCCTGACACAAGCTGTACACATGTCTTCAGTTATGATTCACCAATAAAGAGATTCTTCTACTGAAGCCCTGCCTTGTGTGACCTGACTCTGACAACTAGAGCCCAACTGAGCACATCAGAGTAAGACATACCTGCCTTGGGTTCACCTGCAGCAGCAAAGACGGAACCCGTTTCCTCAAGGTGGCTCTTTGGGAGAAAGCTCTTGCTTGCCTTGAGTGTTCCTTCTGCTTAGAGTTCCAGCGAGACCCCAGGGGGCCACTGCAGTCCAAAGTCACTCACTGGTTTCCCTGGGTACTGAGGTTGGAGCCAACTGCTCTTTCTGTGCATTAAACTCTGGCTCTGCCTTTCTCAGTTCACAGTAGAGTTGCCGACCTTCAGGTGATGCCTGGAGGTCTCCTGGGATGACATCCGATCTCCAGACTACAGATATCAGTTCTCTGAAGCAGCCCGGGTCCAACTTCGTCTTGGCCTTTGCATTGTGGTCAGCCCGATCCAGACTCTGGTTTACTCCTCCTGCTCAGTCTAGCTCTGATCCTGAGGAGGATTTTTGGTCAAATCCCATGCAGGTTTGACACCCACCCCCAAAGCCTTCCCTGATGATGCAGTTGGTCATGCAACTGCTGCATTGGACCAGAATCTTTAGCTGTTGTAGATTTTCTGGGCTGTATGGCCGTGGTCTCGCCATTGTGGGACCTGACGTTTCACCAGCAGCTTTGACTTGCCTTCCTCTGCATAGTGACCCTGAACTTCCTTGGTGGTCTCCCATCCAAATGCTAACCAGGGCTGACCCTGCTTAGCTTCCAAGATCTGCCGAGATCGGGCTAGCCTGGGGCATCCAAGTCAGGGCCATCCCTTAGTTTCAAAAAAACACAAAAGGTGAAAAACAATTACAGGCCGTGCTGTTCTGACTTCATAAATAAAGCCCATCTTTCCCATGAGTTTATCAGCTCTTACATCTTGATTTGTAATTTTTATTGACGTGTCCAATTGGACATGAGAGAGATTTCCCATCCTCTCATCACCCTGTCACTAACGGGGGGGGCCCCCAAAAAGGATTTCCAACAGAACATGGCTGATTGTCTTGCAGCTGTTCACAAGCTCTTGAAAAGCTCTCTGTAGGTGCACCGTTTTTAATGCAACACAATAGAGCATCCACAGTATCAAAGAGCCACTCCTCTCTGGGGAACTTCCTTGTGGAAAGAATAATTACACAGTTAGGAAGGCGTGGAAAATGGGAGATAAAATTACTGGGAGCGGAACAGGGGCCTCGGGAGAGCCGCACATTGCTGATCAGCCACCTTGCGCACCAGTCGTTTGGGTGAACACAGAAATAAATAAAATCCCGAGAGATGCCACAAAACGACCAATTGTGTTTATTGCAGCAGACTAAATCGTGGCTCCCTCTCCAGAGTTATTGTCCCTCCCTCTGTTATCCGAATGAGCTTGGCCAGTGTGAGGAATGGCAGGCAGTTCTTTGGGTGTGTCCCAAGATTTCTCCGCCGGCCATTCACTTCTAGTTCAGAGATGTATTTTATATAGACCGGGGGGGGGGTGCGCTGAAACTGGAAGGATGGCTGCCCTAACAATCCACCCATTTTCAGAAGACGTCTCCAAGACCCAAGAGGACTTCTCTGCAGAGGCAGCAGGGGCTGCACTGTTCAAAATCATTCACAAGCTTAACTTGGATAAACCACACACAAGCAAACCCTGCGATATGAATAACATTTGTAAGATTTATATTGCTTTTTAAAACTTTATAAGATTACAAACATGTGTCCAACATTCTCAATTATACAATATTGTAAAAAAAAAGTCCCATGTTCTCAATGAGCACCCGGTTATAAACTCATTTCAACTTTGCAATCTTCCTCAGGGGTAACCCTATATTGTAAGTAGGGTGTCAGCTTCTTAATCCAGCTCAGTACTGTAATTTCTTAATTTCCTTCATAACGTCCTGGAATAAAACCATGGTCAATGAAAATCCACATGAAGCTGAATGGAAAATAGTTATTTTAAACTTATAACGGTTTGATTTTTAGAAAACTTACTTCTGGTTCCATTATGGCTGAGTTCAGACTGGCAGTCTGCCCAGCTATAGCTGCATGTGAGCAACCTTTCACAAGCGGATTAATAGGGCCGTTCACACAGGCACATCTGTCTGGTGTTCCCCACCTGTAGTCAACCTGTCGTGTACCACTTTGCTCCCAGGTTTAAAAGATACCTGGTGAAAATGGTAGCAAATCCCGGAGAGCGCCTTTATCCTGCTTCATTCTGTTTCCGGGAAGTGTGAACACTAAACTGAAAAGCTAGGAACAACCCGTGGTAATAATGTTCGCCGGGTGTTTCCGCACATAAGGTGCACTTGATTGCCCTGGAGAGGCAGCAGTGATATGAATGGATGTGCTCCACTCTACCGCCCAATGTGGTGCCGGCACAACGGGATCCTCCCCGATTTGCCCTGATGCGCTTATGCACATGAGCGCATAATGCACACATAGACGAATTACCAGGAAGAAAACATTTACAGCCGTGCCTCCGGGCCAGCAGTCTGAACGCTCCCTCGCACCTCCTCCTGGTACGCTCCCGCATCTATCTGCGCAGCGTGACCGGGAAAACCCGGAACCGTTTGTTCCGAGTCTTTTTTGCAACGACTCTCTCCCGCTTCAAACTGCCAGTCTGAACTCAGCCTATAAGTGTTTATATTGGGAGCAAGCCAGTCCTTTGTAGATGTAAAAAAGCCTCCTGGATTTTGCTGGCTGTGATCTCTATAGTAAAGTAAAGGTTCCCTTGCTCGTAAGCCAGTCGAATCCGACTCTAGGGTTGCGGTGCTCATCTCCGTTTCAAAGCCGAAGAGCCAGCGCTGTCCGAAGACATTTCCGTGGTCATGTGGCCGGCATGACTAAACACCAGGTGCACGGAACGCTGTTTCCTTCCCACCGAAGTGGTACCTATTTATCTACTTGCAATCTCTGGCTTTCGAACTGCTAGGTTGGCAGGAGCTGGAACTAGAGACAGGAGCTCACCCCGTCATGCGGCACCCGGGTCTCGAACTGCTGAACTACTGACCTTCCACAGCCTGCAGTTCAGTGTCTTAACCACTTGAGCCACCGCAGCTCCCCTGTGATCTCTATAAGCACTCTCTATTTTAGTAGTAGCAAGCCAGTCCTTATTTCTCCCCTTTTTAAAGAGGACCTGTCCTGTATTCTTTTTTTTGGTGTTTGTCCTCTTTTGACCTCTTTTTTAAAAAACTGATAAAAATGCCCTCTTGGGGGGTTTGGAATGTTAGGAATATTACCAGTTAGCAGCAATGATCACAGCTTTTAAATAGTTGGGGTGTTTCAAATGAGATCTGTCACCGAGATCACTTGTTTGGGGTAGTCAGTCGGGAAAGATGTCCTCTTTTTTGCTCTCCAAAATCTGGTGGCCCCTATTTAATGTGTCGTGTTAAGACTCCGGTCGGAGTTAAAATGGCGAATTGACACACTTTGCGATTTGTGCAAGGTGCACAGCAATATCTGACGACAGTCTGGACTCTACCTGGCCCAGCGCAGCACTCCCCAGACGGGGGGTGGCAAGCAAGCAGCGAAGCCTGAGGGGGAGTTGAGATCGGTGTGGATAAGCTTCGAAGGAAGCTTGTTTACACTTTGATCTCCTTCCGCGGAGAGGGCAGTTGCTAATCAGCACTACAGATACCAGCTGGGCTGAGAATTCAGCATAAATTCGTCATCTACCGACCTCTTTAACACCAAGATTAACATCGATTACAGAAGAAGCACTGCGAAACCCTGAGATTACAAGCAAGGTAACAAAAGAACAATTGCTTACCGGTTTAAAGAAGAACGCGAAATTGAAACATACGGATAAGCGTAGAAACCTTTAATGAACTATTCTGCTTGATTTAAAAGTTAAAAGAAAAGCTTTCCTTTAGAGAAAACGGCCGAAAATTGACTTTGTTTTGCATTCCTGTGGTCAGCTAAGTCTAAACTTTGCGTAGCAGAAACGAAACTGACTGTGACTCTATGATACAGGAAGTAGACTAGAGTGGATGTTTTTCGAAGTCGCTGAACTGGAAGTAGACGGTTGTTTTAGTGTGTGACACCACCACCACCGGAAGTTGGATTACAGTGACGGACAGACAAACAGGAAGTTCGGAAAGAGCCTACTCTAGCCAGAAAACCATAGAGAAATTGCGCCCGACATTTTGAGGAGGACTAAATTTTAAAAAGTTATTTTTAAGCCGAAAAAGCATTGGAAGAAGTTACAAAGGTGGCGATTTGGCTTGAAGATTGCTAATATAAAGATTGATTAGCCCGGAAGTCGCTTTCAAGACGGATTTGAGGTCAAGACCAAGAGCTGCCTCATCACCCAGCCCAAGAATGACTGCAAAGGAAAAAAAGAGTGGCAGGCTGCTATGGAAGCGATGGAAAAACGGATGACTGAAGTGGTGCAGAGTTTGGGAAAGCAAATAGAATCACAGCTGCAACAACAGCTGCAACAACAGCTGCAAATACAATTGGAGCAAATAGAACAAGTACAAGTCCAAGTACAGAAAAAAAATATGGAAGAATTAAAAGAACTGGTACTAACAGAAGTGGCAGGGATAAAAAAAGATACGGAGGACGTTAAAAAAGAGGTTAAAAGTCTGGTGACAAAATCAGAAGAAATGGAACAGAAAGTTAAAAGAACCTTGTCAGAAAATACAAGATTGGAGTCCATGATGGAATATAGGGCTACTCAGAATCATTTGAGATTGAGAGGAATAGAAGAGGAGGAAGACCAGGACTTACGGGCCCTAGTAATTAATACATTGACAACTTACATAGGGGAAGATGTTGGAGACTTGGATCCAGACTTTGACCTGATTTATAGAGTAAACTCAGCTTATGCCAAGAGAAAGCAATTACCCAGAGATGTGATTGTTCAATTTGTGACTACAAAAATGAAGGAAGACGTTTTCAAGAAGCAATTTACACAACCGTTGGAAATTAATGGAAAAAAAATAATAATTCTGAGAGAAATTCCGAGATCGATCTTACAAGACAGAAAGAAATTCAAGAAATTAACAGACAGATTAAAAGAAATGAGTATCAGGTTTAGATGGGAGATTCCATATGGATTATCATTTGTTTACAATTCGGTGAGATTTACCCTCAAAACGGAAGGAGATATATACAGATTTAAAGAGAACAACTTTGATGACTTTAAAGACATTTAATTCAAAACAACTATGGATTACAAATTTTTATCTTGGAATGTAAATGGACTAAATTCACCAAACAAAAGAAGATTAGTGAGTCATTGGCTAGAGAAACAAAAATGTAACATAATTTGTCTACAAGAAACACATATCAGAAAACAAGATAATAAATATTTGATTAATAAAAAATTGGGAGAAGAATTTCATTCCTCAGCAATTAATAAGAAAAAAGGAACAGTGATATACATTGCAAAAGAATTGGAACCTAAACAAATCTTCTCAGACAAAGAAGGAAGATATGTTGGCGTGGAAATAACGATGAATAGAAAAAAGACATTGCTTGTAAATATATATGCACCCAATGGTGCGAAAGAGACTTTTTATAAAGATTTGACTAAAGAGTTGGACTGTCTAAATTATGATCAAATAGTCCTTGCAGGAGACTTTAATGGTACAGTGAATAATGTATTGGACAGAAAATCCAAAGCAACTGGAGAGACGGTTGGAAAGTTGCCAAAAAATTTTTTTCAGCTAATGAAGCAAGAGAAACTAGAGGATGTTTGGAGGAAGTGGAACCCCAAGACAAAGGATTATACGTTTTATTCTAACAGACATGACTCCTTTTCCAGAATTGATATGATTTGGATGTCAGAGGAGATGGCGCAAAAAACCTATAAAATACAAATTTTACCGAAAACTAATTCAGACCACAACCCCTTACTTTGGATATCTAAAGAAAAGCCCAAACAATTATATTGGAGAATTAATGAGGACTTATTGGATCAAAAATTAATTAATGAAACTTTGAAAAAAGAGACAAAAAGCTTCTTTGAACTGAATTTAAACAAAGGTACGGATATACAAGTTGTATGGGATACATACAAAGCGGTAATGAGAGGCTTGCTTATCTCTCTGAACTCTAAGGATAAAAAACAAAGGATGCAACAACAAAAGGACCTACATGAAAAAATTCGACAAAAGGAAAAGGAACTAAAGAAAAGACCAGGGAAGAAAAAGATTACTAAAGAGATCCACTTTCTACAGGATCAACTGAATGTTCTACTCAACAGAGAATTATACTGGAACCTGAAGAAACTACAGCAAAAAGCATTTGAGGGTGCAAATAAACCAGGAAAATTTTTATCGTGGCAATTGAAAAATAAAAAAGAAAGGAATTTTATAAATAAGATTACCGAAGATGGAAAGGATGTTATGAATTTGAATGGCATAAAAAGAGTCTTCTTTAAATACTACGCCAAACTGTTTAAAAAGAAAGGAATTGATCAACAGAAGATTAAGAAATACTTGGAGACTATTGAAGTTCCAGAGCTGGGAAAACAAATTAAAGAGTTATTAAATGGTTTAGTAACGAAGGAAGAAGTCACAATGGCGATAGAAGATGCAAAGTTGGGAAAAGCTCCAGGTCCAGATGGCTTTACTGCAAAGTTCTACAAGAAATTTAAAGAGGAGCTAACCCCTATCTTAGTACTTCTGTCGAATGAGATAAGAAAGACTAAACGGATCCCAGATTCATGGAAAGAAGCAAATATTTCATTGATACCCAAAGAAGGTTTGGATTTAACTCATGTCAAGAATTATAGACCAATATCGCTATTAAATAATGATTATAAATTATTTGCAAAAATAATTTCGGAAAGACTGAAAAAACATCTGAAAGATACTATAGCGGAAGAACAAGCTGGTTTCTTACCAAATAGACAAATCAGAGACAATTTAAGAGTGGTGATTGATGCAATTGAATATTATGACAAACATCCAGAAAAAGAAGTTGGATTCCTCTTCCTTGATGCGGAAAAAGCTTTTGATAATTTAAACTGGGAATTTATGCTGCAAGTTATTGAAAAAATGGATATAGGACAGTCTTTTTAAACATGATTGTGGCAATTTATTCAGAACAAAAAGCGACTTTGAATATAAACAAAGAAAGAACGGATTTCTTCCAAGTCCAAAAGGGAACACGTCAAGGTTGCCCGCTATCCCCGTTGCTGTTTATTTGGATATTGGAAATATTATTGACAGCGATAAGAAAAGATAACAGCATTGAAGGACTTACAGTGAAAGGTTTTGCATATAAATACAGGGCATTTGCAGACGATGTAATGTTTATGATTCAGGATCCAATTGAGAAAATACCACAATTGATGGAAAAAATTGAAGAATTTGGTTCAGTTGTGGGATTCTATGTTAATAAAAGTAAAACCAAGGTGATGTGCAAAAATATGACGAAGCAAAGGCAAACAGAACTACAAGAGAAAATTCAATGTGAAGTAGTTACAAAGACTAAATATTTAGGAATTGAATTAACCATGAAAAATATTGATCTGTTTAAAAATAATTATGAAAAGGTGTGGTACAAGATTCAGCAAGACATGAAGAAATGGGACACGTTGAATTTATCACTATTGGGAAGAATCGCAACTGTAAAAATGAATGTCTTACCGCGTTTGATGTTCTTATTTCAGACTATTCCAATATTTAAACAAAGGAAAGTATTGGATACGTGGCAGAAAGAATTATCCAAATTTGTATGGGCAGGAAGAAAACCAAGGATTAAAATGAAAATTTTATGTGATGCAAAGGAAAGAGGAGGTCTACAATTACCAAATCTAAGACTGTATTATGATGCCGTCTGTTTAACATGGTTGGAACAGTGGATTAATCTTGAGAATAAGAAGTTATTGGCTTTAGAAGGGCATGACAACAAGTTTGGATGGCACGCATACTTATGGTATGGAAAAGTAAAAATGGACAAATTCTTCAAACACCACTTTATAAGACAATCACTGTTCGAGACTTGGATGAGATATAGAAAATTCTTCTCAGAAGAAAGACCACTTTGGATAGTACCAGCAGAAGTGATTAATCCATATTCAAGAAATCAAGGGTTAGATTGGCTACCTTATAAAAGTCTTTTAAAATTAGAAGGGAAAAACTTTGTGTTAAAAGACAGATTTGATGTGGAATTTGAATATGATTGGTTGAAGTATAGACAGATTCATGACTTATTTAAGACCGATAAAAGAGAACATGGTTTTAGAGAAAATAATATGGAAATTGAAACTGTATGGCTTGAAAAGGGGAAAAAAATGATTTCTAAACTGTACAAGGTTTTATTGAAATGGTATACTGAGGATGAAATTGTAAAAGAGCAAATGATAAAATTGGCGGTAAATGTTAATAACGAGATATTAATGTCATCTTGGGAATATTTGTGGAAAAGGTCAATGAAAATTTCAACTTGTGTAAATGTTAAAGAGAATTGTTATAAAATGATGTATAGATGGCATATGACGCCTAAAAAAATTGCTATTATAAATGAAAGTATGTCTAACAAATGTTGGAAATGTAAGAAACATGAAGGGTCTTTTTAACATATGTGGTGGACATGCGATAAAGCAGTATGTTATTGGACTAAGATCCACAATGAGATACAAAAAATTCTGAAATGTACTTTTAAGAAAGACCCACAGATGTTATTGCTAGGTCTTAAAATGGAAGAAATAAATGTAGCCAAGAGAACATTATTATGGTACTTGATTACAGCAGCTAGACTGACTTTTGCTCAATGTTGGAAACAAGATAAAGTACCTGAAACATGGGAATGGATTAAGAAGACGTTGTTTATGGCAGAAATGGACAAACTAACGAGAAAGTTAAACAAGAAGATGAAACTTTTTTTGAAGACTGGAAAGACTTTCAAGAATATCTGTTGAAAAACTGGGATATTAAACGTGGTTTGATTTGTTTTGATAGTTATTAAGAAGAAAATGAAAGAGAGTTAGTTTTCTGAATTGTTACCGTTAGTAAGAGAATATAAGTTTAGAAGTAATTGTAATAGAATAAGAGAGACATTAATGGGGTTGGAGCAGTGCGGGAAGCCTTGTTTGGGGGGAGAGGGAGAAAGAAAAATGGATATGTAGTGATTTGTTTAAATTGTATGAACATGTGATATATCCAATAAAAAACTGTATTAAAAAAAAAAAAAAGACTTCTGCTTTGCTTCGTTTCTGTGTTTCGGTTTCTGGCTGGTCCGGCTGCCCTAAACCCGACTGCACTGTTTATTCAGTCTCCCCTCCCGTTGTCTGGACTCTCTCTGTGTAATCCCGCCTTGAGTTTCTCTGAGAGAGGAGGACTAGAAATAACGTAAATAAAAATAGGAATGAACTCGGGATGAGACCTGAAACTGGTGACTGTCCCCGGGAAACAGGGATTGGTATTAATCTCTGCATGAATGTGTGATTAAGCTGTTGCTCTGAACGAAGAGTGCGATGGCACCTTTAAGACCAACAAAGTTTTATTCAAGGTGTGAGCTTTCGTGTGCATGCACACGAAAGCTCACACCTTGAATATAACTTTGTTGCTCTTAAAGGTGCCATTGCACTCTAACATTGTCTGAATGTGTGTTTATGAGAGAGAGGCAGAGAGGGAGAGAGAGAATGCACCCGGTTCTTTATCTCCCATCAGTATAGCCCCCCAGCCCCACACTGGCGAATCCATGCCTTTGGATCTGGATTTACTTTCTCGTGATCAGAATTCAGGCTTTCTATGTCGTTTGTTCTAACCCAGGCAGGAAGAAATGCCAGCATGCAGCCAGACGTGTTCTTCTTGGCCTCTGCTTCGTCGCCATTCCTTTATTTACCTGGTGAGTCTCTCTCACTTCCTGTCCCCACCCCCATAACCTAGGAATTCCCAAATGCCGCAGAAGATTCAAGGGAGTAGAGATTTATTTAAGACTGACAAAACGAGATATGGTTTTAGAAAAGAAAATAATGAAATTGAAATGATTTGGACAGAAAAAGGTAAAAAAAATGATTTCTAGAATTTATAAGATTCCCCAGGTGTGTGGGGAGGAGTAGCTTGAGGGGGACAGTTTTTTTCTGACAAACAGCTGAGAAGAAAAGGAAGAAAGGTTCCCTCCTCAGCTCCACCTGAAGATACCTCCTACTGATCTCGCCAATTAAAAAAGCCCTTGGGGAGAACAAATGACAAAACGAGGATATGCAACACTACCCTCCCTCCAATCGCGGCCTCCGGGGACAAAAATCAGGCTGCTAAGCAACCCCTGGTTGTTGTCTGGGCTGCCCCTCGGAGGTCCCCTGAATTACCTCCGGCCTCCTCTCCGCTTGCAGTTTCAGACTTCCTGCCTCTTTTCTCCCGGGGTCCTCAGGGGATTTGCTTTCTCCTTCCATGCCCCTTCTCTTCCTTACTCCAAATGTGGCCACCAAGTCCTCAGTCGAGCGCGCCCAGCAGTGGCAGATTCACCATTAAGCAGACCAGGGCTATTTGGGGGCAGGAACACACAGGAACAGAGTTCCGGCTGGCTCCTGAGTTGGCCACGCCCAGCAGGAACTCATTAGCATAATAGGCCACACCCAACTGTAGAAACTCATTAGGATTGGCCACATTAGGGGTGTGTGGCCTAACATGCAAAGGAGTTCCTGCTACCAAAAAAGCCCTGGACTGTTTTGACAACAAACAAGGTAAACAGAATAAGAAGCAAAAGGTGGGTGTGGCCCGATGACCACACTTCTGGTAACATGGAGGTGTGGCCTAATATGCTAATGAGTTTCTGCTGTTGGGTGTGGCCTATTATGCTAATGAGTTCCCGCTGGGCTTTTTCTACCAAAAAAGCCCTGAAGCAGACTAAACACATGCTTAGGGCACCAGGACCAGAGGGGGCACCGCAAAGTTGGGAAAAGGGTGAAAAGAAAAGAAAAACCCAAATGAAGTCACGCATTTATGTAGCCAAACTTTATGTAGCCAAAGCTTGGGCTTCGTTTGTACAGGATATTGTGTTATCGTACGAATAAATGTTTGTATTGCTGCAACCTGCACGGTATATCTGGTCAGACAGGTCAACAACTAAAATGGATTGGGGTCAGTGTGGAAAGGAGGGGGGCAGCAAGATTGGTCAGTGCTTCGGGCACCTGTGAGCCTTCATCCGCCCCTGGCGCCTAGTCTGATATAAGGTTGCCAGCTCCCGGTTGGGAAATACCGGGAGATTTGATTGTGGCCGGCCTAGCTTTATGCCTCTCTTGAGCCTCGGGGCCTAACTATACTGCACAAAGATAGCTCCAGGTGGGCATCTATGCTGGTCTGAAGCAACAGAACAACTTTGAGTCCAGAGGTACCTGGACTGAGGAGGCTGAAGTTGGTTCCTTATTCGCACTTCCTTGTTAATTCCTTATTTGTTACTTATTTGTGTAGTCATTCAGAAACACTAAGGAGAGTTGGAAAGCTCTGACCCCCAAAATAAGGTCTGGACCACCACATATATACCCCCGCATTCACAGGACTCTCCCCTTCGAGGGGACATATTCTGTGTGCTGGTCCAAAGCAGTTCTGGTGCCAGCTGCTCCAGAGTGTGGTGCCCCTAGGACAATCACACAAGCAGACGCTGGGGCCTGGCTGCACCCCCAAAATAAACTTTGGACCACCCCAAAGGACACATCCCCGATCTCTGGAGACTGTGCCCTGCAAGGTGACAGGCAGTGATGCCCAGTCCAAACACTGGTTCTGATGCCACGAGCTTCTATTCGCAGGACTTCCCCGAGGCCTGTGTTTCAAAGGAGATTTGAATAAGATACTGGTGTGGAGGAGGCTGAAGTTGGTTCCTTATTCACACTTCCTTATTCACAAATAAGGAATGAATAAGGAAGTACGAATAAGGAACCAACTTCAGCCTCTTGCGAAACTGGTTGGTTTGAGAGAAGGCAACGGGCCCAAGGAATGGCATTCCAGCCTGGCTCTCCCAGGTCCTAGCCCAGCCCTCTGTTGTGTGAACCCCGAGGCAGAGAATGGGCCTTTATCAGCACCATTTTTAAAGCCACAGTCAGTACGATCTTGAGGAGGCCCCTTTTGACACAGCGGGAACCCAGACACATTTTATTCTTTAAGGGTGTGTTCAGACGCGCCATTTGAGCCGCTTTCGGCATGCCTCAGAAACGGCTTTTATGTGCGCGTTCACACGCCCAACATCTGCGCACTGTCCCCAGCCGTCGCTTTCCAGAGCAAACCCCCTTTAAACTGGAGTATTTTGACACCACTTACCCAAGTGGTGTTTTCCTGATTCTCCGTTTCAAGCCGCACTTTCCGCTGTCTGATCGCTCCGTCAAGCCACTTCCGGGTGCTTCAACCCCCCCTCCCCTCTGGGAAGCTGCTGCCTCCGGCTTCTGCTTTTAGTCCGCCATTATTATTTTTTTGCGTTAGCGGTATGCGCTTGAGCGGAGCTCCGCACTTAAGTTAAGAAAAGCTTCAATGGTGCCTAGTTTAGGCATTTAGACGAGTCCGGGATCTCGGGGAGGCCAGTTTCGGGGAGAAAATTTAAACAGAAGTCTTCATTTAAACTTTAAAGGGATGGGTTGAAATCGCCGTCCTGCGCACGCACCAAATTTTTAGTTCTGGAGAGAGCTGCCTGTGCGCATGCTCAAACGAGAGGGGGAAAAACCCCACCTGCATGAGGACGGCGGGGAGCCCCAAAGGAGGAGGTCAGTGTGATCACGATTCTCCAGGTTAAAAAAAAAACACGCATCGGGCCGGAGCAGTTTAAACCGCTCCAGCACGCTGTCTGAACGCACCCTACATGTAGTTTATTCATCACGAGAATGATTTGGAAATCTTCTCTGCGGCTGGCCTGTGCACACACACAATGCGCGCCTGCCCAGAAGCCATGACGATGAATCCCAAAGGGGCTGCAGAACTGACTTGCTGTTTCAGCCATGACTCTGCTCATCTGCTCTGATCCTCTGGAATCTGTATTGTGTTCAGCACCAAATGGTGGCAGAGCAGCTGCTTGGCATGCAGAAGGTCCCAGGTTCAATCCCCGGTATCTTCAGTTCAAAGTTCTGGCAGTAGGTGATGGGAAAGACCTCTGCCTGAGACCGTGGAGAGTTCTTGTCAGTCTGAGTAGACGATACCGACTCTGATGGACCGATGGTCGGATTCAGTATACGGCAGCTCGTGTGTTCAGTCGAGGGCATAGTATCTTCACAGGATCTTGACACTTCCTTTCTCTCCTCAATAGGAGGAATCCCAGAGGCGCTGCACCTCTTGTGCTCTTCAAGGGCCAAAATAACTCTGCCACCTTGACACTCTGCCGCCTCAGTAATAAATTGTCTCTGGTTCTTTGAAGCTGATTTTCTAAATAAATAAATGGTTTTGCAAGAAAAAAAAATACAAATACATTTTAAAAGAACTTTCCCAATATCAGGTGGTGAATGGCCAGGTACTGTGCCGTGCCAATGAAAGGGATCGTGCCGATTTGCTTATGACACTGAGCTGAACACAGTACAAGGGGAAGTACTCACCTCACTGGCTCCAGTGGAAGACTTCTCTGGCGAAGGGCCACTGCCTGGCGCAGCTACCGTGGAGTTCCCACTCCCAGGGGAGGGGGGCAGGGAGGGGGTAGGAAGAGGATGGGGCCAGCCACAGGCCCCCCATCCCACCAGTTCCTCTTGGGAAACAATGGAATGGGAGGTCCGTAGCAGGTGTGCCCCTGGTTCCCTTTCCTTCACCACCCCCAATCACTCCCTGTGCCATTCCCTCCACCGCCCCAGCCATTGGGGTTGGCGGGAGTGGAATAGGGAACGGGGCGGGGCCAGTGGAGGGAGGGGAAGCAGGAACAGTGGGGACAGTGGGGGGTAAGTCAGTGGATTAGTGGGAGTGGGTTAGTGGGGGTGGAGTGGGAAGGGAAGGGAAGAGGGGATGGTGGAGATAGAGAAGGAGAGGGAAAGAAGAGTTGTAAGAGTGGTGGGAGAGAGGAAACAAGAACCAGTGGGGGTGGTGGAGCTAATGGGTTAGAAGGCAGAGTGGAGATCACAGGTTAGAAGACAGTCAAAAGTGCTGAGAGAGGAGACAGAGACAGAGTGAGTGGAGGAGGGATGCGGTGAGCTGGTGAGGGCTGGGAGGGGAGGGGAAGGGAAACCCCAGATCACTGCATCTTCGGCACACCCTTCACTGATCTTGCTATTTCTGGAGCCTTTGAAACAATACAAATAAAACAATTATAAAAACCCATTAAAAGCCACAATGAACAACTTGGACTGCCAGTCATTCAAAACTAAACCAGTCCAAGGCAGTCTCCAATAAAACTGTCTTCAACGGCCTCCTACCCACCTAGGGTTGCCAGGACTGGGTTGGAAAATACCCGGAGACTTTGGGGGTGGAGCCAGGAGAGAGCGGGGTTTGGGGAAGGGAGGGGAGGGGCCTCAGCATGGTACAATGCCATAGAGTCCATCGTTTTCTCCAGGGGAGCTGATCTCTGTGAGCTGGAGCTCAGTTGTAAAAGTGGGAGATCTCCAGGCCCCACCTGGCGGCTGGCAACCCTATACCCACCTCCTGCTTCGCCACCTAATACCTCCTACCAACCATCCTTCTCCCCACCAACTTCCACTTTAAAACTCGCCATTGGCCCTCTTGATGGCTTACCGTTAGCCCAACGGTGGGCCTCTCAGTTGACAGGCTCTGCTTTTGAATCCAACTGCGAGGCTCAAGCCTCTCCGTGCATCTCTGTCTCCCGGGGGCTTTGTGATGCAGGCATTGTGACATCAGCATCTGGGTAACAGGGACCGATCTCTGGGCAGCACAGCAGATGTGGGGGGGCAGGAGGACAAGGGTCAGCTTGTGGCTTTCTACCCAAGGAGCATTCTATAGACGAGAAATGATAACCGAGCATAAATGGATAACATATCGTGACATATTAAATTTTTCTCAAGGGGATTGTAAAATGAAATTAAGAGAGGATTTGATTTTCCCAATTTTTATGCACGATTATTAAGATTTGATAACAGAAGGAAATACTTGCCCATTTTTAATGCACAATTATTAGAAACGCTCTCTGGAGACTGTGCCCTGCAAGGTGACAGGCAGTGATGCCCGGTCCAAACACTGGTTCTGATTGCCACGAGCTTCTATTCCCCCAGGACAAACACAGACGCAGACACTGTGGCCAGGCTGCACCCCCCAAAATATTTGGACCACCCCAAGTGACACATCCCCTCTCTCTGGAGACTGTGCCCTGCAAGGTGACAGGCAGTGATGCCCGGTCCAAACACTGGTTCTGATTGCCATGAGCTTCTATTCCCCCAGGACAAACACAGACGCAGACACTGTGGCCAGGCTGCACCCCCCAAAATATTTGGACCACCCCAAGTGACACATCCCCTCTCTCTGGAGACTGTGCCCTGCAAGGTGACAGGCAGTGATGCCCGGTCCAAACACTGGTTCTGATTGCCACGATCTTCTATTCGCAGGGCTTCCCCGAGGCCTGTATTTCAAAGGAGATTTGAATAAGGAAGTGCCCTCTGCACCCAAAATAAGGTCTGGACCACCACACATCATATACCCCCGCGTTCACAGGACTCTCCCCTTCAAGGGGACATAGTCCGGGTGCTGGTCCAAAGCGTGGTTCCGGTGCCAGTTGCTCCAAAGTGTGGTGCCCCCAGGACAAAGACGCAGACACTGGGGCCAGGCTGCACCCCCCAAAAATCTGGACCACCCCAAAGGACACCCCCCCGCTCTCTGGAGACTGTGCCCTGCAAGGTGACAGGCAGTGATGGCCAGTCCAAACACTGGTTCTGATGCCACGAGTTTCTATTTGCAGGGCTTCCCTGAGGCCTGTATTTCAAAGGAGATTTGAATAAGGAAGTGCCCTCTGCACCCAAAATAAGGTTTGGACCCCCGCACTTCATACACCCTCGTCTTCAGCAGACCCTCCCCTTCGAGGGGACACATTCTTTGTGCTGGTCCAAAGCACGGTTCTGATGCCAGTTGCTCCAAAGTGCAGTGCTCCTAGGACAAACACACAGGCAGACACTGGGGCCAGGCTGCATGCCCCAAAAATATTTGGACGCTTCCCTGAGGCTTGTATTTCTAAAGAGAGTTGAGTAACATACTGGTTTGGAGGAGGCTGAAGTTGGTTCCTTATTCGCATTTCCTTATTCATGAATAAGTAACGAATAAGGAATTAATAAGGAAGTACGAATAAGGAACCAACTTCAGCCTCTTCTTCAAGTCATCCTTCAAATGCTTTAGGGGAGAAGCGGGGGCCACGTGTGAATTTCAGTGCCCCCCTGACTTTTTAAAAGGCCCCCCAAATTTAAAAAATCCTCGAGGCTGGGCGTCCCTAGTTGCAGTGGTAGAGAATCTTTGGCTGAAATTTGTCATGTCTGAATATGTTGGTTTTAGGTCAGGGCTGGTCAGGGCCAGGTCTGGCCGGTTCCTTTTGCGTGGTGACTCTTCCCAGTCCTGAAAGGACATCCCCCCCCAGCCTCCCCACATTTATTTATTCATATTTATTCATTCCTCTAATTCGTACCCCGTCCTCCCCGCCAAGGCAGGCTTGGGGCGGCTTACAGACAATATGTTAAAACAGTTAAAACACCATATTTAAATAAAATCACAAACAATACAGAATAAAACATTTCATAAAGTGCTAGTATAATTCATAGCCAATGGTGGCGTTCGCAGCTACCACTGTAGTCTGGGTTTTGTCGGGCTATTGATCCTATTTTTGAGTCGGCGGTGGTATTGGAGCCGGGGCCTGGTTGTTGGAAGCGTGGCACCCTAATCGAAAGCCTGGTGGAAGGGCTCTGTTTTACAGGACCTGCGGAACTGTAAAAGGTCCCACAGGGCCCTGATGTCATCCGGGAGCTCATTCCACCAGTATGGGGCTGCCACTGAGAAGGCCCTTTTAGAACAATATCTAAAAGACTGGGAAGACCTGAAATTGTATATGGAAACTGAATATAAAATGAAAGGGAGAATGTACAATCTTGATTCTTATTGAAATTGAATGAGAAATGGAATGAATATTTGATTGTACTGTACCTTTACTGGAAAATATGTTAGAAAAGTTAGGTTTCTATGTATTAGAATTGTGTTACCTGGTTTGTCGATTGTTACAAGTCTAAGTTTGATTACCTTTTAATTTCTTTTTTGTTATTAGCAGTGTTGGAAGCCAATTAGGGGGGGAAGGGGGGATAGGATATAATCTTTAAACTGAATTGGTAATGATGTTTAACAATGCTGAATATATTCCAATAAAAATTTTGTTTCAAAAAAAAAAGAGAGAGAGAGAGAAGGCCCTGGCCCTCAGCACCGCTAGCCTGACTTCTTTTGGGCGTGGAAGGGCCAGACGATTTTGAGACCCTGATCTTAGTGTCTCTGGGAAATATGTGGTAAAAGGTGGTCCCTTAGGTAGATAGGTCCCTGACCATATAGGGCTTTAAAGAAAAGAACCAGCACCTTGAACCAAATTCGGTATGCTATAGGCAGCCAGTGCAGTGCTTTTAGTGCAGGCTGGATGTGCTCCCACATAGGGAGATGCAACAACAGCCTGGCCTCCACATTTTGCACCAGCTGCAGCTTCCGGAGTTGCGACAAGGGCCGCCCCATGTAGAGAGCATTGCAGTAGTCCAATCTCAATGTGAACATTGCATGGATCACTGTTAACAGATCATTGCGTTCGAGGAAGGGAACCAGCTGCCTAATCAGCCGCAGATGGTAGAAGGCTGACTTCGCAGTGGCTGCTACCTGGGACCCCTCATTGTTTTTTCCTATTCCCAGGCTCGTGTTCAGGAGCAGAGCAACCTATTTGCCATATTACCTTCCTTGCCCGGATATCTTGTAAGTACAGTTTTGTGCTCCCTGCTTCCTTGCTCCAGAGCAACCTTCTGGCTTGGGTCAGACCTAATGCAAAACCTTGGCTTAATTTAGCAAATTCTGTAAATGAAGTACGTACATAAACGAGGAAATAAACAGAGCAGAATTTGAGCCCACTGGCACCTTTTTAAGACCAACAAAGTTTAATTCTGGTTATAAGCCTTTGTGCACAGGGACACCATGGGCAAGTTATGTTGCAGGAGAAGAGGGCCCTTCCAGCCTGTTGGAGCATTACATCTGGCTCTCCAGTAGCCTCACAATTTTGACAGCAGCCTCAGTTGGTGGGATGGCCCCCTCCTGACAACTTAGGTTCGAATGGATGGTTCCATTCCAATCAAAGCATGTTAATCTCCCTCTGGAAGTATGAAAGGGTAGTTTCATTTTATCATCCACCCAATAAGAACATAAGAGAAGCCAATGTTGGATCAGGCCAATGGCCCATCCAGTCCAACACTCTGGGTGATTTCCCACTAAAGCTGCCGCGGGTTGCGCCGCCGTTTGCCCCGAGATTTTTAGTCAATTTCACACCTGAAGCCGCGGGGCTGCATTTTGACCCGCGGCTGCGCCCGATTTCCCCGCAGTTTCGTAATCCTGTTTTTTGAGGATTACGAAACTGCGGGGAAATCAGGCGAAGCCGCGGGTCAAAATGCAGCCCCGCGGCTTCGGGTGTGAAATTGACTAAAATCTCGGGGCAAACGGCGGCGCAACCCCGCGGCAGCTTTAGTGGGAAATCACCCTCTGTGTCACACAGTGGCCAAAAACACCAGGTGCCATCAGGAGGTCCACCAGTGGGGGCCAGGACACTAGAAGCCCTCTCACTGTTGCCCCCCCACCAAGATCACAGTGCATCCCTTGCCCCAGACTGAGAGTTCCTATTTATACCTTGTGGCTAATAGCCACTGATGGACCTCTGCTCCACATGCTTATCTAATTCTCTCTTGAAGCCATCTTATGCAGCGTTACTCCAATCTAGAATGAAGTAGTGACGGCCACAGGCTCAGATGGCTTTAGAAGGGGATTAGACACATTCAGGCTGCGGTCACACATACTAAATCATCCACTTTCAATCCACTTTCCAACTGGATTTTGCCACTTCACACAGTAAAAATCCAGTTGGAAAGTGCACCGAAAGTGGATTATTTAGTGTGTGTGTGACCGCAGCCTCACAGAGGATAGGTCTATCAGTGCCTACAAGTCATGGTGACTAAAGGGAACCTCCATGTTTAGAGGCGGTCAACCTCTGAATCCCAAAGCCAGGAAGCAACATCAGGGGAAGGCCTCAGCCTCTATGCTCTCTTGTTGGATCTCTACTGTGTTAGCCACTGTGTGAGACAGGATGCTGGACTAGATGGACCGCTGGTTTGATCCAGCAGGGCTCTTCTTATGCTCCTAAACCAACTGGTTTCAATTGGTTTAGATTGGAGTAACTTGGCGTAGGATTGTCTTGCTAGCTGGGTAATTTTTCTCTGTGTGACAGGACAGGTCTTTATATCATTCTCTGCTGCTCAGTTTATATGTACAATTCCCCTATGGGTGTTGATTAATTGTTTATTTCCTGGAGAACAAAGTTTGGGTCCAGGGGCACCTCTAAGACCAACGAAGTTTTAATCAAGGTGCGGTCACACACTAAATAATCACTAATCCACTTTCAATGCATTTTGAATTGGATTTTGCCGTTCACACAGTAAAAATCCAGTTGGAAAGTGCATTGAAAGTGGATTGAAATGGATTATTTGGTGTGTGACCACAGCCAAGGTATCAACTTTTGTGTGCAAGCACACTTCTACAGACTACCCACCTGAAGCTGTTTATTTCCAGGTTATATTTTTCTTCTTTGAGGGATAAAAAAGTCCAACCCCTTCTTCAAATATGTCTTTTCTTTTATGCCCCCCCTTTTGGATAGCACCGTGAAACTCCAATACAGAGAGGAAAAGGCACTTCCGCTTTTCCCGCAGTAAGTACTAACTCTTCAATTCCTTTCTCCGCCCTTCCTTGGGGGGACTCTTTCCCACTACTGGTCTAGGTAATCAGTTCTTGCTTCTGATTTCCAGGTTGTTTTATCCTCAGCCAAAAGTGCTGCAGCAGAGGTAAGTACCCTGTGTGCCCTGACCCAGCCCAGAGACACTGAGCGGCACAAACTAGATTTAAATTCCCAAATGAACGCTTCCCTTTGAGGCCTCCGTCATGATACAGAAATGGGGTTTAGAAATCCAAGCAAACGCGAGACACTCACTTATATCCTGAGAGTTTTAAAGAATGAATAATGGGAAAAAGGAAGGATATCCGAAGCATGCTTATGGCAGCTAACCCTCGTGAGTATGGAGCAAAGCTTTAAAACCAGAAGAGAACAAAAGAACGTAAGAGAAGTCATGTTGGATCAGGCCAATGGCCCATCCGGTCCGACAACCTGTGTCACACAGTGGCCAAAACCCAGGTGCCATCAGGAGGTCCACCAGCGGGGCCAGAACTCCAGAAGCCCTCCCACTGTGCCCCCCCCAAGCACTAAGAATACAGAGCCTCACTGCCCCCCCCCCGATTTCTATTGAAAGTTCAGTCAAGACAAGGAGAAGGTAAGGCTGCCACCATTTTCCTGCCAGCTGTCAGAACTGTCCATTTTGCTATCAGTTTCCTCCAACTGACAACCCTTTACAGCTTTCTGGGGTGAAGCCCAAGGAAAGGCCTTCCGTAGCCATGGCAGAGCACCCCGCTTTGCATGCAGAAGGTCCCAGGCTTACTCCAGCTGAAGCATCTGCCCCAAATCCTAGAGCTCCTTAGCCAAACATCGTGTCTTTATTCCTGCACATTTTGAATTCGCTAGCTGATTAGTGGTGCAAGGCTAGGCATGGTTATTCCAGTCTGTGCCAACTGAAATCAGTGGGCTCATACTGAAGTAAGTCTGCATAGGATTGCATAGTAAGACGACCTGTGCTTTTCACTTGTGAAAGTAGCATCACGGTTCTTGACAGTTAGTTCAGGAAGGTCCTGACAATAGCTGTATTTTATGGAATGCGTGTATCTCCACTGCCGATGCTTGGGCCTGTGTGCACCATTTTATCCAAGACAACACTCACTCCTGTTGTTTCCACCCTCCTTGTTTCTCCAGGCGCCCCGATGTGCTCACACTGACCCCTTGGCTGGCCCCTGTGGTCTGGGAAGGGACATTCGACTCAGACCTGCTGGACAGAGTTTACAAGCCTTTGAACCTCACCATTGGAGTGACAGCCTTTGCCATTGGAAAGTGAGTGGGAGATTGGCTAAAATTCTGAATTTTGTTATACAGGTTTGATTGCAAATGATGGCATTTTGGATGGTACAGTTTTATTCCCCCCCTCCCAGTTCTCCAACCTGACTGAAAATTGGGGAGGTCAGGTGCAGCATGTGAAGTACAAACTGGGGGCCCATGAGGAACTATGGGGTGGGGAACTGTTGGGCAGTCCTGCCCCCCAGGATTCTCTAAACTCCCAAGAGCCTCTTTCCCCTTTGACAAACACTTGGATGCTTTCAATATTCTGTCTCTTCTGGAGCCTTTTCTGTTTTCTTCTGGCTGCTTTTAAAGGGTTTCTTCTTTTGGTTAATTTCAAGGCCTCCCCCCCACAACATGAGAATCTCCCAAAGGTACAGACACTGTTGGAGTGAGCGACTCAGCATCCTTGTACACTGGGGGGTGCTACATCACTCTGAGCATGTATGGGTGTTATCTCCTTGAATGGGAGGCCTCTCTTTGTCTTAACCTGGGAGCTGCCCTCTGACCCCCTCCTCTAACTTTGTCCTCTCCCTCCCTGCACATGGCCTTCCACTTTGTCCTCTCCCTCCCTGCACATGGCCTTCCACTTTGTCCTCTCCCTCCCTGCACATGGCCTTCCACTTTGTCCTCTCCCTCCTGTCAGGTTCAAAAGCATGTAGGTCCAAACATTCTTGATCAAAAGAAAGGCTTTATTGGATTACAGTACTAAAACCCACAGTAGAAGGTCATTGTCAGGAATGGGGGGCAAGAGCAAAGCGAGCAGGGTTATAGTATGATGCATACGTGAGACTAGCGAATGAACTGTAAGCGCGCGCACGGGAAACTCCCGGCGGGAGAGTTACTTCATGAGCGGGAGACGACTCCCCCCCTCCCTTCGCCTTCACAGGACTGGAAAAATTCTCATCACACAAGAATAGCCCAAAGCCTACATTCAAGGCCACCGTGATAAGGAGAAGCGGCAGGGAAGAAGCTCCCATGTTACTGCCTGCATACCTACGCAAGCGCAAAGCAGAATAGGGAACACATAACAATGGACTCAGTGAGAAACATCAAATAGACCTTTTTCTGACACCTCCCTGCACATGGCCTTCCACTTTGTCCTCTCCCTCCCTGCACATGGCCTTCTACTTTGTCCTCTCCCTCCCTGCACATGGCCTTCCATGGAGATACATGTCTCTGCAGGTCTCTCCTGTAGAGAAAATGCCCTCCTACTCCCACACATAGGATGCCCAACAAGCTGGTCATTTGTGACAGGGAAAGGACTCTTTAGATTAGGCATCTCTCCCTTCTTTCGACTGCAACCTAAATGTGACCTGGATCTACTTAAATAAATGTAAGTTTACCTTTTTTTTGCAATATACTTCTTGGGAGATTTATTTATGGCACTCAGTAACACGCTTCTCTGACTGGGCAAACGCTGCTATATTAACCAAATATCCCAAATAGATACCACTTTGTCTGTGGGTGACCTGGTGTCACAGTCTTGCCAAAAACAGTTCCAGCAACGTTCCTTAACTAGGATCAGGTTTATTGAGCAGTATAGGCAAGTCAATCTGGTTACACAGTTAGTGTCAGAACTGGGGTTCCAGGTGGGAAAGGCACAGTTATTGTCAGGTAGCCCTGCCATGATGGATGGAAGGGAGGGAGGTGGGCTCTAGGCGCCTTGGTGGCGTGACAGGCAGGAGGTTGGAATCCGGGGAGTTGTTGATTTACACCTCGGGTGTGAGAATGGAATGTGGCTTCTATTACCACTATCTCTTGCAGCCTAGACATTCTGACCTTGGCAAGTCAGGCTGCGCGCTTCCCTATCGCTGGCATAGATGTAGCAGCTGTGAATAATGGGGGCGGTGGGAATTTCATTGGCTTAGTAACTTTCGATTTCCCAGTCGCATGTTATTCATTGTATGGAAGAAGGGGGGTCCCCATTCACCCCCTTCCCTGTATAACCGCTTGCTTTCTGTAACCAAGTCATTCTGAACAAGATACCTGTTCCAGTGATCTATCTATTGCAGCTTAATAAACGCTAACCTTGCTTGCATCACAAGGCCTGGTGTTTTGCTGACTAAGTTAGGACTTCTGACAGTTTGTTCAGAATCATCAATTACTTTTGGGACTGGTCCTAAACCCGCAACTCCAAAATGAGTGGCGGAGAAGAAGACACTCTCCCAATTGAAGAAGATGAAAAGGATAAGAAACCTCCCGGGAAAGACGTACCCCGAGAGACCCCAGACACGCACGGGCCGAGACACTGGGGTCTGGAATACGACTTTGGAGGGCCTTACGGAGACCCCTATGGGGCAGCCTATGGGGGTGACCACCCGAGTTGGACGTAGACGTGACTGGGTGAAACCCCTGGCTGACACCCACGAAGCGTGGTTCGGGACCCCGAGAGCTTCCATGGGGATGAGCCACCCCGAGAGGTCGGTCCGGAAACTAATCACGGCGGAAGCCCTGGAAGAGACTGGCCGCGACTCCGATACCCTGGAAGGCGCCGTGGTGAGGAGGAGATGGACTGAAGAACCGAGCCAAGACCGCCTGATGCGATTCCTAGACGAATCCCTCGCACGCATCCCACAGATGATCGCAGAGGGCATCCGGGAAGAGCGTGAGCGGCAAAGGCGCGAGGAACCACCAGCCCAGGTCCCTCCCGATCAACGGCCGGTGCCGGACCAAGACCAGGGAAACGTGCCAGCCGGACCGGTGGATCAACCAGCGGGGCCAGGACCGCAGGGGCCGCCGGGGCAACCACCTCCTCGTCCTTGGGGGTTCTTGCCGCCCAAGCCTGCAGAACTTCTGGACGCTGATTTTGATGGAGACCCCGAGAAATTCCCATTCTTCCTGGTGCGAGCCGAGAGGTTTATCGAGACCTGGGGCCACCTATTCCAGCGGGAAGAGCGGATGGTCGATGTCATAGCAGCCCACCTAAAGGGAGCGGCTGCTGACTGGTATGTGGGACTCCATCAAGTCGATGGGCGCGAGCTGAGGGAAATCGATTCTTTCATGTGGGCCATGAAGGAGCAATTTGAGGATGTGCATTCCACCAAAGCAGCGAAGGCAACGATCCGAAGCCTCAAACAGGGAGCACGATCGGTGAGAGACTACACCTCGGAGTTCCGCAGATGCGCCGCCAAACTCCGAGGGGAAGGGAACCTCGTGGATTTCTACAAGTGGGGACTCAACGCGGAAATCCGCCGGGAAGTCACCAGGAATCAAGACCCGAACACCCTCACCGGATGGGTTCAAGCAGCCGTCACGATGGAGAACCGCCTGAAAACCATCAAACTGGACGACGACGCAGCGATGGCTAACAGGGGCCCTGCACCGGCTGCGAGAGGGAAAACCCCGGCACCGAACCCGAAGCTGAGGGATGGCACGAGGGAGCTCCGGATGAAGCAAGGTCTTTGCCTCAAATGCGGAGAAGGAGGCCATTTCGCCGCGAACTGCCCGACATCGTCTGCAGCACCCGGAGCACCGAAGGGAGCCAAGAAGAAGTTTGACACCTCCACACCAAAACAGGTGGCGAAACCGAAGGGGGCGAAGGCTCTGCAAGCCAAGCCGCTCAGTGAAGCATCCGACTCATCAGATGGCGAGACCGTGCCGCAGGGAAACGAGACGGACCTGCTGTAAACAGCGCTGAACAGCAGGTCCCACATCCCCAGGCACAACTCCCGGTGAGCAAAACCCCTTCTCTTTTCTTTTCTCACGGTGACTCTTATGGACCCGGGTCTATTGACCCATGTGAGAGTACGAGCTCTCATTGACTCTGGGTGTGGGAGAGACCTCATTAACCCCACACTAATAACGGGACTTGGGGCGAAAGTTGTTAAATTAACTGACCCATTGATTTTTACGCAAATGGACGGGTCCACCATGAAAGAACCATGCAAATACGAGACTGTACCCTTGCGGGTGGGACTCGGGCAACACTGGGAAGAAAGACCTTTCGTGGTTACCCCTTCAGCCCGTTTTCCCTTGGTTCTAGGGAGCCCATGGTTCTTTGACCACGATCCTCATATACTCTGGGGGGAGGGGAAAGTAAATTTCATCTCCAAGAAATGCCAGTCCCACACATGGAAAACGGAGTGGGGACCCATGATGGGGGGCAACTCCTAGTGACAGCGGGGGTGGCAAACGCGGAGCTGGAAGGCATTCCTCCCGAGTATCACGACCTGGCTCCCGTTTTCGGAGAGGAGGAGGCCGATGAATTGCCCCCCCACAGAAACTCTGACTGTGCAATTGAAATTTTGCCCAACCAAAAATTACCGAAGGGAAAACTGTATTCTATGAGCCCTTCGGAAAAGGTAGAACTGAGGAAGTTCATTGTTAAAAACCTCAGTAGGGGTTTCATCCGGCCAGCATCCTCCCCCTTTGCAGCTCCTGTGCTTTTCCGGGAAAAAAAGGATGGGGGTTTGCGGCTATGCACCGACTACCGCGGATTGAATGCAGTGTCAAACACAAACGCTTACCCCATGCCCCTCATAAAAGACTTGTTGGCTGCAGTGGCTGGGGGGAAGATTTTCTCTAAACTAGACCTTCGGGATGCCTATTTCAGAGTCCGCATACGGGAGGGGGATGAGTTTAAAACGGCGTTCAACACCCCCTCGGCCAGTTTGAATACTTAGTCATGCCATTCGGGCTCCAAGGGGCCCCTGGGGTCTTCATGAACTTGATTAACGAGGTATTACACAAACACTTGTTCAAGGGGGTCCTTGTTTACCTTGATGACATTCGTTTGTACTCCCCCAACCTTAAATCGCATGTGAAACTAGTGCGGGAAGTACTACAAACGTTGCACAAGCATAAACTGTTTGCCAAACTATCCAAGTGTGAATTTCACAAAACGGAGATCCCTTTTCTAGGTTACCGCATTTCCCAGAAGGGAATTGAGATGGACCCTGACAAAGTTAAAGATGTCGTGGGGTGGGAGCCCCCAAAACGAGGAGGCAACTCCAGGGGTTCCTCGGATTCGCGAACTTTTATAGATCGTTTCTCTCGAACTTTGCCCAGGTGGCTCTTCCCTTAACTGACTTACTGAAAACCAAAGGGAAGCCACCCGAATGCACTCGGCCCGGGGCCAAATTAGAATGGTCGCCAGAGTGCCAGCGGGCGTTCGACAAATTGAAAGCCCTTTTTACGTCGGAACCCGTATTGGCCCACCCGAATGAACTTAAGAAATTCATTGTTCAAGTTGACGCCTCGGACGTTGCTATGGGGGGCGATCCTCCAAGAGGGGAGGATGGCAAATTGCACCCCCTTGCCTATGTTTCCAAAAAATTTAACGATACTGAACGGAATTGGTCGGTGTGGGAAAAAGAAGCGGGATCGATCCGCTTAGCGTTGGCTACCTGGCGCCATTGGCTGGAGGGGGCGAGAGTCCCGTTCGAGGTCTGGACTGATCACAAAAACCTCGAGCTACTACGCTCCCCCCGTTCCTTGAACGCCAAACAGCTCCGCTGGGCTGATTTCTTCTCCAAGTTCAATTTCACACTGCACCACTTCCCGGGGACATCTAACTCGCTGGCCGATGCACTGTCACGCCTCCCTCAACACGACAGCAAAAGGGAGGAGATTCGTGACTCGATTTTCACTCCTTCCCAGTTGGGAGAAGCAGTAACCACTCGGAGGCAGGCCAAACATTCCCCCCACCAGCAAATCCTCCCCCAAATGAATGGGCGGTGAAATTCTCCACAGAACTGTCGGACGCGGACAGCGAGGAGGTGGCGGGAGAAGAAGGAATGTCCAGAGATGCGCATGGCTGCTGGACTAAAAATAACAAACTTTTTGTCCCACGGTCTCTCCGGGGGAGGTGATGGGCTGGGCGCACGGATCTAAGGTAGCCCTGCCATGATGGATGGAAGGGAGGGAGGTGGGCTCTAGGCGCCTTGGTGGCGTGACAGGCGGGAGGTTGGAATCCGGGGAGTTGTTGATTTACACCTCGGGTGTGAGAATGGAATGTGGCTTCTATTACCACTATCTCTTGCAGCCTAGACATTCTGACCTTGGCAAGTCAGGCTGCGCGCTTCCCTATCGCTGGCATAGATGTAGCAGCTGTGAATAATGGGGGCGGTGGGAATTTCATTGGCTTAGTAACTTTCGATTTCCCAGTCGCATGTTATTCATTGTATGGAAGAAGGGGGGGTCCCCATTCACCCCCTTCCCTGTATAACCGCTTGCTTTCTGTAACCAAGTCATTCTGAACAAGATACCTGTTCCAGTGATCTATCTATTGCAGCTTAATAAACGCTAACCTTGCTTGCATCACAAGGCCTGGTGTTTTGCTGACTAAGTTAGGACTTCTGACAGTTATACAGAATCCGAACTGAACCCCCTGATGCAGGTAAGTCATTAAGCAAAGTAAGAAATTGAGCCTAAAACTGACGAGCCGAGGTTCCCAGCAAAGCCTGCAGAAAGCAACACCAAGGTCATTCCTCCAAGCTACGAGGTAAGACGATGAGTGGGAATCGAAAGACAAAATACCAGAGGCATGAGGAAGAGACTCATCTGCCCTCCCCACCTGCATTGAGCCTCATTTCCTGCCCGCCACCTGCTACGGCAGTATAGCTGACACCTGGTTTTGCAAATTCCACCATCCACACAGGGCCAGACAGTTTGCTATTAGATATCATGATTGCAGGCCGTTAGTTGTCAAATACTATCAACGTTGTTTACCAGTGCTCTCAAATATCGCAAATCTGTGATCAGTTGATCTGAGATTTGGGGAACAGTCACAGGTGGTGGAGCACCAGCTGTGAAGGTTCCTGGGAAGCCAGATTGGAAAGTAGCTCTGACTCAGACCCCGTGGAGTGTCACGGCCACTCAAGGTAGACACTGGACTGGATGGGCCAGTGGTCAGATTCTGTGTAAGACTGCTCCTTGTCATGGCCTTCTCCATTTGCACAGACATTCATTTATTTCAGTGAATCCAGATGACATTTCTTCTAAGCCACTGCATTCTCCTATTTTTCCCTGCTGGTTTTTGGGTCCTGGTGTGTTGACATTTCCAGAGATTCCAGTGCAAGTGTGGAATAAAGCTCCCAGGACAAAACTGGGCATTTACTTTAGTATGATAAACCGTGTTTTTAATTTTGCTGCCTTGTGTATGGCTTTATTAAGGAAGTCTAGAAACATAAATGAAAAAAACAGGCTGGTGCTCTTCTCTCACCTGGTTTGGAGGTGGGTTCTTTGATGTGGTTGTGCGCTACGCGGAACCTGACCTCTCTCCGTCATCTCCCAGGCCTTGCTACCTTACCGTCAGTATTCCCCAACAGGGTTCATTCAGAAAACAATAAAAAAGTAACGGGTGGTGAATGTATAGGGGGTTAATGTGTAGGACAACATGCAATTGTCATAGAACAGGGCCAGAGCTAGTAAAATGTTCATACGAGAATTGCTTTTTGTTCTTGTCTGGAAGAAATCAAATATAAAAATATGAAACCAGACACCTAATGTTAGGTTTGCAGCATTCAGTCTTCTGGACAAAGGAGAGATCAACTTTTATTTCCTCTTGGTATCTGTGGTGGTTGGGTAGTTGGACCCCCTTGGGAGGAGGCATTACTTAGGCACAGCCCTCCATCCCTAAGAGTGTAGTGGTTAAGAGCGGCGGACTGTAATCTGGAGAACTGGGTTTGATTCCCCACTCCTTCACATGCAGCTGCTGGTGTGATCTTGGGCCAGTCACAGTTCTCTCAGAGCTGTTCTCTCAAGAGCAGTTCTCTCTGAACTCTCTCAGCCCCGCCTACTTCACAGGGTGTCTGTAGCGGGGAGGAAGGGAAGGAGATTGTAAACTACTCTGAGACTCCTTCGGGTAGTGCAGGGTATAAAACCAACTCCTCCTCCTCTTTCTTCTGAGGTTTATTTATTCGTTCCATGTTCCAAGTGAAACCTTGTATTTCCCAGCCAATAAACAGTCAATGTATTAGTTAAAACTTTTATTTAAAAACAATCTGATCATTCTATATCAGGTTCAACAAAACATTATTGAATAGATACACAGGTCACTGGCATGCCCCACCGAAATGAATACTATATGAGCCAGTCTGCATTTTATACTCACAAAAAACGGCAGAAATCTTTCTCAGCAGCAAGCACTCTCTCCTGTTGTGCGATAAGGTGGGATGGGCCATGTATTCACAGAAACAACCCAGGCTGCAGATCTTGTTGAAAGGAGGGCCAGCATTCCCAATGGTGTCAGTTCAAACACTGCATGGAACTTCACAGGGAAAAGAGGGCTTTTCCACATTATCATTTTCCTTGTTTGTGTGTTTGTGTTGCTTTGGATTCCCCCCTCCCATTTTTGGAATGTGGTTTGCTCCCTCTAGTGGTCGATTCAATATTACAGCACGTTATATCCCGCATATCTCCCTGCAGATTGAAACTGCAGGCTTTTATGCCAGACATACCACAATATAATATCAAATCGACTACTAGAGGGAGCAAAAGGTGCGTGGAACAGAACACACACGCCCTCCCCCGGAAGCAACGGAAACACACAGGCAAGGAAAAAGAGAATGTGGGAAAGCCCACCGTTCGCACGCACATTCAGACAGTCAAACTCAGCAAATGATTAGTAGTTCCACCTGGCATGCAGTGTGGAATGCATCAGCCTTTACAAGATATAGTCCAGGAGAAAACACACTCTATGAGAGGTTTCCTCTCCTTTCCTTAGAGTACTTATCCTTTTTTATCTCTGTTAGATATATACAATTTGTGGGCCGCTTCTTGGAATCAGCAGAAAAGCATTTCATGATGGGCTACCGTCTGAATTACTACATCTTCACTGACAATCCTCAAGAAATCCCCTTCGTACAGCTTCAGCCCGGTCGAAGCCTCAGCCTCATCCCCATCAGAAAATACCAGCACTGGCAAGAGATCTCCATGCGGCGGATGGAAGCCATAAACCTCCACATCTCAGAGACCATCCACCGAGAAGTGAATTACCTCTTCTGCTTGGATGTTGACATGGTGTTCCATAACTCCTGGGGCCCAGAGACCCTGGGGGAGATGGTAGCAGCCATCCACCCGGGCTACTTTAATGCCCCAAGTCGGGAGATGTTCCCTTATGAGAGGAGAAAGGCTTCCGCAGCCTACATCTCTAGTGGAGAGGGGGACTTCTACTACGGCGGGGCTGTCTTTGGTGGTCTGGTTAAGAATGTGTATGAGTTTACCAGGGCTTGCCACATGACCATACTGGCTGACAAGGCCAACGGCATCATGGCGGCCTGGCAGGAAGAGAGCCATCTGAACAGACACTTCCTGTCCCGTAAACCTTCAAAGCTGCTCTCACCGGAGTACCTCTGGGATGACCGGAAGCCAAAGCCTTCTGAGCTGAGGGTCATACGGTTCTCAACGGTGTCTAAGAATTACAAGGAGCTCAGGGACTAGCGCTGCTTGGGTGGATCTAGGCTTCTCCATGTCCAGCTGTGGAGAGGAGGCATTGGAGTCAAACTCTTAGCAAGTGCCCTGCAGATTTGGGAAAGGAGTGAGCAGTAAGGTCACCAGATCTCGGTGGGGAAACTCCTGGAGATTTGGAGGCGGAGCCTGAGGAGGGCGGGGTTTGTGGCAGGGAGGAACCTCAGCAGGGTATGATGCTATGGACTCCACCCTCCAAAGCAGCTCTCTTCCAAAGCAGAGCCAGTTTGGTCTTGTGGTTAGGAGCTCAGACTTTAATCTGGGAGAATCAGGTTTGATTCCCCACTTCTCTACAGGCAGCTGCTGGTGTGACCTTGGGTCAGTCTCAAGTTCTCTCAGAGCTGTTCTCTCAAGGGCAGTCCTCGGAAGAGCTCTCTCAGCCCCACCTATCTCACAGGGTGTCTGTTGTGGGGAGGGGGAGGGAAAGGAGATTGTGAGCTACTCTGAGACTCCTTTGGGTAGTGAAGGGCAGGGTATAAATCCAATCTCTCTCTCTTTTTCTTCTATTTTCTTCAGGGGAACTGATCTCTGCCATCTGGAGATGAGTTGTAATTCTGGGAGATCTCCAGGCTTCACCTGGAGGTTGGTAACTCCAGCAGGAAGCCCTGGCCAGGACTTCCCTGGCATAAAAAGAGGTCTTCTGGAGCTACCCAAGGTCAGGAGGCATGCTGGGAGACCTGGGACTGCCAGCCTTCAGTCCCCTGGGGAAGCCAATCATGTGCTGGGGAAATGGGGGAGAAGCCAGAGATCAGAGATGAGGTGTTCTGTATTGGGTCTGGAACATTCCAGGACTGTTTTTACCAGAGACTGGCTGAGCTTGGAGCGCTAGAACAATAGGCCACCAGGACTCTGGAGGTGACCAGTAAGGAAGTTGCGAGTCTGACAATAGCCTATTGATAGTAGTTGCTTAGGAGCTGTGGTGGCTCAAGTGGTTAAGATGCTGAACTGCAGACCGGAAGGTCAGTAGTTCAGCAGTTCGAGACCCGAGTGCCGCATGACGGAGTGAGCTTCCATCTCTGGTTCCAGCTCCTGCTGACCTAGCAGTTCGAAAGCAAGAAACTGCAAGTAGATAAATAGGTACCGCTTTGGCAGGAAGGTAACAGCATTCTGTGCACCTTGGCATTCAGTCATGCCGGCCACATGACCACAGAAACGTCTTCAGACAGTTCTGGCTCTTCGGCTTGGAAATGGAGATGAGCACCGCAACCCTAGAGTCGGATTGGACTGGATTTCAAGCAAGGGAACCTTTACCTTTACTAGTAGTTGCTTGGGGCGTGGGTGGTGTTTGCATGCTATTTAAACAGGGCCGTTGCGCTGGGTCTTTGCATTGTTCTGGCTGAATCACTAATAAAACAGAGCTGATCACTAAGCTTGGGGTCAGCCCATCCATGGAACCCCGGATTTAACATGAGGTTTACAGGAGAAGGAAGGAAAAGCAAGAAAAGTCCCTTTCCTCACCTGGTGGCCAGGAAGCCATAGGAACAGCGGCAGGGGAAGGACTTTGCTCATCATCTGCTGCCACCTCCTGGCTAATCGAGGAATAAATATCCACACTGACCATTTTGTCTTGCGAAAAGATACCTTTTCTGCCTTCAGCTGCAAGGAAAACGGAAACAGGGCTTCACAAAGCACTTAATTTAATGCTACCTTGCCGTAAAAACCCAGTTTTATCCATCTACCCCCATGGGCATGATTATTCTGTACGCTGGGAAGTAAAATAAATAAAACCTGTAATCTGTAGAGTGGTTGTAATTCTGGGAGCTCCTCAGCCCATACCTGGAGGTTGGGAACCCCAGATTGGCTGCCAGTTCACTTCCACGTTCAGTTTACCCTGCTGGTGTTGCCACTTAAAGCCCTACATGGCCTGGGGGCCCCCATAGGTGGGGGACCACCCCGCCTCTAGAGTGCCCCCAGTTTCTCCATCCGGATCATCGAGAACTGCTTCTGTCTGGTCACTCTCGGAGCTGCTCCCCCCCACCCCACGTTAAACGGGCTTCCTGGTGAAGGGAGGAAAGGTCCAATCGTGCAAAGAGTCTGGAGGCTCTGCAAAGCGAAGCTTTTACGACAGGCCCGTAGCTAATGTGGGGCCTGTCGGCTTGCCCGCTCCCCTCATTCGCTCCCCTCCCCCGGCTCAGCCTAGCGCGCGCCCTTGAGCCCCGGAGGAGGCGGCGATTGTCAATGGAGGGGCTGTTAGTTAGTGATACATGACGGGGTGAGCTCCCGTCTCTAGCTCCAGCTCCTGCCAACCTAGCAGTTCGAAAGCAAGAAATTGCAAGCAGATAAATAGGTACCGCTTCGGTGGGAAGGTAACAGCGTTCCGTGCACCTTGGTGTTTAGTCATGCCGGCCACATGACCACGGAAACGTCTTCGGACAGCGCTGGCTCTTCGGCTTGGAAACGGAGATGAGCACCGCAACCCTAGAGTCGGATTCGACTGGCTTTCGAGCAAGGGAACCTTTGCCTTTTGCTTAGTTAGTGATGCGCCAGCGGGGGGTTCTCTCTCTCGCGCGCGCGCGCTCTCCCTCACCTGCCTTAAAGGGGCAGCGCCGCCTGGCGTCTTCCCTGGCGAGCGGGGCACCTCCAGCAAGGCAAGCCCTGAGGAGGAGGAGGCGGGGAGGGGGCCTGACCCAGGCCTGGCTCGGGGGAGCGTGGGTGTGTGTGTGAGGCTGTGAGGGCGATGCCAGCCCGGGGCGGAGGGGAGGAAATTGGAATCCTGCTCTGCCAAGGAGCGAATGGTGAGGGCAGGGAGAAGAAACCGCAAAGGGGTTGTGGATGCCAAGGCCGAGGACATGAGTGGTGTGTCCCCTCTGCTTGGGCAGGTGCGAACCCTCGGCCTCTGCTGGGAGGGGAGGGACGGGACGGGACGGGACAGGGAGGCACTGCGCAGGTGAGCAGCGGCGGAGGGCCAGGCCCCCCCAGGCAGTACTCCACAGATGTATAATGGCAGGCCCCTTGGCCCCTGAGAGAAACACTGGCCCCGAGCAAAAAGATGTTAGCTAGGGGCCTGTTTTACTAAATACTTTGGATGACTTGCGAGCGAAGGCTGAGGTCTGTCAGCCTGGTGTAGTGGTTAGGAGCCCGGACTATGGGAGAACCGGGTTTGATCCCCCACTTCTCCACATGCAGCTGCTGGTGTGACCTTGGGTCAGTCACAAGTTCTCTCAGAGCTGTTTTCTCAAGGGCAGTTCTCGAAAGAGCTCTCTCAGCCCCACCTACCTCACAGGGTGTCTGTTGTGGGGAGGGGAAGGGAAAGGCGATTGTAAGTCCCTCTGAGACTCCTTTGGGTAGTGAAGGTCCAGGTATAAATCCAATCTCCTCCTCCTTTTAACTTGTATTTCCTTGGTTTGCAATTGTCTTTGTTTTCCAGTTGTACCTGAGCACTCCACTGGAGCTCTGCCCACTCCCAGCCGTCAGTGGCGGGGGGGACACACACAGGACGGACTGGCATCCCCTGCTAGGCCTCGGCTGCTTCCCGCCAGTTTCGAGGCAAAGCACTACTGCAGGGGAAAGCTGGCTTAAACCTCTGTGGTGGCTGCATAGACCCAGGAGAGCATGGGTGGGCCTTGCTTGGGATGACAAGTCCTGGAGCCAGCCCTGCTGAAATGAAAAAGGGAGGGGGGGGGAGCGTTTGTCTTGATCCTGTATTGCAATTCATTGTTAGCAGCCAAATCCCTCCCCAGGACAGCTTCCAGCTTGTAGCAATGGCAAATGCAGGGCACGTCTCTATGCTCCAGGAACACAGAACGAATTGAGTACCCAGACTGTGTGCCAAAATAAATGCCTTGTCCTCATTTGAGTGGTACCAGCAGGTCACTGCAGGTGTTGGATGCTTGGCACCGGCCTTGAATGGGCCTTTGGTCACATGAAGAAGAGGACAACGGAAACAAACCTCCGGGAAACCAGACTGAGGCACCCCTGTCTTCTGTCTCACAATTGCTAGCTGCTGGATGCCTCCAGGAAGCCCTTGTGCAGGGCAAGAAGGCAATAGCCCTGGCCTCTACCCCACATCTTGCCCCCTACCACTCGTACCGAGAGGTTTACGGCCTCTGGATGTGGAGGCTCCACTTATCATTTAGCCCTGGGGTCCCCAGCTCGGTGCCCATGGGCGCCCTGGTGCCTTGCCTTCCTGGCATCCGCCCAGTGCTTTTAGAAAGTGGGTGGGGCCAGCTGCAGCTTTTGCCCAGAAAGGCTGCTGATTGGCCACTGGAGATTTGATTGGCTGTGCAGATTTTTTTAAAAAGTTGCTTCAGCAGCAGTGATAATTTGCTTAATGTCTTTGGGACAGTCACTCTTTATGTCTCCCTAGCCTACCTCATGGGGTTGTTGTGAGGATCAAAGCCAGCTTGGTGTGGTGGTTAATCTGGAGAACCCAGTATGATTCCCCACTCCTCCCCCCCATGAAGCCTGCTGGGTGACCTTGGGCCAGTCACCGCCAATGCTCCCTCTAAGCGGTGGAGTCTTGTGAGCAACAATTCTACTTCGTGAGCTCCTGGCATCAAAGCTGTGAGCAAGTGATTTGGCTACTGCATAAATTGGTTTGCTCTGGAGCCCTCCTTCCCCAGCTAAGACAAAAATGTGTGAGCTGTAGGCTAAAAAGACATGGGGTAGCTCACACCAACTCAGCTTAGAGGGAACACAGGTCAGAGTTCTGTCTCTCAGAGCTCTCTCGGCCCCACCTGCCTGCCTCCCAGGGTGCCTGTTGTGGGGAGAGGAAGGGAAGGCGAAGCTGCTTGGAGACTCCTTAAGGTAGAGAAAAGCCGGGTATGAAAACCAACTCTTCTTCAAAGGGGGAAGGGAGGGAGCTGTCTGTCACCCTGAACTCCTTGGAGGATGGGTGGCATGGAAATGCGCTGGACAGACAGGAGGACGGCGGTTTCAGGGCTGCAGGCCCCTAAGCACAGTGGGACCTACAAGGTCCGGGCACCCCCAGCCATTTGCCAGGCACCCCCCACCCACAGTCAATCATCTGGAGCAGGAGAGGTCAGGAGGACTCCCTGCCTTCACTGGTCGTTGCACCCGCGGTCTGACCAGCCACCGCCTACCGCATCCAAATTGGGGACTGGCCTGGGACTGAAGTATGGAAGTTCTGGCAGGCTCCGGCTCCATTTAAAGCTTGCTGCTTAATTAATTAAAGTGCACAGACTGTTTTCCAAATATTCCCAGCTCAGCTGCTTTTATGGGTCCGGGGCAGGGCACCCTGCTTGCCCCCCCCGGTGCTGCCTTCTGCTCGGTGAGTCCGCTCACCTTTCCGGCATGCGGGTGGGGGGGCAGCATTGCCCCTAGGGATTCCCTCCCCCAGCCAGTCGTGGGCAATAAAGGGGGCTCACTTGAGTGGCTGCATGGGCCGCGTTTGCACCTGGAGGGAAAGGAAAGAGCAGCAGGCGGTTGCAAGAGCTCTGGGGGGGAGGAATTGCCCTAGCAGCTGAGATCAGCCAGCCAGGGCAGCTTCTCCTGTCTTACGTGCTCTTCTTCGTAGGGGGAGGTCAGTGTGTGTGGGGGGTGAAAGGGTTGGGGGTGGCAAGATGCAGCCAGCTCCGGAGAAGGGGGCAGCTATTCCTGAGGCCTGTTTAATAACAGCCCCACCCCCACCCCCGCACTTCACCAAAGAGAATAAGGACGCTGTTGTGTTGGGTAACGTGTTCCTTCCCAGAATTGTTGCCTGTTAACTCTACCCTACCTACCCCACAGGCACCCAAATGGTCGAGAGCTCTTCTCTGCCCCTGTGCCTATGGGTCTGAGTAGGGGATGCACTAGAAGGAATGACAGGATTGCCCACTGGAAACGATGGGAGAGGCCTGAAAGCCCATTGGAAATAATGGGAGCCAGGAATGCTAATTGACTTGCATGGGCTCCACTGAAATACATTAGGGCACAAGAAGAGTTGCAAAGAAAATGAGGAATGGATTTTCCATTAAGAACTCTGGGTCCAAATAGACTACTCCTGGACTGGAATGACTGGCCCCAGAGAGGAATGAAAGCCCCTGGGACTGGGGGAAGCATTCTAGGACTGGAATGACAGGCCCCAGAGTGGGATAACAGTTGCAGGGGGTAGCAGACGTGTTCTGGGACTGCCATTCCAATGGTCTATTTGGGCCGAGAGGCCTTCAAGCCTCTCCCATCCTTTCTAGTTGGCAATCCTGTTATTCCTTTTAGTACGTCTTCAGTGGATAGAGGAGGGACGAGAAGACAAGAAGAAATTACTTGGAAACAATGGAGGCTTGAAGGCCCATTAGAAATAATGGAATCCAGGAATACCGATTGACTTGACTTGAGTCCAGTGGCACCTTTGAGACCAACAACGTTTTATTCAAGGCATAAACTTTTGTGTGCAAAAGGCACTTCTTCAGACAAAACTGGAATGAAATCTCAAAAGCTGGTTGTAGGGAAAAAGAGGGTGGGGGTGAGCCATTAAGAGGGGCCACTCAGAGCCTAGATGCAACTGCAAAGCTGAAAATGGGATGGGTGGCCGGTAGCATCAATGGATGGCAGCAAATTAGCATGTGAATTCAAGAGTCAATAAAGAGATGTGAGAATGAAATTGGAGTTCAGCAGCACCCCCCTCCCCCCAAAAAAAAACCAAGCTCAACCCTGGGTACGTGGGAGAACAGAGACTCAGCATATGCACACTTCACCAATGCCCCCTTTAAGCTGTGGAGTCTTGTGAGCAAAATCCTACTTTGTTAGCTCCTGGCATTAAAGTTCTGAGCAAGTGATATGGCTACTGCATAAATTAGCTTGCTCTGGAGCCCTCCTTCCTGAGCCAAGACAAAAAATGTGTGAACCAGAGGCTAAAAAACTGTGAGCTGGCTCACACTAACTCAGCAACTGATCTTCACATACACTGAAACAGATTTCCTCAAATATTACATGCAGGTGGGAGGGGGTTAGTTGCCAGGAACAGCTATTTAGAGTCAAGATGCGTAAGTAACTGAGCGATATATATAGCTAAGATTGGAACAGCACAGATAGTGGGACGTGTAAATAGCAGCAAGTTGGCATACAGAAAATAAAGGAGTTAACAACAGATGTGAGAACCAAGTTTGAATCCAGTGGCCTCAAGAGCCACTCTGCAAGAGCAATTTGCAGCTGGATAGGTATGTGGGGCCAGTAGGCATTTGTTGGCAAGGCAGTCCTTGCTTGCTAAGATTGGCCTGGTAGTATTTTTGCAACACTCACTGTTGCCCATGGGTGATGCCTCTGGTCTGAGGGGGCAATTCTGTCCTACCCTCCTTACCTTTGTTTAAGATAATGATTTTCTGGTTTGCTTAGTAGTTAGATCTCTAAGTGAAGACCTACTCCGCTTGTCTTTGTTTCAGATAACTGGGTGTGTGTGTGTGTTTAGTGATGGCTAGTTAATGAAGTAAGTTGTTGTTTGATTATATATAACAGGACTATGTAGAGGTACTGGTGCATTTATGGTGAGCTCTTGGTGTAGCATAAAATCTCTTTTACATGGTCCAACCCAATTTAACCTGCAGAGTACCTCTTGTATCATGTCTTCTTAAAATTTAGAGTTGAGCAGTTTTAAAGTGTGTGTTGTCGTTTGTTAGAGTAGTCAATATGTTCTATGTGTATCTTTGTAATGAACCCAAAACATTTTTGTGTGATATACCACTTGTGTTTATTATTTAGAAATATAAGCATGGCAATTTTGTGCAGACATATAACGGGCTGCTCTCCACTGTGTTTTTTTTTATTTTGAGAATTATTAAGGATACAGAAAGGAAAATGGGTAGTGGGGAATAAAAAGAAAATAATTATATAAAAGTATTTACATTGGTCAACGACATTCTCATTTTTTATGATGCATTACGCCAAGATATAATAAGCTTTTTTTCACTGCTTCTCTTTACAGCTGGAATATTACAAGAAAGAGTCACCATCATGAACAAGGGAGTGCAAGGAACTATTAAATAAAGAAAGCAATAGTTAAGGCCTATTCCAACCATCCACCATATATATAAAAGCTTCTCTCTCCACTGTGCTAAGATGCCCCATTAGCAAAAAATATGTGCCCTGATCAAAACATTTCTGGGTACAGCCCTATAGGGTTGTCTGACTGAGAGACCATCCCCATATCTTCTGCAGTTGGGGAACCTGCCTGAACCTTCCCTGCCTATCATGGAGGATGTCCTTCTGAAGACCAGCCCCCATCCACGCTTGGGGAGAAAACCCAGGGCCAAGCAGAGCTGCGGATGAGGACCACTGAAGGTCCTGGGAGGAGAAGACGGCCCCTGTCCTGGCTGCATCTCCAACCCTCCCTCCACCTCGACGGCAATGCTGGGGAGGGGTGAACAAACGTTGAAGAGAGACCACTCACTGCTAATTTTCTGATGCAGGCATTAACTAAACAACGTCAGGAGCTGAGAAATGATATCACAGAAATGCTCAAACCAGCATTCCAGTGCATAGACGAATTAGAAGAGCTCCAAAAACAAACAAATTGCCCCAAAACAAACAAATAGCCCTTCAGAAAAATCACAGAGCTTGAAAGGCAATTACCTGCAAAATCTCCAGATGCTTGGGCAAGGGAGCGTATCCCGTCTCTGGATTATCGCAGCCGTGTGCTTTCTTTGAAGTTCAAGGGGTTTAGAGCAAACGCTGAAGCTGGAATAGAGCTGAACATATTTCTGGCAAACTGGCTGGCAAGCACTCTAAACCTGGAGGCCGGTGTCACGCCCCTCCTACAGAGAGCGTATCCTGTTGGAAAGGTATGTGAAGAATCCACTTCCTCACTATATACTAGAGATATAATAGCAGAATTCAAAGACTCCCGAACGCAACAGAGAATCCTCTCTGAGGCCTTGACTTCCGGGGGAGGGGGAAGATTCAAGTCTTTCCAGACCTCCCTCCTGAATTTTTACAGATAAGAAGAGATCTTAAAAGCACCACAGCCAAACTACGGGATCTAGGAATAAAGTAGTGATGGCTCCGTACGGGCAAGCTTTGAGTTCAACAGGGATCAGTTCCTTATTCTCCTTATGACTCTGTCTCAGGCAAAATAATGCTGGCTGCTTTAAATCCTTCCCCTTCTGAATCTCAAGAAAATAGAACTGGCAAAAGGAAAGAATGCTCGCCTCTCATGTCAACTAAAATGACTCGGGTCTGTACTTCTGAAGACCATGAAGACTTTGAAGAGAGTGTGGACTCTATATATATAAAAAATGGGGTTTGGGTAATACAGAATAATTTTGCCTTATACAATGAGTGGGATTGAGATGAATGTCTGGGCATGTTCCCCCCAGGACCAATTGGTCCCCGAAAGGAGGGTTTTTTACCCTCCTGACCCTTGAGGCCTCCAGGGACTGAGATTAATTATGATTATAATTTAGTTCAAGATTAATTTGTTAATATATTGTAAATTACCATAATGAGCTAAGACTGCTTGAAAACCTTATAAATAATATTTTGTAATAATTTTGGGAGAAGGAAGATGAAGAAGAAGATACGAAGACACAGCATACATGTGAAGTTTTGTTTTTTATATTCTTAATTAATTTTGGTGGTGGTGTAAAATTATAAAATTCTTTCTTCAATAAAATTGCTTTAAAATGAAAAAAAAAGAAGAAGAAGGTGAAGGGAGAGAAGCAGGAGGAAGTTTCCAAAGCCTTTGGGGGTTTCTGGTGGGGCTGGGACCAGGTCTCCCTTTCTCTCTCTCTCCTTGTTCCCTTGCCACTAAGATTCACAAACACTTTGCAGGAATATGAGAGACATTTCCTCTCCAGGAGCTGTCAGTCTGGCCCTGGAGAGGGAGGCATTGAGCTTCATCCGCTCCTTTGTCCAGAACCAGGGACAGGTATTTGCATTCTCCTCCACAGCTTGGTGTGTGGGGTGGACACCATCTGTGAGGACAAGACCACTGACGGCTTCCGCTTCTTTCCATCCCCGCTCCTCAGTGAGATAGTCCAGGTGAGTCTTGGAGCATGTTGGCCAGGGCCAGAGGGCAACTGTTGCGTGCACTTCTGGCCTGGGCCAAGGGAAGGGCGAAAGGGGCTCTGGAAGAGGAGCAGGGACCGCACCAAGAAAAGGAGGTCCTCAGGGCACCTCGGGAGTCAAGCGGGGGGCGGGTCAGGGAGACACCATCAGCCGCAGGCTGCGTGAGTGCTGAGGAGCTGGGTGGGCCTCTTGGGCCCTGGGCCACTCCCCCAGAGCTGCACCCGGTGACTTGTGATGTTTGGAGGCACTCTTTCACCCTCTGGGGTCATCTCTGGCCTAATCAGACTGTGGCTGCCGTCCAGCACGCTTATTTCAGGGAAGATGCTTGCCAAAGGGGGCTTTGACCAAGCTCAGTAAAAGCATGGAAATGTAGCTTGAAAAGTCCCATTTAGGTACAGTTAAAAATTCTGGGTCCAGACACGCTTTATACCACCAGATGACATGTCAGAACTACTTTGCCCATTTCCCTGGTTCATTTCAGACTTTCCCCCTTGTTTTACGGATGGAAGATGACATTTATCCACACATGCACTGAATTCCTGCCAATGCCAGGCAACCCCCCCCCTAAAATGTACTGAGAATTCACTGTTTTCATGTTCCCCAGTCTCCCAGAATGAGTGTGCTCAAGCCCAGGCACTCTTTCCAAGACCCAACCTGAATGCTGCTTCTGAGGCATCAGGTCACGTCTCTGTGTACAGATGTTCCATTTCTTTGTTAAGTTTCCAAAGTTCAGCAGTCTCCTCAGTCCCAGATGGAGGGGCCTTGATACCATGTGGATACTTCTTTCCGCTTCCTGCAGTCTCGGAAGCTCTCCAGTCCAGACCCCAAGATGGTGGCCTCTGGGGTCCTCTGAAGCCAGGGTTGCCAGGTCCCCCCTGGCCAGCAGCACGATGGGAGGGGAAGGGTTACTGGATCCAGATTGGGAAACGCTGGAGCCTGGGGGCGGGGACAGGGTCCTCAGTGCGGTACAATGTCATCAAGTCCACCCTGCAAAGCAGCCATTTCCTCCTGGGGAACTGATCTCTGTAGTCTGGGGATGAGCTGCAATTCCAGGGGATCCCCAGGCCCCACCTGGAGGCTGGCATCCCTTTCTGAAGTGCTTCTGTTCCAGTGAGGTGTAGCAACACCAGGATTGGCCCTTTCCTTGGTGAAGAAATAAAAGGGTGCCAGGAAATACAGTGTTGAGCACCACAGCACCCACAAGTGCCTCCTTGGGGGGGGTCACTGCTCTAGGCTGCTTGCTGTTGGGATGTCACTCCTGTATCCATGTTTCCATTCCTGATCACATTTCTTTTCCCTTTGTTTAGGAAACAATGGCATTTCCTGTGATTGGCCGGAGGACCCTAAGGAGAAGATCAGCTGCTGGCAAGGGAACGGGGGGAGGGGGTGTGCACGCACTGCTGGGTCGTACCCGTCACAGTCTGGCAAGCACCTCAGCAGACTCTGTCATCTGGATGGGAAGGACAAAGACATGCAAGGAGAGTCAACAGAGGGCTCACGGTGTGCCCATCAGCAGTGGGACAAGCTCAGCCAGCAGGCTTCCATGGAAGAGCAGGGATTCAACCCTGGGTCTCCGACATCAAGGTGTGACCTTCTGACCATGACACCGCACCGGCTGCGGAGGGGGGGTTGGTGGTGCATGGATTGTCACGTGCCGCCTGTGGAAGTCTCTCTTCTTTCTGACGGGAGGGCTTCTGGTGGGCCTTTTGGTCCTCCCATTTGCTTTCTTTGGAGAGCTTTCTGCCTCGGGCAGAGCTTTGGCTCCGTTTTAAAGAAGGTGCTTGGCATACAGAAGGCCCCTCAGACAGACATGACGTTTTCTGTGGATTCACTTATGGTTGATCACAAACTTTCCATCAGCTGTTTCTCTTAAGGAGAGTTTTTGCAAAACCCACCCAGTGGCATCGGAGGGTTAACTTTGCGGGGCAGGCGACATGGGAGAGAGCCTGCCTACGCTGGCTGTATGGAATGAGAGAAAAGTTTCGTCTGTTCTTTTCCTGCCTGCTCTGAATGGCACCAACTCTCAGCACAGAGACGGACCTTTGCCAGTTCGAGGACTGGAGACTGGAGGGAGCAGGGCTGAACCTGGAACCTAGCACCTGCAGAGGAAGGGCTGTGCCCCTCAGCTATGGCCCTCTGCTATCCATCTCCAAACTGATTTGCATTTGTCCCTGCAAATCCGCCTGGGAAGCTGCCTTCCACTGGATCCGGGCGCAACTGGAAGAAGCTGGGTCTCTTGGCTGTTGACTTGGAGATGCCAGGGAATAAAGTGGGCGCCTGCTTTGGCAGGGCGTGCCCTACCCCCGGATGGCCATGACATACTTGGCCATCTTTGTCAGCTCAGAATCACGCACCTTCTCAATGGCTCTGCCATGAAGAAAAAAGACAAAGTTTTCCTTGTGCCAGAGAACACTCCGGAATGGGCCACTTTCTCTTCTGAGTGGGCTGGGACCCTCTTCCCCCCCTGGACTCACATTGAGCTGCCACAGACCAAGCCAGGACACCGGCCTGTCTAGCTCAGCCCCATCTCTTCTGAGTGGCAGCAGCTCTCTGGGGTCTCCAGAAAGGAAGACTTTTCCGACACCCCTTCAGTGCTCAAAACATGAGAATCAGCACTTTGAATTGGGCCCAGAAGCAAACGAGATGCCAACGAAAGGGTTTTCCCTGCAGAGTGAAGAACTGCAGAGAGGAAAAGCTCTACCCAAGTAAAATTATTTGATTTTAGCTTTTAGAAAGGGCAGAATTGCTGGCGTGGATGTCATTTGACAAACATGAAGAGCGAAGTTCCCTTTTCCCGGTCCTCAGCCGCATCCAAAGGTCTCTTTGGCTGTTTCTGCACCCGTCATTTCCTCTGCTTTCTCTGTGCTTCTCTGCTGCCTTTTATTTTTTATTCTGCATTTCCTCCTGCTTTCACCTCACATGTCCGTCGGCTTTAGTTGTTGCTTCTGCATTCATTTCCACCCAATCAGCTTTCAGTTGCTTTTCCGGATCCATTTTTGCCACAGACTTTCCTGTTGCTCTGCTTTAAAGATGAGGGTATTTCCTGCCCCTGTTTCCGCCCCTGCATCACCACCCAATTCCCATCCCTGTTCCCACCCCCTTTTCATTCTCCCTACTGCAAGGACATATTTCCTTGGATTTTGCAAACAGTCCCCATTTCTCCGCCCCTGTTTCTGCCCCTCCTCTTTGGTCCACACAGCTGCCACCTTTGAGGTTTATTGTTCCTCCCACTCTGCAATTTCCTCCGTCCTGCTTTCCTCCCTGCTTCTGCTCCACTGCTGTGTTTCCCATCATTTCCCTTTAATTTTTTTTAATAAGCCCTTTAAGTTCAGCAATAAGATATATTGGTTTGGTTGTTAAAAAAAATCCCAGGGCCATTTGAGAGCTTGGTAAAAAGTGACGGTTTTCTCCCCCCGCCCCATATATTCTCTTGCATTCCCCTTCCCCCACACACTAAAACCAGCACAAGGGGAGAATGTGCTCTCTGCCGGTCTAAACTACCAAAGGGGCGAGGAGGTCTAGCCCCAGAGGGGGTGGAAAGTCAGGAAACCAAGACCAGGGGCAGACAGAAAGGACAGCTGATGGTGTTTTGCGAAGGAGGGGGGCAAAGGAGAGAAAGTCAAGGATCCATGGGTTTAAAATGCCAAGGGGCGGGGGTATAGCACAGCTGTGATAGGAAAATTCTGTAATTTTTTTAAAAAACCACCAACCTTTGGACGCCACCCCCCTACACGTTACAAGCGCCAACCCCAATTAAGCAAAAAATGTGGGGTTTGACTGTAGATGCAGAATGCTTACACATAATGCACAATAAATAAACCCGGGGTGGGGGGGAATGGTGCAGAGGGCACCAATGCAAATCCCAAGTCAGGCTTTAAGGCTTGACTGCTCAGATTCTCTGGAGTTAAGTGTCAGTGCAGAAAGGGCCTTTGTCATGGCAGTCTGTGGTCCCAGACACCTCACAGGTTTTACAGTAGGGGCGCTCTTCTTTCCAGTTGTCGTGGTAAGTTGAATGCAGAGGCTCATCTGACGCTTCCGCTTGACTCAGACAGTATTTGGTGTCATGAAAGTTGAAGCAGTTGCAGATGTCACAGAAAAGACAAAGTTTTTTCCTTAGTAGGGTTCTGTTCCTCACTGCCAAGATCAAAAGGGTCCCCTCTCGTGGCCCTGCTGCTCGCCTTGTCATCAATTTTTTTGCCAAAAATAGTTATACAATTCTAGTGAAAGATTACAGGACATCCAAAATTCCTGGGGGGAAAGGGTGTTGAGGAGGGGATGTTGCTACCTGCTGAATCAACTAAGATGCAAACTGAACATTAAGGAAAATTCTGGGCTTTCCCCCATCCCACCCCATGAAATTACTGCTGATTGCAAACCAGGAACCCCAAGCCTCTTTGCAGCTCTTAAAACTCCTTGCCACAACTTCTATTTTAATTTGTGTGGTTAGATATGGTATGTCCTTAACCTACTTGTTATTTCTCTCTCTCTCTCCCTCGGTAGGTAACGCTGCCACCAGCAATTTAATTCCAATCTTATTAATTAACCTTTTCCACAGTATTGTGCCCAAGCTCTGAGGCTCCTTCATTGGACTGTGCGGTCCTGAAGATGAGACTGTTGTATTGAAATAGCATATGACTCTGGGTTAACAATAAACAAAATAAAACTTTATTTGTACAAGAAGCGTATTGGTTTCCAGATGTTTTGTAACTTATCTCTTCAGTGAATAAAACAGTGTATATTAATAACTTCTGACTGAGGTATCACACTCTTTCACTTCACAAATATGCCTCACTCTCAAATCCTCCTTCCTCTTCAGAATGTACTTTGTCCAATCCTTGTTTTATTTAGCTCTGTTTAGCAGAGACATCACCTTGCCAACACCTTGCCAACAAAAGTCCGCATGGTCAAAGCAATGGTATTCCCCATAGTAATGTATGGCTGCGAGAGTTGGACTATAAGGAAGGCCGAATGCCGAAGAATAGATTCTTTTGAACTATGGTGCTGGAGAAGACTCTTGAGAGTCCCTTGGACTGCAAGGAGATCAAATCAGTCAATCCTAAAAGAAATCAACCCTGACTGTTCCCTGGAAAGACCAGATCCTGAAGCTGAAGCTCAAATACTTTGGCCACCAAATGAGAAGGGAGCCCTCACTGGAGAAGACCCTGGTGCTGGGAAAGATTGAAGGTCAAAGAAGAAGGGGACGGCAAAGGATGAGAAGGTTAGACAGTGTCATCGATGCAACGAATATGAAATTGAGCAAACTTCAGCGGACAGGGAAGACAGGAGGGTCTGGCGTAATCTGGTCCATGGGGTTGCGAAGAGTTGGACTCGACTGTGTGACTGAACAACAAACAAATCTTTCACTTCTTAACTCAGGTTCTATCAGCTTTACTTTCACACATTTATAATACTTTGACAATATTAGGTTTTGACTCTCTCTGGTCATAAATTGCCCCCTAAAATATTCCACTTTCTTTTTAGAATCTTAAATGTTTTTCACAGCACTAATATGGGATTCTAATCAGAAGGCTGCTTCTCAGACTCTGCAGGTTGCTGACTGACCAGAAAAACAGGTTGCTTACCTGTAACTGGTGATCTTCGGGTGGTCATCTGTGCATCCACACACTGGGACTTACGCCTGCGTTGATCCCTCGTCGGAAGCCTAGAAAGCTTCAAGGATAACCTCTTCTATGCGGGGTCACCCTCCTCCCTCGCGAGCATGCCCCAGTGCGCATGCTCGGGGGTGAAGTGGACCCCGCCCCCACCCCAGTTCCTTTCCCGCACCGCCAACAAGTCGCCACCTACCACAAACAGTGACTCTAACTGCCAGCAGTGGGGAAGGTTGGGTGTGTGTGTGTGGATGCACAGGTGACCACTCGAAGCTCACCAGTTACAGGTAAGCAACCTGTTTATCTTCTTCGTGGTCTCTGTGCATTCCACACACTGGGAGACTCACAAGCTTAGTGCAATGGATGGCGGGCGATGGCAGCTGTCACATGCAAGACTCAAGTGAGTGCCACTGAAATTCAGATGACTTCAAACAGCTTTATTTTTATTAAACGCCAAGGACAACTCGGTCAGTGTAAACTGTGTTCTGTTTCTCGTCACATAACATAATTTAAATAATAATACTCTGTATCAACACTTGTATCAGCAACGTCCAACCTGACTTTGCCTAGTTACATTACCTAATCTAACAGTAGCTCCCCTTTCACGCCCAAATGACATACTCATGTGTGGCTTCTCTTAGTTACAAAACATAAACTTTCTCACAATTACCAAACAGAAGTTAGCACAGAACTACATGAACGTACTTAATGGAGAATGGACTCAAGTACTGTTCTACCAAAATTGGCATCCTTTCTAGCTCTTACATCAAGAGCGTAATGTGTGGCAAAGGTCGAATGGGAAGACCATGTGGCTGCAGCACACACTTCCTCCAGGGAGCCTCCTGCCATAAATGCAGTTGAGGTTGCCACTGCCCTTACCGAATGTGCCTTCGGCCTAACTGGTAACGGTTCCATCGCCAGCTGGTAGCTTAGCGCAATAGCTGAGGATACCCACTTGGAGAATCTTTGTCTTGAAACTGGTAAGCCCATTTTTGGTTCTGAATAACAAACAAATAACCTCCTATCTTTCCTAAAACTCTGAGTTCTGGCTAAATAAAAGCACAAAACTCTCAGAACATCTAACATATGTAATGCCCGCTGCCCGTCGTCCTTCGGTTCTGGAAAGAACGATGGGAGGGTTATGGTTTGTGAGAGGTGGAATGGTGATACCACCTTGGGGATAAAGGAGGGGTCTGGCCTCAAAACAACCTTGTCTGCATGGAAAGTCGTGAATGGCTGGTCTATCCTCAGCGCACACAGCTCACTTGCCCTCCTTGCCGAAGTGACAGCTACGAGGAACGCTGTTTTCCATGCGAGTAAGTGGAGTGAGACTGTTGCTAAAGGTTCGAATGGCTCCCCCATTAATTGGGAAAGAACTAGGGATAGGCTCCATGACGGAACCAGTGGTTTTTGTGGTGGGCAGATGTTTCTTAGCCCTTTTGGAAATGACTTCATAGTAGGATGGGAAAACACAGTTCGCCCCTCGACCAAGGTGTGGTGTGCTGAGATTGCCGCTAAATGCACCCTAATTGAGGAAAACCCTAGTCCTGTTTTGTACAAACCAGTCAAGTATGTCAGGATCAGAGGTATGGGGGCATTGGTGGGACTAACACCCCTTTCCCTGACGTACAAATCAAAATGCATCCACTTGTGGTGATACGACGCTCTCGTGGATGGTTTTCTGGCATTTACCAGTATATCAGTCACTGCCTCTGGTAAACTCACGCCTGAATGTTTCCAAGCCGTTAGTCTGAACAGCCCTGGGTTGTGATGAAGGATCCTGCCTTTCCTTTGGGATAACAGATCTGGTTCTGCAGGTGATAGACAGTACTGTCCCTTCGACAGGTGTAATAGCAGCGGGAACCATGATTGTCTCGGCCACCGTGGAGCAACTAAGACAACCCTTGACCGGTCGACCTGTATTTTCTGTAGTATCCGGGGGATTAGAGGAATTGGGGGAAACATACAGAATAAATGGCCCATCCATTGATGTAGGAATGCATTCCCCAGTGCTCTTTTGGATGGACGGTGTCTTGAGTAGAAGAGTGTGCACTTTGTGTTTTCTGCTGAGGCAAAGGCATTCAGGGTGGGTTGTCCAAACTCCTGGAACACTCTCTGAAGGTATGATGGCTTTATAGACCATTCGTGTTGTTCTGTATGTGTTCGACTTAGCGCATCTGCTTGCACATTGTCCGCATCTGGAACATGCATGGCGGGCAATTGTATGTTGTGGTTCAGGCACCACTCCCACAGCTCTATGGTTGCTTCGCACAGAACTGCGGATGCTGTTCCTCCCTGCTTGAGAATATAGAACATTGCCGTGGTGTTGTCTGTTGCCACTTTGACAGATTTGTTTTTGAGTCTCGGCAGGAATGAATGGAGTGCATGCTTGATTGCCAGGAGTTCCAGCATATTGATGTGAAATTTTTCATGTTCTGCCGTCCATCAACCTTGAATAGATAGGCTGCCACAATGTACTCCCCATCCCTCTAGGGAGGCGTTGGTATACACTGTGAGCTCTGCCTCCCTCTGCCTGAAAGGCATTCCTGGCGTCAGGTTGTCCATAATTGTCCACCAAAGTAACGACTGTTGAATTGCACTTGGAATGGTAATTCTGAGGGAGGGCGGTACCATTACTGGATTGAAGTGATGCAGGAACCACAACTGTAATCTTCTCACCGGTTACTTAGCCTTGCTGTCGGCACCACGAAAGTTGTCGAGGCCATGAGGCCTAAGAGCCTCTGGATGTGTTTTGCTCGTGTTGTTCTGTGGATTATGCACTTCGTTGCTGATTCTTGAATAGTTTTTGCTCTTTCCACTGGAAGATAAGCCCTTGAGACGACTGAGTTCAGGATAGTGCCAAGGAATTGGATTCTTTGTGATGGAGTCAGCATTGACTTCTCTCGATTTACACATAGTCCTAGGTTTTTTAAAAGGGTCATAGTTAGCATAATGTCGTTTCGAAGTTGGTTTGGAGTCCTTGCCACAAGAAGCCAGTCGTCTACATAGGGAAAAGTTATTATTCCCCTTGTCCTTAGATATGCGGCCACGACTGCCATGCACTTTGTGAACACACGTGGCAGCGTTGACAGACCGAATGGAAGTGCTCTGTACTGGTATTGGGAATGCCCACAGCGAAGTGCAGGTAGCGACGGTGTTGCGGTCTTATAGTTATATGAAAATAGGCATCCTTTAAGTCTATGGTTGCCATCCATGCGCCTGATGGAAGTAGTGGCAGGATGGACTGCAGGGTTACCATTCGGAATTTCGAGGTTTTGATGTACTTGTTTAATCCTCTTAGGTCCAAGATAGCACGTTTTCCTCCGTCCCTCATAGGGACCACGAAGTACCTTGAATAATAGCCCTGGAGATGTTGTGATTTTGGCACTGCTTCGATGGCACCTTTGATCAGGAGTTTCGAGACTTCTTCTTTGAGCAGCTGAGATGATTGTGTCATGATTACTCTTGGAATTCGTGGAAGTTGTTTGAACTCTATGGCATATCCTACCCTTATTATGGTAAAGACCCAGTTGTCTGTGGTAATCTTCTCCCACTCGGTTACAAATGGTCTCAATCGGGTACCTACTGCTGGGGTTGCCGTAGATGGGTCGGCTCCCTCGTGGTTGCGGTTGGAGTCAAAAGGACTGCTTCCCTTGCTGAGGGACTCTTTTGGAAGAGGATGGTTTAGTTTTTGGGTGATATGATTGTCTCGGTGTGGTCTGGTGCCTTCTCCAAGACTCGAATTGGATGGGAGAGTGTGGTCTTCAATTGTACTGTGGCTTCCATGCCCTTTGTTTCTGGTTTCTCTGGGTATATTGGGAGTTTACCCCCAGGTATTTCGCACGCCTTCGACTCTCATCGACTGCCTTGAGGGCGTCATCTGTTGTGCTGTGAAATAGCCCACAACCATCGAATGGAAGGTCCTCTATTTTCTGCTTTATATCTGCCTGCAAGGATGTTGTCCTGAGCCATGTGTGCCGGCGCAGCGCCACTGCTGTGGCCATAGCACGAGACAAACATACTGAGCTTCACTGCCCTCTGCGAATCTTGGATGAGAGATGTGGCCTGTGAGCGTATCTCTACTGGCAGGTTTGTCAGTAGAGCATCGAGTTTGTTTATGTTATTGAAAATATATGCAGAGAGATATGACATATATGTCTGCATTTTGGCTGCCATGGATACAGCGCCATAAATCCTTTTAGCCATAGTGTCCACCCTTCTGCCCTCCCTATCCGGGGGGGCTGAGTAGCGGGCCTATTTGGCCTTAGACGAGGAGTGAACCACTATTGAATTGGGTTCAGGCTGTGCCTGCAGGAATCGGGCATCCACAGCTTGCACTCTGTACATGGCCTCATAACGTTTTGGGTCTGCTGGTGCTGAAGCTGGTGCATCCCAAGCCTCTTTCAAGATTGCTAGATGCACTGGCTGCATCGGCAAGCATGGGGGTGCTGGGTGCTCTGCTTGAAACATATCATGGACTATATCAGACACTGGAGCAGATCCTGATGCTAATGGTATACCTAGTCTCTTCACCATACATTGGATCAGCTCCTGGAATTCCTTTGTGCCCTCTGGCACTGATAGGTTCTGATTGCGCTCCAATTCCGTACCCCTCTGTGGATCTTCATCTTCATGTTCAGCTGAAGAGAAGCCTTCAGCTGTCGGGTCCAATCTCGGAGAAGTGAAATGAGACGTCTCTAGCTCCATTCCGTCAATGTCATTTACTCGCAGTGCCCCCTGGCTGTGGTAGTCTGTAAGGCGATTTCTCTCAGTGCATTCCCCTCTCCCTGTTCTCAATTGATTTATGCATCGGTGGTCACGTCTCGGGGACAGGGACCTAGACGGAGATCTCCAGTACCGGCGATCTCTTGAGTGGGACCGAGAACGAGGGCAGCTGTAACCAGGATCATGACCACCCGATCTGCGTTGCCGGTAGTTTGGTTGCCAGTGTGGTGAACTCCCATCGAAACCGACCTGGGGGGAATCTGCGGCTGAGCAGCAGGAATCAGTAGAGTATAACTCTCGGGACCTGCCTCTTGATCTGTGCCTTGCCAGCGTCACTCGCCTGCTCCTTGGAGATAACGTGCCCGATGTGCAGCCTTCCTCCGCCAGGATTTGTAAAGGAGGCACTGGCTGCACTGAGGGGGATAAATGCATGATGCTCCCCCCTCCAACTGAGGACAGCGGCCGTTGCACGGTCGAAGTCGAGGGGGTTTCTTCACGCCTGACTGAGGGGGAACTTGATGCTAGTCCCGTCAGCAGTAACGGCGGAACCACCCCTGCCTGTCCCTGAGGAGTTTTAGACCCTGCTGTTTTAGATAGGGTCTCTCTCCTCGATTTCTTTGGGTTTGTTGTCTGAACCATCGAGGCAGATGCCCGTTTGGGAGGCTTATCCGTTTTTGCTCTCCTCTTCTTGGGCGGCGGCACTTGCTCTTCCACCGAATCTCCCAGCTCTATATTAGATGGAGGCGATGTACTTTGGGATCCTGAAGGCTGTGCCATCATAGGAGTCAATGCCTTTTCCAAAAGAAAGGTCTTTAAATGAGCAGTCCGATTTTTTCTAGCCTGTCGTGTGAACCTGGAGCAGTGATGACAGAGCTCCGGCTTATGGCTTTCTTCCAGGCAGAACAGGCAACCGTCGTGGCCGTCAGTTGGAGGAATCTTAGCACTACAATCGGGACATCGTTTGAAAAACGGTAGTCATCCCATACGCTTCCTCTTAGGTGTGTTAGTGTTTCAACTTTTGGTGTCACAGATTTTTGTACCTAGTGAGGTGTTTCTTAGAGGTTATCTAGAGAGGTGCTAAAAACACGTCCGACTCTTAAGGCGGTAAGAAAGGAACTGGGGCGGGGGCGGGGTCCACCTCACCCCCGAGCATGCGCACTGGGGCATGCTCGCGAGGGAGGAGGGTGACCCCACATAGAAGAGGTTATCCTTGAAGCTTTCTAGGCTTCCGACGAGGGATCAACGCAGGTGTAAGTCCCAGTGTGTGGAATCCACAGAGACCACGAAGAAGATCTGACAGTTAACTGCTCACTGCGGACTGAACACACTACTAACTGACTTTCTCCGCACACACTTCTTAGCTCCACTCATCCCCCCTCAGTCACCAACCAACCACCCCACTCACTTATCCCCCTCTTTCGCCCCCCTTGTTCTTCTGCAACTTAAAGATAAAGGTAAAGGTTCCCTTGGTCGAAAGCCAGTCAAATCCGACTCTAGGGTTGCGGTGCTCATCTCCGTTTCAAAGCCGAAGAGCCAGCGCTGTCCAAAGACATTTCCATGGTCATGTGGCCGGCATGACTAAACACCAAGGTGCACAGAACGCTGTTACCTTCCCACCGAAGTGGTACCTATTTATCTACTTGCAATTTCTTGCTTTCGAACTGCTAGGCTGGCAGGAGCTGGAACTAGAGACAGGAGCTCACCCCGTCATGCGGCACCCGGGTCTCGAACTGCTGAACCACTGACCTTCCACAGCCTGCAGTTCAGCGTCTTAACCACTTGAGCCACCACAGCTCCCTTCTGCAACTTACCAAATGTTTAAAGAAACACACACTTAAAACTTGAAACCATTACACTCCCTTTGGCTACATTAACCTTTATTGGCGAGGCAAGCAGCCTGAAATTAATACTAAGGCTTTAGACTTCTTTGTTTTTAAAGAGCATTGGCTGAAGCTCCTCTCTTGCTGACAGTTGTGAACAAGATAGATCAAGATGGGTAGCTCTGTTTGTCTGGGGCAGTAGAAAAGAACAAGAGTCCAGGAGCACCTTAAAGAAACGACAAAATCTGTGGCAGGGGAGGAGCCCTCATGAGTCACTGCTCACTCACCCACAAGAGCTCATACCCTGCCACAAATCCTGTCAGTTTTCAAGGTGCCACTGAAGTCATGAACAAAGCCACCCCCTTACGCCCTTGAAAGGTCATCTTCTCCTTCGGTCTCACACCAGTCCTGAGGGACTCTGTTATGTACTGAAGTGTGAACAATGCCTATACTTTACAATGTCAAGCTTCAGTCTGAATGTGGCTCTTCATCTGTCGCATTACCATTGGCTGGTTTCTGAGAAACCTCTGTAAATATCCAATCACTATGTGAGAATGTATCAAAGAGGGAATGGTCCTGATTGGCCTTTATCCCTGCAATGTTATTGGTTCTTATCTTGTTATGGGTGTGGCTTTGACAGCCCGGGATAGTTTAAAAGGGAGCTGTGCTCCACTTGTTTGTGGTGTGTTCCTGAGTTGGTGTTTGCTGTTACAAATAAAGCTGAAATCACTTTTGCTGAAATCCTGTTGTTGAGTGGCATACTTAACAGACTCAGTCTAAGCACCCTTTCCTTTTCAGGATCCTGCAGCCCTTACCATGTGAGGAGAGACATGCCTTCTGGAAAGGTCACTGCAGAGCTGACGAGCTCCCAGTTGGTAGTCTCTTTGGGAGGAACCACAGACAGACGTGCTCCACGAGCCTCCACAGAGTACCGCCAGCTGACCTGTGTGCAGAGGAGAACCCCCGTCTCCGTTATTGATCCCAGGCCTCTCCCACCTCAAGGCCCACACCGTCACCCTGCCTGGGGAGGGAACCAGCCCTCTGCCTGACTCAGCTCACTAGCCACATGGTGGTGGGCTCCGGACTCTGCTCAGGCTACCTGGGGATGATCTCATGGACCGTGTGGTGGAAGAGGCGGGACATCCAGAAGAGCAGCGCAATCCAAACTCTTCCAACGTAGCTCGGGAACCATGATGAAGTCTAAAGGAGGCTGGTACAGCAGCTCCAGAATTACTTCTGAGGGCTAGAAGGAACACCAGTGTCAGTTTGGGTCTGTGATCTCTGGGCTTGTCCCTGAAGAGCGTAACCGAGCACTGGGGATCCCTGCTGCCTTGGAAGGGACTCAGCCCCACCATCGTTTCCTTTTCAGTGCCCCGCAACCCTTACCGTGTGAGGAGAGACATGCCTTCTGGAAAGGTTGCCGCAGAGCTGAGGAGCTCCCAGGTTGTAGTCTCTTAGGGGAGGAACCGAGGCGGCAGGTTCTAGGACTGCAGTTTTGGCCTCTGCGTAGGCTGCCTGGGGATGATCTCATGGACTGCGTGGTGGAAGAGGCGAGACATCCAGAAGAGCCACGCAATCCAAATTCTCTCCCAATGTAGCTCGAGGACCATGGTGAAGTCGAAGGGACGCTGGTACGGCAGCTCCTCAATTACTTCTGAGGCCTAGAAGGAACACCGCTGTCAGTTTGGGTCTGCGATCTCTGGGCAGGGGTCTGTCCCAAAGGCCTGTCCCTGAAGAGCGTAACTGAGCCCTGGGGATTTCTGCAGCAGTCATCAGAGTCCAGGAAGGTAGGAAACAGGAAGAGGAGAAAGGGAGTTGTATCAGATGGGCACTCCTGTCGAACCATCACCCTTACAAGGTCTCAGGTTTTTCCCTCCAACCTCCCTATGAACTTTCAGTATCCCATCTGATAACTGGTAGCTTTTAGGTAGGGTGTCACTGCTTTTATACAACACTAGAGATGTTTAGTGAGTTATGTTCCCTGGTTTATTTTGGCTTGGTGCTGTTAGAGATGTTTCACTGCTTTTAACTGTGGTAACAGACTTTACTAGAGTCCCTTATCCCTTCTTTTGAACTTGTTACTGGATGGTCACACAGACTTGAGATTTTATTTATTTATTTATATTAACATTCTGGTTTTTTCCCCTATCTGCCCCCTCTTCCTCTGGTCAGATTATTAGTCACTTCTTAAGAGCAATAACCTATCCATCTATTAATCCAAATAATATGCTAAAGAACCGTACAACCAGTGACAGTCAGAAATGTGACTGAGTTTTAATGTTTATTATTGTTTGAATTTTCTAACTTGTTTAATTTTAATTGTATTTATTGTACTGTTTTTATGACGTTACCCGCCGTGATCCCGCTTGTGGGATGGGCGGGCTATAAATACTACTACTACTACTAATAATAACCTCTTTTGACTTGCTCGAGGGACCTCTGTGCCTCCTCAAACCTTTTGTCAAATCCCTATCTTCCAGAAGAACAGTCTCTGTAAACTGGTTAATAAGCTTCCAAACTGAGAATGACTAATTCTCCGCTCAAGTCGTGTTTCTGCTTTTCACGCAAGGAGATTTCTCTCCACTCCTTGAACAGGTGAGGTTCTGACACTTCTTTGCAAGACTCACCGTCTCCACCCTAAGTCTGTTAATTGCATAGGCCGCAGCACACTTGCTCTGCTCCAGACAGGGCTTATCAGACCTTTTTTCTCTCCAGAGTATCCCACTGGGAATTTTCTGTTAACTCTCCTCCCTGACTCCAACTGATCCACTCCAACTCCTTCCCACTTGAATTTTTTAAAAACAGCTCAGTGTTCCATTCCACAGTAAGCAGACTTCACCCAATCAGAAGGAGCTCAGTGAGCCGTCAATCTTTTTTTTTGCTAACTCACCCTTTCTTGAGCAGCTTTGCTTAAAAGCCTGCAATTGCTTGCTGTCCGTCACAGGAGCATCCTGTGGAACAAAACCCTCTGTAAAGGTGAAAAATATGGCTAGGAAGCAACCTGTCTGGGTTGTGTGAGGGAGCAATGTGTGCATTCCACTGGTGGATCAGGAGGACTGGGGAGAGAAGTCTCAGAGCGGCTTACAAACTCCTCTCCCTTCCCCTCCCCACAACAGACACCCTGTGAGCAGGACCATAGCTACAGTGGGGCATCTCGGGGCCTGGCCCCCCAACTTACTAACCAGGCCCCCTGAATTCCCTTCCAGCCCAGGCCTCCCAACTTCCAATTTTTTATTTTATTTGTGGCACTCCCTTGGGTGTGTGTGTGTGGGGTGCCCCCCGACTTCTTTAAAGGCCCCCCAAATTAAAAAATCCTGGCTACGGGCCTGCCTGTGAGGTAGGTGTGGCTGAGAGAGATCTTTTGAGAACTGCTTTCAAGAACAGCTGTGCCAGAACTATGGCTTGCCCAAGGTCATCCAGCAGCTGCAAGTGGAGGAGTGGGGAATCAAACCCTGTTCTCCCAGATTAGAGTCCATGCACTTAACCAGATTTGTATATCGTTTTTTATATATATGTGCTAAGTATAACTTTTTAGTTATACTTAGCATATATATTAAAAAGATATAAAAATTGTAAAATTATGCACGGTGATTTAGTGTTTTACTTAGCTTACATACACTGTGCTACGGTTTGTTGTAATCAATCTTATTGGTACGGAAGACGGAAAAGCCTTGAAAAAAGGCCCCATCGCCGGTCTTAAAAAGAAGAAAGAGACGGTTAAGACAAGCCTCTCCCGCCTGCAGTTCCAGGCACCGGAGACTGGGCAGCAGCAGAAACATCTACAGTGCCACAAGCTAGGGTTGCCAGGCTCCAGGTGGTAAGCTGGAGATCTCCTGGGATTACAACTGATCTCCAGACAACAGAAATCAGTTCACCTGGAGAAAATGGCCGCTTCGGAAAGGGCACTCTCTGGCATTACACCCCACTGAAGTCCCTCCCCAAACCATGCCCTCCTCAGGTTCCACCCCCAAAATCCCCCGATATTTCCCAACCCTACCACAAGCCGCCATCAACGGGAGAGCGTGCGGTGGGTCTCTCCTGCCCGAGGCTCCAGGCATCGGAGACTGGCACGGGCCTCTGTCATTGCTGCCAGACCTGGGGGCTTTGGGCCGTTTCCGCAGCTGGCCCCCGACTGTGCCGAAGGAAAAAAACCCAGCAGAGCTCTACTGGGTCCAACAACCATGAGGAGATTGCAGCAGGTGGCCCACCCCATACATTCTCAGAGGCTTCGGGGCCTACAGGGAGCAAGAGGGTTGGAGCTGAAGGTCATATCTCCCCCCTCCAGATACATAAGGACATTGGAATAAGGACCCCCAAGGCAAACAAGGGGCTGATCCAAGTAGGGGCAGCAGCACAGCAGAGCAGCTCCCCACCCCCAAGCCTCTCTCAGGCCGTTCCCAGTGGGTTCGGCGGTTCAGGAAAATTCCAGTAGGGCTGCTGCTCGGGTCCCCCCCCCCGCACTTTCTGCCCTCCCTCTGCAGATGGCAGGAGGCAGGCTTTTAGTCCGGCCTCGGCCTCCCCCAACGTGTGCACTCCCTGGGTGCACACGCAACCAGGAATCGTGTTGGTCTTTCCGTGGCTAGGAGTACCTGGCCAAGCAATGGCTGTGGCTGATCTCACCGATAAGGACACTTGCACTGGCGACATCGGGAGCTTTTGAGAGCTGGCCAAAGAGATGTTCCCTGCTTCCTCACTGCCCTTGTCAGGCTTGGGTTGAGGGGTGGAGGAGCTCTTTTCAACCATAGGCTATATGGCAACAAGCTCCAATAAAGAGGAAGGGGAATGGTCAGAAAATTCTCCTAGGCCTTTCTGGCCGGAACATCTCCAGAGATTGAAAAAGGCGCCTTTGCCTTTTCTTAACTACCAGTTGGATACAACAGAGAAACCTAGATCATCGGCTGCATCTAATTTAGACACTAGGTTTGAGACCATCGAAAGGGCCCTCAAATTGTCCATCTCCAAATTCTTTGATTACATACCAAAGGCAGAATGGACACTTTCTTGTAGGCATTGGGGGTGGGGGGAGGTCTTCGCCTTTCCAGCAGGCAACATGAAAGACCTCAGGTCCCTCTGCTAGATGCTCCAGTAGTAGTCTTACAATTCAGGAGCAGTTTTGCCTAAGTCTGTGGCCACTGTGTGTAAGAAATCAGTGGATAAAATATTAAGAATGAGAAAGCCACCTCTCTGACAATCTGAGCCACCTGCCATGCTCTCAGATTTCACCAGGGCCATCATGGTTTGGGCGGCTAACCTCCCTCAGGAGCCCAACGCTGACCCCTTGATGCTTAAGAGAGCCATCCTAAAGATTAAAGGGCTGCAAAATCTGCAGCATCCGCATCCCAAGAAGCCATGCAGTTTGGTGCCAGAGCACAGGCTGTCGGTATAGTGGTTAGAAAGAATGTATGGCTAAGGCATTGGAAAGTGGACCCTCTGTCTATTTCAGATACATCAGTCTTTTTTTTTAAAAAAAAAGGAACAAAAAGGATTTAGGGTCTCTCACACCTTTGGCTACAGGTCCAGATTCCAACAGACAGTTTCTTTCTAACAAGCAGGACATGAACCAACAAAACAAAGACCAACCACTTGACCATACGGTTGGGGGGGTCATTTCCAGCAGGTTCCTCACTTTTGTGCTTCTCCACTTCCCAACACAGAACAGAGACACCTTTTAGTCTGTTGTGACCTAGTCAACGTAGAGGCAGTGGAACCAGTGCCCTTAGAACAGCATTTCCATGGGATTTATTCCATTCTATTTGTAGTCCCCCCCAAAATGGGGACTGGAGATCAATTCTAAATAAAAAAGAGTCGAAGCGATGGGTATCCGACGAAGTGAGCAGTGTCTCAGGAAAGCCCCTACCCTGCCACATATTTCATTAGTCTTTAAGGTTCTACTAGACTCTTGCTGTACTAGACTACGGCAAGCCGTAGTTCTGATAAGAGCTGTTCTTGAAAAAGAGCAGTTTCTGTCAAGAGCTCTCAGCACCCCACCTACCTCAAAGGGTGTCTGTTGTGGGGAGGGGAAGGGAAAGGAGTTTGTAAGCCACTCTGAGACTCCCTTGGGTAGCGAAGGGCGGGGTATAAATCCAATCTCTTCTTCTTCTCTCTTCTTCTACAGCTACATCTTGATCTAAGGATAAAGAAGTGTAAGTTCCGGTTTAAAATCACTTCACTGCATTCCGCAGAGTATTCAGCAGGATGACCGCATGACAAACTTAGACCTTCAAGACGTTTACCTAAATATTCTACTTTCCAGACAATTCTTCCCTTTTTGATTTTCAGGGGCAGCATTTCCAATACAAGGCCTTCCCCTCTGGGCTGACATCATCTCCAAGGGTGCTCGCTAAAGCCCTGGTGGTTCTATTCGCCTCCCTACGACAACAAGGAATCCACCTTTATCCTTACCTGGACGATACCCTCCGCAGAGCCAAGGAGCCAGAGGGGGTGAGCTAGACACCAAGTCCATTATGTACACTCTCCGGGCGAATGGCTACCTGATCAACATGTAAAAGATAATAATAATCTCACACTCACCAGGAACATAGTCCATGTAGGGGCCAGGGTTCAGATGAGGGTGACCAAAGTGTTTCTACCTGCAAAGAAGCAGGAAAAATCGTTGGAAAGGGTGAAAGAAACCTGGCAGAGGTCAATGGACCTCGTGCACTGGTTGACAGTGCTGGGACTGAGGATGTAATCCACAGATCTGATTCCTTGGGCCTGCATCCTCCCCAAGCCTTGACAATGGACTCTTCTTCCCTATCAGGACACGCACACACATATGCACAAAGGGAGCACAAATAAGTCAAGATACTGCCCCCCCCACGACCAAATCTGACAGTTTCCTCCAGCCTCCTTACCTGAAGGCAGTTACGGCCACCAGCGGTAGGGACTGGGGAATACACTGCAAGGATCAGATTGTCCAAGGCAGATGGAGCCCGTTGGAAGATATGAACAGTATGGACAAGCTGGAACTTGGGGCAATCAGACTAGCCCTGCGTGCTTTTCAAATTCTTTCAAGGAAGAAGAAGAAGAGATTGGATTTATACCCCGCCTTTCACTACCCAAAGGACTCTCAGAGTGGCTTACAATCCCTTTCCCTTCCCCTCCCCACAACAGACACCCTGTGAGGTAGGTGGGGCTGAGAGAGCTCTCTCGAGAACTGCCCTTGAGAGAACTTGTGACTGATCCAAGGTCACACCAGCAGCTGCATGCAGAGGAGTGGGAAATTGAACCCGGTTCTCCCAGATTAGAGTCCACGCTCCTAACCCCTACACCAAACAAATATGTGCTTGGGCATACAGTCAGTACTACAGCCAGGGCACACACCAGTCAGCAAGGAGACACCAGATCGATGGTGCTCCTCTATGAATCCAAAATCGTGTTCATTTGGGCATGGAAAAAATTTGGTAGGTCTAAAAGCGAAACACCTTTACAGTCTTGCAAACAACCAAGCCAGCTGGCTGAGCAGGAAGGATTTAGATCCAGGAGAACAGAGTCTAAACAAAGAGATCTTGCAGGATCCTTATCTTGGATCTTTTTACAACATCAAACTATAACCAAGTTGCCAGGTTTCTAACCAGTTTCTGGAGCCGGCAATGGCAATACTTATGACCACTGCAACTTCCCTTCCTGCTTTGCCCTCCCAGTCCAAAGCTGCAGATTATTTAGACATTTTTAGAATCTTTTGAGAAGCTTCTTCTTTCCATGCGTCCACCCGTCAAAGGCTTGATGCGCGTGACCACAAGGGAAAATCCTCTCCTCGAGAAATGGAAACTCTTAGAGAAGAGTCTCACACAGAAAGAATCTCTTTTTTCCACCGCTGGAATAAGTGGGAAGTTGGAGGCTGGGTTTGCCATGGACGACAAAGGCAGGTTGATGCTGGTGCCAGCCGGGACTGAACCTGCTGGCTCTGCATTATAAGGATGCACCCAAGCAGCTCTCGTTTACACATGACTCAGTGTGTGTACACACGCACACATGCTTTTTGAAGAGTTTCAACCTGCCCTGGTTGTTGCCGGATTTCAAGATGGGGTTTTTCCTGGCGTTCTTCTGGCTGCAGGGGTGTGGGGAGGCCTTCCATGTTTGATCGGTGGTGCTAGAAAGTGCTCGCAAGGCAAGAGGCAAACAGAGGTGGTTTGCCATAGCCTTCCTCTGCAAAGTGACCCTGGACTTCCTTGGTGGTCTCCCATCCAAGCACTAACCACTGCTGGCCCTGCTTAGCTTCCAAGGTCTGATGAGATTGGGTTGGCCTGGGCCATCCAGGTCAGGGTGCGTGTTTAAGTAGTCCGATTTAAAATGAAAACAACCCTGCCTCCAGAAGATCAGCATGCTGGAGAAAAGTTTGGGCTACTAAAGTTTTCTCTCCGATATGTTAATTTTCTACATGCAAGAGGTCCCTTCCCCATTTGAGAATGCTTAAATATTTGATACTGAATGCTTGCTGGCTGAATCATACAGTCACAGAATCATGGAAGGGATCTCCAGGGTCATCTAGTCCAGCCCCCTGTACTATACAGGAAATTCACAAATACCTCTCCCCCACACCTCCAGTAACCCCTGTTCCATGCCCAGAGGATGACAAAAAACCTCTGGGATCTCCAGCCAAACTGGCCTGGGAAAAAATTGCTTCCTGACCCCAAAGTGGCAATTAGCATTTCCCTGGGCGTGTAAGAAAGGGCCACAAAAACTAAGCACTGAAGTCCCTCCCAGGAAAAGCCTAACCATTTAATTCTACTGGTTCTATAAACTGCTCTATAAACTGAGTCATGGGCTGTTCTGGAGCAGACAGAACCTGCTTTTTGAAGAGACAGTTTTGTGCCCTTCTGCTCATGAAGTTGATCTCTTCCATTTTTAGGTTGCAAAGCCTCCAGAGGCTCCCACATATCACTCAAACTACCCTGAGTTGGATGTGTTGGGGGTGGAACGTAGGGAGGGTGGGGCTTGGGGAGGGGAAGGGAGGGGAGGGAACTCAGCAGGGTTTAATGCCAGAGAGTCCACGCTCCAAAGCAGCCATCCCCCCCGAGATATGATTTCTGTAGTCTGGAGTTTGGTTGCAAATCTGTGGGCCTCACCTGGAAGCTGACAATCCTAGAGGTAGATCAGGATGAGTATGTTGGGATTTGCACGTTCTCTCTCTGTAGTCATAAAAGAATTTACTGTTTGTTTATGCATGCTGATGGCTTAGCTAATTTAAAGTCAGAGACCCAATGGGGAGGCCTGCATGTAGTTGACACTAGCGCAAGGTGACAAAATGCACAATTGGTTAGTATTGGGATTCTCCGATTGGGTAATCAATACAAGAGTAAGCATTGGGTTTCCGGTTTATTGCTCTTTGTCCTTTTTCTCTAGTTTGTCTTCACCAGAGGTATAGAATTCTCTCAGGAAATAGCCTCTTGCTGAGGGTGAAGAGGAGAGCACAAAAGTTGGTTTGAAACTCAACATAAAAAAACCCTAAGATCATGGCATCCGGCCCCATCACTCCTTGGCAAATAGAAGGGGAAGTCATGGAAGCAGTGACAGATTTCACATTCTTGGGATCCAAGATCACTGCAGATGGTGACTGCAACCATGAAATTAAAAGACACCTGCTCCTTGAGAGGAAAGGGATGGCAAACCTAGACAGCAGAATAACAAATAACCCTGCCAACAAAAGTCCGTACGGTCAAAGTGATGGTATTCCCAGTAGTAATGCATGGCTGCGAGAGTTGGACCATAAGGAAGGCCGAGCACCAAAGAATAGATGCTTTCGAATTATGGTGCTGGAGAAAGCTCTTGAGAGTCCCTCAGACTGCAAGGAGACCGAATCAGTCAATCCTACACGAAATCAACCCTGACTGTTCCCTGGAAGGCCAGATACTGAAGCTCAAATACTTCAGCCACCAGATGGGAAGGGAGCACTCACTGGAGAAGACCCTGATGCTGGGAAAGATTGAAGGTCAAAGAGGAAGGGAACGGCAAAGGATGAGATGGTTAGACAGTGTTATCAATGCAACAAACATGAAATTAAGCAAATTCCGGAGAATGACGGAAGACAGGAGGGCCTGGCGTGATGTGGTCCATGGAGTCGTGAAGAGTTGGACTTGACTGTGTGACTGAACAACAAGAAAAGATGTAGGTTAGGGAGTAGCTAGACAGGATGATTTTTCCTTTTGTTTTCTTACTTTCAACCCCCAGTTTATTCTCCCTTATTAGTAAAGCAAAGTTTCTTTGTCTAAAAGGCAATACAAGTGTTCTGCTGCATTTATTAACTCTGCATTTACATAGAAATCCCTAACAGAATAAGTGTGATTGGCCAAAGAAATCCAGTGTTTCTTCAAGCTGAATGGGAATTTGAATCCAGAACATGGATCTTCCCTCCTTCATTGTATTCTTGCAACAACCTTGTGAGGCAGGTTCACCTGAGAGACAGAATCACCGGCCCGCAGTCACCCAACAAATCTCATGGTGGGGGGGGGGACTTTTGCCAGGTCTCCCCATCCTTAGACCAAGGTCCTTTCCACACTAGACCTTAAATCCTGGTTCAATCCTGTCCCCGAATTTACATTCTACACTACACCCCTGCAATTATCTTGGGGTATTTTTTTGTTTCCACATTACACTGAGGCCACCCCGGTTTCGCCCCACACTTGTCCTGGGATAAACATGTGCTGTTGTTATAACCAGGGATAAATGCAAAGTATCATGTTGCGAGTTCAACACTGATAAAACCAGGGATGAGATCCAAGTGTGGAAAGGACCAAAGACTCTAACCCCGCACAGCACTGGCTGTTGAACTCTGTTATGGCTAATTCACAGCATGTCTCTGTTCCGCAGTGGTTCAAGGCTAAAATCTGACAGTAGGGAGAGAACAGAGAGTTGGGGAAAGCCTGGGGGACAACAACGGCTTTGGGGCTGGGGATGAAGCCTGGAGGAGGCCTGTGGCATCCCAGAAAAGATGAGCAAGGGGGCAGCCGCAGCTCTTGCCCCAAGCAAGGTGGGCGGACACACAGAGCAGCTACTAAGCTAGCTACTGCCCTGGCCAGAGATGGGGTGTGACTGCGAGGTGGTCGCTGGCGTTCAGCCGGCTACGCAAGAGGTGGAAGCAGGGGGTATGAATGGTGGCGTTTTTCGTCTTTCCCTTTCTGTCAGGTGAGGGGCTCCCAGCCTGGGGCCCGGAACAGTGGTGGCCAATGTTCCCTCTAAGCTGTGGAGTCTTGTGAGCAAAAATTCTACTTTGTGAGCTACTGGCATTAAAGTTGTGAGCAAGAGATTTGGCTACTACATAAATTAGTTTGCTCTGGAGCCATCCTTCCTGAGCTGAGGCAAAAATGTGTGAGCCGGAGGCTAAAAAACTGTGGGCTAGCTCACACTAACTTAGCGTAGAGGGAACACTGGTGGTGGCCCTGATCCTCTCTGGCTAATACCACCCTGGAAGGGGAGAGGAGGGAGAGGGGATGCTCTTTGTCCTGCATCTGAGGCCATGGGCTCCAGTTCACCTCTGGCCACTGTCAATCTGTTAGTGCCTCCAGATGGTTATTTTAGCAGGGAGAAGAGGAGGAGGAGATCGGATTTATACCCCGCCCTTCACTCGGAGTCTCAAAGTGGCTTACAATCTCCTTTCCCTTCCCCTCCCCCCAACAGACACCCTGGGAGGTAGGTGAGAGAGCTCTTTTGAAGACTGCTCTTGAGAGCATTATGGTACATGATCACGTCGGCGAGAATGGCTTTTGCGCAACAGTGGAAATCGGATAAAGTACCGGATATACAGGACTGGTTAAGAAAACTGCTATTTTTAGCTGAAATGGACAAAATGACTAAAAAATTAAATGGACTAATGGCAGAACAGTATTTAAATTAATGGGAAGACCTGAAAATATATATGGAAACTGAATATAAAATGAAAGGGAAAATGTATAACTTTGATTCTTATTGAAAATGGAATTATGTTAGATGAGTCAGATTTCTGTATTAAAAAAAATACGTTACCTGATTTATCGATTGTTATAAGTTTAAACTTGATTACTTAATTTTTTTTTTTTTTGTTATTGGCAATAGCAGTGTTGGAAGCCTATTAGGGGGGGAAGGGATATAGCTTATAAGTTGTTTTGGAAATTGTGTTTAACAATGTTGAATATATTCCAATAAAAATCTTTGTTACAAAAAAAAAAAAAGACTGCTCTTGAGAGAACAGCTCCAAGAGAACTTGTGACTGGCCCAAGGTCACACCAGCAGCTGCATGTGGAGGAGTAGAGAATCAAACCCGGTTCTCCCAGATCAGAGTCCGCACTCCTAACCACTATACCAAACTGGCTCTGCAGGCCTGTGGGGAAGCAAGGAGAAAGGAGTGCTTTAAGAGAACAGGAGCTCCAAGGGTGGCAACAGACCTACCAGGGGTCTACCTGGCTCTGCCACTCTGAACAGCCCTGATCTACGGGGGCTCAGCCTACGGGGGGCGGGGAACACGTTCAACACAATAAAATTGCACAATTGCTGCTGCTTCTTCTGAGGAAAAGGCAAAGTGCTGAACTCGGGGGCCTTGTTGCTGTGACCAGAATGCCCTCCGTTCCCAGCTCATGGTGGCATGTGGCAACACAAGGCCGTTCCCGCAAGTCGATGTGACCAGGGAGGGGGGCTGCCCCGTCACTGTGCCCACAGCACACCGGTGGGTGGCTCACGTCTCCCGGTGCCACTGGAATGGCGCCTGTCACCATCCTCCTCAAAACGCTCGTCTTTGATGAAGAATATAGGCAGCCTTCCTGTTTCCATAGCAACCCTGCTCGGCCTTCTTCCTTGCCAAAAGCGCCAACCGATTTGATCATGTGAGGAGACTTCCAACCCCCATTTTCCCCCAGCCCCTTCACCTCCACAGTTTGTTCCAGCTTCGTTTTCAATAGAGCCGAAAGGCTCGGGGGCGGCCAGCGCTTATGCACGGCCTCACGTGGCGCTGCCGGTTTGCACTAATTGGGAGAACCCTGCTGGGACCTTGGCCTGGCTGGTCCCTTTGAGGGCCCCAGCCTGCGCACGGAGGCCTGCCACCTTTTGCGCATGGCAACATGCTTCCCAGTTCTCGGCCAGGCGAGGGTATTACAATAGCCCTGCCACTGACTGAGCTGGTTGGCCCCTGCCATGCCATTGGGCTTCGGCCTAGTCTACACTGTGCCATCCTCATTGCTGTGGCCTGCCCCCTCCACCTGGCATTTCTCCAGTAAGTTAAAGGGCCAGTGTGCCCTGGATAAGAACAGATGCTGCCTTGGGTGGCTAGGTTGGTGGGAGAGGCCTCGGCAGGCTCCTCTTTTACCAGGTGGGGTAGGTGAGGGGCTTAACTGGGCACCAGGGCACAATCCCAGAAGACATCCCCCTGTATATTTGCAGAGAAATAATAATAGGATCCAGACATCCTTTTGTACTGTTCAAAGCACTTCACGCATATCTTCTTGGTATTCCAAGGGCCCTGGAAAGTTGGTTTTATTTCTTCACGTCTTTAAAATATTTGCATTCTGCTGGAGTGATTCACAACCATTAAAAAATACCAGAAGCCAAAAGAAATGTGTATTCTTTCCCCCTCCCTACCTGTGCTGGTTGCTTCTCTACTTCCTTTAAGAGGTGGGGGCAGGAGAGGTTGTGGGTGTGTTTAGTCTTAACTGTTTTATTGGATTCTTATAAAGGGAAGCTGGTGCGCCACTCTGCCCATTCTCCAAGGTTCTCTGCTCCACTCTCTGCATGCTCAGAACAGCTTTTCCTGTTGGTTATTTCTGGTTAAATCCCACTTTGGGCTGCTCAGAGGAACTCTGCACAGGCTCAGAAGCACTGCACTAGTCGCTTAAACATCACCCCTTTTGTTCAACACCGACTTGTCCAACAGGCACAGTAGGCACATGGCCTACGGTACTTTTAGGGGCCCCTGAAAACATCTTAATTAATTAATTTTATTCTATTTCTATCCTGCCCTCCCCTGCAAGCAGGCTCAGGGCAGCTCACAAGGATTCCACAAAGTACAACATTTTAAAAACATTAGTTGCTGTAGATTTTCCGGGTTGTGTGGCTGTGGTCTTGGCCATACAACCCGGAAAATCTACAGCCACTAATGAACTCCGGCCATGAAAGCCTTCAACAACATATTTTAAAAACAGTTAACAATAATTTAGTTTAGAACCCCAAAAATACAACCACAGATGGCGAAACAATTTTACAGGGCTCCCAAATATGTATGCCTAGATGAATTCAGTAGTTGAGTGGGCAGGAGAGCACCATTAATAGGATGAAAGGAAAGGGACGGGGTGAGACAGGGGAAGCCACTGTAGCTGGACACCCACCCCCTCAGCTGAAGGCCTGGTGGAACAGCTCTGTTTTGCAGGCCCTGCGGAACTGTAGTAAGTCCCATAGGGCCCTGATCCCATTTGGTAGAGTGTTCCACCAGGCTGGGGCCAGCGCCAAAAAAGCCCTGGCCCCGGTTGAGGCTAAGTGGATAAGAACATAAGATAAGCCAATGTTGAATCAGGCCAATGGCCCATCTAGTCCAACACTCTGTCACACAGCGGCCAAAATATACCAGGTGCCATCAGGAGGTCCAGCAGTGGGGCCAGGACACTAGGAGCCCTCCCACTGCTTCTAGTGTCCTGCAGCAAGAATAGAGTGCATCACCTGCCCCAGACTTAGAATTCCCATCGATACCCTGTGGCTAATAGCCACTGATGGACCTCTGCTCCATATGTTTATCTAATTCCCTCCTGAAACTGTCCATGCTTGTAGCTGCCACCACCTCCTGTGGCAGTGAACTCCATATGTTAATCACTCTTTGGGATGTTTTTGGGGCCAGGGACCACCAGAAGATGCTGTTCAGAAGAGCGCAAGGCTCACTGGGGGACACATGGAACGAGACGGTCCTGCAGGTATGATGGTCCCAGAACTGCATAGGGCAGGGTTGTCAAACATGCGGCCCAGGGGTCAGATCAGGCCCCCAGAGGGCTTCCATCAGGCCCACAGTGGAACTGGCCATCTCCTGCTTCCAGTTCTGTTGCTGCTGCATCATAGCTTGCTTTGCCATTTAATCACTCAGCCATTTCATGTCTTAACCTGGATCCTAGACTCAGAACTCTGAGCATGAGATTTCTGTGGTGAATGTCAATAAATCAAAAGTAGGTTTGCAACTTACTAGAGCTAATGTTTTAAGCATGTTTTTATTTTAAGTAAAAAAAAATCTTTGTGTTTATGTCCTTTATAAAGTTTATATCTCCGCTCCCTGGCACTACATCTTATGACACACAAGGGGCCCGACCCAACAAGGTCTCATTTATGTCAGATCCGGCCCTCGGAACAAATGAGTTCGACACCCCTGGCATAGGGCTTTAAAAGTTAATACCTTAACCTTGAATCTGATCTGGTTCTCAACTGGTAACCAATGCAGCTGGCAAAGCACGGGCTGCATGTGTGTCTGCAAAGATGACCCAGTCAGCAGGGGTGCCGCTGCATTTTGAACCAGCTGAAGTGTCCGGAGCAGGGTCAAGAAGAAAAAAAAAATGAACTTTTTATAGTCAAAGAAAACATTTCAATTTGTTCCTCATATCAGAAAAAAATGACATGTTTAGGGCCCATAAAAATCTATTCAACTTTGCCCAAAACAGGAAAAAAGAATGTTGAAGTATTTAAAGTCATGTCAACAATAATTTTTACAATATTGATATTATTTATTATGGCGGGAGGGTCCCAAGAAGGCAAAATTGCCTCGGGCCCACGAAAACCATAATTTCCCTTTCTTTCCTTTATTCTGTACTTCCTGCTCACAGACCAAGGGGTCATAAGCAAACAAACTCAACAATTCATACGGCACAGAACAATCCAGTCCAATAATACAGAAAATAACCAAGCAACCAGAAATACTAAGTGCTGCGTCCAAGGAATAAAACACACCATCACGAATAAAAGTAATTAAAAACCGTTGATAAAAATTTTGCCGCAGCAAGAATTACACCTGGATCGGTATCAGCCAGAAGCTTTGCGACGACTTCTTGCAAAACACTTTGCACATGCTCAGAGGAGCCATTAAAAAAATTATTCTGTATTCGCGTTAGGAAAGTAAAGGGCAGCAACCTCAGCCGGCGCCTCCAGGCTCGCTCGAGGGGGGTGGCGGGGAGGGGGCTCTGCTAACTGCCTGCCGGCGGCGGCTTGACTCACCCGGCTCCCTCCTCCGCCCCGCGCGGCCCTCCCTTTGCAAATTGTTGCCAGCTGCCTTGCAACGTGCGCCGCGCGCCGCCGCCGCCAGCCTCCCTCCCCGCCGCGAGCAAAGGTGGCTTCGCTCCCCGGCTGCCGCCTCCCGCCCGCCGATGGCTCCCCTGGCCGGAGGAGGAGGAGGAGGAGGAGGAGGAAGCCGGGCGCTGCTCTGAAGGGCCACCGCCGCCGCCGCCACCACCACCACCAGCACCGGGCGAGCGGAGCAGACAATAGGCGGCTGGCGGGCCGGGCGAGGCGCGGCGGCTGGAGCGGAGCGGGCGGGCGGCTTTCATGGAGCCGCCGGCTGGGAAGCGCCCCAGCTCCGCCCGGAGAAGAAGACGGGACGAGCCCGGGGGGCTCTGCGAGCTGATCGGCTCGGCGGCGTTGGCGTGGCCAGGTTGCGAGAGCTCGCTGGAGCTGCGCCTCCTTTCTTAGCCGGCGGCTCCGGGCTGGGCTGGGCTGGGCTGGGCTGGCCGGGCGAAGGGAAGCCCTTTCGCGGCTGGCACGGCAGGGCAGGGCAGGGCAGGCGGCCGCGGAGCCGGCAGGGAGCAGCCAGCGGCGGAGACCTCCCCCCTCCCCCCGCGCGCCTTTCTCCTGCTGCAGGGGCCTCCCGAGACAATGAGCGGCGGCGGCGGCGGCGGCAGGTGACGGTGACGATGATGATGCTGGACTGCCAGGTAAGCCCGGGCGGGCGGCGGAAGCGCGCAGCTCCCTGCCCCGAGGAGCCTCAGCTGGCCAGAGGAGGAGGGTGCCCAGTAGTCTGTCTTCCAGCTGGGAGCAGCCCGGAGGCCTGTGGCTGGCCGGAGTGGACGGACCCCGGGGGCCTGATCCAGCAAGCCTCCTCCCTAGGCAGCCCCGTAGCTAGGGAATCGGGGGGGGGGCGTCGCCACGGCGAATTAAATCAACGCACCGTGCAGGTGGCAAGTTGGGGCACTTTGGGGGCGGTCTTTACAGTGCCCTGTAAAGAAGAAACACTAGGGGGCTGGGCCCGTGCAGTCCTTAGGTGACCGATGGCCAAGGTCAGCCGCTGCATGGAACCTCCGTGGATGGATGGAAGCAGCCGGCTGGGGGGTAGACCGGGGCGGTCGCCTTCCTGCCTTGCTCGGTGGGGCTCCGGAAGGCTGCCCCCCGTTGGAGGCAGGAGGCTGGGCTCGGTGGAGCTTAATCTGGCCCCTGCTTGGCAAACGGGTGTGGAAGCGAGTGAAGGGGACAGTGCCTCTGGTCGTGTACTGAGTGCTTCCCAGGATCTGAGGGGTCGGGAGGAGGCCGGATTTGCTCTCCTATCTCTGGCTTTCCACTGTCCTTTTTAGGAGACAATCACATGTCCCGGGCACATCGGAGGCATCCTTACTTAAAACTGAGGCTCCCGTGCATCTGGAGGGGCTTCTTCTTGAGAAAGGGTGGTGAGGATTGGTGCCTTAGCCGTACCAGCAAGTTCTTGACAGCACACCACCCGTGCAGGCCGAATAACACCATTTCAATCCAGTGGCAAAGTGCATTGAAAGTGGATTGGAAGTGCATTACTTAGTGTGTGTGAAAGTGCCCTGTAAAGTAGTAAGAATCAAGGTTGCCGGCCTCCAGGTGGGGCCTGGAGAACTCCTAGAATCACAACCGATCTCCAGACGACAGGGATAATTTCCCCGGGAGAAAATGGCCGCTTTGGATGGTGGACTCTGTGGCTTTGTATCCTGCTGAGGCCTCCACCTTCCCGAAACGCCGCCCCCAAATCTCTAGGAATTTCTCAACCCATGGCTGGCAACCCTAGTAAGAAGTCTTACGTAGAGAGTGCCTCTAAGCATGGACTGTGTGTCTTTCTCTGAGCACAGTTTGCCCATCTAAACCTGGGGTGCGGGGCTGGACCTCCAGGCTGGTGGGAGCTCTGACCCCTCTCCTGCTTTTCAAATGAGCTGCACAAAAGCAGCACTGGTACGTGTGCGGCAGCGGGGCACAGTGATGCTTTTGTGGCTTTACCAAATTGGCACCTTGGCTGCTGACGCAGGGCGGCTGGGAAGCCAACATGCCTGTTACGACCTGCCTGGAGCAGCGTGCCTTGGCCTGCTGCAGGGAGCCCGGCCAGGGAGGAGGAGGCCCGCCTCTTGGTTGCGCCTGGGAAGGCAGCTCCAGCCAAGTGCCCCTGGAGAACTACCATCTCTCCACCCCCTTGCAATGTTCTGGGGAGGGGTCAGCTGGAGTTTGTGGAAACTTTGTGAGGGATGAGGGAGTGGAATGCCACTTGGACTAGGGTTTGGCCTGGATCTCAAAATTCCTCCCTCCCTCCCACTATATGTGTGTGTTTGCTGTTGATGTTCAGGAGGGTTGAGAGCAACATACTCTGTGCATGCTCAGAGACCCTCTGTTCCTGGGACCTGCATCCTGGGGCAAAGCCGTAGCAATCAGAAGGAAGTTCTTGCTTCACGTTCAGCCCCATGTGACTCTCCAAAGAACTGCACAGCTGGATTAGGCGTGAAATGTGTTTCTGCCTGTTGCCAAGCGGATACCTCTGGGAAGCCCGTGAGCCAGGCCCGGGGATGCTTCTCTCCAGCATCACTTACGCTCATCCCTGTACGTGGAGGCTCCCTTTGGCTCTCCTAGGAGGCCAACAGAACGGGGGAGAAGAGCCACTTGCTCTGTTTAAAAGCCCCACGGCCGAGAATCCGGACAGGACGGGTTCTCTTCCTTGTTATCTGCTGCATGTGACAGGGAAGAGGGGTTTCGGTAAGAACGAATGCAAAGCCATCTGGGCGGGCTTCCCAGGCAACTGGCCTTTTACAAACTAGCCCTCCTGAGACATCTGGCCCTTGATAAGATGAGCTCCCTTTGCAGCCGCAGGTGCTGGATTGCAAAACTTGACCCGGACCTGCTGGTTGGTGGGATCCCTGCAGGTGGACTGGCCATTAACCCTTTCCTTGCTGCCCACCGGGTGGGTTTGAATCATCTGCTCCTGGGCTAGAGAGGCCATTCGGTCATCTCCTGCTGGCTCCTGTGATACCAGTGAAAGGTGTGGGGGTGTGAATAAAATTTCCAGGATGCTTGAAAGGGAATGGGAAGTGTTGGGTAAAAGTTTGGAAGGCAGAGAGCTGTTGGCAGCGTGGCTTCGTGGGCGCATCACTGAGTATGCCAAGCAGGCAAAGGGATGCAAACGGGTTCACTTTGTGTAACTTCTGCGAACCTCAGAAGCCCCGGTTTCTTGATGTGGAATTTTTCGTGCTGTTTTTCGAGGATGTACAGCTCTTCCCTTCTCCCTCTTTGCCCCAAAGGCTAGTGAGCTCAGGAGCAAGGCTTCCTGGATTCTCAGTCCTGAGTCATCTCAGTCCTGAGCGCCAGTTTGGTGTAGTGGTTAAGTGTGCAGACTCTAATCTGGGAGAACCGGGTTTGATTCCCCACTCCTCCACTTGCACCTACCTGGATGACCTTGGGCAAGCCATAGTTCTGATAAGAGCTGTTCTTGAAAAGAGCAGTTTCTTTCCAGAGCTCTCTCAGCCCCACCTACACCTCACAGGGTGTCTGTTCTGGGGAGGGGAAGGGAAAGGAGTTTGTAAGCCGCTCTGAGACACCTTTGGGTAGTGAAGGGCAGGGTATAAATCCAATCTCCTCCTCCTTCTCTTCTTCTTCCTCTTCCTCCTCCTCCTCCCTGTTGAGTTGCCACAGATTATACTCTGCCCTGATGAAAATCCTCGCAGACATAAGGAGAACCAGAGAGCAGTTTTAAAAATAAGGTCCTATCAAAGGAATCTTGAGTCCTGAGCCCATCTTGGGAGAGGGCGGGATATGAATGCAATAAATAAATAAGTAATAGTTGACATTTTGGGGGGAAGAAGAGATTGGATTTATACCCCACCCTTCACTACCTAAAGGAATCTCAGAGTGGCTTACAATCTCCTTTCCCTTCCCCTCCCCACAACAGATACCCTGTGAAGTAGGTGGGGCTGAGAGAGCTCTCTCGAGAACTGCCCTTGAGAGAACAGCTCTGAAAGAACTTTTGACTGTCCCAAGGTCACACCAGCAGCTGCATGTGGAGGAGTGGGGACTCAAACCCGGTTCGCCCAGATTAGAGTCTGCACTCCTAACCACTACACCAAACTGGCTCTCAAGTACTGTCTGGAGTGAATTTGGGCAGGTGTGGCATTTGACATCATCGTATTACAAAGGGAAGAAAGTTGATTGTGTCAGAACTCTCGCTGGTGCACATGTGTCCAAGGAAGAGGAGGCTGCCTTCCTTTGCATCTGGTCATTCTGCAGCCTCCACTCGTGGTCCGTGATTCAGACCATCCAGTCTGCTCAGGCAGGGGAGAGCAGTTTGGTGTAGTGGTCAAGAGCGGCGGACTCTAGTCTAAAGAACCGGGTTCGATTCCCCACTTGAAGCTAGGTGGGTGACCTTAGGGCAAGTCACAGCACTCTCAGCCTAAAAATAAGCCCAGCTTTCCACTTAAGTGGTGCCAGAAAAGAGCTACAGCTTCGGCAGCCAACCCACCTGCCCCCTGGGATCTCCTGGCTATTCCTCGCACAGTGCCATACAATAATTTCAATTTTTAGGAGAGAGCAGGCGGCACCTGTGAATTAGAACAGCTGTACTCTTACTGGCCAGCAGGTGGCACCTGTTACTTTGTTTAGGTGAACAGTCCTCATCAGCAGGTTGTACTTCTGGGTTGACTGAAGCCACAAGTCCTGCCTGTGCTGGTCGGTTCACAGTCCGCAGCGACAACCGAAGCCGAGTTACTTCCCATTTTGAAACCTGGCAACGTTTCACATTTGACTTGATTTGGCTACTGCTTGGCTTTGTGCTAGAATATGAGCCACGGTCGTGAGACAGACTTTGTGTCACTCTGAGTTTCCAGGAAAAAAGGTGCAAACGTTTCAACATCAGTGTGAGTTGCATGGCTCATGTTTTCTATCAGTTGCGAAAGGATGGTAACTGTTTGGCTGGTTCTCTGTGCGGGTGAGCGAGCACGCGGTAGAGAGACTTTGCTGGAGACGTGGCACCAGTCGGTTAGCAGGTGTGGCCGTCCGTAGTATGAGACTCCTCAGGGACCTCTGGCAGGGTGCAATCCCCGCATCTGTCCTCTGGCTGTCAAGCTGTGCCTGGTAACCAGCTTTGCAGGTAGGCCAGTTGGAGGAGCGAGCGGAGCGGAGGTGGAAGGCCAGGCCGGGCCTGCTTCTTTGCTTCTTTCCCACCGTGTCCCTCGCTCAGCCCTCTTAGTCTACTGGGTTGGAGGGGAGTGGCATACGAAGGCGTGGTCCGTTGCACCCAAAGTTTCTTCTGGCTCTGCCGCTTGCAAGAAAGGCGTTTCTGCCAGGGGCGAGGGAAAGAAAGGGGGTGTGTTCTAGAGAGAGAGGCAGAGAGAGAGAGAGAGTGTGTGTTCAATGCTGTCAAGTTGCTTTTGACTTTAGCAGGCCTGTTAATTATTGACCTCCGAACTGTCCTATTGTCAACAGCCTTGTTCAGCCTGCCTTCTCTTCCTCTTCCCACTTGCTCACGTGCTCACCCGTCTCTTTGCTGTCTGAAACGCGTCCTTTGGGCAAGAGGAGAGGGGAGTCCTGGAGTGGCCGTTGGAGGTCCTGGGGGCAGCCTTTAGGGGTCTCTGTTTGGTGCCCCTCCGTTAGCGGCCCACTCTTGCAGCAGCTGCCAAGGGGGAGGGCCGTGCGCCTTCCCTCCGTCTTGCAAAGAGGCATCTCCTCTGTCTTTTTCCTCTCCGTTGTCCTCTGTTTGTCTCCGCCGTCTTTCGTTCTTCCTCCTCCTTATAGTTTGGCTGGCGCTCAAATGTTTATCGGTCGTGGCCTTGACGTCAGGGCTTGTGGGTTGCTGGATCACAAAACATCCAGGATGAGTTTTATTTTTCCCAAGGGGGAGGGACAGGAGGAGTCCACATAACTGGAAGATTTCTGGCGCCCTCTGATGGGAAGCTTAGCATCATCCAGACACGGCTGACCTCACCGAGATGGACCAGGGGGCTCTCTGAAGTTCCTCTGATTTGTGGCTCTGAGAAGTCGGTCATCTTTTTGGCTCCATCTCTGCTGGAACAAGCTCTCACCTCTGCTCCAGGCGGCGGGGGGGGGTTCATTCTCTTCCTCTCCAAGGCAACGCCTGGCCCCCTCCCTCTGGCAAGGCCCGGTTTGTGCTGGAGACAGGAAATGGAGATTATCAGAGTTGTGTCTGAAGCAATAAGCATGGAAGCCAAAACGAGTAGTGCAATCAGACACGCATCTGAGTCCCAGGAGAGGCCTAAGGACCAGGTCCAGAAATCATCTTTCCCTGTCAGGAATTCGGCATGTGCTGGTTCGAGGCCAGCCCCTGCCTTCCCCGTTCGGATCTGAGTTTTCACAGGACTAGTGGAGCTTCTCCCATCTCCTTCCCCCTTCTTCCAAGCCTGGCTCAGGGGCCGGCCTGTCAGTCAAAGACAATTCAGGCAAGCAGAAAGGAGAAGTTGCAGATATTCTGAATATGGGGATGTCTAAAAAAACCCCAAAACCCATATCTGCCACTTCTGACTTCAAAATTCACACTTGTGTGTTATTATCAAAATCTGGGTTACTTGGATGTTGTTTGCTCTTGTTTGGTTTGATTTGGACAGGCATCAGACATGAAATCACGTCAGCTGTCAATAGGGTTGCCAGCTCTGGGTTGGGAAATACCTGGAGATTTTGGGGGTGGAGCCTGAGGAAGGCGGGGCCTGAGGAGGGCACAGGCCCCTGCCGGGTATAATGTTATACAGTCCACCCTCCAAAGCAGCCATTTTCTCCTGGAAACTGCTCTCTTTTTTTCGGGGGGTGGGTTGCATTTTGTGTGTGCGCGCATGTGTGTATGTACCTATGCCTGGAAGTCATGGCGACCTCTGATGACCAGTGTTCCCTCTAAGCTGAGTGAGTGTGAGCTAGCGCACAGTTTTTTTAGCCTCCAGCTCACACATTTTTGTCTCCGCTCAGCAAGGAGGGCCCCAGAGCAAACTAATTTATGCAGCAGCCAAAACGCTCACTCACAACTTTAATGCCAGTGGCTCACCAAGTAGAATTTTTGCTCAGAAGACTCCGCAGCTTAGAGGGAGCATTGCTGGTGACTCCTCCTGGGGGGCAGGGAGGACGTCCAGAGAAGTGGCTTGATAAGCCTGCCTCTGCCTCCCAGCCCTGCTATTCTTTGGAGGTCTCCCATCCAAATGCTTGCCAGGGTCGATCCTGCTTAGCTTCCGAGATCTGGTGAGATCGGGCTTGCCTGGGCTGTCCAGGTCAGGGCAACCAGGAAACTGATCTTGATTGTCTGGAGATCCGTCGAAATCGCGGGAGATCTCCAGATGCCACCAGGAGGTTGGCAACTCCAGCTGTCAAACATTAAATATTCATGCATGCCAGCCGTCGAGCACTAAAGATGGTTGCATGTCAGAAGCTTGTCAAATTGCTAAGTGCTTCTGCATGCCGGCTATTTAGTGTCAGGACAGCAGATACTGAACCCACAGGTAACAGGGTATTTAACAATGTCATTTTAAGTAGATGCAAATTTGATTGAGCATCCTAGAGTGACACTAGGACTGACAATAGAAGCCGCAGCTGGGAAGGCAGGTCGGTGTGGGGTTGCGGCCGCCCTTTCTTGGGCCTGTGTCACACAAGCAGGAAAACGAGCTGCCCGGGAGGCGAGAGGGAGTGGACTTTAGAAGAAGAAGAGAAGAGATTGGATTTATACCCCGCCCTTCACTACCCAAAGGAGTCTCAGAGCGGCTTACAGACTCCTTTCCCTTCCCCTCCCCACAACAGATCCCCTGCGAGAATAGATGGGGCTGAGAGAGCTCTCTTGAGAACTGACCTTGAGAGAACAGTTCTGAAAGAACTTATGCCTGACCCAAGATCACACCAGCAGCTGCATGTGGAGGAGTTGGGGAATCAAACCCGGTTCTCCCAGGTTAGAGGCCGCGCTCCTAACCACTACACCAAACTGGCTTTAGGTTGCCGGCAGAGGATCCGATTTCAGAGCGGTCTCCTTTGCTAACAACTCCAAACATTCCAAACATGCCAGCACAGCAAGCGAAGAGAAGGGGCCGAGCAGACCCTGCCTTCCCGCTGCGTTCTTTGCAGGGCCAGCGTCTAGATACTCGGGGGGAGCGCGGCTGCCAGGGCCCGAGGTTTCTGGTGGGGCCACTGCTGCCGACTCCCTATTCCTGCATCTCCTCCGTGGCCTGCGCTCACCCCCGCCCACTGCCTGCTCCTGAACGCTTTGCCACCTTGGCTCCCAGTTGCATGTGCTGCCTCTTGCCATGGGAGCGAAGTGTCAGTGTTCCTGGCAGGGGCACTCCTCGCTGCTCCTGCCCCCAAGACCATCGAGGAACGGGCAACTGTGACTTCAGCAGGTGGGGGAACTTGCAAGTGGGTAGAGGAAGGATGCCGTCATGGATCAGCCAGGCTCAGCCAACCTTGAAGAGGCCGAGGACTCTGCAAAAGGGGAAGGGGCAGACGAGGGAGTTCCCAACTCGCAGTCACTCACGAGTCACACTCTGACAGCAGCTCCCCAGAACCAGATAGGGACCCCCACCCACTTCGCCTCCCTTGTCTCCAGAACTGCTGGAGTGTTGATGGAGGAGGGTCCACCGCGAAGTGCTGGAAAGAAGGCAGAGTGCGCAATTAGCAGCTCAGAGACCAGTGTTCCCTCTAAGCTGAGTTAGTGTGAGCTAGCTCACCGTTTTTTAGCCTCCGGCTCACACATCTTTGTCTCAGCTCAGGAAGGAGGGCTCCAGAGCAAACTAATTGATGCAGCAGCCAAATCGCTGGCTCACCACTTTAATGCCAGTAGCTCACAAAGCAGAATTTTTGTTCAGAAGACTCCACAGCATAGAGGGAGCATTGTCAGAGACACCTGGGGTCTAGTTAGTAAGGAGGAGAGCGCATGCACCTGCATGATGCGACCCGGCCGCGAGACGAGCGTCTTGGCCACAAAGGGCGAAGAGAGGGAGAGACCGGCTGTGGGAGCAACGTGGCAAATTGCTCCTGACTTCGCCACCACTCACCCTGCCTCTGTCTTGTGACTTTGACTCTTTCGACTGTATCTGGACGTCGACTTCTGGCTCTGCCCCAAACCTGCTCCTATTCTGGACTCTGTGCGTGACCTGGGAGCTGAACTCGGACCATGCCTCGGTGGATTGTGCCTCTGCCTTGCCCACACCTGAGCTTTGGTACCCAGCGCCGTGCCTAGTGGGCAGCAGGACAGATGCACAGGCAGGTGGGGGCATGCGGGAGGGTGGGCAGGCGGCCGGCCCCAGTAACGGGCCCGTGGGGTCCCTGAGCACTCTCTGCCTGGGTGTGTTAACGAACGGGCCCTGGTTAGTTGTCTTACCCACTTTTCACGGGATATCCGATACATCTCAGAGGTTCCAGATCCGGCCACTGTTAGGAGATTCTGAACCTGGCGGCCCTGATTCTGATAACCTCCACTCACTGTATCCTTGGTATTCTGTCCCATGCTTGCTAGCTTTCTAGGTTTCTAGTCATGACCCGGCTTTTAGAAAGTTGTTAGCCCGCAAGAAACCATGAAGCTGTCTTATAATGAATCAAATTTGAGTCCAGTGGCACCTTTTGTGCATGCACATGAAAGCTTACGCCCAGAATGAAACTTTGTCATCTTAAAGGTGCCACTGGACTCATATTTTGTTCTGTTGCTTCAGCCCACCAGTGTTCCCTCTAAGCTGAGTTAGTGTGAGTTAGCTCACAGTTTTTTAGCCTCCAGCTCACACGTCTTTGTCTTGGCTCAGGAAGGAGGGCTCCAGAGCGAACTAATTTATGCAGTAGCCAAATCACTCGCTCACAGCGTTAATGCCAGTAGCTCACGAAGTGGAATTTTTACTCACAAGACTCCACAGCTTAGAGGGAGCATTGCCGCCCCCCTGAACCTGTACTGAATCAGGTCATCAGGGTAGAAGAAGAAGAGAAGAGGAGGCTGGATTCATAGCCCACCCTTCACTCAGAGTCTCAGAGCAGCTTACAAACTCCTTCCCCTCTCCATAACAGACACCCTGTGAGGTCGGTGGGGCTGAGAGGCCTCTTTCCAGAACTGTCCTTGAGAGAATGGCTCTGACAGAACTATGGCTTGCCCAAGGTCATCCAGCAACTGCAAGTGGAGGAGTGGGGGATCAAACCTGGTTCTCCCAGATTAGAGTCTGCACACTTAACCACTACACCAAACTGGCTCACAGTATTGTCTACTGAGACTGGCGGTGGCTCTCCAGAGTCTCAGGCTGAGGACTTTCCCATCACCTACTGCCTGGTCCTTTAAACTGGAAATGACGGGGGTTGAAGCTGGGACCTTCGGTATGCCAACCAGATGCTCTATCACTGAGCCACGGCCCCTCTCCACAGCATTTGAGCACATAACACAGCATTTGAGCTCATGACAGAGCTATGGTTCAGAGATTTTTTTTGGGGGGAACACATGTGGGGGCCGTGGCGATAACAAGGAATGGGTGGGGATATTGAAGCCTCTTCTCTGGGAGGACAGGAGTTTGCAATGCACAGTAGTTGACAGGTTTGCTCCTGGCAAGGCGTTTCTTCTCCTGAGAGCATGACGACTGTTTGCCACTGGACAGCAGCTTTGTGTGGGCTGGTGGCAGCAACCCTGTGGGCAGGGGTCATTTCGTAGAAAAAGAGGTGCAGGAACTCATTTGCATAACTCATTTATATATGTCACACCCCCTGACAAAGGGCAGGCATGCAAGCATGCCTGGGTTCCCTACCTGATCTTCTCCAGGTGCCCTGCAAGTGCGGGGCACCTGGAGAAGATCAGGCAGGGAACCCAGGCATGTTTAGAATGCCTTTCTCTTCCTTCCCCATGTGGGGAAGGGAAAGAAAGGCATTTAAATCCCCCCAGGTGGTGGGGGGCTGCCCCAGGCTCTTTAACTGCTGGAGCGCCGCTCCACCGTGCTCCGGCAGGAAATGACCCCTGCCTGTGGGCAGTCAGTTCTCTGTGGGGTGTGAGCATGCGGTGAAATGAACTCTACTAAGCCCAATTTTAAGCATGATGTCAGCAAGCAAAAAAGAGAGATCCCTTGTGCATCTTATTTAAACCGGTCCTTAAACAGAGTTGTTGTGTGTGCAAAATTAGGGTGCTACGGCAGTACTTGCCCGGGCTACAGATCCCTTGTCATGTGTATGTTGCATGCGTAGCAGCTGAGACCCAGTTTGCATGCGACACGGGAGGTGTGCGGGTGGCCACGTTCTTCTGCCCTGCCAGGGTCTGTCATTCCAGGGTCTTACGGGAAGGATGTGGTATAATTTGCTGCTTAATGTGGTTGGGTACTGGAATCTTCTTACAAGAGATGTGCCCAGCTGGATCAGGCCAGGGGTCCCTCGACTTCAGCATCCTGTCTCTTACAGGGGCTGAATCAGTGCGGGTGCAAGACATTTAGACGCTCTTCCCCCTGCTTCCCAGAGGGGGGAAAAAGTTAACAGTTCAGATTTAAATAACTGACAATTTAGTGCCAAGAATCGATTGCCTGAACTGGCTTTGTCCTCATGCCAGCCCTGCACATGGTTGCAGTCACTGGTGGCGAGTTTATAAGGGACTGCTTCCCGGCAGGTGCTGACCACATCCACCCACTGATGTCAGTGTAGGGTTGTCAGGTCCCCCCCCGGCCACTTGTGGGGGATGAGGGTGTGGGGTTGCCAGATCCAGGCTGGGAAACTTCTGGAGATTTGGGGATGAAGCCTGGGGAGGACAAGTCTGGCTGGCTGAGGAATAAGTTCACCCTTAAGCTTGTGTCACTTAGAAAAGAAATAGAAGTTCATCATTCCCGGAGAACTCCATACCAGATAGGGAAGGCAGAGTAAAGGCTTCTAGCTATCTATCTAAGGGTGTGGTCACACGGCAAGCTTATCTTGATTTGTTCTCGCTATAGATTTGATCAGGAATATTTTTTTTCAGGGTGGGACGATCAAACATCCCTCCCTGAACTGCTTGCATCGTGCAACCAGGCTTTGGGCACCGTCCAGATAGTTGTGCCACCCAAGTGGCAGCACAACTTGTTTTTTTTTAAAAAAAATTGGCTTTGCGCATGCACATATACACATGGCCGAATCACCGCCCTGACTGGGACTCGCCATACTCCCTTGTTTTTGCAGTCGTTCCCCCCCCCCAACAGCGGACAAAATTAACCAGTGACTTACAACCGAGTGCTGGAGTCTATATGTGTGCTTGAACGTTTATACATTGAATGTATTCAGCGCAGGATTGCTCATGCGCACAATGACGGAAACTTGGGGAGGGGAACATCGTGAGAAGGACATTCAGACGACCTAATTGCGATCATTGTGAGAAATGGCTGTCCTGATTGGCGAAATCGCAGATTCAAAGCACAAATATCCAGAACGTACTTGATTTTCCAGGTGTAGGAAAACTTGCTAGGGAACTGGGAGGATTGCATGAGTGAGCTCACTTCAGTGCAGGAGATGGATGTGGACGTCTGACCAGCAGTTTTAAATGCGAGAGGGAACAGTGGTGAAACCCGATCAGAATGACTGTGTGACCACGGCCTAAGCTAGGATGGAGAGAGATTGTAGAAAGCACATCCAGCCTTGATGGTAGGCAACCAGGTGTGTGTGTGTGTGTGTGGAGTGACCGGAAGGAAGGAGCCCCTGAGAGGAGCATTCTGGGACAAAGGGACAGCAGCTGGAGTGGGCAAAGGAAGGGCCAGAGAGCTGTCGAGGGTTGCCAAGTCCCCTCTGGCCACTGGTGAGGGCTGGGGAATTTATGGTTGCCAGCTACAGGTTGAGAAACTCCTGGATATTTGGGGATAGAGCCTGCAGAGGACAGGGACCGCAGTGGGGTACAGTGCAATAGTGTCCACAGTCCAAAGCATCCATTTTCTCCAGGGGAACTGATCTCTGTAGCCTGGAGATGAGCTGTAATTCCGAGGGATCCCCAGGTCCCATCTGGTGGCTGACATCCCTATAGGGTATCCTGTTTACCCCATATTAACCCTCTGCTTCCCTCCCCTGAGACACCAAAGTCTGTGCTAGCATTAAGTGACTTTGCACAGTCGGTTCTTTTCAACGGTTTTCAGTGTGGACCAATGTTCCCTCTAAGCTGTGGAGTCTTGTGAGCAAAAATTCTACTTTGTGAGCTTCTGGCATTAAAGTTGTGAGCAAGCGACTTGGCGACTGCATAAATTAGTTTGCTCTGGAGCCCTCCTTCCTGAGTTAAGACAAAAATGTGTGAGCCGGAGGCTAAAAAACTGTGAGCTAGCTCACACTAACTCAGCTTAGAGGGAACGCTGGTGTGGACCTATTTCTCTCCAACTGCAGGCCCGTTAAGCCTGTTTCTGGCCTGTACCAGTTTGGACCGCATGGGGGGTTCACCTGGCTGAGCGTCCTTCTGTTTTGTTTTTTTTAAATCCTCACTTGTAGAAAACAAGATGTCAGCGGGATCAGGATTCTAGACCTAACATCTGGTTTTGTGTGATTGGTGGGGTAGCCAGTTTTGGGTTGGAAAATACCTGGCTATTCGGGGGTGAAACCTGAGGAGGGCAGGGTTTGGAGAGGGAAAGGACTTCAGGGAGGGTCAAAGGCCGGAGAGTCCACCTTCCAAAGCCGCCATTTTCTCCAGGGAACTGACTTCCGTTGCCTGGAGATCAGTTGTAATCCCAGGAGATCTCCAGCTACCACATGGAGGTTGGCAACCGTGCTGATTGGGGAAGGTTTCTACCCACCCTCTTTTAAAAAGGAGCATTTGGGCATGTGGGCCTTCACCGAAATTATGTAGCCCAGCCTACAGAGTTACTACCTCATCTGCTCTGTGTGAGGACTAGGGCCTTATCTCACAGTGAAAAGTACAGCCCAGGAGTCTGGCCTGCACAGACCATCGGTGGCAGTCATTTGGGAACGACTCTCTCAATTAGGTTGGAGAACGCTGGCTCCTTTCCCACCAAAGAGGAAGTTTCCCATCTGGCAGGACAGCTGTGACGCACTCGGTCCTGTCACCCCAGGAAACCTTGGCCTAAAAATTATGACAGAATTGGATTTTTGGCTCCCGCCTCAATTTTCCTTTGGAGGAAAGGCCCATTTGCCTGTTGATGCTGAAGGAAGTTTGTTTGTATGTGGTCCCACTTTGGAGTAGAAAAGAGCAAGAGTCCAGTAGCACCTTAAAGACTACCAACATTTGTGGCAGAGAAGGCGCTTGCGTGAGTCACTGTGTACGCAAAAGAAGTTCATCTCTGTACCGAGGAGTTTCCAGTCCAGTTCACACATTTTATAGGGTTGCCAGCTCCAGGTTGGGAAATACCTGGAGATTTTGGGGGTGGAGCCTGAGGAAGGCGGGGCTTGGGGAGGGAGGTAATCCAGGGACACCAGAATGTAATCCCCTCCTAAAGCAGCCATTGTCTGTAGGGGAACTGCTCTCTGTCATCTGGAGATCAGGTGTCATTCTGGGAGAGCTCCAGGTCCCACCTGGAAGTTGGCAACCTTATGTGACATGCAGGATCCCTGAGGTGATGTAAGATACTGCACCCTCTCAAAGTGCATGTGGTGGATTCTAGTTTTGAGTGCATAAAAGTCTTCAAGCAAGCAGGAAACTACCATAGGAGGGAGAGAGGCTGCACCACCTCCCGTGTATACTATGCAGGATCTGGCCAGAGGTCCATCAGATCCAGCCTCCTGGTTCTCAGGCATTGACAGAAAGCCCACAAGCCCAGTATGAGCCCTCTCCCAGTGCCCGCAGTCCATTCGCCTTTAGGTCCTGCCATCTCATTCTTGCGCATGTGAACCTGGCCTAAATTTGGGCAGACACAGGGGAGGGAAGGCGACCCTAAATCTGGGCTTGAAAGAGCTTTGCAGGGAGGGGGCTGAAGGGGCCAGTGGTTGGTGTAGTAGGGCACATGGTAAGACTCAGTGACTATTGGGAGTCCATTCTGCCTTAGCGGTGCGAACTCCAAGTTCGGAAATTCATGGAGATTTGGGGGCAGAGCCTAGGAAAGGGAGGGTTTGGGGAGGGGTGGGACCTCAGCCAAGTGTAATACCATAGAGTCCACCCTCCAAAGCAGCCATTTTTTCCAGGGGAACTGATCTTTATCATCCAGAGACCAGTTATAATTCCAGGTGATACCCAGGCCACACCTGGAGGCTGGCAAGCCTACTCTGACCACTTGCCCTCTTCCTCTGAGCCCAATCCCAGAGAATTTAGTTTGTGTGTGAGTGACCAAGTGCCAAGGGTGGGGACCCAGCCAGAGTTGTGTGATCAGTGAGGGGTCTTAAAGGGAGAGAGGGAGCAAGGAGCAGGGGCCTTGCTGTTGCCCTCAGTGACCCAAGGCCAGGGTGAGTAATGGCTGGTGTTGGTGAGGGGAGCAGTGGCCCGCTCGAGGGGTGGATGCCCTGTGGAAGGAACCGATGTGCTGTATTTTAAGAGGGTCTGCTGGGGGGATTTTATTCCGGGTTCCCCAGAAATCTGGAGCCAGCACTGGTAGGGGACTCTAGGCCGGCAATAATGTGAAGGGAGGTGGGTTGCCAACTCTTGAGTTGGGAAATCCCTGGAGATTTGGGGGCAGAGCCTGTGGAGGGCAGGTTTAGAGGGGAGGGACTCAGTGGGGTATAATGCCATAGAGTCTACCTTCCAAAGCAGCCATTTTCTCTAAGGAAACTGGTCTCTGTTGTCTGGAGATCTGTTGAACAAAGTTTGAGTCCAGTGACACCTTTAAGACCAACAAAGTTTAATTCTGGATATAAGGTTTTGTGTGCATGCACACTTCTCCAGAGACAGTGAAACAAGAAGACATCCTCAACTATTACATATAGGTAGAAGGGGAGGGGTTAGTTGCCAGGAAGGGCTAATTAGAATTAGAGTTAGAATGCAGAAGTAACTGGGAGCTACAAGTCACATCTGGACCTTGGCAACGTTAAGGAGTAATGGACTGCCAGCCATGGTGCCAGCCTTTCATAACACCAGTTCTGGCAACAGGTGTGGATGAAGAGCTGCCTCGAGCTCCTGTTCAAAGCCCAAGACCAGGCCGGGCTGGTTCTTTTCCTCTCGGCTGGCAGTCCCACGAGGGTGGCTGCAGTGCAGACCAGGCGGTGTTAAATGTTTGCCAGCCCTGGCTTGGGAAATTCCTGGAGATTTAGGGGGCAGAACCGGGGGAAGGCAGAATTTTAGGAGGGGAGAGACCTCCGTGGCACTGTTCTCTCTAAGCTGAGTTAGTGTGAGCTAGCTCACAGTTTTTTAGCCTCCAGCTCACACTTTTCTGTCTCAGCTCAGGAAGGAGGGTTCCAGAGCAAACTAATTTATGCAGCAGCCCAATCGTTCACTCACGACTTTAATGCCAGGAGCTCACCAAGTAGAATTTTTGCTCACAAGACTCCACAGCTTAGAGGGAGCATTGTTCCGTGGGCTGTGATTCCACAAGGTCCAGCGTCCAAAGCTATCATTTCTTCCAAGGGAACTGATCTCTGTTGCATGGAGATCAGTTGTAATTCCAGGAGATCTCCAGCCACCAAGTGGAGGTTGGCAACCCTAATTGAACTGCCATAGCTCCCTATCGGTATGACTGCTCTGCTGGATTTTGGGGTTTGTGTTCTAAACTGGCCAGTTCCTTTCCCCCCCCCCCCTTCCGTTAATGTCTCTTTGTATATCATTGGGACAGATATGTCCTGGGACTTTGTCCCACAATGCAACGGCATGGGTGTTGCCATGGCGCTGGGAGCGGTGAGGTGATCTGTGTGGAAATGGGCTTCAGCATCCCCCTCAAGGGACCGTTGTTGTTGTTTTTTGCTTGGCAGGGGCTGAAAAACTCTGAGCAGGCCTCAAAGCCAATCCTCATTTCCATGGCAACAGAGCAGGGATTTCTGAAGTTTGGCAGCCATGTTCAGCACGAGAAAGCCGGAGGAGAGGGTGCTGCGTTCGGCTTTGGCATCGGCTTGCAGTTTGCCTTCCCATTTGCCCTGAATGTGGCTATGGCGGTCACGCCAGCACTAGGTGGCTGGAAGAGGAGGGCAAAATGACCGGGTTCCTTCAGTGGTGAAAGAGACCGAGTCTTTGTTTGGCCATGAGTAACCGTTGAAGCACCATGCGCCAGTTTCATTATGCGTGGAGGTGGGGTTTGTGGCATTCTTTATACCCTCCGACATATTGAAGTAAAAAGAGAAAGGGACATATTTGCAACCCCCTCATTTTCATGCCAAGATTCAAGGACTCCCCCCCCCAATCATTACCTATCGCAGGAAGCTCTGCTCTGCCTCTGATGGGCGGCATTAATTTACTCTGGCATAGCCCGCCCTCCACTGATTGAAAAGCTAAGAGGTTTTTGTTCATAAAGAAAACAGAATGGTCTTTAATTATGATGAACTCAAGAGTTCAAAATGTTCTTCTGCGGCTGCAAAGTAGCAGGTTGCTCACTGCGTGACAGATTAATATTCATGTGCATAGAATCATGGAGTGGGAAGGGACCACCCAGGGTCATCTAGTCCAACCCCCTGCCAAAAGATGGCAAACAAACCCTCCAGGATCCCTGGCCAAACCACCCTGGAGAAAAATTGCTTCCTGATCCCAAAGTGGCAATCAGCATTTTGCCTTGTGTCTGAATCAAGGTTCTATTTCAGGGGTCCCCAGTCCTTTTGACCCAGTGGGCACCTTGGGAATTTTGACGCAGGTTGGTGGATGCAACAAAATGGCTGCTGCAGGAGGTAGAGCCAGGCATACAGAAGAAGCCCAAGTGTAGTGGGAGAAGAGAGGTGGTTTAACACATACACTGGAATGGAGGAGGGAGAGAGAATAAAACAAACACTGGTGGCAGCTGCTGCTGAATTTTTTTTTTTTTAAATATGCATGGCAAATTGGATCTTCAGTGGCCAGTCAGAAGCCCTTCTGGTTAAGAGCCCCACCTGGCCCTAAAAACATTTGGTGGGTGCACAAAAAGGTGTTGTAAGAACCATGTCACTCATGGGCACAAAGTTAGGGACGCTTGCTCTTTTTACTGTACAGTGTACTCATTAGGATGAAACTTGAAGCAGGCAATATTCTCACGGGGTCCTTCTTTAAGGAGGGGTACAAAAGCCTTCTTGCTCTGTCCACATCATCCAGAAACGGCCTGAAGATGCAGCAGCTTTGGACCGTAGAAACTTGAAAACAAACTAGCAGGTTCTCCAGCCTGTTTCTGTTGGTGAACAGCTGAGTTTCTTCTCTACATAAGTTGAAGGCTCTGAGCAGCTGGAGGCTGGAGTTCTACAATAGGAAACCAGGCAGCGTTCCAGCAAGAGGCCCGAGCTTGGGAGAAGCATATTTGACACCATCACATTAAGGGGGTCAGTGGAGGGCCTTTGCGTGATCTGGCGTGTGTCCATCAAAACAGCAGAGAGCTTTCCAGGGATCCTGACCTGCTTTCATCCTTAAGGCCTCCCCCTCCCCGTTTTTCCTTCCTTTTGCAGGAGACACTGGGCAGAGGGAAACAGGCTAATACGGGAATAAAGAAAGGAGATAGACACTTGAAAGGGAACTTTTCTGCTTTGACGCCCCTCTCTGCGGCCAACATGGAACCTACACAAGTCTATGGAGGTGGGGGCGGCTGCCCAGGCATCCGAGGGAATGGATTTAGGGTTGGGATGTCTAGGGATGGGCATGAAACCAGCACACGAACTAAAGTTCATCACGAACTTTGGCCGGTTTGTGGTTTCTGAACTGATGTTCGCAAACTAAGGAGCCACCAGGAACTTCCACGAATTCTAAGGCAATTTACGGCCATTCGTGGTGGTTCGTGAAGAGCAGAAAGTGGGTTTTAGTGGCTCGAAGCCATTTAACCCCCTGCTTTCTGCTCCCCACTGCTTTGAGCCATTTAAACCCCGCTTTCTGCTCCTTGCCAAAAGTGGCGGGGAGGAGAAAACAGGGTTGTGAACTGATACAAACTGGGTCGTTTCGCAAACCGACATATCAGTTCATGGTTTGATTCGTGGTTCAGCTGTGAACCATGAACTGAACCGCAAAAATGCGGTTTGTGCCCATCCCTAGGGGTGTCTCCAAATAAAAGGGAGGGGGAAAAGAGTAAGACAAGGAATATTCTGGCGGCCTTTGTTTTTAGAGGTGTCACAGGGAAAATTCAATTTGTCTGCAATGCTTGTGTGGGCAGGCAGGATTGCATTTGGGATCAGGGCTGGCCCTGGGTTCTGTCTAAGCTGGAAGCTTGTCGAAAAGTACCCAGCCCCTGCTTTTTAGCTAATGGTTTCCTGGTTTGTCCTGGAAAGGGCATGAAAAGTGGGCATAAGCCCTGGACAGCATTGGGGACACCTTGGAAACACTGTGAGGGTTGCAAGGATCCTTGGGAGCTGAGGAATGGGGCCTGATAGCCTGGTGGGGGCCAGGGACAAAGGTGGCACCCTGGCAAACTGGGCAAAACCTGCCTGTGCTTGGTGGCTCGGGGCAGATCATGATGAACACAGAGCAGTCCCAAGAGCAAAATTACTGACGGAGCCAAGCATAAAATCACTTTGAGATTTTTACCTTCTCCTGGTGAGAAGGGAAGGTCAAATCCTGAAACGTCAGATCATCCTGAGACCTGGTGACCCTACTATGCACCCCTTGGGTGCTTGCTTTCAAGGATTCTGTGCAAGCAGCCTTCTGTCGTATAAGGTGAAGGCTGGAATAGTCTCGTTCACTCTGAGGCCTCTAAAGCGGCAAAGGAAGCTCCCTTCCAGCATGCAAGGTTTGGCTCTACTTGTGTGTGACCTGCAACCTTGCACTTTGCAAATTTACGGATGGGGTGGAGAGAGCTGACAAAGGGAACTTTTTCTCCCTCTCCCAAAATATTAGAACTCGGGGGCATCCAATGAAACTGATGGGCAGTAGATTCCGGATGAACAAAAGGAAATACTTCTTGACACAGTGAGTGATTAACACGTGGCATTCATTGCCAGTGAAGGTAGTGATGATTGGACAGGTTCATGGAGGAGAGGTCTATCAGTGACTTCTAGGCATGTTGACTAAAGGAGATGGCTGTGTTCAGAGACAGGAAACCTCTGGATACCAGTGCCAGGAAGCAACATCAGGAGAGGCCTCTGCCTCTGCCCTGTCGCTGGACCTCCAGAAGAACTGGTTGGCCATTGGATGCTGGACTAGATGGACCAATGGTCTGATCCAGCAGGGTCTTCTTAAGTTCTTATGCCCAGAAGCCCTGGAGAATAAACAGAGTAACCTACTGAATGCTACAAACTTCAGTGCAGATTTGGCAGAGTGGAATGCAGGCGAGTGTTTTCTGCTGGACAACACAGCTATACTCTTCTTGGATTAATCATCACATATTAGTCTGTTTCACAGGTCTTCAGGTGCCTGTTGACAGGCTGAAGTGAAATGGGAAGTGTCCCAGGTTGTGACTGGGGGAGAGAAGATGCTCCTTACTGAAGTCGCAGTTGGAAGGGGAGTGACGTGACACAACGTGTGGGGGACAGCACCGGACCCAAAGGACTGGAACCCCAGAGCTCAAGCTTGAGTCTTCCGCTCATCATCAAATGGATCCAGAAAGATCCAGAGAGAGCTACTGAGTGCTGCCATTCCACAGGCGAGCTGCAAAACCATAGTGGACTCAGAGTCCAGTTTCCTAAAATGGTTCACTCTCATTAGGTAAAGGTAAAGGTTCCCTTGCTCGAAAGCCAGTCGAATCCGACTCTAGGGTTGCGGTGCTCATCTCCGTTTCAAAGCCGAAAGAGCCAGCGCTGTCCGAAGACATTTCCGTGGTCATGTGGCCGGCATGACTAAACACCAAGGCGCACGGAACGCTGTTACCTTCCCACTGAAGTGGTACCTATTTATCTACTTGCAATTTCTTGCTTTCGAACTGCTAGGTTGGCAGGAGCTGGAACTAGAGACGGGAGCTCACCCCGTCATGCGGCACTCACGGGTCTTGAACTGCTGAACTACTGACCTTCCTCAGCCTGCAGTTCAGCGTCTTAACCACTTGAGCCACCGCAGCTCCTCACTCTCATTAGTCAGCCAAATAAAACAAGTTTCGATCCCTCTTGTTTGATTGGGCATGGGGAATGCCTGCTGCAATCTGTGAATTCCGAAAAATGACTTGAGATTATTTTCACACGACAGTTTTCTTGTGGTTTTGGAGACAAACTGTAGGGTTTTTTCCTCCTCTGAATTTTCTCACAGCATTTGTTGGCTTTCTGTAGTTTCCTTATGTTCCCCCCACCCCGCTTTCTCAAGCCAGTTTTGGTCTGATTTGAGAAAGCATGGAGGACTAAGAAATCAAGGAAAGAGATAAAATAGAAAATGAGGGAGCTGAGAGGGGGGGAAACTACAGTTTGCCACCAATGCTCCCTCTAAGCTGCGGAGTCTTGTGAGCAAAAATTCTACTTGGTGAGCCACCGGCATTAAAGTTGTGAGCCAGCGATTTGGCTACTGCATAAATTAGTTTGTTCTGGAGCCCTCCTTCCTGAGCGAAGACAAAAATGTGTGAGCCAGAGGCTAAAAAAACTGTGAGCTGGCTCACACTAACTCAGCTTAGAGGGAACCCTGTTTGCCATCCACACTCAAGGAAAACCCATGCGAAAATACCTGTGGAGTGCGGGAAATGAGCAAACAGGGCCCCCACCTCATGCAGCTGTTTCCACTGGTGAAAACAGACGGGCGGGAAGCTCAAAGCCCCTTCTCCTCCTCACAGCACTCCGTGGAGCAAGTGAATGATTTTTGAGATGAACTACACCTCGGGCTGCCAACCTCCAGGTGGTGGCTGGAGATCTGTGATTACAACTGATTTCCGGGTGACAGAGATCAGTTCACCTGGAGGAAATGGCTGCTTTCGAGGTGGACTCTAGGGCATTATGCCCCACTGATGAAGTCCTTCTCCCCAAACCCCGCCCTCCTCAGGCTCCACCCCCAAAATCCCCAGGTAGCTCCCAGCACGGAGCTGGCAACCCAGGGCTTTTTTTTAATTTGGGGGGCCTTTAATTAAATCAGGGGGCACCTCCCTACACACACCCAGGCCTGGGAGTGACCCATAGAAGCCACCAAGGGAGAGGCATAGCGAAGGGTTGAGCCTCTGCATGCCACACAGCCTGAAACAGCCCTCTCCACCTGGCTCGGCAGAAAGGAGGCCTGGGTAGTAAGTCGGGGGGCCCAGCCCTGAGATGCCCCACTGTAGCTATGGGCCTGCCCTAGGTGGTGGGCGAAATCACAAAATGGTTGCCACAGGAAGTGGAGGCCACCACAAGATGGCTGCTGCAGGAGGCAGAGTCAGAAAAACAGGAAGTTGAGGTGCCGTGGGAAAGGGGAGTAATTTTTAAAAGGCAGTGGAAAAGGGCAGCGAGAGAGAATAAAACCACTGCTGTGACGGCAGCCGCTACTGAAACAATGTTGTTCTAATCTGCCCAGCCAATGGGCTCTCCAGCGACCAACTAGAAGCACTCTTGAGCGAGTGCCCAATCTGGCTCCAGCCACTTTCTGAAAACACTTGAAGGGCGCCATGTTGGGCGTCCTTGAGTTATGCAGCTCTTCGGTGTGAGACAGCTTGTTGGCACCAATGTCCTCACTTGTGTCACATGTAACGTCTAATTTGGGATTTCCAGCAGCAGGTCTCCAGTGCTTTGACGGGGTTCCTCTAACTAGAACAATTTAACCCATGGCTTGGATGCTGTTAGAAAGCGGGGGGTTTCCTGCTTCCCCACAGCATCAGTGTGCTGTTGTCCACCTTTTGGGGTTTCCCGTCTTCCTGTGATCTTTCCCAAACCCACGTGGCCTGCGGTGTTTTGGGAAAGAGTGCACCAAAGGCCAGATGGCTCCCGTGTTGAAGGAGAAGTCTTCTCAGTCCTGCCTGCGTCTGCACCCTTGACAGTTCTCTCTTCCTGCCACAGGTGGCCTTTTATAAAAAAAGAAAAATCTGCAATTGATATATAATTATGGCAACTTTACAACATTATCGTGTTCTCTGAATTTCCAGCTTTCATGGTTTTTTAAAAGTAAGTCTGTAGCCTCTTTTGTCACAAGATGTGCCTTTCCCCTTCTATCTTCACAGTGAGAAGGACTAGAGACTTTTTAAAAAAACAGAAGCTGGAAATTTGGAGAATTGGATATTTATAATGGTATAATGATATGTCAAAATCATTAATTGCCAACAAAAGAATGAGCCCCCTACTGTGTGTGTGTGTGTGGGGGGGGGGTTGATGCAGAAAACAGGCTGAGGGAATGAAAGGAAACCTGCCATGTGAATCAACAGCACATCCTCATGTGGAAAACACGTAGAAAGACCTGAACAAATTATTCTGAGCTGTAGTCACTGCAGAATAAATTATGCACAGTAGGAAAAGTTATGCAGATTTGCTCAGGGAAACATCACGATCACTGTCCCTGTGTGGATGATGGAAACTGTGAAAGTTGGGCGCCTGTAGTCAAGGCAGAGGCCTCTGTGCACTTGGGGGAATCCCCCAGGTGTGCAGGAAAATATAACCTTGCAAATTAACAAAACAAAACAATAACCTCAAAAGCAACCTGACGGGGACCGAACATGCTCTAGTAAGGCAGGGCTTTTTTTTCTGGGAAAAGAGGTGCCGTGCCAGAACTCTCAAGAGGGAAATGAAAATTGCAACCCGTATGCTGAAAACTCATGAACTTTCAGACATTTTTAAAAGGATTGTGTCGAAGAGGTTCTGGAACTCTGTTCTGGCACATTCCCCGGAAAAAAGCCCTGCTAGTAGGGTGGAATTGTGAGAGCAGCTGAGAGTCAGTTAAAGGCGGAGAACGCGTGGGAGAAGAGAACTCGGAGAATCCCGGAGGGGGAGCTCTCCGGTAGAGTGGAGTTTCCGAATTGTTTCCCCCCCTCTTCTCCCTTCCTCCCCAAATGATTCCTCCCAGGGTCCCAGGTTGGATTTATTTAATAAAGTGACAGCCACTTAAATGTTAAATGTCACCCTGATCTGGATAGCCCAGGCAAGTCCGCTCTACTCAGATCTCGGAAGCTAAGCAGGGTCGGCTCTGGCAAATAATTGGATGGGAGACCTCCTTGGAATACCAGAGACTGGAAGCGGGGGCAGGCTTTACTCAGCCACCACTCTGAATATCCTCCAGGCCCCCAGTAGGGGTCAGTCACCAGAGGTCGCCATGACTTCCAGGTGCACACACTTTCACATGCACGTATGAAAAATACAAAAAATACAAAAAAAAAAGGGCTAAATGTCAAAAAAGTTGATTCCTTTGAAATGTGGTGTTGGAGAATTTTACAGATACCGTGGACCGCCACAAAGGCAAATAAATGGGTTCTGGATCAGATCGAGCCTGAGCTCTCCCTAGAAGCTGAAAGCCTAAAGTGAGGCTACTGTACTTCGATCACATTATGAGAAGACAAGAGAAGTCACTGGGAAAGCCAGTAATGCTAGGAAAAGTGGACGGCAGCAGGAAAAGCGGACGGCCCAGCCTGAGATAGGTTTAATCAAGGAGGCCACTCCCACCCTCAGTTTGCAAGACCTGAGCAAGGCTGTTAAAGATAGGACATTTTGGAGGACATTAATTCACAGGTTCGCCCTAAGTCGGAAGCAACCCGACGACACTGGACACACAACACACGCACAAATGTTAGATTAAAACACTAATTGAGACAGGCCACTGAGTCCAGCTTTCGTCGTTGCCGACTTCGGGGTGCCTGGGAACTGAATCTTGTTTTGTGTGTGGGCGGACCCTTCAAGTGCCAGCTAGAAGAGGAGACAGGTGCGTGATTTGTCTTGGGGGAACGAGGAGGGGCTTTGCAGTCTCCTGGGCTGACGACCCTGCCTTAACGTTTCATTCAGCCACCCCCTCAAGCAGCCTGCTCACGCACCACCGTGCGCCTCTGGCACTCCAAGGTGCATGTTGTTGAGGTCAACAGGCCGGTTGCTAGGTTTCCCGGCCCCTCCCTTGGCTGGCTCCACGCTGCAGGTCATGGGGGAGGGACACGGAGGGCCTGCTTCATCAAGGTGAGGCGTTTTGGTTGGGCAGCCCGAGCGCTGAGCCTGAGCAGGCGGGGAAGAACGTTACTCATTGTTTTGGAAGGAGCAGTCATGAAGAATGTGTCTGAGTTTCCTCGCGGGCGGAAAATATTCTTGGCCAGGGCCAGAGCGGCCCCCTGGAGAAGGCCGTCCCTTTCGAGAAATGCCCTCTTCGTGGCGGGAGAGGAGCCCCCGGTGTCTGTGATGCTGCTAAGGAGGCACCAAAGCAGGAGAAAGGTCAGATTTTGCAGCTGAGGGGTGTGTGGGGGGATTTGACAGCTCCAGGTGTTCTGTGGGCCACGGGTTCCAGGTCCCGCACTGCCTAAACTTCTCGCAGTTTGATCTTTTGGAGTGCCGCAGCCAGCGGTCGTGCAAGAAACCGCTTGAATGGCTGTTGCCGAAGCGGGAGCTTTTCCTTGGAAGCGAGGGAGAAGCGGGCTGTCCTGCTTTTCAGGAAATCCCTGAACTCTTCCCCGTGCAGGTCCTGGCAAGTGGGCTGACATCCTGGGGCAGGATCCTGCCCTCTGCCCGTTCAGAGCCCATGTTTCACGATGCAGGGGCAGCAAAGAGGATGGTGGTGAGACCGGGGGCTCAGAGTCAGCAACTGTTGGCAACTGGGCAGGGTTCAAGTCCAGTCAGTCATCGTGTAGGTCTGGTTGAGGGACCCTTGTCCGCTTGTCTCCCAGTAGGATTCAGCAGCCTCGGAACTGGATTTCCCCACTTCCGGCTCAACAGGATGGGCAAACGAGGGATGTATCTGAGCGGCTGGTGTGGCAGCAGTTGTGGGGGGGGAAAGGATTGAGGTTTTGACTCCGTTCCTTTCCGCATTGGCCCGCCACTGTGGATTTTCTCAGTGTTGGAGTCGAGGCAATTTAAGTCCAGGGCAAAACAGCATCCAAATAACCCGCGGGCAACAGCAGGCTGAAACTGGGCTGACCACTGAAGGGAGGGAATGTAATGCAGAATGGGGGGGAAACCCGGAATAAAAAGAAGGTGGAATAGGATTTTAATGCAGGATTGCTTGGAGGACACCGCGGTTAGCATGGATGAAAAGGAGAGGGCAGAAAGGGGCTCTCTTCCCTTTCTCGGGATGGTTCTCCGGCAAAGAGAGTTGCTCCAGTGTCTGGGTGGGAGGGCAGCGACTGTTCTCCTGCAACGACTCCAAGCACAGCAGCTTGGGAAGGGCAGCTGTGAAGGCGCTGGTCTTCCATTGCTGAGCTGGGACCTCCAAGGGGGTCACACACTGGCCTAAGGTGGGTTCCATCAGTGGGAGCAACTGAACTTTTTTTGGTTTCTTTTAAAGAAGAGAGAAGGGAGGGAGGAGAGTGCCCAGGACTGAAAGAGGGCAGAGATCCTTTCTCTTTGGTGGCGGCACAGAAGATCTTGGGGGCAACCCCCGACGGCCTGAGCTGCCAGACTTTCCCCTTCTCTGAAGAAGTGTGCGTGCACATGAAAGCTTATACCTTGAAAAGGTATCTGAAGACGTGTGCGTGCACATGAAAGTTTATGTCCAGAATAAAACTTTGTTGGTCTTAAAAGTGCCCCGGGACTTGAACTTTGTTCTGGTGCTTCAAATCAGTTTGGTGTAGTGGTTAAGTGTGCGGTCTCTAATCTGGGAGAACCGGGTTTGATTCCCCACTCCTCCACTTGCACCTGGCTGGATGACCTTGAGCAAGCCATAGTTGTGTCAGAGCTGTTCTTGGAAAAGAGTAGTTTCTGTCAGAGCTCTCTCAGCCCCATCTACATCACAGGGTGTCTGTTGTGGGGAGGGGAAGGGAAAGGAGTCTGTAAGCAGCTCTGAGACTCCCTTAGGTAGTGTAGGGCGGGGTATCAATCCAATCTCCTCTTCTTCTTCTTCATCACCGTGGCTACTCACCTGGATCTCCCCTTCTCTGTGCAGCTGCTCCAAATCACTGCCCTCCTTTGCATCTCCTCACACCCAAGGAGAAGAAGGAGGTGGTTATCTATCATGAAGCATTTTGAGAGTACTTTAAAGGGCATCCTTGGGGCATTCTGGGTTCCTCTGCTTCATGAATGTAAAACCGAGGAAATGGTGGTGATCCAGATTGGAGCGTTTGGTATGTTTGGATAGTTGTGTTAATCGTAGGTCAACAGTATCGAAAGTATTTATTCAGCAGCCCCCTTTCTTTGTAAACGTTGATACAGCTAATACCACTGATTTGTTGCTGTAATAGTAGTCGGTAGAAGGTGCTCAGAGATTTGTCTTCTGACCCAGTGCCCAAAGTCCCGGCCCAAGGAATTTGTAATTTTAAATTTCAATGGGTAGGGGAACAGAAAGGGAAGGGAGAGGCCGGGTTTACATGGCGCTAGGGTTGCCTGCACTGGGTTGGGAAATACCTGGAGATTTTGAGAAGTGGAATTTGGGGAGGGTGGGGTTTGGGGAGAGGAGGGACTTCATCCTCCAAGGCAGCCCATCTTTTCCAATTCAGTTTGTTCTTGTCCTGTATCTTTAAAGAACAGTTAATAAGAGTTTTTTTGTCATTTCAAGTAGAATTTTGTGTATATTAAAAATTACAGTGTTTTTCAGATATAGTATATCACACCCACCGTGTAGCCATTTTTTGTTATACCACCTGGAGGTGGACAACCCTAAATGAAGTGCTCTTTGTGTGTTGGGTCCAGGGAAGGGTCTCTGTCATGCTTGTGTGTGCCCCTTGGAGGTTGTCATTCCAGATATGAGGACAACCAAGAGTTATTGACAGAGGGCAGCTGTCCCATGAGTAAGTGGCTGAGCTGAGATGCGAATCCGTATCTGTGAGGTTTGAGGAACCAATCTGGACTTTTGACTGTTACCTCTTGCAGTTCACTTTTTATGTGGCCTTCTAGGGTTTCCAGATCTCCCCTGGCCACCAGCGGGGGATAGAGGTAGGGTTGCCAGATCCAGGTTGGGAAACTCCTGGGAGTTTGGGGAGGACAGAGATCCTTTTTTTTAATGCTTGGTATCAAATTAAGGAGGCAGCATGATTTGAAACAGAAGCACAGTTCTTTCTCTGTGAGTACAGTCAGTACAACTTTCTTTCTCCCTGTTCCTACCCATACCAAGTCCTGGAGTGGACTCGGGCAGTCGAAAACACTGACTTGGGCCAAAGGAACAGAGTTGTCAGAACACCACAGTCTGCAAAGCCACAGAATTCACCTTCCAGGCAAGCTGATCTCTGTTGTCTGGAGATGAGCCGTAATTCCTGGGGATCCCCAGGCCCCACCTGGAGACCGGCCTCCCTATGGCCTTGACCAAGCTATTTTCTCTTTAGCCTCAGTTCTGTGTCTGTAAAATGGGCATTGTAGGGACCTAGCTCATAGAGTTCAGTAAACAAACAAGGTGAGAAACAAATATGGACCACCGTTCTGTGTCTAACGTTGGCCTGTCAGATGTTCCTGGGAAAGGACAGGGTGGGGCGTTGAGGCCATGGCTGCTGTTTGTACTTTTAAAAATGCTGCTCTGCCCTGTGAATATGTTTAAAAAGTTACTACCCCACCTGCTCACACATTCCTGTTTGAGTCACTGGCGGACTACAGGAAACTAATCGTTACGCTTCCGTGTCTAGTCACCCAGTGAAGTGTCTCTGTTCACCCCAGGCAAATGGTGATTTTCAAGCTCGGAGGCAAGGCAGGGGCAGAACTTGGACACACTTATTTCTGGCAGAGGAAGGAAGGGATGGGAAATTGGGGAATGGAGTTGGAAGAGCAGAGAATAGAGAGACCTGTGTAGCTGCACTTAAATAGGAGAGGCCTGGGTTCAAATTTTGCATTTCTCCTGGAACCGCGGTATAGGTTTGAGCCAGTTTCCAGCTCTCGGTCTCCCTCACCCCATTCATAAAACTGAGAATAACAGAGAATTGTTTCATGAATAAGCAAGAAAATTATCAAGTGCACTAGGTGTTTGGGTTTTTTTTTAATCACAGAAAATTACTAAATGGCTCACGTGATACTCTTTGGTAGTGGGATAATGTGAATGTAGAGGAATTACTGAAGTCACAGAGTTTATTTCATTTCTTTACTCAAAGAGTCATTAAGTTGTGGGATTCACTGTCAGGTGGCCTTGAGTGTAAATGCCTTTGAGAGGGGATTAGACAGATGCTTAGAGGAGAGATCCATCAAATGGCTACTAGCCGTGGTGACTAAGGGGAACCTCCATAGTCAGAGGCAGTAGTACTAGAGCTAGGAGGCAGCAGCGGGGAAGGTTTTGGTCTCAATGCCTTGTCTGTTGGCCATCCACTATAACTGACTGGTCTCCGTGTGAAAGAGCAGGCGGCACTGGTCTGATCCAGCAGGAGTCTCCTTATATAGTGTTCACGTAAGCATGATGTTTTGCTTCAATAAGAACAGCGTGTGCACGAAATGAAGGTGTCACAGTGATTGAGTTCCTTTGGTCGCTGAGGATTGTCTTCAGTTTGTTTGGACAAGGAGGGTCTGAGCCGTGAGATCAGCCCGGTCATTTGCTTTGGGAATCAGTTTGGGACAAAACCAAGACACCCTCCCGAGGCACTGGGTACAATTTCAGACCATGCAGAGTTCTTCTGTGTGCCACAATCCACTGGGCCCCTGAAATGTTATCGTCAAGCTTCTGGGAGTCTTTTCTGCATTAATATGTCTGCTGAGGAGTCCCTCCGCACCGGCCACAAAACTCCTGTGTTTTGCAGGGAACCATGGGAACTGTTTTAGAGTGTAATCTCAGTAGGTCTCACTGCTGCTCCATGAGTAGCGTGCACTCCGCAGAACGTGCTGAAAACTCTCCGGTAGCCATGTGATGGCAGTGGAGGATCTCTCTTTCTCGGAAGCAAATGTGGAATGCCTGATAACATTCTAAGGAACCCCAGGTGAGGTTCAAAATCACTGCAGCAGAGGAAGAAAAACAAAAGCCCCATCATGGCTTGAAGAAGCAGGGCTCCAACAGACCACTCTCTGGTTCCTAAGAACGGCCTGGTTGGTTTGGATCAGCAGCAGCCAGTGAGTCGTCTATCAAAGCCCAAAAGCTGGGCGTGGCTGATGGGCTCTCCCCACCCCTAGCATCTGATGCTCTGAGATAGACTGCCCATGCACGTGTAGGCTTGTCCATTATAACAGCTGTCGATAGATCTGTCCCCTCTTGAGGGTTTTTAATTCTTTCTTTATGTCATGCAAGCAGTGTTGTCTGGCAGTAGGAGGCTCTAGCTTTTTTAGCATTATGCACCACTAGGTGGCGAGCTAAATTTGTTTTTAAGGCCAGAGATGTTTCAGAGGTGGTTTGCCATTCCTTGCCTCTGCACCGCAGCCCTGGTATTCCTTGGAGGTCGCCAGTGTTCCCTCTAAGGTGAGTTAGTGTGAGCTAGTTCACAGTTTTTTTAGCCTCTGGCTCACACATAGCTGAGGAAGGAGGGCTCCAGAGCAAACTAATTTATGCAGCAGCCAAATCGCTTGCTCACAGTAGCTCACAAAGCAGAATTTTTGCTCACAAGACTCCACAGCTTAGAGGGAGCGTTGCATGCACGGTAGTTGCCGCTGGCATATCTTGTGGCGGTGAATTCTGTAAGCTCCTGATGCTTCACTTGACGTGCAGGATGCTTCATGTTGAGAGAAGCAGTTTAGTTTATTCAAGATGGACAGCTGTGTTAGTCTGCCTGTAGCAGCAGAAACGAGCAAGAATCCAGGAGCACTTTAAAGACTAACAACATTTGTGGTGGGGCGGGAGCTTTCCTGAGTCATTCACCAAAGTTCCTCTCCTGCCACAAATGTTGTTAGTCTTTAAAGTGCTCCTGGATTCTTGCTGTTTTCTACAGTTCAGTTTGTTTTAAACTTTAATTTAAAAAAACTGTATGCAGTATGCAGTATAAAGGTAGAGGTTTCCCTTGCTCGAAAGCCAGTCGAATCCGACTCTAGGGGGCGGTGCTCTTCTCCATTTCCAAGCCGAAGAGCCAGCGCTGTCTGAAGACATTTCTGTGGTCATGTGGCCGGCATGACTAGATGCCGAGGCACATGGAACGCTGTTACCTTCCCACCGAAGTGGTACCTATTTATCTACTTGCAATTTCTTGCTTTCGAACTGCTAGGTTGGCAGGAGCCGGGGCCAGAGACGGGAGCTCACCCTGTCACGCAGCACTAGAGTCTCGAACTGCCGAACTACAGACCTTCCAGTCTGCAGCTCAGCGTCTTAACCTCTGAGCCACCGCAGCCCCTTTCTTCCCAGTATACTCAAGGCATTAAACAAAAAACCATCAGATGAAATTTCTCCAATTAAAAAAAGTCCGCTTTAAAAAGAAAATCTATCTATCTAGTACAATCTATCTAGTGAGAGGCAGTTTGGTGTAGTGGTTAAGTGTGCGGACTCTAATCTGGAAGAACCGAGTTTGATTCCCCACTCCTCCACTTGCACCTGGCTGGATGACCTTGGGCAAGCCGTAGCTCTGATAAGAACTGTCCTTGAAAAAGAGCAGTGTTTGCCAAGAGGTCTCTCAGCCTCACCTACCTCACAGGGTGTCTGTTGAGGGGAAGGGAGTTTGTAAGCTGTTCTGAGACACCTTTAGGTAGTGAAGGGCGGGGTATAAATCCAATCTCCTCCTCCTCTCCTCCTCCTCCTCCTCTTCCTCTTCTCCTCCTCCTCCTCCTCCTCTTCTTCTTCTTCTTATCCCGCCGTTCCTCCAAGGAGATCAGAGCAGCACATGTGAACTCTGCCTTCCCCTTATCATCCTCCAAACAACCTGGTAAGAGATTTGAAGCTGACTAGCCCAAGGTCACCCTGGCCAAGCCGAGTTCAAGTGCAGGGATCTGAACCCAGGTCTTCCAGCTCCCAGTCCAACACTGGCTCTCTTGCTACTTAACTGTGTATGCCCCTCTTGTTTCTTCATGGACTTAAAGCCAGACTGGCTTAAACTTCTTGAAAGATAGCTACCTAATAGGGTTTCATACCACATTTAAATATTTCTGTGAGGTCTTTCCACTCAAATAGAGTCTCCAAGGCAGCAAATATCACAGCAGCATTTAAAATAACATGTATATGAAATATTTAAATAATTCAATAAAAACACGTAGATGCCCTGACCTGGATATCCCAGGCAAGCCCAGTCTCATCAGGTCACGGAAGCTAAGCAGGGGCTGACCCTGGCAAGAACTTGGAAGGGTGACCTCCAAGGAATACCAGGGCTGCAACACAGAGGCAGGCAATCAAGCCACCGCTCTGAAAACATCCAAACACCAGTGGGGGTCGCCAGAAGTCAGCCAGGACTTCCAGACTCACAAGCACACACATGCACACATGCACACAAATAAAATAGACATGCAAACACAACCAGGAAGGAGGGCTAATAAGAGTTACTGGAGGTATGCCAAACAAGACAAAAAAGTCTTCACCTGTTGGCTGAAGACACCAATAGAGGGAGACTAATGGATATCCTGGAGAGGGAGTTCCAAAGTTTTGTCGCCATGACCAAGAAGGCCTGTCGGGTTGCCACGTGTCTAACTTCAGAAGCTGGAGGTGCCCAGCGCTGAGACACTGAAGTTAACTGGAGTGGACGGGTAGTTTCGTGTGGGAGAAGGTGGTCCTTAGGGTGGGCTGGTCCCTAGCTGTGTAGTGTTTTAAGGACCAACCTGACCAGAAGCCGATTGAAAGCAACGTAGATGGAACAAGACTTAGAGCGATATGGTCCCCACCAGTGTTCCCTCTAAGCTGTGGAGTCTTGTGAGCAAAAATTCTACTTTGTGAGCCACTGGCATTAAAGTTGTGAGCAAGCGATTGGGTTACTGCATAGAGAAGTTGGCTCTGGAGCCATCCTTCCTGAGCCAAGACAAAAATGTGTGAGCCAGAGTCTAAAAACCTGTGAGCTAGCTCACACTAACTCAGCTGGTCCCCACAAACCACTCCTGGCAGCATTCTGGCTGGAGCATTTTGTAGCCACTATAGCTTCCAGACAGTCTTCAAGGGCAGCCCCACCTAGAGCGCATTGCAGTAATCTAATCCAGATGTTAACAGAGCATGCGTGCACCACAGTGGTAAGATCTTTTCTGCCCAGGAAGGGCCACGTCTGGCTCACCGCTGCCACCAACAGGAGGCCAAGGCTCAGCAGCAGCAACCCCAAGCTACCTACCCTAGGACCACTGTAAAAAAAATAATTTCTACGTTTTTGAGGTCCCGAGTGCATTTTATAAAGTGCTGTATTTTGCATGACATTGTGATAAAAATGCATGTGCAGCAAGCTTGTGCAGTGAGCGTGCGTTCCCTCCCTCTGAGCGGCTGCAGCTGATTTCCTTCACCAGGCTGGTTTGTGTTGCCGCAATATTTTCTTGTGTCTAGAAACTCCCTGCTGAGATTTGCTCTGGTTTCAAAGCCGTATCTGGTGTCAGCGATGGAAGAAAAAGTGGGCCGCACCCAGGTGATCAGGGTCAAGCCTCTAATTGCCTGAGTGCGTGGGGCGTGCAAGCCGTAGGAATGAGAGCTCCCCTCGATGAGCTTGCCTGGCTGGCGAAATGGACACTCCTTCAGGCGAGAGGCATGCGGCAGATGCAGCCGTTCCTGGAATGCTCTTCTGGATTCCCCAGGCAAGGGGAAAGCCCTTTGCAAACAAAAGGGGGGGGGCGCTGTGTGGAAATGCCGTATCCATGACAACCTCAGGTAGTCCTTCAGCCTCTGGGGGAAAAACAAGTCCGCTGCGTCTGTATCACCACTGGATTTTTGCAAACAGGGAGGGGATGAAATTATTAGGGTCGTCAACCCGTGGAAAGAATTTGTTTTTTAACCAGCCAGTCAGATTTGAATTGATGTGTGTATTCCCGAGACCTCGGATCCCTTTCGAAAATGCACAACCGAATGAAGGAGCACTCTGGCTTTCCGAAAGCAGGGGAAAGGCCATCTTTGGTAGTTTACGATGTTTTCATTCAATGCCAGCTTGCCTTGTCTTTCTGACCGATATTTGTCCTCATTGACAAATCTGCTCAAGAACTGACTGATTCCTCTCGTCTGCTGCAGCAGTCGTGAGAACCGTCTTTCTTTAGCAGAAAAATCCCGCCAGGGGGTATCTTGGTGACATTATTGCTTTCGTACAACTGCACAAATAAAACCCCTGCTCAGTGCCAGAAAACTGGCCATTTTAATGATTCCTTTTTTTTATGTCATACCATAATAAAATACCAAAAACCGAACAGTCCCTTCCCCCAGTAACCCACAAGTGAATCAAGCATATGGATGTTCCGGGGCAGAGTTCAGCATGCCCGCTTCCCAATTTCCATCTTTCTGATTCTGGAGCACAACAGAAGACAGGAGGGCTTGGCATGTTGTGGTCCATGGGGTCACAAAGAGTCGGACTTGACTGTGCGACTGAACAACAAAAACAACAGACTGATTAGTTGATTAATCTACCGATTAAACCTCTTCAAGCTTGCTGGCCTACTAATGAGGGTGTAAATGGGGTGCTTGGTGGCCTCTCGTTTCCGTTCATAAAGGGCAGAAGGGTGATGGGGAAAGATGCTTTGTTACCTTGGGGGTTCCTCTTGCAAACAAGAGTCATCGCATGCATCGGCTGAAACCAGCTACGGTCTGTAGACATGGCAGCGTTGCCTGTGAGCTGTCTCCATGGAGATGGAACACGGTACCTGCTTGGTGGATGGAGAGGGAGGGGGGGAAAACGCTCAGCAGATTTTTACGTTCACTTTGAAACTAAAAACTGCCTCGTTGGCCCCCTCCGCCTTCGGTGTATTTTGGTGCCCAATGCAAAATCCCCGCTGATTTTTGGAGCTATAAAAATGGTGGGGAGTGGGGGGACTCCAACAAGTGCTAATCGTGTGGAATCCCCGAGAAAACTAATTAGTTTCCCCTTTTTAATGGGCATTATGTGTTTGCTCTGCAGTGCTAATTGATGTTCTGGCACATTAAAAAAGCCAGTTGGTGGTTTGTAACATCTCGATTGTAGATTCATTTTTCATGCGTGCCGTTTCTGGAGAGGGTGGCCGTATTCCGTTGGGGGTCAGGGGGAACTCTGAGGTGTCGAGTGGTATAGCAGACAGAAATACTGTTCTGTTTGCAGAAGGTGGGACAATAATACTAAAGACCAGACGCGTTTCGGCCATAAAAGGCCTTCTTCAGTGGTCACAAATACAGTCTTGTCTAGACACACATTCATAAACTAATATACAAATTCTTAAAAACCCTTTGTATAAAAACCAGATGTGATGCCTTTTATAGATGTAATTTAGTTACAGGTATGTAAAATGGGCCATACTAATGCCAATATGTATTCTGGTATTCAGGGTATCTAAGGTATGGATGCGTGTCTCTCCATCCATGCAAGAATACATCACATGACTGTGTAGTCATCTCTTCAGTGTTGTGGGTGCGGATGGACTCCAGTCACATGTATCTGGGGCAATGGAGAAGGCCTGTCTGTGGTGTTTGAGAGCTCATTTGCACATGCAAGTCATCCCTTGATTCAGTGATGAATGAGCACATGTGGGGAAAAGAAACTTGCCAAGCTTTTCAGGGTTAAAGTCCGCCTGCCTTTGGGACGCTTGTCCCTTCAGGAAGGGAATGGCGGGGAGAATTTTGCTGGGTGGACTGGGATGAGGGATTACCTTGGATAAAATTCCACCTTTTTAGAGGCTCTCGCCCTGTCCAGATTTGGAATGCCCACCCCATCCAGCTCCAAGGGTCAAAATCTTTAATATCTTGATACTTGTGTAGGATGAAACAGTTTGGCAGCTTTTGAGTTTGCCTGTGGGCCTGTGCTTGCGAGTGTTGGAAAGGAAAGGATCAGAGAGCAGGAAGGAAAGGGTGCTCCATGTGTCCTGACCTCTCTGTCTGTCTAAACTCTTTGGTGCCATCTCTCAAGCTTGAGACAGGAGACAGTACAGAATCCTCCACTTCTAACAGTGAGAGCCTTCTTATCCACTGGAACTGGTTGGTGGAAAGTGCCGTCAAGTTGCAGCTGACTTGTGGTGATCCCGTAGGGTTTACAAGACAAGAGATGAGCAGAGGCGTTTTGCCATGGCCCACCTCTGCTTGGCGGACCCCGAACTTCCTTGGGGGTCTCCCATCCAAGTGCTAACCAGGGCCGACCCTGCTTCGCTTCTGAGATCTGATGAGTCAGGGCCAAGGGTCATGTCCTAGAAAAAGAGGTGCAGGAGCTCATTTGCATAGCTCATTTCCATATGCCACACCCCCAACAAAGGGCAGGCCTGTTTAAAATGAGTTATGCAAATGAGTTTAACCCCCCCCCCTTCCCTGAGTCTCTCCGCTTTTGCTCAGGAGAAAAGGGATTGCGTCTGCCTGCCTCCCATGGTGGGCTGGCTGGAGAAGGGAAGGGCAGAGAGGCAGACATGCCTGGGTTCCCTGGAGACGATCAGGCAGGGAACCCAGGCATTTAAATCCCCCCCCGTCTCTGCGGGTGGGCCAGGAAAGGTGTGGGGAGCGGGGGCTGGGCTCCTTACTGGACCCCCGGGCCACATGTTTGACACCTGCGTACTAGATGATGTCCCAGGACTCAGGTCTTTCATTATGTTTCAGGTTAAAACGTGTGTACCCCCAAAGAACTAATTGTGGAATAATGACCCCAAAGCATCAAATAACTCCATTTAAAAACACCCATAAACCATCAAGGCCTGGATGGAAGGTGTACCATCGGCCTGGGAACTCTCGCTGATTTCAGATGGCTGTGGGCAGGTTGTGGCCAGTTGGCGGGGGTTTGTGTGTGTGTCAGGCAGTTCTGATCTTGCTCAGACGTGTTCTTGCCAGAGCAGTGGCCAGAGAGTTCCGGCAGCAGCTCCCCACCAGAGCAGATTCCGGATCCCTTAAGAGAGATTAATGACAGTGGATGCCCTGTAGCCCCCTTGCCCTTCTCCGGATTGCAAGAGAGTGGGCTTCCTCCCCTCCTCCCTTCTCATTGTGTGGTGAGACAATGGAGAACAAATGGGGTCAGTTGCATCTGCCAGCTCCTAGGGAGCTTCATGTCCCCCACCACCCCACCACTGGCCCGGCCCCAGGTGTTCTGGGCTCCAGACAATGCAGAAGGGTGGAGATTTCCTCCTGCGCTGGGACTCTGCCGTTGTTTGGGTAAACTTTCTTTTCATGCTCCTTTGCTAAAAACATGTGATGCCGTCCTGGGCGGATAAAAATAATACACCACGGATAAAAATAATACACTGATGCTGGAACTCCGAGAACTAACCATTCAGCACCCCTGCTGAAGTCTCCTCTACAGCCGACTGTAGGCCATGGGGCACGGCCGTTTCCTCTTTACTGGCAACTTCAGGAGGTGGCCCAGGCTAGCTTGATCCCACCAGATCTCGGAAGCTAAGCAGGGCTGGCCCTGGTTGGTTAGAACTTGCGGCTGCCAGACAATCTTTGGATCTCCTGGCTATTCTACACACAATAGCATAGGATAATTATTACTACTTGGGATAGGAAGCCACCAAGGAAGTCCAAGGTGGGTATGCAGAGGCAGGTAATGGCAAACTATCTCTGAACATCTCTTTCCTGGAAAGTCCTACAGCGTTGACATACATCGGCTTGTGACTTGATGGCACTTCACGTACAGCATGAAGAAAGGGGATGCTTTGCCTGTTGTGGAGGATAAGTTTCGCTTGTTTAATCTGCCTGTGGCATCAGAAGCGGCTGGCATCCCCTCCATGGTCTGCATGGCACATTGGGCTGGTCTGGCTGTTGGCACAAACCAGGAAGGCGACAGGTGTAGCTTGCTTGGAGGGCAACAAGTACCTTAATTTCCTCCTTGTTAGTAGCCTGCCTCGCAGGGTGGTAGTGCAAGCCAAACCTTTATGGATTCTAAATTATGGGTGTTTGATAACTGGCATTGCCAACTGGCCTGGAGGAAAAAACTGTCCTGTGTTTCTAAGAGAGGCTTAATGGGATGTTTTTATTTCCGTTCCACGAAAAGCTTCAGAGGCCAATTGTCATGCGTCAAGCCTCTGTTAAAGGGACGGGATATTTTTCTGCAGGCCTGTTGGCAGACCTGTTTATAATGCCTACTACGGTTGCCACCCTTTTCCTTGCCCTGCTGAGGGAGAAATTAAACAGGTAAAAACTTTCTCAGTTGAAGATCGGAAGCCAGAGGAACTGTATTTTTGGTTATGAAGGGTGCAGGCTGTATGTCATGGCTGAGAGCAGTAGCTGGGGGAAAAGTAAAACTGGTGAAGCATTTCCAAACAGGGGGATGCAGCTAAAGAGTTTCTCCCAATTTCCACACGTATCCAAGTCACAGGAGTTCTGCCAGAGAAAGGTGATATATTATGAGGTCTGCTCTTTCCCTCCAACCCTTTTCCTTTTGTTACAAGCGTGCTAATGTCCTCCCTTCTAGGGCTGTTGTGAACATGGAAGGGGGAAGGCTTCTGGAGGCCTTTGAGCAGAGTAAGGATGGGGAGTCCCAATAGCTTCTGAAGTGGGTCTTATCCGGGGAGTCCTCAGAAATGGTGGTGGAAAAGGCAGATAATTTGGGCATGATTGTGTCAGTGCACGGGCTCAAAGACGTTTCCAGCATGGATGAAGCATGCGCAGGGCAGACACTCATGGCGTGGTGGTACTTGCACGGAAGCTAGAAGTCTGCCTCCTGTGAATCGGGATGCCGTTTTTCTCCTAATGACCCTGCTCCTCTGCGCTGAACAGCAGATAGCTGCAGACACAGACACTGAACTGGTGAAGGTTTTCCTGGCAGGGAAATAACACACTGGGAAAAGCTTCGCTTCCTTCGTTCACTTGGTGTGCGGCACAGGGGTGGGGCCAGAGGCCGGCTCTACCTACTTTCTGCAGGCCTTGCTCCACTACTGTCTTGTTTTAACTTTCTAAGGAAGGAGGGTATAAATCTAGGATGTGACTCATTAGGGCTGCAGGAGTACATTGATGGATGCTGGGCTGTCCCCAAGGGCCCTTGGCCGGGACTGTTCCGCCCTTTCCCTTGCCTCCCCTTCGGATCTCCCCCGTTACAAATTCGATATGACACAGATTGCTTCTTCTTTTGCTTTGAATTATTCAATGGTACAGTCAGCTCTCCTGACTGCCCCACCAATCAAAGAAGTTTGTCTGGCAGCCTCACAAGACAGAGCATTTTCAGTGGTGGCCCCACAACTACAGAACAAACTCCCCGGGGGGGTGTGCACTGGACCCCCTCACTTCCCATCTTCAGGAGGCAGTTGAAGACAGGGGTTTTTTTAGGACTGTATTTGAATAATTTAGGTTTCATTTATTGGCAGTCCTAATTGAGATTTAAAATTGTGATCTTTTGTGTGGTTTAGGACTATTGCATTATTTACATTCTAAGCTGCCTTGAGTTCTCTGAGGTAGAAAGGCGGCTAGTAAACTTTTAAAAATGAAATAAAATTTTAAAAATTGCGCCACACTTGTTCACGGCAATATATAGTGAAAACAACAATGAATAAAACCACCCTGATCTTGACAGGCAGGATGGGAGGACTTCACCCATCTCAGAATCCTTTCCTGAAAGGCCATACTTAGCCATTTTCATGCCATTTTCAAGCTCCCGATTCTGCATTACTGCAGAGAGCAGGAAGTGCTCCTTGGGGCAAGTTAAGAAAGGTGTTTGACCTGTAGGTGCGGGTGCTAAAGCCAGAGGTCTCACTGCACAGCTTCTGTTTGGAAGCTCTTGAGTGCATGAATACATGCGCATGAGTGCGCAGACACACATGAGTGTCCTTCCTTTTCTCCTTCTCTGAGCAGTACTCAGCTGCTAAATGCATCTGATTGTTAGTTTGTAGGCAGAGGGGCTAGTTGAGAAACTACCAGTGCTGCTGCTCTGCCGGGTCTGATGCCCTCACTAAGCCTCTGGCCAAGATGGGATCTGGCTTTCCATAGCCCATCTCAAAAACAGACTTCATTGTCCTGTCTTGAAAAGGAAGCATGAAAAATCTTGCTTAAAAAAACACCTGTCAGTGAAGTACGTGGCCCTGACCTGGATGGTCTGTCTTAGCCCGATCTTGTCAGATCCTGGAAGCTAAGCAGGGTCGGCCCTGGATAGTACTTGGATGGGAGACCACTGGGGAAGTCCAGGGTTGCTGTGTGGAGGCAGGCAATGGCAAACCACCTCTGTATGTTTTTTGCCCTGACCTGGGTGGCCCAGGCTAGCCAAATTTCATCAGATTTTGGAAGCTAAGCAGGGTCGGCCCTGGTAAGTACTTGGATGGGAGACCTCCAAGGAATACCAGGGTTGTGATGCAGAGGCAGGCAATGGCAGCCCATCTCTGATATGTCTCTTGCCTTGGAAACTCTGTGGGGTCGCCGTAAGTCAGCTATGACTTGATGGCCAAAAAGAAAAAAGAAGAAAAGAACAGTGACTTTGGATGTCTGCCCTCCAAGTTGCGCCAAGTCAAAACAGCTGACTCCATAGCCTGCTCTTAGCTACCTGACTGTCCCCTCCCCAGGTGTGGCACATCCCCCTCAAGGGTGGCCAGCCTTGACGACCCCCAAGCGAGGCTTCTGCAGTGCCTGTGGTGCAGCAGGCTTCTGAAACGAGGTGCGGATGTTGCCCTGGCCTTGCTGAATTATGCTTGGTGCTTGGTGACGATTGGGCTTCTCTGTGGCCTGGGAGAGGTAGGCAGGAATCCTTCAAGCTCCCCAGTGCCCTTGGGAAGCAAGGGTGTGACCCTTTCCAAACGACAACATGGTGGGTTGCAGCAGAGGACGACCCCCCCTTTCCCATCGTCCCCCTTTCAGCTCTCCCGCCCGCTAGAGAGACCACTGCAGGCAATCGCTGCTGCAGCCGCCGCCGCCTCGGAAGCCAACAGCAGGCAGGACCTGTTGTGCCTTCGGAGACAATGCCCCGGCTCCGGGTGAGCGCCAGGCATGCCGATGAGGCTGAGGAGATGCTGGCAGCGGAAGGCGCCAAGCAGGAGAGAGGCAGCTGGGGGGGCCAGGGGGTGTGAGGAGCAGGACAGCATCTTGCCGCACGACTGCCGGAGAGGGGCTTGCCCCTTGGGAGCCCCTGCCGCTGTCGCCGCCACCTCCTCCTCCTCCGCACGCACGCGGAAGTCTCCGGCTGGTGCCCCTCTTTGATTTGCCACGGGGAGGAAACGAGACCACTCCAGCCGCAGCACAACACAGCAGCTGCTGGCAAGATGCTCCGGGAGCGCTGAACGGCTCTCAGCTGCAGGGCTGGACTTGGCAGGGGGGCAATTAGGAGCCGGAGGGAGAGGAGACGCCGTGTCCCCCCACCCTCCTCTCAGCTGCTGGAAGATGGAGGCAAAAGCTTTGTTCAACATGCAGAAGGCTCTGGTGCAGCCCTTCCAGATGTGCATGCTGGATATCCCCCTCAGCGTGCAAGACGACGAGGATGTGAGTAGCGAGCTGGCGGTGAGAGGGTGTGCATGCGTGGGCTGGGGGGAGGGAGCGAGGGTGGTGGAGGGGGGTGGCCTGTCCTCCTGCCTCAGAAGTATTTGGGGAAGTTGCAAAGGGGTGGCCAAAGACATTGAGTCCAAGAATCTCGCACACATCTTAATTGCATGGGAACTGGGAAGTTCTCCCGGAGAAGCCCCCTAGCAATGCATTGCATGAGGAGGAGGCCTTCCCAGGTTATGGGGTCACGCAGGTCAGATGTGCCCGGCCTCTGTTCTGTACCCGGGATCCGTGGCCTGAAGAATCCCATCTCCCTACCTCGTGGCAGGGCTGGCGTGGCCGTCCGTGCCCTGAAGGAGCTTGGTGCAAGGGACGAGGCTCTCGAGTGAAACACGGGGTGGGGTAGGAGATGGACCCTCAGAGAGTGAGCTCCATCAGCCCCCCCCCAGTGGGAGCAGCAAGTGGGACCCTCCTCCTGTGGCGCTCCCATTTCAAGCGCCATGCGCTGTGTGCGCACAGGGACTATTGGGGAGAAGTTCAGAAGCAGAACGAAGCTGCAGAGCAGAATTCTTCCTCCAGACATGCTATTAATCATGTCCCGTCCCCCCCCCCCCGCCCAGCATCTGCCTCGGGGTCCCTGCCGGACTCTGTTCTGAGGTCTGCTGCCGCCCACTCTGTTGGCGCCGAGTTAACGGGGGGGGGCAGCCAATCCAACAACTTGCAGCCCGGTTCTGTCATGATTATTAACAAGCAAAACCTGAGTTGTTACAAGTCGTGGTGCACGGGCCCCTCCATTGCAGCGTGAGTCCCTGAGGAGGGGGCTGCAGTGAGGTTTCGGGCTGCACCGAGACACGCCGCATGCACGGGGACTGGTGCATTTTTCCAGATGGGCGTAGCGTGCCGGCGGACTGTACGAGACAGGCTCCTCCTGACTGAAAGCTTGCAGCGTCTGACAGACCACTTTCCCTCCGCCTTAGCGCACTGTCTGTGATCTGGGGACAGGAATCCTGACCTACCTTGCAAGGGGAGGGTGAAGGATTAATGAAATAATGTACGTGAAGTTCTTTGGACACTGCAAAGCCTTACACAAGTGTTGTTATTTACTGTCTGGTGTAGAGAAGCACTTGTGAATGGTATTGGGGCTTACCCCTGGGTTCCGAGCAAGAGAGGGCGAGGGAATGCTCTCCCAGTCTCGTTCCAGAGGGAGTCATTGAGAGTCAAGTGTGTCTGTCGGTGATCTGTGTTAGCAGGGCCGGATCGCCCATTGGGCGAACTAGGCGCTCACCTAGGGCGCCCCGGCCTCGGGGCGCCAAATGGCGCCCCACTCCCCCCCGAAAAGCGCCCCCCACTGCCCTAACTAGGCGCCTGCCGCCGCTGCTAGACCCTGCCCCTTCCCGGCTTTCCTGGGGGTCCCGCAGCCGCAGAGCCCCAGGACAGCCGGCCCTGGGAGGGAGGGAGGGGGTGGCGGCTAGACCCCCCGCCCCCTTCCCAGCGCTCCTGGGGGTCCTGCAGCCCCGGAGCCCCCAGGAAAAGCCGGCGCTGGGAGGGAGGGGGTGGCGGTTGAAACCTCCACCCCCTTCCCGGCTTTCCTGGGGGTCCCGCAGCCGCGGAGCCCCCAGGACAGCCGGCGCTGGGAGGGAGGGGGCAGCGGCTAGACCCCTCGCCCCCTTCCTGGCTTTCCTGGGGGTCCCGCAGCTGTGGAGCCTCCAGGAAAGCCAGCGCTCCCCCGCCGCCCCCTGGTCTCCAGGCCCCACTGGGAGGTTGGCATCCCCAGTTGGGGGGCACCCCAGGCTTCCTGCCTAGGGCGCCCAGACACCTGGAGCCGGCCCTGTGTATTAGCCTCTGCTCAGGGCAAGGGGTTGTGTGGACTTTTGCACAGCACTGAGTTTTGACATGCAATGAAAATGGGTTTGCATCGTCCCATCTCTTACCCTGCATAGCCATGTCCAATGCTCCCTCTAAGCTGTGGAGCCTTGTGAGCAAAAATTCTCCTTTGTGAGCTGCTGGCCTTAAAGTTGTGAGCGGGCGGTTTGGCCGCTGCATCCATTAGCCTGCTCTGGAGCCATCCCTTCCTGAGCTAAGACAAAAATCTGTGAGCTGGAGGCTAAGGAACTGTGGGTTAGCTCATACTGGCTCAGCTTAGAGGGAACACTGGCCATGCCCCAGATCCCATTTCTTGGTTGGGGGGAAACGTGACTGGGAATCAGAGAATTGGCTCTGATGTGTCGATTCTTCATGGAGCGCTTCTGATGTGCGGAATGCCGCTGGCATTGCTGAACGTATTCTCACAAGGGGTCTCCTCAGGGAACGGAGAACAAATTGGAGAATTTCTGGCAGAGAAAGTCAGCCGTAATCTCATGGCCCATCATGTCCGCTCCCCCACCCCCCACCCAGTCTTCGGCTATGCTGCTGCTTTAAAAAAGCAGATGTGAAGGGATGCCTTAACATCAGAACATGCACCGAACACATCAGAACATTCCTTCCTCCACTGTGCAGTTGCAGCTTGTCCCCCCAGGCTTGGAATCCAGGAGCCAGGCTTCCCAGGGCAGAAGGCAGGGTCCAAACCCTGCACTGGGAAGCCTGGCTCCAAACCCTTTTATGTCTTAGAAACCAAACTCCGCCCCCCACCAAGACTTGCCCCCTGGCCTAGAGAAAGATGCCCTTTCATAGAGGCTTATTGGGATTCGGTTTGCCAGGTGCCCTGAAAAGCTATCACACATAAAGCCCTCTGTCCTTATGCTCCGCCATGACAACTCTGCTTGTGTCCCTAAGGGGTTCTGCAGGTGCCAACCTGCAAATGGGCAAAATCAGCAACTGCTTGTGCCGGTGCCTTCTTCGCTGTGGCCCCCGTCTTGTGGAATGGCCGGCCCGAGAAGGACAGGAAAGTTCCCCCTCTCCCAGCCTGCTGCAAACTACGCAAAACTGAATTATTCAGGAGGGCTTTTCTGCACAGGCGATAAGGCTGCGCAGTACAGAATGGTTTCACAAACTTACTTGGGTAAATGATCGCTACTTGTGGTCTTTACTGTTGTGTGTAGTGTATTGTAAGTGGATCCTGCAATGTAATTTTGGTGCTGCTTAATGTGTCATCATGCCATTGCTTATGCTCTGATTCTGTTTCTTTCTGGTGGTTCCAGTCTTCTGACACCCAAGTGCATTCCTTATTGCATGCCTCATTTTGTTGACTGCACTGATTCTGTGTAATTCACCTTGAGTCCTTGTGAGAAAGGCAGACTATGAATTATGTGAATACATAGAATTACCACACATCTGTTAAAGGGATTTTTTCTCCAAGCCTGTTGGCAACCCTGCCTGCCAAAGTCCCAGTTTTCGTTAGAGAAAAAAGTTTAAAAGCTTGGCGGTGCTCCTTGTCCCTGCTGCATCTCATGCAGACATTCCCCACAGGAGCCCCTTTTCTCAACAGGGCTGAGGTCCGGACTTGGCCTGGGCCCAGGATTTAACCCTGCAACATCTGTTCCAGAGCTACGCATAAGCTTGGGAGCCCCGCGTGGCTCTTCAATGTGCCACCTGTGGTTCTTCTGAGCATCGTTCCCCAATTATACCTCCCGCCCCATGTTTCAGGAAGCTAGTAAGTAAGACCCTTGCCGGAGGGGCTTGTGGTTGACAGGTGGTTCCCACCTTGAAGCAGCCATGGTTGGAAGGAACTGATAAGCTGCCAACTTCCCTGAGGGCTGGGAAATACCTGGAGATTTGGGGGTGGAGCCTGGGGAGGGCGGGGTTTGGGGAGGGGAGGGACTTCAGCAGGGATGTGATGCCACAGAGTCCACTCTCCAAAGCAGCCCTCTTCTCCAGGGGAACGGACCCTCTAGCCTGGAGATCAGTTGCAATTCCAAGAGATCAGCAGGCCCCACCTGGAGTGGGCAACCCTAGGCAGGCCTCGTGCCGGTGGTGGAAGTAAAGGTAGCTCTTTTGGTTGATGATAAGTGCCGGCATGGCTTTCTCAGCAAACCGTGATTCTCTTCTGTTTTTGGCCCTGCCTTTCATAAAGCAGTGGTCTACCAAGGCAGTCCGCGTGAACTTAGATCCAGCAAGCAGGGCTGGTGGCCGGATGAAAATAAGGCTCTGCCTTACCAGATCGACGGACGACACAGGAGGGAGGACAGGGGAGGGAGGGAGGTCCGTTTATCTGAGCTCTCAAGAGGCATCCACTTCCTCCGTTTGGCGTCCAGCTAGGCTCCCTGTGTGTGTGGGGGGGTGTTCTTGCGGCCCAGCAATGAGACAGCGGCCCAGAGTCCGTCCCCTGGCTGGCTGCAGAAGCCAGAACTCGCCGGGCAACGGACAGCTGGAGCCAAGTTCTTTCTGGCAGGCAGGGGAGGGAAGGAGCGCACTGCCAAGGATGGCCGGGCCAGGCTGGCCTCCCCTTCACTGTGATGGTCTTCCTGGGGCAGAGGGGGGCTCTTGGTGGCCCAGGGCAGGCACGAATCGGGTCTGGATGGCGGTGCCCCGGAGCATCTCTGTACGGGGAGAGGGGGCGTGGCTCAGTGCCAGAGCACCTGCTTGGCATGCAGAAAAGCTCCCAGGTTCAGTCCCTGATTTCTCCAGTTAACAGTTCTGGCAGCAGGTGCTGTGAAAGACCTTCCTCTGCCCGAGACCTTGGAGAGCCGCTGCCAGACCGAGTAGACAGCAGTGACTTTGATGGAGCGGTGGGCGGGCTCAGCGTAGGAGGCGGCTCCCCGTGTTTTCCCGCAGATTCCACTGGGGATTCTGGAAGGGCAGAAGGACTTTCCTTCGCCAAAGATCGGGGCGGCAGAGAAGGCTTTGTGCAGAGAGGCTGCTGTTGGCCTCCTTCTTTTGCCAAAGGGGTCGCAAAGGAAGTGAAGACACAGCCCCTTGTTTTTTTAAGGTGCTCCCTCTCTGCCCTGGGGCTTTGCACGTTTGCCTTCCCTTCCAAACATCCTGTGCTTGTTTAAAGAGGGGAAAAGAAAAGGCCGACAACAACAGAGCGCACCTAAGTACTGCTTATCCCCCAATAAAGGGTTAACCACCCCATAATTTTGCATTCTTAGATGGAGGGTTGGGAATCCCAAGTTGCTCAGAACCTCAGTCAACAAAAGCATCACTCTAACTACAGGGCAACCTCCACACAACCCGTAATTAGCGGCACCTCTGAGGCGTTTGCTGGGTGTTGCTTGCCTGCCTGCGATCACAACAGACAGGAAGACACTGCATGGCTGCCAGTTGCCATTGCAGCCTGGTGTCTGGTGTGGCTTGATGGCGCACTTCTCACTGGCCTGGCGATTGGTCTCCCCATCAGAACTGGGCACGGATAGTGGTCCAGTTCCCATACAAAGCGTGGTTGCTGGGAAACCCCACACAGCAATGTTTATAGCAAGCGGATTTGAGTCAGTGTGATGGTGTGACTAGAGTCCTTGATTCAAATGCTCACTTGGCCATAAAGCTCATGGGTCAGTCGCACTCTCAGCCTGACCTATCTCACAAGTTTGTTGTAAGGATAAAATGGTTAAGTGCACAGACTCTAATCTGGGAGAACCGGGTTTGATTCCCCACTCCTCCACTTGCAGCTGCTGGATGACCTTGGGTCAGTCACAGGTTCTCTCAGAGCAGTTCTCTCAAGAGCAGTTCTTGAAAGAACCCTCTCAGCCCCATCTACCTCACAGGGTGTCTGTTCTGGGGAGGGGGAGGGAAAGGAGGAGGAGGTGGTGGCAGCTGCAAGCATGGACAGTTTCAAGAGGGAATTAGATAAACATATGGAACAGAAGTCCATCAGTGGCTATTAGCCACAAGGTATAGATAGGAACTCTCGGTCTGGGGCAGGTGATGCACTCTATTCTTAGTGCTGGGGGGGGGGGCAGCAGTGGGAGGGCTTCTAGTGTCCCGGCCCCACTGCTGGACCTCCTGATGGCACCTGGTATTCTTGGCCACTGTTTGACAGAGTGTTGGACTAGATGGGCCATTGGCCTGATTCAACACTGGCTTCTCTTATGTTCTTATGTTATGTTCTTATGAGATCGTAAGCTGCTCTGAGACTCCTTTGGGTAGTGAAGGGTGGGGTATAAATCCCATCTCTTCTTCTTTGCCTGGCCTGCAAGGGTAGGGCTGACCACGAGCTTTTCCCTTCAGTTGTCTGTGGTAAGTAAAAACTGCCTGCAGGTGGATGCAAATTTGGGGGAAACATCCCATCTCCGTGTGCCTCAGCTGTCAGTGTTCTACCGATGACTTCTTCTGGGACTTGTGGCAGGTGGGCCAGTAAATATCTTTTTGTGGCCTAGCATCTTTTGTAGAAGAAGAAGAGGAGGAGGAGGAGGAGATTGGATTTAGACCCCGCCCTTCACTACCCGAAGGAGTCTCAGAGCAGCTTACAATCTGCTTTCCCTTCCCCTCCCCACACCCTGTGAGATAGGTGGGACTGAGAGAGCTCTCTCAAGGACTGCTCTTGAGAGAACAGCTTTGAAAGAACTTGTGACTGACCCAAGGTCACACCAGCAGCTGCAAGTGGAGGAGTTGGGGAATCGAACCCAGTTCTCCCAGATTAGAGTCCACACTCCAAACCACTACACCAAACTAGCTGGTGGAAAGATTTTGTCACCTGCCTTTTTGTTTTTTATTTAGATATCTATACCTTGCCTTTCTCCCCAGTGTGGGAACCATAATGGCTTCCGTCATTCTCCTGTTCTGTGTTTTATCTTCACAGCTGGGTTTCCACAGCCAAGTAAGAATTTAACTCTGGGACTCCCAGATTCTAGACGGACACAAACCACTACACCACACTGTTAAATGAAATAAATAATTTGTGCATAATTACCAAGTCCATGACTACCTTGAAGGTAACAGAGTTAGTGGAACAGATTAATAAAGAGTGGAAAGCGAGCCTAATGATTCATTCATACATTTATATCTCGCCTTTCTCCTCAGGGGGAATCCAAAGTGCCTGAGGTCATTTTCCTCTCCTCCACTTTATCCTCACAACCACCCTGTGAGGTAGGTTAGGCCGAGAGCCTGTGACTGGCCCTGGGTCACCCCAGTGAATTTCTGTGGCACAAATAGGGATTCAAACCTGGTTCTCCCACATCCTCGTTCCCAACACTCTTAACACTAATTGATCCCCAAGCGGTGAAGGTCTTGTAATAGGAGCAGGAGGTGGAGGAGGAGACTGGATTTATACCGCACCCTTCACTCAGAGTCTCAGAGCGGCTTACAAACTCCTTTCCCTTCCTCTCCCCACAACAGACACCCTTGAGAGAACAGCTCTGACAGAACTGTGGCTTGCCCAAGATCATCCAGCAGGTGCAAGTGGAGGAGTGGGGAATCAAACCCAGTTACCCCAGATTAGAGTCCGCACACTTAACCACTACGCCAAAGTGGCCACAAATAGAGGTTAAAAATGGGGTCAGAGTCTGCATGCAGTCATACTTGTGCCCCCTCAAGAACCCCTTCACCCTTATAGTATAGGGAGAAGAAGGTGAAAACTGTGAAAACTAGGGATAGTCCACCAGCTACCTACTGCTCACCTGGTCATCAGTCTTTGCAGTCAGTGTGTGGGGCTAGATGAGCAGAAAGCGACTCATCTCTCCTTAGAGCTTAGCACATAAACAAATGAAGCTGCTGCATACTGAATCTGACCTTTGGTCAAAGTCAGTATTGTCTACTCAGACTGGCAGCAACTCTCCAGGGTCTCAGGCAGACGACTTTCACACCACCTACTGCCAGATCTTTTAATTGGAGATGCCAGGGATTGAACCTGGGACCTTCTGCATGCTAAGCAGATGCTCTACCACTGAGCCACAGCCCCTCCCCTAAAGCAGTCTTGCATTGTTACATGATGGGGGACTCCTAATAATTTTATCTGCCTCCCACCCACAGTTCCTGGCAGGACGTCCATTAGAAAGAGCCCAAATGGATCAGACCAGGGGTCCCTCTAGTTCAGCATCCTGTTTCCAATATAAACCCAGCCTGGTGCCTCTGGGAAGTCCACAAGCAAAACATGAAGCATCTGGGGTTAGACTGGGAGGTTCATGCTGGCTACCAGGGCTAACAGCATTGATCAATGTGATTCCCCATCCCCCATAAATTATAGTCTGTTCTCCTTTCAAAGCCCTCTGAGCCAGCACTGCGTCTCTTGTGTGTAAAAGCACTGTCAAGTTGCAGATGATTTATGGTGACTCCATAGGGTTATCCAGGCAAGAGACAAACAGAGGTGGCTTCCCATTGCTTGTCCCTGTGTAGCGACCCTGGATGTCTTTGGAGGTCTCCCATCCAAGTATTAGGCAGGGCCAATCCTGCTTAGCTTCCGAGGTCGAACAAAATCGTCTAGGTCAGGGTGCTCCGCATTGAGCTGGCAGTAAACTCCTGAAGTGCATGTGTGCCTTGCGTGAAAAAGGCTTTTACTCATGCCTGTCCTTAATTTTTTGACAGTTAGTTACGTTTGAGTGCTGGCCTGACGAGAGAGAGAAGGGAACCCCCCCACGCACTGTGTTCCGACAGAGCATAAATTGCATTCTGCATTCTCCCGTCTCCTCTTTAATCGCCCTTTCTTCCTGCTCACCAGAGCCTCAAATCCCTGAGTCTTTGCGCTTCCTGGACGCTCATTTCTGCCCCCGCCTGTCCTTGCTGTTCGAGCTCCCGAGGGCAAGGATCCACGTTTTCCTTCATCCTGCTTTGTAAACACCACGTCGACAGATGAGAGCTGGATGAACCAACAGCTAGAGTGCCTCATATCCTACCTGAAGCTCGAGGGAGTGCATCCCGCCAAAGGAGACTTCCGGCAGCTTAAGTGGCTGTTCTGCTGAAGGAAGAACTTCTCAAGCTGGAGAAAGGCTCAGTGGTGTGTCAGGGCATATATACCGGTCTCTGTTGAGCAAGTACACCGCTTGTGTCAGGACAAAGAGCCCCACAGATCAGCATGTGAACTGTGCCACTGTGGATTCCTCTTTTAGGCACACCGTCCAGTGTGCTCCTGCATTGGGCGAGGGGGGCAGGGGGATTGCTGTGCCTGAACAAATCATTTAGGATTGTCCAAACTAGGCTGGAAGGGCTTTGGGACTCCGAACTCTCTCGTGCTTATGGAAAGTGCCTTGTACAATGGTTATATAAGTTAAGAGGCCCAGGGGTCATTTCCTGCTGGAGAGCGCCGGAATGGTGCTCCGGCAGTAAGGAGCCCAGGGGCGGCCCCCCCCCACCGCTGCCGCCTTTCCTGGCCCGCCTGCCGGGGCGGATGGACCAGGGAAGGCCTGCAGAGCCCCCTGCTGCCTGGGGGGATTTACATGCCTTTCTTTCCCTTCCCCATCTGGCATTCTAAACATGCCTGGGTTCCCAGTCCGATCTTCTCCAGGTACCCCACAGGGAGGGGAAGGGGAGGCAGGCAGACATGACCCCTTTTCCCCCTCAGCCTCTCTGCCTTTGGAGAGAAACTCAGGGAAGGGGGGGAATTAAATGCCTTTCTTTCCCTTTTTAAACATGCCTGGGTTCCCTGCCCGATCTTAAGAAGATCAGGCAGGGAACCCAGGCATGCTTGCATGCCTACCCTTTGTCAGGGCATGTGGCATATGCGAATGAGCTCTGCAAATGAGCTCCTGCACCTCTTTTTCTATGAAATGACCCCTGAAGAGGCCAACGTGGTGTACTGGTTAAAGAGTCAGACTAGGATCTGGGAAACCCATTTTGGAATCCCCATGAAGTTGCCTATCGTGATTCAGACCCTTGGTCCATCAAGGTCTGCATTGTCTACGCAGATTGTCAGCGCCTCTCCAGTGTTTCAGGCGGAGGTCTTTCCCTTCACCTGATCCTTTTAGCTGGTGATTGAACCTGGGACCTTCTGTATACCAAGCCAGTGCTCTACCACTGGGCTGTGGCCTTGCCCCCAAGTCTGCCTTGTCCTAAGTCAGATCATTGGTCTATCAAGGTCAGTCTTGTCTACTCGGACAGGCAGCAGCTCTCCAGGGTTTCACGTGGAGGTCTTTCACATCTCCTACCATCCGATCTTTTTAGGTGGAGATTCCAGGGACAGAGCCTGGGACCTTCTGCAGGCCGAGCAGATGCTCTCCCACTGAGCCACAGCCCTTCCCTCCCTTTACTTCTGAGCTAGCTGACTGCAGAGCAGCCATGCCGACTAGCTGAGCTTATTTCCTTCTATTGCTGGTGGTGGGAGGGAGGTCCAGCAGGTGGGGTCTGGAAGCGGGCCCACTTGTTCTTCTAGTTAACCGAGTTAGCCTGTTGCGGGCGTTTGCAGTAAAATCTTGGGTGCATACGAACTTGACTGGGCTCTTGGCCTCCCTGCTGCCTTCCCGGTGAGAACGTGCGTCCTCCTCTGGTGTGGGAAGAGTGGCCTTTGGGATGCCTTCCCTTGTGCTCTGCAGTCTCTTGAGCTCTGGTCCCTGACACTGCAAATGAAACAAGTGCAATTAGTTGCGGTAGATTTTCCGGGTTGTGTGGCCATGGTCTTGGCATTGTAGGGCCTGACGTTTCGCCAGTAGCTGTGACTGGCATCCTCAGAGGTATAACACGTAAAGATGGAGTACTCTTTGTTTCAAGGTGAGCAGAAAAACGGTAGGCAGGTAATTTATATCTACTCTGGAAGGTGGGGTAGGGCTGAGTCATTATCTTATAGTAATTCTCCAGGCTATGAACATGCTAATGGAGGAGCTTTCCTGAGGAGGTTCTTTTGCCTATGGATTGTTTCCTGAGGAAGTTTCCTGAGGAGGTTCTTTTGTGTGTGGAATGGCTATTGAAACTCTAGTCTTATTTGTAGTGCTATTGTCAGCTGCAGAGCATTTTGTGTTTTTCAGGACAGGAAACCACGCCCTATTTATTTTTAAACTCTCTTCACAAGTGCAAGATGGATCCTCTATACAAAACGGCTGTGCTCGCTTGGACCAAAGCCCAATCAAACGTGGTGTGGATTCACACATTCACGCACCATGCTGCAGCTTACGGTGTTCCCGCCTGCTCCAAAGCACAGTAACCCGCTGTCTTGCTCTTTGGGAAACGTGTGCAAAGCGCCCAGGCCCCTGCTAGTCCCTGGCAGTGAGTCTGTTCCTGGCACATGGAGAGCCACTCTCTCTTGTGCAGTCTCAAATATCGAAAATGAAAGCGTGGTTTGGAGGGGGGCGTGTCCGTGCTGTGCTGGAATTCCCTCCCCCCAGATCCATGATGCCTGGTGGTGGTTGCCCAGTGGCAATTCGGATTGCCAGCTCTGGTGTGGGAAATACCTGGAGATTTTTTTTTGGGGGGGTGGAGCCTGGGGAGGGTGGGGTTTGGGGAAGGGAGGAACCTTCAGCGGGGGTACAAGGCCCATAGAGTCCACGCTCCAAAGCAGCCATTTCCTCCAGGGGAGTTGACCCTGATCATCTGGAGATCCATTGTAATAATGGAAGGTCTCTGGGTGCCACTTGGACCTTGGCAGCCCTCGTGTCTGTGGCAGGCATTCTGCACGAGCACAGGAGTGCTGTTGTCTCGACTGGCATTTCCTTCAGACTGCTGTAGCCAAGAAAGCCGATTGTGAAGTTCCTGGTTTATAGGAGTGAAGCTGTAACTCTTGACTGCTCCTCTCGTTTCCCAGCACTCTGGCGTTGCAGGTTGAGGAAGGGGCGGCGGCCGGCCGGCAGAGGTGGAGTCTTTCCTTCTCTTCTTCTAATGGCCAGTCCCCCTGGGAGAAAGATCGCTTTACCAGCTCCGGGTTGGGAAATACCTGGAGATTTTGGGGGTGGAGCCTGAGGAGGGCGGAGTTTGGGGAGGGGGAGGGACTTCAGTGGGGCGGGCTGCCATAGAGTCCACCTTCCAAGGCAGCCATTTTCCCCAGGCAATCCGTTGTATTCCAGGAGGTTCAGGCAACAACAACACAGGAAACACGGCAAGGTTGAGCAAACGTGGAAAAATACCGTGTTAAAACAAAACACACAATTCTGATATGCTACTATGTTTTCATATATTTGTTTAAATCATATGCTTAAATATACAATAAAGACCCTAGTGTATCTTGTTAATTATAGCACATAGATAACAAAAACCTAAATAACAATATATATTTTGTAGAAAAAGTTCACAGCTACAGAGACAAATATACAGACAGGATTCAATGCTGTGTAGACTATCTTGCTTTCTGATGAGAGACTGATCAGAGATGCAGCAGTCGTCAATGCCAATGTTGTCGGCTGTTTTGCTTTCCGAAAAGGGATACAGCAAGCAACGAAGCAACATGCTTCCCAGGCAAAAGTTGTGTGTTTTGAGAAATTCTTCTTCAGGCAAATTATTTTTCCTGGAACTAAAGCTCACAATGCTACAATGCACAAGTCAAGCAACTCTGTAGAAGGCTTATCTGGTTCTCCACCTGGAGGCTGGCAACCCTACAGAAAGAGGTGGTAACTGAAGACAAGCAAATAAAGAGATACCCAGTGATAGGGTCTGATCTTGGTGAATAAGGACAATGGTCTGATCCAGCTTTCCTTCACTGCTGGCTCTGTTTTGCGAGAGCCAGTTTGGTGTAGTGATTAAGAGTGTGGACTCTACTCTGGGAGAACTGGTTTAATCCCCCACTCCTCCACATGCAGCTGCTCATATGATCTTGGGCCAGTCATAAGGTCTTTCAGAGCTGTTCCCTCAAGAGCAGTTCTCAAACGAGCTCTCTCAGCCCCACCTACCTCACAGGGTGTCTGTTGTGGGGAGGGGAAGGGAAAGGAGATTGTAAGCTGCTCTGAGACTCCTTCGGGTAGTGAAGGGCAGGGTATCCAATCTCTTCTGTTGTCTTTACACTTTACAAAGAAATGGGAGGAGGGCAGGCAGAGCTGAGAAGAATGCATCTTTCTCTGCAGTGCCAGCCCTGCCTGAGAACTACCTCAGCAGGGGGCTCTGAGCCAGCTGCTGACTCACCCTCCAAGTCATGTTATTTGGTTCCCAGAAACTTTGGGGCACATGGTCTTGACTCCGTCTCTTTCTGGGAATTATAACTAATCCAAGTATATCCTCTAGTCTTGTCTGCTGGGGTTCTTTTGGACAGTGAATGTCAATACTGAGTCCATATTCATGAATAACCACTCACCTGGTCGCCTGGGGCGAGTGAGAAATTTGTTTCTAGGCGAACAGAAGGACAAATATGTATGCAGTAGAAAATAATTTGTTGGGTTTTGTTTGTCTGCTTTTTAGTTTCAGGCCATCTGTGTGTCAGAAGTGACTAATGTAGCATGTGTTGGCTACCAGGCTATGAAATGTTTTCAAGCACCTGGAAGGTTAGTTACATACAAAGTACAGGGCCAGTGGCTAAAAACCATAATTATAACTTAACTGTGATCAAAAATACATGAATTTATTATCAATTAGTTAAAAACAATTATGGGCCCAATTGTAGCCTCAATACAGAATAAAAGTGAACAACATATACAAGTGGGACCTATTGCAACCAGGCGTCTTTCAGCCAAAGTGGTTTCATCTTCAGTGGTCAAGCAATATTTGTACATACAGGCTCAATGATACAATAATAAGACAGCAAGTTAGTCAGCGTAGGACCAAAAAAAAGAGTTTTATTCCAATCAGTCAATGTAAGGCCTGAGAATATTGGTGAGGCATCAAAGAGTATCGCCTTGCGTCATGATCAGGTACATGTGTCCTGGGTAGTATTACCATTGTAAGCCTTCCTGTTTTAGTCCAGAAGATACAATCAAATCAGAGCCAATGTACCAAAGTGTGTTTCAATTACGACAACTACAAAATGGTAGTATTAGTAATAACTGCCCGGTTTGTGGACAGATTCATAAAATTGTGTCCGTGTCAGTGGTTTTCTGGATTGTGGTTGTATAGCCTTAGTAACTCCCATTTTGCTACAGGCTGGTACTAATGACCTTTTGGTTTCCTTGAGTTTTGTGTGGGGACAGCCATCAGGCTGCTCTGAAGAGAATATTTCTTGCTCTCATGCTTGTTAACGGCTCTTTGGTGTAGTGGTTAAGTGCACGGACTCTAATCTAGGAGAACCAGGTTTGATTCCCCACTCCTCTGCTTGCACCTACTGGATGACCTTGGGCAAGCCATCGTTCTGGCACAGCTTGAAAAAGAGCTGTTTCTGTCAGAGCTCTCTCAGCCCCGCCTACCTCACAGGGTGTCTGTTGTGGGGAGGGGAAGGGAAAAGGGTTTGTAAGTCGCCCTGAGACTCCCTTGGGTAGTGAAGGGCGGGGTATAAATCCAATCTCCTTTTCTTCTCTTCTTATCTAGGAAACCGGATGTGTTTTTACTCACCACTAGATTCCAGGTTTGAGATGGCCTCACACATCTCAATGTTGGGGATAGCTTGATTACTGATTTCTTGAGTGGTAGCCAGCACTTCGGATCTAAGATGCTTAGTTTTAGCTATGCATCTTGTCTTGAGGCCTGGCTAAGTTTTGCTGTGCATGTGTGCATTCAAGACCCAGCCGATGGGAGCTCAGCCTGCTATTTCTGTAAGCTTGATCACTGCTTATTAAAATCTCCCTGGAAGCAAACCTGGATCTCGCATATCTTTTCCTTGGGATTTCTGCGAACCTTGGAGCTCCTGTCCAGAGCCCCAAAAAGTTGTCCAGAGAGTTTGGAGGTTCCTTGAAGCCTCTTGGGATCAGAAGAGGAGTGGCCACTCCTCCCCCACTTCCCCTGAGAAGGGAGCACTGAGTGTCCCCCGTGGAGTACTGGTACAGTCAGTTGGGCACGGCCAGCACACAAGGAGCACACAGAATCCTCTGTAATGTTCAGGGGTTTTGTGGGGCACAGAAGGCTAGTGAGTCTGGAAACCACTAGTCTGGCTTGTTTGTTTATCTCTCTCTCTCTTTGCTCTCAAGTTGCAACCAACTTCTGGCAACCTTGTAGGGTTTCCAAGGCAGGAGATGAACAGAGGTGGACTCGCTTGGTGGTCTCCCATCCAAGGACTAACCGAGGCCAACCCCGCTTAGCTGATGAGATGGGACTAGCCGTGGCCACCCAGCTCAGGCATGTCTGTGTTTAATAAAAATATAATTTTAATTCTCTTTTTGCTTAGACCAGCCAATATAAAGACCTTTCCAGGAAGTGGAAGGTACAGGGGCATAGCTGGGCAGGGGGCGGTGCCCCCTCCCAAATCTGGAACTGCCCCTACCCCGGGAGGATGTCAGATCCACCCGCCCCCCGGTGCACTGTGCGCCTTACCCCTGCAGGCAGTTGCCGTTGCCTCTCTGGCTCTTCCTGCTGTTTCCTGATTTCCAGCTGGAGCCCCTCCTGAACTCAGAGAGGTGGCCGAGGCCAGCAGCTGAAGCAGCAGCAACCGCAGCACCTGGCTCCCGGAGTGGGTGACTGAGAAGAGAGCATGTGCAAGGCTGGCTACTGATGAGTCCCCCCCCCCAGTGAAGTGATAGCTAGGCAGTGGTTTCTCTCCTGGGGTGTTAGAGCAGCACTAGGACCCAGCACCTCCTGTGGCACGGGCTGAGGGGCAGGTGAGGCTGGGAGGACAAGAGAGGCGGGGAGGCCCTTTGGATCGATTCACTGCCAAGTTGTGCAGTTTAAGGGTGTGTGCGCGTGCGGAGAACAGGGTGGAGGAGCTAGGGGAGAGCTTGGTCCACCCCAGGGAGCATGGACTGGGAAGCCCGGGGCCTAGCTATCAGCTCTGCACATTCTGGCAAAAAAAAACACCCCAACTTTTCTGCATTGGTACCACTTTGGGTTTAAGATGGAGAACCAAATATTTGAAAAACAGGTTGAGTGGAAAAAATCCCTGCTCAGAGCTCGCTGGAGTGAAACATCAACCAAACCACTCTCCCTTGCGTGCTAGTTTTCTAAGTGCAAGGGGTGTGGGGGGAGCATTTAAATGTTCAGTCTCTCGCCCCAAAAGTGATATAGTTTAGGAAAAGCTTTTCCAGTTGATTGTGCTAAAACTGACTCCTGGTGGTGGCTTATCCACAAATGGAAAAGCGGCTTGTGTAGAAAATAATTTTGTGTGTCTGCAAATAGACGCTGGGCGGCGATATAACGGCTGGCAAACAGAGTTGGATCCAGGGCTATATCTTATCTCTGCCTCTGGGATATCAGCCGCAAGTGGCTCAACCCTTTCTCTGCCAGAATGACCTGTGTGGCGCATTGTGGAGGGAGGTGACATATCAAGAGCCAGTGGGGTGGACTAGGACCCTGAACGACCTGGGTTCAAATCCCTGTTTCTACCACGGGTGACCTAAGGCTTGTCATGAACGCTCATCCTGGCCTACCTCACAGGGCTGTTGTTGTGAGAAAATGGAGGAGGCAATAAATAATACGTATTATTATTACCGTATGGCATTGTGTGTAGAATAAACAGGAGATCCTAAGATTGTCTGGCAGTCGGAGGCTCTAGCTTTTTTAGCATTATGCACCACTAGGTGGTGAGCTAAATTTGTTTTTAAGGCCAGAGATGTTTCAGAGGTGGTTTGCCATTCCTTGCCTCTGCACCGCAGCCCTGGTATTCCTTGGAGGTCGCCAGTGTTTCCTCTAAGGTGAGTTAGTGTGAGCTAGCTCACAGTTTTTTAGCCTCTGGCTCACAGCTTTTTGTCTTAGCTCAGGAAGGATGGCTCCAGAGCAAACTAATTTATGCAGCAGCCAAGTCTCTTGCTCACAGCTTTAATGCCAGTAGCTCACAAAGGAGAATTTTTGCTTACAAGACTCCACAGCTTAGAAGGAACGTTGGAGGTCACCCTTCCAAATACTAGCTAGGGCCGACCCTGCTTAACTTCCAAGATCTGACAAGATTGGACTGTCCTGGGCTACCCAGGTCAGGGCTGTGGAGGAGGTGCTTTGTTCGAAAAGTGGCTTTGAGTCCCAGCTCTGGGGAGAAGGGCATAATATAAATAAAATAAATGCATATTAGTGGCCAGGATACACTCCTGACTCTTTCTGGCCAGACAGACACCGCACGCGCACTCCACAGGGGAAAGGAGAGGCAAAAACCATTTTTTAAAATCACGCATCGTATTGATTGAGGCTTTTGTATGCCATTTCTCATGCAACCAAGTGACAGCCAAAGAGAATTTGTTGACTGGGGATCTCAGTGCTTGCCTTCTCTGTGTACTCACCAGGGTAATTTTTACCCAGGCGTCCTCAAGTGCAGCAACTTTTGAGCCCCCCCCCGTCTGTTTGCCAACTTCAAACGGCGCCTGGAACAGGATGCAGGAGAAGCTGCCTGTTGAAATGAAGGATTTGGGACTTAAAAACAGCTTAATCTGGGTGAAGTGGGTGCGCCCAGGCTAATCTGAATTGTAACCCCCTGGGGCTGAGCAAATTGTGGAATTGCTTTCAGGGCTGAGGAAATGCAGTGACGTTGGTGAGGACTGACAAACACAGGCACAAATTGAAATCTCCAGTGCCAGTAATTAAATCAAAGAGTTTGATTAAGACGGAACTAGAATGCATCACAAAGTCTGATGCTGTCTCCCAGGGGCTTAACAAGGCCCTGGACTTCCTTAGTCATGCTTTTAACCCCTGTAGCAAAAAGTAGAAAAATTATATTACCACCTATGGGCCATTATTATGAGTGGTCTCTGGACTATTCCTTGTTATATTTGTTTTTTACATAATTGTGTATCACCTGGTACACTTCCTGCAGGTTGCAACCCCTTTGCTCTTTAATTCCCCCCCCCCCGCAAATGACCACATATTTGCAGAGTGAGTACCCACACAATATGAATCCGACAAAGTGGGTTGCAGCCAATGTTCCCTCTAGGCTGTGGAGTCTTGTGAGCAAAAATTCTACCTTGTGAGCTATTGGCATTTAAGTTGTGAGTGAGCAATTTGGCTACTGCATGAATTAGTTTGCTCTGGAGCCCTCCTTCCTGAGCTAAGACAAAAATGTGTGAGCCAGAAGCTAAAAAACTGTGAGCTAGCTCACACTAACTCAACTTAGAGGGAACACTGGTTGCAGCTCAAAAAAGTTCCTGCTTCGATAAAAACTTGGTAGCCGTTAAGTTTTAATCCCATTGCCACTGGCCTCCTGCTTATTTTTATTGCAGCAGATGTAACACTACCCATGGAGTGATTAAGGAGCCATGTGTCTAATTCTGAACTTGACTCAAGAATGTGGATCAAAAAATCCACACAGTGGGGCTAGGTACTAGAAAGGGGGAGACATTTCTACGAACCTGAGGGAGCTCTCCCTAAAAAGAGAGAAGGAGAAATGTCTGCACAAGCACAGACATTACAATGCAAAAAACAAAACAAACAAACAGCCCTACAACCCAGATCTTGCAACACTACATCACAAAATCTCAGTAGTTACTTGGTCAGAGGTGGCTTGGAGTAACAAAGATACCCTAGATGCCTTCTGCTTCACTCCCAAGCTCCCTTTCAGCTGGGTGGTACTGGTGGTGATGACGCTTGGAGCAGAAAGCATATCTGAAGAAGAAGAAGAGATTGGATTTATACCCCACCCTTCACTACCGAAAGGAGTCTCAGAGCGGCTTACAAACTCCTTTCCTTTCCCCACCCCACCCTACCCTACCCTACCCTACCCTACCCTACAACAGACACCCTGTGAGGTAGGTGGGGCTGAGAGAGCTCTGACAGAAACTGCTGTTTTTCAAGAACAGCTGTGCCAGAACTATGGCTTGCCCAAGGTCATCCAGTGGGTGCAAGTGGAGGATTGGGGAATCAAACTCGGTTCTCCCAGATTAGAGTTCACACACTTAACCACTACACTAGTCTGGCATACTTCTTGCTTCAAACAAAGCCTACCCCTGTGTCATAGGCCCAAGCCCGGGTCCCCTGTGTGGAGCCCCTGAACAACTTCCCAGACGTGAGGCTCCTTGAGGTTGGTTCCCAGACCTGGAGTCCTTGAGGTTGGATGCACGCAAGAAAGCCAGACCTTGTAAAAATATAGAGAGATTTATTAAATTATTAAAAGAATTAACTATGCACTACAATCTCTATCATTTCACAGCAAGAAAACAAAGGAGCTAACTTTCTATCTAATACACTGAATACCTTGGTATTAGATGGCAGCATAAAATCCGCACAGTAGCATAAAAACATTCTTTACATTGCAGTCCATCATAATGAAGCATAACATATCTAAGCATACTAGCATGATATTAGCATGACATTCTCTGGCCTATACCCTTATTATAGCTTTCTACTTTCTATCAGGTGGCCTCTCTGGTCCAATCAGGGTTCTTCTTCTGAGGAACTTTCCAGAGGATCTTGACAACTGCTCCTGATCCCCCCACTCCCATGGAGTTATACAGCTGAGCACAGGTTCTCACAACTGGGCCTAATTGCTACATTCCTGCATTGGGCCTTGAAGGAGATAAGGATGGTAGTTGCAGGAAGGCTCAGAGCATGAACACCTGTGAGCGGACTAGGCCTCCTAATATCCATGTTAACCCTTCAAGGGAAATTAGGGTGTTTCACCTCACTCCCCATCACCTCTGTGGTGATAGCCAGGAGGCTTGGTATGGGACGTGCCACAAATCTCTGCTTATCACAGAAGGGGCCTTTGACCTCCATCCTTGGTGTGAGGCCTACACCTCAGGGAGGCTCACAGCTTACTCCTTCCTGCTGTGGCAGCTGTTTCAAGGTGAAAACCACCTGCCAGTTACAAGCCTCCTTTGGCTTCCATTGTCACATTGTGGAACGGTGTACATGTGGTTCTCGATCCACTGAGTGTCACCACATAGAGTGGCCAGGTTCTCCCCGGCCACTGGCAGCAGAGGGGGGGCAGAATTGCCAGATCCAGATTGAGAAACTTCTGGAGATTTGGGGATGGCACCCGGGGAGGTCAGATACCTTAGTGGAATACAGTGCCACAGAATCCACCCTCCGAAACAGCCACTTCCTCTAGGGAAACTGATCTCTGTAGGCTGGAAATGAGCAGTAATTCTGGGGGATCCCCAGGTCCCACCTGGAGGCTGTTGTCCCTACCTTTCACAACAATTTGTGTGAAAAGTTCCATTATCTTGCCGAAATCCTTATAACAACCATGTGAAGCAGGCCAGTATTATGATTCCCAGACTGAGGAATGACGGCTGAGCGGTAGTGACGAGATGTCAGCTGGAGGCTTTGGGATACAGGGCTCTGGGGGCCCTTCAGCCTTAAATGTGTTTTTACGACATTTCTATCCAGCTGTCTTTCCAAGCAGCATCAGTAGTTTTGCCGACAACCCCTAACCCTGGCAACGGCCCTGCAAGGTAGAAGTAGATTAGCAGGGATGCCAGCCTCCAGGTGGGACCTGGGAATCCCCTGGAGTTATAGTTCACCTCTGGACTACACAGATCCGTTCCCCTGGAGAAAATGGCTGCTTTGGAGGGCGGACTCTAGGGCATTGCACCCCACTGAGGTCCTTGTCCTCCCCAGGCTCTACCCCCAAATCTCCAGGAGTTTTCCAACCTGGATCTGGCAACCCACCCACCCTGTCCCCCCACTGGTGGCCAGTGCGGACCTGGCAGATAAGGGTGCAAGAATCCTTGCCTTGCCCAGGGCACTCCAAGAAGTTTTTAGCTGGGCACCATTGTTGTTTGGAAGCGGGTCTCCCCGTCCCAAGGGCCACGTCTGCCATTTCGAGGGCCTCCTCATTGCGACTCCTCAGATTCTGCTGTTTCCGCCCCCGCTGGAGGGCTCCGCAGAATCCTGGCGGCTGCTCACCGCGTCTCAGGCAGATAACAGAAGTCATTTGTCTGAAGCAATTAAAACCAACAACATTGCCAGATTAAAAAGCAGCACTAAAATAGATGAGTTTCCCGTTTCCCGCAGCTGGCAGGGTTAATTCACAAGAAAATTAAAAGCGTGGCCCCAAATTCCTTTCTGAGCAAAGACATTTTAACATCATCTTAAGAAAGGAAACAGAGACAGTCTGGCAGATTTTGGGGGCAGGGTATCACTGTGCCCTTCTCTCCTAGTTTCTGATAGACGGGGAACGTGGACAGGGCTTCGTCTGTGTGTCAGGACAGGAAGGAGGCAATGGGGGGGGAGAGAAAGTAGCCTGCATCTAGACTTGAAAGATTAACACTTGCATTTGAAATTCCGTCTAGAAACAAAATGGGAGCCTGTTGTGGAATAGTAATCAGCTCCTTTCGGTCAGCCCAGAGAACCAGATTTTAAGCCATAGTGTTGTGGTGGGGGAGGGCAGTGAAGTTCTCCCCTGACAAGTCTCCTTCCCGGAAGTTTTCTCTTTTATTACAGACTCAAAATGGAGAAGGGGGTGGTCCTTGGTCTTCCAGTGTCTGAGCAGATCAGCTTCCCAGAGTGCTTCACCAAAGGACCCCCATTGTCCTAATCTCCCCTACAAACACAGGGAAACAATAGACTGGATTTCCCACATTCGTCTCAGGAGGCTGTTAAGTTTCAAGATCAACCGTTGTTGCTTAAATGACAGCTTGGTTAACTCTCTGCCTTCCGTTTAACCTCTGCAGCTGAATTTCAGTGTATCACTTGAAGACACAGTTCCCTCTTACACCTGCAGAGTCTCTTTTTAGAGTGCGTAATTGCATAAAGCACTTGCCAGCAGTAGGGCCCACCCCACTGTGTGCCTGCTTGAGTCACTGTTCTGAATGGGCTTCCACATGGAAAGGAAAAAGCCCATGGCACTGACTCTTCAGAGATGCAACAGGCAGCCTCTTCCAAAAGCAGGGTGTTCTGTCATATATGTGGCTCAGAAGTGTTTGACTGATCCAGTCGGAGACACAGAAGAACTGATTATCCTGAACTGAAGGCAGTAAGATCAGAACACTTGAGCATGCAGAGATGTAACAGGCAGCCTCTTCTGCTGGTTGACACTTTGAGCACTTTAATTTTTAAATTATTCACTCCCTGCTGGTTGGGACCCTGGATTGTGAAGCACTTTTTGTTTGTATAGGGCTATCAGTGTCTACAGGTGCTGTATAGAGTAACTGCCTGAAGGAGTGTGAATACACACAAAAGCTTACGCCCAGAATTAAACTTTGTCGGTCTTAAAGGTGCCCCTGGACTCAGACTTTGTAGCCCACAGTGGCATTTATTCTCAAACTGAGTGCCTAGCACGTTGCAGCGGTAAAGTGCAGCTTTTCTCTTGTTCGAGCTCCTGTCTCAGCCCTCCTCCAATCTACCTTGAAGGGTTATTGCAAAAGTCCCTAAGATAATGTTGATTGTAATGGTGGGTGTTACAGCTGAGGGCGCTGTAGGGAGCTAGTGGGAGGCTGTCTTCCAAGGACATGTGCCAGGTAGGGTTCCCGTACTTAGACATGGGAGCGGGGACTCATGGTACATCGGTTCCAGCCGCAGCTGAGCGCCTAGCGCCCTTCCTGGCGAGGATGGTGCTCGTGCCTGTCCTTCCCCTGAGGATGGTCCTGCGGGACGTATCCATCCCCCACGGCGGTAGTTCTGGCAAGCCTAGTGCTAGGATTGCACTCAGTCCCCTGTTGAAATCAGTGGGCTGTAAAAGCCGTTCATTCTGGCTGGCTGTCTATCCAGTACATTTTAACCTTTCAAGGAGTGGAATCTGGTTCTTCTGCCCCCCATTTTATTCTCACAATAACCCTGGGAGGGAGGCAAGGCTGAGAAAGAGTCACTAGCCCAGAGGGTTGTGGTAGGATATGCACGTTTGTGTTTTGAACTGGGGCCTATTCTTGACAGTATTTCAAAGTGCAGGGTGGTGTAGTGTAGTGGTTAGAGCGTTGGGGTAGGATCTGGGAGACACAGGTTTGAATCCCCAGTCTGCCTTGGAAGTTTGCTGGGTGACCTTGGGTCAGACCCTCCGCCTAGTCTTCCTCACAGGGTTGTTGTGAGGATAAAATGGTGGCGAGGAGAAAGACGTGAGCCCAGTCTAGCGGTTCTGCGGCAGACCAGCAGGGCCACCCACCTGAAACGCACTTTTCCTGATGCAGATCGGCCCAGGTGGGGTGGCCGTGTTGGTCTGAAGCAGCAGAACAAAGTTTGAGTCTAGTGGGGGCACCTTTGAGACCAGCAAAGTTTTATTCATGGTATAAGATTTCGTGTGCATGCCCACTTCCTCAGATACAATGAAATGTAAGTGGCTAGTCCATATATATATATATATAAACACACACACACATATATATATACACACGCATACATACACACACAAGAAAGGGGACCCGCGATAGTCGTGGGTGGGGAGAAGTGCTCCACACACAGCAGGAGGAGGAGGCAGCAGCAGCAGCAGGTAAGCCTCCCCCGCCCCGGTCCCTGGACACTAGCAGCATGGCCTGAGTGGCTGCCAGCCACCAAGCCTGCCGATTCCCCCCAGTCTCCTCCACCCACCCCCTCCACCACCCCCGGAACCAGTGGCGAGGCCTGAGCAGCTGCCAGCCACTGGGCCTGCCGATCTCCTCCTCCCCCTGGCTCTGGCAGTCTTCTCTGCCGCTGCCACCTGTGTCTTCTCTCCCCCCGGTGATCTCCCCCAGCGGCGATCTCCTCTGCTGCTGCTGTCGCCGCCGATCTCTTCCCCCCCCGCTCCTGCGGCGAGGCCTGAGCGACTTCCAACCGCTGGCCCGCCGCAGAGTTCCCAGAGCATTCTCTGTGCATGCGCAGGGAACGCTCTCTTTTTAAGATTTAAACATCCCCTCTGTATTTTTTCCAAGTTTTCAGATTTTTCTGCACACCTGGGGACTGCCCCACTGTGTGCAGGAAAATCCCCCTGCCCCCCCCCAGGTGCCCCGATGTGCAGATTTAGACATCTGCACACAGGGGCAACTTGGGAATTATATATAGATATATACTTGTGTGTGTAGAGGGTAAGCAGCAACTTAATAAAGGCAGATCAAGATGGGGCAGCCGTGTTAGTCTCTCTGTAGCAGGAGAAAAGAGCCAGAGTCCAGGAGCCCCTCAAAGGCTAACAAAGTTTGTGGCAGGGGAGGAGCTTTTATGAATCAGAGCTCACTTCTGCTATGGCTAGAAGTGAGCAATATCTCGCTGTATCTGAAGAAGTGAGCCCTGACTCACAAAGGCGCCTCCCCTGCCACAAATTTTGTTAGTCTTTAAGGTGCTCCTGGACTCTGGCTCTTTTCTACAGCATAATGAAGTTGTTTGACAGATGCAAGGGACCACACTGGAATAACAAGCTTATGTTCACCACTTGTTTGGGGTTAATTCCCCGGGGGACGGGGGGACGGGACGTATATCAAAATCGGAGACGGATGGGCAGATGTAACCGTCTTAATTGCGGAATGCTGATGAGAGTAATTCACGGGACTCGAACTCCCCACCCCCGTCCCCACCCCCGCCGCGGCAACCTTGCGAGGCTCCTCTCGGCCGCGAGAGGGCACCAGCCAGCCTCCTTTGGCGCGGGGGAAAAGCCGCCTCCCGGGTCCGGTTTCGCTTTCGCCAGCCAGCCCCGCCGCCGCAGCGGATGACATCAGGCCTGGAGCGGCGAGGGGGCGGATCGCCTGGCCCCGCTGGGCGGCCCGAGCTCCCGCAGCCCTGCAAAGGCAGGCGGGCGCGCCAAGCTCGGAGGCTCCGCGGAGCGCCCTGGGCAGCGAGCGAGTCCCCCCGGCGCCCCCCGGCATGAGTTCCAGGTAGCACGGCAGGCGCCCCTCTCCTCCCGCCAATGGTGAACCTCATGTGGTCGGAGCTGCTGCAGGATGAGCGCCCCAAAGCCGCCGCCGGAGGAGGAGGCGGCGGCGGCTGCGGCGGCAGCCCGGAGAAAATGTTCGACGGCTCCCGGCGGCTGCGGAGCTTGTGGGACGGGGTGAGGCTGGAGGTGGCGGCCGAGAGCACCGGCCCCGTCGTCCTGCACAGCTTCACGCAGCTCGACCCGGACTTGCCCCCGCTGGAGGTAATGAAGGCGAGGGGAGACGCGCGCGGTGGAGGAGAGGGGAGCAAGGGGGGAGTAGGGCTTCTCCCCCTATTTGCAGCCTGTGCAGGTCTACGCGGGAGTAAGCCTTCCAGCGGGCAACGCTGCGGGGACTTGCCTTTTAAGATCCATACAACCTAATGGGGGGGGGGGGCTTACCTCTGTCCTGAAGTCTTTGGGAGGAAATTCTTGATCTGGCCGCCTTCCAAGTTTCTAGTCCTCTTGTTAGGCTTGTGGCTTCTGGAAGAGGGAAATCTCTCCTCCTTCTCAGGACTGGGTTCTGGAAGCCGCGGGTTTGGGCGAGCCAGAGCAGAACCTTGGTTTGGTTCTGGTTCCTGGGGGGCAGGGCTGTTAGTCCCAGGAAGAAGGCCAAAGAGTCTCTCTTGGGTCTCCTTAGAGACCAGCAGCGCTTGCATCTGATGAAGTGAGCTTTAGCCTACCCAAGTTTGTGCTGGAATAAATGTGGTTGGTCTTCAAGGAACCTGGAGACTCCCTTTCTCAACTCCTTCTCTCCCCCCCCCTTCGAGGGGCCCAAGGTGGTGTCTCCTGCCCCTATTTATTCCCCTGACAACCCCTGTGGAGTCGGCTAGTCCGAAAAGTAGCATGATTGATTCCTCCATCTCCTTGGCTTGAGAAATCGTTTGCTGACGGAGTTCACTGCTGCGAGATAGGGGGATGATTATTCGCTCTAAAAGGATTAGCTAATTTCCTAGAGAACAAATACATTGATCAATTATTGATGTCTTTTAGCTGTAATGACTCACTGGAGCCTCCATGTTCTGGGGCAGTGTACCTTTGAGCCTGTTTCCTGTGAGTTCCCCAGAATCACCTGGCTGGTTGCTGGCAGGAAACAGAATGTGGGGTTAGAAGATGACCTTTGGTCTAGAAAGTCTCTAGTCTTCTTATAAACATTGGGGTGTTCTCACCCCTCCCAGTTTTTGCCCTGTATTTGTGGCAACCTCTGGGTAACACAGCAGAGTCTCCTAAATTTCTAGACTTCCTGACGTATTTAGTCTTTAGATGGAATTAACAAGATTTTTGCGTTTCTCCTTCATTTGTGTTTGATCTCTGGATAGGAGGTCGGGGATCCTCAAGTTTCTAGTTCTGTATGTGCCTTAAAAACCCTCCAGCTGAATCAGCCAGGTCTTGACAAAAAAGAGTTTGCATTGTGTTGGAATCAACAACCAGATGTCAGGTGCTGGGAGTGTGTGGCTTGGATCTGAAAAGGGGGGGGGGAGTGTGTGGCGCCAGTGAAAAGGGCTGCGTCCTTTGGTTCTGTCTGCTGGGAACAGTTCTTGGTGTTAATATGTGGGTTTTGGCTTCGGCTAGAGATTGAGGGTGTGACTGGGGTGATCCGTGGGGGTGGTGGACGTCTGGTCTTGTGGAAATAGGGGGACAAGTAGAACTGTGGGATCCCCGGAGATCTGTGGTTGTGCCTTCTGTGAGTCTGTGTCTTCTGTGTCCAGTTCGAATTATGGTGCTGGAGAAGACTCTTGAGAGTCCCTTCGACTGCAAGGAGATCAAATCAGTCAGTCCTTTTTTTTTTTTTGCCCCCCCAGGGGATTTTTTTATTTGCATTTTTCTGTAGACTACAAACTACAACAGAAAAGGGGGAGGGAAAACATCTACAACTAGGGAGAAAGAAACGATAACCACAACTAACTAAAACCCCAAGAGATGGAGATCTTCAATAATGCTTATATCCGTGTTAGTCCAGTAAAACAAGCTTAAAAAGCATTGAGCATGATCTAATAATCCCAGTTCTACATCAGCTTAACTATTTCCCCAGTTCAAGAACCCTCCCCAGATCATCTCCTAAAATAAAAGCTTTGTGTGAACTTTCAAAGTCTCAGTTCTAATTTCGCTTCAAATCAGTCAATCCTAATGGAAATCAACCCTGACTGTTCCCTGGAAGGCCAGGTATTGAAGCTGAAACTCAAATACTTTGGGAGAAGGGAGCACTCACTGGAAAAGACCCTGATGCTGGGAAAGACTGAAGGTCAAAGAGGAAGGGAACGACAAAGGATGAGATGGTTAGACAGCGTTATCGATGCAACGAACATGAAATTGAGCAAACTCCGGAGGATGGCAGAAGACAGGAGGGCCTGGCGTGATGTGGTCCAGGGGGTCACGAAGAGTCGGACTCGACTGTGCGACCGAACAACAACAAAGGGAATCTTGCAGCAGGGGCCGTGGCTTTTGGCTTCTGCTAGTTAAGGGTCCCAGGTCTCTGGGAGTGTCTGATTCTAATGAGGCATGGGGGGCAGTGTTTGGTTTATGGCTGCAAACTGATGGTTCTTTTTTTGGGGGGGGAATAACCTTTCTGCTGTATGTGGGGGGGGGAGATCCAGGTGGACTGGGAGAACTGTGAGCTTTTTCAATGGGAGCTGTCTGTCTGTCTGTGCCTGTTTATTTGGCTTCTAGCCCGCCCGCCCTCACAAACAGAGGCTCGGTGCGAGCTGCAACAGAGCGATAAATACATGTATTTTAAAAATCTCTCAGTTATTAAAACCCAGTGTAAATAAAACTATTAATACAAACGTTAACGATGAACGGCACCATTTAACCACTCTCTCGCCATCCCCTCCCGCCTAAATTCCCCAGTGCTCCAGGTGGACGGTAGTTAATCTTGGGGAAGCAGGCGGATCAGAACAATGCAAGTCCCTGGTTGCGGGGGGGAGTTCTGTGTGCGAGCACTTTCATAGTAACTGGCTTAGAAAGCAGTTGGTCAAGGAGTGGCCCGTGGTAGATCTCTCCCAAGTTACAAACAATAGAGAGGGAGCAGGCAGAGAAAGATTTTTCTCCCTGTCTCCTAAGGCTAGAACTCCGTTCTGCCCTCCTGTGGATTGGTAGCAGGTTTTGGAAAGAGAGAAAGGAAGGTGACACCCCCCCCAGAATAGCACAGAATTAACTTGTGGAACAAATTGCCATGAGAGGTGGTGACGGCCACAGGATGCGGTAGAAGGAGGTGAGCTTGCTTGACCTAGCGGTGCCTTGGTCTGATCCAGTGGTGCTCCAGACAGGTCCTGGTTTTTAGGATCTTCTCTGCGGAATAGTGAACACGGCTTTTTGGTGTAAGGCCCATTGGTTGCGCAAACGAGCTTCAGCGTGCCCTTTCGTTCTGCCGGGGCCAAAAGCATCCTTTGGCGCGCACGCTCATGTGATGGTCTCATTGGTCATGCGATTATCACTCCGGCAGGCAAGCAGCCAAGCCCGAAGATCCATTAGGCGAGAGATTCTGTGGCGAGAGCTGTGGTCTGGCGCCTTTCGCGCGTTTGATGGGAAGACGCAGGCTTCCTGTTGTGGGCCTGATTGGACCTTCTGTTCACATCCGAGCTGCCTGCCAAAAGCTCTTTGGCCCAACCGGGGATCTGGAGAAGGCTCAGACCTTCCGTTGGGGAAGAGTCCACAGGACAGACGCTGGCTGCGGAGGATGAGTCCCAACTTCTGGCCAAACATCTGTATTCCTCTCCCAGGGGAGCCTCTGCCCTGGCCTGCTGATGTGGTTGGCTTCCTGCAGGACTTTTGACCTTGCCTGAGGTCCACACGTTCTGTCAGGAGGCCAGATGGGTCATGGCAGATATATATTTGGGAAAGGGCCTCAGCATTACTGGCAGAGCATCTGTTTGGCATACAGAAGGTCCCAGATTCAATCCCCAGCATCTCCGGGTCAGGTAAGAGGGGATGTGAAAGACCTCAGCCTGAGACCCTGGAGAGCCGCTGCCAATCTGAGGAGACAGTACTGACCAAAGGTCAGATTCAGTATAGGGAAGTTTCACGTGTTCGTAGCCAGCCCATGTGTGTCATCTCGGGCCATTTATTGCCCAGGAAACATTGCACTGCCCAGGTGGATCATCTGTGCTTATGTTAACCACTTCCTTGGTTACCTGTGGCGAGTTAAGAATGTCCTCCGGGACACCACACAGTCATTTCGCTTTGTTTGAACAGAGAAGACTGAGGATATGTGTGTTCTTTTTTTCAGGCTGGCATAGCTTAGGTGCTGATGGGCCGATGAGAGAGGCTGAGGACTAGTAGCTTTTCTGGACATAATTGCCAGCTTGCACTAGACTGAGCGATGTGAATGGGGACAGCAGTGGAACCCCAGCGAATTGCCGGTTATTTAAATTGTCATTGGATTCGTAGCAGCATTGAGATTTTCCTTTCTCGGGCATCAAAAGGTTTGGGGCAGTTTCCTGATCTTTCCAAATAGCCAATAGGAAGCTTTCCTGCTTCCCTCCTCCCCTTTCCGACTCTCAACCCTTTGGCTGAAAACTGAGCCGAATGTTGCCTTTGCAAGACCCGGGGCTTCATCCTGGGCCGGGGGAGTGATACTGTGGAGCGTACATCATCTGTTTCTCATTATGTCTGGCAAGAAGTCATTTAACCTCCCAGATTCCCTCTCCCTGCCTCCCACCCACCCCCTGCCCAGAGTAGGAGCTGCCTGCATAGGTGTGGCCTTAGCAAAAGAGTGTGTGTGTGTGTGGGGGGGGGAGCTGGCCTTCTTCAGCCCCCACCTCTGCAATGCAAATATTTCTAGGGCAACCCACCAAGACTTCCTTGCCCACGTCTTTGAAGGGTTCTCTCGCGTGCAGGAATAAGCAGAGTTGGGCGAGGCTGAGTAATTACAAGAACAGAGAGGCAGAATGCAATCCTTTGTTGCGGCTGGGATAGGTATCCCTCTCCAGTCTTCCTCAATGTATCTTTGTCATATTCTATCCTGGCCAAAAGGGTTTTTGCGCTCGTAAGGAAACCTATCCATGCCGGATCAGGTGAAATCTGCGTTGTCTAGCAGTTGTTTCCAGCAGCCGGCAGGGCCAGCCAGATCCCCCCAAGGAGGAGACAACACCCCCCCCAATCTCTTGCTTGGTCCCAGCGTTTGAACCTACCTGAGCCACAGTCATCTTTGGATGCTGTGCTTTGGGTGCCCCTGCCCCCTGATGCTAGATGGGTAGCAACCTGAGAAAGGGCCTTCCCGGTTGTGGCACCACAATTCTAGAGTTACCTCCTCAGGGAGATTTGCCTGTTCCTTTCGGTCACTGTCTTCCACCAGCAGGTGAAGAAGACGCTCCTGTTTTGTCTGGCATTCCCTCACTGATGTCATTGACCCTACTGTTTGTTTATGTGTGTTTTTATTGTTTTTTTATTGTGTTTATATTTGTTTTTAGTGTTTTAATGTTTGCATTGATCACTGCTTTGGGGACCCTAAGTTGGGTGGAAAGGCAGCATAGAAATGTTTGAAATAAATTGATAAATAGAAGAAGAGATTGGATTTATACCCCGCCCTTCACTCGGAGTCTCAGAGCGGCTTACAAAGTCCCATCATTTCCCCTCCCCACAACAGACACCCTGTGAAGTAGGTGGGGCTGAGAGAGCTCTGACAGAAACTGCTCTTTTTCAAGGACAGCTCTTGTCAGAACTATAGCTTGCCCAAGGTCATTCAGCAGCTGCAAGTGGAGGAGCAGGGAATCAAACCCGGTTCACCCAGATTAGAGTCCGCACACTTAATCACTGCACCAAACTGGCTGGGTAATAGGTTATGGTGGGAGCATGTGACCGGCCCCAGGTTGCCCAGCAAGCTTGGTTGAGTAGGGGATTCGAATGTAGGTCTCCCAGATCCTAGTCTGACCCTTTACCCACTTGCGCCATTTTTTATTACCACGCTTTTCCATGAGCTCTTTTTGTTTTCAAAATTCAAGGATGGGTTTTGTTTAGCTGTAGCTTTTTTTGGAATGCCTCGTGGATTAGACTCAGAGGTCGAGCCTCAGCGCATTGAGCTTCCTTCAAGGGTGAAAATCGGGTTATTTTAAAGTAACAAAAGCTCTGTAGGCCCTGGAATAGAGGGAAAACACATGTAACCTGCTATTTATCCTAAGGGGTGCTGGTGGAATCAGTCTTAAAAGGCTACCCATGCACGTAGACTTGTTGATCAGGTCTTCAAGCAGCCGTTTAAGAAAGAACAAACAGGAGTCTTGTGAACATTTACACAATTTTGTTCCAGTAGAAGCTTTCACAAAACAAATCCCATGCCTCGAGAGGCCGTGAGTGGATTTTCACGGCACACTTTTTATTTTTTAATTAATTTATCTGGCTGTCAAGCAGCAGCTGACTTACGGCAAGAGACATTGCCGTGCCTCTGTGGAGCAACCTGGGACTTCCTTGGTGGTCTCCCATCCAGCCTGCTTAGCTTCTAAGATCCGATGGGCTATGGGACATCAAAAACGCCAGGCTCAGGGGGCCTTTCAGTGCAGGGTGGGATGTAATGAGGTAAAATTCAGGCCTAATCAAGATAAGTACAGCACCCATTCCCTCATTTTATTGGACAGGTTAATACCTGTAATGGGTTAGAAGTCCCAGGCTTTGCTAAGGTAGTTAACACATATAATTTCAGAGGAGTATCCTTGTTAGTCTGTGGCCACAAAATTAAACAGGAGTCCCAAAAAATTAATTTTTCTCACTCAGCCCAATTCATCAGGTGCATGAAGTGTTGTGCATCCATTGCACAGATGCAATTATTTGCACATTTCTCTGTTTACTTAACGGGTGTACGCTACATGTTGCTGAGGAAGTGAGTTCTGCCTCTTGTTGGGACACATTTGGTTGGTTTTTATGATACCTTTGGACTCCTTTTTAATGTTAACAAGTGTGGTGATTGAGAAATCTCAGATCCTTGTTCAAGCTAGGGGGGGACACACGACGTTAATAATATTGAACTTCTTGCTGAATCCTAATTCGGTGCTTTTGCATTGGAGTCTCCCTCTGATGTTCTGTTGTGCGAGAAATAGTGACCTTTAGATCAGCAACAGAATGCCTTAGAATATTATACTTTCCCCCCACTGGTGTCTGAATATTGCCAGTTTTCATGTCAGATTGAGGTCCTGCAATGAGATAGTTAGACAGTGTTATCGATGCAACGAACATGGAATTAAGCAAACACCGGAGGACGGCAGAAGACAGGAGGGCCTGGTGTGATGTGGTCCAGGGGGCCACAAAGAGTCGGACTCGACTGTGCGACTGAACAACAACAACAACAGAAGTTCTTTTGCACGGGGAGGGACGATGCTTCTCCTGTGTATGCAGCAGAAGGGTATTGTTGACACATTATGGCTCTTGTTGTACCGGAGGATTTCCTGGCCCCTTGACCCGGCTGTTTTGTTTTGTTTCCATACCTCCGGCATCAAACAACAGCATAGTACAATTCCACTCGTTACCGCTGACAAAGGAGGCCCCGGTCCAGGAAAGCTTGGGCTGGAGTACAGTTTTGCTGGTTCTCCAGGTGCCAAAAGGATTCCCATTTGTATTTGTTGCTAGAGATGAATTGGCTGCTGCTCTGGATTTTTTTCTAAGTTGCTGTAAAATAGAAGGGGGGGAATTACAGCCTCTGTCTCCCTACCTCTGGGGGAGCTTTCCATGGGGATCTTCCAAACCATTTAGGAAGCAAGGCAGCAGAGTGGGAGAGGGGGCCACGGTGGGTGTCTCTACCCACTTTGGGGGGCTTCAAACGAGACTTCCTCTCTTCTGGTTTCCAGAAGTCTGCCAGAAGCTGGAGCCCTCTGAAGGGGACGGAGTCTCAGGTGTAACCCCGGGCTGCAAAAATTGGTTGCCCCTGCTGTGGAGAGTGCCCTGCCCTGGATAGCCCAGGTTAGCCTGATCTCATCCGACCTTGGAAGCTAAGCAGGGCCAGCCCTGGTTGGTACTTGGATGGGAGACCACCGAAGAAGCCCAGGGTTGCTATGCAGAGGCCGGCAACAGCAGACAGCCTCAGAAGAAGTGAGCCGTGACTCACGAATGCTCCCCCACTGCCACCAGTGTTGTTGGTCTTTAAGTTGCTCCCGGACTCTTGCTCTTTTCTGCAGCCTCTGTTTGTCTCTGCCCTGAGCTGGCTGGCCCAGGCTAGCCCAATCTCGTCAGATCTTAGAAGCTAAGCAGGGTCAGCCCTGGTCAGTATTTGGATGGGAGGCCGCCCAGGGAGTCCAGGATTGCTACACACAGGCAGACAGTGGCAAACCACCTCCGTTTGTCTCTTGCCTTGCGAACCCTACGGGGCTGCTGTAAATCGGCTGGGCCTTCTTGACTGCACTGTCCACCAGCAGCTTTAAAATGTACTAGGGCATTGCTGGAGGATGTCTGATCCCCCCGCCCAATCTTCCGAAGATCCTGGGATAACGTTTGCCAGATATTTGCCGCTGGGAATCGTACGCGACAGCTGGTGCGCGGCGGCATTTGGTACCCGACAGCTGACGAGGTTCTGTCCTCCACGGCTGCCAAAACAAGCCTGAGATGCCGGGGAGTCCCAGCCCTGGAGTGTCGGGGTTAAAGATGCCACGTTCCGTTTCTACATTTGGTTGTGGAATTAGGAGGAAGTCAAAACACTTGTCTCAGATTTAGCCTGAGGGGATGTTTGTGGTTTGACCGTGGGAGCACAGGGGCGGAACACGGGCAGCTTACCTGAGGCTGTGATGGTGGATTGGGACTGAGCCCGGGGTGGCTGTGAAACGGGGTGCGTTCGGAACCCCAATAAAAGCCGTGGCCTTACTGAGAGCCAGTTTGGTGTAGTGGTTAAGTGCGCGGACTCTAATCTGGGAGGACCAGGTTTGATTCCCCACTCCTCCGCTTGCACCTGGCTGGATGACCTTGGGCAAGCCATAGTTCTGATAAGAGCTGTCCTTGAAAAAGAGCAGTTTCTGTCAAGAGCTCTCTCAGCCCCACCTACCTCACAGGGTGTCTGTTGTGGGGAGGGGAAGGGAAAGGAGTTTGTAAGCTGCTCTGAGACACCTTTGGGTAGTGAAGGGCCGGGGTATAAATCCAATCTCTTCTTCTTCTTCCGTGTAGGAAGCCCTCCTTTGGACCCTCCACTTCCTTGTAAGTCTCTGCCACTTTCCTTTCTTTAGAATGACTACAAGGGGCAATTTGAATGAAGATGTGGTGTCATGATTTCTCAGTTCTCAGGAGAGAGACAGTGGCATGGCTCTTGCAAAGGAAGCTGAGGTGCCTATTGCAGGGGGGGAGGCTTTTTCTCATACTTGCAGGTGCCCTGCAGTGGCACAATTCCCTCTTCTACATGACCCTTCAAGGTAGGGAACCCTCTTCTTTTTTGCCTTGAACCCCTGACACCCGGTACCAAAACTTGCAACGTTAACTCTCTGCATGAACCTTGCCTTGATGTTTTGCCCCAGTTTTTAAGGAAGGGGATGACTGATTTATGACAATGCAGAATCTAAAGCAAGGCCTTTATTAGTGGCCATCATGCATTCGTGGGGTGTGATATTTTTCCTTGCCATCTTGAAAATGGGGTTGAGAGAAGGAGAGGAGAAGAGATTGGATTTATACCCCACCCTTCACTTGGAGTCTCAGAGTGGCTTAGAAACTCCTTTCCCTTCCTCTCCCCATACCTTGTGAGGTAGGTGGGGCTGAGAGAGCTCTTTCAAGAACTGCTCTTGTCAGAACTATGGCTTGCCCAAGGTCATCCAGCAGCTGCAAGTGGAGGAGTGGGGAATCAAGCCCGGTTCTCCCAGATTAGAGTCTGCACACTTAACCACTACACCAAACTGGCTGGCGTTTGGACTTGAAACTGAGAATTGTGTCCTGAACTTTGCCTATCAGGTTTTATTTCAGTATCTGAGTGAGCAAGAGAGATCTGACCTTCACATTCACCTGCCCACCCAAATAGGCAACTTGAGCCAAAGGTATGGCTTTGACTAGCCAAACAAGCATTTGACTTGAACCTGCCTGTAGAGGCCTGTAGAACATCGAGACAGCCTATGTGATGTCAAGTAATATGTTAGTCTCTGAGTCACTTTTAATGGAGATTGCTTTGCCTGCAGAAAGACAGGAACCTTTGAACTGTTGGCATTGGGTGTAGGGGTTGGGAAATTCCTGGACATTTGGGGGTGAAGCCCAGGCAAGGTGAGATTTGGGGAGGAGAGAGACCTCAGCAAGGTATAATGCCGTAGTCCACCCTCCGAAGTGGCGATTCTTCTCCAGGGAAATTCATCTGTGGAGATTTCCAGGCCACACCTGGAGGTTGTCAACCCTAACTGGGTAGCTGAAGGGCTGTTGATCTTGCAACAGCGATCCTTTAATCATCCCTTAATCATCATTTCATGGGCATGCAGGGCAGGCACAGAAATTGTGACGGAGGGGTACAAATAATTTAAAAACAAATGGCTGGTCCTTCAGACTTCATGGAAGGGCTTCGTTCCAGATGGGTAGCCATCTCAGTCTGTAAGGAGCAAAGAAACACAAAGGAGTGCATTTCGAATAGGAAGATATGCATGTTTTGCCTGCCTGATGGATATTCTTTGTGCAACTGATGGAAGTGAACCTCCACATTCAGTGGCAGTCAACCTCTGAATCCCAGTGCCAGGAGGCAGTATCAGGTGAAGGCCTCGGCCTCTGTTCCCTGTTGTTGGCTGTCTGGAGGGACTGGTTGGCCACTCTGTGAGGCAGGATGCTGGACTGGATGGACCCCTGGTCTGATCCAGCAGGGCTCTTCTGATGTTAAGTGAGCTCCAACTGACAAAAGCTTGCACTGGAATAAATTTTGTTCCTCTTTAAGGTTGCACCGGGCAACCATCAATAGGTAGGCTTGGCATCGTATGAGCGTGACTAAATAAATAAAATTCAGGCATGTCAGCTTTCTAGTAGTTGGGGGTGGAGCTTCATTGTCTTTTCCCCTCTTCCTGCCCGGCAGGAACAGGAATATCTGTGGTTTCTAAACTGTCAGTCCTGTGGCAATCTCAGGGGAAGGAGAATTGTTCGCCAGGGGGCAAGCTTTCAAAAAGGAGGGTCTTTTGGTACAGTGTAGGCACTGAGCAGGTGGGCGAGACAGGTGCCTTTGTGATTTTCTTTCGAAGGCTGGTGTGCGTTATACAAAACTGACGAACCTATTGAGCCATGTTTAGTTTTCACATTACATCGGGGGTCCCCAACATAGTGCCCACTGATACTTATCTTGGTACCTGCCAGAGGTGGGTTGGGTAAGTGAGTGGGGCCAGTAGAGTGGGAGGGGCCAACAGAGCTTCTGACTGGCTGTTGGTCATCTGACAGATACTGACAGATGAGTGTTTCTTAGCTAGCTTAATGGATATACTTGTGTGCATGCAGGAAAATATTTTTTTAACAATACATTCACTTTCAAAAGTGTCCTGTTAAGACAGCGCTTCTGCCTGTGACAGCCATTTTGTGGTTGTGCCCACTACCCTGTGTCCGATTTCCAAAGGTGCCCGCAGGTTTGGGAAGGTTGGGAACTCCTGCTCGGCACCTCTGCGGGTTGGCCCTTTTGGGTGGAGAATTCTGGGTTTCTCGTAGGAGTCAGAAGATTAACAGGCCCTGCCCTCCAGCTGCTTTGATGCTGGATATATTTTAAGGGCCCCAAAGAAAACTTTCAAATTACATTTGTCCCAAGCTTCAGCCTTTGCATGGAGTTTTGAAGGCGCTGGTTAACCAAGGCTGCGGTCACACACACTAAATGATCCACTTTCAATGCACTTTCCAACTGGATCTTGCCAATTCAGACAACAATAAATTCCAGTTGGAAAGTGCACTGAAAGTGTATGGAAAGTGGATTATTTAGTGCTGGGGTGTCAAATTTGTGGCCCGGGGGGCCAGATCAGGCCCCGGAGGGCTTCTATCAGGCCCGCAGTGGAACTGGCTCTCTTCTGCTGCTTCTTCCAGTTCTGCTGCTGCTGCGTCATCGTAGGTTTGCAGCTTACAGATACACACCTGAACAGCATACTCAAGATTGCAGCAGCACGGACATTTTGATGCAATAATTCAGAGCAAGAGGTGCCAGTTATCAGACACTGTTAAATAATCAAAATATTGCAAGAGTGCGAATGTTTTAAGCATGTTTTTAGTTTAAGTAAAAAAAAAAAACAACCTTTGTGTTTGTGTCCTTTATAAAGTTTATATCTCCGCTACCTACCATTACATGTTATGACACACCCGGCCCGGCCCAACAAGGTCTCATTTATGTCAGATCCGGCCCTCGTAACAAATGAGTTCGACACCCCTGATTTAGTCTGTGTGACTGCAGCCCAAGAGTCTCTTCTTGCTTGCTGTGTGTTTCCCATTCAGTGTTCCTTCTCCAGAGCTGTAGTGTGTGTGTGTGTGAGAGAGGGCCATCATTCTCATACCCTGAGGTGGGGCACCTGCCTGGGTCCACTGTTGTTGTTGCTAGCACCCCACCATGCTCCCAGTTGCCCTCACTGTCCAGTGCCACCGGAGAAAGGGCTGCATTGAGCATGGGGCAGTGGAAGAGCTCACAAACCAACAGGGGAGGACACACAGGCAGGTGAGAGACAAGTGAGTAGGAGGCCCTGGGAACTCTCTGTCCGGCTCCCCTCGAAATCTGGAAGTGGCCCTGGTATGCGTACCTGTGGGGTGGTGAAAGTGAACGCCAGGTGCACCCATCCTTCCTCTTTGAGAGCCTCTGCTCACAATGAACGAGTAGAAAAGAGCAAGAGTCCAGGAGTACCTTAAAGACTAACAAACTCTGTGGCAGGGTGTGAGCTCTCCTGAATCACTGCTCACTTCTTCAGTTACGGCTAGAACGGGAGTCCGTCTGTCCTATTTATTGGAAAGTGGAGTGATTTCAGATGCTGAATGACATTGGTAGGCAAAAGACAATAGCAAGTGAATGACAATAGTAGGCGTGATTGGATTTAGGTGAGATATGCAGAGGGGTAATAGGCGTGGAGAAATCAGCATTGGTGATGAGACAGGAAACCGAGGTCTCGATTCAGTCCAGGTGGATGCATTGTCTTGAAGTGAGGAGCAGTGACTCGCGAAAGCTCCTACCCTGCCACATATTTTGTTAGTCTTTAAGGTGCTCCTGGACTCTTGCTCTTTTCTACTGCTGCACACTAACACGGCTGCCCATCTTGGTCTATCATAATGAACAAGGTACAGACGCCACAGCTCGCTGTGGTATGTGGGGTACCCTGATATTTAGAGGGTGATGTGAGTTAAAAATGGAGGGGAAGTCTGATGACTGGTGGATCTTGATGGATATTAAGTTTGGAGAATTGCCCTTGTAAGCAAGGGTGCGCAATCCTCTTTAAGATGGCCGACTTGCCCTGCTTTGAACGACAGTTCAATAACCCAGTGTTAACCTCTTTGAGCTTTCCAAAGGAAAGATGGTCTCTCTGTCTATCTCTCTCTCACGCAGGCAGGCAGGTTAGAGTGGGTGGGGGCAATGGGAATGGCCTGGCTTTGCCTTCACTCAGTTTCTTCAGGCTTCTGGTAGCTGAGGCATGCGGCTTGAATCAAAGTCTCAGGCACACTTCAATCTTGCACTTGGGGAGAACGGTTACTTTTAGGTTTAAGAATTACTCATTCCTAAAGGGGCCCACCCTGTCTGTTTCTGTATGACTCCTTTGGACATTCCTCCATATTGGAAGGCGTAGTCCCAGGTCAGTGACTTGTGCAGAGACATAACGGGCATGCTCCTCTGAGAACATGGGATTCTATCACAATTGTGCACTGGGAGAGACTGGACCATTCCGTTGTGCCCAGTGGAGAGAGATACAGTGCCTGCTCTTAGAGAAGGCCAGTTGGAAGGAGGTGCGGTGACTCATGCAGAGACACAAAGACACTCCCTGAGCCCTCCTGCCCTAATGTGGTTCTGCAGGTTGCTTGGAGAGGGGCCTTCTTCTCTCTCTCTCTCTTGCTCCTGTCCTTGGCAATCCAGAGAGCCAGCGTCACCCATCAGCTTTTCCTGGGAGGGGTCCTGCCTCCTGGCTCCTTTCCAAGGAAGCTGCAGCAGGGAAGTCCTGCTATGCCTGGGGAAGGCTTGTAAATAGCCCTGGATGGCTGAGGAAGATGTTTTACCCTCGGGTTGGTTGCTGATGACTGCTGTGCGGGGTGTCTGTAGGAGCACACAGTAGTTTCCAGCGTGCCAACCGCGTTGAAGTTTTAAGAGGATTTGGGGCCCGCTTGGCAGCTTTGGGAAAGAGGCTTCCGCTTATCCCCCTGGCTCCCGTCCAAGTACAAACATGCCCTCGCCTAGCGGGACCACCCAATAGTCTTTTGTTTGCATGGCGTGTGTTGCTTTCCATTCTGCTTCTAGTGCGGTGCTGAAAATAGGCTTGCAGATGGAGTCTGGGCAGGCAGCGTCTCCCACCCCTTCCCTGGAGCCAGGCCTGACCCAGCTTTGTTGGGGTCCTTCCTTGGCAAATTCGAGTGTGTTGTGCACGTGCGTTGCCTATTCCTGCCCCTTCCACTTCTGTCTGTGTCTGTCTAAGGTTCTTGAGCTGGACCCCTGGGATGCCGCCAACTAGCTGCCCTCTGCACAAGTCCTTGATGCAAGTAAGGAAGGAGCCTGGAATTTGGGGTGCCCTCGACCAAGGGCTCCCATTGTCGTGCCCGTGGGCACCGTGATGCTAGGGTTGCCAGGTCCTGCCTGGCAGCCAGCAGGGAATCAGGAGGCCTCCTCTGGGAATCTTCTGCAGTGTGCGCAAAGCGCGTGCGATGCAGTGACATCACCCAGACATCATCATGCTGCCAACGTTGTGCAGCAATACTCCAGTTTTGGGGCAAAACTCTGCTGTTTGAATGGGGGAACCGCGGTGGCTCAGAGATTAAGACGCTGAGCTGCAGACCGGAAGGTCAGTAGCTCGGCAGTTCGAGACCCGCGTGCCGCGTGACGGAGTGAGCTCCCATCTCTGGCCCCAGCTCCTGCCAATCTAGCAGTTTGAAAGCAAGAAATTGCAAGTAGATAAACAGGTACCGCTTTGGCAGGAAGGTAACAGCACTCCGTGCGCCTCGGCATTTAGTCATGCTGGCCACATGACCATGGAGAAGTCTTTGGACAGCGCTGACTCTTCGGCTTGGACATGGGGATGAGCACCGCCCCCTAGAGTCAGATTCGACTGGCTTTCGAGCAAGGGAAACCTTTACTATGGCTTGAGCCCAGTTTTACCATATAGTTTTGCCCCAAAAGGCAACGTGATGATGCCACTTCTGAGTGATGTCATGTTTGGGGACGTGAAAGTGGGCGTGGCCAGGTGGGACTCGTGCCCAGCCCAGCTTCTGATTGGCCACTGGAGATCTGATTGGGTGTGCAAAGTTACAATGATGTTGTTTTGGCAGGCAGCTGTCACTGCAGTGTTTGTTTTGTTTTCTTTCTCCTCTTTCCCAGGGTATTTTTAAAAATTACTCCTCTTGCCCCTGCGTTTGGGCTTCCACTGTGCATGCGTGTGTGATTCTGCCTCTTTCAGTGGCCATTTTGTGGCTGCGCCCACCACCTGCGTCAGAATTCCAGAGGTGCCCACAGGGTCAAAAAGACTGGAGACCCCCTGCCCTAGACAGTTGCCTCTCTGGTTGTGCTGGCTCGGTTTGATGGTGAGTGTGCACAGGGGCAGGAACAGTGACGCGGTGTTTTCAGTGCAGCCAGGCATCATGGTGGCCATCCATCAGTCTCTGCCCAACCACTCCTCCTGGTCTCTGTTAGTTTTCCCTTGCCCTCCCTGCCCTGGATACCCCAGGCTAGCCCAATCTCATCAGATCTCAGAAACTAAGCAGGGTCACCTCCAAGGAATACCAAGATCATGACGTAGAGTCAGGCAATGGCAAACCACCCCTGAAACATCTCTTGCCTTAAAAACAAGTCTATCTCACCACCTAGTGGTACATACGGGTAAAAGAACTAGAACTTCTGGCTGCCAGACAATCTTAGGATCTCCTGGCTATATCTCCTGGCCAGTTTGCTGTAGTGGTTAAGTGTGTGAACTTTAATCTGGGAGAACTGGGATTGATTCCCCACTCCTCCACTTGGATGACCTTGGGCAAGCCATAATTCCGTCAGAGATGTTCTTTAAAAGAGCAGTTTCTATCAGAGCTCTCTCAGCCCCACATACCTCACAGGGTGTCTGTTGGGGAGGGGAAGGGAAAGGAGATCATAAGCCGCTCTGAGACTCCAAGTGAAGGGTGGGTTATAAATCCAATCTCTTCTTCTATACTATACACACTGCCATACGATGATTAATCAATTCCCTTGCCTATTTTTCTCAGCCATACAAACTGCACTTGTTCTGCTCAAGTTAACCAAGCATTGGGTTGCCAGATCCTGGGTTTCAAAGTCCCGGTGCCTTGGGGCTGGCCAGATGGAAAAATCTGCTGAGTTTGCCATGCTGGCATTTTAGTAGTCCACCTGAGTGAAGTCTAGAATACCCTGGATACAGAAATGGGCTGCGCTTTCTGAACCTGTAGCATCTGACAGCCAACATGGTGTAGCAGGTAGACTGTTGGACTAGGATCTGGGAGATGCTGGTTCAAATCCCCCCTCTGCCGTGGAAGCTTCCAGTGTGACTTTGGGTCTAGCCTACCTCGTAGGGCTCTTGTGAGGTTGAAATGGAGGCGAGGATGATGATGTGTAAGCGCTTGAGTCCCCACCGGGGAGAAAGACAGGAGGATAAAGTAAATAATAAAATAAAATAAAATTGGTTGGGCAAAGTACAGGAGAGGGTGGGGGACCCTGGGGAGGACTCTGTGCATTTGCTCTGCTACTGGTGGCCAGTCCCTCTGGCTTCAAGGAATCCTCTGAGTTTTAAGTGAGCCTTAACTTGCAAACAGATGGGATTTGAACCCAAGTCTCTTCCGTTCTTGTCTAACATTCTTATTGCTATGTTACGTTTTCTCTTGCCTATAAAGAATGTAAAACCACAGGTGGCTTGTTTAAAATTATCTGTGTTTCTTGATTGGGGTGAGAGAGATAAGAACTCGGGATCAGAAGGAGTGAAAATTGATTAATATTTGGGATGGTGATGAGCCTTCTTGCAGCTGCCTTGGCTGTGTGACAGAGAACTCTTAGAAACTGATGTTTTGGATGGTATTTAACACATTGTCAGGTAAACTGCACGTACCATCGTGGGGCTTAAGCTGGAAGCGGGTGACAAAACGTGGATTATGTTCTCCGCTGGTGGCCAAGTCACAAGACTGCAGCATTTTTGAGAAATCCTTTGGCTGATGATAAACATAGCTAGACATATTTTCCAAAGTGGCGTTGCCGTGTTATTTGCTTGGTAAGGTAGAAGCAAATAATATTAAACTGCCGTTGAATGTATTAACTGCAGGGCGAGTAGAAGTGGCTTCTAGATGGAAAACATTCGAAACAGCTTTTTTTAAAAAAGTGGCGATGATGTAGAAACTCTGGGAAACGCCTGAGCCTGGCTCTCAGGGAGGACGGGAAGATTACAGGAAAATATACAGGGATTTTTTTGTAGGATAACAAGACATACCATTACTATCTGTTAAAATGTAGCGTTGTTAATGTAAAGGAATTGGAAAGAAAATGCCACACTTTGTTCCTACACTGTTTCCAATAGGAAGACACTTTCCTCTTTCCTGCAGGAGGAAAGACGTCTTCCAGGGACCTCAGCCATGTATGCGTATTAAGGAATCCAGACTTCGCAGCCTGAATTAATGGGGCCCCTTCTAAGAACGTTAGAGCCGTCCTGGGTCAGGCCAAAGAGCATTTTAGTCCATCGTCCCGTTTCCCTCAGATACCTCTGGGTGCCCCCCAGCAGGGCCAGAATGTGTAATTCCCCTCTTAGCATCCTGGTGCGCGAGTCCACTCTCTCTGAGCATGGAGGCTTCCTTTAGCCATTGTGGCTGGTAGCCATCGCTGGGGCCTGTCACCTGGGAATGTGTCTAGCTCCCTTTTCAAACCATTTAAGCTAGCGACTGTCTTGTGGCCTTTTTAATCACCCAGGAGACTTTTAATGAATTCACCCAATTACTCTCCTATACCTGTGCAGCCCTGCAGGGTTTCGAGGATATGGAAAAGAAGATTGCCCTCTGTCTTGGGAATGGGTGGCACTTTGGGGGCAGTAAGCACTTTGGCCCAATGTAGGGTTGCCATCCTCCAGGTGAGGCCTGGAGATCTCCCAGAGTTATAACTGATCCCCAAACTATGAGAGATCAGTTTACCTGGAGAAAATGGCATCTTTGGAAGTTGGCGTTGTACCCTGAGGAGGTCCCTCTCTCCCCCAAAACCCGCCATTTCCATGCTCCACCCCAAAATCTCCAAGAATTTCCCAACCTAAAGTATGCAACCGCGGTTCAAGCTGTTTTTAGCCGGGGAGCGGCTGTGGGGCTGCCTCACAGAAAGCACAGATGTATTCTTGGCAGGGTCGATGTCCTCCCCACGGGTTTGCGATCCAGCCTGTCAGGATCTCCTTGCTTGCCTCTTTCGGCCTGTTCGGATACATCTTTTATTTCCCCTTTTCTCAGGGCCAGGGGAAAGGGAGGATGGGAGTAGCTGTTTACCAGGCCTTGAGAGCACAAGAGATTCCCCGGTGGAGAAAACAAAAGGAGCTTTGTGTGGGGCTCTTGTGTGTCAGCCCTCATGCGCTCCGGCTCAGGGGAAGGGGGAGGGCACGGAGCACAATAACCCACGGGCATCGGCAGGGTGCTGTGCAGCTGTGGCGGGGGTGGTGGTCCGGTGAAGCGGCTCTTGGTGGTCCCTTCCTCGGCCTGTTTCCTGAATCGCCTGCTCTCTGGACAGGCTTTCTCGTCCCCTCATGCGTTTGTATCTTATTTATCCCCTCGCAAAGCTGCTCTGTAAATCGTTACAGCTCTCTGTAGAAATCCAGTGGGCGGAGGGGGGGGAGAGCACCACGTTGCTAAGGAACGGATTTTGGATGCGATGCCTGCTGAGCTGGAGGGGATTGCGTGTGTGCATTGCTCGCGCTCTCCATCTGCGGCTTTGCATCCTGGGAGGTGGAATTCCGGCCAGGGTGTGTTCAGTCATGTGACAGTGAAGAGCGAACTGGTGAAAGGTTTCTTTTAAAAAAAAAAAGCAGCAGAAATATCCCATTGTTGAAGGGCAAAGAACAGTTTTGACCACAGCACAACCAGGATCCTGGTAATTCTGCAATCAGGATCCTTTAATGTAGGTAAAGTTACAGTGCAGGACTTTTCCTGTTTAGAGTAAAAGCAGTTGAAGCACCAGTTGATGTACAGGATTCTTCTTTCTCCTGATTTATCCTCCCGAATAACCCTCTGAAAGAGGTTTGGCTGAGAAAGAGCAACTGGCCAAGGGCCACCCCGTGAGCCTTCATGGACCCTGGTCTCCCCCCCTCCCCTGTCTTCCTGGTAGGCTTGGGACGTTCCTTGAGGCTCAGGAGTGGAGTTTGGGGAGGGGAGGGGACTTTGGCGTGGTACAACACCAAGAGAGTCCTCCCACCAAAGCAGCCATTTTCTCCAAGGGAACTGACCTTGGTAGTCTGGAGATGTCAGGTAACCCTGCCATAGCTGTGAGGGGGGGGAGAAGACATCTTTCACTGTTCTGAAATGCGGGAGGAACCTAGAGTCTCCAGTCTCTGTAATTTAGTGTGTCTGCTGTGTGTCTTATCAATTCACCTGACCTTGGGTCCCATGCTGCTTTGGCATGAGAAATTTACTGGTCTAGGTATTTCCTTTCCTAGCTTAGTATGCGGGCGAAATGTACTCATTGGCTTGTGGGGGGGATAGTTCGAATGGGGTATAATTGACAATGCTTTGTACTATCTGGCATCACTGACAAAGAACTGGTTCATGCAGCTCTAAGACTGGTCTTTAATAAATACTATCTTCTTATGAAGCCTGGTATTTGACTGACTATCTGGAGAACTTGACAGGAGATCAGTTGTAATTCCAGGAGATCTCCAGGTCCCAGCTGGAGGGTGGCAACCATGCTTCCTAGGGCAGTGTTTTCCATTGACTCTGTGCATTGCCACCACCTCCTTCTTTTGCACATGAACACAAATGAAAATACCTCATAAAACTACCTTATAATGCTCTGAAAATAAGTACAGAAACTGAGGTAGGTGTGCAAGAATGAGATTTTAGGATAGTATGTTAAATGTAACTAGAGATTAGAGTTTAGACTCCAGTGTTTTGTTTATTTACTGTTGTGTGTTTCTTTTCTGTTCTATGTTGTTTCTTCCATTTCCTTTACTTTTCAAACTGATAAAATTTTCTTTAAAAAAGAAGAAGGAAAGAAACTACCTTATATTGAATCAGACCTTGTGGTCCATCAAGGTCATGTTGACTACTCAGAGTTGCTTTGGCTCTCCAGGATCTCAGATGGAGGCCTTTCACATCACGGATTACCTGATCTTTTCAACTGGAGATGCCGGGGATTGAACTCAGGACCTTCTGCATGCCAGGCAGAGGCTCTACCACTGAGCCATAGCCCCTCGCCAAGTGATCGCGGTAATCTGAAGATCAGTTGTGATTCTTGGGGATCTCCAGGTCCCAGCTGGAGGGTGGGAACCTTGTTTCCCAGCCCAGTATTCTAACTGGCCTTCTGCTTCACCACCCTCTCTCCTTCTTTTGGTAATAAAATCTGCACTCGGCCCGAGTTCTGCACTGCGAATCACTGAAGTTAACGATCTCTGTACGTTAAACGCAGTTGCGTAACTATCTGCGGTTTCCTCGTCTGAGAGCTGCAAGGGACTATGGCAGGTACCAGCAAGCCGTGGCCCAAGCACTGGGGTTCTCGTTTCTGCCTTCTCCAGCTTCTGGGACTTCAAGCAGGCATTTCTGCACGCTTTCAAACATCCTTTGCAACTTGCTTTGAAATGGAGGGATTTGATCCGGCATAGGCGCAGTAAATGCACACCCCAGGTTTCAGGTCTTCCTGTGTCAGCAACCGTTTCGGTCTAGTCACTTGGAGTGCTGGTTACTTGCTGTCGGCAAGCAGAGAGATGACATATGTTGTCGAGGGCTTTCACGGCCGGAGTTCATTAGCTGTTGTAGATTTTCCGGGCTGTATGGCTGTGGTCTTGGCATTGTAGGACCTGACGTTTCGCCAGCAGCTGCTGGCGAAACATCAGGTCCTACAATGCCAAGACCACGGCCATACAGCCCAGAAAATCTACAACGGCTAGAGAGATTACAGTTCAAATCTGTCTGTCTAGCCCTGACCTCGTCAGATCTGAGAAGCTAAGCGCGGTTGACCCTGGCAAGTCCTTGGATGGGAGACCTCCTTGGAATATCAGAGGCAGGAGGCGGAGGCAGGCTTTATTCAGCCACCTATCTGAATATCCTCCAGGTCCCCAGTTGCATGTACTATTTGAGGAAATCTCAGTGTCTGTGAAGAAGTGTGCGCACGCCGAGTCTCTGGGGATTACAACTGTTTTCCAGGTGACAAGTTGGTTCCCCTGGGGAAAATGGCTGTAGAGGTGGACTCTATGGCATTATGCCCTGCTGAAGTCTGTCCTCAAACCGCCCCCCCCCACTTCTCAGGCTCTTAGCCCCCACCCAAATATCCAGGTGTTTCTCACCCTGGAGCTGGCAACCCTATATACCACGGAGCGGGGACTCTTCAGGCCAGCAGCTGATGGGGAGCTTTCTTGGAACGTTAAAGGGGCACTTTGTCCCTGGGCTGGAACCCTAGAAGAGGAGGACGCAGCTAGCCCCTCATAGCCCCCTTGGAACTCTGGGAGTGCAGGGCCAAAATTAGGGGTTGACGGTTTCTTAAATGAAGGGGGGCCTGGAATATGCCCTGGGATTCACTGAGTCTCAGCAAGGAAGGCAGCCTATAAATAAAGTAAATAATAATATGGGAGCTGTCCTCTGCAACGAAGGCTGCGTTTGGGGCTCACAGTGTGCCAGGCAATCTCTGGGCTGGGCTTCTTGCTCCTGCCCCAGGCCAGTGTGTGGAGCTGACCTTTCCCCTCTCCAACTGTTGGTGGAATTCCTTTTACATCTGAAATTCTCTTTTCCTCATGGAGAGAGCCTTCCAGAGATCCGTTTTTTCCTGATTAACATCTGGGAACAGCGTTGGGTGTTACTTTTCCCTTGGGTGGGAGGAAGAGAGCAGAGAGAGCCATTTCTCCCGTTTGTGTGTGTCTCTGGGGTCACAGAGTGGCTTGTTGTATGGCACCCGCTATTGTTCAGCTCCTGGTACCAACTCTCTGGTTCCTCTTCCTGTGTGGGTGCGACGTGGTTCACTAGACAAACTGCACAGGGACAAACTGCACCCAGGCTTTGTTGGTCTTAAACAGGCCACTGGTCTCAAATTGGGTTCTCACATCTGTTGTTAACTCCTTTATGATCAGTATGCCCTTTGCTGCTATTTACACGACCTACCAATCAATCAATCAATAAACCTTTAATGGCATATAAATATTAAACATTAAAAAAACAAGGACAGTAAATAACACAATCAGCTAGAAGTCTGAGTTAATATATAAAATCATAAAACGTAGTTTCCCAAATTTTTCACTCTTATCACATCAACTAGAAAATTGGCCACTGCCATGGTAATCTCTGCTGATATATCATTCAGTAGAAATTGGCATTTTATTTCATTGGGAAGGTGATGTTTACCATGCAACCAAGTGTTTAACCCTTTTTCCCTGGCAGATACATGCCACGAACAATCCAACAGTATGTGATCAATTGAATCAAGAGAATTAGAACCGCAGTCACATCTCCATTCGTGCCTAGGAATATTTTGAAACCTACCATACAATCGTTCTGAAGGAAAAGCATTTACTCGAGCAAGGGAGAAGGCTCTTCGATGGCTACGGCTATCAAGATTATACCACGACCTACCAAATGTGTTGTTCTAATCTTAGCTGCATTGATTGCTCAGTTACTTGTGCATCTTGACTCTAATTAGCTCTTCCTGGCAACCAGCCGCCCCCCGCCACGCCCCCCCCCACATGTAATATCTGAGGAAATCTGTGTCAGTGTTTTCTGTTCTCGCATGTACCAGGGTTGAGCTCGGTTGGTCTTCGGGATGATGCTGGACTCTGGCTCCGTCCTCACATCTCTTTGTGAGCCCTTGCATTTCCGGCCACATGATCCAATCTCAGCCCTACTTATGCATCTTGGATATGACTGGCCCTTCCTAATAGCTGCTCCCCCACCCTCTTTTTACCTGGAAGTGGGTCTTGAGGAGATTTCATTTCATTGTGTCTGATGAAGTGCGCTTGCACATGAAAGCTTATACCATGAATAAAACTTGGTTGGTCTTAAAGGTGCCCCTGGACTCAAAGTTGGTTCTGCTGCTCCGGACCAACATGTCTGCCCACCTGGGTCTCCCTGCATCTAAACTGACACCCTCCGTAGGCCGCGGCTCCGCCTTTTCCTTACAGAACCGCTGGATGGTTCAGCGAGAAACAGTCCCCTCCAGGAAGCAGCACCCTAATTTTAGGGCAAGGGGAGTGGAGGGGAGCTGGTCAGCCGTCAAACTTACTGGTGAGCAACTGGCACGCTGTGCAAGCACGGACATGTGTGTGTGTGTGTGTAGTTGTTGCATCATCTTAGCATCTTAGGGTCGCGGTTCAAATGTGAGCTTGAAAATGGGCAGTTCAAATCGCACTTCAACTCTAACCCTGTTAGAAAATCGCTAGACTCCTCACACTCAAAACTCTGACCGGGATGGCCCCGGCTAGCTAGCCAGATCTTGGAAGCTAAACAGGGTCAGCCCTGGTTAGAATTTGGATGGGGGACCACAAAAGAAGTCCAGGGTTGCTACGCAGAGGCAGGCAATGGCAAAGCACCTCTGTTCCTCTCTTGCCTTGAAAGCCCCATGAGGGGTCTCTGTGAGTCAACTGTGACTTGATGGCACATTCCTCCACCACCACCACCATACTTCAAAGAAAGGATTTGGGATGCTCGGCCTGGGGTTACGCGACAGTTCCTGAGCCCTGGTGTCAGGAGCAAGGCATGCACTGTGAGCAAATGACGTAAATCAATCAATTCCTGAGTGCCCAGCAGGTGCCAGTCAATGTTCCCTCTAAGCTATGGAGTCTTGTGAGCAAAAATTCTACTTTGTGAGCTACTGGCATTAAAGTTGTGAGCGAGCTACTTGGCTACTACATAAATTAGTTTGCTCTGGAGCCATCCTTTCTGAATGTTTGAGCAGGAGGCTAAAAAATTGTGAGCCAGCTCACACTAACTCAGCTTAGAGGGAACACTGGTGCCAGTTAGAGACCACACCTTGGTTATCTGTGCCTGTGTGCCATTGCAGTGGGTTGACCAGGGCAGTTGGGTTGAATCCCCGTGGAGTGTGGATTCTGAGCAGATCTGGAGGTTCTGTAGCAGCTGTGGCGCTGGTGGGCCATTTGAAATGTGGCTCTGCAGCTCTTGGCACTGGCGTTTCAGCTCGGCATTGAGGCACAGAAGGGAGCCCCGTTTTGCCATGCGCACCAGCGCACGTATTGTGCCCTTTCTTGTCGGGTCCTGCAGCTGCCTTCCCACTTCTGATCTTCTTGGCTCTTGAGGCCCCTGCAAGCAAAGCAGAGCTCAGATTCCCAGACACCGATGTGTGTGTGTGTGTGAGACAGAGAGAGAGGCCGGATGTTGGTGAGGGTTTTGGGGAGAGAGGCATCTTTGCTCTGACTTGTAGAAGGCACAGACTTGGGAGGGATCTGACTGGAGGCATCTCCATCCAGAATGCCAGCTCTTTATTTTTAGAGCGCACGTGTTGGCCGCGTTGTAATACACGGCAGCTGAACAGAGTTGGACGCTCTTGGGAGAGAGCAACAGGAAGAGTGGTCCATGTTTTTAAAGTTTTGTCTGGGGGGGGGTGGAGGAAATCAGTGATGTAGCAAAAGCCCTTCAGATCTCCCTCATCTTTTCACCAAAGGTGGTGAAAATAAGTCCAAATGAAAGGATGAAGAGAGAAGCTTTGTTCTCTTTGCATTCTCGAGTTTCCTGAATTTACGAAGATAGATTTCAGGTGGGCAACCATGTTGGTCTGAAGCAACAGAATAAGGTTTGAGTCCAGTGCCACCTTTAAGACCAACAAGTTTAATGCTGGGCGTAAGCTTTTGTGTGCATGCACGCTATGTATCTAAAAAGTGTGCATGTACGCAAAAACTTGTACCCAGAATAAAACTTTGTTGGTCTTAAAGGGGCCACTGGACTCAAACTTTGTTCTGATGGCCCCTCTCTTCGGCAGTACTGGAAGGCAGATATAACAAAACTTCCTATATGGAAAGGCTTTGCTCATGTCTGCTGAGAGAGGTTGAAACCATAGAGCACATGTTTTTCAGCTGCCCATATTATAAGGAAGCACAAGGTGAGATTATTACCCCGTTATTAGAAATCCTTGGTCTCACTGAAAAAGCTAGACTTGATTGTCTTCTGTCTGATAAGAACCCCAAGATTACCTACCAGGTAGCTAGATTTTGTTTGGTGATACTGAAGTCTCAGAAAGTAAGATTTTAAATTTTAAATCATTTTTATCTGGTATACTGTAAACTTCGAATTTTTAATTGCAAAATTGTGTATATGATTGTTCAAATGATCGTAGTGAAGGACGGACGAAGTTTGTTCTCGACCTATGAAGCTACCCTAGGTGGAGTCAATGCTTCTAGCTCTGACCACCAGCAGCTCTCCAGGGTCTTGCGTGGAGAGGGGTCTTTCCTCATATCTGCTCCCTGGGATGCCGAAATAGAACCCGGACCTGTCCCGCTTGTTTGTGGCTCTGCTCTGGGGTGCCTGAACTGGCTGTCCCATTCTGACCCTTGGCGAGGTCATGAGCCCTGGCCCTTCTGCACATCCACAGACAATTAACCAAGTTCCTTGGGGGCAGGAGGTGGAATTGACGTGGGAAAGGAGCGAGAGGGAAAGAGGCTGCCGGGGCCTGAGCCAGACAACATGAGTAATGCCTCTGTAAAGAAGTCATCCGACAGGTTTCTGGGTGGCACCGCTGCCTTGTGTTCCTAGCAACGAGCCTTATTAAATTGCTGTGTCTTGGGGCGAGCTATCCACCCCTTGTTTTATTACCCGCTGTCAGAAAAGGACCTGGAGGTTATCCGTTCACCTGACGGGAAACCTTTCTGCTTTTCTCTCTCCATGTCACGTGGGTTGGCCAGTGGTGGTCCTCGGCCTAACCTGTCTCATAGCTCCCTCTGAAAACCCTCACTAGAGATGTCGGGGGGGGGCGCAACTACCTGTGGCAATAGGACTAAGCATCGGGCCATTTCTAGATGGGGACGTGGGTCTTTGTCATATTCAGCCCGCTGGTTTGTCACAGTGACCCGCCCGTGCAACTGGGTACTGCTCACGGCCGGACTCCTCCGTCCCCATATGCAAACCGTGGTTGGATGTCTGCCAAGAAATGTGTTGGCTTCCCGCCTCCAACGGCAGGCACATTTTCCAAGAATGTTTGAGGCCATAATCAGCCGGACCGAGCCTAGCCCAGTCTAGCCTGTTCTTTGAAGTGTAGTTTTCTGTGGCTGCATTCATGCTGACCTGCAATTTGGAGAAGGAGGGGGGATTTATACCCCACCCTTCACTACCCAATAGAGTTTCAGAGCAGCTTGAAAACTCCTTTCCCTTCCCACAACAGACACCCTGTGAGGTAGGTGGGGCTGCGAGAGCTCTTTTGAGGACCGCTCTTGAGAGAACAGCTCTGATCGAACTTGTGACTGACCCAAGGTCACACCAGCAGCTGCATGTGGAGGAGTGGGGAATCAAACCTGTTTCTCCCAGATTAGAGTCTGTGCTCCTAACCACTACACCAAACTGGCTCTCATGGGCATGACAAACAAGCCTTGGCAGCTTATTTGTTTTACTTACTTCATTTTATACCCCTCCTTTCTCCCAGAGGGGACTGAAGGTGGCCTACATCCTTCTCCTCTGCTCCTTTTTATCCTCACAACAACCCTGTGAGGTAGGTTAGTCTGAGAATGTGTGAGTGGCCCAAGGTCACCCAGCAAGCTTCCATGGCAGAGTGGGGATTCGAACCCGAGTCTCCAAGGTACTAGACAGGCCTGTGTGTAGGAATCTTCATCACGGGCAGAGTTTCGTCATCCAAACCCCTTCCTGTATCCTAGAACAGTGCAATCGAGAGAAGATTTATGTCTTTATTTGCTGCTTGAGAGAATCAGACAGACCATAGACTGTGTGTGTCCTTTGCGTGGGTGGAATGGGAAGGGCAGCAAGACCTATTGAACTGGGCGGGTTCTTCTTGCTTGCTTATTTGATGTTGGATCTGATGGGGGGGGTGCGCTAAGGAGTGAGGGTCAAACTGCAGGAACCAGTGCATCGAGCCCCCTTTCCAAGGGCCTTAGACTGAGGCTGTCAGTGAGTCTGGATTTAAAAAAAACATTGATGCATAAAATAAAAAGGTTTATTAAAGTTAGTATGACCCAGTGGATGACGTCAAAGCAGGGAAGAAAGCGGTGCGGTGGGAAAAGAAATTTTACTATGTTTCACTCGAAGATCTCTGTGCGTTTCGTGCACTCCTTCGTCAGGGCATCTGTAAGGCACCCATCTCTCAAAATGTTCCCACCGTGATAAGTGGGGGAAAGCCCCACTCCACCGTGGGTTCTTAGCCTCTTCTTAAGGCTCTGCATGGGTGCAGCCCTCTTTTTTTTTTTCTCCCTGTGGTTGGCAGATTGGACTCAGAAAAGCTTGTGTTCTCTGATTGGACTCAGTGCATGGCAGATTGGATGGCAGAAAAGCCTGTCTGTCGTTTTACTGTGTAAGGCTCTGCATTGAAATCAGTGGGCTTAGGCTGGGGTAACTCTGCACGGGATTGCACTCGGACTTGTCTAGGGGTGATTCGGCACAACCACTTGTTCTGGTGTCGCCACCCGTTAAGATTTGGGGCAATTTACCAGTTCCCCACATGTTGCCCCGGATCGGTGTTTGACCCGATTCAAATGGTGGTTCCCCCCGGATTTTCCGTATCCGACATTTTCACAATCTTTTTTTCTTATACAGGGTTGGAGTCGGGGCATTTCAGTGGGGAACTATTGAATCGCGGCCGTACCTGCTCCACCCCTTTAACGCCCCTCTGCCTCTTCCCCTCCCCTTCCCACCTTCCCGCCTCCATTCAAATTGGCCACCCCCTTTTTTTTTACAATGCAACCACGCCTCTGTTAAAAAAAAAAGAGGGGGGAGGAACAATTGGTGCGGGGAAGGGCTACATGCAGAAATAAACATGCAGAACAAACCCGGGTCAAAATCTGTACTGCGGAACTGCCCGCAAGGATTCGGGCCAATTAGACCCGGAGGGAAGGGGGAGTATACTGTCAGTGCGGAATCACCCTAGGTGACCTTGCGGTACATCTCTCAGACTACCTCCCAGGGAGGACAAAAATGGGATAACCACCATGTGATGGCTGCCATGGAGGAGGGGGAGGATTCAATGCGGAGGTCTCCTTGGAGATCTCCCGTCCAAATACTGACCAGGGCCGACCCTCCGAGACTCCTTGTTGGGACCAGCTCAAATGTCACAACATCAGGAGTGCAGGCTTTCAGGCGTGCCAGAATTCTTCATGAAGCAGGAAATTTGAGGGGTGGGGGGGTTTTCAGGGCACGCTGGCAGAACCAAAATATCTGCAGGTTCTTGCTTGCTTTAAAACAGAAACCTGGAGGTGTGTGGGCTTGATTAGATAACACAGTGCTGGGTACAAATCAGATTCCAACATGCCCCTAAAGTTCATGGGATGCAGAAGCAAAAATAAAATCTGATTTTTGCACACCTCTTAAGTTACATGGCTCAAGTACATGAACGGGAAAGTGCCAGTCACGAGCCAGACTTCATCCTCACACAGAGAACTACGGAGCCGGAGTTCCATAGTAGAGTGTGTGTGACTTTAAGAATCAGCGGGAGGCTTTTATGAAAGAGCTGAGAGACGGCAGCAGGTGCATCCAGGCATTCCTCTGAGTGTGCCTAATAAAAGTGTTATTGTATTTTATTGTCTCTGATCCTGCGCGTGCTACATCAGTGTGCCCTGAACTGTTATCTCTGAGGCATGCCTTCTCTCTTGAATTGCAACTGGAGTCATACTTCATTCTTGCACCTAAAGAGTTTGAACTTTTTTTAGAGTACGTAGAATAAGTGTTCCCCTTCTGGGAGGAGTCTGCCTGTTGTGCTCCTGCACAAGCTGCTGTTTTAAGTAGGATTTGTGGTGAGGAGTCCGGCCCAGAGCAGGGACTCATGCAGGGGTGCAGTGGGCAGTTTCCTCTGAAGTCCTTTGGCATGTTTGTGTTGGAAGCGACTGACCTAAACACAGCTCATGCGGAAGACATTTCACATGAACGTAAGAGAAGCCAATGTTGGATCAGGCCAATGCCCCATCTAGTCCAACACTCTGTCACACAGTGGCCAAAAATACCAGGTGCCATCAGGAGGTCCAGCAGTGGGGCCAGGACACTAGAAGCCCTCCCACTGTTGCCCCCCCCAAGCACCAAGAATACAGAGCATCCCTTGCCCTGGACCGAGAGTTCCTATCTATACCTTGTGGCTGATAGCCACTGATGGACCTCTGCTTCATATGCCTCTTGAAGTCGTCCATGCTTGTAGCTGCCACCACCTCCTGTGGCAGTGAATTCCATGTGTTAATCACTCTTTGGGTGAAGAAGTACTTCCTTTTATCCATTCTAACCTGACTGCTCAGCAATTTCATTGAGTGCCCACAAGTTCTTGTATTGTGAGAAAGGGAGAAAAGTACCTCGTTCTCAACCTGCTCTATCCCATGCATAATCTCATAAACCTCAATCATGTCACCCCTCAGCTGTCGTTTCTCCAAGCTAAAGAGCCCCAAGTGTTTTAATCTTTCTTCATAGGGAAAGTGTTCCAACCCTTTTATCATTCTAGTTGCCCTTTTCTGCACTTTTTCCAGTGCTATAATATCCTTTTTGAGGTGTGGTGACCAGAACTGTACACAGTACTCCAAATGAGGTCGCACATTGATTTATACAGGGACATTATGATATTGGCTGATCTGTTTGCAATACCCTTCCTAATAATCCCCAGCATAGTGTTGGCCTTTTTTTATTGCAGTTGCACACTGTCTAGACATTTTCATTGAGTTATCTACTATGACTCCAAGATCTCTCTCTTGGTCAGTCTCTGCCAGTTCGGACCCCATCAATATGTATTCATAATTAGGATTTTTGGCTCCTATGTGCATCACTTTGCACTTGGCCACATTGAACCCCATTTGCCACATTTATGCCCACTCGTCCATCCTCGACAGATCCCTTTGGAGTGCCTCACAATCCTCCCTGGTTCTTACTGCCCTGAACAACTTCGTGTCATCTGCAAATTTAGCCACTTCACTGCTTACTCCTAACTCCAAATCATTAATAAACAAGTTAAAAAGCATTGGACCGAGTACTGATCCCTGCGGTACCCCACTGCTCACCACCCTCCACTGAGAAAATTGCCCATTTATACTCACTCTCTGTTTCCTATTAATTAGCCAGTTGTTGTTCCACAAGAGGACTTGTCCTTTCATCCCGTAACTATTGAGCTTGCTTAGGAGCCTTTGATGAGGAACTTTATCAAAAGCTTTCTGGAAGTCAAGGTAAACAACATCTATTGGGTCCCCCTTGTCCACATGTTTGTCCACCCCCTCAAAAAACACTTAACAGGTTAGTGAGACAAGATCTTCCCTTACAGAACCCATGCTGAGTCTGCCTCAATAGTTTTTTTTCATCAATGTGCCTGCTGATTCTTTCCTTAATAACAGTTTCCACCAACTTACCCGGTATCGATGTCAGACTGACTGGCCTGTAATTTCCCGTATCTCCTCTGGAACCCTTTTTAAAGATGGGAGTGACAGTAGCTACCTTCCAGTCCTCAGGAATGGAGGCAGATTTTAATGAAAGATTACATATTTTTGTAAGGAGATCCACAAGTTCACATTTGAGTTCGTTCAGATGTATGCCATCTGGGCCAGGTGATTTATCAGTTTTTAAGTTCTCTATCAGTCGTAGGATCTCCTCTCTTGTCACCTCAATCTGACTCAGGACATCATTTCAGAATCATGTCACCCCCTGCACGACCTTCCTTGTCTCTGGCTGAGTCCAGGGATGCTTGGTTATGTCTGCTAAGAACAGTGTTTTAATCGAATAGGAGGGGAGGGCTGCCACTCCCCACAGGAGTGTCTGAAGGGCTCCTTCCTTGCAGCATGAACGAGAAAGCGCAGATCTTTTTGCTTCTTGCATGTAGCCCCCCCCCCCCCCCCGGAGGAGTCCCGTCAGTGAAAGATTTGCAGTGGATGTGGATTTTTTCCCCTGTTCCAAATTCTTTAGAAGCTTTTGGTGTGGTGGCATTGCAGGATCTGGTTTTTGGTAAGGCAGAACCCCTGGTTCCTCCAGCCCAGTACCGTCGTCTCCAGGGTCCTGGGCAGAGAAAGTCCTTTCTCAACTCCTGCAGCCTCTCACACTTTAGTCAGGGATTGCTCCTGAGCCCGCAAACATTTGAAACATTTGAAACGAGAGAATCCGTGTGAGGGCGGTATGTTGGGATTACAACCTGGGAGTGGTGGTGCAAAGTGGTGTCAAATTGCAGCCAATTTACAGCGACCTCATGGGGTTTTCAAGGCAAGAGACAAACAGAGATGGTTTGCTATTGCCTGCCTCTGCATGGCAACCCATCCAAGCAGTAACCAGGGCTGACCCTGCTTAGCTTCAGACATCATGCTAGCCTGGGTCACCTGGGTCAGGGCAGACTTGGGTTCAAATCCCCATTCACCCTTCCAGCTGAGGGAGTAAACCTGGACCAGTTTCCTGTTCAGCCATACTTGCATTGTTGTGAGATTAGAATGTGTGGGCAGTGACAGTGTATTTTGCACGGATAAAAATCAAGTAAACGTTCATTTTCAAACAGCTTGGCTTGATTATGGGTAGCTGCCAAAATGTAGCAAGTAAGGCACAATTGTGATTTTTCATAACAATTGTCTCCGTTTGTCCTGAGCAGGAGGAAATACCCGTCTCCCCCAATATTTATACTTTACCTTTCTGGGATGACTTCATGCACCCATCTTTGTTGGTGCTAATCACCTTTTCATGGGTGGAAAGGGAAAGACCCCCTTACAACCCCTCCTCCGGGCCTAACTGACACTGTCAAAGATGTCTGGGCCTGTTCTCTTTCAGTGGATGCACACACCTTCAGCCCAAAATATTCAGTACATAAATCTCATACAACATTGCATCAGCCATGATGTATGAAACGTGTGATGGCTGTCATATATCAAATGATAGCACCAGACAGCAGATTATAGGTGCTTCATACTGGGCATGCAGTCAGATGTTCAGAAAGCATCTGGAGAATGTTAAGAACATCAGAAGAGCCCTGCTGGATCAGACCAGGGGTCCATCTGGCCCAGCCTCCTGTCTCACACAGTGGCCAGCCAGTTCCTCTGGATGGCCAACAGCAGGGCAGAGAGGCCGAGGCCTTCATAAGACCGTAAGGAGAGCCCTGCTGGATCAGATTAGTGGTCCATCCAATCCAGCATCCTGTCTCACACAGTGGCCAGTCTGTTCCTCTGAAGAGCCATCAAGAGGGCAGAGAGGCCAAGACCTTCCTCTGATGTTGCTTCCTGGCTCTGGAGTTCAGAGGCTTAGTACCTATGAATGAGGAGGATAAGGACATCAGAAGATCCATCTAGTCCAGCATCCTGTCTCACACAGAGGCCAGCCAGTTCCTCTGGAGGGCCAACAGCATGGCAGAGAGGCCGAGGCCTTTGTAAGACCGTAAGGAGACCCCAGCTGGATCAGATCAGTGGTCCATCTAGTCCCGCATCCTGTCTCACACAGTGTCCAGCCAGTTCCTCTGGATGACCAACAGCAGGGCAGAGAGGCCGAGGCCTTCATAAGACCGTAAGGAGAGCCCTGCTGGATCAGATCCGTGGTCCATATAATCCCGCATCCTGTCTCACACAGTGGCCAACCAGTTCCTCTGGATGACCAACAGCAGAGCAGAGAAGCCGAGGCCTTCATAAGACCGTAAGGAGAGCCCTGCTGGATCAGATCCGTGGTCCATCTAATCCAGCATCCTGTCTCACACAGTGGCCAGCCAGTTCCTCTGGAGGGCCAACAGCAGGGCATAGAGGCTGAGACCTTCATAAGACCATAACGAGAGCCATGATGGATCAGATCAGTGGTCCATCTAGTCCAGCATCCTGTCTCACACAGTGGCCAGCCAGTTCCTCTGGATGGCCAACAGCAGGGCAGAGAGGCCGAGGCCTTCATAAGACCGTAAGGAGAGCCCTGCTGGATCAGATTAGTGGTCCATCCAATCCAGCATCCTGTCTCACACAGTGGCCAGTCTGTTCCTCTGAAGAGCCATCAAGAGGGCAGAGAGGCCAAGGCCTTCCTCTGATGTTGCTTCCTGGCTCTGGCATTCAGAGGCTTAGTGCCTATGAATGAGGAGGATATCGGACATCAGAAGATCCATCTAGTCCAGCATCCTGTCTCACACAGAGGCCAGCCAGTTCCTCTGGAGGGCCAACAGCATGGCAGAGAGGCCGAGGCCTTTGTAAGACCGTAAGGAGAGCCCTGCTAGATCAGATCAGTGGTCCATCTAGTCCCGCATGCTGTCTCACACAGTGTCCAGCCAGTTCCTCTGGATGACCAACAGCAGGGCAGAGAGGCCGAGGCCTTTGTAAGACCGTAAGGAGAGCCCTGCTGGATCAGATCCGTGGTCCATCTAATCCAGCATCCTGTCTCACACAGTGTCCAGCCAGTTCCTCTGGAGGGCCAACAGCAGGGCAGAGAGGCCGAGGCCTTCGTAAGACCGTAAGGAGAGCCCTGCTGGATCAGATCAGGGGTCCATCTAATCCCGCATCCTGTCTCACACAGTGGCCAGCCAGTTCCTCTGGATGGCCAACAGCAGGGCAGAGAGGCCGAGGCCTTCATAAGACCGTAAGGAGAGCCCTGCTGGATCAGATCCGTGGTCCATCTAATCCAGCATCCTGTCTCATACAGTGGCCAACAGTTCCTCTGAAGAGCCATCAAGAGGGCAGAGAGGCTGAGGCCTTCCTCCGATGTTGCCTTCTGGCTCTGGGATTCAGAGGCTTAGTGCCTCTGAATGAGGAGGATAAGAACATAAGAAGAATCCCTGCTGGATCAGACCAGTGATCCATCTAGTCCAGCATCCTGTCTCACACAGTGGCCAACCAGTTCTTCAGGAAGGCCATCAAGAGGGCAGAGAGGCTGAGACCTTCCCCTGATTGTTGCCTTCTGGACCTGGGATTCAGAGGTTTACTGCTTCTGACTGTGACGGTCACCAGGGCTAATAGCCACTGATAGACCTCTCTCCTCCATGAACTGTCTAGTCTTTTTTAAAGCCATCTATACAGGTGACCATTATTACATCCACTGGCAGAGAATCCCACCGTTTAATTACTCATTGAGTAAAGAAGTGTTTCCTTTTGTCTGCCCTGAACCGACTTCCCAACAGTATCTTTGGGTGCCCTCGAGTTCTAGTGTTTTGGGAGAGGAAGAGAAAGCTCTCTCTATCCCCTTTTCTCCACGTGCATCATTCTGTAAGGCTTTATCACGTCTCTTTTCCTCACAGGAAAGGTGCTCTGCTTAGACACCAAAATGGACAGGGGAGAATCTCGAGAATTTCTGGGACCCAAGGAGCATTTTGAGCCTCGTGGTGGCAGCGGCAAGTGGAGGGATCTAGGATCAGCTGTGGCCGCAGTGGGTGGGTTGCATAGCTGTGGAACAAAAGGCCTCCTTTTATTCCCCCCACCACCATCGAGCCTTTCGCAAACAGCCTCCCGCTGGCAACGGCAGCCTTTCCCTCAATGGAGGCCGTTCTTGTGTTTTCCTGCTTCAGCTGTTTACTGGGTCACTGTACTACGGCGGGGGGGGGGGAGAAATGCCGTCTTTGTCGATTGGCTGGTCTCCGCACAATGAGCCGGTTCTGCCATTAATGGAGAATTTGCACAGAGGCGACACTGAAGGATGTTACCGCCGTTCACTGACCTTCCCTCCGCTGTGCGGTTTCCTCCTCTGTAGCCCACTTGTCAGGTTTTCAAGAGTCGCTTTCTTCTCGCGGTCTCCGAGAACTGACCTGAGATAGCCCTTGTGTGCTCTGTCGGGAACATAAACTTAACGTGCACTGGCCCATGCTCAGAATCCCAAAGACATGCAAATAGCCCTTCTGGATGAGGCCAAAGATCCGTTTGGCAGGGGCTCCCGGGCACCAGCAAGCCGCGCAGGAAGTAGGGTTGCCGGTTTCCAGGTGGAGATCTCCCAGGCTTACTAGGGACACCCAGATCACAGATACCAGTTCCCCTGGAGAGAACAGCTGCTTTGGAAGATGGACTCCATATAGGGTTGCCAGACCCAGGTTAGGAAACTCCTGGAGATTTGGGAGTGGACCCTGGGGAGGACAAGGACCTCAGTGAGGTCCAGTGCCATAGAGCCCACCCTCCAAAGCATCCATTTTCTCCATTTGGAAGTTACCTCTATAGTCTGGAGATGAGCAGTAATTCCAGGGGATCCCCAGGTCCCACCTGGAGGCTGGCATCCCTAGCTCTATAGCATCAGCTCCTTACTGAGCACCCAGTCCCCACCACCTCCAGGCTCTGCTTCCAAATCTCCAGAAATTTCAAAATCCCTTGTTGGCAAACTTAATAGGCAATTGCTCTGTCTTGCTGTTTGTTCCCCAGCAAGTTGTATTCTGAGGTACGCTGTTTCCGGACTAAACTGGCCATTTCCACTGATTCCCACTTCCCACTGCAGCCTCCTGTGTCATTTGTCAGGGTCTCCTGTCCCCCTGGAATGGCATTTCATGGAGAACAGTGGGCTAACATGGGGGGGGGCAGGGAGGAAAGTTCTGGTCCACTGGTGGGAAATTTAGTTTGGATCCAACCCCATGGAAGTTCTGTTCAGCTGTTTTCAGTAATGGCCGTTGATAACGCTGCCCGCCTTGGATATGTCAAATCCTTTCCGAAAGCTTTTGGTCATCCCCGCTTCACGCGGCAGAGAATTACGTAAGTTAATTAGGTGGTGTGTGAGAGGAAGTCTTTCCAGATGCAACCACTCAGCAGTTTCAGTGAGTTAAACCCCATTGACAGAATGAGGAAAAATCTTTCTCTGTCTTGGTACCATTCATAATGTTCTAAGCCACTATTATGTGCCTCTTGAGTCGCGTCTCTTCTGAACTGTCAAGCCTCAGATTCTAGAGCCCTTCTAGAGCCAGATAGGTGTAGTGGTTAAGTGCACAGACTCTAATCTGGGAGGACCAGGTTTGATTCCCCACTCCTCCACTTGCACCTGCTGGGTGACCTTGGGCAAGCCATAGTTCTGATAAGAGCTGTCCTTGAAAAAGAGCAGTTTCTGTCAGAGCTCTCTCAGCCCCACTTATCTCACAAGGGGGTTGTTGTGGGGAGGGGAAGGGAAAGGAGTTTGTAAGCTGCTCTGAGACTCCCTTGGGTAGTGAAGGGTGGGGTATAAATCCAGTCTCCTCCTCCTCCTCATTTTCTTCATCGTTGTCTTCTTCCTTCTTCTTCTTTGTTCTTCTTCTTCTTAGCAGGGAAGGTGCTTCAAGCTCCTCGATTGTTCTCATTTTGAGCTCTGGGAAGTCCTTTTGAGGGCAGGGTTGCCACCTTCTAGGTGGGAAGTGGAGATCACCCAGAATTACATCTGATCTCCAGGTGTCAGAGATCAGTTCACCTAGAGACAATGACTGCTTTGGAGGGTAGATGGTGTGGCATTATACCCTGCCAAGATCCTGCTCCTCTCCAAACCCCGCTTTCCACAGACTCCCCCCTCAGATTTCTAGAAATTTCCCATCCTGAAGCTGGCACCACTGTTTTGGGGGTGGAATGAGCAGAGCTACTTTCCTGATCAGGTGAGCCGCCTACAGTGGATGCTCCTGTGTGGCTTACCCTTCAATGTGTGGTTTTCCACCATACTGTTTGTCTGCACTGTGTACACAGGCCAGGGCGATGCTTAACCCCATCAGGAGGGTCATGTGGTGCTTAACAAAGTTTCTTGGGAAGATTTCTTCCAGGAGGGGGGTTGTTGCCCAGCTTGGAGCGAAATGACTGCCTGTCACTTTTCCATAGGTTTGCCAGATCAAGGTTGGGAAATACTTGGAGTTTTTGGAGTGGAGCCCGAGGAGGGACTTCTGTGTGATAGAACACCACAGAGTCCCCCCTCCAAAGTAGCCATTTTCTCCAGGAGAAATCCCAGGAGATCTCCAGCCATCACCTGGAGGGTGGCAACCCTATTCGTCCAGCCATCCTGGGAAACCACAGGACAAAACTCCCACATGATACATCTGTTGTGAAGATTGCGCACGTGTCAGTGTGGCACATTAAGGGTATCAGGAGCCTCAGATGCTGAGGCCTAGCCTTAACTACCTCTGGTGGGTCAAGATGGGTAGCCGTGTTGGTCGGTCTGAGGCAGTAGAAAAGAGCAAGGGTCCAGTAGCACCTTAAAGGGTCCAGTAGCACTTCTGTGAAGAAGTGAGCAGTGAGGCACAAAAGTTCACCCCCTGCCACAAATTTTGTTCGTCTTTAAGATGCTCCTGGGCTCTTGCTCTTTTTTACTGTTACCTGAGGTGGGGAGCATATGCAGGCCTCAGAGTCCTCTCTGGAAAGGAGTAGGGGTGAAAAATATTGACCCCTCTGGTTGGCAAAGCCATACGAAGAACGTAAGAGACGCCAATGTTGGATCAGGCCAATGGCCCATCTAGTCCAACACTCTGTCACACAGCGGCCAGAATGTACCAGGTGCCATCAGGAGGTCCAGCAGTGGGGCCAGGGCACCAGAAGCCCTCTCACTGTTGCCCCCCCAGCACCAAGAATACAGAGCATCCCTTGCCCCAGATAAGTGTCGTAAGGACATAAGAGGAGCCAATGTTGGGTCAGGCCAATGGCCCACCCAGTCCAACACTCTGTCACACAGTGGCCAAAAATACCAGGTGCCTCAGGAGGTCCACCAGTGGGGCCAGGACACTAGAAGCCCCCCCACTGTTGCCCCCCTAAGCACCAAGAATATAGAGCATCCCTTGCCTCAGACTGAGAGTTCCTATCTATACCTTGTGGCTAATAGCCACTGATGGTCCTCTGCTCCATATGTCTACCCAATTCCCTCTTGAAGCTCTGGATTGGCCTCTGGATTGGCCAGGCCAGGTGATAAATATTCAGCGCCATGTCTTCTAGCTGCCTTTTAAAGAAACTGATGCTTTTAAGATTCTGAAGGTGAAAGTAAGCTGGGTTTTACTGAGTAAAAGCCTGCTTGTGGCTAGAACAGGAGATCACCATTGTTAGGTTTCTGCTCCAGATTACAAAATAAGCCTTTAACGCTCAACCTCGGTGACTAGAAATTTCCCCCTCCCCCATTAAACCCCGCCTTCACCATTTAATGAATCAAAACTAATTGATCTACTGAGTAAAGCCAGCAGCCCTAATAATGGCAGTGATTTCTCCCTAGCCACTGGATACGTGGGCACAATGGCTTCGAGCGTGGCCCGGCTTGTGCATCACCCACGGCTGGCTTAACCGGCAGAGCTGAAAAATGTAGAGCCTCTGGTGATCTCGTAAAATTGCTTTGCTGGCAGGGCGCTTCTGCCAAGAGCTTATGTGGGAGGGAAGCGCGAGCCCTGCTGCATTGAGTTCATCTCCTGCATTTCATCACCGCAGGCGGCAAGCGGTTTCCCAGAACGGCGGGGAGAGTGACGGGCGGCCATTCTTCCAGAGGGATGCAGACGCCCAAATCCAAATCGTTATGCCGCTTGAATGTGCCGGAGTCCCTTTTGCAGACTCTCTCTCCCGGCTGAGATTGTTTTAGCTTTCAGTTAAATGGAGCGCAATTGATGTGTGGCTTAGACAGCTTGTGCGCAATGAAGGTCACAGACAGGGGAGTCAAGGAATGTGCCGCGTGGGTGCTGAATCCGTTAGAGTCCCCTGGAATTTCCAGGCTCTGAGCTCTACATTTGTTTTTAAAAGAGCATGTTTACAAGTCCTCAGTAGTTGTTGCCCCCCTCCCCCCCAAGCCGGTTTCTGTTATATGCTAAGAAGGGTATGGTTGGTTTTCTGACCAAAATATGTAATTCTCTGTTTGGGGGAGAAGGAAAATACCCTGCCCAGCCAAGATGCTGTAAAGTTTGCCTCCGTGCTAGAAAGGAGATGGATGCGGTTCTAAGGATGAGATTCTCACAAATTAGGACACATCGACCGCCAGTTAACATAAGAACATAAAAACATAAGAGAAGCCAATGTTGAATCAGGCCAATGGCCCATCTAGTCCAACACTCTGTCACACAGCGGCCAAAATATACCAGGTGCCATCAGGAGGTCCAGCAGTGGGACCAGGACACTAGAAGCCTTCCCACTGCTGCCCCCTCCAGCAGCACCAAGAATAGAGTGCATCACCTGCCCCAGACTGAGAGTTCCCATCTATACCCTGTGGCTAATAGCCACTGATGGACCTCTGCTCCATATGTTTATCCAATTCCCTCTTGAAACTAATCTTGTAGCTGCCACCACCTCCTGTGGCAGTGAATTCCATGTGTTAATCACTCTTTGGGTGAAGAAGTATTTCCTTTTATCTGTTCTAACCCGACTGCTCAGCAATTTCATGGAGTGCCCACGAGTTCTTGTATTGTGAGAAAGGGAGAAAAGTACCTCGTTCTCAACCTGCTCAATCCCATTCATAATCTTATAAACCTCGATCATGTCACCTCTCAGCCGTTGTTTCTCCAAGCTGAAGAGCCCCAAGCATTTTAACCTTTCTTCATAGGGAAGGTATTCCAGCCCTTTTATCATTCTAGTTGCCTTTCTCTGCACTTTTTCCAATGCTATAATATCCTTTTTGAGATGTGGCGACCAGAACTGTACACAGTATTCCAAATGAGGTCGCACCAATGATTTATACAGGGGCGTATACAGTTCTAACATATTAATTAACTATGCTGTCCCCCCCCCAACTGAAACAGATGATAACCAGGAACTGAGTGTGTCATTCTTTTGATCTTTTTAAAAATATTTTAACTATTTTTGCATGCTAATTTAACAAGCTGCCCCTATATATACAACTATGATATGTAATTCCATTTCATCGTCTGACGAAGTGCATGCACACGAAAGCTCTCATCTTGGGGAAAAAATTGTTGGTCTTAAAGGTGCCATTGGACTCTAACTTTGTTCAAAAAACCTTTTGTTTCAGTTCTCTTTGTTTTGGATTGTCATTCTGTGCTTCTCTGTGCAGTTTAAACAAGACCCTCACAGGAGGCAGGGAGGGGGAGATGGAGTCAGTTTTGCTTGTGAGTGAGCTTAACCAGCCATGACCTGGGTGGCCCTGGAAGGGATGCCAGCCTCCAGGTGGGACCTGGGGATCCCCTGGAATTGCAGCTCATCTCCAGACTACAGAGATCAGTTCCCCTGGAGAAGTGGATGCTATGGCATTGTACGCCACTGAGGTCTCTGCCCTCCCCAGGCTCCATCCCCAAGTCTCCAGGAGTTTCCCAACCTGGATCTGGCAACCCAACCCCCTCCCCTCTTCCTCTGGTGGCTGGGGGGACCTGGCAACTCTAGGCCCAGGCTAGCCCAATGTTGGAAGCTAAGCATGGTCAGCCCTGGTTAGTACTTGAATGGGAGACCACCAAGGAAGTCCAAGGTCACTACGCAGAGATAGGCAATGGTGAACCATCTCTAAATGCCTCTTGCCTTGAAAACCTCTTTGAGTGGTCGGGTCAGCCGTGACTTGATAGTACTTTCCTCCTCCACCACCACCACCACCACCACCAAGCTCAGCCGTGTGCTGCTGGAAACGTATTGCCTTCCCTGCTTTGGAGTCGGCTTGCTTGCAAAAAGATCGCTATGTTGGCAGGCTGTTGCCAGGCAAACCTTGCTCAGTGTGCCTTGCAGCCTAACCTCCAAAAGAAGATCGCTTTTATAGTCCCAGTTCATTACAGAATGTGAGGTTCACTTTAAACAAGAAAGGAGAAAGCACTTGGATGTGAAATATAAAAGGAATAATGACAAGCTTCCCTCTCTTTATTTATGGGTAGAAGCGGGCTTTGGAGCCAGGTGCCTCACAGTCAGTGGCACAATGGAATTGCCACAGCTCTGCTGACCTAACAAAAATGCTGGCACTTCTGAGGGAACGGAGCCTGAAGAAGACTTTTTAAAGTGGCTGTGTCGATGGTGGATTGTTACAGGCTCCCTTCTTTCTGGCTAATGGCCACGGCTCCCTTGAACAGGCCCTCTGAGCCGAAGCCCAGGAAAAACTAGGGATTCAGTTCTGCCCGACTCCAGCTTGTGCCTGGAACAAAGAGATTTAAGTTTTTAATCCCTCGCTTTGGTCAGTGACTCACTTTTTTGTGTAAGTCACAAGACTCCCTCGATTTTTTTCTTCACCCAAAGAAGCCCTTCAGCTGCTGAGTTTTCTCTTGCCAAAGTCAAGAGGAATGGAAGGGGGATTTTACTTGGTTTCCTGCCGCATCTGGTGTATGTTTTTATTTCATTTTTTTAGCATTATGGAGGTACAAAGGATAATCTTTCGCTAACATCTTGGCGCATATTGAACAATACAAAGGAGAGCGATGTATTTTCTCTGTGGGCGAATGACTGATTTCCAGCAGTGTGGCGTGTTTCTACAAGCAGCCCAGACGTGGGAGTGGATAGAAGTGCGCAAAATCGGTTGGAAAGAAATAGTTGGGGGCTGACGATTGAGAGCAGGTATCTCCAGGGTCGCAGACTTCTTCTGACCAACTCCAGAGGTTTAATGTGCTCCTTTAGAGAGCCAGTTTGGTGTAGTGGTAAAGTGCGCAGACTCTTATCTGGGAGAACCAGGTTTGATTCCCCACTCCTCCACTTGCACCTGCTGATGTGACCCTTGGCACAGCTGTTCTCTCAAGGACAGTTTCTGTCAGAAGTTCTCTCAACCCCACCTCCCTCACAGGGTGTCTGTTGCGGGGAGGGGAAGGGAAAGAAGTTTGTAAGCCGCTCTGAGACGCCTTTGGGGAGTGAAGCACGGGGTATAAATCCAATCTCTTCTTCTGCTGCTGCTTTAATGGAATAGAAGAGAACAACGTAAGCTGCTTTGGGTCCCCATTGACGATGGCCTTACCTTGGTAGCTTTTGTAGAGAACAGGCAGTACCACATGACCTACTCTGGCCTACTGGAAACTTTCTTACTAGCCTGTCAAGCTTCCCAGTTGTTGTCTCCTTTAGTCATAGTTTGGTGGTGGCACATCCTTGCCTAACATCCCTCAGATCCCAGGATTTGGGTCCAGTCAAGCCCTTCTTCTCCTGACACATGGTCCTGCTTCCTGCCCATCCAGAGTGAGGGCAAGATGGTCTCGAAAGCACTGCCCTCACTACAAACTGGCTTCACTTAACCCTCAGTAAAGTCACAGTGCTATTTGGCACCATGACATCATCATGGTCATAGTGTGATCCCTGATTGGCTAGGATCCTTTGGTGAGGAGGAAGCTCAGTGGAGGGAACCACGAAATGGTGATGAATCAACTGCTGCAAGGGGCGGTGAAGGGGATGCCAAGAGACATCAAACAGATACGCTAAGAGAGGGCGGGATTGAAACACAAGCCCTTCTTTGCAAACGATATTTGCTTGAAAACATTTGGCATAGTGAGAGGCATTACCTCTAGGCCAGCTCCCAGTGTTAGGCTGGTTCAACCCTTGGAAGAGGACATTCAGCGTTTAAGTTAGGAAGTCTCTTTATATATCTAATAGTAATGTGTGGGCCATATCTGCGGATACCTAAATCTGCAGATCGGGGCCAAACTGACACTAAACAGATTTTCCTGCAACGTTGGGGGTCCTCCCCAGGTTTGGAGAAAAAATGTGACATCTTTAAAAAAATACATTGGGGGTTTAAATTCCCCCGAAATTAAACAAACAAGCAAACATTTTCTGTGTATGCTCATGATTCTGTGGTGGCCAGTGGGAGCCATGCTGAACTCAGTGACCAGGGGGAGAGATGGGACTCTTCCTCCCACACACACCTGTTATGTACTGTTTTCAATGTATGCAGCACCCAGGCCAATTTTGTAAACAAAGAGAGACAGGTCCCCGCTCCCAAAGAGCCTGCAGTATAAAACTGACAATAAGGAAGACGTGACGAGGGTGGAATGAATTTCCAGAGGGGTAGGAAAGGAACGAATGAGTGCGGAGGCAATACCACGTCTTTGGCCAAAGGCAGTGTTTTTTTGACCCCTTCGGATCTGCTGGCTGACCCTCATCCCTTCTCTCCCCCTCTGACAGAGCTTTTTATGGTTGTTTGGGGCTTGTTACTTTTGGCTGTGAGGCAGGAAGGAAGGCAGAGCTGAAAGAATTTCCTGCCTCTATTGTGTTAAAACGTGAAGGCCATGAAGGCCGCTTGCTCTGAGGGGATATAAGGGAGTGTTGGGGTGGCGAGGGGAGGGCGTGTGGAAACCTTCAACCTGCCCCCTTTCCTTCTGGGCAGTCTGACTGAGCCACTCAGTTTGGGGTCTGGGGCCCCCTCCCCAGTTATCCTTACAATTTTTCTGTACCTTATGGTATGCTCACATTTTGGGGCGCAGCTGTACACTGCAATAAGTCCAGTGCTACAGCTGAAAATGTTAGCTCGTTGTTAGATTCCCCACAAAATATATAGAAGAAGAAGAAGAGATTGGATTTATATCCCGCCCTTCACTACCCAAGGGAGCCTCAGAGCGGCTTACAATCTCCTTTCCCTTCCCCTCCCCACAACAGACGCCCTGTGAGGTGTTGGTGGGGCTGAGAGAGCTCTCTTGAGAACTGCCCTTGAGAGAACAGCTCTGACAGAACTTTATAGTACAACATACCCTATGGACTGATGTTATGCTTACTATTTTTCCATTCCTGCCAAATCTTTGGCAACATTGCGAGGCAGGGAAATGTGGAGTAATGACTTCAAGTACTGGAATGATTTTAACGTACATTATGGAGGAGAAAGCGGGGACTTGACTCCTTTTGCAATACCCTTACAGATTCCCATCCTTTTAATGCCTGATTACATCTTTGGAATTCTAAAAAGGGCGTTGGGCACAAGTAAAAAATGGCTGCCACAGGAGGTGGGGCCTATGACAAAATGGCTGCTGCAGGAGGCAGAGCCACAAACAGAGAGGAAGCCCATGTGCAGGGAGAAGAGTGATAATTGAATCTTATAGCTGTAGTGAGGCGGGTGCATGTGCCATACTGCCTAATCTCTTGACCACATTTAGAAAATCAAGAATGCTTCTTGGGCTTGTGCACCTCTCCCGATTCCTTTCTGTCTTGCACGCAGCTCTTTTTCTGCTCATCCCCAGTCAGAGTTAACCACAGTGTGGCTGAACCAGCATTTTTAAAAAAAACCCACAGTAGCCTCCATCTGCTAGCTTAACAACCACTGTTAAAAGCTTTGTGCTTTGAAGAAGCAGGATAAAAATACTATAAATAAGTATGTTCTAAATAAATTAAAGTTTGGTTTGAGCCTGCTGTGGCTGCTAGAAATCCCTCCACGGGCATTTGCATGGCTACTTCTTCTGACAAAGGAAACGGGGCGGGGGGGGGATGATTTGGGAGAGAATGCCAGATCTGGTAAGCATGGTTAGGAGGCTGGCCCTTGTTTCCCCTGCTTGGAACCCTGAAGTCTGTTATGATGACAAATGAGTTCCTCAGTGTGTTTCCTAGTCCAGCATTAAAAGGATTTTCTTGTTTTTTTAAAAAATCAAGGTTACCAAACGTAGAGTAGAATAGCAAAGGGGGAAAGGAGGACAAAAATAGCGGGAGGAAAGGTGGTTCCCAAAGAAAACATTGGCCCTGATATTGAGGAATTGCCAGACAGGAAAAAATAGTCCGTGCGATGGCGCTGTTAAATACGTTCCTGATCGTAAGTGTAACTAATATCTGCTGCAAGGGCAGAATGCCTCTTGGGCATTGCTGGCAAATGTGACGGGGAGTTCTGATGCACCAGCTGTAGCCTGTTGAAAGTCCCTGGAAACGGGGTTCCCTCACTGTACCATTTCCAGGGCAAACTGTTGTGCCTGATGCTGAATTCTGCATCCTGTCCGGGATACAGCGTTGAGATTTTAACTCCATTGTGTCCAAATGCATGAAGCTGCCTTCTACTGAGTCCGGCCATTGGTCCGTCTAGCTCAGCGCTTCCTACTCTGCCTGGCAGCGACTTTCCAAGGGCCCTGGCAGATAAAGGCCTCAACTTCCAGCAATGTGAAATTGAACTGGGGCCCTTCTACCTGCAAAGCTTACAGTTTTATTTTTTACACCATGCTTCCTCTGGGGAGCACAGGGCCATGAACTTGATTCTTTCCTTCCCTTCCCCGTTTTATCCTTAGAAAAACCCTGTGAGGTGGGCTAAGGACCCTGTGAGTCTTCTGTGGTGGGCTGGATTTGAACCCCGGTCTCCCCAGTGCTCTAACCACTGCATCACACTTTTCCCTTTCCTTTTGACCCACAGCCCCTCTCTTCATAGTGTCATTTAGCATTTGCTGTATTCATGACCTCAGACTAAGAAATTGTTTTGGTGTTAGGTGTTAATTCTCTGAGATTACCCTTCAGTATGCTCGCTACTTTATCATGTTCCATAGCCATCCTGACATCATTCTTTATTATAGGAACAGAGAGCTGGAAGGGAACCCAAGGGTCATCTAGCCCAACCACTTGCACAGTGCAGGAAATTCACAGCTAACCTCCCACTGCACCCCGTGACCCCTGCTCTATGCCTGGAGGAAGGCAAAAAATCCACAGGATCCCTGGGCCAATCTGGCCAAGAGGAAAATTCCTTCCTGACCCCAACGTGGCAATCGGCATTACCCTGGGCATGTAAGAAAGGGTCATGAGAGCTGAGCATGTAGCATCATATTGTGTACATCCTAGATCTAGGTGGGGTAGCTGTGTTGGTCAGAAACAGCACAACAAAGTTTGAGTCCGGGGCACCTTTGAGACCAACAAAGTTTTATTCAAAGTGTAAGCTTTCACATGCAAAACTCACTTCTTCAGACCAAACTGGAATAGAACTCTGATTGGCTCTTCCTGGCAACTAAACCCCCTCCACCTGCACGTAATATTTGAGAAAATGTGTTTCAAGGTGTGTTGAAATAGTGTGCGCGCACTGAGTCTCTGTTCTCCCATGTACCCAGGGGTGAGCTTGGTTTTCTTGGGGGCGCTGCTGGGCTCCAGTTTCATTCTCACATCTCTTTGTTATCTCTTGCATTCACGTGCTAATTTGCTGCCATCCATTGATACTGCCGGCCACCCATTCCAAGTTCAGCTCTGCAGTTGCATCTGGGCTCTGAGTGGCCCCTCCTAACAGCTCGCCCCCACCCTCTTTTCCCCCTGCAACCAGCTTTTGAGATTTTATTCCAGTTTTGTCTGAAGGAGTGCATTTCGGACATGAAAGCTTACACTTTGAATGAAACTTTGTTGGTCTCAAAGGCTCCACTTGACTCAAACTTTGTTCTGCAGCCTAGATCTGACACCTTTGGGTGCTTTCTCAATACCTGGAAAAGTAGAAAACTGAATTTGATGCCCGGACACTTGCAATCGGTTACATGGCAATGGCACAAACAGGATGATGGATTCCGCCCCCCCCTGGACTCTGGTTGCTGGCTTGTTCCTATTCTGGAAGGGCAGCCCAGTGTCTGATTCTGCTTTCTCAGCTTCTGCCCAGAGAGAATGTAGGCTGGTTTCTGTGTATTGGGCACAGTGTGAGGTTGGGTTGCTGCAGGTGTTTTTCAGGCTGCGAGGTGCCTCATGTGCCTTTTGAGCTTATTTAGGAGCTGCTGGCAGTTTAAGTTCTTCACCCTGTGCATGAATTGCTTTTGAATCAGGGCTGCAGGGCTCAGGTGTATCTGGGAGCCTTCGAGCTATCATTGGCACGTCGTATTTACGGAGCACATCATGGGGACACTCAGCAGAGACATCATCCTGGATCTTGATGGAAACAAAAAGAAATCACCTGCCCGGAGCATGTCCAGGCCCACCTCTGATCAGCCGCTGTCCAGCAGAGAATGCTGACATTATGCGTCTTAGAGCTCACGGTGTCCTAATAATCTGAGCTGGACTGCCTCCGCTTGTGGAGGTTTCATTCCGCTGATGTAATTAATGGTGGGGTTGACCTGTCCTCTAGGACAGGGGTCCCTAACATGGTGCCCGTGGGTGCTGTGATATCCAGCAACACACTTCCTGGTGCCCACCAAGTGTTTTAAGAAAGGGGGCACAGCCAGGTGGGACTTCTGCCCGGTAGGGCTTCTGCTTGACTATTGGAGATTCGATTGACTGTGCAGATTTTTAAAAATGTTGCTTCGGCAGCAGCTGCTACTACAGCACTGGGATCGTCACTGAATGACTGATGGTACGCCACAGCAGCCATTTTGTGGCTGGCTTTACCTCCATTTTGTGGCTGGCTTTACCTCCTGTGGCAGCCATTTTGTGCTTCCACCCACCACGCTGTGTCTGAATTCCAAAGGTGCCTGCAGGCTCAAAAAGGTTGGGGACCCCTGCTCTAGGAGTTGGTCCAGTCCTTCTTAAGGTCCATCTAAGCTGCCTTGTGACTGCAAGTTTCCCACATTAGTGGTACAGTGTGTGAAGAAGTACTTTATTCGTTCGCTGTGAAGGAGGCCAGGATTGTGATCACCATATTGAAATGAGAGATCCTGGGTTGAGAGGTTAGTGGATTACTCCAAGCCGACCAGTAAGATTTGAATCAAGACCTTCTGCTGCTGTTCTTTGCCACTCTGTCATACAAAGGAACTTCAGGAACAGAATGGAAAGGGAAATTGCTGAATTACAAGTTATTACAACACTTGGAACAAAAAGCTCCCCAGGACTCAACAGGGATATTGGTTTCTTATCTCATTACATATGTTAATTCATTCAGTCCTCACATATGTATTCTCAACAAGAAGGACTATATATCCTCTGTATTTTAGTGTATTTCTTTTTCAGAATAGTATATTAGAATACTGAATGTAGTGCAAGAAATATTGGGATGTTTTGCTGCATCCACCTCAAAAAAGAAAAAAAAATGCTGTTAAGTGACCTCCACACCTGAAAGGAGAGAATGGAGAGTATCAGTTTACTTCCCTCAATTAGAAAAGATACCTTTACACATTTATCTGCTATTTTGACATATTAATTCCTTTACAACTGTTAACCTTATAACCTTAGCTGGTTATTTTAGTTTGTCTTTGCACATCTCATCACATTACGTGTTAGTTTGCTGTTCAGTCCATCTATAAGTCTGAACCTTACCTACCACTCCAATGTATTTGAAAAAGTGTGCATGCACACAAAAGCTCATACCTTGGATAAAATGTTATTGGTCTTAAAGGTGCCACTGGACCCTAATTTTGTTCTGTTTTGTTAGCAGAGCTGGCTCTTGTTTTGTTAGCAGAGCTGGTATGTTATCTTTGTCATGCTCCTCTCTCCCCTCGCATACACAGAAATCAGTGCTGGGGAGGGCTTGTGAGCATGTAGAAAAGATGGGCGAAATCTCGACTAAGGGAAGTTTCAGATGGGCTTTCCTGTGTCCATGCAGTGGCTTCCACTATTTACCGCCGATGTAAGTAGGTTTGGTCACCGAGAGTTTGTCACACATCCTAAAAACATCGTAGCTGTAGTAACAGCACGCCGTGCCTGCAGCCATGTAGTAACAGCGGTGGAAAGTGGTGATATTGGTGCTGAAAGAGGATGGAAGTTGTGACTCATCCGAGGACGCAAAGTGCTTTCGGTGGCAAGAATGAGAAAGTGCCGGGGAAACGAAAGGAGACCTCCGCTCCTAAAGCCCACTTCTATAGATCATTGACCTTCCTGCATTATAGTACTCCAACATGTATCAGAATCTGAACCCGGGACTCAAGGGACATCAAGCAGGGATTCAGCTTTAGGGTTGCTAGCTCTGGGCTGGGAAATTCCTGGAGATTTGGTGGTGGGGTCTGGGGAGTTTGGGGAGGGGAGAGGCCATAGAGACCTCCCCCCTTATGCAGCCACTTTCTCCAGGGGGATAGATCTCTGTCGTCTGGAGCGCGGTTGTAATTTTGGGGAGCGCGGTTGTAATTTTGGGGAATCTCCAGGTTGCACCTGGAGGCTGGCAAGCTTAGCTTGTGCTGCTATCTGAATCCGGTGTAAGGAGAGAAGAAGGGAGACTGTTTTGGTCTGCTGCGGGTACTCGGAATAGAGAGAAGATACGTTTTGTGTGGCCGCCTTTGCTCCACCCCCAAGTATAATAGGATGTTGGTGGAACAGTTTTCTGCAGACTTTGAGCCAATCAACCCGTTCAGCAGGAGGGTCAGGCAGTACAGTTCTTGTGGGAGCATATTAGCGTTTGATGCAGACAGAAGGAGCACAGATTAAGATTTCGCTGAAAGTGGGTGGAAAGTTAGCACATCATGGGCGAAGGGAAAACATTGTAGCCCGCTCTGTTTCCTGGCATTCTAGCTTTCCAAGTGCTTGGTTGCATCCTGAGGGTGCAGGGCTGTCCTGCCTTGTCCCGCTGTGCTGATGAATCAGCTTTTAACAAAGGCGAGATGGAAGGCGGAGAGGTCTTAGGATTGCAGTAAGATTTCTTGCGGTAAAAATAGCCTCAGTAAGCACCTTGTGCCGCCGCCGGTCAGTTAATAACCTTTCCTTATTTCTCTTTGCTGAGGGAGGGCTCGCTAATGGCTCTTAAGAGTCTTGCAAGTCCACAATTGGTCGTTAATTGCTGGCTTTCAATCCGTAAAAATTCAGTGGAGAGGCCACATAAAACCACAACTCCTGCAGTGCTAGCTTCTCAGCTGACTATTTTGTTTTTACTTCAAAGTATGTGAGTAAGCAAAAACAGACAGGCCCCCCCACACACCGGAGGCACTGGGGAGGGAACGGGGGGGGCACTGATGAGCAAATGCCCTTGCCTGTGTCGAGGCTTCATTTCAGCTGGGAAAGAGAACATAAAGTCAGAAAATGGGGGCTTTGGGGAAGGATATAGTGGTTCTGTTAGAATTTAAAATGAACAAGTCTCCATAGGTGGCTATAGTACACCATAGATCACTGTAGTATAATATCCCTCCGGCCATCTTGCAGCCTCCCCATCCTATTTCATTTCAGGCAGTTGGGTCAAAAACTGCCTGCACCTTTACCCTTCCGTCTCCACAATGAAAGGGCTATTGGGCATGCTGTTTTTAAAAATGAAAGATGAGAATTCAGACACACTAAATTTTGAAATGGAAATAGATAGGGGACAACAGACTTCTCCAAAAGCTCAGTAGAAATTATGGGCTCAACAACAAGAAAAAGTCTCCAAAAAACTCTGCTGGGGTATTGGGGGTGGGGGTGGGGGAGTTGTGCAGACCAGAAATGTCATAATGATGTTTGGGAAGACGGACCATTAAAAATTCTAGTAACTTTTGTGGGCTAATCTGCACTGACGGGATGCTGAATTATCTGAATACAGGAACGGGAGCTTCCTGGATGTGTACAATGCCGAAGTAGGCGGCAGTGGTGAAGGTGGGCCAGTACAGAGTGCCAGAGAGCAAGTGGCAGAAGTGCTACCCCGCCATCCACTTCTTTCGCCGCCCCCCACCCCCACATAAGAACATAAGAGAAGCCATTTTGGATCAGGCTCTTGGCCCATCCAGTCCAGCACTTTGTGTCACACAGTGGCCAAAACCCAGGTGCCATCAGGAGGTCCACCAGTGGGGCCAGGACACTAGAAGCCCTCCCACTGTTGACCCTCCCAAGCACCAAGAATACAGAGCATCACTTGCCCCAGACCGAGAGTTCCTCTCTATACCTTGTGGCCAGTAGCCACTGATGGACCTCTGCTCCATATGTTTATCCAGTCCCCTCTTGAAGCTGTCTATGTTGTAGTCCACCACCACTTTCTGCAGCAGGGAACTCCACATGGTAATTACTCTTTGGGTGAAGAAGGACTTCATTTTATCTGTTCTAAACCGACTGCTCATTAGAAAGGCGGTGGTGGTACAAATTGCCGCAGAAAGGCAGTGGTGGTAGAAATTGCTGTCAAGTCACAGCTGATGCTCAGAGGTGGTTTGCCATTGCCTGGCCCCCCACATCACAACAACCCTGGTATTCCTTGGAGGTCTCCCATCCAAATACTAGCCACGACTTGCTTAGCTTCTGAGATATGAGGAAACTGGGCTAGCCTGGGCAGTCCTGGTAAGAAATGTTCCGTCCCGGTGTGTAGCCGCTGCTATATTTCCTTTGGTTGAGCAGAGATCTGAACCTCTCCACAGGGGGGGTGCACCTTATAGGGTGAAAGCAGACTGCGCAGGCATTCGCTTGGCACATCCACTGGACTTCTGATCTGGAAGCAAAAACACGACAGCCTGGCAGTTCTGCTTGTCAGGTAGGGCTTCTGTTAAAACTGGACCTGCTCTGCTTGCTAAATGGTGTCAATGCCAAGGAGCTTTTAACCGGGGTGTGTGATTTATGTCGTTCGGTTCCCGCCAGCCCTCCAAGGTGAACTCTTGCCTCTTAACGATGGGCCATTAAGCTCTCCGGGAGAAATTTGCTCAGTCACTCTGTGCAAGTGGATAATTGCTTGCCAAACGGAGTTTGGAGTTTTCAGAGCGTGGGGAGCCAGTGTGGGTAAAGCAAGGAGCCACTCACTCCTTCAGGCACAGGAGAGATGTGGGCCTTGATTGGCACCTAGTGTTTGTTCAAGTGGCATCGTGTTGCATTTTGTGCCTGCGCGTGTGTGGTGAATGCAAACTCTTGAGACCTGATCCGGCAGAGTCCGGCTGCTCTGAAGTCTCCTTGAAATTAATAGGATGTCATTTGGTTGTGTAACTAACTTTGCCTTGTCAATATTAAGCAGGACTGACTTGTTCCGGGCCAACACCTTCACAGTCTTCCCCAAATTTCCTTCCCCAAGTGGTATCCCAGGAGTGTGCCATGTTTGCCATACACAAATGGATTGTGCTCAGGGTAAACCTTCCCATGGAGAGCATGCCGCATAGTTCAGACCATGTTTGGTGTAGTGGTTAGGAGCACAGACTCCAATCTAGGAGAACCGGGTTTGATTCTCCATTCCACCACACGCAGCAGCTGGCGTGACCTTGGGTCAGTCACAAGTTCTCTCAGAGCTGTTCTCTCAAAAGCAGTCCTCAAAAGAGCTCTCTCAGCCCCACCTACCTCACAGGATGTCTGTTTTGGGGAGGGGAAGGGAAAGGGATTGTAAGCCACTCTGAGTGAAAGGTGGGATATAAATCCAATCTCTTCTTCTTCTTCCATATAGAAGACCCCTGAAGGAGCAGACTTAAGCACCATGGGGCTGATCAGTCAGCCCAGTGGGCGCCCCATAAGATTATTGTCTTCTCCTTTCATTTGTCCCCAGCCCCTGGCTTTCGGAGGTAGACAGCCTCTGTACATGGAGGTTCCATTTAGCATTCAAAGCCGCTGGTTAGTCCCTCTTTTGCAGTGTTCATCTCATCAGTGTTTTTGTGCTTTTGGGGTTTTTTGTATAAGTGGTACAGTGTGGTAGTGAATTCCATAAATCAATCACGTATACTTTGGGGAGGAAAAGTAGTGTAAATTCTGCAAGTGGTTGAAACAGTGAAGATCAAAGAAAGGTGCATATCTGGCGTATTTGTTATTCTGCTGCTATTCAGGGAGAAAGGCACGCCATGTCCTGCCTGTTTGAGGTATAAGCAAGAACAGACAACCCCCATTTAGGGCTGATTCTGGTAGCCCTATGGGCTAGAAATGTATGGGGTCTTACAGAATAAATAATAGAAGCTGAGGTCCTCTGGATGCTGGCTTTCGTACCCGCAAGATAGACGCCACCCCAACAGAACCCTTCAGCTGCCCCCTTGTTCAGAAATATTATTACAGGTGCCCAATGGCCTTTCCAGCTGTCTCTGTTCTGGCTTTATTTTTCTTTCCCTTGATTTCAGGAACATGTGGAGAACGCGCACAGTCAGCAGGAAAAAAGTGTGTGTGTGTGCTGAAAATAAGTGATCCAAAAAAAGAATTTCCAAGTCCAGCAAAGTTTGCCTGTTCTGGGACTTCCTAGAGCGCGTGATTTCTGCTTTCTGGTTCCGTTGTAAACCCCTTGCGCTTACCCCATCCAGCCCCAAAAACATGAATGGGCTGAAAACGGGAAGGAAGCTGGGTCAGTTTTTCAGAGGCCTCGTGAGCTCGGTCAGGGTTTGCGAAGTCAACGAGTCAGAGTTCTTTGGTATGCTGATGAAGCATTTGTACATTCAGAACTTTATTAACCCGACAGGCAAATTGGGGGGGGGGGTGCTGTCGAGAATTCTTTTTCTAAAGGTCCCGCTTATGACTCTGCATCAGTACCACCCGGCTTCTATAGATTTGCATCTCTGCCTGCAACAATACTGGCAAAGTGTTCCTGGTCCCCTCTTATTAATAGTATTATTTCTTTGTATTGTGGGGGCCAAAAGAAGAGAAGCACTATATAGACAGGTGGGACAGGGGCAGTGGAACTGTTGGGGAATGTCAGGGCATCAAGACGTTGCATTTCAGAGGGTTGGTCTGGAGCAGAACACCTGGGTTCAAGTCCAGCAGCACCTTAGAGACCGACAAGATTTTGGAGGATGTGGGCTTTCGAGAGTCTCACAGCTCCCTTTGACAAGTCTTGTGTGTTGCACTCGGTAATTTCCCCAAGCTCAGTGCTTAAATGGTCCTAAGCGTATCTGCACAGCCATATGGACTAGAAACTTGACCGACTTTGAAGGAAGGGAAACTAAGGTTCTTGCAGTGCAGATTTGGGGGGGGGGGGGCAGGCCGCTGTCTTGTATGTCTACACTGTGTGTGTGTGTGAGAGAGAGAGAAAGACAGAGAATGAATGTAGAGGAAAGTATAAATAGATGTGGCTAAAGATATACTAAAAGGAAAAAGTTGGCCTATGAGAGATCTATTTATGTGTTCATTGTCTTTTTTTCTTCTGCATGGGTAGGGCTGCCATCTCTTGGTACCACAGAGTCTACCTTCCAAAGCAGCCATTTTCCCCAGGTGAACTGATCTTTGTCACCTGGGGATCTGTTGTGAATGCAGAGGATCTCCGGCACCTGGAGGCTGGCAATCCTATGCATGGAATCCCAGACCCCAGGATCCCTGGGAGGATTCCCATCCAGGCCCTGACCAAGACTGGTTAGCTTCTCTGAGGTGGCTGCACCTTAGAGTTGCCAGCCTCCAGGAGCAGTAGAAGGGAGTATAGACGCTGTGTAGCCCTAAACTGCTCTAACATAGAAACTTTATTAACAATAATATCAAATGTCTTAAAGGCAATCAATTTAACAATCAATGTTACAACACAAACATACAGCAAAAAAATCATAAATGATTCGTAAGCAGTGCGGCTCCAGGCTCTGTATACAGCCGTGGAATCAATAATACTCACTTGTCATGAGACAAGGATTCCAGATGTGACCTTGTTTCGAAATCTTTTTCAATCGTGTCTGTTGTGTCAGTCAATGTATCATATCACAAAAAAGGATAATTTCACATGATTGTCATGGACCCAAAAAGGGTTCACAGTCTGGTATATAACGACCCACAGAAACGGGCTCCCAATTAGATAATGTTAACAAAGATCATAACTCAGATGTAACTACTGTAGTTGGAGAATTCTCCAATGCGGCTGTATACAGTATCTGGAGCCGCATTGCTTACAAAGATGTTCACAACGTCCCTATAACTGTTTATATATTGATTTGTCTTACATGGCTCCTTTTGTGGGTAGTTCAAAGTTATGAGCCGGGTTTCATTTAGGATTTTTTTTTGCTGTATGTTTATGTTGTAACATTGATTGTTAAATTTATTGTCTTTAAGACATTCGATAATATTGTTAATAAAGTTTCTATTTTAGAGCAGTTTAGGGCTACACAGCGTCTATACTCCTTTCTACTGCTCCTGGAGGCTGGCAATTCTACGGTGCAGCCATTTTCTAATTATTTGGCTGTGTTCCCGGTCTTTTTGCAGCTTCCAGGAGCAGCCTGGAGATCCCCTGGAATTCCCAGTGATCTCCAAAGTACAGGGATCAGCTCCCCTTTAGAAAACGGCAGCTTTGGCAGGCAGACTCTTCGGTGTCACAACCTTGCTGAACTCCCCTCCCCAGGCTCCACCCCCAAATTGCCAGGAATTTCCCAAACAGGAGCTGGCAACCCTGTTTGCCCCCCACCCAAGCTTATCTTACTGCTATATTTGATGGCACAGAAAGAGCCTTACCAGGCAGCTGAAAGTGGCAAGGCATTCTCCGTAAGAGAATATCCTCTGGGCTTCCCGACTGATCTTGTTGATAAATATCGACTCCCCCAGTACCAGAGGCAGAGTGCCTCTTTAAATCAGCTACTGGGGAGCACAGGAGGGCAGGATGCTGTTTGCATCTTCCTGTCTGTGGGCTTCCCTGACCTGGATGGCTAGGGTTGCCAAGTACTTACCATAATTTGGCGGGGGACATGCAGTCCCCGGCCGGAACATTCCTCCCTGGAACCCCCACACCTCATGATGCCGTCACCAGGAAGTGACACTGGGTGACACTCTGGCAACGGGGCTGGAAACTCGAGTTTCCAGCCCCATTGCCAGAGCGTCGCCCAGCGTCACTTCCTGGCGACGGCATCGTGCGCCGCATCCCCCTCTCTGGGAATGGTCCTGCCAAGACGAATCCATCCCCCGCCAAATTATGGTAAGTTCTTGGGAAGCCTGTGGATGGCCCCAGGCAGGCTAGCCCGATCTTGTCAGATCCCAGAAGCTAAGCAGGGTCAGCCCTGGTTAGTACTTGGATGAGAGGCCACCAAGGAAGTCCAGGGTTGCGACGTAGAGGTAGGCAACTGGCAAAACCACCTCTGAACGTCTCTTGCCTTAAAAATCCCTACAGGGTCACCGCAAGTCAGCTGTGACTTGTCGGCACTTTCCACCACTGGAGGTAGCTGGTTGGCCATTCTGTGAACAGAAAGCCGGACCAAATGGGCCCCTCGGTCTGATCCAGCACGACTCTTCTTCACTCAGATATTTAAGCCAAGAAATAAAGTAAACCCCTCGAGAACTGCTGGAGGGCAAACCTTGATGAGCATCAGCTCTGGTGCAAGCCGAACAGTCGGTTTGAAAAAGGCTCCATTTCCTCAAGAAGGCAAAACCTACCTGGGCCAGGGACCAGAAAACGGGGGCAATCCCCTATCATTCTGGGACTATTGCGTTGGATGGCAGTGAGGTTTGAATTCACAACACACAACTTCAGGAAGGCAGTCAGTTTGGCAGTAGCGTGCCCACACAGAAAGATAGTTGGTCTCTATGGGGTTACTGGGCTCGAATCCGTGCGGGAAGTTTATTCAGACTGCATTCTGGAACGTGTGAAACCACGAAGGGGTTCTCAGAGCGTCCCACGCAGCCCCAATTGTCGTCTTCCACATTCCACCCTCCACCCCCAGACAACGAGAACACAATTACTTCCTCCTCAGTGACAGCCGCCTGTGGGAAATAGGTTACTGGAATCTGGGATTCGGCCCAGAAGAGCCTGGCAGTTGCCCAGCGGGTTGGGCCGGGCCTGTTTGTTTGGCACATGCTTGACTCCCCCCCCCTTCACCCGATCAGGTGTGCGTTTATCCTCTTTGGAACGTTTAAAGGTGAATGCCTGACCTGGGTTAGATAAACAAAAGGAAGAAAGGTTCGTGGGGCTGCTGGGGAAGCCATTGTGGTGGGGGGGCCCCCCACAGTTGTGTAGGGTTGCCAGCCTCCCAGTGGGTGGGGGCCTGGAAATCTCTCAGAATTCAAACTGATCTCCAGACTACAGAGATCAGTTCCCCTGGAGAAAATGGCTGCTTTGGAAGGTGGATTCTAAGAACATAAGAGAAGCCATGTTGGATCATGCCAATGGCCCATCTAGCCCAACACTCTGTGTCACACGGTGGCCAAAGCCCAGGTGCCATCAGGAGGTCTGCCAGTGGGGTCTCTGTGGCATTATGCTCCCCAAACCCTGCCCTCCTTAGGCTATCCCCAAATCTTCTGGAATTTCCAACCTGGAGTAGGCAGGCCTAAGTTGTGGATTCCTGACCATGACACAGTTTTTGCTCTTGGTCCTCGATGGGCTAGATATCAGCTGTTGGCCCAAAGAGGGCTGTATTCAGCTGGCAAAAGCTGACATCGTGGCTGAACAGGTTGGAGTTTGCCATTCCTTTGAGGGGAAGCGGTGAAGCTGACAGAAAAGTACAGACTTACTTATTTTTTCCCCTCCCTTTCTCTTGTCTCCTTTCCTTTCCAGAGCTCCACCCAGGAGATTGGAGAAGAGATAGAAGATGGCGTAATCTATAGCATTTCTCTCAAGAAAGTCCAGCTCCACCACACAGCCAACAAGGGCCAGCGATGGCTGGGGGTAAGTGATAACACGTCAGGCTGTTAAAATCTTCACTTCAGTCACAGACTTGCCAGGTGTTTTCAGGTGAGGCCCGCTCTCTCAGCTGCCTTCATTTGCAATACGAGGACGATAACCTTGGCCTACTTTACAAGGCTGCTGTTAGTGAGGTGAAATTGGATGCTTTGAATGCTTGAAATGTGCCACCGTGAAGGCCTCAATATGATTATTATCATTAGTGTTGGATCTGTTTGAAGTTCGTACTTGTGGGGAGACTGAATGAATATATTTTCACAGGGGAGCTAGGATTGGCTATAGTCTGTCTGATAGCTGTACACAGTCTAATCCAGAGGTGGGCGGATTGTGGCCCCTATCCGGCCCATCAGAACTTGTCATCCAGCCTTCAAGCCGTTGAGTGATTTTCCGGGATCACCCGCCTGCCAATTTGCAGCGTTGGCTAGTGAGGTCACGGTGGTCTTGAAAACGGTTAAGCCGCTCAAAAGCTGTGTGCCACTGACGGGGAGCAGGGCAGGGATAGGGACACCACTGGGTATGGCTCTTCGAGTTGCATTTGCGTTTATTTATCTCACGCTTTTCTCCCCAACCGAGACTCAAAGTGGCTTAGAGCATCATTCTTCTCCTTCCTCTTCCTCCTCCATTTTCTCACCAGTTTGGTGTAGTGGTTAGGAGCGGCGGACTCTGATCTTGGAGAACCAGGTTTGATTTCCGCACTCCTACACATGCAGCTGCTGTTGTGACCTTGGGTCAAAACCCTCCAAAGGAAGTTTAGGAAACTTATAGAGGGCCAAAAGTTGAAAACATAAGTAATTATAGACAAAAGGAGTGTTTATTTCAAAGACATGTAAAAACCTTGTAGGGGCCCAAGTAAAGCCTCATAAAATGTTCAAAGTGACAGATGCACAACAAAGAACATTGTATGACCTGACGTGTTTTGGCTCACAAGAGCCTTCTGCAGAGGTCAAATAGTACAAAGTATAAAATACACCAAGCAACAAAGTCCCTGTAACACGTGTAAGGCAATAAACAATTAATAGTATAGGACCAAAATTGGAATGTTTCAGTTTGAAATTGAGTGACACACCAAAAGATTTTGGGGCCGCAAATATATCTGGCCTTGTGTCAGAAGTAGTTGTATGTACTGGAAATAATATCAGTACCAATCTGTACCTTCCAGTTTAGGTCCTAAGAGTGCAAGTAGAATTGCCTTATCAGGGACAATGTGACATCAGTATGTCATCTTGGGTCAGTCATAAGGTCTTTCAAAGCTGTTCTCTCAAGAGCAGTCCTCGAAAGAGCTCTCTCAGCCCCACCTACCTCACAGGAATGTCTGTTGTGGGGAGGGGAAGGGAAAGGGATTGTAACCTGCTCTGAGACTCCTTTGAGTAATGAAAGGCAGGGTATAAATCCAGTCTCTTCTTCTTCTCTCCTTCCTCACAACAACTCTGTGATGTAGGCCAGGTTAAGAGTTCGTGATGGGTCCAAGCTTCACCCAGTGAGCTTCCAGGGTAGAAGTGGGGATTCAAACCCAGGTCACCCAGGGTCCTAGCCCGCTACTGTGGCCACTGTGCCACACAGTATGCCACCAGTGTTGGTGCCACTGGAAACAGGATTAAAAGACAGGCAAAAAGAATGTTGCGTTTGTGCAGCCTGTGTAAAAAGTTATAAGTAAAACACATTTTGGTGTAGGGCTTTAATCTGTATATTTTCGTTTACTCCCACTGGTTGTGGAGAAGGGCTTGGAGCAGCTCGGCACCTGTGCGCCCCCCTCCCTTGGGATTGCCTGTGGCCTTAATGGTCCCTGCAGCCACTGCCCACGGAGGTGGAACCAGCCTCTATGGCAGAGGTCCCCAGCCTTTCTAAGCCTGGGGGCCCCTTGGGAATTCTGATACAGGTCGGTAGGCACCACCACCAAACGGCCGCTGTAGGGCATGGAGTCTCCTATAAAATGGTTGCCACAGGATGCCACACAATGTAAGAGAGCGAAGCCACGAATCACTCTAGTAGCAATTCTACAGCATTTCAGGCAGAAACTGTGCTTAACGGGATGCCTTTAATGATACACACAGTAACACTGTGAAGGTCCTTGAGCTGCGGTGGCTGCCGCTGCTGAAGCAACTTTTTGAAAATCTACACGGTCAATCAGATTTCCAGTAGCTTCTCAGAAGCCACACCTGGCGCCGCCCACTCTCTAAAGACACTTGGCGGGCACCAGGTCAGGTGCCAGTGGTCACCATTGCATCCCGGGCGCCATGTTGGGGACCTCTGTGATCATAGGTAAAGGTTCCCTTGCTCGGAAGCCAGTCGAATCCGACTCTAGGGTTGCGGTGCTCATCTCCGTTTCAAAGCCGAAGGGCCAGCGCTGTCCGAAGACATTTCCGTGGTCATGTGGCCGGCATGACTAAACACCAAGGTGCACGGAACGCTGTTACCTTCCCACCGAAGTGGTACCTATTTATCTACTTGCAATTTCTTGCTTTCGAACTGCTAGGTTGGCAGGAGCTGGAACTAGAGACAGGAACTCACCCTGTCATGCGGCACCCAGGTCTCGAACTGCTGAACTACTGACCTTCCACAGCCTGCAGTTCAACATCTTAACCACTTGAGCCACCGCAGCTCAAGGACCTGTGGTCATAAAGTGCCCTTAATCACCTACTGGCCAGAAACCGGAGGGAACCACAAACCTCGCCCTTTGATATGAATTAATGAATTATATGTTCTGATGGTATTTTTATGGTTTTGTTGTTTTTAAATCTATCGCCTATTGCCCCACATTTGTGGGGTTGAGGCGATTTTAAAAAATGCAATTAAATAAATAATAAAATAAGAGCTACAAGCTTGCTCCCCCCTCTCCACCCCAGACATAAAGTTAAAAATGAGATTTTTCAGTATGACGAGTTTGGTGGCTGAATGCAGTTGGCTCCAAATATTGGTGGCTGCTGATGCTCTTTGCCCTTAAGCGAGAGAGAGCATCCGGCCAGCCCTCCTGAGTGTTTGGCCTCTCCCTGACCAGAGAATGGAGGGCTTGGCATTTCTAAGACAGCCAGAGTGAGGAACAGAATGCACTGCATGCCCAGTTTAAAGCACCCTTTGGGAAAGCGGCACAAGGTGGAAGACAAAGGAATGAACTGCCGTTGGGATTTGCAATAATAACCAAAGCATCTATACATCATAAGAACATAAGAGAAGCCAATGTTAGATCAGGCTAATGGCCCATCCAGTCCAACACTCCGTAACACAGTGGCCAAAAATGCCAGGTGCCATCAGGAGGTCCAGCAGTGGGGCCAGGACACTAGAAGCCCTCCCACTGTTGACCCCCCAAGCACCAAGAATACAGAGCATCACTTGCCCCAGAGTCCCTATCTATACCTTGTGGCTAATAGCCATCGATGGACCTCTGCTCCATATGCTTATCTAATTCCCTCTTGAAGCCGTCCATGCTTCCCTCTAGAAGCCATCCATGAGAACCAGTTTGGTGTAGTGATTAAGTGTGCGGACTTTTACCTGGGAGAACCGGGTTTGATTCCCCACTCCTCCACTTGCACCTGCTGATGTGACCTTGGGTCAGTCACAAGCTCTGGCACAGCTGTTCTCTCAAGGACAGTTTGTGTTAGAGTTCTCTCAGCCCCACCCACCTCACAGGGTGTCTGTTGTGGGGAGGCGGAGGGAAAGGAGTTTGTAAGCTGCTCTGAGATGCCTTTGGGCAGTGAAGGGTGGAGTATAAATCCAATCTCTTCCTCCTCTTCTTCTTCTAGCCGCCACCACCTCCTGTGGCAGTGAATTCCATGTGTTAATCACTCTTCGGGTGAAGAAGTCCTTCTTTTTATCCGTTCTAGCCCAACCGCTCAAGCAATTTCATTGAGTGCCCACGAGGGAGAAAGTACCTTTTTCTCTACCTGCTCCATCCCATGAACACTCTTATAAACCTCGATCATGTCACCCCTCAGCCGTCGTTTCTCCAAGCTAAAGAACCCCAAGTGCTTTAACCTTTCTTCATAGGCGAAAGTGTTCCGACCCTTTCATCGTTTTAGCTGCCCTCGTCATTTCTGAAGGAACTGAAAGCTTCCCTGGTGTTATTTTGGTTGTCTTTACAACAATCCTGTAAAGTAGGCCAGTATTATTCCTGCCAGGGTAAGGCTGGGGCTGACCTGTTTGTGGCCACTGGGAGAATCCAGGGCAGAGGCCAGATTCCAGCTGGTGACTTCTGGTTTCCACAGAATAGTTTCGTCACCACTTAAGGACACTGGCTCTGCTCAGGTCATCTGGTTCAGGCGAGCGTCTGTGTATTCATTGCACTTCGTTCATGCCCCACCTTTCTCCCCAGCGGGGACCCCAAAGCAGCTTATGTTTTCTCCTCCCATCCGGTTTATCCTCACATCAACCCTGTGAGGTAGGTTTTGGCTGAAGAAGGAGGAGTTGTATTTTATACTCCGCTTTTCTCTATCCTAAGGAGTCTCAAGGTGGTTTACAATCGCCTTCCCTTCCTCTCCCCACAACAGGCACCCTGGGAGGCAAGTGGGGCTAAGTGAGTTCTGGGCAGGCCCGTAGCTAACGTGGGGCCCATGGGGCCTGGCCCCCTCACATTTCTTCCAGGCTCCCTCCCTCCTGGGCTGGCTCCCAAACTGAATTAATATAATTAACTGACTTAATTAGCTGTGCCCTCCCAAGGCCCCCTCTCCCAAATATCTTTAGCTACGGGGTTGGTTCTGGGAGAGCTGTGACTGACCCAAAGCTACCCAGCAGGCTTCATGTGGAGGAATCAAACTCAGTTCCCCAGATTAGAGCCTGTCTCTCTTAACCACTACCCCCACACTGGCTCTCAAGAGTAAATTTTTATACCCTGCTTTTCTCTACCCTCAGGAGTCTCAAAGTGGCTTACAATCACCTTCCCTTGCTCTCCCTCACAACAGGCACCTTGTGAGGCAGGTGGGGCTGAGAGAGTTCTGGAAGAACTTTGCCTGATCCAGAGTCACCCAGCAGCCTGCATGTGGAGGAGTGGGGAGTCAAACCTGTTTCTTCAGATTAGAGTCCACTGCTCTTAACCACGACACCACGCTGGTGCTGAGAGTATTTGATGGGCCTAAAGTCACCCAAAAGCATCCATGGCAGAATGGGGATTCAAACCTGGGCGCGCCAGATCCTAGGCTGCAATCACATACCCATTCAATAATCCACTCTCAATGCACTTTCCAAATGGATTTTTACTGTGTGAACTGGCAAAATCCAGTTTGAAAGTGCATTGAAAATGGATTGAGAGTGGATTATTTAGTGTCTGTGACCGCAGCCCTAGGCCGACACCCTAACCTCCACACTACCAGTTTCCGGTTGTGGTGTGTGTGGGAGACGACAGAGGACACTTGCCCCCTTCTAGGAGGCCTTTCCTTCTGGGGAGCAAGGGGTTAACCTGGCCTCACAGTCCAGCCAGCCCCTCACCCCGGCTACCCACAGCCTCCCGCCAGCACACTTTCCTTTCCGTGTCACTTGGCAGCTGACGCACCAACCCCACCCCCCAGATAACTCGCTGGGCAGGGGAGGCTGGAACGCAGCAGCGAAGGAATTCTTCTATTATTGCTGCTCTTTATTTTCCGGCTGGTGTGCTGAGAAGACGGGGAGGCCCCTCCCCGGAGCATTGGAGAATAGTTCAGGGAGGGTCCCTTCTCTGCCATTCTCTCCCCGCCCCCCGCCACCGGCTCCCCAGGGTCCTGGACAGATTGCGGTTTTGTTACAGCTGCTGTTAAACATACAATAAAAGAACTGTAAAATTTATTATATAGAAATGTTGAAAAAAGGTTTGTGAGAGCGGACAAAGAAAGGGGGCTCTCTCTCCAGGTTGGTCTTGTCTCCTCTGACCGGCAGCAGCTCTCCGGGATCTCGGGCAGAGGCCTCTCACCTCACCCGCTACCCGATCAGAGCTTCCAGGCCCCCTTTGCCGTCTCTGCCCCGCTGCGTATGTGACTCTCTTACAGATGGGAGGAAGCGATCAAAATTCTGCACCAAGCACAGCCAAATTCCCCACCTGTATAAACGATGCCAATTCGCTCTGTTTTTGTGCATATCAATTTGCCTTTGCCCGGCATGGAGGGAGAGGGGAGATGTTCAGAGCGGTGAAACTCCCTCTCCCTTCCTTATTCAGCTTTTGAGATTACACAGCGTGAATACGTGAAGCTGCCCTGGACTCAGCCAGATCCTCAGTCCATCAAAGTCAGTATTGTCCAGACTGGTGGCCATTCTTCAGGTTCTCAGGCAGAGAGGCCTTTCATATTACCTATCGGCAGGTCCCTTAACTGAAGATGCCAGGGACTGAACCTGAGACCCATGCACCCTCTAAGCAGTGGAGTCTTGTGATCAAAAATTCTACTTTGTGAGCTACTGGCAAGAAGAAGAAGAAGAGATTGGATTTATACCCCGCCCTTCACTGCCCAAAGGTGTCTCAGAGCGGCTTACAAACTCCTTTCCCTTCCCCTCCCCACAACAGACACCCTGTGAGGTAGGTGGGGCTGAGAGAGCTCTTGACAGAGACTGCTCTTTTTCAAGAACAGCTCGTGTCAGAGCTATGGCTTGCCCAAGGTCATCCAGCCAGGTGCAAGTGGAGGAGTGGGGAATCAAACCCGGTTCTCTCAGATTAGAGTCCATGCACTTAACCACTACACCAAACTGGCTCACTTAAAGTTGTGAGCAAGCAATTTGGCTACTGCATAAATTAATTTGCTCTGGAGCCATCCTTCCTGACCTAAGACAAAAATGGGTGAGCTGGAGGCTAAAAAGCTGTGAGCTAGGTCGCACTAAGCTTAGAGGGAATATTACCTGGGGCCCTCTGTATGCCAAGGAGATGCTCTGCCACTGAGCCACAGCCCCTCCCCATTAGGCACTCCAGGTGCGACCTATTCGATTTCACAGCCATGTGGGCCAGAAACTTGACCTGTGCACGTAAAATCCTTGCACCCTCTGAATTGCAAAAGCGGCTGATGAGCAGAAACTGAATTTAATTAAACAAGATAGGTAGAGGATGCCGTATGTGATTAGCTTATAAAGGTTGCAGAGTTTTTCTTTAAATCATTCTGGATCCCTGTTCCTGCAAGCTTATTCACATGTTCCCGTGCCTCCTTTTAATCTCTTTTCAGTATGAGAACGAGTCGGCCTTAAACCTCTACGAGACATGTAAAGTGCGGACAATAAAAGCAGGCACCCTGGAGAAGCTGGTGGAGTACCTGGTCTCAGCCTTCAAAGGCAATGACTCCACGTACGTCACCATCTTCTTGTGCACCTATCGGGCCTTTGCTACTACCAAGCAGGTGCTGGATCTTCTCCTGAACAGGTGGGTAATCCTTCGTTCTCTTTTTTCCCCCTCCCATGGGGGGATTCTGGTGGCCGAGACCCAGGTTTTCTGTGTCCCGACTACTGCAGTAGAGATAAGGCCCGTTTGCTGGGCAAGAAAGCGTGTCAAAGGCAGGTTGCAGAAGGGCAGTCTGGTGCAGTGGCTAGAGTGGTGTCTCCCCCTGTCAGTGTGCTGTGAGAAAAGCTACTGGACTCTGCTGCAAAGTATATGGCTAGAAAGGAGGTTGCTCGCCACAGCTCTGCATGAGTCCCTGCTCTGGACTGGTCTCTTGATTGGATCAGTGGCAAATACAGAATATCAGCGGGTCCTTTAGTCACAGTGCAAGTCATTCGTATGCATGCTTAAAAGTAATCTTTTTAGGGTATAAGACTAAAATATACTTAGATGTTAATTCAGATATGGGGTGTGTTGTGTGTCAACTATCTGAAGTTTCAGAAATACTGGGCAAGAGGTCCAGATGTAGAGTTGGAGAGATCTGAGTTCAGATTCTTACTCAGACAAGCAGTTCACTGTGTGATCTTGGTCCAGTTACCCTCTCTCAGCCTAGCCCAACCTCACAAGGTTGTTGTGAAGATAGAGTAGGATAACTCCCAGATGCCTTGGACGAAGGGCAAGATATAAATAGCATCTTCAGGGCAGGAGGAAAGCAAAACTAACTTCCCTTTTCTGCCCTATAGGTATGGGAAGCTCCACCTCCAGGCTAATGGAGACCACCCCAGGCATGCTGTGGACGAGAGGCTGGAACTGAAAAAGTGAGCGTCTGACTCCTAAACTCCCCTTTGGCCCCTTCCTTAAGCTGTAAGCAGCTTAATCTTCTGTTTGTGGTCAAGGATCCCAGGCGGTTCTTAGTGGCTCATCCCAGAGGTTAAGACATTGTCATGACAGCCTCATGGACAATGGGCCCTTAGGGTGTTTCATATCGTATCTCTGCAGGCTGCTATAGATCACTGGGCTTTACTGCACTCTTATTTTCATTGCTTGTATGCCTGCATGGCTTCTTTTGTCTTATCTGCACATTCTTTGCTCCCTCTAGTGGTCACTTCGATATTACACCACTGTGTCTACAGCTTATTTTCCGCGGGGAACCATTTACTCAGTGCCCCTTCTCTGTATACTAGAGTGAGAAGTCCAACAGCGTAGCTTCACAAGTTACAGTTTCCAGGTGTACACCTGAGACAGACAGATGTTTCAGAAGCATGTGGCACTGCCCTGCATACCCTCGGTAGGCTGCCGGTTGAGCCAACCCAACCCTCTCTCCTCCTCCTCCTCAGCACCATCTCTTCCATACTGGGGGCTTGGCTGGATCAGTACTCGGAAGACTTCCGCAAGCCGCCGGACTACACTTGTCTCAAGCAGCTCATCATCTACGTGCGTCACAACATTCCTGGGTCGGACCTGGAGCGGCGAGCACGCATCCTGTTCACCCAGTTCCAGCAGCAGGAGCGCGCCGAGCCTGAGGCGGAAGGTGAGTAGAACTTGGGGGGGGGGGGCTGGCGTTGAGACCTCTTCCCCCTAGTGGCTCAGGGTGGCTGCATTCTTTCAAATGGGATCTCTGTTTGGCTACTCCCCCACCACCACCCTGCCTATCATCCATGTTCAGCAGGCAGGATATAGATAGTTGAATCTAGAGCAGGGACACCTCCGCTCAGCTATTGAAACTTCCGCAGGGGCCTGGGGCCGGCCTCTCTGTATTTTGTTCTGATTTATTTAGGCCCCATTTTCCTCCCCAAAGCGGCTTACATCATTGTTCTTCCTTCCTCCACTTTATCCTTGCCACAGCTGACCCTGCGATCAAGGTGACCCAGCAAGCTTCCTTGGCAGAGCAGGGACTCGAACTTGGTCTCCCAGATTCTAGTCTGACACTCAAACCACACCGTGTGTGTATACTTGAACCGGCAGCGGCTCTCAAGAGCCAGTTTGGCGTAGTGGTTAAGAGCGTGGACTCTGTTCTGGGAGAAGCGGGTTTGATTCCCCCACACTTCCACGTGCAGCTGCTGGCATGCCCTCGGGTCAGTCACAAGTTCTCTCAGAGCTGTTCTCTCAAGAGCAGTCCTTGAAAGAGCTCTCTCAGTCCCACCTACATCACAGGGTGTCTGTTGTGAGGAAGGAGAAGGGAAGGGACAGTGATTGTAAGCTGCTCTGAGACTATGTTGTTGAAGGCTTTCATGGCCAGAGTTCATTAGTTGCTGTAGACTTTCTGGGCTGCGTGGCCCATGGTCTTGGCATTGTAGGACCTGACGTTTCACCAGTAGCTGTGACTGGCATCCTCAGAGGTATGACACAGAAAGATGGAGTACTCTCTGTGTCAGGGTCACAGGACCACGGCCACACAACCCGGAAAATCTACAGCAACTACTCTGAGACTCCTTCGGGTAGTGGGCAGGGTACAAATCCAGTCTCTCTCTCTCTCTCTCTCTCTCTCTCTCTCTGGGCTCTTGGGTAGAGAAAAGGGCCTTCCCACTGTCTGATACCTGAGATTCCTTGAGTTGGAAGTGCAGGAGATCCAACCAGGGCTTTGTACGTGTAAAGCGGACGTTCTGCCACTGACCTATGGCCTTTGGGGTGATAGGTGGACCCCCGGCCGCCGTATACCTCTCCCCCCATTCTGTGATTCAGCAGGCAGCAATAGCAGAGCAGCTGTCCAGGTTCCAGGCTTTTTGCCAGCTCCTGCCTGAAATCCTTTTAACTACAGAGCTAGTCCTCTGCCGATGCTCTGTGGCCTCCTGAGTATGGCCTTAAGACAGGCCTGTAGCCAGAATTTTGTGGCTTGTGGGGCAAATTCTCAGTGCAGAAAGAAAAGCCATTTAGCCAATAAGAAGCTGTTACCAGGATAGATCTCTAAATTGCAAGCTATCAACAGTTCTCAGCTGCTGCAAGTTAACCACTTCTGCCAGCCTAAGCAACAATTCTGATAACAAGCCGGCAGGTGGGGGTGATGGCTTCTGTAGTCAGGAAAGGTAATAGGCAGAAAAACTCACTTAAAGGAGACCATTTTCTTGACAAAGAGGTAGAAGGGATCCTAGAGGTCACCTACTCCATCTCCCTTTCTCAGTGTGGGAATTAGTCACCTACAGCATCCCGCTCTGCTTAAAGGAGCGCACGCCCTTAAAAAATGTTTTTAAATGATTTGAGGGGAAAGCATTTACTGGAGAAAATCTTGTGGGGCTGTGCATTTAAGAAAGGGGGCAGAGCCCCCCAAAGCCCCACTGTAGCTTGAGAAGGGGGCAGGGCAAAGCATTGTGGTCTCTGCTGGGTCTTCTCCCCCTCACTCTGTCCTTTGCTGCCCTCCCTGCATCCCTTCCAGCTGTGGAGCACGCCAGCTGCCCCCTGCGGTTAGAGGAAGAGAACGGACTGGCAGAAGGCAAGCCGGACTTCCTCTCCTTCTCTCCAGAGATGGTGGCCGAACAGTTCACGCTGATGGACGCCGTGAGTATTGGATCCTTTGGGGGCACTGCTAGCCCTCGCTGGTCCCTTTTTTTGGCCAGTTCTTTTGCCCTTGTCGCCAGCTTCTCTGAGTCATCCCTCGCCTCTGTGCCTCAATTCCAGGAGCTCTTTAAGAAGGTGATGCCTTACCACTGCCTGGGCTGCATTTGGTCCCAGCGGGACAAGAAAGGCAAAGAGCACCTGGCTCCTACCATCCGGGCCACCGTCTCGCAGTTCAACAGCGTCACCAACTGCGTCATCGCTACCTGCCTCGGGGACCGGACGCTGAAGCCGCAGCAGAGGGCCAAAGTGGTGGAGCGCTGGATCGAAGTGGCTCGGGTATGCTCTGGCCCCATAACCTTTTCCCTGCCGGGAGCGGGGTCTGAGCTGCGAATCTTTGGCTGTGGAGTCTGGAAGGCTTAAACCCAGCGGGGAGCCTTCAGCGGAGACTGCCTCTGCTCCACCTCCCCAAAGGGCCGCTTTATCGTCTTTCTCTGTTGGAACCTAAATCAGAGCTGCGAAGTGTACAAACTGCCTAGTGTACAAATGTCTATAGCATGATTGCTGCTCCCAAACTGCTTCTTTGTGGCCTGTTCCCATCCTGCACTTTAACTGGCATTTAACACGTTACTTAGGGCCTTTCTGTGATATGGCCCCTGGATAGTATTGGGGGATGAGGTTGGGGAATGGGGACATGGGGGGCATGTAACATCACTGATACCACTGTGTCACTTCTGAGTACAACCCAGAAATGACAATGGGTAGCTCTAGGAGTCAGCAGAAACTCTGTGGTTTTATCATAGAGTTTCCACCAATTCCTAGAGCTACCCATTGCCACATGTGGGCTTTGCCTGTACAGCTCCTAGATGCACACAGTCCTGTCTAGCCTTCCGTCTTTCCATCGCGATTACTCAAAAAAAAAAAAAAGACCACCGACAACTCCTTGTATTAATGGGGTTGGAATCAGTTATGCAAATCTCTGAAATGCGTCATTCTGACTGAGGCATTTGGGTGGCTTGGACATTGGTGGTTGGAGATCTCATTCCTAACCGGCGCGAGGACTTCAGCCTGTGGGTGGGCCCCTCTCCTTTTCACCACTGTGGTAACTCTTGCACTCTTCTTGTTTACCCCCAGGAATGTCGGATTCTGAAGAATTTCTCTTCCCTGCGTGCCATTCTTTCTGCCCTGCAGTGTAATGCGGTGCACAGGCTGAAGAAGACGTGGGACGAGGTGTCGCGGTGAGTTTGGGGGGGTGACCGGGAGGAGTTCCCACCTAGGTCTCCAGTGCAGACCCCCTTTGCACGGGGCGGGGGGGGGGCGATGTTCCCTCTAAGCTGAGTTTGTGTGAGCTAGCTCTCAGTTATTTAGCCTCTGGCTCACACATTTTTATCTTCACTCGGGAAGGGTGGCTCCAGAGCAAACTAATTTATGCAGTAGCCAAACCACTCGCTCACAACTTTAATGCCAGCAGCTCACAAAGTAGAATTTTTGCTCACAAGACTCCACAGCTTAGAGGGAGCATTGCTGAGGGGTACAGAGTGATTTTTGCAGTCCCTGAAATAATGCTTAGGATGTCTTTCACCACTGGAAACGCTGGATTTTACACCTGTCCTTCCATTCCGAACAGGGAGAGCTTCCGCACTTTCCACGAATTGTCGGAAATCTTCTCGGACGAGAACAACCACTCGTTGAGCCGGGAACTCCTCATCAAGGTAGGAGGCATCAGCGGACCAGGTCAGCGCTTGGTCTCCCATCAGGTCACAACCCTGCCTCTCACTATGCCTGGGGTGTAATCCATTGCGAGTGGGCTGGTGGGATTCAACAGGTCCAACTTCATTATTTATACCATTTATACCCTACTTTTCTCCTCAGTGGGGGCCCCAAGAAGCTCCTGACATCCTCCTCTCCTCCGTTTTATCCTCACAACAGCCCTGTCAGGTAGGCTAGGCTGAGAGCATGTGACTGGCCGAAGGTCACCCGGCGAGCTTCCACGGCACTAGTGGGAATTTGAACCTGGGTTTCCCTGATTCCAGTCCGACACTCTTAGCCACGACACCACGCTAGTACTTTTCCTGGAATGTTGAACTGTGCTTGTGGGTGACAGCCAAGACGTGCACAACCTTTCACCCATGCTGAAGAATGCACTTTTAACTGACTTCCAGTGCACTTTAGCCATCATTTGCAAGTGGATTTTGCTGTTTCGTGCAGTAAAATCCAATTGCAAAGTGCCTTGAAAGTGGACTGATGGTGCATTATTCAGTATGTGTGGAAACTCCATTGCCCACCCCTCTCTCTTTCTCATTTTCTGTCCCTCCCCGATCCAGAGAATGTGCTGTGCAGTGGAGGAATGGCCTGTTTCCCCTTTCAGGCTCTTGTGCCAGGCAGGCTGAGCGCTGACAGCTGCCCCGTCTGCTTAGTTTCAGAGGCTTGGGCGGCTCCGAGGCCTGGCAGCCCAGGAATTCCCCCATCAGGGCCAGAGATAAGCGGCGGAGGGGAACGCCCAGGGAGACCTGGCCTGTCGGCAGAGGGATTCCCCACCCTTATCTCTGTGCCGCAGAGGGAGCAGCTGGCAGAGGTGGACTTCCCGGACACCCTCCTGACGCTGTTGTTGGCTTTGAAACCCACGTCATAAATGCGAAGCATGAAAGGCCTCCTTGTCTCTACGCTTCCCTCTTAGCCAGGCCGTTTAAATGAATGTCACCCAGGAGCCAAACGTGGATGCTGTCGGCTTCCTAGTTAAATCCGTTCCCAAACAACATTCATTTCGAAGAAAGACGAGTTTATTGGGACAGTAACAGATACGGGACTGAAGACTCTCTGTGTAGGAACTGAAGGTGAAAGGGCGAAGATCACAGATATATTGTGTTCAGGCAGAGGACCCAGTCACCCCACGGCATTTGCCCACCAGAATTAACAGTCAGCTACCCACCCACCCCTACTAAGCACGTACCCCTCTACAGAAATAAAGCAGACCAACAGGTCTCAGCGACACAGTGTCTGATACATCAAAGTATTTAGGAAATCGGAAAGCATTTCAGATTTCACACCCCTCTCTCCTCCTCATAAGAACATAAGAGAAGCCAATGTTGAATCAGGCCAATGGCCCATCTAGTCCAACACTCTGTCACACAGTGGCCAGAAATACCAGGTGCCATCAGGAGGTCCAGCAGTGGGGCCAGGGCACTAGAAGCCCTCCCACTGCTGCCCCCTCCAGCACCAAGAATAGAGTGCATCACCTGCCCCAGACTGAGAATTCCCATCTATACCCTGTGGCTAATAGCCACTGGTGGACTTCTGCTCCATATGTTTATCTAATTCCCTCTTGAAACTGTCCATGCTTGCAGCTGCCACCACCTCCTGTGGCAGTGAATTCCATATGTTAATCACTCTTTGGGTGAAGAAGGACTTCCTTTTATCTGTTCTAACCCGACTGCTCAGCAATTTCATGGAGTGCCCCACGAGTTCTCCTTCCTCCATGGCAGGCGCACCATAAAAGGCATCGGCACCTGACAGATGCTTAGCTCAACAGCTGTAGAATCCCAGGATCACAGAGCTGGAAGGGGGCCATACAGGGCCCTGCTCAATGCAGGATCAGTCTAGAGCGTCCCTGACAAGTGTCTGTCCAGCCGCTGCTTGAAGACTGCCGGGGCGGGGAGCTCGCCACCTCCCGGGCAGCTGATTCCACTGTGGCACAACTGTTAATATCAAAAAGCTTTCCTAATAATCCAGCCGGTACCTTCCCGCTCTAATTCAGACCCATCCTTGCGAGTCCTCTCCTTTGCTGCCCACAGGGACGGCTCCCTGCCCTCCTCCTCCAAGGAACAGCCCTTCCACTACTCCCAAGAGAGCAGCATGCTTGCCCTGACCTTTGATGGGCCAGGCTGGCCCGGTCTTGTCAGGTCTCGGAAGCTGAGCAAGGTCGGCCCTGGGTAGTACTTGTACAGGTGACAGCGAAGGCACTCTGGGGCTGCCGCAGAGAGGCAGGCCATAGGAAACCACCTCTGTTCATCTCTTGCCCTGAGAGAACCCAGTGGGGTCGCCGTGATTCGGCTGCAGCTTGGCAGAGCTTCCCACCACCACACGCCAGCACTACAGCCCCTCTTTCTCCTTAGCTTAGGTGGGTTCTCTCTCCCCGGACCTGGAGTTGCTTACATATGGGGGGAGGGGGAAAGCAGCCAAGCATGGCGAGGGGTCGCTTTGAAGCCATAGACCAGTGTGGACCTGCTGGCTACACGGACATGGGTGCCCTGGGGGGGATTTTTTGCTTTCTTTGTGGCAGAAAGTGGGAAGCTTGGGATGCCAGCCACCATCATGGAATGTCTGTGTTTAGGGTTTGGCAGCCTGTGCCCTAAATTGGGGGTCTTGTGGATGAAGGACATAAGAGAAGCCAATGCTGGATCAGACCAACGGCCCATCCAGTCCAACACTCTGTCACACAGTGGCCAAAAATATCAGGTGCCATCAGGAGGTCCAGCAGTGGGGCCAGGACACTAGAAGCCCTCCCACTGTTGCCCCCCCAGCACCAAGATCACAGTGCATCATTTGCCCCAGACCAAGAGTCCCTACCTGTACCTTGTGGCTAATAGCCACTGATGGACCTCTGCTCCATATGTTTATCTGATACCCTCTTGAAGCCGTCCATTCTTGTAGCTGCCACCACCTCCTGTGGCAGTGAATTCGCCACCCTTTGAGCAGTGAGTGCTGCACAAGGACGAAGGGGAGGCCGGACCAGGTGGAGGGGATGGGCCAGCTGGGATTGCCAAGCACAGTGAGAGGTTTAGGTCTGGGCCTCCCTAACTTTGGGAAGCCTACCTTTCTTCTTCTTTTCTGGGGGGGAGGTGGTGGTATTTTTCATAAGTGCGTGTGTGTGTGCACTTGGAGGTCATGGTGACCTCCGGTGACTGACCCCTACTGGGAGCCTGGAGGATATTCAGAGAGGAGACTGAATAAAGCCTGCCCCTGCCTCCCACCGCCTCCCACCTCTGGTATTCCAAGGAGGTCTCCCATCCAAGTACTTGCGAGAGTCAACCCTACTTAGCTCCCGAGATCTGACAAGATGAGGCTTGCCCGGGCTGTCCAAGTCAGGGCGGGGAAGCCCACCTTTCGACAGAAAAGAGCAAGCGTGGCCGGGGACGGGCTTTCCTGAGTCACTGCTCACTTCTTCAGATATCTGCTACAGACTAACCCACCTTCACCTTTCGGTGTTCTCCGCTGGATCTGATGAGAGTCTGCATGATTGCCTCCCATTTTGCCCATGAATCGGACACAGTGGCCTGTGGATGTCACGCTTATTTAGCAGTAGCCCCAGCAGAGCATACATGAACGTGCCTTTCTTTTTCCCTGACCTTTTCTTTTCTCCTACGGTTATTTAGGAGGGGACGTCTAAGTTTGCCACGCTGGAGATCAATCCCAAGAGGGCTCAGAAGCGGCAGCAGCAGCAGCGAGAGATGGTGAGTCCCCGGGAAGGGCCCTTGTGTCGAGGCAGGTCTGGAGGTCCATTGGGTCCCAGATGCTCTCCCCTGCTGAGCAACGGAGGGGCGGGGTCTGCCCTGTGTCCTAAAATCCTTTATAATGGTCTTGGTGCCAGGTGTTGGCCCCTGGGGCCTTCTTGATGCCCAGTGGCTGAGCCACAGTCCCCTCCTGCCATCTTTGCATGTTCCGTGTTTTGCCGATTTGGACTATCTGCCTGACTCGGAATTCCTTGGCTCACCGAGGTCGTAGGGAGACTTTCTTTCCTTGCCCTGTTGCCCAGAGGACCTTTCTACTGGAGAGTTTGGAGGTCAAACATGGGACTTCTGCATGTGGAGCGTTGTGCGTTGGTTCCTCCCCCTCTGGCCATGTTGGGGCCTCTCTAGCCACACTGGTTCTCTCTGTGATCTTAACCCTTGTTTTCCTTTTACAGGGGGTAATGCAAGGCACCATCCCATACCTGGGCACCTTCCTCACTGACCTGGTGATGCTGGACACGGCCATGAAGGACTACTTGGATGTAGGTACCAGCCAACCCTTCCCTGCCTTTCCCCCCCACTTTTAACTCTCTGGAATTGTAAAATTTCTCTGTGCCAGTTTCTGCCCAGTCTGTTGCATGCATGGGAATTTAACTGTGGCTTTTGCAGAACAAATGGCATCCCAGCAACACAACATTTTGCAGAATCCATGGGAGCAGATCTGTGCAGTAGCTGGTAGCTTCTCCTCTTCTTTAGCAGTAGGTTGAAGGCCCTGGTCTATACTTAGAGGCACTTCAGTTTGTTTCTACAGCTCGGTATTTCCGAGACCGGCGGCCTAGGACTCACGAGGAAGGTCCTGGACCCTGCTTTCCGAGTTCTAAGCCTGGTAAAGCACTCAGAACAGGGTTGTTGGGGTTGCCCCTCGGTTTCTTCATTATTCATGGAGGGTTGCTCTGTGTCTGAGCTATTTGTTTAAATACAGAGTTCTTTAATCACACAGCAAGTGATTAAAACATGGAATTTGCTGCCAGAGGACATAGTGATGGCTACAGGTGTTGGCAGCTTTAAAAGGGGATTAGACAGATTCATGGTGGAATCTGTATCACTCGCTACTACCCATGGTGAGTAGAGGGAACCTCCATGTTCAGAGGCAGTCAGCCTCTGAATCCCAGAATCAGGAGGCAACATCAGGGGAAGGCCTTGGCCTCTGTGTCCTGTTGTTGGATGCCCAAAGGAACTGGTTGGCCTCTGTGTGAGACAGGATAATAGACAAGATGAACCACTGGTCTGACCCAGCAGGGCTCTTCTTCTGTGCCCTGTTGCTGGCCCTCCAGAGGAACTGGTTGGCCTCTGTGTGAGACAGGATGCTGGACTAGATGGACCCCTGGTCTGACCCAGCAGGGCTCTTCTGATGTTCTTAGGAAGGCCTCGGCCTCTGTGCCCTGTTGCTGGCCCTCCAGAGGAACTGGCTGGCCATTGTGCGAGGCAGGATGCTGGACTAGATGGACCACTGGTCTGTCCCAGCAGGGCTCTTCTGATGTTCTTAGGAAGGCCTCGGCCTCTGTGCCCTGTTGCTGGCCCTCCAGAGGAACTGGCTGGCCATTGTGCGAGGCAGGATGCTGGACTAGATGGACCACTGGTCTGACCCAGCAGGGCTCTTCTGATGTTCTTAGGAAGGCCTCGGCCTCTGTGCCCTGTTGCTGGCCCTCCAGAGGAACTGGCTGGCCATTGTGTGAGGCAGGATGCTGGACTAGATGGACCACTGGTCTGACCCAGCAGGGCTCTTCTGATGTTGTTAGGAAGGCCTCGGCCTCTGTGCCCTGTTGTTGGCCCTCCAGAGGAACTGGTTGGCCTCTGTGTGGGACAGGATGCTGGACTAGATGGACCACTGGTCCATTCTTATGGTGTCAGTCCCCCGGCAGCCAGGTGAGCCAGGTCTTGGGGTCTCCCCCTCCCTTCCAGGGGTGCCTGAGGCTCACCATGTCCTAAAGCCTTATATTTTGTGACAGAGAATGGGGATACAACTGATATAGGGTCAGTCCTCCTTGTAATTTTTGAAAGCGGTCTCTGCAGAAGCCCCACAGACCCCCTTGTCCCTTGCACTGGCTGAGGATCGGGGGTCAGAATAGTGGAGACTTGCGAAGCTTAAACTTAGGCTGCTGAAGATATTTTAAATACGAAAACTCTCTTTTCTTTTAGGTCAAAGTTTGAGTCCAGTGGCACTTTCAAGATCCAACAAAGTTTAATTCCGCACACAAAAAAGTTTATTCCCAGAATAAAACTTTGCTGGTCTGAAAGGTCCCCCGCTGGACTCAGACTTTGTTCCGTTGCTTCAGACCAGCATGGCTGCCTGGCTGAGTCTTTCCTTTTTAGGTATTACCCATTCATTCCACATGGTTGCTTCACTTACTCTCTTCTCAGTTATCTCAGTTTTCTTCATTAAAAGGAAAAAAGTTAACTACTGCAAAAGGATTTTTGAAAACCCTTACCTTCCGTCTCCAAGTGCTGCTTTCTGTAGCTGTTGCAAGGGAAACCAAGCATGTTGGTTTTAATATCTTAGGAACATCCCATATTTTGGATACCTGTTGGTTACTGGCAGGGCTGGCTCACCCACTAAGTGAGCTAGGCACTCGCCTACAGCGCGCTGCCCACAGCGTGCCCCCCCCGTGAAAAGCCCCCCGCCTCTTCCCTGGCTTGCTTGGGCGTCCCGCAGCCGCGGAGCCTCCAGGAAAGCCGGCGTTGGGAGGAAGGGCGGGGTTAGAACCCCGCCCTTCCCTGGCTTCTGGGGTCCCCGCAGCCGCGGAGCCTCCAGGAAAGCCGGCACTGGGAGGGAAGGGGCGGGGGTTAGAACCTCTGCCCCTTCCCTGGTTTTCCTGGCGGCCCCGCAGCACAGCGCCCAGGAAAGCCAGGTCTCCAGGCCCCACCAGGAGGTTGGCATCCCCGGTGGGGTGGGCACCCCAGGCTGTCCTGCCTAGGGTGCCCAGACACCTGGGGCCAGCCCTGGTTACTGGGATGGCGTCTTGACCTGGACAGCCCAGGCCAAGCCCGATCTCGTCAGACCTCGGAAGCTAAGCAGGGTCGACTCTGGCAAGTACTTGGATGGGAGACTTCCTTGCAGTATGTGAGGTGGGGGCAGGCTTTATTCAGCCACCTCTCTGAATATCCTCCAGCCCCCCAGTAGGGGTCAGTCACCAGAGATCACCATGACTTCCAGGTGCACACACACGCACGTGCATGCACATGCATATAAATTTTTGATTGTAAAATCTATAAGCAGATCCAGGAGTCATTGGTAGTACCAGTAACTTCTAGTTTCCCAGGGAAAGATCAAAAAAGTCTCCTCAAGAAAATGCTGTCTAATACAAACAGAAATGTCACCTTCAAAATTGCTAAGTATGGTTGGCTGGCAATTAAGCTGAGGAAGGAATGGATAGGCCATGCTAGTTAATATTTTATAGATGGTTTTATTTATTTATTTATTTATTTAGAGATTTATATCCCACCCTATCCAGTAGCTCAGTAGCTCACTTTTATAAGTGATTCAAGTTATATCACTTGATATTTTAGGCTATGTAAGTGGTTATTTATGTATTTTAAAAATACTGTATTATATTTATGTATAGGAAATTGAAATGTTCTAACTTTTGGGTATAAACATGTATAACTTGTATTACTGTGTTCTGGTCAACGACCGTAATAATAAATTTATTTACTTACTTACACACATGCATATATTTTAAAAAATTACCCCAGGGTGGCAGGCGGTTTGTAATTCTCTGCCTTTTCTCTTTCAGGGGGGCTTGATCAACTTTGAGAAAAGAAGGAAGGTAAGAGCTTTTCACTGAGACCTAGCAAATTGGTCTTCTGTTTTTTCCTTGTACACAAATACTGGTTTTTCCCTGATTTTTCTCTGTATTTGGCATATGCTTAACATAGATCAGGGGATCCCTAACGTGGTGCCCGGGGTCTCCATGGCATCCACCAACATGGATTTTTTGTGCCCACCGAGTGCTTTTGGGAAGTGGGTGCGGCCAGGAAGGGCTTTTGCCAACAAGGCTCCTGATTGCCCAGTGGAGATCTGTTTGACCCGGCAGATCTTTCACTACCTGACAGAAGGTCAGCTGCAGCAATCATTTTGTGTCTGGCTCCGCCTCCTGCAGCAGCCATTTTGTAACAGCCATTTTGTGGCTGTGCCTACCATACTATGTCAGAATTCCAAAGGTGCCCACAGGCTCCAAAAGCTTGGGGACTCTTGGCACATAGACAAAGTCCAGTAAGGATGAGTGATTGGGAGGGGGCTTTTCCTCTTGTGAGAGCGCTGCGACCAGGGACCCAGAATCGGCTGGTCCTTCTGACTATCAAGGAGGCCAGGCTGGTGCCAGCGAGGGCGCGGGCTTTCTCAGTGGTGGCTCCACTCTGGTGGAATGAGCACCCGGAGAAGATTAGGGCCCTGCGGGACCTAATACAGTTCTGCAGGGCCTGTAGAACGGAGCTCTTCCACCAGGCTTTTGGAGCTGCCACCACCACTGCCACCACTGACATCTGACATTTATGGAAAGCGAGCCCTACCTCTGAGGTCCCCCTAATTATAGCTGACCGGAGCGCCTGGACATCTGAAGGAGATCAAGAAGCTGACTGTACACTGAGGAATCAATGCTAGCACTTTAATGTGTTGCTATAGTCATGGTTTTAAATTTGTGTTTGATTGGATTTTATATTGTATATTGTACTATTATATTGTATCTTTATACTGTTGTGTAAGCCACCCTGAGCCATCCTTGCTGGGAGGGGGGTGTAGAAATCTAATAAATAAATAAACAAACAGATCCCCCAAAGCGGAGGTTTCTTTTTCACCCTTCAGGGGTGTGTCTCTGCGGCCAGTACAACTTCTCACTCACGGAGCTGCAGGCAGTTTTCCGCCAGGAATGGCAGACTGTAAATCTCTTAGTTTTGTTCCGTGTTCTGCTCTGCAGAGCCATGGGGGCTAGGCGGACCCCCTGGGAGAGCACAAGGCAGGGCGAAGAGGCTGTGTTTGTGCCCTGCTGCTGAGACAATCTGTAGCTTCTTCCGGGTGCCTTCAAGGAAAGGAGGAAGGAGAAGGGGGTCCGGAAAACCTGGACTGGGTTTGGCAAGCGGGTCCCCTGTAAAAGGGCTGCCATTTCCACAGCAAGGGGATTTTGAGCTGGTTGCATTCCCACATTGACCCACTAGATTGGAGTCCCATAGCACCATAAAGATCAACAAGACTTTCTGGATGCGAGCCTTTGAGAGTCAAAGCTCCCTTTGTCAGATTCTTGAAAGCTCAGCATCCCAAAAAACTTTGTTGGCCTCTAAGGTGCCAACAGACTCGCATCCGAGTTGTTCTCCCATATGGGAGAACTACGGCTGCCCTCTGAAAAAGTCTGCATTGGCCAAAAGTTTGCAAGACGAGATGGGAGGCGCTCGTGGTGGTTGCCTGGGACTGGAGTGTGCAAGTTGGGCGGCCTGGGGAAAGGGGGAGGGGGGACGGAGCGTGGCCAGGGTGCGCGGCCTCACTCTCTCCGCCTCCTGCAGGAGTTCGAAGTCATTGCCCAGATAAAGCTGCTCCAGTCGGCCTGCAACAACTACAGTTTCACGCAAGAGGATCGCTTTGTCAGCTGGTTCCACAGCGTGGACCGGCTCACTGAGGCAGAAAGGTGAGCTCTCTACCCCCCAGCTTACCATACATTTTAGAGTCCGGCTGTTGTGGCAGGGGGCTTCTCCTGCTGCGCTTCCTGAGGACTAGAATCTTACCTTCCCTTTTTCAAACAAAAGGAGAGGTGGGGTTTTTGCTCTGGTGAAGCTACTAAGTAGGGTCCGCTTATGCCGCAGCGGATCCCATTCCTCCTGCAGGTTTCTACCACTAGAAAACAACGCTGTCTAATGGCACGACAATATCAGTTTGATCCATTTTCCCACTCTATATTAACTTTATGGGTCAATCCAAATCTAAACATCGGGAAGAAATCTTTATTGTGGGAGGCTTGGGCTGATAAGGGGATTTTTACAATTGGACCAGTTGCTAGATTCGGAGGGTGGGTTTTTTGTTGTTTTCTCAAGTTGAGCTCTAGCTACGATTTCTTTACCTTCTGTAGAATGGCAATACTTACAGCTGCAACATTTGTTGGTATCTAATAGCTGGCCCTGCGGCATTAAGTGTCTCGGAATTTCCTTTGCTCCTGGAAACTCTCATCGAATCAGGGCAGGAAACCAAACCTACAATATTTGTTTATACATTCCTGGAGATTTGGGGGTGGAGCCTGGGGGGGCAGGGTTTGGGGAGGGGAGGGAACCTCGGGGGGGGGCGGGTGATACCACAGAGTCTCTCCTCCAAAGCTGTCATTTTTTCCCGGGGGGAACTGTACTTGGTCGTTTAGAGATCAGTTGCAATTCCAGGGGGTCTGCAGGCCCCACCTGGAGGTTAGCGACCGTAGCATCAAGTCAGCCTCTCTCCTTTTTTTCTTTCCAGCTACGGCCTCTCCTGTGAGATCGAGCCCCTGTCCGAATCCGCCAGCAACACTCTGAAGGCAAAGAAGAACCCCGGCATCATTAAGCGCTGGAGCGAGTGAGTCTCCCGGGACTGGGATTTCTCTATCCAGAAGCCCACCGGGGCTTCAGGGGAGGCCGGCCTAGCTTAGCTCGAGTCGCAGTTCCCAGCCCCTGCAAAAACATCTGCTGCAGAAGGGTGCTGCTCAGTCCAGGGCTCTTTTTGTAGCAGGAACTCCCTTGAACATTAGGCGACATACTCCTAATGTAGCCGATCCTCCAAGAGCTTACAGAGCTCTTCTGACAGGGGCTACTGTAAGCTCTTGGAGGACTGGCTACATTAGGGGTGTGTCGCCTCATAGGCAAAGGAGTTCCTGCTACAAAAAGAGCCCTGCTGCTCACGCATGTCAGACACCAAAATTTTCATTTAAGTGGTGGGGAACAAAATCCAAGGGTTAAATGGCTGCCAGCCAGCCATTTCATCCTAGCAGCTGAGCGACGGACCCCGCCCCACTCAGCTGCTAGGTTTAAATGGCTGGCCCCGATCAGCCAAACCGGCCACAAAGTCCACTTAATGTTCAGGGAAGGCGTCTTTCCCCATGCATCCGTTCCCGAGCTCTGAACTGGCCCAAGTTCGGCCTGAATTGTGGCCCTTGAGCCAGTTTGTGCCCATCCCTAAAGAGCACTTCTTCTCTTACACCAAAGCTCACCTGTGCCACTTTTTCCAGTGGGGTTACACTGAGCAGGTGTGAGACACTAAACTGAAGAAGTGAGCTCCGATTCAGAAACACTCATATCGAAACAAATGCACTTCAGTCTTTCAGGTGCCACTGTCACATTCCGCCACCACAGACGAACACGGCAGTCCCTCTTGCAATCCTGTGTGTCATCACATAGGTGCAGGTCCTCACAGACCTAACCTGGATGGCCCCAGCTAGCAGGGTCCCATCACATCTTAGAAACTAAGCAGGACTTGGCCCTGGTTAGTACTTGAATGGGAGGGTCGCGATGCAGAGGCAGCCATTGGCAAACCACCCCTGAACGTCTCTTGCTGTCAGGTAGCCCTGCCATTGCTGGGAGTGGGGGGGACGGGGACAGCAGGCATCTTTCACTGTTTAGGAATGCGGGAGGGACTGGTGGCTCCAGTCTCACCGATTTAAGAGTGTCTGTTCTGCTTCTTATCAATTCGCCTTGGGTCTCATGCTGCCCTGGTATGGGGAATTTACTGGTCTGGGTGTTTTCTTTCATGGTTTAGTGCGCGCGAAATGTATTCATTGGCTTGTACTTGGGGGGGGTAGTTTGAATGGGTTATATCTGCTTTTGCTCTGTATTAACTGGTATCACTGACAAAGAACTGGTTCATGCAGCTCTGTGACTGGTCTTTAATAAATACTATCTTCTAATGAAGCCTAGTGTTTGACTATTTGGAGAACTTGACACTTGCCTTGAAAACTGCATGCACTTGCCATAGGACTTTCCTCCTCCACCACCAAGCCCCCCACAAGAAGTCTGATTTACTCATGAGCAGTGTTCCCTCTAAGCTGAGTTAGTGTGAGCTAGCTCACAGTTTTTTAGCCTCCGGGTCACCCATTTTTGCCTTCGCTCAGGAAGGGGAGGGCTCCAGAGCAAACTAATTGATGCAGCAGCCAAATCGCTCGCTCACAACTTTAACGCCAGGAGCTCACCAAGTGGAATTCCTGCTCACAAGACTCCACAGCTTGGAGGGGTGTGCACACGCCGGGGCGGATGAAGGCTCGCTGGTGCCCTAAGCAGCACTGACCAATCTTGGTGCCCCCCGCCTTCCACACTGACCCCAGTCCATTTTAGTTGTTGACCCGTCTGACCAGATACACATTTTTTCTTTTTTACAAATCTTCATTTTCCCCCCCCCCATCCTTTCCCCAACTTTGTGGTGCCCCCTTTGGCCCTGGTGCCCCTAAGCACGTGCCTAGTCTGCTTAAGGGTTAATCTGCCGCTGTGCACATGGCCAGACTAGTCGGCTCCTATCAACTGGATGCTGAGCAAATTGTGCCTTTCAGCTTTCCCAAATCTGAATAACACACTATAAATCTGTGAAACTGTTAGTCTGCCCTCGTGTTGGCTGTTGCTGTGCTCGGAACCTGCTTGTTTCCGCCTCCGGTTTGGTGCTCTCTGGGCCCCCCCATCCCTTGTGCCGTTGGGGCAAGAGCCTGTGGCCCCGCTTCTGCAGCTTTCAGGAGCCACAGGTTGGGGAACGCCGAGCTGCAGCACGGGTTGGCAGGCAGCCCCAAGAGCTATCCTTGGGGGGAGACGGAGTGGAGGACATCATTTAGAGACAGCTGAAGCTGCTGTTTACTGAATCAGAGAGTCCAGGACCGGGGAAATGCTGCCGCTCGGTGCTTGGCAAGAGAGGAAGGAGGTTTCTGATGGCGCCTTCTGTGCCTTTCCCCTGCAGCCGGCAAGTCCCCAGCACGGAGCCCTGCGCCAGCGGCAGCTCCCACTCCAAGTCCTTTGACCAGCTGAAGTGCGGGCCGTACCTGTACAGCGCGGACACGGCCGACTCCGTCAGCGTCACCTCTGCTGGCTCTAGCAGCTCGGACGTGGAAGAGATCAACATCAGCTTCGTCCCCGAGTCCCCTGACGGCCAGGAGAAGAAGGTACAGGACAGCGGCTCGCTGGGCTCCACTCGCGCCCAGGGGGGCAGGTGGCAGGTGCGCCCCACATCGGGGGAGAGACTGACTTTCTCTTGGGGAGGGGGGAAGAGGGAGGCATGGGTGGAGTGGAGGCCTTTGCAGCAGCTGGAATCCAAAATGAGGGCAGTCATTTAGTCCAGGACTGCCCAGGCCCATAGCTAGGGTGGGGCTTTTGGGGGCTCTGCCCCCTTTCTTACAGGCACAGCCCCCAAAGAATTTCTCCTGTAAATGCTTTTTCCAGTAATTTTACAATGTTTTTTTTTAAAGGCATGCACTCCTTTAAGCAGAGTGGGGTGCTGCTGTCAACTAATTCCAGCACTGATCAAGGGGGTTGGAATAGGTGGCCTCTAGGATCCCTTCTAACTCTGTGTCAAGAAACTGGTCTCCTTTAAGAGAGTCTTTCTGCCTAACTGTTAGCTTTCTTGACTACAGAAGTCATCACCACAACTTGCCAGCTTGTTATCAGAACTGTTGCTTAGTCTGGCAGAAGTGGTTAACTTGCAGCTGAGAACTGTCATCTAAAGTGGATGACAGCTTGCAATTTAGAGCTCTATCCTGGTAACAGCTTTCAATTGGCTAAATGGTTTTTTTCTTTTCTGCACTGAGAACTTCAGCCCCACCAGAAAACAATTTGCCTCACAAGCCACAAAATCCTGGCTACGGGCCTGAGATGACCTGTCCTGTGAGTGCCACGAGGCCCAGGAAGTGAGGGGGTGGAGCTATCAGAACTCCTCCCGCATTCAGAATGCAGAGCTTTGTCACTGGACTTCTGTTTGGGGCCAGTGACTGGGAGCACGTGACCCCAGCACGATTTGGTGTAGTGGTTAAGTGCGCGGACTCTAATCTGGGAGAACCGGGCTTGATTCCCCACTCCTCCACTTGCACCTGCTGATGGGACCTTGGGTCAGTCACAAGTTCTGGCGCAGCTGTTCTTGAAAAAGAGCAGTTTCTGTCAGAGCTCTCTTAGCCCCGCCCACCTCACAGGGTGTCTGTTGTGGGGAGAGGAAGGGAAAGGAGTTTGTAAGCTGCTCTGAGACTCTTGAGTGAAGGGCGGGGTATAAATCCAATCTCTTCTCTTCTTCTTCTTCTTCTTCTTCTTCTTCTTCTTCTTCTTCTTCATGATAGGAATTATGAGCCCAGTTCAAGGTCTTGGTCTTGTCTTTCTAAGCACCAGATGGTTTGGGACCTGGGTGGCTGCAGGACTGTCTTTTCCTAGACATGTTCCTGCCCAGGAATTGAGATCACAAAAGAAAGTGCCTTTTTGGTGGCAGCCCCGCAATGATGGAACAACTAGGAAAATGTGCCCAGCCTCCTCACATTTCACCTTCAGGAGGCAGTGGCTTTATTTGCGACTGCAATCTGGCTAACTTAGTTTTTATTTACTGGCAGTCCTGATTGGAGATTTTAAATTATGGCCTTTTGTGTTTTTTCTTATAACTATCATTTTATTTCTGTTGTAAGCCACCCTTGAGAGTTCCACAGAGTAGAACGGCGGGTAATAAATGTTTTAACATGTAGAAAATAAATACACTTCAGGTGGGGTGAGCCTGTGTTCTGTGGGGCGGTTAGATATTGCTTCGTGGAAATTTATCTTGCCATGCTATTGGTCCATCTTTTTTTTTACCCCGCCCTTCCTCACAAGAGGTCAGGACAAGAGATCTGGTTCCTCTCTCTTCCATTTTGTCCTCATGACGACCCTCTGAAAAAGGAACTCTGGGTGTGAGGGCGTGATTGCCCAGTCCTGACCATGAGGACTCGGTTGCCCAAGAGCTTCGCCTTTATGTTTTGGCTGCAGGTGGGAGTCTTGGAACACTACCTGTCGCTGATCGGTATTATAAACAAAGGAGGCCACAGGGACATCTGACACATTGTTCCCAAGGGCTGGTGTGTTCTTAGTCATAAGAACATCAGAAGAGCCCTGCTGGATCAGACCAGTGATCTATTTAGTCTGGCATCCCATCTCACACAGCAGCCAACCAGTTCCTCTGGAGGGCCAGCAACAGGGCATGGAGGCCAAGGCCTTCATAAGAACATCAGAAGAGCCCTACTGGCTCAGACCAGGGGTCCATCTAGTCCAGCATCCTGTCTCACACAGCGGCCAACCAGTTCCTCTGGAGGGTCAGCAACAGGGCACAGAGGTCGAGGCCTTCCCCTGATGCTGCCTCCTGGGTCTGGGATTCAGAGGATCAGTACCTCTGAATGTGGAGGTTCCCCTCAGTCATCAGGGCTAGGAGCCATTGACAGGCCTATCCTCCATGAATCTATCTAATCCCCTTTTAAGGCTGTTTATTCTTGTGGCTATCACTACATCCTCCAGCAGCAAATTCCAGATTTGAATCACTCTTTGCGTAAAGTAGTATTTCCTTTTGTCCCTCCTGAACCTACTGCCCATTAGCTTCCTGGGATGCCCTCAAATTCTAGTATTTTGGGAGAGGGAGAAAAATTTCTCTTTGCCAACTCTCTCCACCCCTTGAATAATTCTATAAACCTCTACCATGTTGTGTGTCCCCCTGCCCCTTAGCTGTCTCTTTTGAAGTCCTTTAACTCTCCCCTCCCCACTCCTGCAGTTCTGGGAATCCACGTCTCTCTCCTCCTTGGACACGTCGGGCATCGGCTCCAGTTCCAGCAGCGCCTCCTCCTCCTCCGTCTCCTCCACACCGGTGCCAGCCTCGCGGACCCACAAGCGCTCCGTCTCTGGCATCTCCAGCTACTCCTCCCTCTCCTTGCCTCTGTACAACCAGCAGGTGGACGACTGCTGCATCATCCGCGTCAGCCTGGCGGTGGACAACGGGAACATGTACAAGAGCATCCTGGTGAGTGAGGGCAGGCAGTGCGGGACAGACCCCCCCAAGCAGGGCTGGCTCACGTTGAGGCCTGCGGGACAAAGCCTGGAGTGACTGGAGAGGAGCCGCTGACCCCCAGCCAGTCTGGTATAGTGATTAGGAGCGTGGACTCTAATCTGGGAGAACCGGGTTTGAATCCACACTCCTCCATGTGCGACCTGCTCGGGTGACCTTGGGTCAGCCACAAGTTCTCTCAGGTAAAAGTAAAGGTAAAGGTGTCCCTTGCTCGAAAGCCAGTCAAATCCGATTCTAGGGTTGCGGTGCTCATCTCCGTTTCAAAGCCGAAGAGCCAGCGCTGCCCGAAGATGTTTCTGTGGTCATGTGGCCGGCATGACTAAACACCAAGGCGCACAGAATGCTGTTACCTTCCCACCGAAGTGTTACCTATTTATCTACTTGCAATTTCTTGCTTTCGAACTGCTAGGTTGGCAGGAGCTGGAACTAGAGACGGGAGCTCACTCCGCCATGCGGCACTCTCGGGTCTCGAACTGCTGAACTACTGACCTTCCGCAGCCTGCAGTTCAACGTCTTAACCACTTGAGCAGCTCCATGTTCTCTCAGGAGCAGTCCTCAAAAGAGCTCTCTCAGCCCCACCTGCCTCACAGGCTGCCTGTTGTGGGGAGGGGAAGGGGAAGGAGACTGTAAGCCGCTCTGAGACTCCTTCAGGTAGTGAAGGGTGGGGTATAAGTCCAATCCTCTTCTTCTCTTCATCCTCCCGGTCTCTCCCCTGGATGGGCTGTCAAGCTTGGGGGTTCCTGACCCTTTTTTGAGCCTAACCCAAATGGCTGCTGCAGGAGGCAGAGTCAGGCACAAAATGGCTGCCGCCACTTCCCTTCAGCCACGCCGTGAAGGTCCTTGTGCTGTGGTGGCGGCCGCTGTCAAGGCAACAGGGTTTTTTTTTTTTTTTAGAAAATCTGCACAGCCAATCAGAAAGCCTTGCTGGGCAAAAGCCCCAGTTGGCCTCACCGACTTTCTAAAAACACTTGCCGGGTGCCCTGGCACCCACGTTGGGGACCCCTGCTGTACAGAGATGGGTCTAATAGAAGATGCCCGATGGAAGCCAGCAATGCAGCCTTCAGTCTCTCCGAGCCCTCTGTCCCGTGCCGGTGTGGCCAAGAATCACCCCAGGAAGGGGGGCTGCGTGCACAAGGGAGCAGGGCTTGATGCTCCCCGGGGGGCTCGTGGGGAGGGGGTCACCAGGGCTGGCTGTAGCCCTCTCTGCCACACTTCCCCACCCCCCGCCACCCCCAGCGCACTTGTGGCACTTTCACACACGCTAACTAACGCGCTTTCAATCCACTTTCAACGCACTTTGCAACTGGGTTTTACTGTGTGGAATGGCAACATCCACTGGCAAACGGTCACTGAAGTGGACTGAACTGGAGTTATTCAGCATTGATTTCCCCGGGAGGGGGAGGGAAAGGGAAGTGCTGCGTGTAGGACCTGCCCCCTCTGTTCCTGCTGTTCCTTTGGACACAGGTTGTTGTGCACGTCTCACAAGCCCATGCTCACACCTCCCTGGCATGATGATGGGTATTTTGGTAATTGTTGTTTATAGCCACTGTTGGTCCTTAGCTGCTGGTCTGGCCTCACTCTGTGCTGGGGAGAGGGCTGGTGTTCCGTGCTAGAGACAGATGCCTCCTGCCCACTGGCTAAAGTCAAGTCAGTGAGAAATGGCCCCTTTTTGTCCCTGCCAGGCCCCACAGGCAGCAGAGGGCCAGGAGCTCTGCAGCAGCTTCAGAGACGTCCCACTTTTCAAGCACCTCTGGAGGGCCCTGAAACCCGCTTAGCTGAAAGAGGCAAGCTGAGATTCTCTGGAAGCAAAACGTTGCACCCATTTCTCCTGCCCGCCCTAGTGCAGAATGGCCGTACAGATAAATTCCTGCCCTCGGTCTGCTGGGGATAAACAGGCATTAATTCAGACGGGACGCCCAGATATGCAGTCAGTCCAGACCGGTCTTCATGCTCTGCCTTGCTGGGAGCTGAGCATTGGGGGGGGGGGTGCAGTGACTCGAGCGTCTGACTAGGACTGGGGAGACTCCGGCACTGATTGCTGGGGGACCTGGGGCCAGTCCCACCCTCAGCCGAACCTGCCTCACAGGGTCGTTGTGAGGACAAAATGGAGGAGAGGAGAATGAGAGGAGCTGCTTTGGGCCCCATCGGGGGGAAAAGTCGGGTGTCGGTGAAGGAAACCAGGAAACACCCCTGAGCATCCCAAGGGAGGGGCCGATGGTGCTGGTCTTGGTCGAGGAATCCAGTCACTGCACAGCCTGAGAAAAGTGCTCAGGCAAAACAAAAAAGGGGGGGACCCTCCTATTATTGGGGCTCTTTTCTTCTTGAAAATCCACCTGGTGCTTGAAGGGACTCTGAAACTTCTGCCAGCTTTTGCTCTGAGATGCAGAAACATCGGTCATTTCGTCCTGAATGTTCCAGGTGACCAGCCAGGACAAGACGCCGGTTGTGATCCGGAAGGCCATGGCCAAGCACAACCTGGATGGGGACCGGCCAGAGGACTACGAGCTCATCCAGATCATCTCAGAGGAGAGAGGTACGGGCAGGCCGGGAGTCCCGCAGGGGCGGGGGGCCTTCAAGGCTGTAGGCAGCTTCTTGCCTCTCCCATTTTATCTTCCCTCCTTCTCCCTCACCTCCCTCCCACCCCAGGCGTCTCTTGCCCTTCGGACACGGCATCTCTCTGGGCCACGCTTGTCATCCCCCCCCGCCCCGTGGGCACTTCCTTGCCACTGATCAGCTGGCCAAGGGGAGGGGAAAATGGCAGGAAACGGGGTGTGTGTGTCAGCAGCATCCCAGCATACTGATGTCACTTCCTGTGCTCCTGAAATGGATGTCAGTGTGTTGTCAGGGATGCTCTGGCATTTGGGCAAAACTCTATGGTTAAACCACAGAGTTTTGTCCAAATGCCAAAATGTCCCTGGCTACAGACAAATGTCATGTCCAGGCACACAGGAAGTGATGTCAGAGCTTCAACAGCGACATCATTACGTCATCTGGGAGGGCCACTGCCACCAGTAAGTCCCCTTCTGGTTGCCAGGCCTTGCCGGGTGCATCCACAGGTTGTTTCCTGCCTGTTCAACCCACGTAGTTCAAGCCAAGGGGAGGCGCAGATGAGAGTTTGCACAAGCCAGTCGAGCAGAGCTGGGTGAGAAGGCCTAAGGTCTCCTGGCCTGCAGCCTTTAGTGGCACGACAGCAGAGTGTGTTTTTGCTAGCTTGGCACGTGAGGCACAGTCTGTCCCTCCTGGAAATGTTGACAACAGCATGGTGGGCAAAGTCTGCTTGCAGGTCCAGCTGGGAATGGGTGCTTCACTCTTCCTGTTCACCCAATCTTAGGGGAACCCTCTTACTGAAAAACAAAGCCTACATAAGAACATCAGAAGAGCCCTGCTGGATCAGGCCAGGGGTCCATCTAGTCCAGCCTCCTGTCTCACACACTGGCCAACCAGTTCCTCTGGAGGGCCAATAAATGGATGTAGAGGCTGAGGCCTTCCCCCAATGTTGCCTCCTGGCTCTGGGATTCAGAGGCTTAGTGCTTCTGAACGTGGAGGTTCCACTCAGCCAGCAGGGCTAGTAGCCATTGATAGATTTACCCTCCATGAATCTATCTAACCCCCTTTGAAAGCTGTTTGTTCCTGTGGCCGTTGCTACATCCTCTGGCAGTGAATCCCACAGTTTATAGACTAGGCAGTATATACCTCCTGAGTCCCCTCCACCCCCCACCCCCCAAGCAGCTGCACCCAGTCTCTACCAGCTTAGGATTCAAGATGGGCTCCTTCTGGGGCCGAGGACAGTAGGCCAAAGTTCCCGCCCCTCTCTTTTTCAGAAACTAAGCAGTCGCTATACTCCTGGGAATGCCATCTTCCCAACCCGGTCAGCAGGCAGTGTTGGGGGCGAAAGGGGGGTCCGTGTGTGTGCGTGCGTGCTAGCCAGGCTTCCTTACTCTGCTCCGTCTTGGGGAGGGGGTAACGTTTTCTCCCTCGCTCCGCTCTCCCCTTTCTAGAACTGAAGATCCCGGACAACGCCAACGTCTTCTACGCCATGAACTCCGCCGCCAACTATGACTTTGTGCTGAAGAAGCGGGGCTTCTCCAAGGCAGTGAAAATCAAGCACGGCTCCAGCTCCACCCTGCCCCGGATGAAGCAGAAAGGCCTCAAGATTGCCAAAGGCATCTTCTGAACTGGGGGAGGGCCCAGGGCGCGGTTTCCCCCAAGCCGGCCTGGGGCAGCGATGCGTTTCCGCTCTGGGCTGTCAGGTCCATCGGAGTGGGGTTCCGTCCGTCTCCTCCTGGCGGCGGCGGCGGCGGCGGCAGCTGCCGGAGATTTGCAAGCGCAAGATGAAGCCGGGGAGGGGAGGGGGTCCCTTCTTGACTGCGGCTCGCTCCCGCGTTCCTCTTGCTCGGCCGGCGGCAGGCATTTCTCGCCTTGAATCAGGTCCCTTGCACTCTTTTTCTACGTGGAGGATTTTTATGCCAACCAACCAACTTTCCAAGGTACAAGCGCCACACCCTCTCCACCTGTGGCTACCTGGAGCCAGAACCCACCTCTACGCCGTAGGTGCCTTCTGTCTGCGCCGCTGAGACCGCTGCCGCAAAGGGACGTGATTTTTCTCTCCTGTTATGCTGGAGCAACCAGGAATGGCGGAAAGTGCTGGCTGGGGCCCAGGGAGGAGGCCGGCTTGCCTACCCCTGCAGCTGCAGCCAGTTCTGGGCTTTGGGGGGCAAGTGAATTCGCCGTCCTTATCGGAGACAAGTCCCTACGCTTAGTGACCCACGCCTGCCTCCAGGGGGAGCTAGAGGGGCACTCCTCCTCCTCCTCCTCACACGCTGCCTGCAAAGAGATGCCGAGGCACCTTGTACGGATTTCACCACCGGAATCTGGACTCTCCGGGACAGAATGGCTGGCTCCCCTTGGACGTGGGAGGGAGTTTCCCCAGCACCAAAGATGAAATGTTTGTTTGCAGCCCGTAGCCTTTGACTGCCCATCCAGGCCAACACTTGGCACTGGAGTGAAAGGAACCCGTTTTCTGTACGAACTTTGTAAATAAAAACTTTGCAGGGAGTGGGGGGATGGAGAGAGAAGGCGCTCTCCGCTCTGTGGGGCTGCCCCACCTCTCTCCCTTTCCCCTGCTCCCTTTGGGGAAGTGCCACTGCCTGGGCGTTTCAGTGAACTGACCACTCTGACGCGGAAGCACGGCGCCCTCCCGTGTTCCGTCACGGTCCGATTTTTGTACAAAAACCCCATACACCCCCCCCCGAACTTACTATTTTTCCATATTTATTGGTTGTAAATAGACCGGTTGCGTTTGTACATTTTACTAACACAGTTTAAAATCCACTGGTAAGCTCTCCTTGTTTTTAATGGAAGACTTTTGGGGGAGGGAGCCTGAATGAGCAGGACGCCGGCCTTCCTTTACAGGGACTGCTCTTAATGTTTAAACTTTAAAAGGGCTGCAGAGGAAGTATGACTGTTTGGGTTCCTGACCTGTAAGACAACAGCAGAGCCGGAAGTCGAGGCTTCAAAGTTCCCTAGAACTCCAACCAGCGGCAGCAAGTCTGTTTTGAGCTGTCTACCTCCGGTTCCCAGTGGCAGCTGCCTTCCTGCCCCCCCTCCGGGGTCTCCATTGGAGGGGCTGGCAGCGATGGGGGTACAGTAAACGCCACCCCCTTCTTTGCTTGCCCAACCATATGCTGGGAGGACCAGAGCCAACGCCTGCTCCCTCGCAGCTTCTGCGGAGCAGTTTTGGGGCAGAGCGGCCAGGACAGAGAGGGGTGGCCAAACGGGGAGGGAGTTGAAAGCCATTCTGGTCTCGTCCTTCTGGAGTTCTCCTGTGCCTGTTTCTACACGCCGGCCTTGTCCAACCGTCCCTGCAGCAGTGTTGTTATTTCTCAGGATCCCAGAGGCAGTTAAGGGGGATGCTCTGGAGTTTCTTTTCTAAATACGCCTCTCTTGGAAGGAAGTGCTCCTCTGCGTATGAAGGGAGACTCTGTCTCCCGGAGGGCAGGGGCGGGTGTCTCCTTCTCCCTGGGCCGGACCTGAGCCTTCTCCATCGAGTGCTTCGCGGTCTTTAACGCAGCCCACCCCCTTTAGCGGACGTCCCCTTTGTGCTGGCTGGGAGGAAGGGATCCGGTGGGGCCCTCTGCGGGGATCCTCTCTGTGGATCAGCCAGCCCTGAATCTTGCCTCCGACACCGAGGATGAAGAATGGTCTGGATCCGGGGCAGGGCGGGGCGGGGGCAGGCCTGGATTTGAAGCCCAGCACAGTGCCTACAGGCCGCTTTGCCCGAGCCCTTCCTTTCCCCCCGCTTTTAAATCATGAAGCTTTTAATGCCAGGTCAAAGACAACAGCTCCCTCCCTCCCTCTCTCTCCTCCATCCGTGGTTGGGATGTACACACAGACTCCACAGCATCCCCCCCAGTGTAAGAATGTACGTATGTATGAAATGTGTAGTTTACGGGGGTATATGTTTTGTAACAGTTTCCATGAAGTAGCACACGACCTTGTGTGATGTGTATACTGCACTGTAAGTAGCCTTTTCAATAAAAGACCACCGTTTTGATAAGTTATGTGCTTGGCTGGAAAGGGGGAGGAGGAGGCCCACTGTCTGCCCCCCGGGAACCTAATAATTCCTGCCACGGTTCACGAAGGCCCTTCCCCGGAAGGCTCTTGGGAGCATCTCGTCCCGACCCTTAAAGAAACCTCCTGTAGCTGGAGAAGGAGGCGTCTGCTCCTGCTTCCCTCTCGGCTGCCTCCACCTCGGCTCTGATGCAAACGCAGCAAAATCAGGAGCCATCGGAGGAGGCTGCCTGTTGTGTCTCTACCTGAATCCATGTGCTGACGGTCAATGGCTAGGGCCTGAAAGGCAGACATCACTGCTGCAGTGAGAATGAAATACTGAAGGCACCTGATCATCTCATTTTTCCAATAAAGACTTTCTCTGCAGCTTTCTAGAACATCAGAAGAGCCCTGCTGGATCAGACCAGTGCTCCATGTAGTCCAGCATCCTGTCTCACAGAGGACAGCCAGTTCCTCTGGAGGGCCAACAGCAGGGCAGAGAGGCTGAGGCCTTCCCCCGATAAGAACATCAGAAGAGCCCTGCTGGATCAGACCAGTCGTCCATCTGGTCTGCCATCCTGTCTCACGCAGTGGCCAGCCAGTTCCTCTGGAGGGCCAGCAACATGGCATAGAGGCCGAGGCCTTCCCCTGATGTTGCCTCTGGGATTCAGAGGATTAGTGCCTCTGAATGTGGAGGATAAAAACATCAGAAGAGCCCTGCTGGATCAGAGCAATGGTCCATCTAGTCCAGCCTCCTGTCTCACACAGTGGTCAACCAGTTCTTCTGGAGGGCTAAGAACAGGACATAGAGGCCGAGGCCTTCCCCAGATGTTGCCTCCGGGCTCTGGGATTCAGAGGCTTAGTGCCTCTGAACGTGGAGGTTCCCTTTACTCACCATGGCTGGTAGCCACGTGGATCAAATCCACTCTCAAATATTCATTTCATTTTCTAGTCCACAAGAATGTTTGAGTGACTTAACTACCCTGACTTCGTATCACTTTTCAATTGCAAGCGGTTTATTCACAAGCCTAAAAGAGGGTACTCGGGAGGTGTTTTTGAGGGTGTTGATAAACGGAGCGATCTGAGTGCAGCCAGAAGGGAACCGCTACTGCCCAGACCCCTGAGTAAACACACCCGCAGGCGGAGATTGTGACACATTTAATGTTTCGGACTCCTGGTTCTACTCAAGCTCCGCGGTGTTCACGGCGTTGGGAAGGCTGCGGTAGGCAACACTCCAGAACTGCACGTAAGGCGCTCTCAGGCCCTGCTTCACCGAATCGTAGTTGATGTCTTTGTTGATGTCCAGGTAGTAGCCCTGCTGAGGATCATAGGGGACCCAGCCAATAGGCACGTCCGATTCTCCTTTGTTGGGGTCACTAAGAAAACAGGACAAAACGAGACACGGCTGCTCAGCAGAAAGCAAGACGCCGGGGGGGGGGGGAGTGAAGCAAGAAAATCCCATTCCAACTGGACCAAGCCTCTCTTGCCCCCGCCAGAAGTCCCTCCAAGAAGAAGAGGTTGGATTTATACCCCGTCCTTCACTACCCGAAGGAGCCTCAGAGCGGCTTACGATCTTTCCCTTCCCTTCCCAACAACAGACCCCCTGTGGCTTACGATCTCCTTTGCCTTCCCCTCCCCACAACAGACACCTTGTGAGCAGTGTTCCCTCTAAGCTGTGGAGTCTTGTGAGCAAGAATTTTCCTTTGTGAGCTACTGACATGAAAATTGTGAGCAAGCGATTCGGCTGCTGCATAAATTAGTTTGCTCTGGAGCCATCCCTTCCTGAGCGAAGGCAAAAGTGTGTGAGCTGGAGGCTGAAAACCTGTCAGCTTAGAAGGAACACTGCCTCTCAGATAGGTGGGGCTGAGAGAGCTCTCCCAAGAACTGCCCTTGAGAAAACAGCTCTGAAAAAACTTGTGACTGACACTGCAGCAAAGAGTGGCGTGGTCCAGCAGCCAGGGGCAGTTCCGATACGGAGGTCTCTCTACTGGCACATCTGCACACCGGCTGCTTCCTTCTCACCAACATGGCATAAGCTGCCTGCGTTCAAGATCCCTCCTGCCAGCGTGTCTGCCTGTGGCAGGGGCAGGGCGGCCATGGGGAGGCCAATGGGGCTCAGGGGCCGCCCTCCAGCTGTCTCTGGTCTCTAGGAAATGCCCAACACGGCCCCCTGCTGGTGCCAGCCCCTTTTCCAGAAGAGATGCACCAGATTTGTTAATTGTTTTTTGGACAAAGCAGCCAGGAGATTCTTCCACTGACCCCCCCCACATCTTTTTCCTTGAAAATGGGGGCTGGCCACAAAACCGCTTGCCTGTCCCGCAAGAGGGAGGCCAGCAGAACCGAAAGAGGGACCAGGCGGCTTTGGCACAGGGAAAAGGGGCAGTCAAGGGGGGAGGGAGGAAAGGCTGGCCCCTGAAGGACTCTGTGAAATGCCCTCGAGAAGGAAGGGGAGGTTGGCCCCCTTGGTTCTGCTGCAGAATCTGTTTCCCTGTGGCTCACCGCAACTGGAGTGTCACCCTCAGCTGAAAAAGCAGGAAGCTGAAACACAAGGACAGGGGGCCTATTCCCACGGCAGTTCCTCGCCTCCCTCGGCCATGGGAAAGCTTGACCTCGCTACTGAAGGGACAGGTGCAAAGGCCCCTTTGAAATACCGTCCCCTCCCTTTTAAAAAACACAGCATGAACATTTGGAGCTTTGCTGAGAACACAGGGGGGGAAAGGGGAGTTTTTTAAAGCGAGGGCTTCTTAGTATCATCACAGGGACCCTGCCGGAGCTTGAAAAGTGGGAGGGGAAGCTACATTTGGACGGTGTGGGCCTCTCTTGTTCTGAAAACCTTCCGTCTGTCTCCCTTCAGAGAGTCTTTGTTTTACTGAGCATCTCTCTCTGTTCAAGATGGACAGAGCCAAGCTGATTTTCAGATTTAAAAGCCGAGCTAAAGAGGGAAGCTGATTGCTCTGAGGCTGGTAGGAACAGCAGAGGGTTGCCGCCCAGCCGGAAGAGCACCCTGGACTAGATCGATCTCTCACCCCGTTCTGGCAAAGTTGGTCCAGTAAGCGATCATGGCCTTGGAGACGGTCCTGTGTTGCGCCCGATAGCCCAGGGGCGTGGCAAAGGGCTTCCCAAAGACATACTGGAGATCGTCGGCGTGGTCCGCCCCAACCCAGCTGGGATAAACTGGCATTCGAGACGGCTGGGAGAACAGGTAGCTGTAGGTCTTGCCACTCCTGAGTGCAGAGAGGGAGAGAGGGAGATGGAGAGGCAGGCGGGCACAGGACTAAATCGTTCCTGCTATGCTCAACCGCTCATGCAAGAAAGGTGTGCTGGGGAGGAGGCCCCCTGCAGGGGTGAAGCTAAAATGGCACAGGACACTCCCAAGAGCTCAGTCACGCGACAAACCACGCGTGCAATACAATACCGTCTAATTTATTACAGCAAGAGCCAGTAAGGTAAAGGTTCCCTTGCTCGAAAGCCAGTCAAATCCGACTCTAGGGTTGCGGTGCTCATCTCCGTTTCAAAGCCAAAGAGCCAGCGCTGTCCAAAGACGTTTCTGTGGTCATGTGGCCGGCATGACTAAACACCAAGGTGCACGGAGCGCTGTCATCTTCCCACCGAAGTGGCACCTATTTATCTACTTGCAATTTCTTGCGTTCGAACTGCTAGGTTGGCAGGAGCTGGAACTAGAGACGGGAACTCACTCCGTCATGCAGTCACTCGGGTCTCGAACTGCTGAACTACTGACCTTCCACGGCCTGCAGTTCAGCGTCTTAACCACTTGAGCCACCGCAGCTCAAGTGGTTAACAGGAATAGTATAATAGGAATAGTATAAAAACATTAACAAGAGAAAATTAATAAAATTAGTAAAATAAAACAATGTTAATAAGAGAATTATATATTTTTTTTCAGCTAAAATACATTTACGTTTCTTAATAGCTAAGCAACAAAATTTTGCCACAGCATAAGTCACTGAGCTCTGAACGTCCTCTAAGAGAAATTTATGAAGGACTTCTGACCTAAAGTCAAGATAAGACTGCAAAGGGCTAAATCTAGACAGAAGGGGTAGTATAAGAAAAACCACACATGCCACAGGCTGTATTTTGAACTAATGACCGGGAGGGGGGGGAGGAAGGAGGGAGCCCCACCAGCATGCAAGCCAGGGGAAGACCACTAATTGCTATAAGAGTCAGTGACTAACAAGAACTCCTCTAGCTGAACATCAGGAGGCTTTGAACAGGCAGGGACAGCCACCCCCCTCATGCCCTGCTGGTGGCAACTGGCTGGAAGGAAGACAGCACATGGGATCCCAGTGGGAAAGCAAGGGCAGGACAGGGCAGGACAAGGCAGAAAGGGGGTCAGCCTCAAACTGTGGGGCTGGCTTGGAAGGGTGGCTGGCATCTTTAAGCCAGAGGTCCCCAACTCTTCTGAGCCCGTGGCCACATTTGGCATTCTGATGCAACATGGTGGCCACAAAACAGCCTCCACAGTTTATCTTCAGTCCCACAGGGAAAATCTTTCTGCTGTGGTGGCAGCTGCTACCAAAGCAACATTTTTTTAAAAAAAATCTGCAGCTAATCAAGACGACGAGGAAGAGACTGGATTTATACCCCGCCCTTCACTACCTGAAGGAGTCTCAGAGCGGCTTACAAACTCCTTTCCCTTCCCCTCCCGACAACAGACACCCTGTGAGGTCGGTGGGGCTGAGGGAGGTCATGACAGAACAGCTCAGAAAGGACTTATGACTGACCCAAGCAGCTGCAGTGGCCAATCAGAAGCCTTGCTGAGCAAAAGCCGCACCTGGCTACACCCACCCAAAAAAAACAACACTTGGTGGGCACAGTGTTGGGGACCCCTGCTCTAAACAGTACAAGGCTCAGACTATATTTCAGTTAAAGCTTTTCCATTAAAGCTTTCCCAAAGGGGAGTCTCAGAGTTCCTCCCCTTCAAAAGAAGCTCCCTCTTCAGAGTTTTAGAACATAAGAACATAAGAGAAGCCAATGCTGGAACAGGCCAATGGCCCATCCAGTCAAACACTCTGTCATGCAGTGGCCAAAAATACCAGGTGCCATCAGGAGGTCCACCAGTGGGGCCAGGACACTAGAAGCTCTCCCACTGTTGACCCCACTCCAAGCACCAAGAATACAGAGCCTCACTTGCCCCAGAGTTCCTATCTATACCTTGTGGCTAATAGCCACTGATGGACCTCTGCTCCATATGTCTATCTAATTCATCTTGAAGCTGTCCATGCTTGTAGCTGCCACCACCCCCTGTGGCAGTGAATTCCATGTGTTAACCACTCTTTGGGTGAAGAAGGACTTCCTTTTATCTGTTCTATCCTTTCCTGGAAATCAGATTGTTGCTGACTCCTGGGGTGCCACAGTCAGTTGATCCCACTCACAGGCATACGGGAATAGCACCCCCCCATGCACACCTTTCAAGCCCACCAGTAATACTCACTTGGCATTTTGAAAATGGAGTTCGAGGGCCCGCTGGGTGGGCACCAGGAATATATAATCAGTCTCCACATCCACCACGGTCCTTTTCATGACTTCCTGGGTGACGCTGTCGCTCCACACCTGGGTGTACAGTGAGAAGGCTGCCCGTGCCCCATCCGCACCCTTCTCCATGGTCAGCCCCTGGACCACACGATACACGTCATCCCTAAAAAAAAAAAAGGGAAAATATTACTGGAACTCCAGAGATAGTCAATGAAGTAGACGGGCAACAGGTACAGGACAGACAAAACAGTTCTGTACTCAGTAATGGTGGGATTCACAGCCAGTGGAGGTAATGATGGCCATGGGCATAGACGGCTCTAAAAGAGGGGGTGAGACATTCATGGAGGAGAGGGCCACCAACTGACTACTAGCCACGATGAGCCAGTTTGGTGTAGTGGTTAAATGCACGGATTCTAATCTGGGAGAACCGGGTTTGATTCCCCACTTCCCCCCTTGCAGCTGCTGGATGACCTTGGGCAAGCCATAGTTGTGTCAGAGCTGTTCTTGGAAAAGAGCAGTTTCTGTCAGAGCTCTCTCAGCCCCCCCTCCCTCACAGGGTGTCTGTTGTGGGGAGGGGGAAGGGAGAGGAGTTTGTAAGCCGCTCTGAGACTCCTTTGGGTAGTGAAGCACGGGGTATAAATCCAATCTTTTCTCTTCTTCTATATTCTGAGGCAGCAAACCTCTGAAACCCATGCCCAGGAGGCAACAGCAGGGGAAGGCCTTGGGCAACTGGTTGGCCGTGGTGTGAAAGAGAGTGCTGGACTAGATGGACCACTGATCTGACCCAGCAGGGTTCTCTTACGTTAACCTGGTTTTCTCCACATTGTATCAGCATTGGATACTCAAGGCCAGGGCCAGCGTCCACCAAAAAGGGAGACATCCTAGGCATGGGCTGGCTGCTGAACCTCAGAAAAGCCCTGCTGGATCAGACCAATAGTCCATCTAGTCCAGCCTCCTGCCTCACACAGTGGCCAATCAGTGTCAGGTAACCCTGCCATAGGGTAGAAGGGAGGGGGTGAGGTGCCAGTTGGTCTGTATTTGTCATCTCTGGTATGTGGGGAGGTGAGTAGGTTGCCCGGGCAACGCAGAGATTCACAGCCCGGGTTATCTACAGATGCTCCAAACGGCCTTTGTTTTCCCAGGCTTGTTTTCTTTTCCTTTCTCCTGAGAAGACAGCTAGGCCGATATTTACAGCTTTATAACTTTCGCACCTTCTCATTCCCATGCACGGGCTTCTTAGCTATTGGTAGGCTCTAGGGGGGGGCGACCCAGGAGGGTATATCTGTAGATGTTTCTTTGTGTGTTTCATTAACATGCCTTTAGAACTGCTGTCTAATAAACACTATCTTCTTATGAAGCCTGGTGTTCGACTGACTTTCTGAAGTGTCTGACAATCAGCTCCTCTGGAAGGCCAGCAACAGGGCATGGAGGCCGAGGCCTTCACAAGAGCATCAGAAGTGCACTGCTGTATCAGACCAGGGGTCCATCCAGTCCAGCATCCAGTCTCACACAGGGCCCAACCAGTTCCTCTGGACAGCCAACAACAGGGCATAGAGGTCAATGCCTTCATAAGAACCTCAGAAGAGACGCAAGAGAAGGAGACTGAATTTATACCCTGCAGTTCACTACCTGAGGAAGTCTCAGAGCAACTTACAGTCTCCTTTCCCTTCCTCTCCGCACGACAGACACCCTATTAGGTAGGTGGGCCTGAGAGAGCTCTTTTGAGAACGGCTCATGAGAGAACAGCTCTGAAATAACTTGTAACTGAGGTAACTGAGGTAGACCAGCAGCTGCAAGTGGAGGAGTGGGGAATCAAACTCGGTTCTCCCAGATTAGAGTCCGCGCACTTAACCACTACACCAAACTGGCTTAGTACCTCTGAATGTGGAGGATAAGAACACCAGAAGAGCCCTGCTGGATCAGGCCAGGGGTCCATCTACTCCAGCATCCTGTCTCACACAGGGGCCAGCCAGTTCCTCTGGAGGGCCAGCAACAGGGCAGAGAGAGGCCGAGGCCTTCCCTTAGCTCTGGGATTCTGAGGCTTTGTGCCTCTGGATGTGGACGTTCCCCTCAGTCACCAGGGCTGGAAGACTTATCCGCCATGAGTCTAATCCTTTCCTGCAGCCTTGCACAGCCAACAGATGCTGCCTATGGAAATTAGATCTCCAGAGTCAGGGTCCCCCTTCCAGAGGCAGGAACTCTGCTTGGCCTCTGTTCAGTTCAGAACTCCTGCCAGGCTATGTCTAAGGAAACTTAACGAGAGTTTGTCAAATTGTGGTCTACAAATGGCTGCGGAAGTGGAAGCAGAAAGGGAAGTGAGAGGAGATTGCTGATCAGACCAAGCACAGCGACCCTGCCTCCAGGGGCCCATTCGCCCAGGGGCTGGCATCTCTGAAGCCCCGGGTTGCTCGTTGTACGCTTGGGAGCTCAGACTGCCAGCACACAACGTCAGGTTAAGTCTTATCTAGTACGTTTTGATCCCACTCTTCTTCCAGGGAACCCGGGGTGGTGAACTTGCTCTTCGAACAAGCCAGCTTCCAAAAGGCAGACTGCAGCTCAGCTTCTCGAAGCCTGGCTTAGTTTCTCCTCCGGTACCGCAAACCTGATCTGTCCTCCTTACGCTGTGATCTTCACCAGGGGGCGGTTGAGGGCTGGCATGTCGAGCCCGGCAAAGAAGTGCCCGTCCATGTTGTTCACGCCGGCCATGTAGTCGATGTCCGCGGCGTTGGCAAAGAGCTTGTCGGGGGTGTCGGGGATGAAATCTCCATCGACCACCGGGGTTAAGGCCAAGTAGTGGACCAGGGGATCTGCGGGGAGAGGAGAGAAGACCGGAGGACCTGACCCAAGGAGCGAAGCGGGGAAGCACTCCGCCACACGCACTACCTGCAAGTCCTCCACGGTGCACAGCCAAACAGGAGAGCGGGTATCTCCGTTTCAAAAAAGGGTCACAAAGAAATTCCGTACTGGGGGGAATCATCTTCTTCTCTTGGAGACTGGAGAAAGAGCCTCAGCACTCGCTGGAAGGACTAGAGAGTTCTGGGGGTTTTTTTAATTTGGAATTTGAGTGGGTAGGGCTGGGCTGGAACCGGAAATATGGGAACGGGAGGAGGAGGAAGAGGGTCAGCTTTGGACAGGAACGGGTTCTTTTTTGAGAAAGCTTTTACTGTTACAGCGATGACCTCTCTTCCCTAGTCCGTGGCTAAAACACCTTCACCCCCTCATCTGGTGTGGCCTTTTTCCCCCAAGCATTTGAGTGAAGCTGAAAGCCACCCCCCACTAGAGTCGCCGGGTCCCTCCTGGCCACCGGTGGGGAACTGGGGGGGTGGGGTTAGGGTTGCCAGATCCAGGCTGGGGAGCTCCTGGAGATTTGAGGGTGGAGCCTGGGGAGGACAGGGACCTCCGTTGGTCCACCAACACTCCCTCCAAGCTGCGGAGTCATGTGAGCAAAAATTCTACTTGGTGAGCTACTGGCCTTAAAGTTGTGAGCGAGCGATTTGGCTCCTGCACAAATTGGTTTGCTCTGGAGCCCTCCTTCCTGCGCTAAGACAAAAATGTGTGAGCTGGAGGCTAAAAAACTGTGAGCTAGCTCACACTAACTCAGCTTAGAGGGAACACCGGAGTCCACCCGCCAAAGCAGCCGTTTCCTCCAGGAAACTTGATCTCCCTAGTCTGGAGACGAGGCATAATTCCAGGGGATCCCCAGGCCCCAACTGGAGGCTGGCATCCCTATTCCCCCCACTTTCCTCTTCCCTCTCCAAAAAACAAACAATTTATCTAGCTTGACAGGAAAGACGACCGGAAGACCGAGGAGGGCCCCACTGCTAGTCCTGTGGCTCGGGGGCAGAGTGAATCTGGGACCTGCCCTGCAGTAAGAGGAAAATTTGGGAGCCCAGAGCAGGGGGGGGTGGCGCTGCTGCATCAAAAACGGCTGGACGTTTAGCCTGATGTTCTGGTGAGTTCAAAAGCTTGCCTAGTGTTTCACATCATCTCACTGGCCTTTAATAAAACAGATGACATGGATTTCAGTTCTTGACGTCGTAGCACTAACAAGGCCAAGGCCAAGTGATGCACAGTGAGAAAGAAAGATTAAAGCCCTTTAGGTAAAGGTAAAGGTTCCCTTGCTCGAAAGCCAGTCGAATCCGACTCTAGGGTTGCGGTGCTCATCTCCGTTTCAAAGCCAAAGAGCCAGCGCTGTCCGAAGACGTTTCTGTGGTCATGTGGCCGGCATGACTAAACACCAAGGCGCACGGAACGCTGTTACCTTCCCACCAAAGTGGTACCTATTTATCTACTTGCAATTTCTTGCTTTCGAACTGCTAGGTTGGCAGGAGCGGGAACTAGAGACGGGAGCTCACTCCGTCATGCGGCACACTGAACTATTGACTTTCCACAGCCTGCAGTTCAGCGTCTTAACCACTTGAGCCACCGCAGCTCCTTTTAAGCCCTTCAGAACCCCCCAAAGGAGCCACCGGTGGAGAGAAGGGCTCCGGCTTGCGTGGTGCTGCTGGCCTTTCCTCCCCACCTGGGGGGCAATCCTGCGCCCCCCTCTGCCTCCTTAGGGCACTTGACTCATTCAATCACTCTTGATTCGGAGGCAGCAATTTATCTACCTCGGAGGCTGCCCGCTATATCTCTGCATGAGTCACTCACTGCAATAGGCCTTCCTAGCCCTGTAGGGCACAGAAAATAATGGCAGGTGGGGTTCCTCTAAGAGTAGACAGTTCACACTAAAACTGAACATTTTCAAGGTATCGGGGGGGGCACTGCGCCTCCAGTTTTCTTTACAACATAGGGACGCCAGCCTCCAGGTGGGGCCTGGGGATCCCCCGGAATTACAGCTCATCTCCAGCCTACAGAGATCAGGTCCCCAGGAGAAAATGGCTGCTTTGGAGGGCGGACTCCATGGCCTTGTGCCCCACTGAGGTCCCTGCCCTCCCCAGGCTCCAGCCCCAGATCTCCAGGCATTTCCCAACCTGCAGCTGGCTATCCTTTTGCCCCCCACTGGTGGTCGGGGGGGGGGGCCCTGGCAACCCTATTGAAAAATCAGCTTTAGCCCCCTGCATTTTGGGGAAGGGTTTTTTCCAAAGCCCCTGGCGGCCCAGCTTACATGGCAGGTCGCGCACTTCCAGGTGGTAGGCCAGCGTCAGGGCTTTGGGGTCCGTGATCTTCAGGCAGTTGGCCAGGGCCGTGGTGTTGTGCGTCGGGCAGCCCACAACCTCTGCCAGCTGCAAGACACAAGCCAGAAAAGATGGCCCTCGTCAGCCACGCAGCTCCAGCAGCCTCCGTGGCCTGTCGTGGGCCCTCCGCCCCAGAGGAACTGGCTGGTCGCTGTGGGAGAGGTGGTGCTGGTCTAGCAGGGCTCTTGTGATGAAGACGGCATGGAGGAGAGCCCCTCCCGGTTTAAGCCTGAGGCGGGGAGAAGGGCAGCATGCACCCCTCCCCTCGGCCACAGAATGGCAAATACAGTCATGGGCACGGGATTCATCCTCCTGAGAAAGTCAGCCCTCGTCACAGGCTTGAAAGGCTGACGCCTCAGGAGTCGCTGCGGAAGATTGCCAGTGGCCGGCAGGCTTCAGGAGCCTCTTCTGCTCATAACGAGAATTGTGGACATCTATTCGTTTGTTTGATTGACTTCGTTTGCACTCTGCCTTCCTCCCCAGCGGGGACCCAAAGCAGCCTCCGACCGTCTCCTCCATTTTGTCCTCACAACACCCCTGTGCGGTCGGTGAGGCTGAGTGTGCGTGACTGGCCCACGGTCACTCCTGGGTCTCCCAGAACCTGGCCCAACACACAAACCAGCCCACCCGCTCTCTGAACGTCTGCTCAGCAGGCAGAAGAGCTGTCTTTCCTTGGATTCCCGGGGCAGGATTTCTTGTGGGGGAGGGAGAGGGAGGGGCCCCTTTGCTCCTTTTCTGCCGGCCGCTTTACCTTGGTAGCCCAGAAGAGGGGGTTCTTCTGAATGGCCCAGGAGCACAGGCTGACTCCGCTCTGGCTGATGGCCCGCTTGATCAGGCCTTTGTTGTAAGGGGACAGCGTCTGCGGGGCAAATCGTTGTAAAACATAAAAATCATGTTAGGGGGGAGAGTCCCAATCCAGCCCTTTGCGTGCGGTGCTAGTTTCCCACTCCCAGGGCACTATTAATGGTGGGGAACTTTGAAAAAGACAACCTCCCACTTGCCGTTCATTCTACCGCCTCCACGCCTCGTCCTCACCTGACTCTACCACATTACAGGGCAGGTTCCTCATATTTCACTAACTGAAAGGCATGCTGGAAGTCTGCAATGGGGAACCACCACTTTGAGAGGAAGGTCTTGTCCAGGGGTACGTTCCCGACAGCACAGATACCGCAGAGGATGTGCCCAGCTTTACAGGTGAGATTATAGCACATCAGCTGAAAACAGCTGATTATCCCAAATAAATCATAATGCCGGCTCCCCCACATTTCAGGGCTTAGGGCACCAATGGAATCGTGACTCAGGATGGTGGGCACAATAGTGTTGCCGGGTCCCTCCTTGACAACTGGGGGGAGCTACCAGGAGAAAGGGAAAAGCCCAGGCCATGTTGCTGGCATTGCACAGGAAGTGACATCATCATGCCAGTGACCTCTGGGTGATGCTCTGGTACTTGGGCAGAAGCTGTATGGCAAAACTGGCTTCTACCATAGAGTTTTTCCCCAAATACCAGAGTGTCACCCGGAATTCGCTGGCTTGATGACGTCACTTCCTGTGTGACCCTGGCAATGTGGCCTGGGCCTTCCTTTTTCAACTCGTAAGTCCCCCTGACAGCCAACTGATCAGCGGCTGATGGCAGGGGACCCCCTCCTTCTCTGGGGGGGTCCGTCAACCCTAGGGCACAACCACAAAATGGCTGCCACAAGCAACAGGAGCCAACCACAAAATGTCAGGAAGTGAATTCATTCATCACTCTGATAGTAACTCTTTTCAGGCAGAAGCCCAATTTAATAGAACGCCTTTTAAAATGAACAGAGTATTTAAAAATGCCTTCTTGCCTACACCCAGCTCCCCCTCAGTCATGCTGTGAAGATCCTTCTCCATCGTGGTCACTGTTGCTGAGGCAACCATTTCTTTAAAACCTCCACAGCCAATCAGATCTCCAGTGGACAATGACAAACCTCGCCTGACCTGGCCCCACCCACTTTCTAAAAAAAAGCACTGGGTGGGCATCACCAGGCAAGGTGTCAGCGGGCACCACATTTGGGGATCCTTCCCATAATGCAACACGACGAAATGATCAGGAGCCCAGCAAGAAGGCCCCCCCCACCTGCAAGGAGACGCTGACGGCCCCAGCAGACTCCCCAAAGATGGTGATGTTCTCCGGGTCCCCTCCAAAGGCCTTGATGTTTCTCTTCACCCAGGCGATGGCCATGTGCTGGTCCTTGAGCCCGTAGTTTCCTGGGGGGGGGATATGCATTTCAGAGGGGGAAAGTCAAAGGCAGGTTGGCTGAGAGCGTGTTTCGTTAAGGTCTGCACCTGAGCCCATCCACAGGTTAAAAACAGACCTGTATGTTTCCAAAGTACACATGAGGTATTGAAGGAAGATCATTCACGACAGTGACTATTATAGGTATAACCTGTTTTTACTACATCATCTGAAATCATTGCACCTTTGTGATCTACCTTCAGTGCTGTCCGTAGGATGCCTCATTTTCAATGTGTTGGTGATGAAAAGAGCCATCAAGTTGCCGCTGACTCATGGTGACCCCCATGGGGTTTCCAAGGCAAGGGACAAGCAGAGGTGGTTTGCCCTTGCCTGCCTCTGCACTGTGACCCTGGGCTTCCTTGGCCGTTGGCCATCCAACTACTAGCCAGGGCCAATCCTGCTTAGCTCCCGAGATCGGGATGGCCTGGGCTGTTTATCTGGGCTCCCGAGATCAAGCCTGTGACGTGCTGCTTACTGGGGAGACAGTTTTTACTTTAAATCACGCTTTGTGTATATAAACTTGGTAGTTTCTGCTGCCACCAGGAATTAAAAATTCCAAAAATCTCTCCTTTGGTACAGTGACCTAGGATCTAGGCACTTCAGAGGACTATGTGGCCCTGAAGAAGGATTGTACTGATTTCTGGGATATGTTTAAACAGAAATTGATTTATTGAATAAAGAACAAAATAAGTTTCTGGTTATTTGAAGGGGTCCTGGAAAAAGGAACTTGTAAATATAACTGGTAAGGTGTTACACACAGACACCAAAATTCCACTCTGACGGGCTTCTCTCTCTTAGATATGTAGCCACAGTGGCTAAACTCTTTGTCTTAGGCTCACAAGATAAAACATTTGTCTAACCACACAGTTTAGACACTACTTGTTTCTTTGCCATACAGACTCTCTCACAAAACTTTTAGAGTCACACAGACTCTCTTCATAGCTCTTCCACACTTCACTTTCCAAAGACACATACACAGAACTCTGTCATATATCTGAATTCCCTCATAGACACACATAGATCAAAATCCTCTCAGACTCTCAGTCAGCAGCCAATCAAATCACACTTGTCACCCTCTATCACTCTCCTTACAGAACTGCATTCAAACTGAACATTTAAAGGAACACACACACCAAAACCTGGAATCATTACAAAGCTAGTAAATACCTAGCTCCCAACTTACAGACCTTTCTGTGGTATTTCCCCCCCAATCTTCCCACATGACTCTACTCATAAGGTCATATCGATTACATCACTCTGGAAAACTTCAAATACAGATTGGCTTTTATTAAAACATAATCTTCTCCAACAGTAAAGTGTGGCAATGGTGGTGGTGGAAACGGATGTCAAGTTGTAGCCAACCCATCATGGAGATGTTCAGAGGTGGTTTGCCATTGCTTGTCTCTGCGTACTCCCTTGGTGATCTCCCATCCAAACAGAGACCAGGGGTGACCCTGCTTAGCTTCCAAGATCAACCTAACTTGGGCTATCCATCTCAGGGTGTAGGTACTTTACCACCAGTGTTCCCTCTAAGCTGTGCGTGTGAGCGGCCGCTCATTAACACAGGAGGCCCCGCTCAGCAGCAGTCTGGAGCAGTGTTCCCCCTAAGCTGAGTTAGTGTGAGCTAGCTCATTTTTTAAGCCTCCGGCTTATACATTTTTGTCTTGGCTCAGGAAGGAGGGCTCCAGAGCAAACTCATTTATGCAGCAGCCAAATCGCTCACTCACAACTTCAATGCCAGTGGCTCACAAAGTTGAATTTTTGCTCACAGGACCCCACAGCTTAGAGGGAGCACTGGTCTGGAGCTGCACAGGATCTTGCACTGAGCACGGCCCATTTTAAGATTCCAGCAGTTACATTCTGCTCAGGACATGAACTGCTCTGCTCGGGGGGTGGGATTAGAGGGAACATACCCTAATTCTGTAACCTTATTCCCTAATTCTGTAACCTTATTCCCTAATTCTGTAATCTTAGCCTTATTTCATTGTGCATTGTGTGTCTTTTGCCCTCTGACTACACTTTGGGGGGGTGTTTATCCTGTAACCTTCCTTGAGTCTCAGAGAGAAAGGCAGACTACAAACAAAGTAATTAAATCAAATACTTTACAGTCAATAGCCCGCTCATCTCTTGCAATTCAAAGGAAAGGCCACTATCAATATTCACATTTTCATTTCCTAGGAAGGTGCTAAAAATACCCCCAACAGTCTAATTTATTTCGGATGCCCAGGAGAAAGGTGGGTGTGTAACTGCTTTAAATCAATAAACCAGCAGCTCAGTTACCAAAGCAAAGCTCAGAGTTCACATCACCTTTTGGGAAGGGGTGACATTTGAGAACATCCCACTAGCCCTGGGGGCTGCCAGCCTCCAGGCGGGGGCTAGAGAGATCCAAAAATTACAACAGATCCCCAGACCACATCAATCGCTTATTATTTATTAAAATGTTTATTCCATTCCCCCTTGAGAAAAGGGCTGCTCTGGAAGGTGGACGGCAGGGACATGACCCCCTCCCAAGGTCCCTCCCTCCCTAAACCCCACCCTCTCCTAGGCTCCAGCCTCCGATCTCCAAGTATTTCCAGACTGAGAGCTGGCAACCCTATGAGTGCCCTGCCCCCCAAATTTCACAAGGGTCTACTACAGAGCTAGGGTCACCGGATCTTGAAAAGCAAAAAAGAGGACATCTTTCCCGACTGAATGCTTCAAACAAGTAATCACTGTAAGAAGTCTCCTTTTAAATACCCCCGACCAGGGGTCTTTTCGTAGAAAAACAGCTGCAGGAGCTCATTAGCATATGGTATGCTAATGAGCTATTAGCATATGCCATGCCCCCTGACATCACCGGAAGTGATGTCAGAAGGGGAAGCAAAAGGGGGGGAGGCATCTTCAAAAGCCTCCCCTTCCCTTCCCCAGCTGGTCTGGGTGGGGGAGCTATGAGAGAACGGGTTTAAAGTTTAAACTCCTTCTCATGAGAGTTGGGCCACAGAAGGAGGAAAGAGGGAAGGAAAGAGAGAGAGTAGAGAGAAGGAAAGAAAGAAGGAAAGAGGGAAAGAAAGAGAAGGAAAGGGGAGGGGAGGGAAAGAAAGAGAGGGAAGAAGGAGGGAAACAGGGAAAGGAGGAAAAAAGAGAAGAGAAGAACGTGGGAAAGAAAGAAAGAGAGAAGAAGGAGGGAAAGAGGAAAAAGAGAGAAAGAAAGGAGGGAATGAAAGAAATTCTGCGGCAATTCGGCCCCATTATATCCTATGGGCCATTGGAGTCAATGGTGAAAACATAGGATATATTCTGGGGCTGGAGGAGGGTTTGAGGAGAGGCTCCAAACTCACAGGATAGCTGATGCAGCCTCTCCCCAAGATACCCACCAAGTTTCAAGAACATTGGACCAGGGGTCCAATTCTATGGGCCCCCAAACAGGTTGTCCCTATTCCCTCCATTGTTCTCTATAGTGGGGAAAAAGTTACTTTTTCCCACCATAGAGAACAATGGAGGGAATAGGGGCAACCTGTTTAGGGGCCCATAGAATTGGACCCCCTGATCCAATGTTCTTGAAACTTGGTGGGTATCTTGGGGAGAGGGCCCATCAGCTACCCTCTGTGTTTGGAGCCTCTCCCTCAAACCCCTCCTCCAGCCCCCAGAATATACCCTATGTTTTCACCATTGACTTCAATGGCCCATAGGATATAATGGAGCTGAAATTGACATTCGGCTGCCTGAAAGACTTCCCAGGATGCCGGCTGGGGGTGGGGCTTGGCTCCTGAGCTCCCGGAGCTGTGCTCTGGTGCGCTCCCCCCCCAAAAAGACCCCTGCCCCCAACTATTTAAGCTGTGATAATTGCTACTCACTAGGAATATTCCTAGCCTTCCAACCCAAAAAAGAGGACATCTTCATCGGTTTTTTAATAAGAGCCCAAAGAGGATGGATGCCCCAAAATGAGGACATCTGGTTCTGCTAACAGAGCACACACTTAATTACAGCCACTCACCTGGTCACCTGTGGTGAGTCAGGACTGTCTACAAGCAACCAGGTGAGAAAGTTTTTGGAAAGTTAGTTCTTCTATTCCCCCTTGCACAAATAATGAATAAGTATAGACTGGTGGCCTACTGGCCTGGTAACTTTTTCTGAACTTTTCTGCAAGACTGACAGAGCACAAGGCACTTTCAACCTACAGGGCCGAACCGCGCGCAAGTCAAACGGGACTAAAATTGGCACTGGGCAAACAAGCCCAATCAGTTATCTTTGGATAATAACCCTCGGGCACCTCTAATCTCTACCTTGTTTAAACTTGCCGGGGTTGGAAATAATTGATGCGGTTTGTTTTGTAAACTCTGGCATAAAAAGTATGAGCTTGCTGGGCATTCACACGGCACAGACCTACAAGAGTAACACAAGGGGAATGTTAAAAGAGAGCTGGGTTTTCCAGGAGCAGATCTGTGGAAAGAACCGGCCATTTACAACTAACAACAATGCAAGCATGTTCTTTATGGCTTTGAAACCAGGACGCTTTTTGCACATTGCATAGAAGAAGAGAGAGAAGAGATTGGATTTATAACCCGCCCTTCACTACCCAAAGGAGTCTCAGAGTGGCTTACAAATTTCCTTTCCTTTCCCCTCCCCACCACAGACACCCTTTGAGGTAGGTGGGGCTGAGAGAGCTCTTTCGAGGACTGCTCTTGAGAGAACAGCTCCCAGAGAACTTGTGACTGACCCAAGGTCACACCAGCAGCTGCATGTGGAGGAGTAGGGAATCAAACCCGGTTCTCCCAGATTAGAGTCCACTCTCCTAACCCGTACACCAAACTGGCTCTCATGGAATGGAGCTGAAACAAAGACCAACACCTTTAAAAAGTAGGAACTTGGTGAAGTCACCCCTCTCTCATCCCCGGATGAGCGGGAAATAGGCGCACTGGTCTGCCTGGAGTGTAAACTTTACTCTGCTGCCAAACACACACAGACAGGTCCTTGTGGTTCAGCCCCCCCCCAAGCATTCACTGTCACCTCTCTAGCTCTCCTCTGACCAAGAGGGCTGTGGCCCCAAAAGTATCCACTCCAATTAATCTATTCGTCTTTAAGGCAGGGGTCCCCAACCTTTTCGTCCCTGGGGGAACGTTTGGAATTCTGACGCAGGGTGGTGACCACAGCCACAAAATGGCGGCTGTTGTAGGCGGAGCCAGCCACAAAATGGCTGCCACCGCTTCTCTTCAGCCACACAGGGCAGATCCTTGTGCTGTGGTGGCAGCTGCCGCCAAAGCAACGTTTTTAAAAATCCGCACAGCCGATAAAGTCTCCCAATGGCCAATCAGAAGCCTGGCTGAGCAAAAGCCCCCCCCTGCCTCCCCCCTTTCTAAACGCACCTGGTGGGCATCCAGAAAGGTGCTAAGGCACCCACGGGCCCCATGCTGGCGAGCCCCTGCTTTATGCACAGCTGCTGCACTGGACTGTATGTGTGGGTGCATCCCCACACATCTACACAAACACACACAGGTACAGCTGTTTCTGGATGAAGCCCTTGAGGTTCCCAGTCTGCCTTGTGGAAATAAACCCCTGATAAAAGCTCATCTGTAGGACAGCTGGTGAAATTATTTGCCACATGTGCGGTTCTTTGGCTGTGACTGTATGCAAGAAAGAACATGATTGTGAAGATGCATCATCTGTCTTCCTCTGTAAAATAATCCTGGGAAGTGAAACTACGAAGAGTTTGAGGAACTCGTGCGGCGGAGGGGACGGTTTGTGTTCAGGCACTTGCTGACCGAAGCCCCCAAGGCCAACCGGCATGTGTGAAGGGGTCAGCACAGATCTAACCAAAACTGAACTTTCCCACCATCTCCAAAGTGGGGCTGGTTCACACGTTCAGCTGTAGCTCAAGTCCTGATCAACCAAACCACGTACTGTATGTGTGAACTGCCAGTTACAATGCATAAGTGCATTTTTTGTCTGCATTTACATGCATTTGCATTTCTTTCTATCCTGCTGGGATTCAAAGCAGCTTCCAGGAAATCATTCTCCCTCCTCCATTTTCCCACAATAATCCTGAGACAGGCCGGGTGGAGAGTTTTGAGAGTTTGTGGTGAGCCCGAGGCCACCCAGTGGACTTCCAGGGTATGCAGAAGTGAGGATTCCAAGCCAGGTCACCCGGGATGCTACCCTGCCACTCTCGCCACTGGCTTTCCCTACACTGGCCCAAAGGCACAGTATCGTGCAACACACTGGCAACTTTGCAGCCATCAGCCCCACAGGCGAGCAGGTTTTGAAATGCGTTCCAGGGAGGAGCGTCTGTGGGTGCCAGGCGTCTGCATTGGCATAGAGCAACACTGTCCCAGGGCACCCTGAGAAGTGAGCAAACGGCCCAGGTCCTATCCCAGAAGCCTCAGCAGCCGACAGAGAAGGGCTGCAGAGCAGACTGGCAGGTCCCTGAAAACAGAGACTCCAAATTCCCGAGCTGGACATTCAAAATCACCGTGATGCATCACACCCACATTGACCTAGAAAGACACTGCGGAGGTTTGGGGAGAGAAGCCCCCCCCCGCCCCGCAAAGGGCCTTACCTGGCAGGCTATCATCTCCTGTGCTGAGGAAGCCGAGGGGTCCCAGGCGGTAGTTAAAGGTCACCACGATGACCTTCCCCCGGGTGGCGATCTCCTCCCCATCGTAGAGGTAGTTGCTCAGGAAGTTGGGGCCCTGCCCGCCTCCCCAGATAAAGGCTCCCCCGTAGATCCAGATCATCACGGGCAAGTTGGTGGAAACTGAAGCAGAAGAGGCAGGGCCCGGGGAGAGAAAAAGCAGGCGGGTGAACAAGACAGGCTGGAAACTGACAAGTGTTAAATCCACGTTCTCACACAATCACATTCTCGTTGGTTTGCCATGGAGTTGGTGGGAATGGGGGCCCCAGGAACCAGACTGACTTTCCTCCCTCTCTCGCCAACCCAAATCCAGGGCAGCTGGGCCCCTCCCCACGACCCGCTCACACACCCCAGCCCCACTTCTCCCTCTCTTGTAGACCTCACCTTGCTTTTTTCCTTGAGGGACCCAAATATTCAGGTACAGACAATCTTCACTGCCCCGAGTGTCCGTCTGGGTGAGGATAGCCTGCATGCAACGATTCTTGTACTCCTTGGCCTGCAGGGTGCCTAATGAAAGGGAGGAAATTGACAACTCCTGGGGAAAGATTACTGGGAGCTGAATTCAAATCCTGATCCTCGCACCTGCATTAGCAGGTGCTCTGCAGAAGCAACGGTGAGAACACAACTGTGTGGGAACTGGGATACCACAATGTTTAGCGAAAATGTCAAAAAAATTGGCCCTGTCTACATCAAGGCACATGCCACTCTGCTGGAAAAAGTGTGGCCAAATAGGAGATTATGCCCACTGTTGGTGGGAATGCCCAGTCATTACCAAATTCTGGCAAGAAGTCCTATCACAAATCAAGAATATCACATGCTATGAAGTGCCGCTAACACCTGGAGTCCTCTTCCTCAACATCTGGCAAAACTTTACAATTCCGCGCATCCGACAAGAACTAATTCTAAGTCTCACTGTCGCGGCAAGAACACGTATTGCAGCAAAATGGAAAGCGCAAGAAGCACCCACGATAGAAAACTGGCTATCTAAAACCTGGGACATCTTTATAATGGAAAAGATCACAGAAAATAGAAAACATATAGACAGCATTACACAGCAATACAGCTCACTTACGAAATGGGAACCATTTATAGAATATGTAACAGCATCTGACATCCAACCACATAATCCGATTTATCTTAATTTAATTTACACATAAGTAACATTACAGACACCACATTGTCACAAAACAGTCACATACGATCAGGATATTATATAAGAGATACCAGACACAAATTTAGAGTTCACACGGAGACTAACAATAATATATAATGACTAATACTATAATTACAAAAACTGCAATGCTTTATGTACAACAAGTTGATTTGTGTGAGACCCTGCATCATAAAAACTAGCCTCCTGAATTAGTTGGACATGTGGAATCCTGCAGGGTTAGATGGACTCTAATGGAGCATGCGGGGCTGTGGAAAGTCACAGATATTGGCCACGTTTAGCCTGCGGCTGCATTATAAGATATCGAGTTCCAGAACTTAGGATGCTGCAGCTCTTTCAGAACTCAGAAGAAGGTTCCTAATGCAATACCTAATGCTGCAAAGGCTAGCTTCCTGAGAAAACTGGACTTCCAGCTTGGCGGGTTTTGTGTTTTAAACAGCAAACAAGCAAGTTTCTTGCTGCCAAGGTAGGCTTGAGAGTTATCCGGCAAGGCTTGCGGAAGACCTGAGGTTGCTGAATAAGATTTCGACCTTTCTGATTTCCACTATGCAGCCAGAAGGTGTAAAATGTTAAGACAATTATTTCTGGCATGGGAAGAATACAATTCAAAGCAGGTTGCTAGTTACAAGTACTAGACGACGTGACAGAAGGAATGGGGAATGGTCTCTCATTACTCAAGGCATTCAGCACCATTACTAGTAAAAAAACCCAGACTAAAGAGCGCAAAGTAAGAAAAAGTATGCAAATTGAACTGGTTGGGGAGGCGCATGCACAGCTGTGCTCTATCACTGAGCCACGGCCCCTCCTCGATCTCCTCCACCCCAGGACAGGAATGAGCAACGTATTATTGACGTGTTTTACCGGGCTGCCATAATACGATCAACAGTGCAATACAAGTCGCCAAAGCCAGCCTGTCATTTAAGATGCTACGAAGCAGAAGAAAGTAGAGAGACCCTTACCTGGCCAGCCAGGGTGTGGCTGGGGGTCTTCGAGGGTCTTCGTAGGCGCAGCAAAAGGGATTCCCTTGAAGATATCCACATAGTCCCCAAAGAGACCCAGCTTCTTATTAACCCCTTCGACGAAGCCTCCCTCTGTGCTCACGATGCCCAGCTATACTCACGCCAAAAGAGAAAAGGAAAATATCACGGACTCTTCAACATAATCACAACACTGTCAGGTCAGAACTCAAAGGCGACAGCGATAAACCAGAACATAAGAGAAGCCATGTTGGATCAGGCCAATGGCCCATCCAGTCTGACACTCTGCGTCAGTGGCCAAAACCCAGGGGCCATCTGGAGATCCACCGAAGTTTTACATGGAAAAAGGAAAGCCTATCCCGGTTTCTCAAGACTTACCATGAATGGAGGAGGCATTGGTGGATAAAAACAATCGCAATGGCTCAGTGGGAGAGAAACTGCTTGGCACACAGAAGGTCCCAGGTTCAATCCCCGGCATCTCCAGCTAAAAGGATCAGGTGGTAGGTGATGGAAATACCTCCAGCCCGAAACCCTGGAGAGCCGCTGCCAGTCTGAGCAGACAAGACTGACCTTGACAAACTGGTGGTCTGACACAGGATATGGCAGGCTTGGCGGAGGGGCCGTGGCTCAGTGTTAGAGCATCTGCTTGGCATGCAGAAGGTCCCAAGTTCAATCCTCAGCATCTCCACTTAAAAGGGTTCAGGTGGTAGGTGATGGGAAAGACCTCTGCCTGAAACCCTGGAGAGCTGGAGAGGTTGGTAGACAAGACCGACCTCGATGGGCCAAGGGTCTGATTCAGAATAAAGCCACTTCCTGTGCCACCAGAACACAAGCTATGGTACTAGAGGGGCCTCCACAGACATCCGGAAAGGTCACGTTGGCTTTGCAAGAGCCCAGTTAAATTTCTCCCTAGTCTCCTTTGAACACTTGCACACAAATACCCACAACCACTCCACAACTACTTCCATGTTGGAAGTGTCAAAATAATGTCGGATCTTTTTACCATATGTGGTGGTTATGAGATAAAGCAAAAAAATACTAGGCTTGGATTCATAGAATTTTACAAAAAAAATTAAAATGTCCTGTATCCTTTGTTCCAGAAATATTTTTGTTGAACATCTTACCTGAAAACTGTCAAAAAATGACTGTCTTAAATTGCATTTGACTACAACTGCTAGAATAATTTCTGCTAAATATTAGAGAAGAACAGAAACGCCTTCGAGAGAAGAAATTTTAAGCAAAATTTTGGAAACAGCGGAAATGGACAAATTAACTTTAACTTTGAAAAGACAACCAGAATCCACATTTGAAAATACATGGTCAAGATTTTATAAGTGGTTCGAAGACTACAATCAGTAAATTATACAGACATTTTAAACTAGTTGAGGATATATAAAGTACAGTTTTAATATACCTGCACATGATATACATAAAGTACAAGGTGAAATGTATATATGTATGATAAATTAGGCATGAGTTTGTCAAACAAGGAACTGCAAGAATAATTTCCCCTCTTTTTTGGTCGTTTTTGTCTTTAAAATAAAAAAGATACCAAAAAAAGCTTCTTTCTGAAAGTTTAAAAACCAGTTTGCTACACAGCACAGGGGGTGCTGTTGAAGAGAACTCTGAAAAAGCCAAACTGAAAACCCTCACAGTGTTATGACCGGCTCCTCAGACCAATGGTGGAAGGAGAGCCATCCAGGTCCTTCTCCTCTCAAGCTAGCAGTTCTTTCTCACCACTGGACAAAAGGGTTTTCGGACCATCAGTGGCCATCTCCCTCCCCTTCACTGACCTTTGCAGCCCTCACTGCCCCCAGGCAGAAGGCGAGGGACAGGCACGCAACCTCCCAGCGAGCCATGGTGCACCCTCCACTGGAAGACTTAGCCTCTGTACCAACGCCTGCCTTTATACCCTGAGCACCGGTCAAGAGGGCTCTATATGGGCCGAGGGAACAGCCTATTGCCACTCCTGCTGAAGAATTTGGTGGCTGCCCAAACGCTTTGGCTGGAATTTCCAAGGTAAATAGAAGCGGGGGGGGGATCCTTGATGCAGGCTGATGTCCAGCCCCACCCGTCCAACAGCTGGCAGCCTCACACACCTTCCAGGGCCTATCTAGAGGAGGAGGAGGAAAATAAAACAACACAAATAGGCAAGACGACAGGTGGATTTTTCAAAATCCATTCTATGCACCAGCACTGTTTTTAGGGAACAGGGCCAAAGGTGGTTATCCACACACCTGTGCCGCCCAGGTCTTCTTGCACTAGTATTTCAAATCCCTGGTTCCCAGCAGCATCAAATCTGGAAGCACTTGGGCAACCGGACTCTGGGATTGTTTCCAGTTCTGTTTCAACGCTGCTGGTTTTAAGAGGAGCGCTGGGTGTAGAGACACATTCAGGACAAAAAGAACAGCCCGGGGTGCTTTAAAAAACATGACTTCCGAACTGAAACACAACATTCAGTTATAGGTTATGCAAAATTCAGTTTGTTAGCATCATTTTTATTTTGCAAAGTTCATCCCCAGGGAAGGTCCGGAAATTGTGCCAGGAACTGAATTACCAACCCCAAATGCTGGGCATCTTAACTCGCCACTTCTCTGGTTTGAGCTTTCAACCCTTCCAGCTACATGGCTTAGATTGTTGCCCAAGCTAGTCCAACCTTGTCAGATTTCGGAAGCTAAGCCAGGTGGGCCCTGGTTCCCACTCAGATGGGAGACCGCCCAAGGAAGTCCAGGGTTGCTAGGCAGAGGCAGGCGACAGCAAAACCGTCTCTGAACGTCTCTTCCCTCGAAAACCCGCAAGTCGGTCGCCGCTTGCCGGCACTGTCCACCCCTCCCACCAAGAGTCTCCTGCAGCTGAATTTCACACCCAGCCTTGCCTTCTGGCCTGTGGATCAGCAACACTGAAAACAGAGACCAAGAAGCCCTGCGAGGAGGAAAGGCGGAGGGACTTGGGGATGTTCAGTCTGGAGAAGAGGAGGCAGAGGGGGGGAGAGGATCGCTCTCTCAAAGTATTTGAAGGGCTGCTGCTTAGAGGAGGGGAGGGAGCTGTCCCTGTTGGCAGCAGAGGAGAGGACTCATTATAATGGGTTCAAATTAAGTGCAGGAAGGTACCGGATGGATCTTAGGAGAAAAATTTTTACAGTACGGGTTGTGCGACAGTGGAATCGGATGCCAAGGGAGATGGTGAGCTCCCCCTCCCTGGCAGTCTTGAAGCAGCGTCTGGACAAGCACTTGTCACAGGGATGCTCTAGGTTGATCCCGCATTGAGCAGGGGGGGGGTGGACTAGGGGGCCTGTCTGGCCCCTTCCAACTCTCTGATTCCGTGATTCCCGTACTGAAGGGTCTGCTGCATGAAATGCAGGCAAGCCTTGCGGGGACTGGCCCGCCACCACGTGCCCGACCACCAGATCTGGGGAAAGAACGAGTCCCAGGTAACGGAGGTCTCAAAAGTGAGCGTGATGACGGACACCGGTGAGTCGCAGGACAGAAAGAGACGCAGTGCTGTAAGTTAGTTTAAGTCCCTTGTCTGCATTTTAATTGCCTCCAGAGAAGCTGCGGCTAGAGACACTGGACAAAACACTTTGAAAACAATTTTTTTAAAAAAACCTGTCATTGAACAAAAAAGTTTTGGAGACACAAAACAAAGGGGTTTTTTTACAAGGAAAAGACAACGTCGAGGTGAGAGCGGGCTTCAGAGGGTTCCGTTTGTTTCGAAAAGCGAGGGGATCACGAGGACGACCTGGAGCCTCCATGAAACATTAAAGCCTCTTTTTTTATCAACTCTGTCCCTGCGGTCTGCACAGCCGGAGTGCCGCTGCACGTGTCTCCCTTGCTGGTGTTCAGCGATCCAGAGGGCAGCCGTTGGCGTGACTGATACGGCAGCTGCCTTTGAGCGCATATGCGGGAGTCAGCATTGGAATCGAATGTCCTCAGCCCCTGGTTGATTCCCAGGCATCGGCAGGCCGAGAAGTGGCAGAGCGGCACGTAGAAGGAAGCAGACAGCAGGCTGCTGAAGAAGAGGCGCTCTTGCAAAGAAACGTGAGAAAGAGCAAGGCCCAAGGGGATGACGAGGACGGCCTGGCTTGCGGGCAGGGGCCGCTGACTCCACGCTGGCCAGCTGAGTTTAGAACAGACCTCAGCGTGGCCTGCATCGAGGTCGATCGTAGACGGAGCGGGTCTGCAGATCAAGTGGGCTCGCCAGCAAATGGCTGGAATGAGGGAAGCCGAAACACACACACACCCCCACAAGAGGTCAGCAACGTCTGTCCCGGGAGAATCACACGTAGTCCAGAATCTCTGTTTCCATTTCATTTTCACTCCCGTCTGAGGGCTTGAATTCTTCCTCCTCCTCCTCTTCCTCCTCCTCTTCCTCCTCCTCCCCAGACTCAAAGGTTAGCTGCTCTTTGCCCTCTTCGGCATTTGATGCGGTTGTGAACAGAGCTGAAACAAATCAGTGGCTAGTCAGAAGCTTTGCAGGGCAAAAGCCCCACCCGGCCCCACCCATGTTCCAAAAACACTTGGTGGGCACCGGAAAGGGTGTCCGTGGGCGCCCTGGCACCCGCGGGCACCAGACTGGGGCCCTCTGCTCGAATATGTGAAGGGAAAGAATTAAACACAGCTGGGCTGGTTTTGTTGCGACATCAGAGCAGGAAAGAGGGAAGGGCTGCAAAAGCAGGTGCTGCGTCAGAGCGGGAAAGAGGGAGAACTTCGGCAAGCCCCCGGATCAGCCTCAGGACCGCTAAGCAAAGTTAGTGCCCACAGCATCACAAACTGAGAAATAATTTCATGTAGTTGTTAGAAGCGCGGACTCTAATCTGGGAGAATCGGGTTTGATTCCCCACGCCTCCACATGCAGCGGCTGGGGTGACTTTGGGTCAGTTACAAGTTGTTTCAGAGCTGTTCTCTCAAGAGCAGTTCTCAAAAGAGCTCTCTCAGCCCCACCTATAGGGTGTCTGTTGTGGGGAGGATTGTAAGCCACTCTGAGACTCCTTCAGGTAGTGAAGGGCAGGACAGAAATCCAATCTCATCTCCTGCTTCCACATCTGCTAGGTAAAGAAGAAGAAGAGAGGGTTTTGATACCCTGCTTTTATCTTAAGGAGTCTCAGAGCGGCTTACAAACTCCTTTCCCTTCCTCTCCCCACAACAGGCACCTTGCAAGGTAGGTGGGGCTGAGAGAGCTCTGAGAGAACTGTGACTGGCCCAAAGTCACCCGGCAGGTTGCATGTGGAGGAGGAGTGGGGAATCAAAGCCGGTTCTTAACCATTACATCACGCTGGGTCTCACACCAGGTGCCACACCAGTCTGCCATCTCCCCCCAGCACTCCACTACCCTTATCTGGTTCCTGAAAACTCCAGATTGGAGGAGGAGGAGGTACACAGACCATTACAGCTAGAGATTGCACATGTCTAATTTATTAAGCATCTGCAGACAGAAGAAGTCTTAAGACACCTAGAAAGGAGCAGTCCCTGCTCGCGGTCCTTCAGTCCAAAGAGGTACAGGCAGGAGGACTGGGCAGAGGACCCGATTCTGCGGGGAAGACCAGAGCAAGAAGAAGAAATCTTGCCAGTGCCTCTCAAAGGGGGTCACTGGACAGACTGAGGCCTCTGTCAAACGCTGAGCATTCCAGCAATGGAGGTACAGGAAAAGACGGCGAGCGTCCGAGGGCAACCTTACCTGGCCTTTTTGAGCGGATGATCTGCTTGATCATGAGAGACATGGTATCCCGCAGGTCGTCGCTGGTCTTGGGAAGGCACCACCCGTCCCGCTCCGTGCACACTGCCTCCGTGCCATCATTCCGGTGGATGATCTTCTGCAAGCTGAAGAGAGACCAAGCTCAAGCTCACCCCTGCCCAGGCAAAAGAGGACTGAACTACTCAGGGTGGTGCTCCGAAAGGCCAGCCCTTCTCCTGAACAGACCGAAGGAAAGCGCTCTAAGTTGAAAGAAGCAAAGGCTTGTGAAACTGAAGCTACTGAATCAGACCACTGGTCCGTCAAGATCCAATACCACAGGAGGTGGTGGCAGCTACAAGCATGGGCGGCTTCAAGAGGGAATTAAATAAACATATGGAGCAGAGGTCCATCAGTGGCTCTTAGCTACAAGGTACAGATAGGGACTCTGGGGCAAGGGATGCTCTGTATTCCTGGTGCTTGGGGAGGGTTAACAGTGGGAAGGCTTCTAGTGTCCTGGCCCCACTGCTGGACCTCCTGACGACACCTGGTATTTTGGCCACCGTGTGACAGAGTGTTGGACTGGATGGGCCATTGGCCTGACCCAATACTGGCTTCTCTTATGTTCTTATGTAAGGTCAGTATTCTCTACTCAGACTGACAGTGGCTCTCCGGGGTCCCAGGCAGGGGTCTTTCTCATCACCTATTGCCTGATCCTTTTTTTGACAGGAGGTGCTGAGGATTGAATCTGGGACCTTCTACATGCAAAACAGAGGCTCTGCCACTGAGCCACGGCCTCTCGTAGGTGGATGTGCCAAGCCGGCAGTGTGACCCATTAACTCATTGGCTCCAGGCTTAAAAATATCCAGGGCTCCCTTGGAATGGATGTCCCAGGGTTCAACGAGTAAATTGATCAAAAGCCCCAAGCAGTTACTGGAAGAAACGTTATAGCCAACACTAAAACGGAATCAGAGGCAAACCCAGGTTTGTAACTATCCGTGTGAAGCGGTGGCCAAAATCATGATGCCTGAATGCATACGATGGTACGATGCACCGATTGGAAAACCTGTGCCTGTCATAGTAACACTTTCAGGTGTTGTGAAGGGGTAACATGATATTTCACAGCAGGAGGGGAGGGTGGGGGGATGGGATGGGAGAATGCCCGCCTCTTACCCCTCCCCCTTCCACTCCATCCCATCACCCCCACACACATACTGTAGCTCTCCTTTGATTTGGCACTGGGTAAACAGCACACGCATACAACACTGAAACTTCTTCCGGTCTCTTAAGAGGGGCCAGCAATTGATGCCCGAATCCCCCTCCCACTGCTTTTGTTGTTCAGTCGCACAGTCGAGTCCGACTCTTCGCGACCCCATGTTTAGCCTTTTGTTACTGTCCATGGGGTTTTCTTGGCGAAGATACTGGAGTGGGTTGCCGTTTCCTTCTCCAATGGATCGCATTTTGTCTGAGTTCTCTGCTGTGGCCTGTCCGTCCTGGGTGGCCCTCCACGGCATAGCCCACAGCCTCATCGAACCACGCAAGCCCCCTCGCCATGACAAGGCAGTGATCCATGACCCCCACTATTCCCATTTCTGAGGCTCTGCTGAACTCCACCCCCACCCCCCAACAGATTTCCAGGGTGTGCATCAGTGGTCTGTACCAGCAAGAGCACAAACTGTGCGACAGACAGAAAAGACGACAGAGCAGATCCCAAGGGCCAGAGTGGTGCTACGTACCATTCCACGTTCAAGTCACAGAGCTGGTAGAACATCTGTCGATAGGGAGGCAGGGACCCTTCTCGGAAGATGTAGATCGAATCCTAAGGGGGGGGGGAGGTGAGAAAAACAGTAGCCGGGGTGCCAGGTGGGTAGCCTGCTTAGTGTGCAGCAGCAAAATACGGCAGCAGTCCAGTGGCATCTTAAAGACAAACACAACTTATCCCAGTACAGGGTTCAAGGATTCCCAGGTTGTGTTTCATCCCAGTGGCCCTGCTCCTGGAAGAAGGCCTCGGCTCAGTGTGGTGGAGGATTGGGGGGGGGGAGCCCTCATCCATCATCACGTCCTTCCCATTCACCTTTGGCAGCCCATTCTTTCTGAAGAACCCAGATGGGGAGAATTCCTTGGCCAGCTAACACAATCCCTTCCTTCCCAAACACCTTTGCCATGCACCTCCACACCCTTTTAGGTCCTCCTTCGCACGCACGCCTGGCAGGCTGGAAATCTACGAGCTGGCTATGGTGCTTCTACCTTGGCCCGTTCTCCTTCCAAAAAGCTCTATCGACTGGGAGAAGAGGCAGCTTCCCCATGGCTTCCTCATCGGGTCATTTACCTCTGCCATCAACCCACACTATAGCCACATGGGACACCAGACCCTAACAGGCCTAATCGCACTCAAGGGCAGCACCTCTGCATCAGGTATGGCTGCACTAACCTGCTACCCTGGGTCCCTTCCTTTCCACATCGCCTACTCCAAGCCTGCCCTGGATTCCTGTTTTCAGTGACCACAGTAAGGGAGCAGAAGACCCAAGAGAGCTTCTGCAGACTGGCCACTATGCACGTCACCCATCCCATCTTCAAAGATCAGTCTATGAGTCAGAAAAGGACATCAACCACCCGGAGCTGGATTGTCTTCCAACAGCATCCAGACGAGAACAAGCAAAGCTGGGAGCTGCACCCAGGAAGTAAGACTGACCTTCAGTTTGTACTTGCTAAAAGCCGGCTTCCTTGGGCTGGGGGACCCCGATGTGCTCAGCCCTTGCTTCAGGTCTTGGATGCCGGCCGTGTGACTTGCTGAAAAAGGCAGGAGAAGAGGCCCCGGCTGCATTAGGACCAGTGTTCCCTCTAAGCTGAGTTACTGTGAGCTAGCTCACAGTTTTTTAGCCTCTGGCTCACAACTTTTTGTCTCCGCTCGGGATGGATGGCTCCAGAGCAAACTAATTAGTGCAGAAGACAAATCGCTCACTCAGAACTTTAATGCCAGTAGCTCACAAAGTAGAATTTTTGCTCATAAGACTCCACAGCTTAGAGGGAACATTGATTAGGACATCAAGAACACAGTGCAAGGAAAGGTCTTCCCCCCGTCTCTCAGTCTGTGTTGGGGAAGGTGTCCCCCAGCACAATCAGCTGCCTGAATACAAGGTCGACAACAGACAAAACTGAGGTGGAAAATTCCCCCAAAGGACAACGTTCCTATTCATCTGGAGATGTAACACTTCTGGAAATTTTGAAGGGATGGGAAAAGAAAACAACACTGAATGTTTTCTGTTTAGAAAAAAAAATTGCAGGAAAACTGAAACTTCTTATATCTAAGCTAGTACTACAACATTTAAAAAATCATTTACAATTTACTTTGCAATTGCTCACAGGTCTATGAATTAAAAAGTATAAATGCCAGAACTTCCTACAAGCAAAAAAGTCTGAGGATACCCTCTGAGTCCAAAGAGAGAGACACCAACGGCTGCACTCTTCTGCTTGTATCTTACTTTTTGCCTTCTGAGAGATTGGGGGAAATATTGAAAACAGATAACAAAAAGTTTCTAGTAAAGCAAAAATGTGTTACTTGAACAGAAACGCATGCCGTCATAACAGGGCTAGCAAAACCAAACCACCCACAGCCGCCTCTTGGTATGCCATAATCTGGGATTACTTTTTACTAGAGAAATGTACGGTCTTGTTCGATGAGAGCCATAATGAGAGGGAACTGTACAACCCATCGGAAAAATGGCCACTTTTTTTTAGAGAGAAAAGACCTCTTGATATAAAGTTAAAAAGCAGTTAACGTTCCTTTCATAGTCAAAGATCGGTACTTAGTCAGCTCAGTCCTTTTCTTTAAATTGCCTCCCGAAACAAAATATCTATGTAATTAGCACTACTTAACTAAATAGTATAAGGGCACATTAAAATGTATTATTAAACTGGTTTTTTTAGAATGCTTTTCTTAATGTAGCTCACCAAGCTGACAATGTTTGTATTGCTCTGTTAAACATTTGAAAATTTTAATAAAAATAATTTTAAAAAAAATAATAGGGCTAGCAGAATATTTGCATAAGAGCTTTTTCTAACACTGAACACAAGAACATCAGAAGAGCCCTGCTGGGTCAGACCAGTGGTCCATCTAGTCCAGCATCCTGCCTCATCCAGGGGCCACCCAGTTCTTCTGGAAAGCCAACAACAGGGCACAGAGGCTGATGCCTTCTCCTGACGCTGCCTCCTGGTGCTGGGATTCAGTGGTTTAGTACCTCTGAATGTGGAGGTTCCCCACAGTCACCATGAGCTAGTAGCCATTGACAGACTTATCCTCTATGAATCTATCTAATCCCCTTTTAAAGCTGTTTATCAGTACATCCTCTGGCAACAAATTCCACATTTTAATCACTCTCTGATCTAATCAATAGTGTATTATAACACATACAGCATATAACTGCAGACGACATTGGTCAGATTTCAACATATATATATATATATATATATATATATGCTTGAAAATATTCTGTATATGTCTACAGGATACTCATGAAAATATTCTGTATATATCTACAGCATACGCAGAAATTATCATTATCTAATGCTGCCCATCATCTTACGTAACCTTCGTGCTACCATTCTGAGCAAATAAAATGTTGCCTTTTTAAAAAAAGCATTTCATTCATTCCAAAAGAGAAAACATTTTATAGGAATTTCCCCAAAAAACACCACTCCCCACTACTTCCAATTCTTCCAACAGAAAAATGGGCGGGGTCTTCAAATATCCATGCTCATCTCATTCAGAGACCGCAATGAAGTAGCCCAAGGGGCCCATTAATGGCAAGCAGGTCCCAGCATTCACATTTCTCACAGGAGCCCACAGCAATGAACACCCCACTACTCCCCCCCACACACACACCCTTGCCTTGCGCTCGCAGAGCATACCTGGCTTTTTCACAGTGATGGGCAGGCTGTAGTTGTACGTGCTGCGCTTGGCTTTCACTGGCATGTCGTTCGGCGCATACCCTGCAGGAAACACACATTTTCATTTTATTTATTTATCTATTAATCCCATTTGTGCCCTGCCCTCCCCGCAATGCAGGCTCGGGGCGGCTCACAATCAGTGCATAAATACAATTAAAACAGCATAAAATCATTTAAAAGCAATTCCATTATAACTCATACAATTTCATACAGTGCTGAAGATGGTTATTCTTTCTAAGAGTCATTCTGCTCAAGGTCTTCCTGCGGTACAGGCTAGAGGTCAAAAGCCAAGGGCCAGGGCTCTATTGTGGCAGTGGCTCCCTAGCTGAAAGCCTGGTGGAAGAGCTTCGTCTTGCAGGCCCTGTGGAACTGTAGGGCCCTGATCTCCTCCGGGAGCTCATTCCACCAGGATGGGGCCACTACTGAGAAAGCCCTGGCCCTGGTGGTAGCGAGCCTGGCATCCTTAGGGCCTGGGAGGGTCAGTCGGTTTTGAGACCCGGACCATAGTGCTCTCTGGGGTATATATGGGGAAAGGTGGTCCCGCAGGTACATAAGAACATAAGAGAAGCCAATGTTGAATCAGGCCAATGGCCCATCTAGTCCAACACTCTGTCACACAGCGGGTATGCCGGACCCTGGCCATATAGGGCTTTAAAGGTAAGAACCAGCACCTTGAAGCGGATTCAGTATGCTATTGACAGCCAATGCAGTGTCCCCAGCACAGGCTGGATGTGCTCCCACCTGGGGAGACCCATCAAAAGCCTGGCTGCAGCATTCTGCACAAGCTGTATCTTCCAGATCTGTGACAAGGGCAGCCCCATGTAGAGAGCGTTACAGTAGTCTAGTCTCGAGGTGACCATCGCACGGATCACTGTTGCTAGGTCAGCGTAGTCACGGAAGGGAACGTGGACCTTTTCCCTGGAAGCTGCCAGGGAGGAGAAGAGAGCTGGGAACACCCATGAAGCTGCCTTACAGTGACTCAGACCATCAGTCCATCAAGGTCGGTCTTGTCTACTCAGAGTCAGACCAGCAGCGGCTCTCCAGGGTCTCAGGTGGAGGTCCTTCCCATCACCTACCACCTGGTCCTTTTTAATTGGAGGTGCCGGGGATTGAACCTGGGATCTTGCACATGCAGACCAGAGGCTCTTCCACTGAGCCACTGCCTTTCCCCGGGCTGAGTTGTGTCTGTGTCTCCTGACCACAAGGAGGCTGCTCAAGGCCTTAGGAGAGATCACCCACGTCTTTTCAGATCTGTCTTCGCCACAACCAATACTCCAAACATGCTTAAAAAAAAAGCTTATGATTCTACCAGCTATTTCACGATTCTCATAAGATAATGGCCATTAAAGTGGGGCAGCCGCTTGGCTGTTAGTTCCTGTATTTACCATATTTCATCCCACAGCGAATTCTGAAATCCAGGACTTGGTAGATCTTCGCTTCTGGATGTTTTCTGGGATCATAACCAAAGCGAACCCACAGGCTTCTCCAGGGTCCTGTTAACTAAAGGAGTGCACGTATTATGTGGTGTCATGATCCCAGCAGGTTGCCACCTTCAGCTGCCACCACTCTGGACTTAGGGTCCCTTGGGAAGGCCCAGAGTACCCTCCCAAGACCAACCAAAATGCCCCGTTTAAGCCGAGAAACATAGGCGTGATGACCAGGTATATTAAACAAATGGTTTATTAACACAGTAACAGGGCAAGGCAAACAAGACAAGGTGCTTTAAAATATATAACAGTTTTTAAAGGCAAGATAAACAAATCTAACATGACTACCTATTTCTTCTTAACTGTTTACTATTTCAAGGCCCACAACCCTCTTATACCAGGCCTGTCCCTGTACTCACTCTGTCCCAAGTGTCCCAAGTCTTTCTCTTATACCAGACTTTCCCCTCAGTTTAACTCTGTGAGAGGCAAAACCGCAGAAGAGAAAAGAACACAAGTTTCACGGCCCACAAAGCTTAAGTTCCAATCTCCTCACACAATCACTGGACACTGATTGGTTACAACCGTTGCTAAGTATTATGGGAATTGTAGACTGTCTGCTTTCCACTCCCACATAGGTCTTTCCTGGGCCTAGGCCTCTAGGCCTTGTGTCTCAGCCCTACACAGATCATGACATGTGGTTACAAGAAAGAGTAGAGAAGCCGATTTCTAATTCAGTGTGAAAGAGCTTGCTGAGACAGACAACTCCAAAACCTGCATTCTCAGCCCCAGACCAAAGATGTCTTTCAACTACGCTTGTTTGACCTACAGCTGCAAAAATCTAGCTGTCTAGTTAATAATGACATCCAGCATTTATGCAGCATTCTGAAGACTCTAAAGTGTTTCAACATACGCTTGCAGTTGATCCCACAACAGTCCTGCATGGTAGGCCAGTATCATTCCAATACTGCAGATGGGCAGGCCTTGACAAATTTTCTTTGGCTCTAGGAGCCGGTCCCAAAATCTAGGAGCTGGACTCCTTTTTCAGCCTTCAAGGTTTTGTAATTTAAGGACCATGCCATTTAATTGTGTTTCAGATGCAACTGATTAAGAAATTACTTCATCTGCCACCGGTGAATGGTGTAAAATTAACATATAAACGAACAATTATATGAAAGTTGTGCGAATAAAGATATTCTGATGTGAAATAATACCCTTTGTACTACTACTGAGGAATACTGAGAGACACTACAGTAAAATCATTGCTGGAAGAGCTCAGTGCCACAGTGAAATTTTTAGGCGCCTTGGCATCCTGGCACCTGGGCATTTGTCAAGCCCTGAGATAGAGGCTGCCAAGACAGGCTTGCTTAAGGCTGCCTCAGGATTTCATAGGTAAGGAGAGATCAGAACCACTGAGGGAGGAGGAGAGGGAGGAGGGGGATGAGACTGGATTTATATCCCACCCTTCACTACTCAAAGAAGTCTCAGAGTGGCTTTACAATCTCCTTTCCCTTCCCCTCCCCACAACAGACACCCTGTGAGGTAGGTGGGCTGAGAGAGCTCTTTTGAGAACTGTGACTGACTCAAGGTCACCCAGCTGCTTGCATGTGGAGGAGTGGGGAATCAAACCCAGTTCTCCCAGATTAGAGTTCGCACACTTAACCACTACACCAAACTGGCTCTCTAGCTGCTGGCAACCTACTGGAAAGAGGCTGCAGTCCCCTTTAAAACCGGGCATGACCAGTTGTTGGAGTTCTTGACTGCGATACGCACTTGCTGAGAAGAGGGAATGAGCAAGGAGCTGGTTGTGCTTTACAGCCAGCTTGGTGGAGTGGTACAAGAGTCAGACCAGGATCTGGGAGACCCAGATTCGAATCCCCACTCTGCCATGGAAGTCTGCTTGGTAGCCTCAGGCTAGTCAGTCACTCTCAACTTAGCCTACCTCACAGGGTTGGTGTCATGAGGCTAAAATGAAAGTGAGGTGAACAATGTCAGCTGCTTCGGGTCCCTTGTGTGGAGAAAGGCCAGGTATAAACGAAACTTAAAAATAACTGTAAAAAGAGATGTCTCTGATGTTCTTGTCCCCTTGGCTTCCTGCTTTGCAAATGTCACCCCCCCACACTTTCAGTACTCAAAATTTTTCAGAGTTACTTCTTGATAACAAGACAAAATATGCAAAACTTTACTTCTGTCAGAGACACATTCCAAGAAAGACGTTTTTCTGGGGATAACTGGTATTACTTTGTATCCATGCATTGCACTGTTCCACATCAAAAAACCAAGAATAAAAATGAAATGCTCGGATAACAGCAAAAATTGTAATTGCGCACACTGGAAGAACAACAAGATTTCAAGAACAAAACTGCAGCTTTCAGTGTCAGCCAATAAGGGAGAGAAGGAGACAGGAAGTTAACCCCAGCAGGCACATTCAGGTGGGCAGTCGTGTTGATCTGGAGCGGCAGAACAAAGTCTGAGTCCAGCAGTACCTTGAAGACCAGAATAACACTTATTATACCCAGAATAAAACTTTGTTGGTCTTCAAGGTGCCATGGGACTCAAACCTCGTTCCAAGCAGACACAGTCTGTGCACCATTAAGCTAAGAACCAGATTTATTGGGAACCATTCACAAAGATAATAGCAACCCAAGCGGGTCACTGAAAACTTCTGGGGGCCCTTGCTGCTGGCTGCGTGAGCGTTTGCTCTCCTGGAACACACACAAGCTAGACAAACGGCAACGCTCAGCAGCCTAACACCTATACCCATGTTTTAGGGAAGAGAAAAATCCTCCCGAGTGACAAAGGTTAACTGATCAAGTTGACAAAGGAAGACTCATAATCAGCCTCCTAATGTTGGTTGGTTTACGGAGACAGTAAACCTCTGAATCCCAGAGCCTGGAGGCAACATCAGGGGAAGGCGTCAGCCTCTATGCCCTGTCGTTGGACCTCCAGAGGAACTGGTTGGCCACAGAGTGAGACAGGATGTTGGACTAGATGGACCACTGGCCTGACCCAGGAGGGCTCTTCCTATGTTCTCAGGACGTTATGGAGCATTAGGGGCACTAGTTTCAACAGCACTTCTACCAGTTACGGCTGTCTTACTGCAGCCCTTCCCCACCTCCACCCTTCACTGCTGCAACGTCCTGGAGACCTTGTCCTTATCATACTGGTCCCAGACAGCTACGTAACAGCTCCCGGTGTACCTTTCCATCTCTTGCAAGAAGATAATGAATGACTGCCTCATAAGATGGCTATTTTTGCTCCACAACAGTTGAGGGCTGGTACAAACAGGCTAGGAATGGGTGACATCAGGCACATTTTCAGAATGAGGACGCTGGATTCTCGTGTCAATCAGGACAATTGCTGAGCAGAAGGGCAAACACTGCTTACCCTTTTTGAATAAGTACTATTCAGATTTCTTTCTTTTTAGATTCGTCCTCAACTGCCTGATTTCTGGCAGAATTTCTGATGGCTGCCTCAACCACAGAATGTCTGTCCCATTGCCGACTAGATTATTCACAGTATATTTTTTAAAAAAAATTAAAGAAAAACGAAGCGCCACTCTGACAAAACACAACTCACCATGTAGAACGCTAAGTAGGGGAGGAGGAACTTCAGTTTGTCCGGATGAATGCTAATATTGGCCTTCACGGCATTGCGTGACCAGATGGGACGGACGTCAAAGAGCTAAAATGAAATATAAGAATGCATGAAGGGACGGGCTGAAAAAACAGGATCTTCCCCAACCTGTGCAAACCCTCCTTGTTAACCATCACACTGAGATGCCTCTTTAAAAGCCGCATGAAAGCCATGTTTAAGTGGAAAAGGGGGTGCCCCCTAGCTGGGTCCTAGCAACCAACTGGGATTCAGAAGAACCAGCAGATTGTTGTAATGCATTATAACGCTATGGTGCAATACAGCATTATAATGCTATAGCACAACAGCAATCACGGACATTCCAGAAAAGCCTGAAAAAGCCCTCTGACTGGTACGACAGGAGGGGGAAAGGCAACTGATAAGAGGAAAGTGCACTCACAACACCCATATGGACACTTGGTTGCTAGTGCACATGCCTCTGTGGTCACAGTGGCGACATCAGGGAAACAGAGACCCCTCGCCACGCCGGGCCAGCCTTGCTCCTTTCTTCTTTCTGTAGGCTTAGGCCCACTCTATCCATTATGCAGTAGCACACCCAGGGCTGCTGCCAACCATGCTTTCACACCCAGGGCTGCTGCCAACCATACTTTTCACAACAGAGCTGCAGGCCACCCAAGCTCTCTGATGAGCACATCTGCATGATGTGGATGGTGTTTCCAAAGACAAAGCATTCCAAAATTACACGGGAGTGCACATAAAGAACACAAAAAGAAACCTTCAGGGTCAGCCTACTTTTATCAGTTCTTCTTCTGCTTTGTGATCGAGGGCATTGCTGCAAACTCTTTTCCAGGTCTGCTCGGCTGCATCTAGCGGCTTTGAAGGGATCTCTTCGTCTTCAAAGGTGACAAAGACAGCGTTGTGGGGCCGACGGGCCCGGCTGAGTCCTATCAGGTTCTCACTAGACACTGGGGGGTTGTGATATCCTTCCCTAAGGATCAAATGGTGGGGAGAGAGAAGATCTTATTTAACAGTTAGCCACGTTTTGCAGTATAGCGTTACTTCAGGGTCCATGCTTATTTCAGATAACCATTATATGCATTAACCATATTTGTTTCCATTTCAGGGGGAAAGGGTAAAAGGCGTGAACTTGAATGTATGATGAAACTTCTCTGTGCATTTAGAATCAATTTGGAAGCAGACTGGAGAAAGGCCACCGCTTACAAGCATGCTCTTTGGAAAGGATCTGAGAAATACAGACAAGTCAGGGAAGTTCATTTGCTACTTAAAAAGTTGATACTGTTTATTTAATGCTGGGTGATAATTTCTATTTATTTTTGCTGTCAAGTCACAGCCGACTGATGGTGACCCCGAAGGGTTTTCAAGGCAAGAGACATTCAGAGGTGGTTTGCCATCATGTGCCTCTGCCTAGAGACCCTGGACTGCCTTGGTGAATATAAGAACATAAGAGAAGCCCATGTTGGATCAGACCAGTGACCCATCCAGTCCAACAATCTGTCACACAGTGGCCAAAAATGCCAGGTGCCATCAGGAGGTCCACCAATGGGGCCAGGACACCAGAAGCCCCCCACTGTTGCCCCCCCCCAAGCACAATGGTCTCCCATCCATGGGCTGAACCTGCTTAGCTTCTGAGATCTGATAAAAGCGGGCTAGTCTGGGCTCTCCAGGGCAGGGCAGGTGAGAATACCCAACCATTATTCTTTTGACTTAGTTTTAAAAAGAAAAACTGATTTATTTGAGGAAGTAGGGTGGGTACTTTATATTGTTATTTATGTGACAGAGAAATAAAATCATTGCTATTTTTTTAAAATTAAAGATGAAGAATGGAAAAGCAGGATTGGTGTGAAATGAAAGGATTCCCCTTTCAACTCCACCCATTTTCTACATGCTGCTGACCCCTATAAGCCCAGCTCCTGTTGACTCATACATTTCAAGTTATTACTGTCACATCCTTTCATCCTCTTTTTTAAGAAGAAGAAGAGACTGGATTTATACCCCGCCTTTCACTACCCAAAGGAGTCTCAGAGCGGCTTAAAATCTCCTTTCCCTTCCCCTCCCCACAACAGACACCCTGTGAGGTAGGTGGGGCTGAGAGAGCTCTTTCGAGAACTGCCCTTGAGAGAACACCTCTGAGAAAACTTGTGACTGACCCAAGGTCACACCAGCAGCTGCATGTGGAGGAGTGGGGAATCAAACCTGGTTCTCCCATATTAGAGTCTGCACTCCTAACCACTACACCAAACCTTGAAGGGCAGTGGAGATGTTTTTGCAAGCCAGAGCATTAAAAAAAAATGTTGCAAGACCTATTTGTTTGGACTGATATTTGGAGCTCCAGGTTAAGTCAGGAAGACAGGAAAATTTCACTGAATCAGGGCAAAAACAGATGCAACACTCAACACAAGACTGCTTCCAAACTTCTCCGTCTTCTTCCTGCAACATTTAGGGGCCTCTACTGATGTTGTCATGTTGCACATTTCTTTACACACACACACACACTCACACAATGTAACTAACGGACTCCGGCAGGGGCAGGAAAACACCATGGGAAAGTTTGCCTTGCATGTTTCAAGAAAAGATGTGGAGAATTCAACATGGAGGGCAGCAGCTGCGTAATCCAGTTCTGCCCTGACCCTCTTTTACTGATTTTTATTTTGTTCTCCTTCCTGAGCCTGTGGGATGAGATCTAACCATGAAGCAAGCAGGAACCCATGAAAATATAAAGGAGCGGATCACCTGAAGGGCAGCTGGATGATATTTACCTCCTTTTTTGGCTCAAACGAAGGCCATCATTGAGAAAAATCAAAGGTGCTGCTGCCATGGGAGACGTTACAGATGTTACCTCGACTAACTGGAAAGCAACCAAGATTATGGAGCAGGGTCTCCTCTGGTCAAGGTCAGCTCAGAGATAACACAGCATCTGAGCCAGATACTAGCAACTACCCACATCCTGGAGTTTGTGTGGTGGGACAGGAGCAGCTGCATGCCAGATGGGATCAGGCTCCTTGAAGAGGAGTACCTATTTCCCTTCACACCTTGTTTTCCTCCCATTGTGCATGCAAAACAAAGAGGAGTTAGGACTGGGTTCAAAAGCAGCATGCACTCTGAAATGCCTAAAGAGGATAAAAGGTTCTGAGACAGTTACTAAAGGCACTCAGAGAGCATTCATTCCAGCCACCCAAGTGGGAAAATGCAGGTCACCACATGGGAAATATAATGCCATTCAGTCACTTTTAAAACGGGTCCTAGAGTGCTGTAAGACAGACAAACTGGGCTGACTTGACAATCGTCCATAGTTGCTGTTCTCCACTCCTAGTTATTAACTTGTTCCGCTGCAATGGAATGGAAGCCGTTAGCTCGACTTTTCCCTCCACGCACTCTCTGCTCAAGTGGTAGAAAAGAGGAAGAGGCCAGAAGCACCTTAAAGACTAACAACATTTGTGGTAGGGGAGGAGCTTTCGTGGGTCACTGCTGTAGCGGAAGATGCAAGCAGTGGCTCACGAAAACTCCTCCCCTACCACAGATTTTGTTAGTCTTTAAGGTGTTCCTGGGCTCTGACTCTTTTCTACTGCTACAGACAGACTAACACGGCTACCCATCTTGATCTGCTCAAATGGAAATCGCTTTTTTGAAAGAAAAAAAAGAAAGAAAAAATGCCCCTATAATGCATACCTACAGGCTGCCTTGATAAAAGAAACAAAAAACCCTGAGGGGGAAATGCCTCCCTAACTGGGATGGCCCAGGTTAGCCCAATCTTGTCAGATCTCAGAAGCTAAAGAGGGTCAAGCCCTGATTAGTGCTTGGATGGGAGACCCTCCAGGAAGTCCAGGGCCGCTAGGCAGAGGCAGGCAAGGGCAAACCACCTCTGAACGCCTCCTGCCTTGAAAATCCCTGCAGGGTCGCCAGACATCCACTGCAACTTGGCAACGCCTTCCACCCCCCCCAATTCACTTTACAAATTAAAATAAGAATCCAGCGGACCCATGCAAAAACCCACTCAGCACACAAAAACCAAATGACGTAACTTCAGAGATATCAGGATACGCTCGCTTGGTGAGGTGGGGGAAAAGCCTCAGACATGCCAAATGCATTTAACGCTTGCAAAGTCCACAAGCAGTTCTTGAAATTGTTAGATCTGACAATCACAGAAGCAAAAGGGGGAAGCCAAGCCGTGCCTTTGAAAAAACACCATAGTCACATAACTGCAACCCAGGGGAGTACCTTCTCCCACTTTGTACCAGTTAAGGCTTGCTCATACAGACAAGTCTTCCAGCCAGACAGAACTGTGAGGAAGCTTCACAGGGTGGAAAAACCCACACCACATTTGTAGTAATCCAGGCAAACCAGCCACACCGTACAAAACCCTCCCACGTCGTGAGCTCATCCGCAGAGTTCTGCCCTTCCCTCATTGCCTTGCTCGCTTGCCTGCCCTCTGCCAGCGCTTGGTTTCTCCTGGCAGCAGAGAGGGACAACCAAGTCCTGGCAGCTCTATGATCCTCAGGTGCTGCCAGTGAATGGGGGAGGGGGGAAGTGTCAGTGGTGGGCCGCAGTCACTACAGACACCCCGAAAGTTTCTCTGTTGGAACAGGCAACGTCTGGTGTACAAGGAAAAGGAGATGAAGGCCCTGCAGGGGGCAGCAAGAGGCAATTTAGATAGGATAGTGAGGTCCTCACTTTCTCTCCTGTTAAGCATCATTCCTTGTCTGTCTCCAGATATTTACTCTTGGGGCAATATCCTGCTTCTTCCTGGAAGTTCCACAAATTCATTCATTCATTCATTCATTCATTCATTCATTCATTCATTCATTCATTCATTCATTCATTCATTCTCTCTCTCTCTCTCTCTCTCTCCACCAACATTCTCAGCATACAGAAACTCACACCCATGAGCCTCCATGCATAGCTGCAGACGATAAATGGCACACAGCAGCCAATGACAAAATGCCCAATCGTAAATGCTTAGCATTGAGTGCGGCAGGGCAGGCCACCTCCTGCCCAAAGCATATCCTTAAGTCTACTTTGCTCTCATCGCAAGACAGCCACTGACCTATGCCGTATTTCCGGCCGGTAGTAATAATCCACAGGAGTGTCCAAGCGTGAGAAAATGGGCGGAGGGATGTAGAGCGGCAGGTCGTTCATGAAGAATTCCTCTTTCTCTGGTTTGAGCATCAACACTTTGTCATACATGGAGGTGTGCTTGCCTTGAGGTCCAGAGTGCACTGCCAAATACTGGAAATCGGACATCCCTGTATGTAGTAGGAGACAGGCAGATGAGAATCCATCCCAAGATGGACAGGTTCCCTTTCGCCGCACAGTGGAAGGAAAGGGACACAAGAGGAGTGGGCTTCTTGCACCGTCCCACCTAGGTGGTGCCACAAATTGAGGAATGCCATCGATTTGCACAATATTAGATACGCAGTTGAGTGCTGAACACTAACAAGTTGCCCCACCAAGTAATGCGGATGTGACCAAGAAGATGACATTTATTTATCTACTGCATTTATACCCCACGTTTTCCTCCAAGGGGAACCCAAAGCGGCGTACAACGTTCTCCCCTGCTCCACTTCGTCCCCACAACAACCCTGCAAAGTAGGTTAGACTGAGTATGTACGACTGGCTCATGGTCATCCAGTGAGCTTCCACGGCAGAGTGGGGATGTGAACCTGAGTCTCCCAGATCCTAGTCCAGCACTCTAACCACTACGCCATGCTGGCTCCCAGGGCTACAGTTTCAATGGAGAAGGCTGTTTGGTGTAGTGGTTAGGAGCGCAGACTCTAATCTGGGAGAACAGGGTTTGATTCCCCCATTCCTCCACATGCAGCTGCTGGTGTGACCTTGGGTCAGTCACAAGTTCTTTCAGAGCTGTTCTCAAAAGAGCTCTCTCAGCCCCGCCTATCTCACATGGTGCCTGCTGTGGGGAGGGGAAGGGAAAGGAGTTTGTAAGCCGCTCTGAGACGCCTTTGGGCAGTGAAGGGCCGGGTATAAATCCCATCTCTTCTTCTTCAGCTGGCTGCCAGGCTCTGCTTCCTTCTCATGTTCCCTGCTGACTTTGCCCAGCTTTTGCCACTTGCTTTCCCTGACATTGTGTTTTTTTTTGGGGGGGGGGCAGAGATACAAGGAGGAGGGATGGAGGAAGCAAAGGGCCTTGGCGACCTCTTCCACTCCCTTCCTTCGGACCTCTGTGCCTTCACTGCCTTTCCCTTGCCCATCCCCCCCCCCCGCTGCTTCCTTCCTCTCTAGGTCCCCGGTTCACCTCATCCTAAGCTCCCCAGGGCCAAGGCGGCCTCTGCAGCCCCCTTTCCTAGGCAGTCTAGGGAAACAGAAGTGACCGCTATTTAGAATAGCAGAGATGTAATCACTAGCAAGTCATGCCCTACATGTCACCTTCCTACACCAGTCTGGTGTAGTGGTTAAGTGCGCAGACTCTAATCTGGGAGAACCAGGTTTGATTCCCCACTCCTCCACATGCAGCTGCTGGATGACCTTGGCCAAGCCATAGTTCTGTCAGAGCTGTCCTTGAAAGAGCAGTTCTTGGAAGAGCTCTCTCAGCCCCACCTACCTCACAGAGTATCTATTGTGGGGAGGGGAAGGGAAAGGATTCTGTAAACTGCTCTGAGACTTCGAGTGAAGGGCGGGATATAAATCTCTTCTCCTTCCTCTTCTTCTTCTGGAGATATCTGCCTAGGCATTGACAGAAACTGGATGCCGCAGACTCAATCTGATCCGGAAAGGGGTTCTGAGGAAATTTCAAGCCATTTTTTTAAACAAATGAATGACTTTTTTTTGTATTTTTGCATTTATGTGCACGTGTCTAGAAGACATGAAGGCTATCGGGGCATGGAGAATGTTCACAGAAATGACTTGATAGCCTGCCTCTGCCGCCCGGCCCTGGTATTCGTTGGAGGTCTCCCATCCAAATACTTCCCAGGGTCTGCCCTGATTAGCTTCCAAGATGTGACGAGATTGGCCTTGCTTATGTTATCCAGGTCAGGGCAAAAATGAATGGCTTTTAATGAGCTGTTGTCACATAGCAAATGCATGCTGTACCACATTTGCATATTTTAGGGCAGAATTTAGACACCAAGGTTGGGAAAGACCTTACCCTGAGTTTCCAGAGAACACTGGCCGTCAGTGGAGACCATACTGGACTAGATGGGCCAAAAGTGTGACTGAGCATAATAGAGCTTCACATGTTCATATAGCCCGCATGCAGCAGACAGGTCAAACCATAATTATTACCTTGAAACTTATAGACTGTGGTAACAATCCCAAGAATCTCTACTTCAAACTGGACGTCTTCCTCAGACTCTCCGGCTTCTGTCCGCTTCCTCCGTGTGGTCCTTTTCACTTTAAGCAGCATGGAAGACGTAGGGAAGCGGTTGGCACACACGGGGTGGCAGTAGGGGTCCTTGGGGCGGAAATGGAGCTCAAGCCTTCTGCTAGGGTCAGCATAGACCTAAAGGGAATGTTCATTACCCATCAGTAACAATGGTTAGACCCAGGGCTATTTGGGGGCAGGAACGCACAGGAATGGAGTTCCGGCTGGCTCCTGAGTTGGCCAACAGGAACTCATTAGCATAATAGGCCACACCCAACAGCAGAAACTCATTAGGCTTGGCTACACTAGGGATGTGGGGCCTAACATGCAAAGGAGTTCCTGCTACAAAAAAGCCCTGGGTTTTGACAACAAACAGTTGTCAAACAGAATAAGAAGCAAAAGGTGGGTGTGGCTGGATGACCACACTTCTGGTAACATGGGGTGTGTGGCCTAATATGCTAATGAGCTGTGCTGTCAGGGGTGTGGCCTAATATGCTAATGAATTTCTGCTGCTGGGTGTGGCCTGTTATGCTAATGAGTTCCTGCTGGGTTTTTTCTACAAAAAAAGCCCTAGCTAGACCCAATCTGCAGGAGGCACCCTCCCTTCCATACTTACCTCCACCTCCCACAAGGGACAACAATTTGAGGGGAAACACCCAAGAATATACCATCGTGACCTCCCTGAGAATACATAAAAGCAGTAGATTACCAGCTACCCTTGAGCTTTGAGAAGGGCTGTAACTCAGTGGAAGTGCCTCTGCTTGGCATGCAGAAAGTCCCACATTTAGTCCCTGGCATCTCCAGTTCAAAAAGGACCAGGCAGTAGAGGATGTGAAAGACCTCTGCCTGAAACCCCGGAAAGCCACTGTAAAGTCTAAGTAGATGATATTGACCTTGATGAAGCAAGGGTCTGATTCCATATAAGGCAGCCTCATGTGTTCAAGTCCAGTCCCCGGACAGCTTTCATATGGCTCCCTAGTTACCTTTGGTATCCTACTGAATGACAGGATATAAAACACTGGGCGGACTATGGCCCACTTCATTCTATGCTGTTTTTCCAAACAGCAGTTCAGAACACATTCCACTCAAAGCTCATAAATTCCATTACCTGTTTACTCTTTGCATGAGGTAATCAGAGGTACACCATCTCTGAGGATTTAGCTAGTAACCAAGGTTTGAATCCAGTGGCACCTTTAAGGCCAACCAAGTTTTATTCAAAGTTTCCGTGTGCATGCACGCTTCTTCAGATACAGACTATAGTTAGTAACCATTCATAGAACACTTTTCATATATTTACAGCCATCTCCCAAATTCGAGGTACAGAATTCCTTACTTCCACTCTATCGAATCGGCCCCCTTTTTTTTTACATGCGGTACCATCAATACTCATGTCACAGGTAACAAGGATGAAGCTGACTCTTTCAAATGTGTTATTCTGAACTGTTTTATGTAGCTTTTCATTGCTATTCTGTTGGACGTATTTTAAGAAGCATGTTTTATACAAATGCAACCCTCCCAACTTTGTCTAAGCACAATTCATTATTGAGTGGGTACAGGAATCAGGACTTCATATAAGGCTTTACACCAGGACCTTTGTTGCTTCCAACCAGAGGAATGTATCATGGGGAAAAATGCCCCCAAACACACACAGGAGGCACCCCTTCCCCCAGAGATCTGGGGCTTAAAGGCAACAGCTTCCCAAAGCCAGACTGGGGGGAGCTTCAAAAACAAGCAAGCCAGATGGGGTCCCACCACTCTCCCTTCTACACACAAACAGGGAAACATGAGAAATAAAGTTTATGATGGACAGCTGTGTTGGTCTACGGCAGCACCTTAAAGACCAGTAAAATTTCCAGTGTATAAGCTTTCCACAGTCAACACTCTATATATGACAAAGGGAGCTTTAACCCTCAAAAGCTTGTGCCCTGGCAATTTAAAGCATTATTGGATAATAAAGGTCCATTTATTACTTTTCTGAACCAAGAGATTTCCAGACCTTTCACCCTACACAGTCAACAGTGCCTTTCAAGCAGAATGATTTTATGCTGGGGACAAGCATATCTGTAAGAAATATAACAGCAATAAGCTATACACAGGTCAAGGAAGACCTCTTTCTTTAAGTTATCCAAAGTAGGTCGGTCAGGTTTACTGAGGATCAGACCCTGTGATGGAAGGGGCGGAGACTGGGACCTAGGGGCATTGGTGAAATAGGGGCAGAGCCTCCAGACACCAAGTCTGGAGGAGTCACTCCACCCCCCACAGCACAGCACAGCACAGGGGTAGAGCATGAGCAACATGGGGGCAGGGCGAACTGCAAAGAGTTTTTATCAGGGCAAGCAGAAAATAATTATATTTTTAAAAGATTGTATTTTCTACCTTTCTAAAAGCTCAATGCAACTTTCAAAGTAACAGCCTGGTAATTCAGAAACAGGGGAAAAACCAGACTACAACGCGTAAACACCTTTTTCATTCCTCCTCATCTGCCTCTCACCCTCAGGAGGAGCCTAAACACTGGGGTTGCCAGCTCTGGGTTGGGAAATACCTGGATATTTGGAGACGGAGCCTGGGGAGGGTGGGTTTGGGGAAGAGAGGGACCTCATCAGGGTTCAATACCGTAGAGGATGCCTTCCAAAGCAGCCATTTTCTCCGAGTCCGGAGAATCCGTATTGTTCAGAAATCAATTGTAATACCAGATCTCCACGCCCCACCTGGAGGTTGGCCGTATCTACCAAAACCGGCAATTTTCACTTAACAGCATTAATGAAAATGGGACGGCAAGAGTTCCCCTGAGCATGGGCCAAGTAGACCTCCTTCTCTTCCTCCCCCTTTAGCAGGGACGCAAGGGGAGGAGCTTCCAAGGACCCAGCCCCTTTTCGTTGGGGAGGAAAGCCTGCAGAAGGGCAGAAACAGGGGGGCCTTCCCTCACCCGAGAGACTCCCTCTTCGCCCCCCAGAGTCTGCAGCATCTTGCCCACGTTCTGCACTACGCCCGGGTACTCCACGCACACCAACCGCTTGTCGCGCCGCAACTGGGGGGTCGCCGCTCCCGCGCCCCGTTGGTCCCCCGCCATTTTCCTCCGTGGGAAAATGCCGCGGCCCGGCTCCCAAAACACCCCCCCTCCCACGCAACAACCCGATCGCAGCTTCTAAAGTTCCGGGAAAGGAACGTTCCTTCGAGACGGACAAACCGCCTGTAACTCTCCGGCCGGGCAGGGAGAAACTATAATACGGTTGTTGTTTTTTTCTCGCAAAGGATTCTGGGAGTTGTAGTGTTGTTGTTTTTTAAAGCTCATGGGTCGAAGTTGTGGGTTTATACCAGCGCTGCTTGCGGAGGACGGGAAATAAATGGGAAGAGTGATTCACACATGGAATTCACTGCCACAGGAGGTGGTGGCGGCTACAAGCATGGACAGCTTCGAGAGGGAATTAGATAAGCATATGGAGCAGAAGTCCATCAGTGGCTATTAGCCACAAGGTATAGATAGGAACTCTCAGTCTGGGGCAAGTGAGGCTCTGTATTCTTGGTGCGGGGGGGGGGCAACAGTGGGAGGGCTTCTAGTGTCCTGGCCCCACTGCTGGACCTCCTGATGGCACCTGGTATTTTTGGCCACTGTGTGACACAGAGTGTTGGACTGGATGGGCCATTGGCCTGATCCAGCATTGGGTTCTCTTATGTCCTTATGACGCTTATCTGGGGCAAGGGATGCTCTGTATTCTTGGTGCTGGGGGGGGCAGCAGTGGGAGGGCTTCTAGTGTCCTGGCCCCACTGCTGGACCTCCTGATGGCACCTGGTATTTTTGGCCACTGTGTGACAGAGTGTTGGACTGGATGGGCCATTGGCCTGATCCAACATTGGCTTCTCTTATGTTCTAATGTTCTTTTGTGACTGCATGCAAGAGGATCTGGGAGGGAAAAGGTCTCTCACTGGGGTGCAATTAGCAATTGCCCCCCCTTCCCCCAGTTAGATGTTGAGCCTCTTTAGCCCTTGAGTGCCTTCTGGTTCATCTCTTGTCTCTCTTATATGGGCTTGGAGCTGCCTAGGGATGCCAACCTCTTCGTTGGGGAGGAAACCTGCTGAAGGGCAGAAACAGACGGAGTTGCAGCTCCTCTCCAGGCTAGAGTGATCAGGTCCCCTGGAGAAAATTGATTTGTAGGGCAGACTCTATGGCCTTGTACCCCACTGAGGACTCTGTCCTCCCCAGGCTCCACCTCCAAACCTCCAGGAGTTTCCCAACCCGGATCTAGCAACCCTACCCCCCCCCATTTCCTGCCAGAGGCCTGGCAACCCTACCTGTAGCAAGTTAACCTTTTTGAAATTAATCTGTTCACAATAAGTTAAATGTACCTATGTGAACATGTCATGTAAGATGTGGTTCTGTTTTTGTTAGGGTTGCCAGCCTCCCAGTGGGGCCTGGAGATCTCTCACTTTTACAACTGATCTCCTGCTGACAGAGATCAGCTCCCCCTGGAGAAAGTGTCTACTTTGAAGGGTGGACTCTATGGCATTGAGCCATGCTGAGGCTCCTCCCCTCCCCCCAAACCCCACTCTCTTCCGGATCTCCAGGTAGTTTCCAATCCAGACCCGGCAACCCTAGTGTTTGTAGGTAAAAATTCTTGCCCTTGTTACCATTGGAGTCAGATCATCTCTGTAATTTGTCTGAACAGCATTTTACTCTTAACTGGGAAATGAGGAGTAGCAGGGATACTGCATAAAGCTTCTGCGCTTCCAAGGCAAATCGTGGGGGTTTTTTTACATCTGACTCAATAGAGATTGTCTTTTAAGAAGTGGGACTCTTTTGGGAAGCGACACACAGGCAGCAAAAGCCTCGATATCGTTCACCTTAAGCCCATGCCTGCATTGTCTGTAACTAATTCTAGAGAAGCAGAGTCTGTTACTGTAAAAGGGGACTTGTGAGCACTTTTGGGGACTAGCACAATTTTATTCCCAGAATAAATTTTCATGGACTAGAGCCCTTTCCAGGTGGGGCCCAGAGATCTCCGGAATTACAAGTGAGCTCCAGACACCAGAGATCCGTTCCCCTGGAGAAATGGCTGCTTTGGAGGCTGGACTCTATGTCTTTATACCCCACTGAGGTCCCTCGCCAAATCCCACCTCCTTAGGCTCTACACCACAAATCTCCAAGAATTCCTCAACCAGGAGTTGGCAACTCTATCAAGGGCCATTCCTCCAGGCAGGCCTCCATGTGTGTGCCTAGTTTCTGCCCCCTGTTTCACCAGATGCTGCCATCTGATCCACCAGGCACCATCCCGCAGCTCCCAGGCTCCTTGTCTCTTTGACTCCTGTTATTTTAAAGGGGTAGCTGTGCTGGGCCCTGACCCGGTTGGCCCAGGCTAGCCTGATCTCATTAGATCATCTTGGAAGCTAAGCAGGGTTGGCCCTGGTCAGTACTTGGATGGGAGACCACTGAGAAAAGTCCAGGGACTGCTTTGTGGAGGCAGGCAGTGGCAAACCACCTCTGAGCACCTCTTGCCTTGAAAACCGGACAGGGTCACCATAAGTAAAAAACTGTGCTAGTCTGAAGCAACGTCATGAAGACTAGCATAGTTGTTGTGGGAAAGGATGCGCACTGCAGCTGCTTTCATGCATGTTGGATAATACACTTTTGATGCACTATAGCAGTCGTTTGCAACTGGATTTTCCTATGTGCAACAGGGAAATCCAGTTGCAAACGACTGCTATAGTGCATCAAGAGAGCATTATCCGACACATGATCAGGTGTGTGAACTGTACATAATCTTATGCTGACAAATACACAGATAAATCAGAGTGATGACAGCGAGGAGCCCAAAAGGCTAAAAAATGCAAGCTGTCCAGTAGGTGTCCGTGCAATTTATGTAGAAAGCCAAGAACCATTCACGTCATGACAGCATTCATAGGTGAGAACAGTATTAGGGCTGCTGGCTGCTTTATTATGCATTAGTATATTGAGATTATTTACATCATGACTTAAAAGGCAGAAGAAGGAATGCAAATCCAGTCAATAGCTCTGAGCCCACTGCGGGATAGGGTGGAATATAAGTGCAATAGATAGATGATAGGTAGGTAGGTAGGTAGGTAGGTAGGTAGATAGATAGATAGATAGATAGATAGATAGATAGAGCCACCGACGTGGGCTAAGCTATGCAAGGGTTTCATGAGAGAGACTGGGATTGCGTGTGGCCGGACTGATGATTGTGCCCCTGCCCCAAGAAAAATTGTAAAAACTCATGCAGTATCTTTTAATTAAGACCAACCAAAATATCACAAGATTGTTGCGGGCACTTTGATGTATATTTGTTGACATATATATACTTACTGCAGCTAGAATTCTTGTAGCAAAATGTTGGAAATCCGAGAAATTACCCTCCAGAGAGGAACTGGTAGGAAAATTATTTGAAATTGCGGAAATGGATAAGCTTAATATTACACTTCAAGGAAAAGATGATAAGATTTTCCAAAAAAGATGGGACAGAGTTTATAAATGATATGAAAAGATTGTGTAGTCGTTAACTCCAAGATTTGGAACACAATATGTATTATTGTCACAAATAGTCTTAACATGTTATTAAATTTATAAATAAATATATATATATTTTTTAAAAAATCACAAGATTCATGTTTAAGCTGCCGAATTCTCCATGAGTGTTGGTCAGGCTGATGCTGGGAAAAGTGTGTATGAGCAGGAAATAACAGATCTTTCAGGGCCATGGTTTCCAGACCTTTTGTGCAAGGAGTGCTGCAGACTTAATTAGGTTTAGACTTACCTGGGAGTAAGACCCAGCAAACAAAGTGGGACTTCTGAGTAAACATGCATAGTCTTATGCTGGCTGGGACTGGTCTCAGTTGCTCCTTAGCCTTTTCGGACGGAGAAGGAAATAACAGCCTATCTCCCTGGGTAACCTTCTCTGTGATCAGCATGCACAGAAACTAGGGTCAAAAGTTTTTTTTACAAATGCTACTATGTAAAGAGGAAATAAGAACCCAACTGACAGGTTTTGAAAAATTTGCAATAACTGATGAAAATAATATATTTTCTAAGTTAGATAGATAGATGATTAAATGTTGATTTTTTTATTGAATGCTGGCAGAAAAATTCTGTAAAGCTCTGGACAAAAGATCTGAAAGCTCCAATAAATCCACAGATTTGGCCATCAGTGTTAAGAAGTGGTCTAAATTTTACAGTAAACCGTTCTACCAAAGAAAATTTAATAGAAATGCTATATTACTGGCACCTGGCACCTTATAAATTGGCAAAAATTTACCAGGGGTCTAATGGAGATTGTTGGGTATGTGGAACTAACTACGCCAATTTTATACATATTATGGTGGGAATGTAGTAGAGAGGTAGAATTCTGGAACACGATTGCTACGGTTATCTCTAAAGGTATAAGGAAAGAGTTACCATTATCCCCTGTGCTTTTTTGTTGTTGAATTATGTAGATTTCCTTTCTAAGGATGTTCCTTAATTTGTTCTTAATGCTGTATCATCTGTAATGTTAGCATTTTGCTCAAGACTGAAAAAAGAATACAATTCCAAAGGAGGACTGGTTAGAAAAATTAGCAGAGTGTAGTCTTCGGACAGCGCTGGCTCTTCGGCTTGGAAACGGAGATGAGCACCGCCCCCTAGAGTCAGATTTGACTAGCTTTTGAGCAAGGGAAACCTTTACCTTTACCTATTCACTTATGTAAACTGAACAGTTTATTACATTGCCAAGTGTCTGATAAATTTGGAAACTGGATTTTTTAAAAATCTAGAATGAGAAGACTATTTTATATAACTGATGTTTATAACTGCTCTGTAATTTGTACTCTGTATTTTAGTTCTTTGTTTGTATCAGCTTTATTCCAATTTTATTCTTTTTTATTGACTGCAACTTTATTAAAAAGAAAAGAAACTAGGATTGTCAACTGCGGATTGGAAAATTTCTGGAGATTTGGGGGTGGAACTTGGGGAGAGGAGGAACGTCAATTGGGTGTTATGCTATGGAGCCCACCCTCCCAAGAAACCACTTTCTGCAGGGAAACTAATCTCTGTAGTCTGGTGATCAGCTGTAATCCTGGAAGATCTCCTGGTGCCACCTGAAGTTGGGAACCATAATCAATATCTACTGGTTCAATCTCTGGCATCTTCAGTTGAAAGGACCAGTTAGCAGGTAATGTGCAAGACCACCTGAGACCCTGGAGAGGTGCTGCCGGTCTGAGGGTCTGCTTCAGTATAAGGCAGCTTAAGGTGTTCCTACTGGGCCTGGTGCTTCTCACAGCCTTCTGGCCCAAATACAAACATCCCTCCCCCACTCCCACCCTATGTTCATGTACACCTTGGGCATCTGATAAACAGTTCTGGTCTACAGAAGATTGTACTGTGTGACTTCCGCAACTGCTAATTGTTTTCAATCCACCAGGAGGCACTCTTTGACAAATATCTGAGGTTTGCTACTAAACAGAATAGATGCTTGAATGTTGGAGAATCTACTGGAGTGGGTCTCCTAGTAGTAAGGGGCAGCAGACCTCTTCTCTCACCAGCCGTGAATGATCTGTTGCAGCTTACAGCCCAGGAGTGCTGGATGTGGTGGGGGCAGCTCCCCACAGAGGAACTTGCCTGACACCAAGTCAGATGTATATTGCTCAGTATTGTTTATTCTGACTGGTAAGAGTTTTGCTGATACCATGGACCATCAAAAAGACAATAAATGGGTCGGAGATCAAATCAAGCCTGAACTCTCCCTAGAAACTAAAATGACCAAACTGGGGAATCTCAGGGCCAAAATATACACATGATCAGGAATCTATGATCCCCAACATATAACTGAGCTGCAAGAAGCGGCCATGGGGATGATATTGCTTACGGGTAGCTTAACTCTCCCCCACTATACCGTTTTCCTGTTTGAAAAGGCTACCCAGCACAATAAGGTCACCTCTCTTTATTCTTGACTGGGGATCTGATTGCATGCCGGTTTGCCCTAAAACTGGTGGACAAAGCAAGGTCCCTGAGTTAATTATGTACAGTGTTAATTTGTCTGTCCTAAATCAACTGCCTCCTGGTGTCACTGGTTGTCATATTGGGGTCGACAGATCATAGCAAAGCGTGTTTGGGAAGGCAGTACTGAGGATGGGAAAAGATCGATGAGAGCACAATTTTTTTGAAAAAGAGCTTATTCTAACTTAAGATGTCATTTTATTCTTCTGTTGCTGGTGAATTTCTACGACCCAAATCCAAGCAGGGTGGTCCCCTTCCTACTCTCAGATCAAAATCCTAATATTACTTCGGGTGTCGCAATTTTGGGGAAATACACAGACAGTATAAATGAAATTTCGGATTGTTACACTGCTCAAGGCACTGAGCCATAAGAGCTTTTATTGGGCAAAGGAAAGGAAAGAAAACTAAAAAAAGAGCTCCAGTCTGTATGACAAAAAAAGTCCTCTGAACTTTCTCAGGCAGCATCCAGTAATCTGTAGGTCTCTGAGGCAAACAGACAACTTGTGATCAGGACATGGACGAAGGACGGGTATGTTTACCTGACTCAGGCAAACATAGAAATTCCATGGGGCCATTTCAGGGTGGGAAAATAGCAGGGAAGGAAGGCTTTAAAAATGGCAGTTCTCCCTGCACTGCAGTTCTCATCTGAATGGGGATCCACCCGAGGGCCTTTCTTTCATTTAAAAAAGGCTCGGGAGCTCATTCACAGACATCCCTGCATCAGACTGGCCGGGGTGGAAGTCCTCAGGACTGGCACCTGCTTCCCTTCTGCTTCTTTGTAAATCAACTTTCTCTTTAATGAAAACATCAAAAGTGAGGAAATCTGGCCTATGGAAGGCTTGGGGTTGCCATCCTCCAGGCGGGACCTAAATCTCCCAGAATAACAACTTGATCTCCACACTACAGAGATCAGTTCTCTTGGAAGGAATGGCAGCTTCAGATGGCAGTCTGTATGGTATACCATAGAGTCTGGGAGAAACAGAAGTCCTAGAATGACATCGCATCCCCACTGAACTTTTTCCGCTCTCCAAACTCTGCCTTCTCCTGGCACTGCCCCTAAATAAGTCTCACCGGCCATCGTGGTGCCACGTGAGGAGACATGAGGCCATTTGCTGGCCATTGCATGCTGTCATTTTCCTCCTGCTCCTCTTGGTAATCTGACATTTTGTGATTTGTTCACTTTGGAGCTTGGTTTTTTCCCCCTTTTCTCTTGAGGAGATTTTGCTGTATCACTGAGGGGGAGGGAGGCGAGGAAGGACGACGGAGGCAAGATGGCAAAGAGCAATAGTAGCTCTGCGGCCCATAGCAACCCTTGAGTCTTCGGGAAGACTTCGGTTTTGTTTTATTCATGCATTATTTTTATCCCATGGCACTTTTGGTGTGTGACTCAATTCACAGATCATGGGAAACGGAGTTTACACCCTGTACAGAGAGCATATGTGTGCTCTGTGGAACATCTGAACGGGGTTTCTGCCAGCAGCCATTCTGAGGAGAGAAGAGCTAAACTCCACCTTCAGAAGGGAGATGCAGAGCTTCATGTTTCCTCACTCCCTCCCCAATCTTTTAGCATAGGGTTGCCAACTCCTTTTTGGGAAATATCTGGAGATTTGGGGGTAGAGCTTGGGAACGGTGGGGGTTGAATGTGGGAGGAACCTCCGTGGGTTACAGTTCCATAGAGTCCAACCTCCAAAGCAGCCATTTTCTCCAGGGGAACGGACCTCTGTCTGGAAGTTGGTGGTGGCGGGAAGTGTCTTCAAGTTGCAGCCAATTTACGGCGACCCCGAAGGGTTTTCAACACAAGAGATGAAGAGAGGTGCTTTGCCATCGCCTGCCTCCGTGCAGAGACCCTGGACTTCCTTAGTGGTCTCCCATCCAAGGAGTCACAAAGGCGACAGTCTTCTTAGTGTCTGAGAGCTGACAAGATCCGCTCCGGTGGCCGCTGACTGACAAGCTGAGTCACCAGAAGGCCTCGGGATGCAACCCCCGGGAGGCTTTTTTAAAAAGCTTCCTGGTTCCCAAGCGAGTCAAGAGATAACTGGCATTGGACAGACAGGAAAAACCTGGCAGCTTCTCAGCCGCAGCCAAAAATGCAACAAGAGCGCTGGGCAGAGAACTCTTGAGGAAGGGAGATAAAAGCCACCCAGTTTTGAAATTATCGGGGGGGGGGCAAATTGTTGTGGTTTTTTTCCCCCCGAGGAGCCTTTGGAAAGAAACATGTTGGCTGAAAGGCAGAGGCTTTCAATTAGCTCCTGGAGAATCTGGCGAAATTAGGGAGATGTGGAAGCGGGTCATTGGAGACATTTGAATCCTGCAAGCTGCTTTTTTATGAAGGCTAAAAAGAGTCCTGGGAAGCTCCATGATTTCTAAGGTTTCTGCTTTCGCTTATCCCAAGCCTGCTGTGGTCCTTTCGGTGCTGCAAAGGTTTCCAAGGGCCAGTCTAGATGGAACATGTGATTTCTAACTTAGGGGTGCCGGCCTCCAGGTGGGACCTTTTTATTTTATTTGTTTATTTCATATGATTTCTATCCCACCCTTCTTGCAAGCTGGCTCAGGGTGGGTCACGACATACAAATGACTAACAAAGATCAATCAGCTTTAAAAACTCTAAAAAGAACCATTCGGAATTCCCATTAATAGACAAGATGGCTTTCCAAAAACTTACAGTGTCCTGGGCCCGTTTCCATCGGAGTGGATATGGAACCTGATTGGTATGGGTTCTCAGAGGGGTCAATTCGCTGCCACCAAGATCGAGGACGGCTTAAGCAGGAAGGGCCAAATTGGCTGGGTGTCGGCTGCCTCAACCAAAGGCCTGGCGGAACAGCTCCGTTTTGCAGGTCCCGCAGGGCCCTAATCTCTACTGGGTTCCACCTGGTTGGGATCTCCTGGAATTACAGCTCATCTCTAGAGTACAGAGATCAGTTCCCCTGGAGAAAGTGGATGCTTTGGAGGGCGGACTCTGTGGCATTGTACCCCACCGAGGTCCCTGTCCTCCCCAGGCTACATCCCCGAACCTCCAGGATTATACCTACCTGGATCTGGCAACCCTACTCCCCCATCCCCCGCTGGTGGCTAGGGGGGACCTGGCAACCCTGGATTTGTTCAGGGAACTTGCTGGGCCTCGGCAAGCACATGCTCTTGCATGCCCCATGGCTACACATTGCATAGAACAGGGGTCCCCAATGTGGTACCCATGGGTGCCCATGGCTCCCGTCGACACCTGTCTTGGTGCCCGCTAAGTGTTTGTAGAAAGTGGGTGGGGCTTTTGTCCAGCAAGCCTTCTGATTGGCCACAGGAGATCTGATTGGCTGTGCAGATTGTTAGAGACATTGCTTTGGCGGCAGCTGCCACCACAGCACAAGGATCTTCACTGTGTGGCTGAAGAGATGCTGCTCCAGCCATTTTGTGCCTGGCTTCACTTCCTGCAGAAGCCATTTTGTGGCTGTATCTACGGTGCTGTATCAGAATTCCAGAGGTGACTGTCCACAGGCTGGGGACACCTGGTGAAATATAGTGGGTCCAAACGCCTTCAGTGATCAGCTCATAGTTTATTTGGCAAACTCAAGACACAGACCCCGGGCTGAAGCCCGGTTATATGCCCCAGTAATCTCACACCCCAAAACACACCCCACCACCGTGATAGGCTGTTTACACCTGGTCACCTTTCCAGGTGACCCTATTGGGCTGTCTAGGATCCGAGCATTCCTACTGGTGTGCTCTTAGGATCCAAGCCGGCCTTTGTTCTTGGTTCTAAGCTCAGTACATTACACCTGGCCTAGAAAGACATGGGCCGGGAGCCATCTTCCAGGAAGGCCTCTCGTGTTACTGCTCTTTCTCCTACATTCTCCCGTGCCGTGCTCTAGAACATGAAGCATTTCTCCTCTCGCCAGGTGCAGATACCAGAACTCAGCTGGGCAGGGAGAAATATGCTGCAATTAACCAAACTACAGGGACTGGTTCCCCTAGAGAAAACGGCTGCTTTGGAGGGTAGACGGAGGCCCATCCTTTCCCCAAACCCCACCCTCCCCAGGCTCCACCCCCAAGTCTACAGGAATTTCTCAAGCTGGAGTTGGCAACCCTATGTCCCTTCCCTTCAGGGGATTATCCCTTCCGACTGTGATGGGTGTGGGAGAGCAACGGGCCCAGGGTCAGCCAGCACCCATTTTCTAAAGATTAATATTGACCCTCCGTGTTCCAGTGAGCTCTGCCCCCACCCACCGCAAGCCGTGCCATTTCAGGGGAAGGGGCAGTGGACATACCCAGCCACAGTCCCCAGAACTCACAATACCACCATTGGGTTAGGGGCAGTGTTCCCTCTAAGCTGAGCTAGTGTGAGCTAGCTCACAGTTTTTTAGCCTCCAGCTCACAGATTTTTGTCTTAGCTCAGGAAGGGTGGCTCCAGAGCTAACTAATTCATGCAGCAGCCAAATTGCTCACTCACAACTTTAAAGCCAGTAGCTCACAAAGTAGAATTTCTGCTCACAAGACTCCACAGCTTAGAGGGAACATTGGTTAGGGGGTGCTCATCATGGAGAACTGCCAACCTCCCAGAATTACTAGTCATCTCTAGACCACAGAGACCACTTCCTAGAGTTGCCAGCTCCAGGCTGGTAAATTCCTGGAGATTTGGGAGTGGGGCCTTGGGGGGGCAGGGTCTGGGGACAGGAGGGACCTCAGTGTGATATAATACCATAGAGTCTACCCTCGAAAGCAGCCATTGTCTCCAGGGGAACTGATCTCTGTTGTCATTCCAGGAGATCTCCAGGCCCCACCTGGGGCTTGGCGACCTTATTCTCAGCCTCTGGGCACATGGCTCGCATGCCAGGCCTGGAGTGTTCAATCTTGGCCCCCTGCCTGGAAAAGACCTCAATGTTTGCATTTCCTGGAGATTTTCAGGCTCCCATTTGCAACTTTCCCGTTGCACGGCGCTCACTCGTTTGCATGTGGCCCATCTGCATGTTAAGAGCTCCGAAGCGGGGAGGGGGCGTGTGAGCTCTTTCTCCCTTGCCAATCTGCCTTTGTACAGATGAAGTGGTTGGGGGGGCGGGGCGGGGAGAGGCTGTTTTGGGATCTTTGTGTTCAGACGGGGCACCGATAAGGCTGGGGCTGACCTATCTTGCCCCGGGAGCTGGTCCCCCCTCCCTAACAGGCCTGCTTCTCCGACTGACAGTTAGCAGCCGGCAAAGCCTGATAAACTTATCACCCCAAAGCTGAGCCAGCGAGTGCGACTCCTCCTCAGCCTCAGATTTCCAAGCTCCCTCTTCCCTCTTCAGAAAAAAGTCTGAGTCCAACAGACCAAAGTTTTATTCAAGGCGTAAGCTTTTGTGTGCAAAACACACTTCTTCAGACAAAACTGGAATGAAACCTCAAAAGCTGGTTGCAGGGGGAAAGAGGGTGGGGGTGAGCCTTTAGGAGGGGCCACTCGGAGCCCAGATGCGTCTGCAGAGCTGAAAATGGAGTGGGTGGCCGGTAGCATCAATGGATGGCAGCAAATTAGCACGTGAATTTAAGAGTTAACAAAGAGATGTGAGAATGAAACTGGAGTCCAGCAGCACCCCCAAGAGAAACCAAGCTCAACCCCTGGGTACACGCTTTGGTTCTCACATCTGTTGTTAACTCCTTTATTATCTGTCTGCCAACTTGCTGCTATTTACACGTCCCACTATCTGTGCTGTTCCAGTCTTGGCTATATCTGTTGCTCAGCTATTTAGGCATCTTGCCTCTACTCAGCTCTTCCTGGCAACTAAACCTCCCCCCACCTGCATGTCATATCTGAGGAAATCTGTTTCCATGTATGTGAAGACATGTGCGCACGCTGAGTCTCTGTTCTCCCATGCACCCAGGGTGGAGCTTGGTTTTTCTTGGGGGTGCTGCTGGACTCCAATTTCATCCTCACATCTCTTTGTTATCTCTTGCATTCACGTGCTAATTTGCTGCCATCCATTGATGCTGCCGGCCACCCATTCCAAGTTCAGCTCTGCAGTTGCATCTGGGCTTTGAGTGGCCCCTCCTAACAGCTCACCCCCACCCTCTTTCCCCCCTGCAACCAGCTTTTGAGGTTTCATTCCAGTTTGGTCTGAAGAAGTGCGCTTTGCACCCGAAAGCTTATGTCTTGAATAAAACGTTCTGCTGCTTCAGACCAACAGGCCTATCCACCTGAATTTGTCTTCTCTCTTCAGTCTTTCAAGGTAGGGGGAACGGCTGTGCTTTTGACATCAGCAGCTGTTGAGCAATTCTTCCAAAGGCCCGTGGGTGGACTTTGAGCTTGTGAATGCTGCTTTTCAGAATCAGGTCCTTAGAGGGGTGAAGTTCGATGACATTCAGGCAGCATGAAGACAACTGGGCTGAGGGCCCGGACTACACAGGATCAGTGTTCCCTCTAAGCGGAGTTAGTGTGAGCTAGCTCACAGTTTTTTGGCCTCCAGCTCGCACATTTTTGTCTTAGCTCAGGAAGGAGGGCTCCAGAGCAAACTGATTTATGTAGTAGCCAAGTCACTCGCTCACAACTTTAATGCCAGGAGCTCACAAAGTAGAGTTTTTGCTCACAAGACTCCACAGGTTAGAGGGAACATTGCACATGATGATGATGTCCGCTGACCACCACTAGGCGACAGCGACCTTACCTGAGCTTGGATCTCAAGAGACAATAGAAGAAGAAGAAGAAGAGATTGGATTTATACCTCGCCCTTCACTTGAAGTCTCAGAGCGGCTTACAAACTCCTTTCCCTTCCCCTCCCCACAACAGACACCCTGTGAGGTAGGTGGGGCTGAGAGAACTCTAACACAAACTGCACTTTCAGGAACAGCTGTGCCAGAGCTTGTGACTGACCCAAGGTCACATCAGCAGGTGCAAGTGGAGGAGTGGGGAATCAAACCTGGTTCTCCCAGATCAGAGTCCGCACACTTAACCACTACACCAAACTGGGGGAAGGGGGCTTGGTGGGACTAGGATCCTGAAACCTCAAGCGATCACCAATAGGAACCTTGGCAGGAAGTTTAAACCCACCAATGGGACCTGGGGGTGGGCCATGGGGACTGTATATAGTTGGCCACTGGCCGGTGTTGGGTTGTTCTGTTGTGTATGAGTAAACCATGTGCTGATTATCACGCTGTTTCCTGATTCCTTAATGTGTTGAACCCACTACGCAGCACATGCTCAATGGGGGAAGGGGGCTTGGTGGAATCCTACAAAGCATGTTTTTAAGCAGAAGGGTGGTTTCAGGATGAGTTCCTTGCGTGGGTCAATCAGGCCTCCACAGTTCATAGATCCCAGCAGCACCCTTAGTGGACAATAGGCGGACCATGTGGATTCTAGTTCAGGGAGGGAAATAAGAGTCGGCTACACTGAAAACTGCCCCCTCCATGTATCCATCAGGGCTCTGCTGTTCCCTCCCTTTTCGCCCAGATGCAAATTGAGTCTCACGTCCAACGACAGACACTCTCCGGCTGCCCGTCAAGCACGACTTCACCTAGCCCCCAAATCTCAACTCAGCAGGAGAAAAAAGAGGCCGGTTGTCCGCCTTCCTGCCCTGCACGGCTAAACCCTTCTTGGGTTTAAGAAAAGGTTGCTAATATTTGGACTGCTTTGGTTAGCAAATGAGGAGCATGCAAAGCGAGACCTGCAGGCCAAGAGGAGGACGGGGGGGGAGGGGGGTTCCTTCCAGCTGTCTTCAGCCCAAAGATCTTGGTCAGATTAGGAGCAGCAGGAAAAGCGGGAAAATCTGAAAAGCACCCGGGGTGGGGGGAGAATAAGAGGACACGCAGATTGTGCGGCTGGATTTTTTTTCCCCACTGGATATTAGCTGGGGGTGGGGAATCGAAAGTCCAGACAGGGTTTGCCAACCTCCAGGTAGTGGTTGGAGGCAATGCTCCCTCTAAGCAGTAGAGTCTTGTGAGCAAAAATTCTACTCCGTGAGCTCCTGGCATTGAAGCCGTGAGCGAGCGATCTGGCTGCTGCATAAATCCTTCCTGAGCTGAGATTTAAAAAAATGGGTGAGCCGGAGGCTAAAAAACTGAGCTAGCTCACGCTAGCTCGGCTTAGAGGGAACATTGTTTGGAGGCAATGCTCCCTCTAAGCTGTGGAGTCTTGTGAGCAAAAATTCTACTTTGCGAGCTCCTGGCATTAAAGTTGTGAGCGAGCGATTTGGCCACTGCATACATTAGTTTGCTCTGGAGCCTTCCCTTCCTGAGCTGAGACAAAAGTGTGTGAGCCGGAGGCTAAAAAACTGTGAGCTAGCTCACACTAACTCAGCTTAGAGGGAACACTGGTTGGAGGTATCCTGGAATTACAAGGGGTCCCCAGGATACAGAGAGCAGTTCCCCTGGAGAAAATGGCTGCTTTGGAAGCCGGACTCTATGGGACTATCGCACTCTCCCCAAGCTAAGCTCCCGCCCCTGAATCTCCAGGAATTTTCCATCCCAGAGCTGGCAACCCTAGGCCATACAGCGTTGTTTCTATGACTGATTCCATAGGGGGATGATTCCCTGTTGTGCTCTACTGTGCATTTGCCGTGCCAGTAGAGATGGGGGGGAGCGGTTTCCTGTGGCACCCCCTCTCTGCCGTCCTTCTCAACCCTTGCCTCCAGAGTGCTTTTGGACCACTGTTTTTTTTTTTTAAGTACAATAGTAGTTCATCACCAATGTTCCCTCTAAGCTGTAGAGCCTTGTGAGCAAAAATTCTACTTGGTGGGCTATTGGCATTACAGTTGTGAGCGAGCGATTTGGCTACTGCATAAATTAGTTTGCTCTGGAGCCGTCCCTTCCTGAGCTAAGACCAAAAATGTGTGAGCTGGAGGCTAAAAAACTGTGAGCTAGCTCACACTAACTCAGCTTAGAGGGAACACTGTTCATCGCTGTACTGTAAGAGCACTATTGTGATATATCTGATTTAAAAAAAAAAGTCGTAAAAAGCACACTGGTGGCAAGAAGGGACTGGCAGACGCCCAGGGAAATGGCACCAGGTGTGGCACTGGATGTGGGCGAGAAGGTACGGGAATCTGTCCACTCAGATCCCACACCTGCTGCAGGTATGGTCTTCCCAGAATGATTGTAGGGAAGCAGTAGAACAAAGTCAGAGTCCAACGGCACCTTTTAAGGCCAACAAAGTTTGATTCAAGGTGTGTGCTTTCGTGTGCGTGCACACGAAAGCGCACACCTTGAATCAAACTTTGTTGCTCTTAAAGGTGCGGTTGGACTCTGACTTTGCTCTCTTGCTTCGTACCAACAGGGCTCCCCACCTTGTTCTATCTGCATGGAAGCAGGTTTGGGGAAACGTGCAACTAAAAATCAGAACATGGGGAAGTGGGTGTGCACATGAGGGTAGTGTGAGGACCCCTGCTGCCCCTTGAGCTGAGACAAGGGACAGGATGGGACGCAGAACAAAACCGCCTCCGTGGAAACAGCCTGGGAACCAAACTTTATGACGTTCTCCTGGTTGCGGAACACACTGTCGCTTAGAGCAGCGGCGAAAACAAAGCAAAACGCAACACTGAAATGTCGTGACCCGTGAAGTCCCTGGTTCAGATGTCACCTTTGCCCTTGCTGTTGTTCAGAGGAAGGACTTGCATTGTTGAAATGACTCCCTTGCCCTGACTTGGATATCCCAGGCAAACCCGATCTGGTCAGATCTTGGAAGTTAAGCAGGGTCGACTCTGGCAAGTCCTTGGATGGGAGACCTCCTTGGAATACCAGCAGTCGGGAGGTGGGGGTGGGCTTTACTCAGCCACCTCTCTGAATATCCTCCAGGCCCCCAGTAGAGGTCAGTCATCAGAGGTCACCATGACTTCCAGGTGCACACCCACGCACACATGCACATATGAAAATTACAAAAGAAAAATAAAAGAAAGAACTCTCTTAAGTACTGCTGATTTCACAATACTGAGCTAGTCTTTTAGAACATTCCAAATGTTTCAACTCAGCAGGATTTACAACAGTCTTGAAAGGTAGACCACTGTGGGAGTCTCTGTCTTGCAGAGGGTCATATTACACGCACGCTCAGGGAGTAACGTCTTGTCTCAAACTGCCTAAGACTTCACAGCAGAGGCAAGATTGGAACAAGAGACTTTCTGGTTAGTCACTGGTGCCAGATTTCAGTGGGGCTTAAGCGGAGCTGGGTTTCTCCGGATGGGGGCCACTAGGGAAGCCGCTGCTCTCTCCAGTTAGCAAAACGGTATGACTAGTGGCAAATGAAGGTTGCATCTGCATACAGCTGGATATTGCACTGTTGTTGTGCTGCGAGCAATTCTTTGCAAGGGTCTTGTCCACACAGGAAAATCTACATGGATTATTTCTGTAGCATTACAGTAGCACAATATCCAGCATGTATGGGTTTAGCCTGAATCTCTGCTACTGTGGGCCTTAGATGGGGGTGATACTGGTGTATCAGCCCAGAATTTTATTAATTGATATACTAATTCGTTTTTCAGCTGGAATGTTTGTCAAAGGATATATGCATTGTTCTGTTCGGGGGGGGACATTGTTCTGTCCAAGGGGGTTAACAAAAATACAGCCCTGTTGATACAAATCAAATGTAAAATCTCGTGCCAAACACCGCTTGCATATGTTCAAAATTGTTCCCATGAGGACTAGAGACTTAAATGGAAAACTGAGTCAGATCCCCACAGGGCCCGGCCCTCTGCCAAATGCTAGATTCCAGCAAGAGGCAGGTGAGGCCGAAGAATAAAAAGAGAAAAAGCACTCATATGCAGATTGAAAAGCAGGGCTATCGTATTCTTCATTCTCTCACCTCCCACCCTGCTTATGTAAATCATTGATAGCAATGGAAATCTCCTGGACACAGGCGCTTTTGATAGAAGAACAGCCAGGTGTCTGATTTGCTTTTTATGGCGAGGTTTACAGATTTCCCTTGGCTTTGCAGGCTGCAGCGAGTACTCCAACAGAGGGCTTCCTATGAGATGCACCGTGTGTGGGTGTGTAGGGCCAGCAAATTGCAGCCAATTTATGGCGATCCCATTGGGTTTTCAAGGCAACAGACATTCAGAGGTGGTTTGCCATTTGCCTGCCTCTATATAGCAGCTTGGGTTGCCAACTTCCAGGCAGTAATCACACAGGAATGGAAATAACAACAAATGCAGTTATGCAGGCAAATAAACAGAATAATCTGTCACGCCATACAAATTACCCTAGCGACTTGTCTTCTTATACAGTTCTAATTACAGTTATAAACAATGCACATCATAATGTTTTGCCACTTTGCATAAATAACATCTACACCAGTTGAATAGTGACCTAACAGTCCTTAAAAGTACAAGTCTTTCTTTAGAATGATGCAGGCACCAGCTCACGATGCGGAGAGGTGTTTCAAAGACAAAACAAACGGCACGGGCTCAGGAATAGCTGCGGCACGAACCAAAGGAGCGGCAACGGCAAGCCTAGGTTGCTTTGCCGTTTCTTAAGGCTTCATCAGGCCACTTTCCTTAGTGATGGGGGCCACCAAGCTCTGGTAAGATTCAAAATGACGCGTAGTCTACAAATATATTCCATACAACTAGTTATGAGAGCCAGATAGGAGAAACAGAAATCCTAGCATGCTATTATTTATTTATTTATTATTTTCCATTCATATCCCGCCTTGCTGGGCAAGCTGGCTCAAGGCGGCATACACAAGTTAAAAATGCGATAAAACAATAAATACAGTAAAATTCACATCTACAACATAAAGTGCTAGCAAGGACAATACAGATGGCGGCGGTTCCTATACACGGTCCAGTGAAAGAAGGCAGTATCCAATGGTGTATCCTAAGGGCCGTAGCATGTCCTGATGGCTCATTCGTCAGTGGCAGCTCCTAATCGAAGGCCTGCTATTACACCCTGCTAAGTAGCTTCTTCTCCCCGGGCTCCACCCTCCCCTGGCACATCTCCCAAATCTCCAGGAATTTCCCACACTGGAGTTGGCAGCCCTAATCATAAGCCAGATTTCTCTTCTGACCAGCTCAACAACAGGTATCTTGCTTGCAGCTGCCTCTCCCTGCCCACCTGGGCTTTGTCCCATCATAGCTGGGCATTTGCGCACATGAGGTATCATCAACAGCACATCCCCAGGCCTTGTGACTTTGGCGTATGAAGAGATGAAAGATAACTCATGGCGCAGATTTGTATTGAGGTTAGTGGCTAGCCTTGGCTTCTCAGTAGAATACTTGAAGACCCTTGGATTCTATTTTGCCAACTACTCATAAAACAAAGATTGATAGACCAGAGTGTTCAACTAATATATGTCTCGAAAGCACTTTGAGAAGATCTATACTTTATAGACAGCTATCTCACTCTCCCCTGACTCTTCCAGCGTACGTCACTGATTAAGGAATTGCAAGTACAGAAAAGCCTTTACCAAGGCATGCTCAGATATCTGACCGCTTGCAGTCTTGGAAGGCTGTTTTAATGGGATCCCATACAGGAAAAGACTCTGCTCCTGTGATCAAAAGTCTGTTGAGGATTTGTCTCACGTCACATTCAGGCGTCCAAAATAGAAGGCTGAACATAATAGACTTGTGCTGACTACAATATCCTGCTTCCCAGGAAGGTCAGGTCAAGAGAAATACATCACATTATTGGCAGATAGAGACAAATTCATTTTTTTCCAAATGGCAAGAAGTGATGGTGGCTACAGGTATGGACAGCTTCAAGAGGGGAGTGGATAAACATATGGAGCAGAGGTCCATCAGTGGCTATTAGGCACAAGGTACATATGGAACCCAATGTCTGGGGCAGTGATGCTCTGTATTCTTGGTGCTTGCGGGGGCAACAGTGGGAGGGGTTCTGAAGCCCCACTGCTGGACCTCCTGATGGCACCTGAGTTTTGGCCACTGTGTGACACAGAGTGTTGGGCTGGATGGGCCACTGGCCTGATCCAACATTGGCTTCTCTTATGTTCTCTTATGATTTGCAGTTGACATCATAAAGGATAAAAAGATGATGGGCCGTGCTGACCAAAATCTGTCTGACCCATGACTACTCCACCCTGGGTCACTCGTCATTTGTAATTGATCCCTGGACTGTATGGTCTCCCTTTCTTATTATTATACATAATTTTAATAATGGCTTTGTATTTTAATATTTTTGGTAAAAATGCCCAAGTATTTATTATTTTATTATTTTTCAAATTTTACCTTGTTGGACCTTTCCATTTAGTGGCTATGTGAAGTTTAGTTGCTATGTGAACTTTAGGGGAGCTATGAAGCAGTTGTGAATGGCTGTGTGAGCGCGTATGATTATTGTTGTAGATCACTGAAATGTTTGCACTTTTAATTTCGTTCTACTATGTACAATGACAATAAAGTATATTATTATTATAAAGTATATTATTATTATTTTAATTTGTATTGTTGCTATGGATTTTTTCTGGCTAATGCATAATGGCATCTCTCTTTTTCTGCTATGGGTTTTTTGTTTTGGGTTTGTTTTTTTTTTGGCTAATGCATAATGGCATCTTTCTTGAGCCATGACAAAAGATCATGGGTCCCAGAGCCACTGGCCTTTTGGGTGTCCGTGTACCCAGGACCACCATTCCCTCTAAGCTGAGTTAGTGTGAGCTAGCTCACAGTTTTTTAGCCTCTGGCTCACACGTTTTTGTCTTAGCTCAGGAAGGATGGCTCCAGAGCAAACTAATTTATGCAGTAGCCAAATTGCTCGCTCACAACTTTAATGCCAGTAGCTCACAAAGTAGAATTTTTGCTCACAAGATTCCACATCTTAGAGGGAACATTGCCCAGGACCACCATTCCCTCTAAGCTGTGTGCGTGAGCGGCCGCTCATTAGCACAGGAAGCCCCGCTCAGCAGCAATCAGGAGCCGTGCAGGGTCTTGCACTACCCACGGACCATTTTAATAAGATTCCAGCAGTTACATTCTGCTCAGGACGTGAACTGCTCCACTGGGGGCGGGGGGGGGATTAGAGGAACAATCGCCCAGGACCAGGTTGTAGAAACACTAATACAAATCTTTACACCTCAGTCATAATCCACTCACAGGCACTGAGTTGTCAGCTAAACAAACAGAGACTTGAGGATGTTGCTATTAGTCGGTTTATTCAAACAATTCAAATACCAGTTTGTTACAACAAGCACAAATAGCTATTTACAGCGTCCTTTGAGGAGCTCCCCACACTGAAGCCTGCCGGGGCATGCACTTTTTGGGATGTGGGTGGCATATCCTGTAGCTGCCAAGCCACTGGATGGACAACAGGCTGCTCATCCAATCACCTTTTGTGGAGCGTAGCCACACTGGAGACTTACAGGCATCACAATTGCTCTTTCTGGAGTTCTGCAAGAAGGCCTTGGGAATCGCTAATACAGAATCCGAGGCTTTCCAGCTCGGGGGTGAGAAATACTGGTGTTTTGGGGATAGAGCCTGGGGAGGGCAGGGGCCTCAGCAGTGTATAATGCCATGAAGTCTACCCTCCAAAGCAGCCATTTTCTCACGGGAAAGTTGTCTCTGTCATCTGGAGATGAGTTGTCATTCCAGGAGATTTCCAGGCCCCACCTGGAAGTTGGCAACCCTCTTGGATCCTGGCCAAACTGCAGTTCCCAGAATTCTTGGGGAAGCCACGGCAGATATAAAACTGATATACGTCACAGATATTGCCCCTCTAATGCAGTGCATTCTTGGACTGCTCCTCTCAGCCTGCCGTGTTCCTGGTAGCTGCTGGGTTGAACGGACATGTTTCTGTCAGGTGCCCTAAGGCATGCTGGGAAATGGGGCTGCCAACCTCCAGGCCAGGCCTGGGATCTCCTGGAATTACAGCTGCTCTCCAGACAATGGAGATTAGTTCCCCTGGAGGATATGGCAGCTTCAGAGGGCAATTCTGCATCTAGCATTTACTCCACATTTTCTCAACTGAGAGGGGAAAGTGCAGCTCAAAACCACATCCAAATACCTCGGGACAACACCGTACTGACTGCAAGGTCACTCCTGAACAGCCATGAAACGGCCATAAATCTATGCAGAAGGTACAATAAAACCCGATGATCAAAGAGAGTGAAAGTGGCATGGAGTGTGGAGGCTACCATAAAGCCCGATGATCAAAGAGAGTGAAAGCAGCATGCAATGCAGAGGGGAGTTTCTGTTCCAAGGTGGGTTTCATAAAACAACAGAGGGAAAAGCCAATGCAGAATCAGCCAGAGAGTGGATGGACGGCATCACACCCCTGCTGGACCCTCCCTTCCCCAAATCTCACCCTTTGCAAGCCGCGCTCCCAAATCTCCAGGAATTTCCCAGTCTGGAGTTGGCAACCCTCCTCGGAAAGCACTGTCCACTGCCTCATCCAGGCACCTCTGAGAGTCCCCTGCGATGTAAGACTGCCCCCTTTTCAACCTGCTGGCAACAGTGAGGCTAAAAAGAACTGCGAGAAATTCACACACTACTCCCATCAGTACAGTTACAACCGAGAGAGGGGGAAATGGCCGGGAAGGGGGTCGCAAAGGGGTGTGTGCTATGAACAGCCTGTGTCCAAGGTCCTGGGTGGCCGGCTCTGGGTTGGGAAGTATCTGGAAATTTGAGGGGTGGAGCCTGGGGAGGGCGGGGTTTGGGGAGGGGCCAGGGCAGGGTCTAACGCCATAGACTCCACCCTTCAAAGCAGCCATATTCTCCCCGGGGGACTGATCTCTGCAGTCCGGAGATGAGCTGTAACAGCTGCAGCTGGCAAGCCTAGCTCTGAAGGTCTGTCAAATTAGCTTCTTTCTCCCTCTCTAGTCGTGTTGAGGAGAAGGGCGGAAGGTGCCGTGCGGGCCCCCCCTTCTGTCTTTGCAGGCTCACTTGATCGGCAGGTGGACTCTCCGAAGTCCCTCTCACTTGAGGCTGTGCTGGGTCTCCCGATGTCGCCGCAGGTCCACCTTGCGCTGGAAGCCTTTCCCGCAGAGCTCGCAGCTGAAGGGCTTGAAGCCGGTGTGCTTGCGGCTGTGGGTGATGAGGTTAGAGCTCTGGCTGAAGGCTTTGCCACACACCTGGCACTTGTGCGGCTTCTCTCCTGGACAGAGGGGAAGGAAACAACAAAGAAACTACCATTGTGGTGCTTTTGAAAAGGCAGCGTGGGTTTCCCCCCAAAACGGCTGCTTTAAAAAGGAAGGAAAAGGCATCGTAATACATTGTCCCCTACTGAAGGATGCCGACTTTAGATTTCAAAGGTACTGGCCCTTGGGGTGGTGCCAACCAGGAAAGACAACTTGCTGGGTCGAAAGTGGAACCAGAATAGGGTTGCCAGGTCCCTACCTTTTGCTGGCGGGGGCTCCAGCCCGCTCTTCTGGATGTTCCTGTGCACACACGATGCATGTGCCCTGTGATGACATCACCCAGAAGTGAAGTCATCGCACTAGACATAATGCAGGGGGGACGCTCTATCATTTGGCCAAAAACTCTATGGTTAGCATAGAGTTTTTATCTGAATGCTAGAGCATTCCCCCTGCAATATGCCAGGTGTGATGACGTCACCTCTGGGTGACGTCATCATGCCGGGCACATCAGGCACAGCAGGGTTCTTCGGCAGCAGATTTCGGGGCCCGAAATCAGGGGGGAAACTGCCCCCAGCAGGGGGATGGCAACACTAAATCAGAACAAAGCCAGTTCTCCCGCCAAGCCACTCAAATGACATATGGTTCCTGGCCTCAAGGGGGACGCTGGAGATCTGGCATTTTAAATGATCCCCAGACTACAGAGATTAATTTTTCTCTGGAGAAGACGGCTGCTTTGTAGGGTGGGCTGTATTGCATTATACCCCACTGAGGTCCCTCTCCTCCCCAAACCGACCCTCCCTGGGCTCCACCCCCAAGTCTCCAGGAATTTTCCAACCTGGAGTTGGGAAGACTACAAACAATGGCTTGGGGTAGCACAGTGAGGAAAGCCCTGATGTACCCAGGGGCTCGGCTCACTCAGCTCTTGAGCCTGGGCCATCTCCAGGCGTGTGTGTGCAAGCTCACCCCCTGTGGCAATGCGGTCTCTAATGCATTGTGGGTAAATATGACTGGCTTTTCAGATTACGACAGCAGAATGGAGTTGGGTCGGTGTAATGCAGGTGGGGCAACAGCACCGAATACACATAGCTGCCTTATTCTGAATGAGAGCACCAGTCCGTCAAAATCAGCCTTGTCCATTCATACTGGCAGTGGCTTTCCAGGGTCTCAGGCAGAGATCGTTTATGTCACCCGATCCCTTTAACTGGAGATGCCGGGGATTGAACCTGGGAATCTTCTGCATACCAAGCAGATGTGCAACTCTGCACTCTGTTCGTACATCGCCGTTTGGGGGTGCCTCTCAAAATAACCCCAGAATCCCCAGGTTGAGCCAGGAGTAGAATAACCTCTCCTGATCTCCAGAACTTCTTCACAGCAACTTGGGCCAGTTGTTAGTAATGGTTTGTTTAATGTTTCACACTGTGTCCATTGTGCTGTGTTCTCTGTTCCCTATCTTGTCCCTGCTTCTGCGCTTGCATAGGTCCTGTGAAGCCGAGGGGTGGAGGGAGTAGTCTCCCGCCTATTAAATAACTCTCCCGCCGGGAGTTTCCCGCGCGCGCGCTTGCAGATCATTTGCTAGTCGCAATTTTGCATCACACTATAACCATGCTTGAGCAGCTTGTCCCGCCATTCCTGACAATAACCGTTTCACTGTGGGTTTTAGCACTGTATTCCAATAAAGCCTTTCTTGGTCCTAAGAATGCTTGGATCTACTTGCTTTTGAACCTGACACCAGTGGTTGAAATCCTGCTTGCAGAGTGTGTGGGAGCTGAGCTAATGAGAAGTTCAGGGGACAAACTTGCTGGCTGATGGGAGACAGCTGAGGGGGTGACCGATCCTAGACAGCAGCTACATTGAATTTCCGCCTGTCCCGCAGCTGCTGAAGTGTGTTTTATTATATTGAATGATTGGGTTGAGAAAAAAATTATGCCAACCTCTCCAGAAACCCGTCTGAGGTCACTATTCAAATTAAAACATCAAAAGCAAAACGTTTGATAGATATTAACTGAAAATCCTGCATTGAACACTCAGCCCAACATAAAAAACATAGACCATAAAAACGGACCACTAACAGCTTAAAAATAACCATTTCCAGACTAGAAAATATAGAACTAGAAGGGACCCCAAGGTCATCTAGTCCGACCACTGCTCAATGCAGGAAATTCACAAATACCTCCCCCCGCACTGCCGCAGTGACCTCTGCTCTATGTCCCAAGGAAGGCAAAAAACCTCCAGGATCCCTGGGCCAGTCTGGCCTTAAGGAAAATTCCTTCCTGGCCCCAAAGTGACAACCGGCATTACCCTGGGATATAAGAAAAGGGCCACAAGAGTCTCTGCTTTACGAACCTCCAAAGAAAGCCCACCGCCTCCTGAGGAAGCCAGTTCCACGGAGCTTTAATTGTCAGGAAGTTGCCGAAGGCTTTCACAGCCGGAGTTCATTAGTAGCTGTAGATTTTCCGGGTTGTGTGGCCATGGTCTTGGCATTGCAGGACCTGACGTTTCGCCAGTAGCTGTGACTGGCATCCTCAGAGGTATAGCACAGAAAGATGGAGGACTCTTTGTGTCAAGGTGTACTCTGGAGTACCTTGACACAGAGAGTACTCCATCTTCCTTGGCATCCTCAGAGATATAACACATAAAGATGGAGGACTCTCTGTGTCAAGGTGTACCCTGGAGTACCTTGACACAGAGAGTACTCCATCTTCCTGTGTCATACTTCTGAGGATACCAGTCCCAGCTACTGGCAAAACATCAGGTCCTACAATGCCAAGACCACGGCCACACAGCCCGGAAAAATCTACAGCAACTAATGTCAGGAAGTTCTTCCTAACGTTTAGCCGAAAATTCTTTTGATTTAATTTCAACTAAAACAGTGTTTAAAAAAATCATCTTATGTCAGACAACTTAAAAAGCACGGGAACCCTGTGTTTTAAAAGGCAGAACAAAGTTCGAGCCCAATGGCACCTTTTAAGACCAGCAAAGTTTTATTCAAGGTGTAACCTTTTGCGTGCACGCGCATTTCTTCAGATACACACGAAAGCTGATACCTCGGATAAAACTTTTGTTTGTCTTAAAGGTGCCACTGAACTCAAACTTTGTGCTGCTGTTTCAGACCAACACAGCTCCTCTCCCCGACCTCCGAGTGCTGGGCTTTTCCTCACCTGTGTGAATGTAGGTGTGCTTCTTCATATCGGACTTCTGGTGGAAGCGCTTCCCGCAGTACTGACAGGGGTACGGCCGCGTGTCTGAGTGGATCAGGAGGTGGGTGGAGAGGGTTGAGGACCGCTTGAAGGTTTTCCCGCACATATTGCACGCAAAGCTTCTTTCCTGAGGGAACACAAGATCAGCAGAGGAGGTCGGAATCATAGCCTGCTAAGGTGGAGACAAGGAACACCCTGAGCTGCAGGGGAGGGCGGCCAGTCTCCTTTACCTTCAAGAGCGAGAGGCGAGAGAGAAGAGAGAATTCTGGCTTGCCAGTCTCCAGGTGGGGGCTGGAGGTCTCTCAGAATTACAACTAATCTCAAGACTACAGGGATCAGCTCCTCTGGAGAAAATGGCTGCTTTGAAGGGTGGAATCTATGGCACTGCCCCCCACTGAAAGTCCCTCTCCATACCCTGCCCCCTGGCTCCAGTCCCCCAAATCTCCAGGAATTTCCCAACCTGGAATTGGCAACCCGAAGCCATCTGTTTTGGCTGTGTGCCCCTCAGACTCTTAAGACCTGCTCCTTCTGTGTTTCTCAGCTTTCCAACCTGCCCAACACTCTTTGTGCCTTCCCTCAGGGGTGTATGTGAGGCCACTTCCATCTCTAAGCCCCATGGGCGGGTTTTCTGTCTGCCAAACCAGCCTTTCACTCCGCTTTCAGAAGCGGCACTGTTTGTCAACATCCTACTGCTGGCAACTTCACCCTGTACAGACAGAAAGGTGGTCAGCAGGCTTTTTGACCTTTCAGACCGGGTTTGTTCAAGGAGGGGGAAATTTATATGCCACATTCGTTTAGAATAAAAGGACTATGTATCCAGCAACCAGTATTTGAACTTACCCCTCTCCCCACCCCACCCCCCACGCAAACACTGTAATTCTGCCGTTAACTTTTTGGCTAACAGTTAAAATCAGCACCAGCCATTTGGAGCCACTGGGACAGAGCTGATCCCCTGAAGAGCGCTGACTGCTGCAGGGGTGCCAACTTCAGGTTGGGAAGATCCTGGAGGTTTAGAGGTGGCGCCTGCGGAGGGCGGGGTTTGGGGAGGGGAGGGGCCTCAGCAGAGATGTAGAGGCCGTGAACCTCCAGAGCAGCCCCTTTCTCCAGGGGAGTGATCTCTGTGGCCTGGAGGACAGTTGTAAAATAAGGTTGCCAACTCTGGGCTGGGAAACGCCCGGAGATTTGGGGGATAGAGTATGGGGAGGGTGGAGTTTGAGGAGGGGAGGGACCTCCGGCAGGTATAATGTCAGACGGGTGTAATGTTTGGCGACCCCCTGGATAAAAATGGCTCCTTTGGATGGTGGACTGTGTGGCGTTATATCCTGCTGGGGTCCCTCCCCTCTCCAAACCCCACCCCTTCCCAGGCTCCACCCCCCAAATCTCCAGGTATTTCCCAACCCAGAGCTGGCAACCCTGTCTCCATTTATAGGATACCCATTGCATTTCAATGGACATTTTGCTTTCATATTTGTCTGTCACAGCGACTGAAGAAGAATTCTTGTGGGAACAAGGAAACTATACCGGGACCTTGTATTGCTGTTATTCGCTGTTATACTGTACATAATGCAGGGCTATTTTGGGGCAGGAACGGAGTTCCGGCTGGCTCCCAAGTTGGCCACGCCCAGCAGGAACTCATTAGCATAATAGGCCACACCCAACAGCAGAAACTCATTAGGAATGGCTACATTAGGGCTGTGTGGCCTAATATGGAAAGGAGTTCCTGCTACAAAAAAGCCCTGGTTTTTGACAACAAACAAGGTAAACAGAATAAGAAGCAAAAGGTAGGTGTGGCTGGATGACCACACTTCTGGTAACATGGGGGTGTGGCCTGATATGCTAAAGAGCTGTGCTGTCAGGGGTGTGGCCTAATATGCTAATGAATTTCTGCTGTTGGGTGTGGCCTATTATGCTAATGAGTTGCTGCTGGGCTTTTTCTACAAAAAGAGCCCTGACATAATGTATAGGATGTCTCAGCTATTGTATAGTTTGTGTAGTTTGATTTTGCTTGACTACATCCCATTTGTTCATTTGGCAACTGTGCTTTTGTCAATTTTGTGACTTCATTACAGTTTTCGTATTCGACTGAAGTGTTGTACTATTTTCAATAGAGTTACTATGTGTGAATTTTCATTGGTGGAACATTTATACTTTTACTATATACGATTCTTTTTCTAGTAGGGCCCGGGGGGAGCCTTTGAGGTGCAGCCCACTTTCGGAGTTGAGTGTTTCTTGTTTCAGGGACCCTGTCTCCAAAGCAGCCATTTTATCCAGGAGAAATGACCTCTGCCGTCTGGAGAAAAGTTATAATTCCAGGAGATCTCCAGGCTCCACCTGGAGGTTGGCAACCCTACTTCCTGAGTTACTCCTCCAAGGAGGGAGGGCAGAAGGCATTGTGTCTGTGACAGGAATTGCCTGTCCATCCTTTTGAGGGCTGGGATCTTAGCCCTGCCTCCCACGCTCACAGTGGCCCACCAAGGCATCTGACCAAGGTGACAAGAGATTTTAAAAGCGGTGCCTGGTAGAAATGCCCACCGGGAACTGTTCGACCCACCAAGGCCTGTGGCCTCCCTGCCACCCAGCCCACCTGCGAGTGGATGTTGGCGTGCTGCTCCAAGCTCACGGCGTGCCCAAAAGTTTTGCCGCAAACCTCACAAGCAAAAGGTCGCGTGCCGCTGTGCGATCTTCGGACGTGGACCTCCAGACCGTGAGGGGTGGAAAAGATCTGTTTTTTAAAGAAACACACACACACAACCAGATGACAGTGGCCGCTTTTCAAAAGATGGCACCTTCACTTTCATGTTCCTCTGGAAACCAGACTTTGCAGGAAGCAAATCAACTGGGTATTGAACTAGCAGAGTTTGTTTTTAACATACCCTCCAAAATTTCACAGATGGTAACAGGGACCCATTTATACTACTCCCTTCCTCATGCCAACTCTTGTTGGAGGGCGTTACCAGTACAGGGTTGCCAGTCTCAAGGTGAGGGCTGGAGTTTTCCCAGAATTACAGCTGATCTCCAGAAGACAGAAATCAGTTCCCCTTGAGAAAAAGTAGGTGAAATCTCTCCCCAGATTTCCCCCTCCATAGGCCCCACCCCCAAATCTCCAAGAATACCCTTGTCTGGAATTGGCAGTTCTTCCAGATGGAGCTTTATGTTCTCCTAGAATTATGCCTGTTCTTTTTTAAAAAAAAAACATTTATTATAGAGTATGTTTCACATATTTAAAATTACATCTTATAGATATCGCATACCTTTTTCTTTCCTCCCCACCCTCCCCAGTACAAGGCTTCCGCAATGCTCTTACCCCCTTATAAACTCTATTATCTAATTACCATTAACAAAATGTCTCACTTTCATTGTCAAATTAGGTAACATTTTAACAATCTTATCATTCTTTTTCTTGTTTTCTCCTTAATAACTATCGAAGCAAATCAATTTGTTTTTAACGTCCCAGTTTTTCTCAAGATAGTCTTTGAAATCTTTCCATTGTTCATAAAACGCTTCGTCTTCTTCGTTATTAAGCTTTCTTGTCATTTTGTCCATTTCTACTATGAATTATGCCTGTTCTTTAGACTACCACGATCAGTTTCCCTGGAGGAAATGGCAGATTTGGAGGGTGGAGTCTATAGCAGCACCCTATCACTGATGGCGGCCCCCACTGGGTTGGGAAATTCAGGGCGCTTTGGGGGTGGAGCACATAGAGGGCAGGGATTTGAGATGGGAGGGACCGCAGCAAGGTATAATGCCATTTTCTCCAGGGGAAATGACCTCTGTTGTCTGGAGAAGAACTTTGTGGGTCTTCAAGTTGCCACTGGACTCAAACTTTGTTCTCCTTCATGCGCATACAGATGAAAGCTTATACCCAAAAGCAGTGTTCCCTCCAAGCTGAGTTAGTGCGAGCTAGCTCACAGTTTCTTAGCCTCCAGCTCACACATTTTTGTCTTAGCTCAGGAAGGAGGGCATCAGAGCAAACTAATTTGTGCGGGAGCCAAATTATCTGCTCACAACTTTAATGCCCGTAGCTCAGAAAGTAGAATTTTTGCTCACAGGACCCCACAGCTTAGGGGGAGCATTGCCCAGAAGCAGGGCTATTTTTGTAGAAAAAGCCTAGCAGGAACTCATTAGCATATTAGGCCACACCCAACAGCAGAAACTTATTAGCTTATTAGGCCACACCCCTGACAGCACAGCTCAGCATATTAGGCCACACCCCAATGTTACCAGAAGTGTGGTCATCCAGCCACACCCATCTTTTGCTTCTTATTCTGTTTACCTTGTTTGTTGTCAAAGCCCAGGGCTTTTCTTGTAGCAGGAACTCCCTTGTATGTTAGGTCACACACCCCTAATGTAGCCAATCCTAATGAGTTTCTGCTGTTGGGTGTGGCCTGTTATGAGTTCCTTCTGGGCTTGGCCAACTCGGGAGCCAGCCGGAACTCCCTTCCTGTGCCTTCCTGCCTAAAAATAGCCCTGCCCAGAAGTAAACCTTGTTGGTCTTAAAGGGGCCACTGGACTCAGCCTTTGTCCTGAGAAAGGACACTCTCACATCTCATGCTAATAAACACATCCTAGGACATCCCCGAAGAGCATAAGAGGGAGGGTGGCTGCCCAGGAAGGCAGGTGGCTCTTTTGCCAGACCCTGGCCATTATTAAGGGCCACTGGGGTAATGGACTCACCTTGTCGCATATCACGCAGTGGTAGGTCTCCACGTTTGACGAATAGCGCAGGCTGTAATCGAGAGGGGGCTCCATGCTCGGAAGGAGGTGGCTCCCATAGAGGCTAATGGAGCGCTCCAGGAGAGCAGAAGACATGGGCCGGTAGGCGTATGGAGGGTGGAAGGCGTCCCAGGAGAAACCAGGCTTGTGGTAGGGGGTGGCCCTGTCCCCCCCAGGGCTGCCAACGCCATCACGTTTCAGAGCTGGGGCAGGATAAGGAACAAAGAAAGGGATACAAATGTTCCCATGGTTAAACATCAGCAAAACAGCTTTCCAATTTGTAATGGAAAATATTAATAGGGCAGCCAGTCAATATTCATAGGGGGAAATCTCCAAAGCCTTATGTGGCGGGTGTGCTTCCTAACCCTACCGTGGCAGCATTCTAGGGTTGTCAACTTCCAGGTAGGACCAGGAGGTTTGGAATTACAACTGATCTCCAAATGATGGAGAAGAGTTCCCCTGGAGAAAATGGCTGCAATGGAGGATGGACTCTGTGGAATTCCCTCTCCCCTCCCCAAACTCTGCCCTCCCCAGGCTCCACCCCCAGATATCCAGGAGTTTCCCAACCAGGGCTCGGCAACCCCACACCATTCTGAGCCCATCTGGGCTCTCTCTCCCCTGCCCTTTTGTAAAGAAGCAGTTCCCTGCAGCTGCTGTGCAGCCGTGGGAAACCCAAAAAACACATAGAAATGAGTGGAAAAAATGTAACATAAATGAGAGAGCCAATCTGGTGTAGTGGTTAGGAGCACGGACTGGGTTTGATTCCCCACTTCTCCACATGCAGCTGCTGGGGTGACCTTGGGTCAGTCACAAGTTCTCTCAGAGCTGTTCTCTCAAGGGCAGTTCTCGAAAGAGCTCTCTCAGCCCCGCTTACCTCACAGGGTGTCTTTTGTGGGAAGGGAAGGAAAAGGAGATTGTAAGCTGCTCTGAGACTCCTTTGGGTAGTCAAGGGTGGGGTATAAATCCAATCTCCTCCTCCTCCTCCTCCTCCTCCTCCTCCTCCTCCTCCTCCTCTTCCTCTTCCTCTTCTTCTTCTTCTTCTTCTTCTTCTTCTTCTTCTTCTTCTTCTTCTTCTTCTTCTTCTCCTTCTTCTCCTTCTTCTCCTTCTCCTTCTCCTTCTCCTTCTCCTTCTCCTTCTCCTTCTCCTTCTTCTGTGATTCTGGGTCCCTGGGCCAAATTTCAAGGTGGGACCCCAGAATTATTGCCATCCCTTGCCCGCACAGCCTGGTCAACATATGCCACAGGGACAAGGTGGGTTGACTGAGATGGACTGTGCCGTTTCACAGTACAGGTGGAAGCTCACATTTTTAAAGCTTTCCCGGAGAAAGGAAATTTCGGCAGGCAAAAGGCTGTATTAAAACACTCCCCCCACAAGCAGTGGCGGAAAATGCCGTCATGGCAAAGTTGACTTCTGGCCACCCCAGGGGGTTTTCAAGGTAAGAGGCTCTCACAGGTAGTTTGCTTCTGCCTGCCTCTGCATAGCAACCCTGGACTTCCTTGGCAGTTTCCCTTCCAAGTCTTAACCAGGGCCAAAGCTTGCTTAGCTTCCCAGATCTGACAAGATTGGGCCAGCTGGGGCCATCCAGGGCAGGGCAGGGCAGCTGTCAGTTTGCCAGGAAAGTTTTTTGCTTGTTGGTGTTTTGTACTCATGGGAGCATCTCAAAGTGGTATACCCTATTCTATCACTTCAGGACTCTGGCACCTATTGCTGCTGCCAGGACAGGCCAGCCACAGAGAAGGGTTAGAACAGGGGTGACAAACATGCAGCCCGGGGGCCAGATCAGGCCCCCGGAGGGCTTCTATCAGGCCTGCAGTAGAACTGGCTGCCTTCTGCTTCTTCTTCCAGTTCGGCTGCTGCTGCGTCATTGTAGGTCTGCAGCTTACAGACACACACCTGAACAGCACACTCAAGATTGCAACAGCACAGACATTTTGATGCGATAATTCAGAGCGAGAAGTGTCAGTTATCAGACACTGTTCAATAAACAAAATATTGCGGGAGTGCTAATGTTTTAAGCATGTGTTTATTTTAAGTAAAAAAAAAACCTTTGTGTTTGTGTCTTTTATAAAGTTTCTGTCTCCGCTACCTGGCATTACATTTTGTGACACACGTGGCCCGGCCCAACAAGCTCTCATTTATGTCAGATCTGGCCCTCATAACACCCCTAGGTTAGAACATAAGAAAACATAAAGAGAAGCCAATGTTGGATCAGGCCAATGGCTCCTCCAGTCCAACACTCTTTCACACAGACCAGGCACCATCAGGAGGTCCACCAGTGGGGCCAGGACACTAGAAGCCCTCCCACTGTTGTCCCCCCCAAGCACCAAGAATACAAAGCATCACTTGCCCCAGACCGAGAGTTCCTATCCATACCTTGTGGCTAATAGCCACGGATGGCCCTCTGCTCCATATGTTTATCTGATTCCCTCTTGAAACTGTCCATGCTTGTAGCCGCCGCCACCTCCTGTGGCAGTGAATTCCATATGTTAATCACTCTTTGGGTGAAGAAGTACTTCCTTTTATCCGTTCTAACCCGACTGCTCAGCAATTTCATTGAGCGCCCAAAAGTTCTTGTATTGTGAGAAATCTTTCTCTACCTGCTCTATCCCATGCTTAATCTTGTAAACCTCGATCATGTCACCCCTCAGCCGTCGTTTCTCCAAGCAAAACAGCCCCAAGCGCTTTAACCTTTCTTCACAGGGAAAGTGTTCCCACTCTTTTATCATTCTAGTTGCCCTTCTCTGCACTTTTCCCAGTGCTATAGTATCCTTTCTGAGGTGTGGTGACCAGAACTGTACATGGTACTCCAAATGAGGTCGCACCATCGATTTAAACGGGGGCATGATGATACTGGCTAATTGGTTTTCAATCCCCTTCCTGGAATCCTGAGCCACGGCCTTGAAAGAGGGTGCCTCAAGCTCTGAGGCTGACGGATGCTTACCTGGAGTCGGGGGCTCTGAGGCAGGTGTCGCACTCTGAGCAGAGATGTTTTCTTTTGTGGCTTCATCGGGGTCACGAGGCTCTTTACGGGGAGAGAAGTCTCGATCGTGTGTGCCACTGATGGCCCCCGATGGGTCCCTGGCATCTGTAGCTGCGCATTCAGAGCAGAACGATGGTCAACTTCCTCTGACCAACCAGGTGTGTGCCTAGCAGTGATGTTGAACACAAGCCAGTGCCAAGGGTGGCAGGCCCAGTCCACCCATGAGACTGCCTGGGGTGGCACAGGGAGAAGGGTGCTGCTGCCCAGCAGGGGCTCTCAATAAGACTGCTCTGGGCTGGGGGATTCCTAGAGGCTTTGGGGGTGGAGCATGGAGTAGGAAGGGTTTGGGGAGGGAAGGGACTTCAGCAGGGTATAAAGCCATGCAGTCCGCCCTCCAAAGCAGCCAGTTTCTCCAGGGGAACTGATCTCCGTAGTCTGGAGATCAATTGTAATTCTCCAGGCCCCACCTGCAGGTTAGGAACCCTGGCTCTCACCCATCAGTGGCACAGAGTAGGGTTGCCAGCTCCAGGCTGGGAAATTCCTGGATTTTGGGGGGTTGAGCCTTGGGGTGGGTGGGGTTTGGAGAGGGGAGGGACCTCAGCAGGGTATAATCCCACAGAGCACACCTTCCAAAGTAACCATTTTCTCCAGGGGAATTGATCCAAATTGTCTGGAGGTCACTTGTAATTCTGAGAGATCTAAGCCTGACGTCAGGAAGATGTGGTAGTGTCTTCTCCTGGGCCTGTGCAGCACAGCGCCCTGGACTTCCATGGAGGTCTCCCATCTAAGTATTAACCAGGGTCAACCCTGCTTAGCTTCAGAGTTCTAATGAAATCAGATAGCTTGGGCCACCCAGGTCAGGGCATTCTCAGAACATAGCAACCAAATTCCTTGGGGGGATTTAGGCTGCACCTAAAATAGTGTTTTGTTTCATTTGTTTCATTTCTTCTATTGGATTTATAACCTGTTTTCCCCAGCAACCAGGCTCAGAGCGGGTAACATTGTTATAAAAACATTCAATCATTCAGGGGTCATTTCCTGCCGGAGCGCCCCGGAGTTGCACTCCAGCAGTAAGGAGCCCAGGCCCCGCACCCCCGTCTTTCCTGGCCCGCCCGCAGAGACTTGGGGGGAATTTAAATGCCTGGGTTCCCTGCCTGATCTTCTCCAGGTGCCCCGCAGGGATCGGGCAGGGAAGCCAGGCATGTCTGCCTTCCTGCCCTTCCCTTCTCCAGCCAGCCTGCTGCAGCAGGTAGGCTGGGGAGGGGAAGGGGAGGCGGGCAGACATGGCCCCTTTCCCCCTGAGCCCCTTTGCTTTTGTGGACTCAGGGAAGGGGGGGGATTTAGACTCATTTGTGTAACTCATTTTAAATATACTTGCCCTTTGTCAGAGGGTGTGGCATATGCAAATGAGTTGTGCAGATGAGCTCCTGCACCTCTTTTTCTAGGAAATGGCCCCTGCAATCATCTAAAATATTATAATTCTAATACAACTCAGGGTTGGGAAATTGCGGGAGATTTTGGGGTGGAGCCTGGAGAGGGTAGGGGAGCTCAGCAGGGTATAATGCCAAAATAGTCTGGTCTCCAAAGCTACCCTTTTCCCCAGGAGAACTGATCTCTCTCGTCTGGAGATCAGTTGTGATTCCAGGGGACCTCCAGGCTCCGGAGAAGCCTCGTAGAGAATTTCCTGACTTGTGCACTGTAGCGTTTGTAAGCTTCGGATCCAGGAGAAATAATTTTCCTGAAGAGGAATTTCTCGAAACACGCAATTTTTGCCTGGGAGGCGTGTTACTGCGTCCTTTTTGAAAGCAAGCATGATGTTTTGCTAAAGCAAGACAGTCACAACCTCGAACCTTGTCTGCATATTCGTCTCTGTAACCTTGGACATTTCTTCAAGATTTAATATTGTTATATTTATTTGTATACTCTATACTATCGTTGTTAATCTTAATAATCAGGTTACACTAGGGCCTTTATTGTATATGATAAGTGCATGATTTAATTAATTAATGAAGTTATAGTAGTACATTAGAATTGTGTGCTTTTGTTGTTGTTACAAGGTATTTTCCACATTTTAAACAGCCTTACAGCAGGGCTTGGGTGGGAAGGCTCCAATAGCCTCTGATCTCCCGTCTGCATGCGCAGCAGTCTACAGCTGAACAGAGTTGCCAACTCTGGGTTGGGAAATCCCTGGAGATTTGGGGTTGCAGCTCGCCCTTCCCCCAGGAATTCCCTACATATATTGTACAAAACAAAGGCAGAGGCAAACAGGTCGGGTGGGATTCTTGGTGCAGGATTCCTCTGTCTCTCACAGGCAGGGAGAAAGGGAGATCCGGGCAGATGCACTTGTCCCAAGCAGAAGGAGGCAGGATAGGAATGGGAGATTACCTGCGGAACAGGGCGCTGCTGCGGCCAGATCCCACATTGGGACAAGAGGGTCGTCATCCCTGGAACGGTAGGGATGATGTGAATGGGCCTTCTTACTCTTGACCAAGAAAGACCGTGGCATTTTCTGTTTATGGACAGAGATGCAGAAAGATGGGTAGTCAGTCACAAGCATCACCCCTAGTCCTTCTCAGTATAAATGAATAGTCTTTATTCCCCATTTTCTGATAAACTGCAACAGGGCCTCATTCATTAGAGCAGTAACGCCAGCATTCATGACCTAGATGTAGTGATTAGTGGTTTGGTGTAGTGGTTAGGAGCACGAACTCTAATCTGGGAGGACCGGGTTTGATTCCCCACTCCTCCACATGCAGCTGCTGGTGTGATCTTGGGTCAGTCACAAGTTCTCTGAGAGCTGTTCTCTCAAGAGCAGTCCTTGAAAGAGCTCTCTCAGCCACACCTATCTCACAGGGTGTCTTTTGTGGGGAAGGGAAGGGAAAGGAGATTGTAAGCCTCTCTGAGACTCCGAGTGGAAGGGTGAGATATGAAGAGAAGAAGAGAAGAGATTGGATTTATACCCTGCCCTTCACTCCCGAAGGAGTCTCAGAGCGGCTTACAAACTCCTTTCCCTTCCCCTCCCCACAACAAACATCCTGTGAGGTAGCTGGGGCTGAGAGAACTCTCACACAAACTGCTCTTTCAGGAACAGCTGTGTCAGAGCTTGTGACTGACCCAAGGTCACATCAGCAGGTGCAAGTGGAGGAGTGGGGAATCAAACCCAGTTCTCTCAGATTAGAGTCCGCGCACTTAACCACTACACCAAACTGAAGAAGACAAGGAGGAGGAAGAGGAGATTGGATTTATACCCCATCCTTCACTCGGAGTCTCAGAGCAGTTTACAATCTCTTTCCCTTCCCCTCCCCACAACAGACACTCTGTGAGGTAGGTGGGGCTGAGAGCTCTTTCGAGAACTGCTCATGAGAGAACAGCTCTGAGAGAACTGTGACTGACCCGAGGTCACCCAGCTGGCTGCATGTGAAGGAGTGGGGAATCAAACCTGGTTCTCCCAGATTAGAGTCTGCCACTCTTAACCACTGCACTGCAGCAGCCATTTTGTGGTGGCACCCCCCCCCCTCCATGATAGAGTTCCAAAGATGCCCACAGGCTGAAAAAGACTGGGGACTCCTGGTCTAGACTGTCCCTGTTGAAATACCCTCCCCTCCCCGTATCCTCCCCCTCACTCATTCATTTGGAGTGTTGTGTTCCTTTTGGAAGGCAGAGTAATTTCAGCCAACAACTCAGGACTCTACGACTCACGTCACAGGGAATACACATCTTGCAATGAAATGAGGAGCAAATAAAGTGGTAACGCGCTGAGGTGGTAGAGTGGAGCATACTCCTTCAGATTGCAAGTGGGGGGGCATCCTTTTTGAATACTTCTCCCTGTAACCACCTTGCATGCAGAAATCTAGCAATTTGGGGGAGTTCTAGCTCACCCATATCCCTGTGGTGCCAGCTTTCTGTTTGCAGGGAGTTTAATTTTTGGCATTTAAGAAAGACTCATAAGAACACAAGAGCCATGCTGGATCAGACCAGTGGTCCATCTAGTCCAGCATCCTGTCTCACACAGTGGCCAAATAGTTACTAGTTACTGTAGAGGTCCAACAACAGGACATAGAGGCCGAGGCCTTCCCCTAATGTTGCCTCCTGGCTCTGGGATTCAGAGGTTCAGTGCCTCTGAATGTGGAGGTTCCCCTCAGCCACCATGGCTAGTAGCCACTGACAGATTTATCATCCATAAATATATCTAATCCCCCTTCAGAGCTGTTTATCCCTGAGGACATCACAACATTCTCTTTCAGAGAATTCCACATTTTAATCCCTCTCTGCGTAAAGTAGTATTTCCTTTTGTCTGTCCTAAACCTACTGCCCATCAGCGTCATGGGATGCCCTCGAGATTCTGGGAGAAGGAGAAAAAATTATCTTTGTCAACTGTCTCCACCTCATGCATAATCTTATGCAGCCAAGCACATACACACACTCCGCAGAAGGAAAGTAGATAAGAGGAGGGCAATTTTTAGTGACTACAATTTGCAATCTGGTGGAGGAACTCTTTTTTTTTTTAAGACTATTTTGATTGGGGGGTTGAGGGGGCGAGGGGATTGGCTGACGGAAGCAGCTCCTAGGACTTCGGAGGATGTAGCTTGGTGGCTGAGTCGGCCTGCTTGTTTCCCACCCTCTCATCCTATATATCTGTAAACCAATGTATCTGTTACAATACCACACAAGAAGTCTCCAGACGCTGCCCTCCCAAAAGGAGGTGGCCTTCTAAAAGGCAACCCCTGGAACTTCCTGCCACCTGCAGAACGGCAGACTGGTGGTGGTGGGGAGAACAACCCATCTTGGGCTCCTCTCCCTTCTAACAGCCGAGGTCAGGAGGCGTCTCTTCTGTTCATGGGCGGCAGTCACAGAGGACCGCCTGAAAACCAAGAGACTCTCCACTGGAAGGGCTGCGTCAGAAGTTGACATCCCCTCCATGAGATCCTAGGAAAACAAGGACTCTTCTTGGCTCTGCTCGCTGAGTCCAGTATTTCGCCCCCTTCCCGTAAATCCCCTCCAATCGCCATTCCCTCCACCCCCACCCCCAACTAATGCCAGCAATGCAGCCCTGGGAAAGGGCTCAGCCGGCCCTGTGCGCCGGAAGGCAATCCTGTTATCTGTAATTTGCATGGTCATTTGAATGTTCAGCCTGTAACTGCTCAGTGTAGTAAGCGTGAAAACAAACTTTGATCTATCCAGCCCTGGGAAATAGGTACTCAGTAGGGATGCCAGCTTCCAGGTGAGGCCTGGGGATCCCCTGGAACTACAGTTCATCTCCAGACTACAGAGATCAGTTCCCCTGGAGAAAAAGGGATGCTTTGGAGGGTGGACTCTGTGGCAGTGTACGCCACGGAGGCCCCTGTCCTCCCCAGGCTCCATCCCCGAATCTCCAGGAGTTTTCTAACCTGGATCTGGCAACCCTACACCCCCCAGCCCTCACTGGGGACCAGGGGGAACTGGCAACCCTCATACTCCAGTTTGGTATAGTGTTTAAGTGCGCAGGCTCTAATCTGGGAGAATCGGGTATGATTCCCCACTCCTCCACTTACTTGCACCTGGCTGGATGACCTTGGGCAAGCCGTAGTTCTGATAAGAGCTGTCCTTGAAAAAGAGCAGTTTCTGTCAGAGCTCTCTCAGCCCCGCCTACCTCACAGGGTGTCTGTTCTGGGGAGGGGAAGGGAAAGGAGTTTGTAAGCTGCTCTGAGACACCTTTGGGTCTTTTCTTCTCTTCTCTTCTTCGTCTCTTGGTTCTGTTTCTTTCCCTCTGCCAGGGCAAACTGAAGTGAAATATATGCATTATCAGAGCTGCTTTCAGGGTGACTCAGACATAACCTACGGTCGCCTTACTGAGAAGATTCCTGCAGAACATCCCTTTGGCAGTTCCCCTGGCATCCCCCCCCCCGAGCAAAATATAACAGTTTGGTTGGGTGACCCCCCCCCCGGGCCAGGCGCTTCTTCTCAGCCCAGCCTATCTATCTCACAGGGTCACTGGTCTGAGGATGAAATGGAGGAGGATAGAATGAGGTTGTAAGCCCCTTTGGCTCCCCACTGGGGAGAAAAGTAAGGTATGAATACTCAGGGCTTTTTTTGTAGAAAAAGCCCAGCAGGAACTCATTAGCATAATAGGCCACACCCAACAGCAGAAACTCATTAGCATATTAGGCCACACCCTGATAACACAGCTTATTAGAATATCAGGCCACACCCCCATGTTACCAGAAGTGTGGTCATCCAGCCACGCCCACCTTTTGCTTCTTATTCTGTTTACCTTGTTTGTGTCAAAACCCAGGGCTTTTTTTGTAGCAGGAACTCCTTTGCATGTGAGGCCACACACCCCTAATGCAGCCAATCCGAATGAGTTTATGCTGTTGGGTGTGGTCTATTATGCTAATGAGTTCCTGCTGGGCGTGGCCAGTTTAGGAGCCAGCCGGAACTCTGTTCTGTGAGTTCCTGCCCAAAAATAGCCCTGTGGATACTTAAATAAATGAAGACAAGTCGATAGGGTTCCTAACTGCCAAGTGGTCACTGGAGATTTTCCCGATTTCCAGCTATTGTCCAGACTGCCAAAAATCAGTTGCCCTGAAGAAAATAGCTGCTTTGGACGGTGGACTCTGTGGTATTAGACTACACTGAAGTCTCTCCCCAGGTTCCATGCCCAGATTTCCAGGAACTTTACTTTACTTACTTGAAAAAAAAAATCTCCAGGAACTCTCCAACCTGTTATTGGGAATCCTACATGTTGAATGCACAGGGTTACCAACCTCCAGGCAAGTCCTGGAGATCTCCCAGAATTACAACTAGTGTCCACACCAATGCTCCCTCTAAGCTGTGGAGTTTTGTGAGCAAAAATTCTACTTTGTGGGCTACTGGCATTAAAATTGTGAGCGAGCGATTAGGCTACTGCATAAATTCGTTTGCTCTGGAGCCGTCCTTCCTGAGCCAAGACGAAAATGTGTGAGCCAGAGGCTAAAAAACTGTGAGCTAGCTCACACTAACTCAGCTTAGAGGGAAAACTGGTCCACACTACAGAGAACAGTTCCCCCAGAGAAAACGGTTGCTCTGGAGGGTGGCCTCTGTGGCATTATACCCTGCTGAGGTCCTTCCCCTCCTCAAACCCCACCCTCCAATTGCTAAATCTCTGGGAGTTTCTCAACCCAGAGAACTGGCCACCCTCGGAGGGCCCAGTGGTCTGGCTCACCAAAAGGCTGCCTCATTTCTTCACACAGTTCAGTTGGGTAACAAGAAGTTGGGCTTCTGAGCAGGTTTTCGAGGTACAAAATGTAACTTTCTCCAGTAGTGATCCATATCACAGTCTCGGGGTCCCCCCCTCAAAAAAGTCAGGTATCCAAATGTCAGTTCCTCTGAGCATCTGCCAAGTGGGGATGCCAGCCTCCAGGTGGGACCTGGGGATCCCCTGGGATTACAGCTCATCTCCAAACTACAGAGATCAGTTCCCCCTGGAGAAAAGGGGTGCTTGGGAGGGTGGACTCTGTGGCACTGTGTATGCTACTGCGATCCCTGCCCTCCCCAGGCACCAACGCTCCCTCTAAGCTGTGGAGTCCTGTGAGCAAAAACTCTACTTTCTGAGCTACCAGCATTAAAGCTGTGAGCAGGTGATTTGGCCACTGCATCCATTAGTTTAGAACATAAGAACATAAGAGAACATAAGAACATAAGAGAACATAAGAACATAAGAGAAGCCAATGTTGAATCAGGCCAATGGCCCATCCAGTCCAACACTCTGTCACACAGCGGCCAAAATATACCAGGTGCCATCAGGAGGTCCAGCAGTGGGGCCAGGACACCAGAAGCCCTCCCACTGCTGCCCCCTCCAGCACCAAGAATAGAGTGCGTCACCTGCCCCAGACTGAGAGTTCCCATCTAAACCCTGTGGCTAATAGCCACTGGTGGACTTCTGTTCCATATGTTTATCTAATTCCCTCTTGAAACTGTCCATGCTTGTAGCTGCCACCACCTCCTGTGGCAGTGAATTCCAGTTTGCTCTGGAGCCCTCTGTCCTGAGCTAAGACAAAAAATGTGTGAGTCGAAGGCTAAAAAAATCTGAGCTAGCTCACACTAACTCAGCTTAGAAGGAACACTGCCAGGCTCCCCCGCCCCAAATTTCCAGACCTGCAGCTGGCAACCCTACCCCCCACTCCCATCAGTGGCCATGGCGGACCCTAATCCCTAGGGTTGCCAGGTCTGGGTTGGAAAACACCTGGAGACTTTGGGGGTGGATCCAGGAGAGGGCGGGGTTTGGGGAGGGGAGGGGCCTCAGCATGGTGCAATGCCATAGAGTCCACCCTTCAAAGCAGCCATTTTCTCCAGGGGAGCTGATCTCTGTCAGCTGGAGATAGGCTGTAAAAGCAGGAGATCCCCCGGCCCCACTTGGAGGCTGGCAACCTTGCTAATGCCAAGGGTAGGCTTTGCATCCTCCAGCCTGGGAAATTCCTGGAGTTTTGGGAGAGGTACACATAGAGACAGAGATCTGGGGAGGGACTTCACTGAGAATCTATGGTATACCATAGAGTTTACCTTCCAAAGCTGCCATTTTCTCCAGTTGAATTGATCTCCATAACCCTGGAGATCAATTACAATTCCAGGAGCTCTCCAGGCCCCACCTGGAGGTTGGCAGGCCTAGCCAAGGCCTCTCCTGGGTTAGGGGATGCTGGAGACTCTCCGGGCATGTTGTGGAATCCATGCTCTCCTGCATCTCATTGGCCCTCCTCAGATCCCAGTGGGCCCACGGTCTAGGGCTGCCAGCTCCAGGTTGGGGAATCCCTGGAGATTTTGGAGGTGGAGCCTGAAGAGGGTGGGGTTTGGGGAGGGGAGAGAGTATAATGCCGTAGAGGCCACCTTCCACACTGGCCATTTTCTCCAGACGAACTGAAATCTGCCGCCTGAAGATCAGTTGTAATAGCAGGAGATCTCCAGCCATGACCTGGAAGTTGGCATCCCTATCACTGTCAAGGTGGGTATTGCCTGAACTGGCTATCATGCACCACCAGTGTGCCCCCTGTGCAATGGCACCAGCCACCTCCTGTTATCGAAAGCTGGAGGTGCCCAGGTAAGCACAACGTTACATGCATTGATATCTACTGTGCGCAGCCCCCACAGCGTACGGTGGCACCTTGAGCCATGTGGATGCACACAGTGGCTGCGAGAAAGACTTTCAGGCATCACATTCTGCAATTCTAGCATGTGGCCAAGAGGATGCAGTTCTGGTTGGCCAGCATCCCTGCCCAAATGTGAGAAGCTCAAGGGCACAGATTGTGCGTGAGAAAAGATGCTATCTCAGGGCAGTGCAGTATGAAGGAGAGTTTATCAGCGGCCAGTGGTTATCTGCTATACGAGGAGCGATACAATGTGCCTTCTGGACCACACCCCACAAGATTGTTTCTGATACACAGCCTGGGGGTCCCAGAGCATTTCAAGATGGGTCTCATGTCAAAGACTGGGTTCTCGGGTCCCACAGCACCGTAAAATGGAGCACTTCAGCCTTCCACGGCCCGGCCCGTGGCATTGCTCGGGGGTGGGGTTGCCACCCTCTGCCTTTTGCATCTGAATACCAGGGGCTTTAGGCTGACTGAGAATTCCCTCAAAGCGCCTCAAGATGGGGCAGGTCTCCTGTCAAAGATCAGGTTCTCAGTTTCCACAGCACCATTACGCAGCATGCTTCAGCCATCCTGTGGCACTCCTCAGGATGGGGTTGCCACCTCGTTTTCTGAGGAGCCTCCTCTGCCTTTTGCATCAGAACATTTGGTCATTTTATGTTTTAAAATTATTAGCTGCCTTAATTCACCTATAGAGCTCAAGGCGGCTTACCGAGGTAGATAAAACACGTAAAATAAAACACACAACAATCAAAATTTAAATTCACAATTCAGGACTGCTAGTCAATCAGGCTGAAGGGGAGTCCTAAATAAAATCTTCCCCACCTGCCTCATAAAGACTGAAAGTGAGAGGGCCATGTGCATGCCCCAGGGAGAGGTTTTTCCATAATCATGGGGCTGCTACCGAAAGGGCCCTGTCTTGTGCACTCACCAAGTGGACTCCTTTAATTGATGGGGCAGTTAGGAGGGCCTTTCCCTGTGATCTTAGCTCCTGGGCAGGGATACCGGGGGCTTAAGGCCGACTGAGAATTCCCTCAAAGGAAATCACCACCCATCCATCTACCCCTCCCCCAGCATGGGACACAAGAGTCTGAGGCGTGAGGCCTGCTGTGTCCTCTCCTCTCTCCTCCTCCATACAAATGAATTATGGGCTGGGAAACAAAAGGAATCCCTTAAGGGAGGGGACAATTCTTCTCTGCTCCGGATCCCCCTTGTCTTCCTGAGGAGGAATCCACTCCCCCCTCCACACACATACACCTCCAGTCACAGATATGATCCAGGGGAAGGGGGCACAAAATTAATATTCACACAGAAATGTTTACTTTTAGGGCTCAAACTGGAAGAAGTTAAAGTGACAAAGAGAACATTGTTATGGTATTTAATTACAACTGCAAGAATGACTTAACTCTGGAAGCAGGAGCAGATACCTGATAAATGGGAATGGATAAGGAAAATGATTTTCATGATAGAAATGAACAAAATGACAAGAAAACTTAATGGAAAAGAAGATGAAGAATACTTATCAGATTGGAAAGACTGCTTTGCTTTGACAATTATTAAGTATAGAAGTGTAGTAAGAAAATGAATTGTATTAGAAATGTTACCTAATAGTGAGAAATAGAAAAGGAAAATATTGAAAATGAAGATTTGAATATTGAATAAGAATTGAATGTAAGAACATGTTGATAGAAATATTAATGGGGGTGGAACATCGCTGGAAGCCAGGGGAGGGGGGGACAGAAAATTGTGAAAAAGGATATGTCAAGAATTGGTTATCAATTATGGAACGTATTATTATATCCTGTTAATAAAATTTCTTTTTTAAAAAAAAATATTCACACAGGCAGAGCAACAAACCATTTGGGTCAACTCTGGGCATAAACTCCCCATATCTGGGCAGCATAGAAGCAAGAGTTTTGATAGGTTCCTTTTCCGCCAACCTGCCCTCTTGCTATCTGTGCAGCCCAGAATTTTGGAAAGCCCCGGCAAAGATGGAAGAGACCACAGCCCCCCACACACCTCCTCACCGTTCTTCTGTGTGAGCCCTGCCAAAATGAACGGGAGCTGTGAAAGAGAGGGACTGTTGGCCCACGGCACGTGAACTTCCCTCATGCAGTGTGACCATTGTGTGTTCTTACCATTATGGGTAGTTCCAGAGGGGAGCTGTATTGGGGTGCATCGGAAGAGCTAGATTCCAATCAAGCTGCACCTTAGAGACTCTTAACGAGATTTTCGGGGTGTAAGCTTGGGAGCAGAGGCGTTGAACTCATTTGTCGTTTTGTTGGACCAGGCCTTGTGTGCCATCAAATGTATTGCCAGGTACCGGAGATATGAACTTTATAAAGGACACACTGGCAAACCCAATTAACGATATTATTCCCCCACCCCCAAAATACAAACATGCTTTAAACATGGATGCTTTTTCGGTATTTCCTTACAGTATCTCCCTGATGCCCACCCTGCCCACTTCCACCGCCTGTTACACTTAGCCCTGGGACAGTAGGCAGGGACAGAATGCACAGCCTTGGTCATCTGACAATAAAGGTAATAATAATAACCAGCTGCTCGTGGGACAGATAAGAGCCCTGGATTTGACATTCCTACTTTAGAGAGTTAAAGCTTTGATTCTTCAAAGCCCATATGCCAAAAATCTTCTTGGTCTCCAAGGTGCTGCTGAATTGGGATCTAGCATTACAGGACGGCTCTGTGAACTGCAACCACATTTTATCTGTATGCTTTCATTTTTTCGTATTGAATAGGTATAATGTCTGGCCATGAATGATCCGTGCTTTTAAGCCTGATTGAGTTCAACAGGAGAGTGTGAAACCCACGTTCAGCTCCCCCACTGAAGGCAAAGTGCTTGTGGTTGGAGACGGGGGTCTCTTTCCCAGGGAGCAGAAGGTGACTCGAAAGAGGAACTGTGAGGTGGCTGCTCATCCGTATTTCATTTCTGTTCTATCTAAAACCTGCAAACACCGTTGGACAAGGGGCAAAAGTAGGACAGCAGCTCAGTGCAGCTAGAATCAGAGCAGAGTTTCCAGGAGACGTTGGGAAGGAGTTTGAGAGGGGTGTTACTCCCCCAGCTGAACATTCATGTATCTCTTGTCACACATTTCACCTCTGGTCAAATAGGTTTAGCAGGTTTCTGAAACAGTACAAAACCTGCTTACCAGAGGTGAGAGAGGCATTAGCGTCCGCAGTCCAAGCAGCAAACCCACTTTTAAATCACCTCCTACTCCTGGAAAGAAAGCGTTGGCAGTCTCCAAAGCAAAGCCTCTTCCAAGCTACTCCCCGCTCTCTTTAAAATGGCTCCTGTCCTCAAGTTATAGTCCCTGCTCAGCACAGGCAATCCCGTCTGGGAGCCTCCCCTACTAATGGCCGCTTGACCGACCTTCAGGAAGGGAGAGCCCCCCCTCCCCATTGGCTCCTTTGTCAAACTGCTCTTTCTGCCAGGAAGTTTCTCCTCTTAAGGTTCACACAGAAGTTCTCCGTCCATGAGTTCTAGTCTTGGTCTCTGGAGCAACTCAGAATTTTTTCTGTGGGACAGGGATTGAAGACTGGGACTGTGTCTTTGCCCCCTCTTCTCTTCCCTGGGCTCAGCATACCCAGGTCCTTCAACCTTTCCTCCTAGCACTTGTTTCCCAAACCCCCAACCATTCTTAACCTGTCTCAGTCCTGCTTTCTTCTCCTTGTGTTGCTTGTGCACCTGTCAGTGGAATGGGATCATCACACTGTACCTATTTTAGCTAGCAGAATGGAAAAGCGTCCTTGAATCTCTCTCTCTCTCTCTCTCTCTCTCTCTCTCTCTCTCTCTCTCTCTCTCTCTCTCTCTCTTTCACACACACACACAAACCTCAAAAACATGGTCAAGAGCAGTGTTCCCTCTAAACTGAGTTAGTGTGAGCTGGCTCACAGTTTCTTAGAAGAAGAAGAAGAGTTTGGATTTATACCCCGCCCTTCACTGCCCAGAGGCGTCTCAGAGCGGCTTACAATCTCCTTTCCCTTCCCCTCCCCACAACAAGCACCCTGTGAGGTAGGTGGGGCTGAGAGAACTCTAACACAAACTGTCCTTGAGAGAACAGCTGTGCCAGAGCTTGTGACTGACCCAAGGTCACATCAGCAGGTGCAAGTGGAGGAGTGGGGAATCAAACCCGGTTCTCCCAGATAAGAGTCCGCGCACTTAACCACTACACCAAACTGGCTCTCTGGCTCACAGATTTTTGTCTCAGCTCAGGAAGGAGGGCTCCAGAGCAAACTAATTCATGCAGCAGCCAAATCGCTCGCTCACGACTTTAATGCCGGTAGCTCACAAAGTAGCCTTTTTGCTCACAAGACTCCACAGCTTAGAGGGAGCGTTGGTCAAGAGATGCCCATACAACTTTTTCTGGAAAACTTTCCGGGAAGGAGATCCACACTTTCCACATCTTTGATCAATTCAACACAAGATCTATCTTTGCTGTTATCACTTTGCCATACCGAAAGGATGACATTAAATGTATATCAATTCTTTAAATTAAAAATAAAGGCGATGGGGTGGGAAGTCACCTGTTTGCAGGACTGAGGTCGGCCAAAGCTGGGGATTTCCCCGCCGTCCCACGGGGAGCCGTTCTCTTTGCTCTCCTCTCTTTCTTGGACACTTTTCCACCCTCCGGCTCTCTGCTGGTATCTCCACTTCTCCTTTCTTTTCCTCTCTCCTTCTCCCCTCCTTTCGGTTTGCTTCTTCCTTTGCCTCCATTCCCCTCCCTGATTTTTCAATCTGATTACTTGTGTCAAAATCTGGCACTGAGCGAGCAGCCAATGAGGGCGCCCAACCCTGGACAGCATTTGCTTATCAAAACCTCCCAGGACTTTGTAGACTTGAAGGGACTGTCAGGTTGCTCAAGTGAAGGACCCAGAAGCAAACAGACGGTTGGTGTCAGCCTTTGGGCTTTCTTTTCCTGCTGGAGTGTTCGTTGGAGATACCGGCTGTGCCCACATCTGGGAACCAAAACACTGAAAAGAATATTACGTTTTGGGTGTGCATCTCCAGGTCGCTCACATGCCACAGATTTAGCCAAAACATTCTCTCTTTCTGCCTCAAATCGACAGTTGTGGAGGGGAGATAATTCTGACCTACCTCACGAGGTTGTTGTGGGAATCACTGAAACGATGCATGTGAATTCACTGGTTGATTTTCGTTTTTGCTTTATTTCTTTATATCCCGCCTTTCACCCCAACGGAGACCCAACACAGCTGACAGCATCTCTCTTTCTGCCTCAAATCGACAGTTGGGGAGAGGAAATAATAATTCCGACCTACCTCACGAGGTTGTTGTGGGAATCACTGAAACGATGCATGTGAATTCACTGGTTGATTTTCGTTTTTGCTTTATTTCTTTATATCCCGCCTTTCACCCCAACGGAGACCCAACACAGCTGACAACATTTCCTTTTCCTCTGTCTTATCCTCACAACAACCCCGTGAGGTAGGTTAGGCTGGGAGTGTGCGACTGGCTCAAGGCCTCCTCGCCAGCTTCTGTGGCACAAGTGAGGAGTCGAGCCTGGATTTCCCAGATTCTAGTTCAACACTTTACCCACTATGCCACGCTGTCTCTCCTGAATGCATTGCCAAAGGTGAATCGTCAGCTCCCGCAAAGAGATGGAAATGGAAGCATAGAAACTTCCTAGTCTTTCCCCTCCCAAATAAATGATGCACTCTTGGTCCGTACAGCAGGTCAGAACAGCTCCACCATGCAGGGGGGAGCAGGGGACAGAGAGACAACGGTGCGTGGGAGGCAGGCGTGGACAGAAAGAATGACAGATACGGAGGGGCAAAGAGAGGCGCATGGGAGGGAGGAGCCCAAAGGGGAAATGGTGGACAAGACCATGTGTAAGCCCTACATGTGCCCCAGCGGTGGAGACTTATGCAAGACAAAGAGATATTACTATTTAGCTGCACAGGACCTTATTCTTAAGGAGTTCAGCTCCAGATTGGGAAACTTGTAGATATTTGGGGGTGGAGCCTGGAGAGGGTGGGGCCTGGGGAGGGGAGGGCCTTCTGTGGGACCTCTGTGATGCCATACAGCCCACCACCAGTGTTCCCTCTAAGCTAAGTTAGTGCGAGCTAGCTCACAGTTTTTTAGCCTCCAGCTCACACATTTTTGTCTTCGCTCAGGAAGGAGGGCTCCAGAGCAAACCAATTATGCAGTAAGCAAATTGCTCGCTCAGAACTTTAATACCAGTCACTCACAAGGTAGCATTTTTGCTCACAAGACTCCACAGCTTAGAGGGAACATTGCAAAAGCAGCCATTTTCTCCTACTCGTTCCCCATTCTGCCGCCTTTCCAGGTGGGGGCCAGATCCTCCCCAGCCAACTGGCATGCGGGGGGTGGTGAGGACAGGATTGTGAAACATTTTCTCCCAAAGAAGTTGGCTGCCCTGGCTATAAGTTACTCTTTCCTGCCCTCCCCCCCAAAACCTTTATTAGGCGTTTGGTACAGACACGAAACAATCTAAAATACTTCATAGCCAGTTAACACAAACATGCCCATCAGAAATCACACTAAAGCCCTGACCTGAATAGCCAAGGGAAGCCCAATCTTCTCAGATCTCGGAAGCTAAGCAGGGTCGACCCTGGCAACTACTTGGATGGGAGACCTCCTTGGAATACCAGAGGCTGGAGGTGGGGGCAGGCTTTATTCAGCCACCTCTCTGCATATCCTCCAGGCCCCCAGTAGGGGTCAGTCACCAGAGGTCGCCATGACTTCCAAGTGCATACACGCACACACACGAAAAATACTAAAAAGAAACGCCGAACAAGAAAGCAAACTAATAGCGTAAAAAGAATGAAGGTGAAATTATTCATGATAATTCACAACCAGCCCGCAGATCCCCACAGCAGCTTGGAGCTACTTAGGGAGTTTTGCTCACAGTTATTCCCTTCAGACATTTATTTTGAAAAATGTATGCACCGCCTCCTGGTATACTCAGGGTGGTCTTCCATGCCCAGCATTATTCAACAGTCATTTAAAAAACAAACCCCAAATCATCTTCCCACCGATACAACCCGACATGCAGCAGAGCAGAGTTGGAGTCCAGTGCAGTGTTCCCTCTAAGCTGAGTTAGTTTGAGCTAGCTCACAGGTTTTTAGCCTCTGGCTCACACATTTTTGTCTTAGCTCAGGAAGGAGGGCTCCAGAACAAGCTAATCTATGCAGTAGCCAAATTGCCTGCTCACAACTTTAATGCCAGTAGCTCAGAAAGTAGAATTTTTGCTCACAGGACCCCACAGCTTAGAGGGAACATTGGTCCAGTGTGGCACCTTAGCTTATCCCCAGAATTAAACTCTGTTGGTCTTAAAAAGGCATCACTGGACTTGGACTTTGTTCCATTGCTTCAGACCAACACAGCCACCCACCTGAACCCTGTATGCAGTAATCACAAGAACCCCCCATAAAGGAATATTGTTTTGAAACTGAAGCCTGGGCCACTGGGCCTCCTGTACTTCTGTGGACAGAAGTCCAAGCAATCATTATTTTAAATTATGTGGTCACTTGCAGAGGCCTGATTTGGATCCAGACCAGTGTTCCCGCTAAGCTGAGTTGGTGTGAGCTAGCTCACAGTTTTTTAGCTTCCAGCTCACACATTTTTTGTCTCAGCTCAGGAAGGAGGGCTCCAGAGCAAGCTACTTTATGCAGCAGCCAAATCACTCGCTCGCAGCTTTAATGCCAGTCGCTCACAAAGTAGCATTTTTGCTCACAAGACTCCACAGCTTAGAGGGAACATTGATCCAGACGGTGGTGGTGGTGGAGGAGGAGGAGAGTTGGTTTTTTATTCCCTGCCCTTCACTACCTGGAGGCTTTACAATCTCCTTTTCCTTCCTCTCCCCACAACAGACACCCTGGGAGGTAGGTGGGGCTCAGAGAGCTCTGAGAGAACTGTGACTGACCCAAGGCCACCCAGCTGGCTTCATGTGTGGGGAATCAAACCCAGTTCTTCAGATCAGGGTCTGCTGCTCTTAACCACTACACCATGCTGTGGGTTGCCAGCATTCAGGTGGGGGCTGGAGATCTCCTGGAATTACAGCTCATCTCCAGGCTACAGAGATCAGGTCCCCTGGGAGGAGGGAGCCTACGGCATCCTACTCCACTCGGGTCCCTTCCCTCCCCAAACTCCACTTTCCCCGGGCTTCCCGCCCCCCCAATTGCCAGGAATTTCCCAACCTGGAGTTGGCAGCCCCAGGGGACTTAGCCCTCCTCTCTCATCTCACAGTCCCAACTCCGGTTGGGCCTCTGCACATTATCATCTTTCTCAGCACATCTTCCTCATACCTGCCTCTGATTAGGGCTGCCAACTCTGGCTCAAGAAATCTCTGTACATTTGGGGAGCAGAGTCTGGGGAAGGCAGGATTTGAGGAGGGGAGGGAAATGCCACAGACGCCACCCTCCGAAGCTGCCGTTTTCTCCAGGGGGACTGACCTCTGTCATTGGGAAATGTGCTGTGGTTTCTGGAGATCCAGGCCCCGCCTGGAGATTGGCAACCTTTTGATCAGTTCTGGCGCACTGATGCCCTGTCCTACATGGAAATGCTCAGGTCACAAATGAGCAGCCTGGATTTTTAGTGACTTTTAAAAAAGAAGTCTTTGGAGCGTGTGCTTTGGAGCAAGGTCAGCCTTGCCTTGGCCATAGCCTAGGCCAACTGGAAGGACTGGGGGGGGTGGCCTGCTTTGGAATCCCCCTTCCCAGTAATTTGCCATCATGAGGTAATAGCCTTTTACAGCTTTCCCCTCTGTGGGTTTGTCTAGTCCAGGGCTTGGGACTGTGGCTTGGGAGCTGCACGCGGCTCTTTCACACATATTGTGTGGCTCCCAGCAGAGTGGCTAGGGAAGCGAAGAGGAGGCATGCCTCCTCAATTGGTCTTCCCTTCCCCAGCCACTGTTCCCCTCCCTGGGTAGGCTTGAGGTATGTGTGGGGGGAGCAGAGAAAGAAAGCAACTTTAACTTTAAATGCGTTCTCAAACACACACACACACACACACACACAGCTGACTGGCTTGGAGAAGGCATTTGTCTCTTTAAATCCCTTCGCCAAGCCAAGCCAGCCAGCATGGCGGTGTGGTATGGGCTTGGAGGATGCATTTAAAGTTAAAGTTGCTTTCTTTCCACCTCTCCCTCAACCCCCATCTATTTGCTTTCTTTGTTTCTCTCTCTCTCTTTCTTTCCACCTCTCTATTTCTCTCTCTCTTAAACAAATAAATATAATTAGCAAACAAATAAATATCATTGGACAAATAAATATCATTATCAATATCTGTTTTTACACCTTTTGTTTTTATTTTTGGCAGTCTCATTTAATGTTAATAAAAAGCAAATTTGCATATTTTTCAATAAAAATGTGCGTGTGATGTTTGTTCACATCTTCCAGCTCTCAAACATTTATTCTGTGTGTCTCTTACATTAAACAAGTTTTGCCACTGCTGGTCTAGTCCTGTTTTAAAGCCATCTTTAAAGCTATCCCAGTGACAACATCCTTCCTCTGACACAGAGTTCCACAAGTTAATTAGGTTTTATAAAGCAGCACATTCCCTCTGCATGGAGATAAATCAAGACGGGTGGCCAGATTAGTCAGAAGAAGAAGAAGAGGAGGAGGAGAATGAGGAGGAGGAGGAGGAGGAAGAGGAGGAGGAGGAAGAGGAGGAGGAGATTGGATTTATACTTCACCCTTCACTACCCAAAGGAGTCTCAGGGCGACTTACAATCTCTTTTCCCTTCCCCTCCCCACAACAGACCCCCTGTGAGTTAGGTGGGGCTGAGAGAGCTCTTTCGAGAACAGCTCTGAGAGAACTTGTGACTGACCCAAAGTCACACCAGCAGCTGCATGTGGAGGCATGGGGAATTAAACCCGGTTCTCCCAGATTAGAGTCTGTGCTCCTAACCACTACACCAAACTGGCAAGAGTCCAGTAGCACCTTAAAGACTAATATTTTTTTTGGTCAGGGTAGGAGTCACTGCTCACTTCTTCAGATACAGCGAGAATGAGAGTCCATCGGTCCAGTTAGCTCACTAGCAGACTGTACCCAGAAGCCGGTGCAGGAAAGTCTATTTTTTTTATTTTATTTAAATTATAGTCTACCTTATAGTCTACCTTTCTCACTGGGATTCAAGGTGGAATAACCAGGGAGTCAATATAAGACGTCCAATAAACAACACAATAGGACTTGGATTGCCAAAATTTGGAACCCACCTGAAATGTGAAAAGTCTATTATGCAGTACAAATACATAACAGGTGGGGTTGCCAGCCTCCAGGTGGGTCCTGGAGACCTCCTGGAACTACACCTGATCTCCTGATTACGAAGGTCTGTTCCCATGAGGAGTTTGGAGGTGGGTTCTGCTGAGGACCTCCCCCTTCCCAGACCCTCCCTTCCCCAGGCTCCCTGTGACGTCCTTGCTTATTGGGGAGACAGTTTTACCTTTAAATCACCCTCTGTGTACCTAAACTTGGTAGATTTCTGCTACCACCAGGAATTAAACATTCCAAATCTCTCTCTTTTGGTGGAATGACCTAGGGTCTGGGCACTTCAGAGGACTATGTGGCCCTGAGGAAGGACTATTCTGATTTCTGGGATAAGTTTAAACAAAAAATGATGTATTTAATAAAGAACAAAATAGGTTACTAGTTATTTTGAACTGTTGCTGATGAAAGGAACTTGTAAATATAACTGGCAAAGCTTGGTGTCACAAACAGTCTCTCAAACTCCCAAAATTCCACTCTGATAGGCGTAGACCCTCAATCTAATCTCTCTCTCTCATCTATATAGCCACACAGGCTTTGTCTTTGTCTTATTCCCACAGAATATACTCAAAACTCATATTCACACAGACTAAACTGTTTGTCTTATTCACACAGAACAGACTCAAAAACTATGCTCTCTCTTCAAACTTCATACACAGAATCGCTCTCATAAACGCCCCTCCTCCCACACTCTCAGTCATCAGCCAATCACCTCACACTTGTCTCCCTCCATCACTCTTCTTACAATACTGCAGTCAAACTAAAAATTTAAAGAAATACCCAAACAAAACATGAAATCATTTCATTCCCCCCTACCTTGGGCCAGTCATGCTCTCTCAGTCTCACCTACCTCACAGGTTCGTTGTGAGGATAAACTGTTGGAAAGGAGAGTGATACAGCCCCACTGAGGAGAAAGGCAGGGTATAAACGAATTAAAAATTTATTTAGACTTATCCTCCAATAATCTCTCTGATCCCCTTTGAAAGCTGTTTGTGCCTATGACCGTCACTACATCATCTGGCATCGAACTCCACATTTTAATCGCTCTAGTAGTGTTTCTTTTTGTCTGTCCTGAACCTACTGCCCATCTGCTTCACTGGACGCCCTCGAGCTCTAGCATTAACTGTCACCTGGAGATCAGCTGTGATTTCTGGAGATCTCCTGGCTCCACCTGGAGGTTGGCAACCCTATGGATATCCCTAGATGGAATCCATTGCACTTCTGCTGCCCCACCCTCACATCACAGCTGCTCTGTTCTTATGCACAGCCTGGGGTGAAGCCTAGAATGTCCCATTTTAGGAATCCCCAACATTTTTGATCCTGTGAGTTCCTCAGGGATTCTGACATACGGTGGTAGGCGCCTCCACAAAATGGCTGGGCAGGAGGTGGGGCCAACCACAGAGAAGCAGCCCAAGCGCAAGGGAAAAGAGGAGCAATTTCAAAAATACACTGGGAGAGGGGGCTGAGAGAGAATAAAGCTGACACCATGGCAGCTGCCTCTGAAGCAAATTGTGTGGAGAGGGTGGCTACTTTTAAGTTAAGACTATCGAGCAAAATCTGACTTGGAGTGCTAATACCACTGCTCTGGTGAAGAAGGCCCAGCAGAGGCTTTATTTTCTCAGACTCTTAAAGAAAAACAACTTGAGTGAGAAAACACTGATATCTTTCTATCGTTGCTCAATAGAAAGCATTTTATCATACTGTGTCTGTGCCTGGTTTGCCAGTTGTACGGCTGTGGATAGGAAGGCACTCCAGAGAGTTACCACCACAGCTCAGAAGATCATTGGCTGCCCTCTCCCATCCCTGGAACAACTGTACAGTTCTCGATGCTTGAAAAAGGCAAAGAACGTTTTGCAGGACTCATCACACCCTGAACACTCCTTGTTTGAATTGCTGCCTTCGGGCAGAAGATACAGGACAATTAAAACAAGGACAAATAGATTAAAAAACAGTTTTTATCCAAGAGCCATTATTGCCCTAAATGCTGCATGAGATTGGAATTGGGGACATCAGTGGTTTAGTTGCTATGTGAACTTTAGGGGAGCTATGAAGCAGTTGTGAATGGCTGTGTGAGCGCGCATGGTTATTGTTGTAGATCACTGAAATGTTTGCACTTTTAATTTCGTTGTACTATGTACAATGACAATAAAGTATATTATTATTATTATTATTATTATTATTATTATTATTATTATTATTATTATTATTATTATTATTATTATTATTATTATTATTATTATTATTATTATTATAAAGGTGAAAGGTTTCCCTTGCCCAAAAGCTAGCTGAATCCGACTCTAGGGGGCGGTGCTCATCTCAGTTTCCAAGCTGAAGAGCCAACGCTGTCCGAAGACGTCTCCGTGGTCATGTGGCCGGCATGTCTAAATGCCGAGGTGCACGGAACACTGTTACCTTCCCACCGAAGCGGTACCTATTTATCTACTTGCAATTTCTTGCTTTTGAACTGCTAGGCTGGCAGGAGCTGGGGCCAGAGACAGGAGTTCGTCACGCGGCACTAGGGTCTTGAACTGCCGAACTACAGACCTTCCAGTCTGCAGCTCAGCTTCTTAACCCCTGAGCCACTGTAGCCCTACAGCCAATCAAATCTCTAGTGGCCAATCAGAAGCTGTGTTGGGCCTGGGCAAAAGCCCCATCTCGCCTTGCCCACTTTCTGAAAACACTTGTTGAGCACCAGGCAAGGTGCTGACCGGAATCATGGTGCCCATGGGCCCTACGTTGGGGACCCTGACCTATTCTGTCCCTTCTCCAAATGGAAGAAGCTCTGTGATCCACAGACCCTTGCAGGCAGCTGCATGCAAGTGGGATCTCTCCACAGGCTCACATGAGTGGTTTGGGGTGGCTGGGACTGGGAGGAAAAAGCACCAGAAATTGAGAGGAGGAAGTGCTGTGCTCCAGCTTCAGCTTCAGTATATTTGCCTCTGCTGCTGCTGCAACAGAGTCACCTACCACTGAGCCGGTGGGGTGACAGCATGACTATACTCCCACCTATTGGTGCTGCATGTTATTGCAGACTCTCAAAAGGCTGTCTGCAACATTTACCTTTTAGGAGCCTCTCAGCAGCATCTTGAGGTCTGATTTGAACCCAGCTCCTAAGATTGCCTGTACTGGGGTGGGAAATTCCTAGAGATTTTTATGAGTAGAACATGGAGAGTGTGGGGTGTGGGAGGGGAGGGGAGGGGAGGGGAGGGGAGGTAGCTTGGCAGGGTCTCATGCCATAGAGTGCACCTTCCAGAACAGCCGTTTTCTCCAGGGGGAACTGTGTCATCTGGAGATCTGTTGGAATTCTGGGGAATCTGCAGGCCCCATCTGAGGGCTGGTGACCCTACCAGCACCACAGCATCCAATTAAGTCCACTCCAAACAGCAGACGTCGGGATTCTTCTGATATGCCCACAAACATCCTTTTCTTCCCCTCCCTTAAATTTATACTTAACGTCCAGCCTGACGATTTCTGTGGCACTGAAAGAAACTGCTCTCAAGATTTGTTAATGTTTTGGTTAGTCCTGAACAAAGGTGTTGCGATACTGTTGCTTGGAGATTTAATATGAATTCTTAATTGCATTATTCATATTTAGCTTTCACTGGGCCCAATTTACGCAATGGAAATGTACAGCTCAGCTGTAGGATTCCTTTGCCGGGGCAAGTCTGCTTGCTTTCAAGCTGGGCATCAAATGTGGGGAGCCAGCTGTGATGTAGTGGTTAAGACTAGTGGCGGACTCTAATCTGGAGAACTGGGTTTGATTCCCTGCTCCTCCACATGCAGCCTGCTGGGTGACTCTGAGCCAGTCACAGCCCTCTCAGAGCTCTCTCAGCCCCACCTACCTCCCAGGGTGTCTGTTGTGGAGAGAGGAAGGGAAGGTGATTATAAACTGCCCCAAGACTCCTTTGGGTAGTGAACAGTGGGATATAAAACCAACTCTCTTCCTCCTCCTCATCTTGTAACTCTTCAAAACTTCAGGAAAATGCTCTGTTTAACAGGATGCCTTTTTAATTTTTTTTATTTCAGTTTTATATAGTATACAAACAAATACATACAATCATTCATATAACAGCAACCAATTAACAAACATTTAGGTGAGTTGGTAATATGGCTTACTTCAGCCAATAGAATACATGAAGAACATGGTTCGAAGGTTATGTTTGTGAGGGAAAAAAAAATCCTAAAGAAACCTTAATATATCAGGTTAATAGTTTCTACTATTGATTTAAACTCTTTTTTGTTGTTGTTGTTCAGTTGAGTTGACAGGTATTCCAAAACAGGAAACCAAACGGTCACAAACTTTGATGCATAAGGGTCGTTTTCTTTTTGAGAACTGGAGTCTGTGATTTTATCAAGTATGCAAAATCCTTGTATTTTGAGGATCCGGTCTGTAATTGTGAGATTTTTATTGCTTTCCCAAAATGTACAAATCAGGCAGAGTAGATCTAAAAGGTCAATACGAGGTGGCCTAGGTGTGCATATATGTCAATTGTTCCATATTAATCTATCCATCTTCAAGGGTATTGTAAACTGTGTTGTGATATAGATTTGCTTTATGAACAAGGATGCCTCTTGATTTGCACATCCAAGCAGAAACCCCTGCTGGGGAAAAGCTCTACTTTCTAAAAACCCCTGGCAGGTGCCAGGAAAAGCATTGGCAGGCCTCATCGCACCTAGAAGCACTACACCGGGGACCCCTGTCTTAGAACACGACCACAAGAGGCCAATTTAATTAACCCACACGTGCCCAAGCTCTTTTCTGGGTGAAGTGTCCGACTTGGGTCTCATTTGCCATGGAGGTCTTGATCTTCTTTGGTTCTGTATGCCTACTGTCGTATGTCATTCTGGTTGGGAGAGAGGAGTCTGGGAGCGTGTGAGGGTGTGGATGTGGAGACTGCTTTGCAAAGAGTCACCCTGGCTTGTATTGTACAAATAGATTCCCAAGCCAAAAAGAGAAGTCAAAATGAGGAGGAATGTTCATAGATTATTTAATTGCTATTAAACAATTGAAAACAGTTAGGCCAAAACAGCCTATCGACAGTTGACTGCTTTCTGAGCAATATCAGGAGGTACATGAAATTTTATACCCAGAAAGACACCGTCAGAAAGATAACATCCAGAAATCATAATTGGTCACAAAATGTCAGAGCATCATCTGAGTAGTCATTCATTCATTGGTCAGTGATAGGAAAAGGTGGGCCTACATGGTATCTTAAATGTTTATTTAACCTAACCTTATTAATAATATCCAAGGATTCTTCATACCCAAACAGAAGGTGTTGTTTTCTGATATAAAACTAAAGCCCTTGTTGACCCAGACATTGCAGAGTTTTTTAACCCCAAACAACTAGAACCATGAACTCTATACTTCAGGCAAATACATCTATTGAAAAACCTATCTTCTGCTGTACCAGCAATACTACACTGAAGGCATCAGGATTACAATTCTCATCCAAATGTATAAGGCCCATTTTTTCTCCAGTGATATTGAAATGTTTCATCCAAGGCACTAGAAGTGGCATTAATTGACCAAAACCACAAGGTCCCTCTTCAGTAAAAGCTGGAATATAAGAATATGCTATATTCCCACAGTAATAAGTGGGGCCTCGCTTTTCTGGGCGCCAGATACTGCTAGATACTAGGCTTGCAGGTGCTTGGGAGGGCTAACCGTGCACAGTAGATTTTGGCAGGCTGCATGTGTTGGTGTGATTGGCCTGGTCGCAATGGGGGTGGGAGCTGTTTGAATTATGTAGAATACCAGAACAGGCACCAAGAGGGTCTGTTCTGACACAGATCATCTCAGCCTGACACATTCTCATCTCTCAATAAACAAATCACTGCCAAGAGAGTGTTGTTGGGAGTAAGTTTGTTCAAGAGTTTGACACGAAGCTCATCTGGATTTAGTCCTGGAATCTGTTTCTGTGGCCAGGAGCCTGCATGGTGTAGTAGTCAGCAGGTGGGACTAGGGTCTGGGAGACCAAAGTTCAAATCCCCACTTGGCCATGGACGTTTCTCGGTGACCTTGGGCCAGTCACACATACTGGGCCTAACCTACCTCACAGGGCTACTAGGAGGATAAAATAGATGAAGAGTGAACGATGGAAGCCGCTTTGGGAAGAAAGGCAGGGTATGAATTAATAAACAGCAGCACGGGCCTCAGAGGAGCTGCCGGTCACTTCCGTTGCCACTGATGGCTGGGAGTCGGCCAGCCTGCAGAGCATCAGCACCCTCCTTGTTGTGTCCCCCCAGGCAGTGGCTTGTCTGTAGGACCAGCCCTCTGTTGGAAACGAAAGAGCCTCTCCCACAACTATCCTTGCATCCACATGGAGATATTTTTCTGTGTTTCTTCTGTCGCTTCTGCAAATGCACTCGGGCTGTTTTCCGCCATGCAAGGGAGGGATTTTAAAAAACCTGGCCATTGACATATTGCTGTAGTTTAAAAATCAGTAATTCATACAGTTATAGCTGTATGGTTATGTCGATGACCAGCCTTTTTCAAAAGGCTGGGAAAGCCCTCTTGTGGCATGGAGGGGGATTGCTGCTGTAGGTGAGCATGGAAAGCAAAACCTGGGTGGAACCTGCAAAAAAATACACCCTCTGGCCAGGATGCAAAGGCACCTTAACCACTATCTCTCCCCCCACCCCGCCCGCAAACTCTTACCTAACTAGGTTTAGGAAGGATCACAGCAAAGTTGGGGAGGACATGGAAAAAGGACAATTGGGGGATGATGTCACGCGGACACTCCAAAAATCCGATGCACAGTGTTCACATCCATTAGGCAGATTTGGTTATATTTTGCATCTGATGAAGCCAGCTCTGACTCAGCAAAGTTCACGCTGGAATAAAGTGTGTGAGTCATTCAGATGCCGCTGCACTTCTGTTTAATGTTTAACATGTTGTTAATGAGAATGGACATTCTTCAGGGTCTCTTGCCAAGATATCTAGAAGATAAATTTGGGAGGAGCGGGAACATACTGCTTGTCTCTGGTGCCTGGAAAGGTATCCTGTGCACAGATGGGCATTTCACACGGTCTGGATGATGAGATGTAATTTGGATTGTCCAGGAGCATAAGTATAGGCAGGGGTCATTTCCTGCAGGAGCGCACAGGAGCGGAGCTCCGGCAGTAAAGAGCCCAGGGGGCGGGCACTTGCAACAAGCCCCACCCCCTGCTCCCAGCAGCCCTCAATCAGAGCAAGAAGCAGCCAGGTAAGTTGAAGAGCTCCCCCCGCCCCCCGGTACAAAACAGTCCAGTGGCACCTTTAAGACCAAGCTCTCCCTTCTTTGCGAAGACAGATCTGCACATTCCCCCCCACAATAGCTGGCAATCCAAAACAGTCCAGTGGAGCCTGAGCGGTGGGTGTTGCCTTCTGAAACACTTCTGGTGATGTCAGGGGGTGTGGCATATGCAAATAAGTTATGCTAATGAGTTATGCTAATGAGCTCCTGCACCTCTTTTTCTACAAAATGACCCTTGAGTATAGGTATCTGACAAAAGCTCCTACCCTGCCACAAATTTTGTGAGTCATTAAGGGTCTACTGGACTCTTGCTCTATTCTACTTAAGAAGGGAGCAGCAACTCCCAAAAGCTCCCACCCGGCCACAAGTTTTATTAATCCTTAAGGTGCTCCTTGACTCTTGTTCTTTTCTATTGAAGAAGTGAGCCGTGACTCACGAAAGCTCCTCCCCTGCCACGAATCTTGTTAGGCTTTAAGGTGCTCCTGGACTCTTGCCCTTTTCTACTGCCACAGACAGACTAACACAGCTATCCGTCTTGATAGTATAGGGCAATTATGGTTTCCTAATATTTCTGCACCTTGACCTGGATGGCCCTGGCTAACCCAATCTCGTCAGATCTTGGAAGCTAAGCAGGCTCAGTCCTGGTTAGTATTTGGATGGGAGACCACCAATGAAGTCCAGGATGGCTAAGCAGAGGCAGGCAATGGCAAACCACCTTGCCTTGAAAACCCGACGGGGTCGCCGTAAGTCAGCTGTGGTCGTTCATTAACCATATAAGAACAAACACTATCTTGGCTCTGAATTGAGTGCAGTGCCACATGACTGGTCTGCGCTGGCTGCTCATTTGCTTCTGGGCACAACTGGAAGTGCTGGTTCTTCCCTTCAGAGTCCTAAATGGCTTGGGGCCAGAGGACCTGAAGGACTGCCTCCTCCCATATTGTCCAGCCCATCTCTTAAGATCTGCCTCATAAGAAGAAGAAGAGAAGAAGAGATTGGATTTGTACCCCGCCCTTCACTACCCGAGGGAGTCTCAGAGCGGCTTACAAACTCCTTTCCTTTCCCCTCCCTGTGAGATAGGTGGGGCTGAGAGAGCTCTTTTGAGGACTGCTCTTGAGAGAACAGCTCTCAAAGAACTTGTGTGACCCAAGAGCCAGTTTGGTGTATTGGTTAATAGCGTGGACTCTAATCTGGGAGAACCAGGTTTGATTCCCCACTTCTTCACATGCAGCCACTCCTCCACATGTGGGGAGGGGAAGGGAAAGGAGTTTGTAAGCTGCTCTGAAACCCTGAGTGAAGGGTGGGGTATAAATCCAATCTCCCCCTCCTCCTCTTCTTCTTCTTCCTTGTGGAATACCCTTCCCCTTGAACTTTGCCTGGCACCTATGTTGCTTTCTTTTAAGTGCTAGCCCAAGAAGTTTCTGTTTGCCCAGGCTTTTAATAAACGGGTTGATAATTTATTGTATATGATATTTTCTCACTTTTACATTTGTCTCCTGCTAGCGCAGTATACATAATACACCCTCCATCTCTCCTCAAATTTTGTAATAGGTTGTTTTCAAATAGGTTGTTAATTTTGCCATTACTGCATATTCGGCAAGTTTATTTTCCCATTCTTCTAAAGGTGGACAGACGTCTAGTTTCCATTTTGCTGCATGAATAGTTCTAGCCACTGTCATCATGTATCTGAATATCTCTTCTAAATTTTTTGGTAATTTGTGAGGCAGAACACTTAATAGCATACTCTTGGCTGCCCCTGGGAATTTAAACTGTAATATATTCTGCATTTTCCAATGCATTTCTTTTCAATTTCTTTTTGCTTTTTTACAAGTCCACCACATATGAAAGAAGGTTCCATCTATGTCTTGACATTTCCAGCTTTTTCTTTTGTAGTTTTTATGTGCTTCCACAACTAGAAGGTCACAGTCACAAAGATGGTAACAGAAAGAAAAAACACAAGGAAATCTGCAATAACATGTGCTTATATAATGTGTAAATACGTAAAATATTCAGAGTATGTAATTACAAAAATAGATATCTCAATATATATTCATTCACACCAAGTGAAAAAATACAAAAGTTTACAGTATTTTGAAATAATCAGAACAATTAATCTCATTAGATGGTGTAACAGGTAAGTAAAACCATAACAGTATGAGTTGTTGACGAAAATCTCCAGAGTCCAAATTCCGTTTCAAAGGGACTTCCTCTGAACGTCATCAAACTTTACACATTATATAAGTGCATGTTATTGCAGCTTTCCTTGCGTTTTTTCTTTCTGTTATCCTCAATAGGGTTGCCAGACCTCCGGTCGGAGTGCGGTTTCCCTTGAACAGCCCCCTCCCACGTCAATGGTGTTGGCATGATGACATCACCAGGAAGTGACATCATCACGCTGGGCAGTTTGCATGTCAATGCTCTGGCATTTTGGCCAAAACTCTATAGTTACCATAGAGTTTTTAGCCAAATATTAGAGCGTCGATGTGTGATGTACCCGGCGTGATGATGACACTTCCTAGTGACGTCATTGTGGTACACACATTTTGCATGTGCACCATAAAAATCCAGGCACGGACAATGGGAGCCCCCCACTGGAAGGCTGGTAAGACCTGGAAACCCTATTTCTCAATGTCCTTTGGAGTTATATAACATCTGAAAATCATTTTGTACCAATTTTCTCTTAGTGTCTGGCTGACTGTAAATCTGGTATCTTTTTCCCATAGTCATTCCCATTCTTTTCCTTAAGGTTTTGCACCCACTTAATCATACATTTTTCACTTGTTCATCTTCTTTTTCTAGAGTAAAATCTTATATATCCATCATAGTAAATATTCTTTTTGTTTTATAATCAGCTGCTCAAATTCAGTTGCATCTCTTAGAACTCCACCTTCAATACTCATGATCTTCTTTAATCTGGAGACTAATTGATAATATATCAATGTGGGAAGCCCTGTTGGTCTGAAGCAATAGAACAAAGTCTGAGTCAGAAATCCTATTCTTTATGGCTTGCCACTAGACTCAGACTTTGATAATATATCAGCCATTGAATGTTTACACCTTCATCTTTAATATCTTGCTAATTAATATATTTTAATGCTTTATTATTTTTATTTTGTAAGCTGCCTTGGGCAGGTTCATGGAGAGCAGCATAATTTTTCTTTCTAAATTAAAAAAAAACACAGTTCAATGGAGTGGGCAGAGACGATGCTGGAAGTTTCAGGTGCGATGTCCCTGTGTCTCAGACCTCCAGACTTCGTGGCAAGAGAGACTGGATAGCTAGACAGGCACACTGACCTTTCTTCCCATTTGACATGTAGACTGTGTTATCTCAGGAACAATTTCCCTTCCTTCTGTTCTCTCACTCTGATGAAGATAAACTATCTCCCTGCACACACCAAGAGAGACAACATGCTGTGCTCTCTTGGCACCGTGAGGCAGATGGCCCTCTAGCCATCTGCTTCCATCCTTTGGCTAGTAAGTTAGTACTCTATCCTGTCCCTACTCTTTCTTTCCAAAGTGTACTTCTCAAATAAGGAGAGAAGTATTTCTCTCCTAAACTTGTAATGTGGCTCTGTGTAGCTTTGTAAGGTGAGTAACCTGGTAAAGTAACACTGCTGCATTTGTAGCTTTATTTAAGCACTCTGCTGACTAGTGGTAACTGGACTAACCACACTAGTTAACCCCAACAGGAGAGAGGGAACGCACAGGTGGTGGTGGGGCATCCCAGCCTCTTGCTGAATGGAAATCAGCAGGCAAAAGGTTTCATGAGCTGGTGCTAAACTGCTAATGCCTGTAGCTTTTAAGCCCCCCAAAGAGCTTCATCTGACCTGGGCTTGGGGCAAAATTCCTGGGAGCAGAGCATGGCCGCTTGGAAGGTCCCTCGAGTTGGACTGGTCGTGTGATGTGCTTCTATATTGCTGTTTGTCTTAGGTCTGAGGGGTGTGAGGAGGAGCCCAGAAGGGACATTTGGGGGTTCTCAGCAGTCCCACATCAGAGTGGGCATTCAGGATGCATCAAAGGGAGGCGGAAAGGGGCAGAAAGACATGATAGGGCATGAAGGAGAAGCCCTTAGTATGCATTTTCATTTAAAAGAGGGGGAAAGCAGGCAAAAGTGCTGGCAGTGCAGTTGAAGAAGGGTGTTTTATTGTAGTTCCCAGGCTTTGTGAACCTGAGGGCACCTTTGGAATTCAGAGACAGGGTGGTGGGTGCAATCACAAAATGGCTGCTGCAGGAGGCGGGGCCATTGACAAAATGGCTACCACAAGAGGCAGAGCCAACCATAAGATGACAGGGGGTGAGGTCGTGCACATGGATATAATAGTAACAAGCATTTCAAGCAGAAACTTTGTTTTCGCAGGACACACCTCTTAAAATGAACATATTGTTCCAAAACATTTCCTTGCATACCCACAACCACTGCATGATTGATGGTAAGATCCTTGGAATGTGGTGGCAGCTGCTGCCAAAGCGGCTTTCAAAACATCTGCAGAGCCAGTTTGATCTCCAGTGGCCAGTCAGAAGCCCTGCTGGGTAAAAGCCTCATCTGACTCCACCCACTTTCTAAAAAAAAAAATAGTAGGTAGGTACCAGAAAAGGCACCCGCAGGCACCAGGTTGGAGAATCATTTGCTAGCGGGCCCAAAGCGAGGATTTTGTGGCTTGTGGGACAATTTTTTTCTGGTGGGGCTGAAGTTCTCAGTGCAGAAAGAAAAGCCATTTAGTCAATAGAAAGCTGTTACCCAGCTAGATCTCTACATTGCAAGCCGTCAATCACTTTACATGACAGTTCTCTGCTGATGCAATTAATCACTTCTGCCAGCCTAAGCAACAGTCCTGATAACAAGCCGGCAGGTGGGGGTGATGACTTCTATAGTCAAAAAAGCTAACACTTAGGCAGAAAAACTCTCTTAAGGGAGACCAGTTTCTCGACACAGAGTTGGAAGGGATCCTAGAGGTCACCTACTCCATCCCCCTTTCTCAGTGCGGGAATTAGTCACCTACAGCACCCCACTCTACTTAAAGAAGTGCACACCTTTTAAAAACGATTTTAAATGATTGGGGGGAAAGCATTTACCGGAGAAAATCTTGTGGGGCTGTGCATTTAAGAAAGGGGGCAGAGCCCCCCCCAAAGCCCCACCATAGCTACGGGCCTGTGTGCTAGTCTTTCGTCAAGAATGCAAGATCAGTGCTAAAGGAACAGTTCAGGGGCAGCCCAGAAACTAGTAGCTCTATAAAGGCCTCAGAACAGCGGGTGACTAGACCCTGCCTCAGTGCACAGGACGAGGTTGCTGGAATGCATTTCCCTTTCTGCATAGACAGGAGGTTATTAATTTAGGATAACAGCAGCCTTGAATCAACAGCCTTTGAAGCCAATTCTACAATCCGGAATTGTGTCTGCATATTTCACAATTCCCCTTGCCTGGGAGTCTGAGCTGGTCTCCCTTGAAGTTTCACCTGCGAGAGGTCAGCCCCGCTCAGAGAGAAAACACTTCTTGATGTGAGCATCTTTTTAATCCAGACCGGCTTTGTGAATTACAATTAATTTTTATTTCCGTCTCAGGCATGGATGATTCCCCCCACCCCACCCCCTCCCCACTGTGCGAGAGACATGTTTATTTAATCTTCCCTGGAGGAAAAAGAAAAAGAAACCTAAATTAGGATGGGCTTCAGAGAAGAAATGGATGGAAGCAATTAGCAACATTATTTCTCTTTGACTTAATTACCATTACATTACATAGGAATAAAGAAACTGGTGCACTGCAGGGCAGAGGGGAATTTGCATCTGGGGCTTGCTGTTGGGGAGAGACCCAGGGAAAGAACCCCAAGAAAAATGCATAAAAGATTATTTTATGGTATCATTAACCTTGTTTCCTCTTACTAGGCTACGGCTTTTAATGATTTATTTATTGGGCCTGTAATGTGTCAGAGGGTGTAATATGCTTTAGAAACCTGTGGAAGCCTATGAATCGACTGGCTGGGTCGACCCAAAGACCCGCCTGGCGCAGGCCGGCTTCCCAGGGCTCGGGGGATACCTCTGAAACTTGCAAGGAGGGTGTCAGAGAGACAGGCAAGCCCCTGCCTTTGCCCCAGTGTTGCAGGATTGGGGCTCCTGCCTCCGAATAGTTTCCAAAGGACAGCTGTGGTAGTTTGTTGCAGCACAGTAAAACTGAGTAACATTTTCCACGCCGCAGGCGTTGGACAAAGTGAGCTCCTCTGACTCACAAAAGCTTATGCTGGGATCAACTTAGTTAGTCTTAAAGGGGCCAGTGGAGTGCCATTTTATTTCGCCTCAGAACAGGGTCGCCAGCCCTTGAATAGGTCTCTGCCGTGGCCCTTCTGGAGCTGATCTCCAGCGGACCATAATGAGGTCAAAGCGATGAAAATCTTCCTCTGTCATCTCTGAACATCACACCCTTTCATGGGGCAGAAGCGGACCAAGTTGGTTTTTTTTTCCCATCCTACAATCCCCTCTGGTTGCTTCCAATGCTCCCTCTAAGCTGTGGCGTCTTGTGAGCAAAAATTCTACTTCGTGAGCTGCTGGCATTAAAGTTGTGAGCGAGCGATTTGGCTGCTGCAGAAGTTGGTCTGCTTTGGAGCCATCCTTCCTGAACGAAGACAAAAAAATGTGTGCGATGGAGGCTAAAAGACTGTGAGCTAGTTCACACTAACTCAGCTTAGAGGGAACACTGGTTGCTTCCATGTCTGTTGGCGTGGTGCTCGAAAGAGCTCTCTCAGCCCCACCGACCTCACAGGGTGTCTGTTGTGGGGAGGGGAAGGGAAAGGAGATTGCAAGCCACTCTGAGCGAAGGCCGGGGTATAAATCCAATCTCCTCCCCCCCCGAAAGGTGCCTTATGTTGTTGTAAGTGGTGCTGGTGTTGCCAGAGGCACTGCCTTTTACTCTTGGGTAGCTCCAAAACAGGGGTGCCCTACTTTCTAACCTGAACCAAAGTCCAAAAAAGAGTCAGGCTGCAAGTGGTCTGCAAAAGGGATTTCATATTCAGGTTTCATAAGGTGACCTCAGATCAAGCCTCCAGTCTTCCCCCTCCACCCAGCAGAGATTATGCTTATGGAATAACAATGAGTTCCAGAGGTAAAGTCTTTAGAAGCCACCTGGCACTCTCCAGCACCTCACCCAGCCTTTTGTGTCCTATGTGTAAATTCTTTGCCTTTCCTGCCTCTGTCCCTCAAGATACCGGGATAAACCAATCAATCATTCAAATATTTAGCAATCCTTCCTGAGCTAATCAGGGACGTCTCCTACCTTTTGTCCAACCTGGCCAGGACCATTAGTAAGTCAGATAATCCATTTAACTAGCTACCCAACACCTGGCTTCTGTTGTTAAATCCAGACCCTGCCTCTGTGGAAGCTCATTGGTCATACCTAAGGTCTGCCCCTACTGGCATCACACATGCCTGGGACTCATCATTGGTCCAGGTAATCTATTGTTCTCACCTGAGACCACCCCCCGGGGCTGCCCATTGGTCTGCATTCTCTGCCAGTGCCTATATCCCAGCTCACACATGGCCTTAGACCATAGGGAATTTCACATTACCGAGACTCTGTCGGTTTGAAGCCGTTTCTGATTCGTCTTGAAGTAAACCGGTACAGGGCTGCCATTTCACACATGGCTTTCCCTGACCGGAAAAGAGCCGAATCAGAAGCGGTTTGGCAATTCAGATTGCACCGCTTTGTTTTCCCGCCGGTTCCCGCCATGCTTTTTTAAAAAAAAATGTTCGCTTTAGAGCGCTATAGTGCTATAAACAACACTGCACGCATTCCAATGGGGTTGCTATGATGCTATTGTGCTATTGTGCTATAGCGCTCTAAAGCGAACGTTAAAAAAAAAAAGCCGGAGATTGCCCGCGCGGGCGAAAAAGGCGGGAAAAAGCGTATCAGATCCGGGAGAAGAAACTGATGATTGCTTGGAAGCGGTTGACAGGTAAACGCTTCAGCCCCGTTTCCTGAACGGGACAGAAGCGATTCTGTGTGAAATTACAAATATATTCCGGTAGGGAACCGGTTCTAAAACGGTTCTGTCTGAAATGCCAGACCAGAAACCGTTTGGGAACCGTTCCTCTTCCGGATTATATCATCTGTCTGAAATTTCCCCATGTGTTTTTTACCATGATCCAAAATGGCAGGCCACCCGTGAACTCTCTGAGTTTAGGCCAGAATCCATGGACCTCTGCACATCTGGACAGGTTGTATCGCCCCTCTATAACCCATCAATCACCTCTGCGTCCTTAGTGCTATATTGTGTGAATACTGTTTATATGTTTGAGGATATTTAGTAAAGAAATCATTACTTCAGCCACCCAATTTCTGTGTCTGTTCCTGGGTGCTTGGGAATTCTAACTCTGGTATACACAGGTCAGATCCTAAAGATAAGCCAATTGCATATTAATAATTATAATTCCCCATATTTATTAAATAATAGAGCGATTTGGCTAACACTGGATAGAGCTCCTTCAAGTCACAGCTGACTTACGGCAACCCTGGGGGGTTTTCAAGGCAAGAGGCACTCGGAGGCGGTTTGCCCTTGCTCATCCACTGGGATAAGGCCTTCATGGCAACAGCAACTGCCTGCGGTGTCAATCTTAACATACTCTGGCCACACTTTTGCTGTATCTGTTACATCATGGCCATGGCTAGTGCCACTAGCACTTTAACTGCTCTTAATTGTATTTATTTGTGATTGGCTATTTGTCACAAGTATGAATTTTAAGACAGTTTGTATGTAATGGATTGCTGTTTTATTGCTTTTTAACTTCTCATGTGAGCCCCCCCCCCCGAGCCTGCTATGGCGGGAAGGGCGGGATACAAATCGAAATCAATCAATCAATAAATAAACCTCTGCATCTCAAGCCTGGCCTTCCTTGGCAGCATCCCGTCTGGCCCTGCTTAGATTCTGACTGATTTCACGCAAGAGCTGTGCCGCCGTCAATGTTCCCTCTAAGTTATGGAATCCTGTGAGCAAAAATTCTACTTTGTGAGCTACAGGCATTAAAGTTTTGAGCAGGTAGTTTGGCTGCTGCATAAACTAGTTTGCTCTGGAGCCATCCTTCCTGAGCTAAGATAAAAATGTGTGAGCCAGAGGCTAAAAAACTATGAGCTAGCTCACACTAACTCAGCTTAGAAGGAACACTGGCCACCGTCACACCTCCCTTTGCCCTGTTTCTATCGGTCAATTTCCCACTCGAAGCCACGCGGCCGCATTTTGACCCATGGCTTTGCCCGATTTTCCCCGTGGTTTCGTGATCCTCAAAAAACAGGATCACGAAACTGCAGGGGAAATTGGGTGAAGCCCCGGGTTAAAATGCAGCTGCGCGGCTTCGAGTGGGGAATTGACCAATAGAAACAGGTCAACGGGAGGCATGACAGCGGCGCAGCTCTTGTGTGAAATCGGTCTCTGAGATCTGTTGAAATCAAGTTAGTCTGGGCCATCCAGGTCAGGGTTGCATTATATTACAGTACATTTATTGGGGTGTACGAGACCACAGGGTTTTTTTTGCAGGATTTGCTGATCAGAATAAGACGCTGGACAGCCAAAAGCACTTTGCATCTACACTGCACCTGTTGAACTGGGCTATGTTTCATGCCAGGTAGTGACAGGTCTTTAGTTAAGGTCTGCAGCCCAGGCAGTAGTTCCACCGGTGTGCTAATTCAACAGGTGTTGCTGCTTTGCTTAGGCGTGGCAACCCCATTTAAGCAAGATGCAAAGTTGTGCAGGTAAATGCTTTGGCTTTAAGTCAGGCCTCACGCAGCTGATGTACAAGCATCAAAGAATATCATGTGATTTGTTGGACTTGCCTGGTTTTTGCTCTTGCCAAGAAATGTCTTTTGTGCCTGTCTAGGAGGGTAACCAAATCAACCCGCGGAAAGGAACACCCTTGTTGCCATTCCTTAATACCTGACTTCTTGCTGAAACCATTTGTGTACATGAACTCAAGAGGAACTGATATTGGGCCAGCAGGGTTCATTGTTAGATCCAAACTCAAACCTTGCAACAAAGATCTGGCTAGTTATTTCAAACAAGTGCCCAAGAACAGCATCCTTCACTGCCTCTACAGTTGGCCTTGTTACCGCTTACAGTCCCCAATACCCTGTGCAGCCTGGCTAAGAGAGGGGCACAGGTCTCCATGTGCTAGAGCACACCAGGTCACTTCTTTCTGAGATGACATGTAGTCTGCACATGCTCAGAGGCATTTGTACAAATGTGATTGGTCAAACCAGGAGTCCCCCACCTTTCTGAGGGCACCTTTGGAATTCTGACTCAGAATGGTGGGTGCAGCCACAAAATGGCTGCTGCAAATGGCTGCCATCAGAGGCGGAACCAGCCCCAAAGTGGCCGCTGCAGCTTACCTTCAACCACACAGTGAAGATCCTTGTGCTGTGGTGGCAGCTGCTGCCGAAGCAGTTTTTTAAAAAATCCACACGACCATTCAAACTTCCAATGACCGATAGCCTCACCCGGCACCACCCACTTTCTAACAACACTTGGCGGGCAGCAGGAAAAGTGTCAGCGGCGCTAACAGCACCCACCCACGCCATGTTGGGAATCCCTGGGTTAGACAGTAATTTTTTGACCGACTGCCCTACTCCCAAGCACTTTGCCCTTAGATCCCCAGAAAACAGCGCTTTCTTTTCTTTGGGAAAAAGAAACCTACAATCCAAATTTTCCCAGGTGGAAATAAGGGAACTGCTCTCCGTTTCCCAGTGTCAGTTAACTCATTGAGCTCTATGTAGCACATGAGTTGGTCTGTCCAAGAGTCCCAAACTTCAGGACGAGAGGGATCGAACTTGTCGAGGCTTCCGTGAGTTGCGGCCATGACTCGAGCACGTTGTGGAAGCAGTGTCTGGGACGCTGGATGCTGCACGGAGCTCGGGAGCAATGCGATGCCCGAGGGCGATGTGGTGCTCAGGAGCGATGCTGAGCAGTGTCGACTGGAACGATGCTCGGTGCTGGTGCGATTGAGGCCCGATTCAACAGAATCCCACCTACGTCGCCATTGTAAACTACTGGGTTCCATACATCAGGACTCGGACCATGACATAGGCAAAGACGTGTTTGTTAGTACTTCACACAAACAAAGACAAACAACCCCGGCCAGAGGCCGGGGGGGGGGGAGAATGCCCCATAGTTCTATTGGTGGGTTCAAATTTCCCTCCAATGTCCCTATTGGCTCCTTACTCCGAATTCAGGAGCCTAGTCCCTATTGTTCTCAGGATTGAAGCTTGGCAGCCTCTGCCTGTTCCTGATCTCAGGACATAACACCGTGTGTATGCATTTGAGCCCAAAAGGATCCTTGCTTGACGCCCACCTCCCAAAGCTGGGGAAACCTTGCTGCAAAGCATTTGCAATCTGATATACACTCGATGCCGCTGGGATCAAAGAACTGGTCTATGCCCTGTTTAAAATGGGCCCTCAGTTGCTGTACGTGTCACAGTCACATGACAGAGGCCTGTAGCCCAGCGGTATGTTGCTCAGGGATGCTAACATGGAACATTTGATTGGATTCCACCCACTGCAGCCCAGCTTAACTGAGATGCTGGGCCCAAGAAACACTCCACTGGCATCAAGTGTCGATCGGGTCTGACTTAGCTGGAAATAGCCTGCTCCGTCCTGGCTTCTGAAGCCCCGTGCCCTAGCTCATGAGAATATCAGAGCTGGCTCAGACCAAGAGTCCATTTTAGCTGGCGTCTCGATGCACAAAGTCTGGACACCCCTGGGAAGCCTACAAGCAGAGCATGGAGGCCGAATGCCCCTCAGCACCTCCATAGATGCCCCCTCAGCACCTATATTCAGAAGCTTACCGGTGGTAGAAAGAGCCGTCAAGTCGCAGCTGACTTTTGGCAAGCCCGTAGGGTTTACAAGGCAAGAGAAGTCCAGAGGTGGTTTGCTGTTGCCTGCCTCTGCATCACAAGCCTGGTATTCCTCGGTGGTCTCCCATCCAAGTACGAAACCAGGATCAATTCTACTTAACTTCCAGGATCCGACAAGATCAGGCTAGCCTGGGCAATCCAGATCAGGACCAGAGAACGACAACCTCCCTTTAATCGTTGGGGCTGATAGCTGCGTACCTCTGAGACTGAACTTCTCTTGACCAAGTTGAAACCTGGAGAAGAGCAACTAAAAAGAGCACCAGCTAACGGAACACAGGGCCAGTGATTTATTAGGAGCAAGCAGGGCTTTTTTTGTAGAAAAAGCCCAGCAGGAACTCATTAGAATAATAGGCCATACCCAACAGCAGAAAATATTAGCATATTAGGCCACACCCATGCAGCACAGCTCATTAGCATATTAGGCCACACCCCCATGTTACCAGAAGTGTGGTGATCCAGCCACACCCACCTTTTGCTTCTTATTCTGTTTACCCTGTTTGCTGTCAAAATCCAGGGCTTTTTTGGTAGCAGGAAATCCTTTGCATGTTAGGTCACACACCCCTAATGTAGCCAGTCCTAATGAGTTTCTGCTGCTGGGTGTGCCCTATTATGCTAATGATTCCTGCTGGGCATGGCCAACTCGGGAACCAGCTGGAACTCCGTTCCTGTGCGTTCCTGTCCCAAAAATAGCCCTGGGAGCAAGTACCAGGAAACAGGATCTCATTCTCAACAACAGGGGTCTCCAACCTGGGGCCAGTGGGTCTCTAACCAGAGTGCCCACCAAACCTTTCCTCGAGCCCACCAAGTGTATTTAGAAAGCGCGTGGGGGCCAGGTGTGGTGGTTAAGTGCACGGACTCTAATCTGGGAGAACCAGGTTTGATTCCCCCACTCCTCCACTTGCACCTGCTGGATGACCTTGGGCAAGCCATAGTTCTGGCACAGCTGTTCTTGAAAAAGAGCAGTTTCTGACAGAGCTCTCTCAGCCCCACCTACCTCACAGGGTGTCTGTTGTGGGGAGGGGAAGGGAAAGGAGTTTGTAAGCCGCTCTGAGACTCTTGAGTGAAGGGTGGGGTATAAATCCAATCTCTTCTTCTTCTTCTACCTCACAGGGTGTCCATTGTGGGGAGGTGAAGGGAAAGGAGTTTGTAAGCTGCTCTGAGACTCCTTTGAGTAGTGAAGGGCGGGGTATAAATCCAATCTCTTCTTCTTTTGCCCAGCAAGGTTTCTGATTAGCCATACCACTGGAGATATGATTCGCTGTGCAGATTTTCTTTTTAAAGTTCCTTTGGCAGCAGCTGCCATCAAAGCACAAAGATCTTAGCTGTGGGATTGCAGGTAAGTAGTGGCAGCCATTTTGTGGCTGACTCCACTCTTGCAGCAACCATTTTATGGCACCCATTTTGTGGCTCCGCCCACCACGAAGTGTCAGAATTCCAAACCTACAGGTTCAAAAGGTTGGGGACCCCTGCTCTATGAAGTAACCCTGTACATGCACAGAGGCATACAGGCCAAGGTCCCAACACTGAAAGCCAGTTTGGTGTAGTGGTTAGGAGCACAGACTGTAATCTGGGAGAACCGGGTTTGATTCCCCCACTCCTCTCCATGCAGCTGCTGGAGTGACCTTGGGTCAGTCACAAGTTCTCTCAGAGCTGTTCTTTCAAGAGCAGTCCTCGAAAGAACTCTCTCAGCCCACCCACCTCACGGGATGTCTGTTGTGGGGAGGGGAAGGGAAAGGAGATTGTAAACTGCTCTGAGACTCGGAGTGAAGGCTGGGCTATACATCCAATCTCATTTTCTTCTTCTTATAAGTCAAGGCCATACCTACACTTGTGTTTGCAGCAGATTAGGTGTCATGGCTTCCCCAAAGAAATCCTGGGAATTACAGCCTGAGGAGGGTGCTGAGAATCCTGACAGATATTCCTCTGCCAGAGTGATCCCGAACGAGGCGCCCATGGGGCCTGCCAATGTGTTTCCCGGAGGCCCACCATCTTCTCTTCAGCAACTTTTCCCCAAAGCAAAAGGCCAAAGCAGATTTTCTTCCACCTTCTTGAACAAGGGGGTACTTCTGGTGAGCTCTGGCGGTGTCAGCTATGCGTCTTTAGGGATTATTACCTTGTTGGAAACAGCTGCCCTCATCACAGGAAGGACTCTTGGCTTGGCGCCTCCCAACATTTGCTGTTTGCCTCCAAGTCAGCCATGACGCCATTGGCTGAGTTCTGCCCCCACCCTGCCTGCAGCACCCACTGTGTGGTGGCACCACCATTTTCAAAATTACGGCGGTGCCCATGTTTGGGGCACGAGTTTGGGGACCCCTGCACTGACTGTGCTTTGGAGAACGCTTTTGCTCTTCTGTTGACTGGTTATTGAATTCATTCATACCCCACCTTTTTACCCAAAGCAGCTTACAGCTGTCTCCCCTCCTCCATTTTATCCTCACAACACCCCTGTGAGGTAGGTGAGGCTGACAGAATGTGAGTGGCCCAAGGTCACCCAGCAAGCTTCCATGACATGAGCGGGATTCAAACCTGAGTCTCCCAGACACTAGTCGTGGACTCTTAACTGCTACACCACACTGGTATCCAGGAGAAGTTTCCTTGGAAAACACCTTGCTCACCATCACCATTCTTCCCTGGCAGCACACAGTGTGTTCTTGCTCATGACTGCAAGAGGCCGCCCTGTTACACTCAAGGCCTCCTTCACAGATGCAGGGGAACGAGGAGGTGGAATGGGCCACCACCCCACCAAAGGCTGCAGGTGGAGGATTCCAACGCTGAACGTTCCTTTGCATCTCCAAGGCAAACGACTCCCCTTTGCAGGTAGAAATCTAGCAGAGCGGGAAGAGAAGTGCAGCTCCGTTTCCTCCCTGTGTTGGCGTTTCTATTTTCTGGAACTTCCAAGTGTGGAGGAGCATTTCAGAACGTGATCCGCCATCTGCAATTTGAAGTGGCTGTTCCCATTCCATTATCTAGGGTTGCCAACCTCCAGGTGGTACCTGGAGATTTCCCACTATTACAATTGATCTCCAGACAACCAAGCCCTGGAGAAAATGGCTACATTGGAAGATGGATTCTATGTGGAGGTCCCTCCCCTCACCAAACCCCACCCTCCCCAGGCTCCACCCCTCAAATATCCAGGTATTTCCCAACTCAGAGCTGGCAACCCTACTACTACCTCATTCGCTTGCCTGTGTGAACCCGAGTGCTGCCCTAGGTCACAAACACCCAGCAAGCAAAGAGGGGGCAGAAGATCTCTTTCCACAGTACTAAGTCAATAAATTAGGCAAATGGAGGAGAAGAGAATTTCCACAGTACTAGTTTTCTATCTGCAGGGAGGGTCTTTTAAAAACATGCAAAGGAGATTCTGAACTGGAATCCACCACCTACAGCATGAGTAGTCTAGCCCTTCCCTTCTCTGTCACCTAGAGCTGACAATCTGGGCTTGGAAAATTCCTAGCAATTAGGAGGTGGGTGCAGGGTTTGGGGAGGGGTGTAATGCCATAGATATCGCTCTCCAGAGCAGCCATTTTCTCCAGTGGAACTGATCTCTGTAGTCAAGAGAGTACCTGCCAGTTTTTGAAATCTCCAGGCCTCACCTGGAGGTTGGCAACTGGCAGACCTGCATGATCTCAGCCTAAACTTGCACCCAGCTGGGACAAGGAGGTGGGCGTGGTCTCGAAGGGCCCGCCCCTCCAGGAGCCCGCTAGCCCCGCCCTCCGTGAGCTTGTTTACCACCCAAGCAGCTCTCCTTCCCGCCTCCCTAGCGCTCCCCCCAGGCTCCAGTCACGTGATTCTCAGGTGCCGGAACTTTTTGTGGCCTCCCTCAGAATCACGAGACGTCTTTTCCTTCCACTCCAGCGCCACCCCGCTGGAAGATCCCTCCGCGGTCTAGTCGCGTATACGGGTTCCCACAGTCCGTAGCACTGCCATCCTTGAAGGGTTCGACGCGCTTGACGGAGTAGAGCCCTGGACCTTGGCAAGGGTGGGCAGGAGAAGCGGGAGGCTTGTGTCGGGGGACTATTTTTTAGAGGGCGAGAGTGGCGGAGGGATCTCGGAGGGGACGCCAGAGAGCGAGGAAGGGCCAAGATGGCGGCGCCCTGTGGGTTAGAAGAGTCCTGAGTGGTAAACAGCTGAGGGGAGGAGAAGGAAGGGTGAGTGAATGTGGCCGGGGGTGGGAAAGAAGGGGCGAGGGAAGGAGGGAAGAGGGAATGAATGAGGGGAAGAATGAGGGGAGGGGAAGAATGAGGGGGGCGTGATGGAGGGGGTGGGGCAGGGGAGAAAACGCTGGGGCAGAAGGGGGCGGGAGGGACGAGAAGAAAGGAGGGGAGAGAAGGGGCGGGCGAGGGAGAAGAGAGGGAGGGAGGGAGGGAGGGAGGGTGGGGGGAGCACCGCCGGGGAAGCGGGTGTCGGGGGGGGTGGCAGAGCAATAAAAAAAGGACGCATCGCCGTAATATTACTTAGCATGTGAATGTTGCTGACCGTTCACGTGTCTCCTCGGTCATCCTCGCAGTCGCTCTGGCCAGGTAGGTCATACGGAATAGAAGAAGGGAGTGGAGAAGAAGAAAGGTGCGGGTATAAATAGAGGGGTAGGGTTAGGGTGGAGAATTATGAGGGGCCAAAGTAATGGTGTCGGAGTAGAGAGAGAGAGAGAGAGATGGAATACAGTCTGGTTAATACTGACACTTTTTTAAATAATGCTGTTTGGGCCTCAGAGTGCTTTGCATGTGTGGCCTTACAACTGCCCTGTGAGGGAGATCAGAAAGAAATAAAGGAAAGGGGAGGGGTTTGGGGTGGAAAAGGGTGTGAGGGAAGTTTGGGTCCTGCAGAAGGAAAGGTTGAAATAATCACAAATAAGAACAAAGAGTGTTGTAGCTTTGAGTGTGCGAGGACCTCTTACCTGCTTCGTCCTGGCAGTCCATTCTAATAACCCTGTATGGAAGTTCATGGTAAATATAGGTGAGGGAGAGAGAGCGTGAGCAGGAAAAAATATATGAGAAAAGAGAAGCTTATGGGGAAAGAGGTGAAGGGTGTGAGTGGGATAAGAGCAAAAGGGAAGTGTTAAATACTGGTGAAAAAAGAGAGGTTAATACCATATCCTGTGCCGTTCGACCAGGTTATCTTTCTGAAATTTCTTTTCTTTAAATTAGCCCAGTTATTGTCTCTCTTTGAGCTGATTTTAAAATCATTGCCTGTAAGCTAGCCTGATCTTGGAAGCTAAGCAGGGTCAGCCCTGGTTAGTATTTAGTTGGGAGATCTCCAAGGAAGTCCAAGGGGGCTCTGCAGAGGCAGGCAATGGCAGGCCACCCCTGAACATCTCTTGCCTTGAAAACCCTACATGGTTGCCATAAATCAACTGTAACTTGGGTGCTTTTCACCTCCACCTGTAAGTATTGGAATGTCCAGGCCTTTCCCAGGAAGAGTCTCACTTCTTGGTGTTTTTTTTGCATGGGATATCTTTTAATTAGTATTTGGCAGAAAAAGTTAAGTGGACTTTCAGTGAAAATGAAAATATAGATTAGCATATAATATTCTTTTTTAAAAGGCCTTGTATTTTCCCTTGGAAAACATTCTGGTCAACATGAGAGGAACACAACTAAAGGAACAACATATTTTCTTTTGTTCAGTAGCCTTATTTTATACTATGGGCTGCTTTTTTCCTGCATAATCAGCAGCCTAGCTCATCCAATGGTTCATGTAGATCCAAAGCTTGGATTTGAGAGGAAATTAATTTCTACAGTTGATAGTATTGGTAGAGGGTAGCCAAGGTTGGACTTATGATGCTTCAAAGTTTTCCAGTATTCCTTTTTTAAAAATAGTTTTGTAGATTATTAGTCAAAGCCAACCATTGTTCGGTTTGGTCATTTATTTGTGGACCTTTGTCAATAAGCTCCATCAATTAAAATATTAATCTTTTAGGCCTCACAAAACTTGTTTCTTCATGTACACCTGATTACTGGCTTTTCCATGTTGAATATTTCTAATTCCCATTTCTTGTTATTGTTGTTGTGTACATTGTGCTTTACAGACAAAGCAAAATAATGCCTTGAGGAGCTTTTAGTCTTAAGTGCGAGAGACAAGGGAGCAAAAACAAGGGCAACAAGATGGATCTGGGCAAATGCTATTTCACTTCAGCTTTTGAGTTGTGGATGAAAAGGTGAAATCTGAGGCTTTGTACTTGAGGTTTTGAGGAAGAGAGGGGTGATCATGCAGGTGTTTAGGTGGCAGTTCCAGCCAGTGATGGAGGATGTGCAGTTATTTAAGAAATCTCAACAACCTTATCCTCTCAACAACCCTGCTTAGATAGGTTAGGCTACCAGTGGGTGACTGGCCCAAGGCCACCCAGCAAGCTCCTATGGCAGAGTCGAGATTCAAACCTGGGTCTCCAAGATCCTAGTTCTACATTTAAACCATTGCACAACACCGTTTTACTGACTGAACAAAATCAACAACATTGTTTTGTGGTGCTGTTCTTCAAACTTAGAATTTTATGGGAGGGATTCCTCAGTTTCTGAAACTTTGAAGTGTGGTTTTGCCAGAGTGCTTTTTTATTGAGCCTTTAAATCAAGTGTTTTGTAGGGTACATACGTGCACACATTCAGATGGGCAGCTGTTTTGACTGTTGGTCCACAATTCACACAAAGGACCTCATTCAGATAACTCTTTTTCAGTTAACTTTCCAAATATTGGTCAAATACCTAGAATTTAAAACTCTAATTTAGTATGACAGTATCAGAAATATGACAAACAAAAAGCAACTTGTTATGAAACAATTTCTAGCCTTCCTTAATTACCATTTAGATATAACATTCCAATATATAAGTGAATAACTGTCGAGGAGGGTTTCTTCTTGGCATTCATCCAGGAACTCAAAGGCAAGCCCTGTGCTAGAATAAAACAGCACAGGTGTAACCACTCTAAATGAGAGGATTGGTATTTAAGTGTGATTGTGGTGGAAGCTGGAGGGCATCTCTTCTAGATGATAACTTGTATGTGTACCTGGTTTTCAGCAGCACTGGGGCTGCAGTCATGATGCAGTTGAAAACTAAAAGAAATTGCCTTCTGTCCAAGGCCTTATTGGCTTCCTGTAATGCTTGATTGTGGTCAGTTGATGGTCTCAAGAAATATCGTGCAGCTGTGCAAATGGGGGATAGGTGAGCCACCTCCAAGAAGTTTTTAAAATCTAGTCTAGAGAATAGTGTAAAGCATACTTTTAATATTCCTGGAGAAATGGCGCCCCAGCCTGGGAAATGTTGAGATTCGGTCTTTTCTCTGTTAGTTTTTTAGTACCCACTTAAACTTTCTCATCTTATAGTACTTTGGCATAAAGGTATTTGAAGGGATACGAAGTCATCCCATTTCTGCTATTCTTGTTGGAGGTTTGGATGGCTAGTCTCTCTTCTTTCCTTTTTTGTTTTGTTAGTACAAGTGAATGACTGAGTCTGTTAAGCTGTTTAGTGAAACTTGAAATGAACATGGCAATCACTTGGCTCAGCAAGTTTCTTTTGTCTTTAGTAAACCGAGAAAATATTGTATTTGAATAAAAACTTTCCAAATAATGCACTTTATTGTGACTGTAGGTAGGTAGGCCTAGCAGCAAGTTTGAATATTAAGCTAAACCTTATTTCTTTGAAAACATTGACCTCTTTAATAATTAGAGTTGAGTCCAGTGGACCAACAATATTTTGGGAGTATGAACTCTCTTCATCAAATCTGGCAATGGGAGCTTTGACTCTTGAAAGCTTACACCCTGAAAATCTTGTTGCTGTTGGACTTGAATCTAGCTGTTGTACTGCAGACCAATATAGCTACCCTCTGGAGAGAAAGAAACGTCTATGTGTTGTTGTTAAACACATTAATTGTTGCCAAAATGTTTACATTTAAACAAAAATTTATTGACAATTTTGTATATATGTACAGGACAAGAGTTGGGTTTTTTCCAGTGCTTTCCCAAATGTTTCCATAGGAAAAATTGAGAAAGGTTGTAGGCTTTTCATGATGTACATTTGGACTGAGTGAAATAAAGGCCAGATTTTTTTCCAGTGCTGTCCCAAATTGTCTAGTTTTTCCATTAGCAAAATTGAAAGACTGTTTTATGCTATACATTTTGATTGTAAGAAACATTGCCTTAAGAAGACTTCCAGGAAGCTTTTGATAAAGTTCCTCATCAAAGGCTCCTAAGTAAGCTCAATAGTCATGGGATAAAAGGACAAGTCCTTTTGTGGATCAAAAACTGGCTAATTAATAGGAAACAGAGAGTGAGTATAAATGGATAATTTTCTCAGTGGAGGTGGTAAGCAGTGGGGTACCTGAAGGATCAGTACTTTGTCTGATGCTTTTTAATTGTTTATTAATGATTTGGAGTTGGGAGTAAGCAGTGAAATGGCTAAATTTGCAGATGACACAAAGTTGTTCGGGGTGGTAAGAACCAGGGAGGATTGTGAGGCACTCCAAAGGGATCTGTCGAGGATGGGCGAGTGGGCGTCAACGTGGCAAATGGGGTTCAGTGTGGCCAAGTGCAAAGTGATGCACATAGGAGCCAAAAATCCTAACTATAAATACACGTTGATGGGGTCCGAAGTGGTAGAGACCGACTAAGAGACAGATCTTGGAGTCGTAGTAGATAACTCACTGAAAATGTTGAGACAGTGTGCGATTGCAGTAAAAAAGGCTGATGCTGTGCTCGAGTTTATTAGGAAGGGAACTGAAAACAAATCAGCCAGTATCATAATGCCCCTGTATAAATCAATGGTGTGACCTCATTTGGTGTACTGTGTACAGTTCTGGTCACCACACCTCAAAAAGGATATTATAGTATGGAAAAAGTGCAGAAAAGGGCAACTAGAATGATAAAAGAGTGGGAACACTTTCCCTTATGAAGAAAGGTTAAAGCACTTGGGTCTCTTTAGCTTGGAGAAATGATGGCTGAGGGGTGACATGATCGAGGTTTATAAGATTATGCATGGGATAGAGCAGGTTGAGAAAGAAGTACTTTTCTCCCTTTCTCACAATACAAGAACTTGTGGGCACTCCATGAAATTGCTGAACAGTCGGGTTAGAATGGATAAAAGGAAGTACTTCTTCACCCAAAGAGTGATTAACACATGGAATTCACTGCCACAGGAGGTGGTGGCAGCTACAAGCATGGACGGCTTCAAGGGGGAATTGGATAAACATATGGAGCAGAGGTCCATCAGTGGCTATTAGCCACGAGGTATAGATAGGGACTTTCAGTCTGGGGCAAGTGAGGCTCTGTATTCTTGTTGCTGGGGGCAACAGTGGGAGGGCTTCTAGTGTCCTGGCCCCACTGCTGGACCTCCTGATGGCATCTGGTGTTTTTGGCCACTGTGTGACAGAGTGTTGGACTGGATGGGCCATTGGCCTGATCCAACATTGGCCTCTCTTCTTATGTTTCATTCATTCTAAAAGAAAATGTTTCATAAGTGTTTCTTTACAATGTTCCTCTAAATATTCCATTTTTCTGTTGGAAAAACTGAAGGGCAGGCTTTAGAAAAAATGTAAAAAACCCTTTTCCCCCTTGATTTTTCTTCTTCTGGTTCTTATCTGAGCTCTCCAGCCAATGCATTGTAGACGTTAGAGTGTCAGACTAGGATCTGGAGCCTTAAATTCAAATCACCATTCTGCCATAGAAGCTTGGTAGGGGATTTTGGGTAAGTCACATACTTTCAGCTTAATCTACCTGATAGGGTTGTTGTGAGGGTAAAATCAATGGGAGGAGAACAATGTAAGCTGCTTTGGGCTCCCCATTGGGGAGGCAAGAAGGGGTATAAATGAAGAAAATAAACAGAAATCTGCCCATAGTGGTAATACATACCATTTAAAGCAAGGGTGTCAAATTTAAGGCCTGGGGCCCAGAACTAGCCCATCCAGGGCTCTTTTGAGGCCTGCAAGCAGCTGGTGCCAAGGAGGGAACAGGAGACTGCTTATGGGGAAGTGGGCAGAGCCACTCTGATTGTGGCTTCAGCATGGCAGAACACCCTCATCTGCAGCAGTCAAGCAGCATAGGAGCGTCTGCCCAGTGTTGCATCGCTGGCTCTCCAGTCCACCTTTTCCTTTGCACCCCCTCCCAGCCCATGGGGAATTGCAATGAGGATACAACAACTCGGAGCTTACCAGCTGCTGTCCCTTATACAGTTTCTGTCTCTGATAGCTGGCATTACATTTTGTGGCACACATGGCCTGGCCCAACAAAGTGACATTTATGTCAAATGCGGCCCTCATAACAAATGAGTTTGACCCCTCTAATTTAAAGTGTTTGGATCACTTGATACCATTTCGGTAATCCTGACAGCATTCTTGTAAAGTGATTTTATTAGCCCCTGAACCCAAAAGCTCACAATGTTTTGCTAGGCCTTAGTAGCCAGTCATTATCAATGGTGACCCTGATCCTAAGCCCATTAGACTCTGCTTTTCTGCAGTTTGCTGACAAGGTAAGTTACAGAGAATATGCACAGACAGGAAATTAACTGAGTGTTCCTGTTGCTCTAGCGTATTTTCTGAGAACCTTTTTATAGTTTTCTTTCTTTTTTTCTTTAGTTTTGTGTAAGACAATCTACGGAGTGAGATATATAATGTAGATGCATTGTAATAAATAAAATGAACATCAAGGATATATTTCAGTGGGCAACAATTAATATATGTTTAATACATTATTTAAGGAGCTTGCAGTTACAAACTTAATTTGATATTTGCTATATGGATATCCTGTTATGACTGTATGAGACTGTTTGTCAAATAATGCACCTCTTTTTGCTTCTTAGTAGATTTGTTTTCCAATTGCAACTTTTCTTACCTCTCGGCAAAAATTAAGGTACATGAGCTAAGGCAGCATATGATGTAATAGTCTGCAGCTCTCGTTCAAGAACTGGGTGTATTTGCAGTGCTGCTTCTAGAAAACTAAGGCATGTTTCTAAATTCCATAAATATACTAAATAGAACAATTTATGGCTGGTACAATTTCTGATCAGATTATGATAAGTTGGAGCAGTAAAATCCATTTAGGTTTGAAGTAAGGTGTTTATTTCAATCCCCTCCCTTTCTGTTTTCCCCCCTCAGGGATTCAACATTTCCAGAAATTTTACGTCTCTTTGCAAAGAGCCCTTATGTCTTTCACCTTCTGTCTCTGACCTCATGTGGAGCTTTGAGGATTGTAATGAAAATTTTGCATCCAGAGCCTGATTGTAGGATTTGAGATAAGATTGAACCTGACTTTCATTTGTGATGGTCAAAGATACAGTTGTCGGTGGAGGTTGGGTTTATGGACTTTGTCAGGGGCTTCTCATCGTATAGCTCTTAACCATTACAGTTCACTGGCTTTCCTCTCCAGTGTTAAATGGTGTCAGCCAGAAACAGTCCCTTGTGATAGAATGAAGGTGTCTTTCCTTGTAAGGGATAAACAGCCTGACTCCCTTTCTCTTCAGGCAGTATAGCTTAAATGATCCTAGCATATCTGACACATGCCTATCCCAAGTCTTTTCTTTCCTCTAAGTGTGGGAAACTGAAACTTCCTCAGCCACTATGCTGCTTTGCAGAGTTGCTTATGCAGCTTGGTTTAAATTGGCCACTTGTTCGTCTGCCTCAGAGTCAGGATTGTTTCAAGGTGAGCAGGCAGGTCGGTTTTTTCTCCCTCTGTTACAAAATCCAGTTGTGCTGCTTATCTAGTCCTTAATGTTTCTGGCTCATTGCGTAGTGTATGTGGCCAGCTTGCAGTGGGAGTTTGTCCAGTACTGGAGTACCCCTGGCTAGAGTAAAGTCATGGCTGAACATCTGCTCTTCTCTCTATGGTTGCCAGCTCCCAAGTCAGTATACTAGAGATGAGCAAATCCCTCCAGGCATGCGCTGCATACTAGATTGGTGCTACTTCAAACCTGGAGCATGCTTGTGTGAAGCTCAGCTACCCATGGTATGCGGCATCTCAAAGAAGGATCTATCCATTCAGGGTTTTGTCTTGCATTCCAAGAGATTCACCCAAGTGCTTGGGTGTGCCCAGTGGGACTCTTGGCTTTGAAAACAGATTGCCTTACCCTGTGCTTTTGAAATCCCCTCATTTTTAAAACCTGCTTTCCATGTGATGTAGTGAGAGGAGATCCATGTTGAACTAGTTGTGTGGCTTTTTAGGTCCAACCCTCCAGGTGACCTTTAAGACCAAGAAGCCACTGCTTGCCTCTTTTGGTGTCTTTGGCCTCTTGTAAAGAGTTAAAGTCAACCGGTTTATTACACCGCCATCTCTTTCAGCTGTTTCCTGTGACTCCGTAATTGATTCCTGGTTCAGTAACTGATCTTTCTGACATAAAGAGACAAGTCCATCGAGCATCTGAGAGTCTGGCTTTCATCCGCATTTAGGTTTTGTTCCTCAGCTGTCTGGTGTGTTAACAACTCCTACTTAGTTGGTTATTTTCATGGTAGGAGGTGTGGAGGGGTGGCCTTTCTGCATGCAAATCACGGACAATTGAATGTCAGCAGCAGCAACGAAAGGACTGTACAAATGTTGAAGTCTAAATGATAAAGCCTCTTTGCAAAGGTTGGTGGCTAATGTGTGGCATAGATCCTCTTGTGGAACACAACTGAGTCAAGCCAGTGTTGGCTTTGTCTTCTAACATGAAAATGCCGCCACATGAGAGAGCTGGTTGTGAAAGCATTCTTTTGGTTTTCCACAAGATATATTTATGGATGTTCTGTACTTTCTTGTAATCAATGTAGGTGTTCCACTTTATAGCTCCTGTACCGTTTTCTAATTAAATCCCCAGATGGTTGCACAGCTCTGTGGGCAGGACTTATCTATTCAGAACAATGCAGCCAGACTTCACTTGCAAAAAAGATTGCATGTTTGGTACTTCACAAAACAAAAGATCTGGGTAGTGTGGGGAAGAGAGTTGGGATGGGCATGAAAGACCAAGGTTCAGGTCACTGACTAGTTGTTAACTCTCAAAAGCATGAGTCACACTTAGTCTAACCTTGGTCATAAGGTGGTTGGCGCTGAACCCAAGAATTTGAAGCATTTTGTACAAAAGGTTAGAAAAAGTTTTGAGTCCAGTGACACCTCTAAGACCAACAAAGTTTTATTCAAGGTATGAGCTTTCGTGTGCATGCACACTTCCTCAGGTACACTGAAGTGAAAACTAACAGTCCATACATATAAGCAGAGGGTGAACAACAAATTAGCATACAACATGATGAAGATGTTTTAACGGATGCAGAGACCAAACAAGAATAACAAGCTAAGTTTATATGGTCACCATTTGTTTGGATTTAGTTACAGGAGAAAACACAGTGAGGCAAATATGTCAAAATAGGAGACAGATGTCTAAATATGCACAAAAAAGCTTACACCTTGAATAAAAGTTTGTTGGTCTTAAAAGTGCCACTGGACTCAAACTTTGTTCTGTTGCTTCAGACAGACACAGGTATCCACCTGCATGAAAGGATAACAATGTACTGCAGTAACTGTTCAACTCAAACCAAACTTTTCTTCCTAGTAGCCACATTGGGAAAGTAGTGGTAGGTGGAGACTGTCAGAATGACCTTGGGTGCTGAAGTAACTGGAATGAGGTGCCCTATGTGATCATTTTTAAGCTGGCGGATTTAGCTGTCAGCTGCTCTTAATGCTTTTATGATTTGTGTATCTTTCACCCTTCATGTGCATAGCTATCTTAAGTGCATAGCTATCTTAAGTACATTGCAAGCTGATGTGGAAGTTGTGCCTTGATGCAGAGGCTTGCTTGCAAAGTGTTAATGTGAAAGGGGGATCCAGACAGTATCGGTACAAAACCCAGTAATTTAAAAAAATTATTATTATGACTGAGTGCTGGAGAATAGTTGGGATCTGAGAAGTGTACATTCAGATCCTTGCTTAGCAACTAACCTGCAAGGGTAGCCCTGGGCAGGTGGCTCCTACGGTTCTGTCTATAAGAGCATAATAATCTAGCCCACAGGATTATTGTGGCAGGACTAATGAGAGCAATAATGGAAGGTAATTTGTGGATTAAAACTGCTATAGAAAAGAACTTCTTTTTTGTGGTTCAGAAGCAGGCCTCCATGTACTAAAAGGAATTTCAGAGCTAGAAATAACCGTATTGCTAGAAATTACTGGCTGCTGTTGTTTCAAGAGGTGAAATATCAAGATTGTCTCTTAAAAGCTATGCCATTGCCTTGCCAGTTAAGATCTATGGTCCATCAGCCCAGTGTTTATTTTCCAGTGCTGGCTGACCAGATGACTTGGGCAGAACATAATGGCCATGCCTTGTTGCACCTGATGCTGCTTCTGTGCATGAAAGTTCTGTAACTGTCTCTTGTGCTCTGTGATAACAAGAGTAACTTGAGGCATCCCCCCCCGAGTCCTAGGTTGCACTTTAGAGTTAAGCCTTCATTTTGGCCAACAAACCTAATTTGGTTGTTCAGTTGCCACCATGTATTCCAGGATGTTAGCATTGCCTAGGTAGGGTTCTAAGGATAAATGCAAGGCAACAGGATTGAGTTTTTATTTTCCATAGTGATGCTGGCCTTGGTTTGAGGCAGCTTGTTCCAGCTGGGCCGTGAGAATGTGTGCTTACTTGTGTAAGAGTCGTACTGTTGTCTGGCACCCCAAATGTTTTTGTAAAGTAGGACTGTTGCATACATGGGTCATCCTTACCTCATTGGAGTGCTTGAAACAATCTTTCAGTAGCACATTTGTGGCCCTTGAACAGCCTCATAATGCCGATCATCCAGTCCGAAAGGCCGTTCTGTTGGCCCTGCTAAGAGCTGTGGTTTTTGCTGCTGTGTTAGTGCAGTAGTTGTAGTAGAACTATGTGCTAATTGGTCGCCTTTTATTTTTCAGTTTGGTGATCATGAAAGGGCTCAGGTTGATGACAGTGGAAAGAGAGAGTCTACTGGCCAGCACAACAGGTAAAGAACTTTGAGCTTCTGGTTCTGTGCTTCTTGGGTCTCTGGCAAGTGCAGATAAAGGAGAGAGAAACGTGAAGGGGACAGGACCCTACCACTCAGGGCTGCAAGATTTTGAAGCTGCTGGGGCCAGAGGACATGACTTTGTTTCCACTCTTTGCTGGGAAAAGCCATGTTGAGAAGTACATGGAATGTTTATTTTCTTATATATATGAGCTCATCTTGCTGTTTGAAATAAAATGCATTATGCATACCTTGCATAACATGCACACACAATTGTGCAGTCTGGTATATTTATTTATCAGATTTATATCCTGTCCTCCCAGCTGAACCTTAAAAATATTTATTCAAACAATTATAAATATACACAGTGCTAGAGACTGTAGCAGCAAAATGCTAAACCTTCACATTCTTTAGTCAAAGATGTAAAATTTCTGGCAATCTGAAGCCATGAAAAAATGTTCTCCATCTTTTTTTATATGAAGATTTCAGGAAGCTTTTGGAAAACTGCGATATGTACAGTACTTAGTTTCCTATCAAACCTGTCTTTGATTTTTGCCATCTGAGAGTTGGGGGGGGGGAATAAGAGCTGAAGGTGGAAAATAAGTTCTGTAAAAGTGTATTTGGACAGAGACTCTCATAGACTCACAGTAGGTAGGACCAGCCTGTTTGGCTATTAAGTTAAAATATATAACGTTGAAAACACTGAACTCCTTAATCATTAAATACATTATAGCATATTAATTGTTACCAAAATAATTTACGTTTAAATGAAAAATGTTCTTGTCATATGCTATATCTACAATATAAGGGCATTTTTTCAGTGCTCCTCCCCGAAACATCTTGATTTTTCTGTTGGAAAAGTGGTCAGCGTCCTCATGCTGTATGTTTGGAATGAGTGAAAAAGTTCGAGACAAGGTATTTCTCCCCCGCCCCCCCAAAAAGTGTTTCATAGGAGGTTTTTCCCCAGTACTCTATTAGACTTCCCAATTTTTCCGTTGGGAAAACTTAAGTTCTCAGTCTTTTTCATGCTATATGGTTTGAATGTGAAAACTCTTGCCTAAAGAAGCATTTTATTTGTTCTAACACAGAATGTCTTTCATAAAGAGTTTTGTTTCAGCGCTTCCCCAAATTTTTCCATTTTTTTCTGTCAGGAAATTTTTGAAAAGTTCCTTTTTTCTGAGCCTTCACATCCCGAATTCTAGTTTGTTCCCCTTTGGAAAATTGATGGAGGTGGGGGTTTAGACAGAAAAATAAATGGAGAATTATAGTTAACAAAATGAAGTGCTAACTGGACTTGGAAGCAGTCTCTTTCGCAGCCAGCATTCAGCAAGAATACCAGTTGTTGCAACATCTGTTTGCCAGAACATCAGTTGCCACAGCCACTGATTTATCTTTCCAGCTTAACGGATCACAGTATTAAGGGCTCTCAAGTATTAAATCTGTGGGTTGAATCCCACACATCTGTTCTACGGTCAGTGGGCATTTGCACCAACAGAATGCACAGCCAGTAACAGAATGGATCCAAGGGACACCTACACATGATGTTTAGTTAAATTTTAGAATAATGCCTGTCCAGGAGTGTGTAATTTCACACAGTCAGTTACTGCCCAGAATGAACCACATGAAACCCACGTCACTTGTATCTTTCAAAATACTGTCAAACTCCCCTGATCTAAATCAGTTTCTGAGGGTCGTAGCTTCCAATTCTGCCTTTCATTTTTTGTCTCCATCCACCAAAGAGGTTGAATCACTGAAAATAAACAGCCCGGATTGTATGGAGCATAATAGTTGGTGTCTGACCATCTTTGTTTGTTTCAAACAAGATGGTCAGATTTCTACCTGCAGAGACATTTGATGTTATTCCTTCTGTCCTCTGTTTCTCTGGCATCCACATAGAAGAGTGCCTGTTTTTTTTAAATGCTACCAACATTTTATTTTCCTTGTTTCCCAGTGGACATCAACACTAACCTGAAGATGCTGATTCAAGCTTGTTGGTAAATGTTGAGTACCAGTTGCTGGATGTCACAAGCAAGTTCGTTTTCTGGTTGTATTAAAATGAGAGGTTTTCTTGATGGGCTTTGCCCTCTACTCATGCAGTGGCAAACTGATGCTGTCCAACCCCTTTGCGTATTTTTTCATAAGTACCTGCAAATGCCTACTTCGACATTGTCCTGTTTTCAGATTCCTGAACTTGAGAGCCAGGGGTTTGGCTCTGCAATAGCTCCTTTGCTAAGGCTGACAGGTCAAGCACTCTCTGGCAGGGACTTGGAAAGCTGCACCACTGAAACTGACATTTTTGCTCAGTTGAAGCTGCAGCCGAAAGGGGACAACACTGGCGCAGGAGACAACAGTGGCAGGAGTCCAGTTCACTTGGCACCCGCCAGCAGGACTTGGCTTCAGGCAGTCAACTTAGGTTTTGGCATTTGCTGTTGTATGCAAGATAATAATCTTTCCCTGTTTTGCTAGAAGCCTGTGTGTTTGCGAAAATTGTTTGAGGGGTGTTAGTTTTTTCCCTTTTGAAGGACAAAACGGGAATTATACAGAAAATGTGCATGAATTTTGTGGGAGCAACTGAGCCAGAAGTGTTTGCCTTTGTGGATCTCGAGAAACAACTTGGGCTCAAACATAGGTGGCTTGGTCTCAGACCTTGGGCCAGCCGTACCATTTCCAAGATTAATTTGGCTAGCCTCAAGAACCAGGTTGACCAAGAGCTTAGGATATGTGTACACAATAGCTTACCTTGCCCTGAGCTTGGGTGTTGTGAAACGGAAATATTGGCAGGCTTCTTTCAGAAACTGAAAGAGTTCTTGGAATACAGGGAGACAAGGACTGCTAGCTAAAATTTCAGAATGCATGCTGACTCATAAACTGCTATTTATTAAAGTGTTATTTTTAAAAATGTTTTCCTCTTTTCTCCTGCAAAGGAGGACTCAAAGGCTTACAAAAACAACAGGAAAACCCCAGTGGTTTAAAATCACAGTGCAGCTATGAAGGAGAAGGAACAGCCAGGAGGTGGGCTGAGCGCATGGCAGAACTTTGCCCTTGGTGCAAAGGGCTCACCTCATCCTCCCTTGCCTAGGAGGTGGAGCAGCTAACACTCTCTCCTCCTCATTCTGGGGTAACCTGTACACTCCCAGCAGACTTCCCCAAACTTTTTTTTTTTAATTTATTAAAAAATTTCCCCAAACTTTTGTGAGACTCATGAGTAAGGGCTCAACTACATTCTATTCCCCTGCCATTTTCTCACTTGGAAAAGATCACTGCTGAAGCTGCTAACTGCTCTGCTTCCTATTAGCCACAATAGCAGTGTGTGGTTCTTTCTGTTTTATTTAGGTAGAGCACAGTTCTGTCAAAGATATGTTAAAATCACCTTCAGTAGTGGTTCTAGACCAAGGACTGAAGATTCTAGACAGCAGGATTCATTAAAATTCAGTGGCTTCTAAAATCTAATTTGGTTTCATGTTTTTTTTGTTAACACTTGTTATAAAAAGGGGAAAAACCTACTTGAAAAATGTTATACTATAAAAATACATGGCAACAGTTATTTGTGCCATCTTTAATCCTAGGCACTCATTCCAGAGTAGCAATGTAAAATTTCCAGGACTTTTGAAGCTACAGGGGGAAAAAAACTGTTTCTGTTTTGTTTCGGTTTAAGAATTGAAGTGTCTCTAATGTGATGCATATCTATAGAGATAGCATGATGTTTAACAGCCATACATGATGATTACAGACCTGATGAGCTCTTAAGTTTCAAGATAGCCCATGAATACAGGGAGACTGGATGTGAGCAGATCTGGGCAAGGACAAAAAGTCTGGAGGGAGACACAAGGGGGGTGGGGACAGGCAGTGATGCCGGGGCGGGGGGGGGGGATGTTCAGAACTCCTGAGGCATAAGTTTCTTAGTATAAACTCTACTGACCAGTGTTCCCTCTAAGCTCAGTTAGTGTGAGCTAGCTCACAATTTTTTAGCCTCCGGCTCGCACATTTTTGTCTTTGCTCAGGAAAGATGGCTCCGGAGCAAACTAATGTATATAGCAGCCAGATAGCTTGCTGACAACTTTAATGCCAGTAGCTCACAAAGTAGAGTTTTTGCTCACAAGACTCCACAGCTTAGAGGGAGCATTGCCACTGACCCTTCAGACTTAAAAACGAACATGTAAAGCAGGGGTCCCCCAACCTTTTTGACCTGCCGAGCCACTTTGGACTTTGAGAGGGGGTAGTGAGTGACATCTGGAAATGGCTGCTGCAGGAGAGAGAGCTAAACCCAATACCTTCCTCCTCACCCTGCGAAAGAATCACAGAAGGGGAATAAAAAGAAATGATGGAGTGCCTGAAGGAAGAAAAGAAGGGAAGCCTGGAGGGGGGATGGAACTGACAAAAGGAACCCTGGGTGCCTGTCACTGATCCCCCAGGGAAAAGAAAGCCCTCTCATCCGAACGAGGGCAGCCGAGAACGAACCTCATGCACTTTCTGAAAATCTTGGTGGGCACCGGTGGCAATGCTGGCAGGTGCCATGGCACCCATGGGTGCCAAGCGGAGGAGCCCTGCTGTAAAGAGAGACCCATTTGGGGAATGTTTTAATAAAAACCCCAGGTGAGAAGTCCAGTATTTTCACCTGATCTAAATAAGTCTTTCTGATGTATTTTTAATTTTTTGTGTGTTTGTTAGCTGAATTAAAAATGCACATGCTTGGTTTGTGTCTGAACTAAAATATATTATTATTCTAGGTGAATAAAAAATTTTAAATGTCTGTTTGGTAGCAGCTGTATTCCTAATAGAGTGAAAAAGGTACCCTAAGTACTACCATTCTCTATGATTAACCTGTTAGTTTTTAGATAGGTTAGCTCTCAGTGACTGATTTCATAGGTATCAGATGTAATTAACTTGAATGTTTTTTTTAAAAAAAAATCTTCAGTTTTCTGGCATTCCTGCAAAACTTGGCAAATTCAGATTCTGCTTCAAAAGCTTTTAGGGTTGTACTTTCTAAGAAAATGATCTGCTTCTGATGTGTGAAGGATCTGTATTAAGAGATGTTTAGAGATATAGCTTCTCTCTGGCTTGCAAGTTTGCGCAAGAAAAGCCGTGGGATATCAGATTGAAGACCGCATAGAAATATGTGGCTAAGGTCAGTGTTGTCTACCCTCAGTTTGACAGAAGCACCAATGAAGAACCGGCTGAGGTCTTGCCTGGCACGATCGCAGTAGCATGTACAAAAGCACATAGCACAAAACAGAATGGCTCAGCAAGGAAATGTTGGTGATCTCCTCGCCATGCTCGATTCTCCCAACCTGGTTGTCCTGGAAGATATAACAGCTGCATTTAAAGAGAACCTCAATTCGGGTAAGTGCCTCTCCATCACCGGCCTTGTGGGTCGTTCTGACCAGTTCTCCTTTAGGAAGTTGCAGACTACAGCTCTGCTGGGTTTTTGTCTCAGTAGCTTAATATTGGCTCGAATTACCTTTTTGGAAGCTGCTTTGAACACACTTTGGAAAAGTGGGATATAACCGAGTGCCATTTTAATGTGGAACTGCGTTTTGTACTAGGGCTTTTGGGAGGTGGCATAATCAACAAAACCACCTTCATGGACACAATCCGCAGCAGTGTTGTTCTGTAACCTAAGATGGGGTATAGCAGTAGTGCTGTTGTGGGCATGTGCTTATTTTGACGAACTAAGGGCTGAACTAGATGATACTGCATGTTGAAAAGTTAAAAAGCAGGCTCTGAAATGGCACCACATCCCTGTCACGGACTGGGGGATGCAGTTATTGTCTGCTTTGGCCCCCAAGCGAGGCAGAGAAGAAGAGCGGACATATATGTTAAAAATGTTTAAAAGACTTCTGTGATGTAAACTGAGCTTAAAGGTGGGTCCCAGTTCTGAAGATTATGTCCACAAGCTGATCTCAGCCAGCAGGCATCCAGAGAACCTGGGGAAGTGCTACCCTTCCAGAAATTACTATCGACTCTAGTGTGGCCCACAGCTTCCAGTGTTGTAGCTATTTCAATGAAACAAAAAGCCAAAAAGCATACCCTTAAGACTAACTAGAGCCCACTTCAACAGATGTTACAGATGTTTTAGCTGATTATCTGGCTTTTGGTTAACATTCACTTAAAACCTTCAGTCTGTTTTGAGAACGTTTCTCTGTGAAAAAGTTACTTCATACTGAGTAAAAAGAAAGCTGAAATTCGGAATTGGTTAGCATTCTGCCGCTTTGGGGAGCAGTTTGGTGTAGTGGTTAAGTGCGTGGACTCTAATCTGGGAGGACTGGGTTTGATTCCGCACTCCTCCACTTGGACCTGCTGATGTGACCTTGGGTCAGTCACAAGCTCTGGCACAGCTGTTCTTGAAAAAGAGCAGTTTGTGTTAGAGTTCTCTCAGCCCCACCTACTTCACAGGGTGCCTGTTGTGGGGAGGGGAAGGGAAAGGAGTTTGTAAGCCGCTCTGAGACTCCTTTGGGTATTGAAGGGCGGGGTATAAATCCAATCTCTTCTCTTCTCCTTTTCAGTGTTGCTAGCTCTTCACGAACAGACCACTGTGCTGCGGCTTATTGTGGAGCTGGCTTAATTGTGTATCTCCCAGCCTGCTTTTAGTGGTCAGCTAAATTCACCATTTGGAAGACGGAGAGATGTTAACAAGTGGTTTGGCACTCCAAGCCCTCTTTCACAAGACATTGACTTTCTGTGGTACATGGTTTTCTTTGCAATGCACATTAATTTATAGAAGTAAAGGGTCCTTGCTCTCAAAATTTGGTTAGGATAGTGACTTCCCTGGTTAACCACTTCTTAAAAAAAAATCAGTTAATAACCCAATATATCTGCTATTCCTCCATAGTCAGAGATACAGCTACAAATCCTTTGATACTGATGCTTTCCAAATGCCTCCTCAAATGTCCATTTACATTGAACTCAAGTGTCATTGTGTGTGTTAAAGTTTTCAGTCTGCCATTAAGTCTTGTGAGACCTACTGGAAAGATGTTAAACATGTGTTGTAATATGTCTTGTGTGTGGATTGTAACACTTTTTTTCCTTCTTGATGGCCAATAACCACCGGCAGACCGTGGGCCCATGCTTGTAAATACCTTGGTAGATTTCTACTTGGAAACCAGTTCCCAGCAGGCATTGCACATCCTATCCACACTTCAGGAGCCGCATGACAAGGTAAAGCAAACACTCGTTGCTGTAACGAAGACTTCTCTAGCAACAGAGGGAACACCAAATAGAAACGCAGTTTAAATTTCCGCCCTGTTGCAGTGAACTTGGAAATTGCAGTGTCGTAACTGTACATCAAACGTAAACATTTTTTAAAATCGGGACCTACAGCGTGGGAGCTGCTTCCCTGTGATCTGTTCAGGGGGGCAAGGACAAATGGGACCGGATCAGCTGATTGCCTCATTCACTTATGTTCTTCCCTGGTGCTGTGCCGCAGGCAGGTGACTGCAAGGGGCACGTGAGGGGGTTTTTCATCCATTGTGGCCTAGGCAAGGTGCATTGGCGTGTGCTCGGGAATACTCTGAATCAGCCCCACGAGAAAGTTCAGTTATGCCAGAATTCTACATATAACTTAAAATGCATACAAAATTCCTTGTAATGGTTTTTGTCACAAGTTCTGCTCTTCCCCCCCCTCCCCTTCTATCTGCTTTAGCATCTTTTGGATAAAATCAACGAATACATGAGCAAGCTTCCTACCCGCCTCCCTACTCTTTCGCTACTTGGCCATGTGGTGAGACGGCAGCCTTCGTGGAGGCACAAGCTCTCTCAAGCACCCCTCCTGCTTTCTTTGCTCAAGTGTCTCAAGGTACGGCCACACCGCTGTTGCAGATGCTGTTCATCTTGTCTGAATGCGGCACTGCACACAGGAGAATTGAGGAGACCCTGCAGGTCATGTGACCCTTAGACAGGCTACGGACCCTGGACCCCCATTGGTTTTCTCTGTAATGTATGTTTTGGCCTTTATGTTCCCATTTTCCATGGCTGTGATGCAATGATTCTCTTATTTATCGAAGTGTACCTGTTTTCTTTTCTGTACACCTTTTTGGTTTATCTATTTACTTAATTTATACCCTTCCTTTCTACCAAATCGGGACCTACAGTGGCTTACCTTGTTCTCCTCCTGTGTTTTATCCTTACTATTTTATCCTCTCAACAACCCTGTGAGATAGCTTAAGCGGGGAGAGAATGACTGGCCCAGGATCACCCAGCAAGCTTCCGTGGGAGAGCGAGGATTGGAACCTGAGTCTCTCGGATCCTAGTCCAACACCTCTAACCACTATACCACACCGGCTACCCCCAATACTTTACAGCCCTTGGACACCCCCCGCTTTGCCTCAAATAGGGACATAGGTATGAGCTCGATGACCTGTGCATAAGTCTGAGTCCAGTTGCACCTATTTGTGCACGCACATGGAAGCTTATGCCCAGAATTAAACTTTGTTGGTCTTAAAGGTGCCACTGGACTCAGGCTTTGTCCTGTTGCTTCAGACCAACACGTCAACCCACCTGAATCTATGCATGTCGGCGAGTTGATTTGACCTGGTTGGGCCCCCAGCTTCGCTTATCATTTTTGAAATGGGGCTGTAAATGATTTTCAAGTAGCCTAGCATTATGGCAAAGTGGAGGGCTCCATTGCTGGACCTCCTGATGGCACCTGGTATTATTGGCCGCTGTGTGACAGAGTGTTGGACTAGATGGGCCGTTGGCCTGATCCAACATTGGCTTCTCTTATGTTCTTATGAGGGCAGTGGTCTGTTCAGCAGAGGAGGCATAAGCTGCCCTACACGGAGTTATCTTATTGCTCCATCTAGCCCAGCACAGCTCCAGGGTCTCAAACAGACTCGTTCCCAGGTCTGCTGTTCAGGATGCTGGCACTGGGCAGTGAGAGCCAGTTCGATGTAGTGGTTAAGAGAGGTGGACTCTAATCTGGAGAACCAGGTTCAGTTCCCCACTTCTCCACTTGAAGCCAGCCGGGTGACCTTAGGCAAGTCACAGCACTCTCAGCCTACAAATAAGCATAGCTGCCAAAAAAGAGCTACAGCTTCGGCAGCCAGACAATCCCTTCCGGGATCTCCTGGCTATTCCACACACAATCTAAACAGACAAAGTACGACATCATTTCATTCATACCACAGTTTAACATACTTTGCATCATGAACTAAGTCACGCCCGGTGAAAAGTTGTTCTAAGAATGTATTTATGGTAGAAAAACCAGGAGAAGATCTGTACATGATATGTTAAACTGTGGTATGAATGAAACTAGACAAGCATAGGGATTTTTCTGATGAAGAGGCAAAACGGAGAGTCATTCTGGAGGTTTTCGTCTTCACTCTTTTTCTGATAGAAGTTCACCTTCACCTGAAAGAAAATTTAGAATTTTTTATGTATTAGTATCTGTTTTAATATTGATGTATGTTATAATACACCTTGAGATGCTCAAGCGCTTTGTACTATTAGTCTGTACTTCGTCTATTTAGATTATTTTAGGACTGTGCTCTCCATCACATATGTGTATTCCACACATAAATGGCATATGATAATTAATTAGAGCCATTTTGGTGTCACAGTTAGGAGCACAGACTCTAATCTGGGAGAACCAGGTTTGATTCCCCACTCCTCTACATGCAGCTGCTGGTGTGACCTTGGGTCAGTCAAATTATGCAGTCGAGTTTCCCGCATTTGGGGAAATTGCAGGGGTCAGCACTCTCGGAGTGCAATGGATGAGCCTCACCCTGGGAAAACCTCCTTTGTGATCAAGGTGTCTCCCCTGCTGTTCAGAGCTGTTTCTTCAAGAGCAGTTCTCAAGCGAGCTCTCTCAACCCCACATACCTCACAGGGTGTCTGTTGTGGGGACGGGAAGGGAAAGGAGAGAGTAAGCTGCTCTGAGACTCCTTCGGGTAGTGAAGGGTGGGATATAAATCCAATCTCTTCTAATTAACACTGGGCAGTCAGGAAACTGATTCTGAACTTTCCTGCCTCACTGGTTAGCTGCTTCTTAATGACATCGAAGCTGAATAGGAGCTGAAGGGCCATCTGTGTTGGCACCATCCCTCCCATATGAGTCCAGACTTGGGCAAAGGTCTCATCAAATCCCCTCCACCGGTGTCCGTGCCAAAATGCTGCCATTGCTTGTATTAATGGATCCTCTGCCCCTTCAAGGAGTTAATGGGTAAAATCAACTGACCCACTCTCATACAGAACTTAACCAAGGGGAAATCTTGTTTACCAGCAATTATCCTATTAAATGAAATTTGCAGGAAGGTACCATTAGCACCCCTTGACTAGGGGAAATCTCGTTAACACTGGCCAGTCACAATTGGCACATGAAGTTCAGCTGGCCTTTCTGGAGTAGCCTCCATGGCTGAGTTCTTCCTCAACATTTTTTGAAAACAAAAGGTTCCTCCTTATAGATATCTGACCTGAACCATCTAGGGAATCTGTCCCCACCTATGTCAACTGGAGCTGCAATTTTAGACTAGCTTAGTATCTAGTGGCAAGCTCTTATATCCATGTAAGGCTGTGTAAAGAAGACAGCTTAAATGTCACCACGTTAGTTTTTTCCAGTCTGACTTTTTCTCATTTTGTAGCTGTTGCTCTGAATAAAAATGTTTTTTTTAATTAAACCTGTGATTGATCATATTAAGCTCAGAACCTCCTGGTGTCTGAAATGCTTGATACATTATTGATCTATGAAGTGGATTAGGGAAATTTGGGAGTACCTCTGAATGTAACAAAATGGGTAGGGATGATCTGAAGATGAGATGCCTAAAGTGCCCACTGCTTCTGAGGCATGGTCCAGTCAAATAGTTAATTAAAGCAACACACCGCTTGTAAAAAAGAAACCCTTCTGGTGAGCAGTCTCTGTTCACAGTGGGGGAGAGGGATTAAAGAGCTCTCTGCTTGTAACTCGGCTTGCCCAGCGGGAAGTGTTGGGATTACATGCTGAACTGGGGCTGGACTGGAGATTTGAAGGCCTTGGGAAAGGCAGGGCTGTTACCTAGGGGTCCCCCCGCACCAGAGGTGGGGGAAGACTTCTTATTTCCCATTCAAAATTTGGGAGTTTTGGTGCTTTGAAGAAAACTCCTATGAAATACTTTCTGTTTCTGAATGCGTGACATGCTTTATGGTTATTTACTTATATGTAGGATGAAGACTTTTATGTAAGCCTGTTTACAACTCTGAAAAATAAATCCCTTGTATGCTATCCAGTCATCCACTTTTCAGACTTCTCCTGTCCTTGATACATTCTTAAAACTGTTCTGGTATGATTTTTCCAGAAAGACCACAGTCCCGGCATGTTAGTCAGCCATCTGGATGGAAAGGGGCTCATTTTTGAAGGTCCAACCTACACCAATGCCGTTTTCTTTCTTTCAGCCCCTCATGGCCACCAGTTGCTCTGCCATATCAACAGCGGGCATTTTGAGTTTTTTTGCAGATAATTCATATGATGCAATGACATGGTATTGTTATAATAATCTATGTCCATAACCTACTAGTTCCTCCAAATTCCCAGGTTTATTTTTTCACAAGCCAGCTTATACCTTTCTTTGGCCCTGTTCACACGGAGCATTTGCCCCGCTGAAGGCACGGGAGCCCTGCGGACTTTCCGTGCTCGATCATACAAGCACATCTGGGAGGCGTAGTGCTCCCGTGGCCAACCCGCGGCTTCCCCTGGAAAACGCGGGGTAAAAAACTAGTAGGTCGGAAGTACTAGTTTCCGGAAACCCCGGGGCAAAGGCTGGCGTCTGATCGCGGGAGCGCCAGTATCCCGCGGCTTCCGACGCCCGCCCATGTCCCCGGGGTTTCCGGATGTTGTCAGTTTCCATGGGATGCGCACCAACGCTGAACAGCGCATGCGCACACACAAGACACCGACAGCGGCCCGCCCCCCCAATGGCGCATGCGCACTGCGCTGCTTTTTTGCTGCGCTGCAGCAGCGCAGTGTGATCGGGGCGCAGAGCTGGAGTGTGGCAACCCGGTGGCCCGTATGATCGGGCTACCGCGCCTTATTTAGCTCCAGGGCAAACTGCCACGCCTCCCCCGCGCGTTTTCTGGCCCGTGTGACTGGGGCCTTTGTTGATCTATCCCTCTTCTCCATGCAAGTCTCTTATTTCTAAAGACCTGCCATCATCCTTGAGTCAAATAATCCTCGTTGCAGTTTACAAACACCAAGAAGCTGCTGGGCAGGCTGTGGACCTCCTGGCCTCCACCAACCCCCTTCTTTCCCTGGGCAACTGGCAGCTGAACAGAGAAAGCCTTCTGCTGGGATGTGGAGAAACTTTTGGTATTCAGGTCTCAACTAGATGGGTATTTCTCTCAAGAACTACTGCCTGAGCTGTGGGTTCCTTCAGAAGCTTTGACAGGGACAGGACTCAGCCAGCCCTATTGGAGGGGGCAAGAAGCAAGTTGAGCCCACCTCTTTGCCAGTAGTGTGGATTGTGTGGCTGGTCCGGCAGCTGAGTAGGGAGAAAGGTGAGCACCATGCAGCTGCTTAGTCTGTGACCCAAAGCTGGGTCTGCAGTGGTCTTTCTGTAGAGGAGGTCCAAGCAGAGGAGGCTTCTGGGGCTCTTGGTCCTCTGGCCCAAATATCTCAGGAAGCTGCCTTGTACTGAATCAGACCTTTCGGCCATCAGGGTCAGTATCATCTACTGAGACTGGCGGCGGCTCTCCAAGGTCCTAGGCAGAGGTCTTTTGCATTACCTATTGCCTGGTCTTTTTAGCTGGAGATGCCAGGAATTGAACCTGGGACCTCCTGCATGCTAAGCAGATGCTCTACCACTGAGCCGCATCCCCTCCAGGTCTCCCTGATGTACTAATTTGCTATGTTTATAGTATGTCTGTTTTTTTTGGTTTCATGGTGGCTCCTGCCACCATTGTGTGTTATCTAGGAATGGCATTTAACCTCCTGTCTGCAGTTTGCATTGTTTCCATTGAAATTGGGACTCTAAAGCGGTTGCCCTTTTCCCTCTTTCACAGACTGACACCAACATAGTGGTACTCATCACCGGTGTGCTAGTGTTGATAACGATGCTGCCGATGATCCCCCAGTCTGGCAAGCAATACCTCCACGACTTCTTTGGCATTTTCGGGCGCCTTTCATCCTGGTGCCTGAAGAACCCAGGTGAGAGTTTGGGGGGGGGGGGGCTTTTCTTGTGGACAAAGTTACCCGGTTGCTCCCAGACTGGAGAAATTCCCAGCCTTGGGCTAGAATTCTGGATCCTGTATGTAGGAATTGAGGGGGGACATGATTGCTCTCTTGAAGTATTTGAAGGGCTGTCACTTAGAGGAGGGCAGGGAGCTGTTCCTGTTGGCAGCAGAGGAGAGGACTTGCAATAATGCCTTCAAAATAAAGGCAGGAAGGTACTGGCTGGATCTTATGAAAAACTTCGTTACAGTAAGAGTTGTGTGACAATTGAATCAGCTGCCTAGGGAGGTGGTGAGCTCCCCCTCCCTGGCGGTCTTCAAGCAGCGGCTGGACAGACACTTGTCAGGGATGTTCTAGTCTGATCCTGCATTGAGCAGGGGGGTGGAATAGATGGCCTGTAGGGTCCCTTCCAACTCTTGGTTAGATTATTCTAATTACCTTGCTGTATCAGACCAGAAGTGGTCCATCTAGTCCAGTGTTTCCCTGGCAACAGCAGCCAGCCTGGGAGCACTGGGAGAGCTCATGACCAGGCCACGAAATCCAGTCTTTCTGATGTTGGTTATGGTGTAAAAAGGCCATGTGGGACTGTCATGATCTGTGCAGGACTGAGACAGGGCCTAGAGGCCTAGGCCCTAAGAGACCTGTGTGGGAGTGGAAAGCAGGCAGCCTATAACCCCCACAATGCTTAGCGACGGTTGTAGCCAATCGGTATCCAGAGATTGTGTGAGGAGATGGTCTCTTAAGCTTTGTGAACTGTGAAAACTGTGTTCTTCTCTTCTGTGTTCTTCCCTCTCACAGAATTAAACTGAGGGGGAAAGTCTGGTCTGAGGGGAAGATCCCTCACTTGGGACAGAGTGAGTATAGGCAGGAGCCTGGTATAAAAGGCTGTGGGCCTTGAAATAGTAACCAGTTAGGAAGTAATAGGTAGTCATGTTAGATTTGTTTATTTTGTCTTTAAACACTGTTACATATTTTAAAGCACCTTGTGTTGTTTTTGTGTTGTGAGGAACCTTTTGGCTATTATAAAAATATAGTTCATGTAAATACAAAGCATAAATTCAATAAGGACCAATCTGGTCTTCTGTATAGCCAAAGGACCCTGAAAAATTCTGGGCCCTTATTGAATTTATGCTTTGTATTCACATGATTGTACTATGTTCTTATAATAGCCAATATTTTCCTCACTATTGACCTCTGAGGAAGGCCTACGTAGGCCGAAACGCGTCAGGTCAAGATTTATAAGCCCTTGTGTTTTATCGTTTGTTATTTATACATAACGTGTGATTGGGTCCTTACATAATTTTAAATTTGTGATTAATAAATACATGTATTTTAATATATTTCCTTCAGTAAGTTTTTAATATTGGCCCCCTTTCTTACATTTGACTAGCCTTTGTCAGGTTCTGGCCTTGTGTAGGAGCCAGCAGGACATCAGATAATCTGATCCCGTGCTGGGCAGAGTGTTCGAAGTAATAACCAGCACTGTGATTTAGGGTGTGGAAGCTTCAAGGTGTAGTGCTTTCAAGAATGGCAAGAAGCACCAGCCAGTGACTTTGCCGCTGTGTTTGATACCAGCTGAAGCTTCCAAATGTTTCTCAAAGGCAGCCTCGTGTACAGCATGTTACACGTAATCAAGCCAGAATGTGATTGCAGCATGGACCACCGCAGCCTGTCCGGGGGAAGTTGCAGTTGGTGTGCTAGCCGAAGGAATCACTTGCCCTAGAGGAGACCTGAACCTGTGGGCACCTCATGTCCCTCAGGGGAAGGGCACCTCATTTGATATAGTCCTTGTCTGAATTGAGTTTCACAGCTAATGTATTGGCTGTAGCTAAGTGTAATAAGCCTTCCATACTCATTGTCTTCCCTTGCTTAAAGTACAGTTCTGGGGTCTACCTGTGATGAAACGACTCTATGGTAATTGGGTAGGGGGAAGGCTCTCTGTCCATGTACTTTGTGGCAAAGATGGATGTGCTGTGTTTGGGCTGATGGCCCAAAGCCTCTTGGCTTGACATTCCCCACAAACATGTGCCAGTGAGGGGATGTGGCAGTTTCAGGTGAAGTCTCCTGTTACATATGACATGTTGGGGATGGGGGGCATCAGCTATACCAAAGAAGATAGGTCCAGGTGGGTGGCCCTGTCGGTCTGAAGCAGCAGAACAAAGTCTGAGTCCAGGGGCACTTTTGAGACCCCCAAAAGTTTAATGCTGGGTATAAGCTTTCGTCTGCATGCACACTGCACACTTCATGCCCTGCTATTCCTTGCCTGACCCGAGGCATGGGTTTTTGTTATCGTTTGTGGCTGCCATATATTGTTTTGTTGTCTTTATTATCTGGTGGTTTTATGTTGTAAGCCACCCTTAGCCTGCTGGTGGGGTAGGGCGGAGTAGAAATAAAATTTTAAAATCTGATGAAGTGTGCATGCGCACGGAAGCTTATACCAAAGAAGACAGTGGGTGTTTCATTCAGAAAATCCTTCTCTGACCTCACCATCATATGCGCTGAGCAGCAGTTGGAAGTAGTGGTGGGCCTGGCTTTGTGCTGTGTTTTTTAAAAGCAAAAAATGTGAAGGAAATATTTCTCTTTACAAAGAAACAAAATAAAGGGAAATACTTATTAACAGTGAGTCAGCCATTGGTGCCACCTGGGTGACTTTCCTATACAGTGTGGCTGTCATTGTCAAAGCCGAGTGCAGTGAGACATCCTAAGTCCTCGCCCTACTTCAACAGGAGGAGTGTGGGGATCTGTGCTATTTTTCGTGGAACCCTCTTTAGTGTAGAGGCAAATGCTTCTCCTTCCCATCTGTGTGGGAAACGGTCCTTGATTTTCACGTCTTGCAAAGATCTAGCATAATGTTTGGAATGTACTGATGCAGATGATAGCCACCCGCTTAGAAATTAAGTTCCAGTTAATTGGAACTCATTGGTGTGGCAAGAAAATACGCTTCATTTTTTTGGTATAGCTTTTACAATAATTTGTACAATATTTTACAATAATTTACTGGCAATAGCCAGTAAAAGCAGTGCTTGGTGGATTCTGTGCTGCTCAAATAACCCAACATTAAAAAAACCCAAAACCCATTTGCAATGATTACCTGGTTGTGTAGCTTCTCTTATATTCCACAATTCTGTTTCTGTGGGTCATGGGGAAGACACGGACTGGTGTCAGGTCCACTGCAACCACTGGAAATTAATATTCAGTTTCCATGATACCAGCAAGTATACAAATGATTTCAAATCTTATTTTGCTTCCATAAAGGCTAGAAATTTGCATGCTCACTTTTAAAAAGAGGTCGGGAGGATGTCACAGGGTGCTTAGTGCCAAATGCTTAGTGTCCCCCCCCCATGTTTTCCATAGAGTCTCTACCAAACATAAAGTGGTGGCATCGTAAACCCTTCCCCCTTTTTCTCCCCAGGTCACGTGGCAGAGATCTATTTAGTTCACCTCCATGCCAGTGTTTATTCTCTCTTTCACCGCCTTTATGGAATGTACCCTTGCAACTTTGTTTCGTTTCTGCGCTCTCACTATAGTATGAAGGAAAACTTGGAGACTTTTGAAGAGGTTGTCAAGGTGAGGGGAAAAGAATCCCATGCTTACATTTCAATCATTGATGTGTCCTTGGAATTACCTGATGCGTGGATCAGTAATCTTTGACTGCCCGGCTGTACATAGCAACATCACTTGCAGCAGATAAAGTGATGCTTTGCTCCTGAGCAAAGGAAAGACTAAAGGGAAAGCTTCTAAATAAAATCGAATGCCAGCATTTGGATTTAATAGTGGGGGGGGGGGGTACACGGTCTTCCTAATCTTGAAAAAAGTTAGAATATGAAGTGTTTAAGGTTCGGATGGGAATAGGGTTGAATTGGAGGCAGCGTGTGTAGGATTTTGTGATTAAAACTACTAGGGAGCTAGAGAATGTGAACAAATTTGTGGGTCGGCCCACCAGTCACCTGGTCCTCCGCCAACTCTGTGGCTTTCAAACCCCTTTTCTCTTTTTCTGTCTTTCCAGCCAATGATGGAACACGTGCGCATCCATCCAGAGCTAGTGACTGGATCCAAGGATCATGAGCTGGACCCTCGAAGGTACATTAGTTCCCTTCTCTCGAGAGGCTTTTAAAGATCTTCCTTGAAGGGAGATCGTGGCAGGGGAATGGACAGCATCTGTGTCCCTCCTGTAGGCAGTGCCCCACATAAAAATATATTTGCTGCTGCTTGGGCTAGGCATATCAGAACTGTTTAAACAGACATTGCCAGGAGTCTGGTCCATCCTTGTATGGCCCCTTGGGCCTCCTCATGAAAAAGGCCCTTGGTATGAGTGTGATCAATGGTTCACCCCTGTCGGTGAGAATGGATTGGCTGTGGCTCCCGGTGTGTGCTTGGCAAACCTTGGACGGCTGTTAGGTAAACCTAACCCCTGGTTCTGGTAGTTGGTCTTGGCCTTCATGTGTGGCATTTAGAGGTGTGTGTGTATGCATGAACCAACTTTGGGAAGAGTAGTGCTCTGAAGCCCAACCAGAACTCCCATTTTAGATGAAGTTAAGCTGCTGTCCTGAACATGATAACAGACCCTTTCGGGGTGCCCGATTGTGATTTGAATTCCATGTATTTTTGCCCTTGGGCAAAGTAAATCTCTTTAAATATAAGATGAAAGGGCAATAAAAGGTGGAGCTTGGTTTTCCTGTATTATCATTTTTTTTTTTACAAATGACATCAGTATTATTAGATTGGGAGAAGGAGTCACTTCTGCTAGCCCAGTTGAATTCCGGACCTTTCCCCCCTTTGAACATTCCTCCGCTCCACGCACATTGCCGGGTGCTTTTGGAACTTCCTTTGGCTTTCCTTGCCACGCAGCAGCGATCTTTCCGAGAGAAAGCAAGTTGATGCTGCCTGTCAGTTTCAGGGTTCTCTGTTGTCTGGATGTGGTCTTCTTTGCCTGCAGCAATAGCACTTGCTGCTTTTTGTCTCCACAGGCCCAGCAACTGCAGAGGAGAAATTTGGGCTCCTGTTCAGTAGTACCCTGGCCTGTCTTTCAGAGCTACTAGGAAGATGCCTCTGTATGAACTGATTCAGGCGCCTGTCTCCTGCGTTTTGGACGGAAGGGGGTGGGGTGGGGGTGGCAACAGTTTTCAGAGAGTGAGATCAGTATGAATGGTTTGGTGCAAAAACTCTTTGGCAGCAGTGGGTTGTGGTTCGTTTGCTTTCTGTGTGTGATACGTCTTAGTTGCAGAAGGGAGAGCTGGAAAAAGGATGGGGTGGGTGGGCAACCAAGAGGATTGCAGCACCTTCCCTAGGACGAAAGGCTGAAGAGCCTGGGACTTTTCAGTTTAGAAAAGAGACGGCGAAGGGGGGATGACGACATGACAGAGGTTTATAAAATTATGCACGGGGTAGAGAGAGTTGACAAAGAGAACTTTTTATCCCTCTCCCAAAATACTAGAATCCAAGGGCCTCCAATCAAGCTGATCAACAGTAGATTCAGGACACAGAGGGTGATTAAAATGTGGAATTCACTGCCAGAGGATGTAGTGATGGCCACAGGAATAAACAGCTTTAAAAGGGAATTAGGTAGATGGAGGATAGGTCTATCAGTGGCTACTAGCCATGGTGGCTGAGGGGAACCTTCACATTCAGAGGCACTGATCCTCTGAGTCCCAGAGCCAGGAGGCAACATCAGGGGAAGGCCCTATGCCCTGTTGCTGGCCGTCCAGGGGACCTGACTGGCCACTGTGTGAGACAGGATGCCAGACTAGATGGACTACTGGTCTGATCCAGCCGGGTTCTTTTGATGTTCTTAAGGTATCCTGTGGAGTTGTGCCTCTTCTGTGCTCCGTGGGCAGGCCATATGCAGTTTTTGCAAAGGCTTTCACTATCTTGAATAAGGCTGAAAAATAGGTGGGGAAAAAACCTGGTAGTGTCCATTTTGACTTAGGGAGTTCCTGTCCAATTCCTCCTCTGCCAACTAGTGCAGGGAAGGGTACCTTCCACTCCAGTGACGAGAGGAAACCTTTGCAGAAAGTCTAATGTTCAGTTCTCCATCAGCGGAGGAAGGTATCTTTGTATGGGATATTGAAATGCTTTATTAGCTGGGTGAGAAAAATTGAAAGGAGAAGAATTAAGGAACTACTTTTTTAGAAGATTTCTGTTAATAGTAGCTGCAGCTGAGGTTGAATCCCACATCATTGCCCTACCTGTGCATGCAATAAGGGTTGCGTGTGTAGTGGCCACTGTAGCAAAGACTGACATGTTTGAGGTTGATGGGAGATGCTGACTGGCATGCTCTGACGCATCTGCGCAAGTTCCATTATGATGCTGTCTTTCCTCTGTTGTTGGATAAAAACTTGTTCAACCAAAATCCAGAGATATGAAAGTTGTTACCCTCTTTGGTAGATGTGGGGAGTTCCCAGACCTCTAACTTAAAACGCTAGACCCATTCCGTACAGTGGCTGGGATGGCTACAGATTGAAGACAGAGGTTCTAGGCCCTGTGGAACAAAGAGTTGTAGATGCAACAAAGACGGGCTGGTGCATAAGGTCACCTAGTCCTTGTGCAAGAAGCAAAAACTCATCTCTGTGCTGGAGGAAAGATAGCTCTGAACCTGCTGAGGTTGAGGGCACAAGAAACTGCTTTGAACACCTGAATTCTCAGTGTAGCCAATGTCAGGGGCTCAAGAGAGGCTTGAGTAGAACTCTCAACAACCTGGGAAATTCCACAGAAGGAAATCACGCAGACGATGAGGACCGGCTTGGGCTGCTTCCCTTTGAGAAGGCTGTTATTGACTGTGTCTAGCAGGTGGATGTTCTGTGACAAGTCAAGAAACCCATGAATGGTCACCACCTGGCACCGAAGAGAGTTGGTTCTGATGCAGTATGTCCCAGAAGAAGTGGAGAATCTCTAATGCACCTGCAACAGGTGTGCTGGTTGTCTTCTCTTAACAGTGCCAGTGGAAAAGTGCCCAAGTGGCTTGGTAGATCTCATTGGTTGAGGGCTTTCAAGAAGCCAAGACCACCTAGAGATCTTTTCCTGGCTAGCCATGTCACTCTAGTTTTTTGTTTTCCATGTGAAGAGGTGGAGCCCATCCCAGAGCAGGATGGAGCAGTGGGCCCTGTAGAAGGATGTCATGGTCCATGATCCATGGGGAAGCTCTCGAGTGGTTTCTGTGCCATCGCCACTGAACCAAAGTCTCTTTGGTCAGAGGAATACAATGAAAATGTCCTTCATAGTTTCCCTTGTATTCTGTTGAATACAGAACTCCCTGGTTATGAGTGGAGACATAAGGAGGGTGAGGAGGAGCCCCTTGCGGCCTGGGGGGTTGAGAGAGTGTCCTCATCCTCTGCCTCACCAGCATGCACCTGTGCTGGATTTTTGACACGTTATTGTTGGTTGGGAATGCAAGGAGGTCCGGACAGGGGATGCCCTGCCTCCTGGCCACTGTATGGAGGACTCTGGAATTTTGAGCCCCTCACCTGGATCCAGGTCCTGCTGTCTGACCGAGTCTGCCTTCAATGATAAAGTGACCTTTAGAGCACTTAGGATGGAATAAAATCTTGCTGTTCTTTAAGGCTGCTGTTTATTTTTGTGTGGGGTATGAGCTGGGGGGGGCGGTCTGTCCTAAACCTGCTGTTAGTCTCAGTAGTTGACTCTTGGCTCAAGTGTTTTGAAAGGACAAAGGATGAAGAAAGCAGGTTTCTCCTTTGTTCATAAATCTCTCTCTTGGCCTCCCTTTAGAAATCCATCTTCCAAAGCTGAAAAGTCTTTACTGGAAAGGAGAAACGGCTGCAGCCCCTTGACCATCTCACTTTCCCATTTTGTACCTTTCCCAGCTCCCCCAGCATTGGATGGGTGTTTGAGTAAGGTAGACCCATCAGAACTCTGGAGAATTGGTAGGGTGTCACAGTATGGAACCCTGTGCTGTGCTAAAATTGCAATCCCTTCCTAGTAATCCCTGATGTTGAGTCTGCTTTTCCCCCCACTGTTGCTGCACGGGGCCTCGCTGACAAGTTGAATGAGGCCCAGATCTTTCCTACATGGCCAGTCGTCACATGAGCAGATATGTGAGACCAAGCTTCTTGTAATGAACGTATTGCTCTTTTTGTAATGAATGTATCTCTAGAACCCTTTTAAAATAGGAGGACATGTTAAATGCAGTAATGGCTGCATGTTAAAGTGTCTGACTGTCCCTAAATCTGAAACAGGTGGAAGAGATTAGAAACCCACGATGTTGTGATCGAGTGTGCCAAAATCTCCCTGGACCCAGCGGAAGCCTCCTATGAAGATGGCTACTGTTCAGTCACCCAGCATTTATGTCCTCACTTGCAGCACCGCCCAGCCAACCCTGATGGCGGCCCTTACGTTACTTTGTACGGTGGTGCTGGTAAGATTCTGTAACTCTCCTGGCTGTGTAGATTTTTTAATCTTGGGAACCCTGCATGGGTTTGTCCTGGTTTTCTGGAAGGGTATCCTGCATGCCTTCAGCGAGGTCCTCTCACCGGCGTGCAGCCATGCCTGGAAGCTGGGGCAGGAAGTCGCCGTTATGGACGCCCCGATTCCCTTGTTTGGCAGGGTTTGGAATTCTCCGTCGGTAGCCGCTCCCACCTCCCAACCCCTTTAATTGCCCCTGTGCCCGGCGCCACCCAGAGGTTTGGCGAGCAGTCTAGGATGTGGGTGAGGAATCCAGGCCGTGCCTCTTAACTAAATCAACTTTTGTTACTGCAAGGCACAAACTCAGGAGTAAATACAGTCCAGTTCTAGCATGCAGGCTAAGAAAATGGAGGCACCTGGAATGGGTGACTGAGACTCACAGTTTGTGGGCATCTTCCCCCTCCTGGGCTGGAGGCAGACAGATGGGAGCAGGAATGGTATGCATGCTGGTCCTTCTGTATTTCCAGCCATGGTCACACACTCAGAGTCACCTACATACACACATGCCCAAAAGGACGGCTCCCTTTCAGGCCTTGCCCCTTGTGTGCCGAAAAGGCATTAACCAATCTAGACCTCTGGATCTGGAGCCCAAAGCCTTCCAGATCCTGCTTGGCCAGTAGTGGGATGTTAGTTTCCTTTCCAGTCGTAAAATCCAGCTGAATTGAGCTGTTCCCAAGCTGAGCGGCTCCATCAGGCTAGTCCATTTTCATAAAGGGGCAAGCTGTATCTGCCCGTCAGCCTCTTGTCTAATGCTCCCTCCAAGCTGTGGAGTCTTGTGAGCAAAAATTCTACTTTGTGAGCTACTGGCGTTAAAGTTGTGAGCAAGCAATTTGGCTACTGCATAAATGAGTTTGCTCTGGAGCCCTCCTTCCTGGGCAAAGACAAAAATGTGTGAGCCAGAGGCTAAAATACTGTGAGCTAGCTCACACTAACTCAGCTTAGAGGGAACATTGCTCCATGACAGGGTTACAGCTGGTGTATCTTTGTGCATGGTGATATGCACATCACAGTCCACCCTTGGAAAAGCATCCTCCTTTTGTAAACCCTGGTTCAAGAAGCAGCCGGGGTATCTATGCATGTGTGATGCAAAACTCCAGTTGAGGCAAACAAGGAAGAAAGGAATTCAGGCTGGTGGGAATCTGGCGGAAGGGTAGATTGCTGAGGCTGGATCCTGATTTCATATGCCACGGTTTGCAAGGAGCCAGTGTTGAGCAGCTTGCAGCACAGTAGAGTGGCTCGCTTGAAAGCCAGAGTGAGCTTCGTACTTGGACAGGAATTTCAGTCTCTGCATCTCTCGCCTTCAAATGCAATACTCCACCCGACTTCCATACCAGCCAGAGTTGATGATCACACCTTTCTCTCTCTTCCTAATGGAGTGTGGTGGCTTCTCATGAGCCTCACCAAGCATGTCTGCATTCTGGTGAAGTGGACTTCTGATGATGCAAGGCTTATGTTACCGTACACTTAATTTATGGCACCCAAAGTCTGTTGGATCCTGTCCTGCGGTGCTGACCATCCATACAGTAAAGAGTTTTCAAGTCTTTGACGATCTCTTTCTGTTTCCCTGCCGATTATAACTTCTGTGCCACAACCCTTTTGTGTAGAGTGCACAATTCCACACATTCTGTTCTGCTGAGATGAGTAAAAGTTAATGCCTGCTCCCCTTTCCCCCCCTTTCTTTCTTTAAATCCAGGCATGTCAACCTCTACCCCTTATTCCGGCTCTCGGCTAATGCACATATCAGGGCAGCTACCTCAGATTTTGAACCCTCAGTCCTCGTGTCTGTCAACTGAGCCTCTGCAGGTAACACTTGCAAGCATGAGATGAATTTCTGTTTGAGGGGAAGGGTACCTCGGTGATAGAGCACATACTTGGCCATGAAGGCCCCAGGGGCCTTACTGGGCCTCTTGCAACTCTCGGCTTCAGCCCATGACCTCCGACCCCTCTCCAAGCAAACTGACCCATCCCTGGTGAGAGGATGGGAGGGCTGCAACCTCCCCATTGACCAGTGTGCTTGCCTCTGTCTCTTGCCTCCTCCCCCTTGAATAAGTTGGGCAGGGGATGTGGACTCTTCACTTTGCAGCATTTGCAGTTGAGGTGGGGAGTGGTGTGGAATGGCTCGTGCCAGTGGTCCTCCTTGAGCGGAGGACAGTTCCGGAGGGCAGCCATGTTGGTCGCTGGTAGAACAGGTAGATTTGAGTCTCAAAGCACCTTAACTTGCTGGTTAAGGTGCTACTGGACGTGAGCCTTCTGGAGTGGGGGAAGACTGGGAAGTTGAAGCGATCAGGGTGGGTAAGGGTATCTGCTCTGAGAGAGTTTCAGAGGCCAAGTGGCCATTCTCAGGAGCTGGGCTTAAATGGGGTGGGAGGGTGCCCAGGTGATGAGGGGTTGCAGGCACGATGGGACAGGGCAGCACCTGAAGGTTGCATGGCAGTGGGTGCTGAGGACCAGCATCAAAGCCAGCACTTTCTTCTGGGGGGAAATTACAGGTATGAGCCTGGAGCGACTGCTGGGTTGGGGGCCTGGGTCTCCTGCCCATTGAAATGTGACGCCCTTTTTCTTGGCAGTCCCAGCTCCAGCCGTTTGCGCTCCCGTTAAAGACTCTCAGCACCGGGCGAAATGCTGAGACCCCCAAAAAGCATCTGCCCACTTGGTTGGGCAATACTAGGCTATCTGGGACTTAGCATGAAGCATCTCCTTTAAAGAAAAATTAAGAGGGCAGCTCCACACTGAACACCAGTAATCCCCGACAGGGTGCCCATCAGCACCCTGGCACCCTTTGACACCTTTCTTGACGCTGCCACGTTAGAAAGTGGCTAGGGCCCGGTAGGTTTTTTTGCCCAGCAAGGCTTCTGATTGGCAACTGGAGATTTGATTGGCTGTGCAGGTGTTTTTAAAACGACGCTTTTGTAGCAGCTGCACCACTGAACAAGAATCTTCGCAGTGTGGCTGGCAGGAAGCTGTGGCAGCCATTTGGTGGCTGTGCCCCCCACGCCGTGTCAGAATTCCAAGGGTGCCCACAGGTTCAAAAAGGCTGAGGATGTTGCTATACATTGTAGGCACTCTGGCGTCTTAGGGAGGCTGGTGTTTCAGTAGTAAATGCGTGAACCGTGCCGGGTCCCGCTTCACCCCCTTGGCTCCCCCCACCCACTCCCGTTTTCTGGCCTGCTGCATCATGTCTCCTTGTATTCTCGCAACTCCCCTTCCAGGTTAACTTCTGGAGCCCCTCGGCTGTCTGTGGCATGACCACTCCCCCCACTTCCCCTGGAGTTGCTTTGGAGCCTTCGCAAGCCTCATCCCAGCCTTACAAGTTCTTCAGCACATCTGGTAGGTCTGCCAAGATGAGGGCTTCTTGCATTTGTCTCTTCTTTGCCTTCGGCCATGGAGTTTGGGGTATCAGAAACCTGCAGTATTCCTCAGGTGCCGAGTGTCTTTGTGTTTCTGGGGTGGACAGTGCCAGAGGGGGGGAATAATCTCTTTCTCTGCCTATTTAGCAGTTGGGAAAGGAACGCCCTCAGGAACGCCCGCCACCTCTCCCCCTCCATTGTGCATTTCAGATGAATTTGTTCACGTTTCTGCTCCTTCCGCTGCTGCCGCTCTTCACAGGAAGGTAACAGTGAAATTTGGCGCTGCTAACCAGAGCAAGGTTTCCTCCTCCGGGCTTAGCCTATGAGTAGATCAGCAGCTCCCTAATGATTTTGAAATGCTTCACTTTGGCAAGCTAATTCCTGGCAAGCCAGGGTGGGTTAGACGGTCTCCTGATTTTACTGTTAGAGATATTAAAGTTGGAAACGTGTCTGTGGGGACACGCTTGGGGCACCCTTGTGTGTGCTGCAAGAAACTGGAACAAAACCCAGTCTCCTTGGGAGCCCAGTATCCCTACGCGTAGAGAGCCTGCCTGCATGATGTGCTGCACTGACCCTGCCCTCCTCCCAGTCAGCATTAGGCGGTGGTTCTGCCTCATATCTGCATGATGGGGAAGCTGCCTTCTACTGAGTCAGACCCTTAGTCTCTCAAGGCCAGTACGGTTTCCTCTTCCCAGCAGCATCTTTCCAGGGTCCCTGGTGGGAGGGAGGCCTTTCGTGTCATCTAGTTCCTGACCCCAGGCACCAGGGGTTTAACCTCGGTGGGGTTTTCTGCGTGCAAAGCAGATGCTGCACTATTGGGCCACAGCTCTACCACAGTATGTAGTTAAGAACGTAAGAGCAGCCATGCTGGATCAGGCCAGTGGTCCATCCACTCCAACACTCTGTGTCACACAGTGGCCAAAAACCAGGTGCCAGAAGTGCTCCCACTGTGGCCCCCCCAAGCACCAAGAATATCATTGCCCAAGATAGTGCTCCATCACTGCTCCATGTGTTTATCCAATTTCCTCTTGAAGCTGTCTGTGCCTGTAGCTGCCACCACTTCCTGTGACAGTGAATTCCATGAGTGAATTACTCTTTGGGTGAAGAAGTACTTCCTTTTATCTATAGTTACATCTTTCAATCTTGTGGTGCACGGATACAGCTGAACTACCTGTCCCCAGAGGGGGAAGCTTCCAGACCAGTGCAGGGAGCAAGCAGTGTTTGTTCTTACTTTAAAAATAAACCTCTTTGGGCATGCCTTCCAGTTTAAAAGGGGGGGAATGTGCCTTGCTTACCGTGTGACAAACGAGGGTCGTATTGTAATTGCTGTGCCCGCTGCATAGGATCTTCCCTCTCTTCTAGGAGGACAAACTGGATCACGGGAGGCCTTCCTTGCCCCGACAGCAAAACATTGTCATCAACCACATGAAGGCTTTAGGTATACTTCATTCTTGTCTCTTTCTTCTTAATAAACTCGACTGGGAAGAGATGCTGTGGCCGCACCATCTTCCGCTTCCCAGTTAGGACCAGTCAGGTGTGATGATGGTGGGATTGGGTGGGCGGGTTGCTTTTCCGCAGCAAAAGGGGCATATGACCGAGGAACGCAGACCCCCTCCTTGTAGCCTGCCCCCCTCCAACACTTTTGGCCTAGCCAGGGCCGTTTCTGCACCTGAGTTTGGCTGGGGAGAGAAGCCGCAGGCAGCAGGGAGGCTCTGTGCCCCTTGTGGTCAAGCAAGCTTGAAAGTCCAGTTGACTAGAACAGAAATGTCAAACTCATTTGGTACGAGGGCTGGGTCTGATATAAATGTCACTTTGTCGGGCTGGGCCGTGTGTGCTATAAAATGTAATGCCCGGTACTGGAGATATAAACTTTGTAAAGGACACAGGCAAACCCAATTAACAATATTATTTTATACTCAAAATACAAACAAAAGCAATTGATTCCTAGCAGTGAAAGCAGTTGATTCACTGGGGAACCCACAAAAAGCCCCAATAAGTGTATTTAATCATATGCAAGACTAGTTTTTTCTCCCATTTCCATACATACCACTTGCTTGCGGGCTGGGTAGGATCGCTGGATGGGCCGGTTCTGGCCCCTGGGCCTTACGTTTGACACCCCTGGCCTAGAATGTATTCCAGCCGTCTGATCTAGCTTGAATAGTGGCATTCCAAATGAAATGGGGGGTGAGGAATAGTCTGCAAATGTAGCAGTGCCAGTCTGCAAGGCACCGGGTAGTCTCAGTGCCCTAGATGTTCAACGGACTCCTCGGAGAGTCTTCATCTGCACCATTGTCCACCTCCTAGCCATGGCTGAGGAGCACACAATTGTGTGCTCTCTCCCTTCAGTTTTCATTTGTCACACTCTTTCTCTTGATGACTTTAACCATAGCTATTATTAACCAGGTTACTGATTAGGACAGTGGTCTCCGATGTGGTGCCCGTGGGCACCGAGGCACTTGCTGACCTCTTTCCTGGTGCCCACCAAGTGTTTTTAGAAAGCTGCCATCACAGCACAAAGGTCTTCACTAGGGTTGCCAACCTCCAAATGGTGGCTGGAGATCTCCCAGGAATTACAGATGATTCCCAGGCAACAGATATCAGTTCCCCTGGAGAAAATTGCCACTTTGAGAGGTGGGCCATATGGCATTATACCCTGCTGGGGCTCCTCCCCTCCCCAAACCCTGCCCTCCTCAGGCTCCACCCTCCAAACCTCCAGGTATTTTCCAGCCTGGAGCTGGCAACCCTAGTCTTCACTGTGAAGGTAGGCTGCAGCTGCCACTTTGTGTCTGACTCTGCCTTCTGCGGCAGCCGTTTTGTGGCTGCACCCGCCATGCTGTGTCAGAATTCTAATGGTGCCGGCAGGCTCAGAAAGGTTGGGGAGCCCTGGACCAACGCTCCCTCTAAGCTGTGGAGCCTTGTGAATAAAAATTCTACTTTGTGAGCTATTGCCATTAAAGTTGTGAGTGAGCGATTTGGCTACTGCATAAGTTAGTTTGCTCTGGAGCCATCCCTTCCTGAGCTAAGGCAAAAATGTGTGAGCCGGAGGCTAAAACACTGTGAGCTCGCTCACACTAACTCAGCTTAGAGGGAACACAGCCCTGGACTAGGACTTCAGGCAGATTAACGAGCCATGATCAAGAAAGAACCTGGCTTAGCATTAAATACAGGTAAGGCTGATACGGATATTCTTCCCTCCCTGAAATGGCTGCCATATGTGTAAAAGAGGGGAGAAAAGAAGGGTGGCCAGGTAAGAGTCTTGCTTGCTTCTAGTACTTTAGCTTGAGCAGAGAGGTTAGGACATTGAGTCTGCACTGGCCACAAGTGGTGGCAGCTCTGATTCAGCACGCCGAACTGCTTTTTGAAGCCTCAGTGGCTCCTTCCAAAGGGCATTCCACCAGAAACTGAATTTCTTCCATTTGTTCTTTTATTCTTTGCCAAGCTCCTGATTCAACAGACTTGAGAATTAAGTAGTCCTTGGGCAGAGGGGGGGCTTGGTCTTTGCATTGCAACAAAGAGCTGGTGCCACAGTCTTCGTGTTGGTGGTTAAGCCTAACTTATGTCTTTTTCCCTTTTCTCCCCACAGACTCCCACGGTAGTAAAAGTTCAGTAACTTTAAGTGATCTTCCTGGCTTCTTAGGGGACTTGGCCGACTTAGAAGACAGCGTTGAGAAGGACAAAGAGGAAGGTAGTGATCTGACCTGCGAAGGCCTGAATTCAAAGCTGAAGAGCTGGTGGGAGAGGGTTGGGTTCTGTTCCAAGGGTGGAAGCAGCTCATGAGAACCACGGCGCACTCTTTCCTCCCAGTGGGAGGTGAGGGCTGCCACCTTTGCAGTTATCGCATCAGCCATAGGTGCTGTGACTTTGTGGGGCTGCAGCACGGAACACAGAATTCAGCTTCCTCAGAATCTTGGTTTCCTTTCTTTTTTTTAAGCAGGTTTTCTAGTTCTCATGGCAAGGGAGCTATAGTAGAAACTGAGTCTTCTCTCTTGACTTCTTCCCCACAGATGCAATATCGAAAGAGATCTCCGAGATCACCACAGCAGAGGCTGAGCCCGTGGTGCCTCGGGGAGGGTTTGACTCTCCTTTTTACCATTTCAACGAGAGTCTGTCCGGGTCCCAGAAGAAATCCCAGTCGGCAGCCTCAAATGCACAGGGGCTGATCCTGAACTCTGATCCCGTAACACCTTGTCTGGACCAATCTGGGATCGAGAGCGCAAGGGAGACGCCTAGGCAAGCCTTCACGCCCATAGACCGGCCCTGCCGAGACGCTGAAGATCATCCTGCTGGTAACAGGGAAAGCCAGGCCTCTGCAGAGACGAGTATTTTCACCCCCAGCCCTTACAAGATCCCAGCCCGCAGGAGAGCAGGGTTGGGGATTGAGCCGTCTCCCCATTACGAGCACCTCTTTGAGATGGCTTTGCCAAAGACTGCCTGCCTCTTTGTCAGCAAGAAGACAGAAGAACTGCTGAAGAAAGTCAAGGGAGGCCAAGACGAAGATGGGGCTCCCTCCGCCTCCCCAATGGAAGTGCTGGACAGGCTCATACAGCACGGAGCAGATGCCCACAGCAAAGAGCTTAACAAGTGAGTGGGGGGTTCCGCGTGCACGGGTCAGCAGCAGGCATCAGGGCCTCCGTTTGGCTTCCCACGTTGCTTCCTAAGGCGAGGACTGGGTTGCCATCCGTGTCCCGCTTCCCGCTGACTTCCAGTGCGGCGTAGTTAAGAGCCTGATGTGACCTCACACCTGTGCTTTCCTTGTGCTTGTCTTGCATGCTTGGTTTGGTTTGGGAAATGGGGCTAAGGCAGCTTGGGGTGGGGGCAGTCAGTGACACTGCCTTACCTGGAATCAGGCTGTTGGTCTGTCAGGGTCAGTCTTGTCTGGCAGCGGCTCTTCCGGGTCTCAGGCAGAGGTCTTGCCCATCACCTACCACCCAATCTTTTTAACTATAGGTGCTGGGGATTGCGCCTGGGACCTTCTGTATGCCACGCAGGTGCTGCACCACTGAGCCCCAGCCCCTCTCCATTGCTGGGTTACTGTCTTGGATGGGAGCCCAGGGTTCACGGCAGTGTGCTCGAAATACATGCAGTTATTCAGCTTCAGCCTGCATGGGGTGGGATGGATTTTGGGAAGGCCCCTGTGCATAACATTGCTCAGCACATAACAAAACTAGGAAGTCAAGGAGAAGAGTTGTAGTTTAGCCTAGTCTTCTCCCTGAAATGTGTCATCTGAATGTGCAGGCGAGTTCTTTGTGGCTATTCCAGCAGCAGCCATTCCCCCCCGCCTGGATTCTGAAGTGGGGCAGCCTAATGTGATCGTGTTTCTCTCTGTTCTTTCCGCTGGCTGATTGGAGCTGTTTGTGCACAGCTCATTTGCGCTTGTGGCCCAGGGAGAATAGTTCCAGCACAGAATTTGTAATCTCATTAATGTGCCTGTTAAACCACATCCACGTTTCTAGCCCTGATGGCCGCAGAGGTGCTTGGGAAAACATCCCTGTATGTTTTCTCCTCTTGCGGTCGACTCCTTGCCAAAAGTCTAAACGATTTCTAAATCCTTTACCACGTTTATGTAACACTCAGCAAATTCACTGCAGCCCAGAATAAAGCAGCATTTTGTTCTCCTTTCCAGATTACCCTTGCCAAGCAAATCAGCTGACTGGACTCACTTTGGAGGTAAACAGGCTTTTCGGGGCTCTGTGCTAATCCTTGTCTGAATATACTTTTCCTGGCTGTCTCTAAGCTACTTTAGATCCTGAAAGGGCTATTTTATTGCTCCTCTGCACTGCGTTGGCATTTAGTATCTGCCCGGCAAATGAGGCTTCATATTTTCTCCCTTCCAGAGTAAAAAAGGGGGTGCCAACCAGTGTAAAGCACTTGAACGCCGCATAAAATTGTGTGTGTAAATTTTTGAATGTAATTTCCAGCTTCAAAATGGTGTGTTTTCGGTTCGGCGGATGCTGCTTCCAGCAGGAGGGCCTGCTTCCTTCCCCTTCGACAGCCCCAAAGGGCCTCGGTGGTTGCCTGCTAGCCTCACCCCTCGTTCCCTCCCCTTTTGCCTCTGCAGGTTCTCCCCCTTCAGACGAGATCCACACCCTGCGGAACCAGCTGCTCTTGCTCCACAACCAGCTGCTGTACGAGCGCTTCAAAAGGCAGCAGCACGCGCTCCGGAACCGGCGGCTGCTGCGGAAGGTGATCAAGGCCGCGGCCCTGGAGGAGCACAACGCGGCTATGGTGAGCAGGGGCCAGGGAGGGGTCTCCGGCAGCCCTGGGCCGGAAATTCCCCGTGTGTCGCGTTCTTGCCAGGTCTCCTGGAAGCCTTCGGTCACTTGGGGATCAGGCTTCGAAAACCCTTTCTGGACGTGTTCTGCACATGGAAGTTGTGGAAGTTTGACATGGGTGAATTGTTTCTGTGCGGCTGTCTGGCGTTGCCTGCAAGCACAAACGCGGCATCACGAGACACTTCTGGCTTGAACTGGGGGAAAGAGAAGCTAGTCCTTGGGGTTGCAGAGGGGAGCGAGGCCTGGGTCTCTTCTCGGAGAGTAATCCAGGCTTTCCCACGCTCCTGTCGCTGTGCTTGGTCTGCCTCTTGCCACCTCGCGTGGGAAGCAGCTCCCTCGCGTAATCTTCACTTGCTCAAAACCAGGAGTTGGTGACAGTGGGGGTGGGGGAGCCAGGAGAACAGGGCCCCCTTATGCATTTTTTCTGGTCCTGAGCGTTTCTTCAGGCAGAATGGCCGTGCTGTCGTAATTCTACACAGTTTAAAGCACAGTTCTTCGGCCGGATTTGCTTGCAGTGTGAATACTGCGGAAAGGTGGCCACACAAATTCAGAGTTTGGAAACAGAACAAAAGTAGATTCGGGTGGGTAGCCGTGTTGATCTGAAGTAACAGAATGAAGTTAGTCCAGCGGCACCTTTAAGACCAACAAATTTCAGTTCTGGGCAGGGCTTTTTTTCTGGGGGGATGTGCTGGAACGGTGTTCCAGAACCTCTTCAACAAAATTCTTTTTAAAACATTTAGAAGTTTTCAGTATACAGACTGAAAACTTCATTTCCCTCTTGAGAGTTCCGGCACCTCCCCCCCCCAAAACAAACAAACAACAACAAAAAAACACCAGCCCTGATTCGGGGCAATGCTCCCTTTAAGCCATGGAGTCCTGTGAGCAAAAATTCTACTTTGTGAGCCACTGGCATTAAAGTTGCAAGCGAGCGATTTGGCTGCTGCATAAATCAGTTTGCTCTGGAGCCGTCCTTCCTGAGCTAAGATGAAAATGTGTGAGCCAGAGGCTAAAAAACTGTGAGCTAGCTCACACTAACTCAGCTTAGAGGGAATACTGATTCTGAGTGTAATCTTTTGTGTGCGTGCACACTTCTTTAGAACAAAAGTAGTTCGGGTTACAAAAAGGCTGAAGCATCCGGTGGAGTAGGCTTATTTGTCTGGAGCTCTTCTCATTCCCAATGGGAATGTTATTGTTCCAGAAAGTCAAGTTGGGGAAAACATCTATTTTAATAAATACTAGGACAGTACTCCCAGTTTACTGAAGGGTGGTCATGCCCTATCTGAAGGAAATCAATTTTTGAAGTGTTTCTCCACCCTACTCCGTGGAAACAGGGAGGGGGAGGGAAAGCGTGCCCCCCACTGCTCTGTGATGCATCCACCCTTGAAAGCGGAAAGGGCCATTACTTTCTACAGGCAGAAGACCTGGCCTCCTTTCCTCCTCTGCTCTTTCTACCTCCCTGGCACAATTCCTGATTCCAACATTTTGGGGATCAGAAATATCAGAATCCGGGAATGGGGGGGGGGGCACGTTTTTGCCTTGGTGGCCCCTTGGGGTGGCACTGGAGTACAGCTCGTGGTCTTGCAGCCTTACCCTGCTTTCTTCTGCTGCTTTGAGTGAGTCATGGTCTCTCTGGAGGTCATGCTGTACATGACCTCTTGGGGCTTAGGACTGCAGAATAACCTGCTTTTCAGTTTTTGGCTTGAGAGAAGCCGTTGTGGGTACAAAAGATCTGGCACCCTGGAGCGCAGGCTCTGACTCTTGCGATCTGTGTTTCTGGACAGAAAGACCAGCTGCGGCTCCAGGAGAAGGACATCCAGTCCCTGAAGGTCAGCCTGCAGAAAGAGCAGGGCAGGTACCGCCAGTTCCAGGAAGAGCACGACAGCGTTGTGGCTCGCCTCCACAGCCAGATCCGCCAGCTACAGCACGACCGGGAGGAGTTTTACAACCAGAGCCAGGAATTGCAGGTCTGCGGCTGATGATTTTTCAGGGGTTTCCTGCTTAAAAAACACACACCCAAAAGCCACAAGAGAAGGGTCCCTTTTGTTTAGGGCATGGCAGAATGACTGAAATATGAGGGTTGTTTCTCAGGCCTCCCAGACATCATAGGGAATAAGGCAGATGAGTTGTGGTTGCAACTGTGTCTTCTGGTGAAGGGGGAGGGGGCTGCCTGTTCTGGAGTTTTTGTGGAGAGCCTTAGCAGGTATCTGGACCTGGACAGTGCCGGGCTCCAGGTGCCTCCTTTGAGTGGGTCCGAAGCCTTAATGTTCTGTGGCCTTTTCCGTAGACCAAGCTGGAGGACTGCTGCACCGTGATTGCCGACCTGCGGATAGAGTTGAAGAAGGCCAACAACAAGGTGTGCCACACGGAGCTGCTGTTGAGCCAGGTTTCTCAAAAGGTACGAGAGCTGAAATCCTGGCTCATTCGCCCTGCTCTATTTTTGTAGAGAAGTGGAAGGACCTAAAGTGGAAATGTAGTCAGTTGTGTGTGTTTCATGTTCTTCTCCGTTGAGGTTTTTGCTTTATTCTGTTACTATGGGTGGATGGGCAGGCACATAACGCTGTGGTAGTGAAAGAGGCCCCACCCCAGTGGTCTTGTCAGTCTGGATGCTGCTGTTCCCCTGGAGCTTTGCTGGCTTGACACCGAAAGCTGCCTGCAGAAGGGACCTGCTGGGAGAGAGCCCTGTGTGCGTGAGCCATTCTGAGCTCTTACCAAATGCTTTTGCATTCAGAGAAGGGGTGGTACTGGCTGTCATCCACTCAAACATGTGGCCACTGTTTAAGGACGTAAGAAGAGCCCTGCTGGATCAGACCGCTAGTCCATCTAGTCCAGCAATCCTGTCTCACACAGTGGCCAGCCAGTTCCTCTGGACAGCCAGCAACAAGGTCGAGACCTTCCCCTGATGTTGCCTCCTGGCTCTTGGGTTCCCCTCAGTCACCAGGGCTGGTAGCCCCTGATAGACATCCTCCGTGAATCTATCTAATCCCCTTTTAAAAGCTGTTTATTCCTGTGGCCGTCACGACATCCTGTGGCAGTGAATTCCACATTTTAACCAGTCTCTGTGTAAAGTCCTGAGCCCACTGCTCATCAGCCTCACTGGATGCCCTCAAGTTCTAGTATTTTGGGAGAGGGAGAAAAAGTTCTCTGTGTCAGCTCTCTCCATCCCAGGCATAATTTTATAAACCTCTATCACGTCCAATGTTCCCTCTAAGCTGAAGAGTCTTGTGAACAAAAATTCTACTTTGTGAGCTCCTGGCATTAAAGTTGTGAGCAGGCAATTTGGCTACTGCATAAATCAGTTTGTTCTGGAGCCATCCTTCCTGAGCTAAGACAAAAATCTGTGAGCCGGAGGCTGAAAAACTGTGAGCTAGCTCACACTAACTCAGCTTAAAGGGAACACTGATCACGTCCCCCCCTTAGTTGTCTCTTTTCTAAACTGAAAAGTCCCAGACTCTTCCGCCTTTCCTCCTAGGGAAGGGGCTCCAACCCCCTCATCATCTTGGCTGCCCTCCTCTGCACTTTTTCCAGCTCTGCAATGTCCCTTTTGAGATAACGGTGACCAAAACTGTACACAGTACTCCAAATGAGGCCGCACCATAGACCTACACGGGGCATTACTGTATTGGCCGCTTTAGTCTCAATCCCTCCCCTAATAATCCCTAACATAGAATTTGCCTTTTTCACCACTGCAGCACACTGGGTTGAAACTTTCATTGAGCTCTCCACTATGACCCCAAGTGCCTTACCCTGGCAGTAGACAGTGTATGTCAAAAGCAAATCTTCAGTGGAACTAAACTAAATCAAGCAACTGTGACTGGCTAGCAGTGTTAGTGGGTGTGTGGGGGGGTACCTTCTGTGACTTGCTCGCTTTCCTTGTCAAACAGAGAGCTGTCCCAAGAAAGGCAGCTTCTATAAGGGACAGGCTGATTTTTCCCCAGACCCTTTTAAAGATAACTTGTTTATGAAGTAAGGGTGCTTTCACACATGCTCAGTAATGCACATTCATTCCACTTTCAATCCACTCTGCAACTGGATTTTTCTATGTGAAACAGGAAAACCACTTGCAAACAGTTGCGAAAGTGGATTTAAAGGGCATTATTCAGCATATGTTAAAGTGCAGACTAGCCAAGGCAGTTGAAGTCTATTCATTGCTTACTCCCATTTGAAGACCCCTTTTTGGAACTAGACCCCTTTGATTTCAGTGCTACTTGCCTGCAAATAAAAATTCTTTGGAGTGCACCCTTGGTACTGTAGTATTGGCTCGCATAGCTCTTAGCCAAAAGTAGTAGCATCATGTTTCTCACATACTGTTTTGCTCAAATAATGCAAGTATTGAAAGAGGTTTGTTCTTATTCACTTCATTCTGCCTTGAGTCTCAGTGAGAAAGTTAATACATATACATTTTGTAGATTCCTGAGTACTTTAATTTTGGTTTGGAAAAATATCTCAAGTTGTTAGGGTTTCTGTGGTTGTGTGAGCATGCATCAGTCACCCTGCTGTCCACTAATGAAATGTCCTGCGTCTCTCTCATCTTTCTTTTTTTTAGCATTTTTGTTTTCTGACATTTTGGTGGTTTGCTACCTACCCTGTTTGATTAGGAGATGTGTAAAGTACATGGAGTTGCTGTGTGCAAAGGTCTTTGGCCCACAGTACAACAGTATGAACGTGAAGCACAAATTTAGAGTCCAGTGGCACCTTTAAGACCAACAAAATTGCTGGTCCTGGCATGGCTGCTATTCTCTTCTCCACAGACCTCTGCCCCCTTTTGATAACCCAAAATTCTGCAAATCCAGCCAGAGCCTATATTTGCAAAGTACTTATTAAATTACGGAATGCTGGAATTGATTTGTCTGCAGCAAAAGAAAACTCTAGATATTGTACGTACTCAAAAGAAGATAACCTTCCTGACTAGGGCCAAACCACAGACTGATACAAATTAGGAGGTTGGTTCATATCAGTTCACGCTCCCTGCTGCTTTTGGCAGGGAGCAAAAAGAAGGGGTTTCTCTGCAAAAAGCAGCTGGGAGCAGAAAGCCAGGCTTTAAATGGCTCGGAGCCATTAAACCCTTGCTTTCTGCTCATCACAAACTGCCTGAAAATTCGTGGACGTTTGTGGTGGCTTTTCAGTTTGTGGACATCTTGAACCATGAACCACCTAAAATTTGTCACGAACTTCTGTTCCTGAGCCGGTTTGTGCCCTTCTTGAACTTTGACAACAGTTGTACACCTGAGGAAAATGTTACTGGACGTAACTATAACTTGGATGTGAATGTAAGACTCCCTCTTATTTGGGGGGGGGGCATACTTGGGGGAAGAAACCCTAGTCTTGCATTTGAGTAAATACTGTCTGTGTTAAGAGATGTGTCTGCGTCACTTTGTGTTTTTTTCGTTTTTTAAAAGCTTTCTAACAGTGAGTCGGTCCAGCAGCAGATGGAGTTCCTGAACAGGCAACTTCTGGTCCTTGGGGAGGTCAACGAGTTGTATTTGGAGCAGCTACAGCACAAGCATGCCGACACGCCCAAGGTGCGTACCTCTGCAACACATAGGTGGCTTTCACCTGCTTGACAGGTGAACCCTTCAGTCTCCCAGGATGTTCACAGAACCGCAGCCCTCAAGCGAAAAGGGTGCTTGGCAGGGATGAGCACACAGCAGGCTGGATGTGGCGCTCACTTCCGTCAGGTCATAAACTGTGGCTTAGGCTTGTGACATCTACCTTTCCACCTGGATTCCGGACCATTTTCCAGGAGTGCTCTTGGCCAAGCAGTGACCAGATTCGGGCCAGTTTAGCTTCACCAGAGTGTCTGCATGATGTACCTTCAAGGACCCGACCTGGATAGCCCAAGCTAGCCTGATCTTATCAGATCTTGGAAGCTAAGCAGGGTCGGCCCTGGCTAGTATTTGGAAGGGCGGCCTCCAAGGAATACCAGGGCTGTGGCACAGGGGCAGGCAATAGCAAACCACCTCTGAAAATTCTCTTGCCTAAAAAACAAGCCTAGCGCACCACCTTAGCATCTCCTGGGTCTACTACACACAAGGCAATATGATAATAATTACTCTTCTTACCTTCAGGGTCATTTCCTTGAACCAGAAGTGTCTATGATGAGTTTTCTTGCTAATCCCTGCTTTGTCTGGACCCACCTTTGGGTTTTGGGGACTCCCGTCTGGTGGGTGTGTGGTTATTATCAGTACATGCTTGCTTACTCTTTTAAACTGCCAGAGAAGGACCACAGTTCTTGGCACACTAGTCCACTTTATGCATCTGAATCGCAAACTCATCTGCAAAAACCCTTATCCCACAATCCGTGTGTTGGTGCGCTCCAAGAGACCGCAGGCATCGTTCTTGTGTTGAGTGGTTATGTTGCTGTGTAGCTGCCCTGTGGGAATCCGTTGATCACATGTAGCTGCTTCGGTATCAGTAACAAGAAAATTCTTCCTTTCTTCCAAGGATGACTCATGTGGGTGACTGGCATGGATGTCCCTTTCCCCTCACATTATCCCCTGGACAGCTGTGTGGAGTAGGCTAGTGGGAGGCATGGACTCACCCAAGGTCACTCAGCAAGCCCGGTAGCACAGCAGCTGTAGTACAGATACAGTTCTGATTTTAAAAAGCATGTCCTAGAAATCGATTATAGTAGTCTGATCCTGACAGTCTGCAGAGTTTGCTCATTGCCTATCTTTTGGCCTTTCTTTCCCAAGATCTTTACCCCCCCACCCCCACATATACTATCTTACCATCCCATGTTACTGTCGAGCTTTTTTGTTTGCAGGACTGGATATTGTTCCTACAGTGATCTTACAGGGGAGATTTTTGAATAGGCCCTATTCTAACAGAATCTGCCCTTGTGGCCTTAATAGGACAGATACATCCTTCCATACCCTGCTGGAATGCAGGGTCTTTGAGAATATAAGGGATCACTATATTAAGCTTTTAATCAACCAGCTGTCCCCCTACACTTTGGAGACCCTGGCTCTTTTGCTCAGCAGTCAGGATCCTAAGTTTACCCTAGCAGCCTCAACATTGGTCTTACTCCTTTTAGCCCTTGCATAAAAAAAATAAGAAACAAGCACCTTCTGCTGCTCAAGATCTGTGAATCAATGAACTTCTAAAGGGATAAAAGGAAAGGAAAGTGCAGATGCAGACAGACCGAGGCTGTAGTAACTCCTCCACCACCCAGCTTGTAGAATGGCCTCAGGCATCATTCACCCTCTTTCCCCTACCCAGTTCCTCCGAGGAGCTCAAGATGGTGTATTTGCTTCTCACCTCTTCCAGCTGATCCCCACAGCAACCCCGAGAGGTAGCTCAGGCTGAGAGGACGAGTGACTGGCCTAATCTCTCCTGGCCGATGTCCAATACTATGTGTATTGGTCTGCTACCCTTTCACCTCCCCGCCAGATCTCCGACAGGGTGCACTGTAGCACCTGCAGTAGCATTCTTGTCTTGAGTGGCAACACTGGGTTCTCCTCTATGTTAAATGTACAAGATTCCTTCCTTTTGGGCAGAAACTGTGGAGAAGACGGCAGTGCCGGCTAAGTTTTTCAGTTTAATCCATACAGCCTGTTCTAAGCTCACAAGCGGCAGTGAGCTGGGTCCGCACATCTCTTGCAAATGAGAGTGGAAGTTACAGATGTGACGTGTTGACAGTCCCCTGCTGCCCTGATCACGGCACTGCAAGGGCAGTTGCTGCTACCTCAGCATCAAAAATCAGGCACTGTTGGAAGAGGAAGAAGAGGAGGAGGAGATTGGATTTATACCCCGCCCTTCACTACCTCGAAGGAGTCTCAGAGCGGCTTACAAACTCCTTTCCCTTCCCCTCCCCACAACAAACACCCTGTGAAGTCGGTGGGGCTGAGAGAGCTCTTTCGAGAACTGCTTGTGAGAGAACAGCTCTGGGAGAACTTGTCCCACTAAGTCCTGTAACTGGCTGGACTAAACGCTCGTGCCAGGTCCATGGCCCTGCCTGCAGAGCAAATGGGAGGAATAATTCCCTCCACCACCGAGAAGGCAGCTGTGCAGTAAGTGGCCAACGTTGCGTGTTCCCCTCTCATTCCAGGAAGTAGAAATCATGCAGGCAGCCTTTCGGAAAGATCTGGAGAAAGCCAAATGTTACGTTCAGCAGCAGAACCAGCAACTGGATGCATGTCAGAAACGGATAGCTGAACTGGAATCTCAGCTCACCAAGAGAGACCATCTCTTACTGGATCAGAAGAAATACTTGGAGGACGTTAAAGTTAAAGCCGGGTAGGATTTGGGGGCGTTGGTGTTTGCCAAGATTTGAGCCAGCGGCTGTCTGCTTTTGTTCACGTTGGTGAGCTTGGAGACCCGGGGGGGGGCACACGAGATTTTGAAATGGTGGCAGACCGAAGATGAGTGGGCAAGTCATGGAGTGGGGGTGGTCAGTGTTGAGTGGGCGGAGAAGGGGCCTCTTGGAGGGAAGCTGCTGGCAGTTCAGAGCCTGCATATGCCAGTCAGGAGCTGTCCCGTGACATGAGCCTGTGTCTTGGCTCCATAAAGGCAGCTCTCCCATCTGAGCACTTTATGCTTCCCTTCTCCTGGGCATCCCGTGTGCATCCCTCGGGGGAGACTGCCAACTTCACTCTGGCAGGTAGTGGTGGTCCCTAAAATTTTATGTGCTGTAAAAGAAACAAGTCTGGAGGGAGATTTTATTCCTGAAGGGAGAAGTTCTTAATACTGACTCCGGGGGGGGGGGGGATGTGACGAAGGAAATCGACCAAGAGGCCGCGTCTTCTTGTCCATTTCAGTGGCCAACTCGGAGCAGTGGAGGATCACTACAAGGCGCAGAAGAGGATCACACAGGCGTTTGAGCTGGAAATCTTAGATCTATATGGCCGTCTCGAGAATGACAAGTTGCAGAAAAGTCCTGCAGATGTCAAAATGGGATCTGCTGAAATAGCAGACGAAAGGTAAAGGGGGCGGGAGCAAACTCGAGAGGCCCGCTGAATGCCAAGGATTGTTGTCCCTTTGGTTCTGGGTAGGCAGAGTTTTGGTCAAGAGTCCACAAAGAACGGAGATGCAGTCTCTAGGATCATCGTGGTTTTTAAGAAGTGTTTTAGAGAGCCAGGGGTTGCATCCTGAAAATAAAATTAAGAGGAGCTGGGTGCGGCCTATGTCCCATGTGTCTAAAGGACTTGTCTCTTCCTGTATGTCCCTGTGCTCCACGTGCTTTTCTCAGGCGGCCTCCTCGTGGCTGTCCCCCCACTTAACATAGCCTGCTGGGCATAACCAGGGCCTGTGCTTTGTCCCTTTTGTGGGATGGGACCCCTGGTGAGGTAAGGGGTCCGTCTTTAGGAATTTTCAGGAGAGACCACCAGGGCTTTTAGTGGGGTATAAACTGCAGGCGTCTTTGAGGAGGGGGGTATCTGGGGTTTTATTTTGTTAGCATTAAACTGTGACGCTTTTAGTTGTGACTTGTAATCTGCTGAGCCACAAAGAGAAGCGGGATATGGATATTCTAATCAAACCCCCCAGCTTGAATAAGTCACGTTATGCAGGTTTGTGCAACTCAGTCCATGCCTGCAAACAGTCCGAGGCTGGAGGCTTTCAACTTCAGGCTTTCTCAAGTGAGTTGCTGTGTCCCGCTGATCCCCAGATGGGCAGCATAGGGCACACTCTGCCGCTCCCCAGAGCTTTCCGGCCGGTGGAGGGTGACGGGAGGCTCCTGTCGTGATCCATAACGGGGCCTGGCAGGGAGCACCGGAGCTCCCTCCCAGGAGTCCCTTGCTGTGGGTTCCTTCTTCCCGATCGAGCCATGCTTGGGACAGGGCTTCTGCGGTTGTGTTCTCTACAGAGCCGTTTCATGGCTTACTTTTTGTTTTTGTTTGGCACGTGTGTCCTCAGGTTACTTTCCTGTTTATCATTGTTAGCCATTTTTGGCGTGTTCGCTGGCCTCAAAGGTGGGGGGAGACCCCCCCCCACTTTTCCTGCTAAAAGAAACCTTTATGGAGGTTGGCTGCCCGAAAGGTATTCTCAGTCCTCGTACACAATTAGGCAGTTGACAATTTATAAAAGCAGTTTAAGGCATGCCATTATATTGGATCTGGCAAGCATTTTAAAGAGGGTTTGCTTCTGTTTCATCATCCCATTTGTGGCTTATTGCCCTTATATTGCTCCCCATTATTGCTCGGGTGGCGGTCATCGTGTGGGTCACGTATAGCCAAGCATCAAAGGCCATTCTGAAGCTGAAGAGGTGGGAGACCATGCCTTGCCTTGACTGTTCCTTCAGACTGCTGTCTTTGGCCCCCTTTGGCTAACCATTCTCCTCCTCCTCCTCCTCCTCTTCCCCACCTTGCAGCAGGCTACCTGAAAGCAGCGCAGACTCCATCGCAGAACGCAGTGAAGAAACTGTCAGCAGGAACGGCGAGACCAAACCTTCCAGCACTCGGGGGAGTAGCAGCAGCAGCAGCAGCAAGGGCAGCAGCGAGGTCTCCACCCCCGAAAAGCCCCCGAATCCAAGAGCCGGGCAGCTGAGCCGCTGGGAGGCATCCGTGCTGCTGGACTCCTCCTCCCCCGGAGGCGGCCCACTGATAGTGGGCTCCCTCCCGAGCTCGGAAAGTTTCCTCGGGATGAAGGTGCGGGAGCTGTTCCGCAACAAGAGCGAGAGCCAGTGCGACGAGGACGGCGTGACCATCAATAGCCTTTGTGACACTCTAAAGACTGAGCTGTGTAAAGACCCCAGCATGGAGGCCAGGGCCCCTCCCAGCCCAGAGGAGCCCGGCCCCTCCCCCCGGAACCAGGAGAGCAGTGTTGGACAGCTTCATATAATGGACTACAATGAATCCCATCTTGGCCACAGCTAAAAAGGAAAGAGAGTCCAGAATCAGTGTTACTTTTCATATTCTTGGCATAGAACAGGGAGGCGTGAACGCACCTTTTTAACTAAAAGCTTTCATATCTCGTTGGTCTAGAGCCGCTGGCTCGTGCCGCAGAAACTGGACCTGTGTTCGTGGACTTGGCTGAATGAATGTGAACTGGATTTCAGGTCTGGAAGTGTCTGAGCTCAGTCTGACCCTCCCAACATACCCCCCCCCCCAATCCGCAAATATACACTTGCCAGGCCTCCTTCAGAACTTACTAATGTTGCCAGGAATATCTCAGCCTTTGTTCTAGTCTCTTTCCTCCCCCTTTTTCTTTGAACTGGCCACATCCAGGGAACTCGTGTTGAATACGAGGCTGAGAAATGCAGTTGGGGGCTTAGCTAAGGAACGACACACCGATCTGGCCCCGTGCAGAGCAGGTGAAAGTGCTTCCCCCGTACTGGTCGCTGGAGGCTAATTTCCTCCTAGGAAGGAAGAAATCCTAATGCTGACAACCACCTCCCTATGACACTTCCTGCCCCCCCCCCAGTGGCTGGGCTCTGCTCTAGCAATGAGATGTGGTAAAGGGTGCCCATCAGCATTGAATACCACATTCTCCCGCCCCCCTGATCTATGTTGTCCTTAAACATTTCTATGTAACGAACAAAGGCTTCTGCAGTCACCCCCTTTGAGAAACTGGAACTCCTCGTGCAGAGACCCCAGGTTGGATCTGTGGTCTCACTGAAACACTATCTCTCCCCCCCTCCTCCCCGGTCTTCTTATTTGCTTGATAAGCTGGTACTGAGCTGACCTCGTTTTTGTGCGTGTCTCTTCAATGGCAAAAGGAAAGCAGAAGTGTGTCCGTCCGTCCGTCCCCCCGCCAGAGCGGGAGGATTCGGTAACTGGCGCACGTAGAGATCTCCGAAAACATGGCAAGCCATCAAAACACCCTGAGAGTTTTTAAGAAAGCGAGGGTCACAGCTAAGGTGGAGACACCTGGGGAACTTTCGTGTGGGGTTTGCGTGTGTGCGTCTGACTGGAGAGGACGGCTCTCTGCCGCAAACCCGTCACTTTTTGCTTCCAAAGAATGGTGACCTTGCGGCAAGGGAGGGTGAGAAGAGAGTTGGAGAGTCTCCTGTCAGACACTTTGTGTGTTTGTCCGTAAAGGAATAGCTGTTGGGAGAATGCAGTTGAATGAAGCTACTCTGGGGGTGCAAAAGCTGTACGTGTTTTTTTTTTCCAGGAAGGATCAAGAACTGGCCTTTCCTCAGCTCCCAAATGAGGGATTATTATTTTTTTCTTTTATTTTGTGTAAGCCTTCACTGAGTCCCACTCTTGCCCCCCCCACCACCACCCCAGTGGAAAGTGTTAAATGTTGGAATCTGTTGGTAGTTTGTGACTTCGTAGCGGCCTGTGAGTCTTTCCTAACCTTCACAGTGTAGCCTTCTGTCTCTGAAATACCGAAATATTCCCCCCCCCCCCCAAGAACCCTCCCAGCAAAAGCAACTCTCCCGGCAACCCTGAATCCAAGAGAAAGCTGCTATAGTTGTCTTGCGCACAAAGACACTGGCCTTGCCCCCTCGACGGTGGTCCTGTGTACATTTCTGAATAGTCTGTAACGTGGCCCATTTTTTAATCTTTGGACCCTTCTGGAACTTTGTTTTTAACATGGTGGACTTGGGTAGGTGTGTTCAAATGCTTGAATCTCTCTATAGAATAGGAAGCACAACAGCTTCTGCGAAGAGTGAAATGGGATTGTACGTGTACAGGTTGTGTTACTTTAATGGTGGCAGATTGTAACAGAGAAGTTGGGGGCTTCCAAATAAACGCCTTCCCTTCCCAGAGCCCCTCTGGGGCTGGATTGACACAAGCAGCAGAACAAGGGGAGGAAATTACCCATCCCCTTTCAGACTTGCAGGAGGACAGAGATCACAGTTCTGAATTTTGGATTCAGAGGAAAAAGCTTCCTCCTTGTTAGCGGAAAGCCAGCACAGCAGGGAAGTTTTGCATGGAAGAGCTTTCAGATGTGATTTCCTGCCTGGAGTCTTAAATGGGTGACCGTTCTCTGCAGCCACATGTTGTGCCAAGTGTTTAGACTAGGTTGCGTAGTGCAAATTGTGTGCACCCTGCCTCCTTCCGTACTTTCCTTCTCACCCCCTTCTGGTCCAAAGAACTAGTTCTTGGGCAGTTCTGCAAGAGGAACTGGAATGATTTTTTTCCAGCCATTCCTCACAGGCTGTCTTCTTCAGTTCATTAATCTGCACGCGGTCATCCGTGTATAGACGACCTTTTTCCTCTCTCAGAAAGGACGGGGGTACCCTGATGGTGGCTGAATCTATTAGAATCTCAGATTTTCTGTACGGACCATAGAAATTATGGAGGAACAAATCTGTTGCCGTCGCTCAATAAATCTCTTTGAATCATGGATGTAGCATACAGTAACTTTTTGGAGCTGGGGAAAAAGGATCTCTTTGGTAAAGCTGGAAATGGGAATTTTTTCCCCTAAAAAGAATGACTGCTTTTAGTTAAAACTCAGAACTCTCCATCAAAGGGTTAATATTGTTCCTCGCCTCTTTGTAAGCATGATAATCTACAGTTTTAAACAAAAAATGCCATAAATATGAAATGGACAAAGAGAAATGGTACAATCTAAGCTAAGAACTTTTGGGGGGAAACAAACCAAAAGGAGGGTGTTTGCTGTCCTTACTAGAATGTTCTAATACGTCAAGGCAGTTGCTTGTGTTTAACTGTGAACAAAATAAAAATGTATTGTTTTGCACTAGTCTGTCTCTTTGCTAAAAAAAAACGAGCTTCCCACAGCCCTCCGGCGTTGCCAGAACAAATGTGGCTGGACTGTGTCCCAGGGATGTCCAGCTTCCAGTGTCTGGGAAACTGGGAGGCAGCTGGGGGAAGGGCAGGCCTGCCTGGCCCCTTACATGGAGGCTCAGGTTCTCTGTGGAAGCCAGAATGCTGCGTGGCAGTTAAGGGCCTTCACAGTTGGAAGGGGCGCATGCTCGGGCATGCTCTGTAGAAAAATATCAGCCTTCTCTCTAGAGGAGCTGCTGAAGGCCACTTTCCAAGAAAAACATGAAGTCATAGAGCAGCATGAAAATTATTAAACTCTTAAGACTTTGAGCATTTATCTCCTAGGGAGCTGTCATATCCTCCTCTCCTTGATTTTTGCTTGTGTGGGACACTTCTGTGCAGTGGGCAGGAGTTGACACCTGGAGCTGAGCCACAGGCACTCCGGAAAACGGAGGTCTAGCGGGTGGACTGGAAAGAAGTTCTTGAATAGCAGCAGCCTGCTGTTCTGGCAAGCCGCTGAACAGACGCATCTCTGGCACTCGGTCGCATTTGGTCCAGACTGTTAGTGGCACTGTTCTGAACATCCGAGGGGGTGGCCTAGGGGTGGCACCCAGGCATCCTTCCTCCTACCTGCCCTTCAGCCTGCCGGGCTCGCCCTTCTGCCCGGTCTTATGGGCGACTTGTGGGAGATGATACTTTCCATCCCTGTGTTTCAGCCTTCTGGGTAAGCCCCGCATCAGACCCCTGAGCTGAGAGAGATCTTCCATAACTCTTTGGTTGCAAATGTAAATGTTTCTTTTGAGCAAAGCTGGGTAATTTTTTACTCACACCTTTTGGTAGGGCTGCTGAGTGTCAGATGTCCACAAACTCTAGGTTGCAGTTGGGCTAAAACCGCTGAAGCGGATGAAGTTTGCTAACTGGTGCTGGGGGTGGCCCTTGTGGAAACCCACATCCTGCCTGTTTTTGCGGCTGCCGTGGCACTTCACAGCTCTTACGCCTATCAGTGCCCCCCAGTTTGTATGGGGGATTATTGGCAGAGAGCTCAAATTAGAGCTGGTGGTATTGCTGTGTTACGGAAATTTACACTGGAGCTGCATTTACAGTAGTCTAGTGCCAACTCCCAAGAGGCTGAAAAGGCCAGGATCAAGGCACTCCTGTTGGGACTTTGCAGGTCAGAGCAGTGAGGGGAAAATGAGAAAGTCTAGAGGTTGGTTCATTTTTATTCATAATGGACAATGTGGAGGAAACTTGTGGCCAGGACTGACCAAATGAAAGTACTTCACAGATAATGCACAACTTGTGGAACTCACTGTTGCAAGATGTGTTGGTCTCTGCTGTGTATCATAGAAAGAGGGGATACCATCATACCCTGTCTTTCGTGCCTTCCTGAAAGGGGATCGTCTGACTAGTGCTGGAATAGATGGAGCTTTGGGCTTTCCCAGCACATGGTGGGCTTGGAGCCCCTGATCTGTTTTTTCTCTTTTTGCGCACCTTCTAGAAACGACATGGGTACCTGTCTCAGAAGGGAACTGAACTATGCCACAGAATGTCACCCGTGTAGGATTCCAGTATTATGCATCTGCATAGCAAAGACCAAGTAATCTCAGGACCAAGGATCTCTGAGCTATTCCACTGGCATCTGAGTTGCCAGCCAAGTGGCAAGAGGGTACATGTGGGGTGGGGGGTCATGCCTGATACCCTTTGAACTGTCTAGCCATCTACTTCTGGCTCTGGTTGTTGGTCCCTTTCCTGTTACTAGTTCTTGGCTGGCATGATCCAAAATCCAGATATTCATATTTGAGGGGGAGGGGTCCAGTGCAGAAATCTTGGTTATGCCTTCTCATCCTGCTCCTTGCTGCGTCTGAATTTTAAACCGAACCCCATACCAATGTAACTTTTAAAAATGTCTGGCGAGTGCAAAGTTTGTGTTCTTAGTTAGAGGCTGTTGTGGAGCGAAGTTCCGTAAAGCGGCCTGTCCTCGGGGCAAATTAAAATTTGCCCCAGTAATGGCTGATTTACATACAGCTTCCTATGCTTATTTAACCGCCCCCCCTCTCCGTGCACCCAATGATGAATGTTAGGGACTTTCAGCATGGAAGGCTGGGGGGGGGGGGGGGGAACTGCCTACATGACACTCCGATTTGATTTTTCAAAAATAAATGTTACATAGCTCAACTGTGGCTTAATATTCAAGGTGCTGTGTGCTCACACCAGGATCAAAATGATTAAATATGTATTATATCAGAGAAAGGAAGCGGGAAAGAGATAGCAAAAGGGAAAAATAAATTACCTTCCATCCTTTTTAGTGTGAAGCAGAATGCTTTGGTAGCTTCATAAACACCACCGTAAATAATAAACATTTTATGCAGCAAGAGGGGTGTGGGGTGGTGGTGGTGGTGAAAGGGCTCAATTATTCATTTGCTTCTCTCCTAGAATGTAGAGAAGACGGAGAATTCAGTGCGTTTCCGCTTAGGGCTGCGGTGCTGGATGGACCTGGCCTTGGAGGGGACAGACCGAGGCCCCGAGTAGGGTGGCGGCTCTCCTGAAAGTTGCAGAACGGTGAGTGTGAGACTGACAAGTGCCCGGCAAGTCGAAGGGATAGTCGGCCACTCCTCCTGTGTCTCTCTGGAGGCTACATCCAGGTGTAAGAGTCTGTCCTAGACAGGCCCGTAGCTACAGTGGGGCATCTCGGGGCTAGGCCCCCTGACTTGCTGGCAAGGCCCCCTGAGTTCCCATCTAGCCCAGGGTGTCACGGCCTTCTCCCCTGGATTAAATTGATTAGCCAGTGCCCACTAAGAAACTTAAATGCCCCCTGACTTAAAAAACCCTGGCTACAGGCCGGGTCCCAGACCCGGTTGGCCCAGACTAGCCCCATCTTGTGAGATCTCAGGAGCTAAGCAGGGTTGGCCCTGGCTAGTGCTCGCGTGGGAGACGGCCAAGGAAGTCCGAGCGGCAGGCGATGGCAAGCTGCCTCTGAATGTCTCTGGCCTTGAAAACCTGACGGAGCTGCTGTGAGTTGGCTGTGACTCGAGGGCACTTTCCACCACCACGACGCCTCCATTGCCCTGACTAGCCTGGTCCCGTTCGATCCTGGCAGCTCTGAAGTGTTCTCAAGGCCAGAGACATTCAGGGGTGGTTGGCCGTTGCCTGCCTCTGTGTAGCAGCCCTGGACTTCCTTGGTGGTCTCCCACGCCAGCTCTAACCAGGGCCACTCTCCTGGGATCGTTTGTTTCATGAGGTAGCTTAAAAATGTCTAGGCCGGGGGTCGCCGATGTCATGCTCGTGGGTGCCAGGGTGCCCATCCCAACAGCCGTCCTGGTTGCCCACCAAGTGTTTTTAGAGAGTGGGCGAGGCCAGGTGGAGCTTTTGCTTCTGATTGGCTGCTGAAGATCTGATTGGCTGTGCAGATTTTTACAAAGTTGCTTCCACAGCAGTTGCCACCACAGCACAAGGATCCTCCCCGTGTGACGGAAGGTCAGCTTGGTCCGAAGAGGAAGAGATTGGATTTATTCCCGGCCCTTCACTACCCAAAGGAGTCTCAGAGCAGCTTACAAACTCCTTCCCCTCCCCTCCCCACAACAGACACCCTGTGAGGTAGGTGGGGCTGAGCGAGCTCTTTCAAGGACTGCTCCTGAGAGAACAGAACTACGGCTTGCCCAAGGCCATCCAGGTAGGTGCAAGTGGGGGAGTGGGGAATTAAACCCGGTTCTCCCAGATCAGAGTCCACGCACTTAACCACTGCACCAGACTGGATGGACACAGTAGAAAGAGGGTAGGAGTAGGTGCCCTGCCCTGCCCTGCCCTGGGTAGCCCAGGTCAGCCAGCTCTCATCAGATCTTGAATAAAAGGTAAGACTTAATTTTATACCTACGTGGGAACCTTTTATGGACTTCTTACTTGAAAAAGAAAAAAAAAACTAGCTGATGGCTTATGGTTTTGAAGATTAAAAGGCAAAGATAAGTTTATACCGAAGGGTGAAAATTTTCCCTTGGTCTGACATTGGACTAAGGTGGTAACGACTAAACATATGGATTCCGGTAGCAGAGGGAATCACACGTCGTTCCTTCTTTTTAACCGTACTATCTGAATTATATATTCCTCCTCTTTTTTTTTTTTGTAGGGGCTGATCTATTTTACTTTTGTTTCTTTTTTCCCTTCCTTTTTATTATCTGTATAAAAAATCTAATAAAATATTATTTTAAGAAAAACTCTTAGAAGTTAAGCAGGGTTGGTCCTGGCTAATATTTGGATGGGAGACCATCAAGGGAGTGCATAAGAACACAAAGAGAAGCCAATGTTGGATCAGGCCAATGGCCCATCCAGTCCAACACTTTGTGTCAAACAGCGGCCAAAAATACCAGGTGCCATCAGGAGGTCCAGCAGTGGGACCAGGACACTAGAAGCCCTCCCACTGTTGACCCCCCCAGCACCAAGAATACAGAGCATCCCTTGCCCCAGGCAGAGAGTTTCTCTCTATACCTTGTGGCTAATAGCCACTGATGGACCTCTGCTCCATAGGTCACTACGCCAGAGGCAGGCAATTGGCAACCTCTGTTAATCTCTTGCCTTGAAAAGCCCTTAAGTCCGTAAGTCAGCTGTGACTTGGCCGCATTTTCCATCACCACCACCATCACAGCCGGTACCATGTCAGTTTATTTTTAATTACATTTTTATCTTGCAATTCCTCCAAGGAGCTCCCTCCCCGTTTTATCCTCACAGAGGTAAGGTAGAGAGAGACTGTTCAAGATCACCCAGTGGGCTTCCTATCAAAGAAGGGATCTGGGCCACTCAAGGGGCACAATGCAGATTAGAGACTGCAAAGGGGGGGGCGCTGGAAAACGAAGATGACTGCTCTCCTCTCCCTTCTTCCCCCAACTGTCTCAGTGGGATCTTCCTTCAATAACTGGACCACAATTCCCCCCCCCCGATAATTCTAGCAACGAGCCATGTGCGCAGGGGAAATGGCTTTATTCAGGAGCATCTTCCAGGAGGAGGCAAAATTGCCGGAGCTATGGAGCCTGTAGGGGAGGGGAAAAGAGCAATCAGAAGGGAGGACCGGGGTTGTGCTTGCAAGGGTGCCGTTTGGGGCGTGGTTTCCAGAGAGGTGTTGCTGCTTGAGCCCCGCTGGCCGAGCCCCAGAAATGGCTTTGGAGTTTGTGACTTGTGCAAGGCAAAATCCATCTATAGAACCCAGGGAGGACTGCGGTACCCGTTTTCTAGAAGGGCAGCTCTTGCCTTGAAAGGGGACTGCAGGAAGTATCAAAGATCTCCTATCCCTGCCCCACACCTCCCTCTGTGAGCCAGGCCTTGATCACAGGCCCACAGAACTCTATAGCGGTGTCATTTACTGACTTCTGCTTTAGCTGGTCACAGGCCAAGAGGTGGTGAGCTGCCATAACTGAGTTAAGGAGCTCAGTGGAAGAGCCTCTGCTTGGCATGCGGAAGGTCCCAGGTTCACTCCCTGGCCTCTCCAGTTAAAAAGGACCAGGCAGCAGGTGATGGGAAAGACCTCTGGCTGAAACCCTGGAGAGCTGCTGCCGGTCTGAGCGGGCAATACCGACCTTGATGGAGTAACGGTTTGATTCTGTGTAAGGCAGCTTCACGTGTGCAGCTGACCTGGACTGCAAAGGTCTGGGTAAACAATGCCTTCCGGTGTTAGGAGCACACGGCTGCCCCGGGTATCTAATGCAGGCCGCTCCGACTTTTGACCCACCAAGCCGAATGCCACCAAAAGGGCCTCAAAGCCCTCCTGGTTTGGGCTGCTTGCCCAGCGCTGTGGAAACGGGGGCCTTGTTGAGCAACTGCCAGGTGCCCCGACAGATGGAGGCGGGCCGAGTTTGGCTTGGCAGGTCACCGGTTGTTAGGCCTGGCCTAAGCAAGGAGGCGGGCTGTGTGAGTGCTGATCTGCAAGGCAGGGCTGGCGAAGAGGGGAGGCAGCCCCTTCCCAAGGGGGCGGGGGAGAGAGAGTTGCCTGAGAGCCATGCTTCCCGCTGTTACTTCCTTGCTTTGCCTGGCATCAGGGAAGAGCATAACTGAAGCGAAGACCAGGGAGACCGTGTTTTAAGGTCAGGTGAGCATGCTTTACAATTCTGTTCTCTTAAAAGGCGTGTCTACCGGGTGGCTTCCAAGGCCCGTCGAGAAGCTTGCCAATGGCCCTCCCCGGGCCCACCTGTGGCTTTTTCTGAACCCGCCTACTCTCCTGGGCCAGGCCTGTCAAACTATGCGAGGTCTGGGTGGCCGCTGTGAGGAAAGTGGGTTGGCCCGGGGCCGTGGGTCCCCTTCCTGCCATGCCCCGCCCGAAGGCCATGGCGGCCCGCCTCTCCGGACTGCTGTGCTCGCCACTCACGCTCTGTATCAGGTTCCGAGGGAGCTTCTCGCTGTGGGCCACCCACTCCTTCATGCAGTCCAAAACGATGGGGATGAGGCTCACCACGCCCCCGTAGTGGTTCCGGGCTTCGTCACAGCTGAGATGGTTCACCACGTCGTGGGGGTACCTGTGTGGGTTGACCAGGAAGAAGGGTTGGGGTGCAACTCACGGTACAGGCGAGGGGGTCGAAGGAGAAGAAGAGGAGACTGGATTTATACCCTGCCCTTCACCACCCGAAGGAGTCTCAGAGTGGCATTACAAACTCCTTTCCCTCCCCCTCCCCACAACAGACACCCTGTGAGGTCGGTGGGGCTGAGAGAGCTCTTTCGAGGACTGCCGTTGAGAGAACAGCTCTGAAAGAACTTGTGACTGACCCAAGGTTACACCAGCAGCTGCATGTGGAGGAGTGGGGAACCAAACCCAGTCCTCCCAGATTAGAGTCCGGGCTCCTAACCACTACACCAAACTGGCATCTGCCCGGCACGCAGAAGGGCCCAGGTTCAATCCCCAGCCGCAGTTTCAAAAAGGATTTGTAGCAGATGGTGTGCCCAGATGATGTTTCCGCTGGTTCTGCCTGCTCAGTCTTAAGGGGACTTCAGATGGGAAGCCCTAGTTCTGTGAAATGGCATCTGTGTCCTGAAGTGTATCTCTCAATTTGTGTGAAGTGCGGTTAGTACTAATGCTCCCTCTAAGCTGTGGAGTCTGGTGAGCAAAAATTCTACTTTGTGAGCTCCTGGCATTAAAGTTGTGAGTGAGCGATTTGGCTACTGCATAAATTAGTTTGCTCTGGAGCAGGGCCAGCCCCAGGCGTCTGGGCGTCCTAGGCAAGACAGCCTGGGCGCCCACCCCACCGGGGATGCCAACCTCCCGATGGGGCCTGGATCCCGGGGGTGGGGGGGTGGAGCGCCAGTTTTCCTGGAAAGCCAGGGAAGGGGCGGGCGTTCAAATGCCCGCCCCTTCCCTCCCAGCCCCTGCGCCGGTTTTTCTGAGCACGCTGCAGGAGCGGCGCGCACGGGAAAGCCAGGGAAGGGCTCGGAGCGCTGCTTCATGGGGGGGCGGGGCACAGCAGTTTGGTGCCCCTGTGGGCCCACGGCGCCCTAGGCAAACGCCTAGCTCGCCTAGTGGGCGAGACGGCGCTGCTCTGGAGCCATCCTTCCTGAGCAAAGACAAAAATATGTGAGCCAGAGGCTAAAAAACTGAGCTAGCTCACATTAACTCAGCTTAGAGGGAACACTGGTTAGTACCAGGGTATGAATTTCTCAAAGGACCCAGTGTTCCCACAACACAAACACAGAAAAAGTGATGGGTGCGTACCAGGATTGGGCAACTGGGACTCTTTCTCGGGCCAACAGGGACGATTGGAGAACAGTGAGCAAGCTCTATGGCCCCAGCTGGTCCTAGAAACCAGAAGAGCCGGTGTCCAAATCGGAGCTCTTGAGAGCAGACAGCGACCCCACTGCAGCTCCCCTTAACCCTCCCTGAATGGCCTTTGGCTCTTGAGCTGCATTAAACGGGGTTGAGGGAGTGTCATCGTGCTGGCCAGTGGTAAAGGTTGAGGGCCCGATGAAAAGTTCTCACAGGCCTCATAATGGCCATAGTTTGCCCACCTCTGTCTTGGGCCTCTTGCAACGATGGGAGAGAGAGAGAAAAAGAAGGCCTTGAGAGCCAGCCTGGCATAGTGGTTAAAGTGTCGGAGTAGAATCTGGGAAACCCAGGTTCGAATCCCCACTCTGCCATGGAAGCTGGCTGGGTGACCTTGGGCCTGTCACACATTCTCAGCCTCAACCTACCTCACAGGGTTGTTGTGAGGATAAAATGGAGGGGAGGAGGATGTCGTAAGCAGCTACGAGTCCTCATTGGGGTGAAGGTGGGATATAAGTTGTGTAAATAAGGAAAGAAATTGAATTACAGCACAGAGCAAGTTGGTATAGAAAGAAACATTGAGGCCAAATGCAGCCTCAAAACCAAAGAGACCAAAGAGAAAGCTAAAGGAAAAAAATAAAATAAAACAGACAGCATGACTTGAAAGCTTGGCTGTCACTGACTGTAAGTGCTCCGCCTTGGTTTGCCTGCGATGGGTTTTTCCTAGGCCTCAGCTCTCCTCTGTAGCTGGCAGAATTGATGGAGGGGGGAGGAGGCTGTAAAAAGTTCCCTCCAAATACAGGATCAAAAAAGCAGGCAAAGGGCTGGCTAGAACTCTTCTCTCCCTCAGCTGCCGCTACTCCGTGTGCAGAGACTGTCTGGCAAATGGGGGAGGGAGGGAATCATTCAGGCTGTGGTCAGAGGGGCAGTTTGATCTGCTGTTGCCCCGCCTCTAATTGATCCAGGTTATTTTGTAACGGAGAATCATGATCAGACTCATCCCTTTTAGCACTCTTCAAAGTGCTTTTATCCCCTCCTTGAGCGATCAGACCAGCAGCCAGGGAAGGAGGCCGTCAGCCATTTTTTTGTTTGTTTGTCCTTTGCCCACAAGCGCTGATGAGCCTGCTGGGATATGTAGTTCATGGGGCCATTGGCCATTTTTTTAAAAAGTCTGTCCTCTGAGCATGCACACAAGTGCTGATGAGCCTGCTGGGATGTGAAGTTCACTTCCAATTTCCCTCTCTAAACTTTTCAATTAACCCCTTCCTCAAAACACAGAAAAAAACTGAAGTACAGACATGTCATCCTTTGAAAGTTTTTATAAAGCAAACAAAGTTTTGAGCAGCCTCTGTGGGACAGGAGGAGAAAGAGAGAGAGGTGCGAATACGCAGTTATGTGCATATCGCTAACTAGTAAAAAAAAATGGTGGCCAGACAACAAGAGACCAGTCAGACCTGCCTGATGGCTTGGGTGCACAACAGAGCGATCAGACAACAGGAAATCCATTTTGGAACCAGTTCAGACCAACAGGACTGGACTTTCACAGGTATCAAAGAAACATGCAGTAAAGGTAGGGTAGGATGGGACTCAGACGACTGGGGCTCGACAGACAGCTGCTGCTGTCTGTGCGTTTTAAATCCATAAGGGAACAGCAATGGCAACGGATCAAACTGCACATCTGAGCACTGCCTCAAAAGCCATACCCCTTTTGCTTGCACGTCCCAGCTCACTCCCATGTCAGCTGCTGAGCTGTTATTGCACATAGATGAACTGTGTCTGCTAGCCTGAGCTCCAGGGAGGCAGATGCACTGCAAATATGAAAAATATGCACTAGCAAGGTGCTGTGTTCTTTGGTGTGCGTTGTGGCAATGAAAAGGTCCCTCTCATGTAAACTGAACCGGGGGAAAACATCTCAGGGAAAAACTGCGTGGGAGGGCTTGTTTGCTGAATCAACACATATATCCACTTTAAGGAGGGTTCTCTAAATGGAAGCCAATTATTTTTTTCAGCTGTCTGCTCAAAAGCAAAGGCGCTTCACATTGTGCTTTTGTTTTTTAAAGTGATCCCCCCCCCATTGCTTTGCAAGTTGAATAGCCAGCTGATTTACAGCTGACCTCTTGCGAAAGTTATCTTGATCATCTTAAAAGTAATTTGTTTGAGGACATTTCATGGAACAACAAGAGGAACCCAGTGATCAAATGTGTGCCAACAATTAAAACGGGGTTCGGGTGGCTAATGAACTGCAAATAATATTTTTTAAAAACAAAATGTGGCTAATTTTGTACACTTTACAATCCTAGTTTTACAAGATTATTTTCGGCTTTCCTACATTCACGTATCCCTGTTGCTTCAATGTGTTTTTCTGTTCTGTGTGTATCAATGTTCCCTCTAAGCTGTGAAGTCTTGTGAGCAAAAATTCTACTTTGTGAGCTACTGGCATTAAAGTCGTGAGTGAGCAATTTGGCTACTGCATAAATTAATTTGCTCTGGAGCCATCCTTCCTGGGCCAAGACAAAAATGTGTGAGCCAGAGGCTAAAAAACTGTGAGCTAGCTCACACTAACTCAGCTTAGAGGGAACACTGGTGTGTATTTTGTTCCCTCTCGTGGTCAATTCAATGTGACTTTATGTCTGGCATAAAAACCTGCAGTTTAAATCTGCAGTGAGATATGCTGGAACTAAAGCACTGTAATACTGAATTGACCACTAGAGGCAGCAAAACACATTCAGAACATGGTCAATTCAATGTGACTTTATGTCCGGCATAAAAACCTGCAGTTTAAATCTGCAGTGAGATATGCCAGAACTAAAGCACCGTAATACTGAATTGACCACTAGAGGCAGCAAAACACATTCAGAACATAACCCACCCACCCCTGAAGCAACAAGAACACACAAGCAAGGAACATGAGATTGAGCAAAAACCCTTTTGTCTACGAATTGAGAAGACGCGGAATAAATGCCTACTTGGCTCGGATGGTGCTGAGGTCGTTGCTGTGGCTCACAAGCATTTTGCATTTCTCCAGCAGGGCGTTCGTTGTACTGTTCCCAGGATGCAGAGACTCTAGCCTCTGGCACAGTTTGCTCAAATCGCTGCAGATGTTAAGGAACATGAGAAGGATGCGCTTGTCGGTTGTGTTATTGCAGTGGTGGTCCATGTAGGTCTGTACCTGTTGGACACAGCGCAGATGGGAAAGAGGGATGGTTAGGCGAAGCAGAACAAAGTTCTCTTAGAAACTGAGCAGCGGAAGGAAGCTCCAGCACTTGAAGCCAGTTGTTTTAAGCGATTAAGCAAGAATGCCCTACTGAAAACTTGCAGGACCAACAGCGAATAAATGAAGATGTCTGATGATGTTGTTGTTTACATTGTACACCCCTCGGTTCCTCAGCAGAAGCCACCGTTTGGGAAAACTGCAGAGAATGTCATCCACAAAAGAAAAGCACTCTTAATGTACTCAGGAGTACTGTGCCTTCTTAAAGCTTTGTTTACATCGGTCAGCTAATAAAATGACTTGGAGCTAATAGCTTTTGTGGGTTGATTCCTAATGCTAGTCCCAAAATACCTGCTGAATGGGGCAAGAAGAAGAGATTGGATTTATACCCCACCCTTCACTTGGTGTCTCAGAGCGCCTCATGGTCTCCTTTCCCTTCTCCTGCCCACAACAGACACCCTGTGAGCTAGGTGGGGCTGAGAGAGCTCTGAGAGAACTGCTTGTGAGAGAATAGCTCTGAAAGGACTTTTAACTGACCCAAGGTCACGCCAGCAGCTGCATGTGGAGGAGTGGGGAATCAAACCTGGTTTCTCCCAGATCAGAGTCCGCTCTACTAACCACTACACCAAACTGGCAGAAACAAGGCAGGAATTAATCTGGTAGCCAGAGACCCCCTTCTGCTTCCATAGCAGACAAAAATATTAACGGCTTGGAGAAAATGACCCTCAGGAGGAGGAGGAAGAGGAGATTGGATTTATACCCCGGCCTTCACTCAGAGTGGCTTACAAACTCCTTTCCCTTCCCCTCTCCACAACAGACACCCTGTGAGGTAGGGCTGAGAGAGCTCTTTCAAGAACAGCTCTGACAGGACTATGGCTTGCCCAAGGTCATCCAGCAGCTGCGAGTGGAGGAGTGGGGACTCAAACCCGGTTCTCCCAGAGTAGAGTCTGCGCTATTCACCACCACACCAAACCTGGCTCTCAAAAAAAGCAAAGTAACTACCGGAAAAGCGAAATTACTGGACTGATTTTGGCAGGTTTCACTGAAGCCAGGGCCAAGGGCCGATCTACCAGCTCATAAAGCTGGGCCTATTTTGGGAACTGGCGACCAGCCATTGGGAACATTCGGTCACAGCCTCGCACATCTCTTCCCCTGTGAGGGAATCCAGGCGGGGGACTGGGGCTCAGTTTTGGGGGAAGATAATGGGGTTCAGAGGTTAGTGGCTCAAATCCAGTCTAGGCAGGTACCCGCTGAACATCCAAATCCTCAACTGGCTGTTTGGCGGTCTCGGGTCAGCTGTTAGCAGACAGGCGTTCTCTCTGTGTAGCCCGAGCCACTAGTCTTTGCTCTCCTTAATTGTGTCCCAAGATGACAGACTCAGCAGAAAGAGGCCGGGGCTGTGTAGGCAGGAGGGTGTGAACTTTCCTCCTCCTCTTCTTTTTAAGTGGCCCCCACCAGATTTGGAACTCAGGTTACACGGGTGGGATGGAGCGCCGTCCCTGCAGGCACCCAGAAGGGGAGGGATAGATCAAAATAACTGCAGCCATCAGAGGAAGAGAGGAAGCTGAGACGCGGATTCCAGCCTCCGAGGATACGTCTCTTCCTTTCGGAAAGGTGGAGGGAGGTTGGCTGGGAACCGTGGCCACGGCTGGCTGGCTGGTGAAGAAGCTTGAACTGACTCTCTCAGCTATACACCAAAGTGCTTTCCCCAAGTGCTGGGAGCAGGCGACACACAACTCTTTAGTGGTATGGAGGCCGGGGATCTGCAATATCTTTCTTTCCTGATGCCGGACTTGAACAAGCGGCTTCTCAGCTGTTTCAGGAAACACACACACACCCCCCCCGTGGGTCAGGCATTGACAGCAGCCCTGAGGATAGAGTTGCCAAGCTCCAGGTGGCAGGTGGAGACCTCTCAGAATTACAGCTGGTCTCAGACTCCAGGGATCAGGCGGAAATGGCTGCTTTGGCGTGGGGAGGGGGATCTGTTGCTTTATACTGAGGTCCCTCCCCTCCCCAAACCCCACCCTCTTTAAGTTCCAACCCCAGAATCTCTAGGTATTTCCCAACCTGGAGCTGGGAACCCTACAAGGGTCATTTGTTTGCTTCAGTGTGCTTTAGTTGAAAAGCAAGATATTAGACAGACATCAGACGTCTCCAGAGGGAGTGTCAGGTTCAAAAGCAAGTAGATCCAAGCATTCTTTGGAGTAAGAAGGGCTTTATTGGAAAACAGTGCTAAAACCCACAGTGTAAAGGCTATTGTCAGGAATGGCGGGACAAGCTGCTCAAGCATGGTTATAGTGTGATGCAAAAGGCGACTAGCAAATGATCTGCAAGCGCGCGTGCGGGAAACTCCCGGCGGGAGAGTTATTTAATGGGCGGGAGATGACTCCCTCCTCCCCTCGGCTTTGGACTGACACCCTCCGCCTGGCATTTCCCACTCCCCTGTGAGCCAGAGGCACAAGCAGATAAAAATATCTCAAAATTTCCTCAGTTTTCCTGGTGTTCTGTGTTCCCCGTAAGGGCACGGTTTGGCCATGAATAGTGCAACGATAACCTTAGTTGTTGTAGATTTTCCGGGGCTGTATGGCCGTGTTCTTGGCATTGTAGACCATGGCCATGCAGCCTGGAAAATCTACAACAACTAATGAACTCTGGCCGTGAAAGCCTTCGACAACATATTGCAACGATACCGTCCACCGAGAAAAGGAGCTTTTTTTCACTTATTCTGCTTTGATTCAGGAGAGCACTGTACTGAGCCAGGCTTGGCGATCCATTGATCCCGTCTGCTTTTCCTGGCTGTGGCGCTCCCCTTTTCCTTGCAGGGGCCGTGTGACTAGAGAGCTGGACCAAGATCTGGGAGACCCAGGTCCAAAGTCTCACCTTGCTGTGGAAACCTGACCAGGTGACCTTGGGCCGGTCACTCTCTCCCAGCCTAACCTCCCTCACACGGGGTGGGCTGCAAGAATGAAATGGAGGAAGGGCGAATGATGCCATCAACTGTGTTGGGTCCCCACTGAGGAGAAAAGCACGGTAAAACTGTTCTCTGTTTGCATCCAGGCTGTAGCCCTGCCACAAGCGACCATGTCCAGAGGCAAGCTAAAACTGCTCCCTGGGCCCCAGTCTTCATCCACAACCGGGGGGACCCAAGCTTGACTTGGCCAGGAGGCAGCTGAAGGCTGGGTGAGTGCAAAGGTAACCTTCTCTTGATGATGCAACAAAAACACAAGGCTGGGCTCTTTTTAGACTGGAACAAGAAAAATGCACAGTTGTCTGTATGTAAGGAAGAGTGAGAAGTAAGTATTATTTGGATTTGGAGAGGAAGCCCAGGTCTGGCGCTATGAACTGACACTGCCTTTGCGCCCACTTCTGCAATACCTGCTCAATCTATATATTTGTAAATAAGCAGATTATTACAATAGAGTGGCCAGTGCCTTCCCTGGCCGCAGGCGGGGGATGGGGGAGGTTGGGTTGCCAGATCATGACTGGGAAACTCCTGGAGATTTGGGGATGGAGCCTGGGGAGGACAGGGACCTCAGCGGGGTACAATGCCATGGAGTCCACCCTCCAAAGCATCCAGGGGAGCTGATCTCTGTAATCAGGAGAGGAGCTGTCATTCTGGGAGATCCGCAGGCCCCACCTGGAGGCTGGCATCCCTAGACGGAGTTTGGAGATTACAAAAACAACACAGGCCTCCCATGTGCCTTGCACCAAAAGAAGGAAGCTTTCTCTATGGGGAAGGGAAGAAAGTTGAAAACCTTGGGCGATTCTGCATTTAGCATTCTCTCCACATTTTCTGAACTAGGATGAAAAAGTGCAGCTCAAAAGCACATCCAAATACCCCCAGGGCAACGCCGTAGTGACTGCAAAGTCACCCCTGAACAGCCATAAAACAGCCATAAATCCATGCAGAAGGTACCATAAAATCCGGTGATCAAAGGAAGTGAAAGCGGCATGGAGTGTGGAGGCTACCATAAAATCCGGTGATCAAAGGAACTGAAAGCCGCATGCAATGCAGAGGGGAGTTGCTGTTCCAAGGTGGGTTTCGTAAAACAACGGAGGGAAAAGCCGATGCAGAGTCGGCCCCTTGTCAGGATAGGGAGACAAAATGCAGGTCTTCAGTTGCTACATTACTGTGTTTTGTTTTCCCAGGTCTAGGCATTGTTGTGGACGAATGAAAAACGAGCGGCTTTCTTTAAAAGAGAGAGAGAAATTCCAAGACAAACCTCTTAAGCGTTGACACATTTTTCTTTTAGCAGAGCCCGGGAAATTCTGCACATCCCCCCCGAGGAACAGCAGCCAGGCTCTTCATTCATCATTCCATTTCTGCCACAGGGCCATTATTTTTAATAGGCACTTTCCAAAGTTATAGTGACACTGTGGGGATGCAAACTGGGGCGTTGAGGTGGGAGGGAAGGGGTGGGCAGCGGTGGTAAGAGGGGCTGTCACTCCTTTATGGTTGCAGGTGACAGGTTGAGCGGAACGGAGCGGGAGGGATGGGAGGCCTTCATCCCGCAGGTGAGGCCAAATCCACCCCAGTTCTTTAGATGGGCCGACGGGTTGATTAATCGCAGGGCAGTTATTTTTGAACCCGTCAGGAGCAGCAGCGGCTTGTTCAGAAAGTGACTTCAGAGGTCAAACCAGAGAGGCTTGCACATGCCGTTTCCCCCAAGAGTAAACATTTGCTTACCGCTGAAGAAAAACTAAGTGCACAAGAGCCAAGGTGGGTATGTGCTCTCGGCAAAGGAATGTCAACATTCTGGGATAGGAGTGGCTCCACAGAGCAACCAGAGTTGGGCATCGGAGGAGTCCCTAAAGTTGTAGTGAGAGCCAGTTTGGTGTAGTTGGTTGGGAGCACGGACTCTAATCTAGGAGAACTGGGTTTGATCCCCCACTCCTCCACATGCAGCTGCTGGTACGACCTTGGGTCAGTCACAAGTTCTCTCAGAGCTGTTCTCTCAAGGGCAGTCCTCGAAAGAGCTCTCTCAGCTCCACCTACCTCCCAGGGTGTCTGTTGTGGGGAGGGGAAGGGAAAGGAGATTATAAGCCGCTCTGAGGCTCCTTCGGGTCATGAAGGGTGCAGTGTTCCCTCTAAGCTGAGTTAGTGTGAGCTGGCTCACAGTTTTTTTTAGCCCCCGGCTCACACATTTTTGTCTTAGCTCAGGAAGGACGGCTCCCGAGCAAACTAATGTATGTGGTAGCCAAATCGCTCGCTCACAACTTTAACGGCAGTAGTTCACAAAGTAGAATTTTTGCTCAGAAGACTGCACGGCTTAGAGGGAGCATTGGAAGGGCGGGGTATAAATGCAATCTCTGCTTCTTCTTCTTCTTGTAGGTAACCAGCACAGGTAGGGTGGGCAAGCTCTGGGTTTGGAGATTTGAGTGGGTGGAGCCTGGGGAGGGTGGGGCTTGGGGAGGGGAGGCACCTCAGCAGGGTATAATGCCATAGATTCCACTCTCCGGAGCAGTCGCTTCCTCCAGGGAAACTGATCTCTGTAGTCTGGAAATCAATTGTAATAGTAGGATATCTCCAGGTGCCACCTGGAGGTTGGCAACCCTAAGCATAGTTCTGACAGTATTGCCATCTTCACTCTGCACGGCGCTCCTGAGAGGATCAGAGGCAGTTTTGCAAGCGTGCTCCCGTGCGCCGCCACTTCCAGATTGAAGGAGCCCTGGCCTGCGTGGGCCAGACAAGCCCAATCTTTTCAAATCTCAGAAGCTAAGTGGGGTCGGCCCTGCTTAGTGCTTGGATGGGAGACCAGCCAGTGTTCCCTCTAAGCTGAGTTAGTGTGAGCTGGCTCACAGTTTTTCAGCCTCTGGCTCACATATTTTTGTCTTAGCTCAGGGAGGAGAGCTCCAGAGCAAACTACTCTATGCCATAGCCAAATCGCTCACTCACAACTTTAATACCAGGAGCTCACAAAGCAGAATTTTTGCTCACAGGACTCCGCAGCTTAGAGGGAGCACTGGAGACCACTCAGGAAGCCCAGGGCTGTGACACAGAGGCAGGCAGTGGCAAATGTCTCTTGCCCTGAAAACCCCAGCACTTCCCACCACCATGGGAGGAGAAGGGGTGGGGGTCTCCCTCCCCCCAAGCCCCCCAGTTGGGACTGAAGTCTGGTTTCTGAGAGCGCACTGTACCTGCCCGATGCTAGTCACAGGCTTGATCTTGTCATGGGCATTCTCCCGGGTATGTTCCAGAGCGGCTATGAAGGTGAACTGCTGTTGCTGGAAGATCTTGTATGTCTGCTCAATGTTCCGTAGACTCTCTTTGATTTCATTCATTTTTCCCTCCTCCTGGCGTTTTTTTTTAAGGAGGGGAAGTGGATTGGAGAAAAAACAGGAAGTTGAGTTTAGTACATTTTTAAATAATCCAGACACATAACACAGGATTCTAGTGCACCCTCAGGGGGAATTTTTATGGTTTTCTTTGCACCGCTTGCGAGGACCTGTGGAAATCTGGCACAGCATGGTGGGGGCAACCAGAAAATGGCGGCCATAGGAGGCAGAGCCAGAAACAAAATGGCCACCACAGCTTCCCCTCAGTCACACACTGAAGATCGCTCTGCTGTGGTGGCAGCTGCCTGGCCAATCAGAAGCTTTGCTGGGCCAAAGCCCCACCTGCCTCTGTCCACTTTCTAAAAATGCCTGGTGGGTGCAGGTAGCATGGCAACTGCAGGCACCACATTGGCGACCCCAGGTTTGGGAAACATTCGCTTTCCAGTTCATAGCCACTTGGTCCCACTCTTGCCAATGTGTTTCTTTATGCTGATATATGTGTGGGCATGCACCTAGGCTTCCCAAGTACTTATCGCATGGGGGCGGGGGAAACATGCTCCCCTGCCAGACCATTTCTCCCTGTAATGCACCATGCCGTCTCCAGGAAGTGACGCCAGGCAACGCTCTGGCAATTCTTTGGGTTTTGTGTTGATCTGCATACATTCAGGCCAACATTGCAGGTAAACATTAAAGCCTGAATGGGTCCAAGTATTTCTATTTGCTGAAAGAACTGATATCTTACTCTACAGGGGTATCCCTATGAGAAGCTGCCAAAACAAAGAGTGTAGAGGTTCAGGAACCACTAGGTTTTTTGTTCATGTTACATGTCAATTTGCTGTTTATTCTCTGGCTATAAGTTTGAACCTTACCTGCCATTTCTATGTATTTGAAAAAGCGTGCCTGCACACAAAAGCTCATACCTGGAATAAACCTTTGTTGGTCTTAAAGGTGCCACCGGACTCTAAATTTGTTCCAGTCCCCTATGTAATTCTAATAAAAATTCCCCTTTCCATTTATTCTGACTTTGGGGCTGATCTTTGGTTAACTGGACTTGAGATGTTTGAGCAGTACGGTTTCATGATGGAAACATCTTTCTCATTGAACAGCCATAGACCAATATTGTATTGGAGGTAGGGGACATTTGTCTGTTTATGCAGCACATTTCTAGATTATCTGCTTATAATATTTTATATTATTGGCCCTAAGTCCCTCATTACCATGGAATCGGTCTGGACAGAGGCTTTCCCCCCATTCCTGCAGACCCCGGACAGTTCAGGCCAGGCCACTCAGGGTCTGGGTCACTGCAAACATTACACTAGATCCTCTGTTTACATCAGACCCTCTTGAGTTTATTGGTATTAGATCAAAATGGGTAGCCATGTTAGTCTGTCTGTAGCAGTGGAAATCAGTCAATCCTAAAAGAAATCAACCCTGACTGTTCCCTGGAAGGCCAGATCCTGAAGATGAAGCTCAAATACTTTGGCCACCAAAATGAGAAGGGAGCACTCACGGGAGAAGACCCTGATGCTGGGAAAGGCTGAAGGTCAAAGAAGAAGGGGACGGCAAAGGATAGACAGTGTTATTGAAGCAACGAACATGAAATTAAGCAAACTCCGGAGCACGACGGAAGACAGGAGGGCCTGGCGTGATGTGGTCCATGGGGTCGCGAAGAGTCAGACTCAACTGTGTGACTGAACAACAACAATCAGTAGAAAAGAGCAAGAGACCAGCTTAAAGACTAACAAAATGTGTGGCAGGGAAGGAGCTTTTGTGAGTCACGGCTCACTTCTTCAGAATTTGATTGTCAGCGGTCCCCTTGGAGTTGCCTGCCTTCTGCCCAGGAGAAATGGAAGGGATTGTCAGAGATACCACAGGCTGGTTTTCTGTAACTGAAGGTCCAGTCCCGTCCCCCCCAGAAACTGAGCCCGCTCTTACATGCACAGTCCCACCCTGGCATCTGTCTTTTGGTTACACAAGGATGTGATGGACTGCTTGGGACCGACTTTCCTGTACAGGGAGAAATATTTTCCTGTGTTCCTTCTGTATTTGAGAGTGTAACTGAAAAGTACTGAGACTTACTAGTGATTTCAGCTCTCACATACTTTATTAGATGAAGAACAAGACAACTGAGCCGGCTCGCAGGCCGCTTTTATCCCAAGTGACCCACACCCCAAACACACACACACCCGGTGATTCGCTATTTACATTGATTGGATTAACTCCTGCTCCTCCATTGGAGGGAGTCAGGATCCACTAGTCCATTGTCCTTCGGCGACTCAGGCCCTTCGCCTGGCCACATGGTGGACCGGTTAGAACCAGTCCAAGCACATGGCTGTCCAGAGCCCATGTTCTCCTGTGGATACATTACAGTAACAAACAAACACCATTTGTCTAAACCCATTCATCTGCTTTCCCTCACCCATCTGAGAAACTTATCTTAACTGAGTACGTCCCTGATTTCTGGCTCCTGCTGTTTAATTATCCGCGCTTCAGCTTTTTCCCACTAGGAAGTGTGACTTTCTTTCTCTAGCTGGCTACCACCGAGGGCCAAAGTTGCAAAAAAAAAAATTTAAAGGCAGAGTGAGTGAAAAAGAGAGGAAGATATATCACGTTCCGGCTGTGCGGTCCCAGAGCCCCAGGCGGTAAGTCAATGCGGTTGTAATGATGCTGCAGAAACAGGTAGACAACTCTGAAGGGAACACAGACTATCAGACACCATAAACCTTAGTGGGTCTATTGTAAACATAATGTAGCCATGCATCAACGGTGATGCCCGAGAAAAGACCTGAGGGAAGGACGTCTTCTCTCGGCTGGCGTAAAAACAGTGGCCCCAGAGGCTTAAAATGTCCCCCCCTCCCCTTAAACGAGGACTAGTTTGACGGGTGGTACACCGAGGAGGCCTTGGGGCAGCTGTTAACCTTCGCTCGCTGGTGGCCAGCTGGGAGACTTATCAGAGATGGCTGCCTGTGCCTCTGGGCCCGGCTCTGGCACAGGGATAGATGGGGGCACAGCACTGCGACGGGCAGGGTTCTGTGGATACGGCAGTTTTTAAGCAGGTTTGGCCAGAGCCACGGTTGCCGGCCTCTTAACAGCTCCTGCTCCTGTGCTTGGAACGGAAGCTTAATTGGCAGACAAGCCGAAGAAGAGGGCCACGGAGAGCTTCACCGGCCTGTTTCTAAAGAACAAGCGGCTGTGACAAATGGCGCGTTCGATGCATTTTAGCGATGGCTTGCAAGTGGGTTTTGGTTTTCCACTCAGTAAAATACAGCTGTAAAGTGCACGGAAAATGGATTGGAAGTGCATTATTCACTGTGTGCAAAAGTGCCTCAAGGCAAAGATGCAGGCCAGGTTGGAAAGGCAGCAATCCCAGCTTTTGCCTGCTACTGCCTGGGCTCCAGTGCTGGGGAAGAAACTGTTTCTCCGGTGGAAGGAATGGAGCACAGAGTGGCACAAACAAGGAGTCACTCATCAATGTGGCTCTATCTGGTCACATGTCAGAGGCCACCATTTAACACCAGGAAAAAGGGCCGGACACCCGGGGGAAGCAAGGGTCGAGCCATTCCCGACAGGGGGGAAATCTTCACACACATGGGCTCCTCTAAATGGATGCAATATCACCGTGTGTGTATGTTGTGCTCACCTGCAGAGAAGTGTTTTGTGTGCTACAGGTAGATGGGGGCAGGACACCACAGCAAAATAAATTATTGTACCTCCCTTCACAGATTTATCCGGTACCAGGAATTGCTCTCCTTGTAACAGGTGATGTGAAGTGGTCCTTGTTTTTGAAATATATATTGCAAATCTGCACTAGTTGCGGATCTAGACATTTGGAACCTGCCCTGAGCCTATAATGTGAGAAGGGCAGGATCATGGCCGGCTCGCCTAGGGCGCCAGGCCCACAGGGGCACCAAATGCCCCCCTGCCCCCCCGTGAAAAACCCCCGCCACTGCCGCCAGCGAAGAGCACCCGGCAGGGCTCAGGAGGCGGCGGCAGAGCCTGCCCGCCCTCCCCCTCCCCCTGGGGGGGAGAGACGGCGGGGGCGGCGGGCGGCAGCGAAGAGCCGGTGCTGGGAGGGAAGGGGCGGGGGCTAGAACCCCTACCCTTTCCCTGGCTTTCCTGGGGCCCCAGCTGCGAGCCTCAGGAAACTGCACTGGGAGGAGGCGGAGGCTAGAGCCTCCAGGAAAGCCCCGGAGCTGGCACTCTGCCGACCCCCGGTCTCCAGGCCCCACCGGGAGGTTGGCATCCCTGGTGGGGTGGGCGCCCCAAGCTGTCCTGCCTAGGGCGCCCAGACACCTGAGGCTGGCCCTGGGCAGGATATAAGTCTAATGAAATAAATAAACAAATAAATAAATAAATTGTCCTTTGCCAGACTATGACGTGGTGCCTGACAGTTATTTTTTTTAAATAAATATGTATAATTAGGAAAAAAAACACTTAAAAATATGTTGTCCTATTAATTGTGGGGAATCATTGCAGTGATCTGAAATGCTTTTAATGGATTAGGCCAACTCATTAATCGATTAAATGATGGTAGCTGTCTGAACAACCAGGCATGGCTTTGGCCTATGTGAGAGGTCCAGAGAGCCAAGTTGGCTGGCTATTGTTAGATACTGGATGGCCCCAGGCTGGATTCAGAAAGCAGCCGTCTAATTTTTATCCTACCCCTCCTTTTATTCCCCCAGTCGTAGGATTGCCAAACTCCAGGTGATGGCTGGAGATCTCCTGGTATTACAACTGAACTCCCAGTAACAGAGATCAGTTCCCATGGAGAAAACAGCTGCTTTGGAAGGTGGACTGTTGTTGTTCAGTCGCACAGTCGAGTCTGACTCTTCGCGACCCCATGGACCAGATTACGCCAGGCCCTCCTGTCTTCCGCTGTCCGCTGAAGTTTGCAAGGTGGACTGTATGGGGCATTATACCCTGCTGAAGTCCCTCCCCTCCCCAGTTCTCCCAAGAATTGGCCAACCTGGAACTGGCAACCCAATCCCAATCCAAAACTCCAGGGATTTCCCAACCTGGAGCTGGCAAACCGATCCCCAGAGGACATGGCATGACTTGCCAAAGGTGAGCTAATGAGGATGTTGCCTGAGTGCAGATTTGAACCGGTTTTCTGCCCAAATAGATGCCCTGACCATTTTTTACACAGACACACAGGCAGGCACCCGTGCCCATCTAATTCTTCTCTTCTAATGGCCAGGAATTTGAAACAGATGGTCCAAATGGTCAGGCCCCTAGCTACAGACTTAGCTGACCCTGACTTAGGGCCAAGGCCCCGACTTCCCATCCAGCCCAGGCGCTCCCTTGGAGGTGTGCGCAGGGATCTGTGCTGGGTGCCCCTTGACTTATTTAAAGGCCCCCTCAATTAAAAGATCCTGGCTACGGGCCTGCGCGATGGTACTTAGCTGCCTGCAACTATACTGTACGTAGGGTGCTTTCACGCACACTAAATGCACTTGGCATGTACTTTTAGTGCACTTTGCAACTGGATTTTGCTGTGTGAAAGGGCAAAATCCACTTGCAGAGGGTCGCTGAAGTGGAGTGAAACGGCATTATCTGGCCTGTGTGAAAGCTCCAATAATACTCTAATTGGGCGTCGCTTAGTACAGTTTGCGTCTCTGTAGCGCTTTTCCTGAAAGAGGGGAGATAAGTTTGCTAAGGAAGTGACTTGGGGGGGGGGGGCGGTGTTCCAGCGAGGGCGTCCCGGGGAGGAGGAGGAGGACTTGCGCGCGCTCTCCTCTCCCTGACCTCTCGGCAGCCGCCCCCTGTCCCGTCACTTGGTAGGCCCGGCGGGCGGGCGGAGTCCCGCTCTCCTCGGCGCCGGCCCTCACCTGAGCTCTCCCTTCCCCGATCTCGCATCTCCTTCGAGCTGCTCGCCGCTGCCTGCGCCGCCGCCGCCGCTCGGCACTCGCAGCCTCCGGGCCCGCAGCCGGCCCTAATGCGCTCTGGCCGGGCGGAGGCCGCAGCCGCGGGCAGCAATTGTTACCGGGAGTCGCCCCGGGCAACGGCGGCGCGGCAGTTCGCGAGCCGCCCCACCCCACCCCCGGCTAGCCGGGCGGCGCGCGGAGGAGCAGGCGTTGCTCCGCAGCGGCGCTTCCATGCGTGGAACAAAAAAGTCTGAGTCCAGTGGTGGCACTTTTCAGGCCAACAAAGAGCGATTCTGCATCGGCTTTTCCCTCCCTTGTTTTACCGAACCCACCTTGGAACAGAAATTCCCCTCTGCATTGCATTCCTTTGTTCGTGGGGTTTTATGGTAGCCTCCGCACTGCATACCGCTTTCGCTTTCTTTGATTATCGGGTTTTATGGTACCTTCCGCATAGATTTTTGGCCGTTCAGGGGTGACTTTGCAGTCGGTAGGGCGTTGACCCGAGGTATTTGAATGTGGTTTTTGAGCGGCACTTTTCCCTCCTCCGGTTGAGAAAATGTGGAGAGAATGCTACATGCAGAATCGCCCCAAGATTAACCCTGAGTAGAAGCTTTCGTGTGCATGCACACTTCTTCACATACCTCTGGAGAAGTGTGCATGCACACTGAAAGTTTATACCCAGGTTTAAAGTTTGTTGGTCTTAAAGGTGCCACTGGACTAAAACTTTGCTCAGGACCTGGCAACCCTAGGAAACCGGTATACAACACTAGAGGTCAGAGAGCTGTTCCTGATAGAGATCCTGTGCTGCTTGCCAGGTGGTGTGCAGAATTCAGAGAGTGGTGGCTAGATGAGATGTGTTTGGGATGGGAGTGAGGGGGAAAGGAACTATACTGTTAGCAAAAAGATGCAGTGACAGGGAAATCTTTATCATCAGTTTGATTCCTGCCTGCCACACACAGCTGCTGAAAGCCCAAAACCTCAGCCAGAAAAAAAAACCCTCTAAGTATTTATATAGCTGTTCTAGAGCAGTCTGCAGATGTACTTATTTATTTAAAATATTTATTTATTTAAAATGTTTATATGCCATGGACAGATGGCATGGTGTAGTTGTTAAAGTGTCAGATCGTTGTAATAAACTGTTATCTGATGAAAATCACTCTATTACTAAGATTGTGGCTAAATTTTGGGTGGCCTGCTGTTGCATTTGAAAAGTACAGCTTAACTTGTAAAATTGTAAATCTCTCCTTTTTAGTGCATCTGGTATGTGTATTTTATATTTTTTTATTGTATATTTTATAATATTTTATTTTGGTGCCCCTTGCTGAAGTGTTTGGATTACTCTGAGTAGACTCTGGGAAATCCTGGTTCAAAACCCCACTCTGCCATGGAAGCTGGCTGGGTGACCTTGGGCCTGTCACACATTCTCAGCCTAAACCTACCTCACAGGGTTGTTGTGAGGATACAACGGAGGAAAGGAAGAAGGTATAAGCTGCTTTGCGACCTCACTGAGGAGAAAGGCAGGGTATAAAGAAAGTAAATAAATCTTATTTCTGCAACCTCAAGGAAGTGAATGGAAGAGCAGAACCTGTGTGTGTAACTAGTTAAAACTATAGATTTAGGTGGGTAGCTGTGTTAGTCTGAAGGAATAGAAAGTTTGAGTCCAGTGGCACATTTAAGACCAACAAAGTTTAATTCTGGATATAAGCTTTTGAAAGCTTATACCCAGAATTAAACTTTTTTGGTCTAAAAGGTGCTACTGGACTCAAACTTTGTTCTAGTTAGAACTATGAATAAATGAAATTGTCTTGGTCCTGTACTGGCTTCAGGCAGAGAAAGGTCTTTGTCCTTTACCTGCTCCATGAAAGCCTCTTTAGACATTATTCTCAAGGAATGGAGATCTGATCTTTCATACACAAAAATCCCCCCAACTACCTTGCTTGATCCTGGATAAGCCTTCAGCTTTGAGTAATTGGCACAAGATGGATGAAAGCCCAGTAGGTTTAGGTCATTCGTGAAACCTTTGTTTTTAAAATTATAACCATGAAGCTTCCCTCATTCTGAGTGTGTGTTTTCTTGGGAGGAGAGCTACTGGTGAGCTTCCATTTCCTTTTTCCTGGAAGGTGCTTGTACGCCAGACGAAAATTCAAGAGGAAAAGCTTTCCCCCATTATTGCACATTTCATCCACCTCACACCCCGTTGAATTTTGTATTTGTTTAAGACGCAGTAGTGTCCCCGCACCAGGAGTGTCAGAGGAGGAAGCAGCACCAAGACGAAAGAGGTTGATGTCTTGGGTAAGGAATTGTGAGTCGGGGGAGCTGAAATGTCACTTGCACCGTTCGTGAGTTAAGGTCGACAATGCAGGATGTCACCACCCCATTGCTGTCACCGAAGACGCAAGAAACTGTCACCCATTTTCGCTTTGAAGGTGCAGGCAGCTGTGTGGTCCTCCTGAGCAAGATGCAAAAGCCACGGGAATACCTCTTCTTAGGACCAAGCCAAATAAAACTGGGCAGCGTGCAAGTTTTTACGTTCTCCCCAGAAAATGGTAAGATCCTAATAAAGGTATTCAACTACTCTTAGGGCAACAACCTCACAAACATCTTCAGCAGAGGCGACAGATTTGTCGCTATTTAGTGACGTCTGCGAGGCCGCTGTGTCGGTCAGTAGCAACAAATGCCCGGATAAAGAGGTGTGGCCAATGAGGACGAGGCAGATTTCTGTCTCAGGCTGATGACTTAACCCTTACCGACGAGCCGTTGCTAAGGGCGCCATGGACGCCACTAGGAGACCGCTCTATATCCCTCCCCAGATGGGGCTTTACGCGGAAAAGCACCGCCTTTTCCAAATAATGCAGGTGAGGAGAAGGCGGGCACGGGAGACCCAGTCAAGCCGAGGGAAATAAACTGGCCCAGCTTGGTAGAATTGATGGAAGAAGTTTGGGGAACGGGGGGGGGGGTCTCTGTGTGAAAGAACTCCCAGAATCCAGCGCGGTGCGAGCGGACCTGGAAGAAGACTACAGTCCCCAGCATGCTCTTGGGCAAGACAATTCTTCCTAGGATTCCATGAGTTAGCTGGCTGTGCTTGGAGTTTAGAGCAGAAAAGACTGGGGACTGGGGAGATGGGAGTTTCCGCCTGATCTGGATGGCCCAGGAGAGGAGGGCCAGCCTTGGTTAGTACCTGGATGGGAGAGACCAAGTCCTGGGCCTCTCTACGCAGAGGCAGACAACCGCAAACCACCTCTGAATATCTCTTGCCTTGAAAACTCTATGGGGGTGCCACAGAAATCAGCTGTGCTTGGTGGCACTTTACCAAAAAGAAGCAGGGGTTAGATGAAAGATTATGTCGCATTGCTTACAGCAGCTGACTGGAATCACCACTACAAGGAAGTAATATCATCCAAATGCAACCGATTTGGCCTTTCCCCTGTCTGTGGTTGTGGAGTACAGACCTAAGCAGTAGTTAAGTTATGGAAGAAATTAGGGCTGCCACTAAGCCAAGGGTTTTTTGCTTTGCATGTGTTGATTTACAGTATTGACGGCACTGCAAGGCTAGTTGTTTTTCAGGGTATGCCATCAAAAGGTAGCGGGGGCGGGGGGGGCTTGTCTAACATTTGCATGTATTGGAAGAAGTGTGCATGCTCATGAAAGCTGACACCCAGAATTACACTTTGTTGGTCTTAAAAGGAGCTGCTGGACTCAGATTTTGTTCTATGTGCATAAAAGTTGGTCATCTTAAATTCAGGGTTGCCTTCCCTTTGAGTAAATATGGTCTTCATGTGAATTTCAGAGGACTTGTTGAGAGAGGGCTAAAGAAATAATGGGTGCATACCCTACATTAAATCATCCATCCTCAAGCTTGAGCTTCTCTAGGTCTTTAATAAAGCATTTACTCAAGCAGCGAGCCTAATCTACAAACTCATTTAAGGAAAGCAAACTAGACTTTAAAAACATTTAAGGATATGTGGCTTAATATATAATCTGCTGATATTTCGAAAGCTTACAAAACTTCAGGCAAATAGGAATCGGCCAAAAACTCTGCACACGCACAGACATGTAATATTTGTGGTCCAAGTGACTTGTCAGCATATCAGGAAGACATCTTCAAAGCCAGTAGCTTCAATGAACCTGAGGAGTCCCTTTCCCTGCAGTCACTAAACCAGGGAAACCTCCCTTTCGAAAGGCTAAAGCAGTTTGTAGCTAGTGATTCCACTCCCCCCATATTAATTTACTTATCTGGTTTCTTGCAACAAGCAGGATTTCTTATACATAAGTAAAGGTAAAGGTTTCCCTTGCTTGAAAGCTAGTCGAATCCTGCTCTAGGGAGTGATGCTCATCTCCGTTTCCAAATTGAAGAGCCAGCACTGTCCTAAGACTTCTCCACAGTCATGTGGCCAGCATGACTAGACACCAAGGCGCATGAAGTGTTGTTACCTTCCCACTGAAGCGGTACCTGTTTATCTGCTTGCAATTTCTTGCTTTCGAAGTGCTAGGCTGGCAGGAGCTGGGGCCAGAGACGGGAGCTCACTCTGTCACATGGCACTAGGGTCTCAAACTGCCAAGCTACAGATCTTCCGGTCTGCAGCTCAGCGTCTTAACCTCTGAGCCACTGCAGCCCCTTCATAAAACTATAAATAATAATAATAATAATAATAATAATAATAAAATAAAACTATAAATATAAAACTATAAATCTGGTGATTTTAGCTTGGTATGGTCTACTCTGAATGAACTGGAAATGAATTGAATTGAGAGGTGGGTGGGTGGGTGAGAGCAGGATTCTCTGCTGCCCTTCTTGGGCTGTTTAAGACCTTTTAAGAGCGCAAGTAAGATTCGTGGGCCGACACCTGGTAGTTCTGGTTTCATTACAAATCTGGTGAGTGTCTTTCTCATACCTAAAACAGAAGCTTTTGATTTCAAGCCCAAATCTTCATCTTATTTGGACAGGATAAGCAGCTAAACATCATTAACTTGAGGGGGTGTCAGACAACCAGAAAAAAGCCACCTTAAAGGTGAGGAAATAATTTGTCTGGTTGTTTAACCATTCCTGAATCTTCTCTGAGAAGCTCCTTTTGAGTGAGGAGGCCTGCAGGATGACCACAGAGCACTTAAATGCAATAGGACACATCAGTCTCCAGTTCTCACATATTTCTTATGGCAAAACTCTCCTAAAGAGGAGAGAATTTTATTCTTTTTATAAGAAAAGGAAGGGGTAGACAGATGGAGAAAGAAAAAAGATGGAGTGAAGTTTTCTCTGTTAAAATGGGTTAGTTTTAGTTAGTGTTTAATACCGTTTTTCGGCATCCATCATGGTTAGAAGATCTTCTTTTTAGCTTTGCAAAGTCCAAAGATACTCTGTTAGTACAGTTAGTAAAGTCCATTGGGGTTAGTAATTAAACAGCTCCTTACAGATGCAACACAAACAATCCTTAAGATGTCTTCTTTTTAAGTCTCTTCCAATTATGGACTAAGTCCTTTTTAACCTTGATGGCTTCCTTTCCTTCACCTCTTACCCCTGGGCTGCTGTCTTCTTCACTGCTTATCATAGTTTTGAGTGCTGCGTCTTCCCTCACGCCGGCGTGTCTCTTCAGAAGTTTTTGCATTTCAAGGATGTAATCTTTCTTCTTTCTTTTGTGACCTTCAGATTTCCAGGGCGCCATAAACACTTCGCAAAAAATTAGATCTCCGATGTCTTGCTTACTATGCTCGACCCCCCCTTCTACTGGCAGAGTAATTTCTTTTATAAAAGCGGAATTGGCTTTGAGAGCCATATCCACCTCTTCTTTTAATTCTTTCGCTTCACTGCCAGTTAGGGGTACCGATACATTCGTCAAAGTGAATCCGAGATCCTCTTTCTCTTCTTCTTTTACGCCCTGAGAACTTAAAATCCACGCTTTCTGTTCAATTTCCGTCATCTTCCTTGTTGTTTCCAATATCAGTTCCTGTCGACTGATGAGCACACTTTCCACTTTAAGCAGGGTTTCATTGATTTTCTGCATTTGCTCCAGCAGAGGGCGCAGAATCTCATTTTCCTGTTGATTGACAGCAAGCTCTGGGGGGGGGGCTACTCGGACCGGAAGTCCCTCCTCCCTTCTCTTCCGGTTTCTGCAGGACCTTCCCCGTTGTCGACATTTTGTTTTATTGTTTACTTTTAAAAAGTTCCTGCCGCCACCCCCAGGAAGCTAGTAAGGTCGTATTCTTCTATGCAGCCCCAACGGTACTTTCACCAACAGTTCTTTCTTTCTTCCCCCTCCGCGCTCCCTTTGTAGATCTTGCTTCTCAAAAGGGGTGGGGACTCCTCCCTCCTCCCATACGCTTAAACGCTTGCGGGGGGATTCAAATTCACGCTTCAAAATAGACCTTCCACTCACGATTCGATGCCATTTCTTCTTTTTATATTAAATCATATCGCTGTCTTCACTCCTGGAAATCGGTGGCGCTGCTAAGTCCCATGACGGGGCACGACGCAGCGGGGCCGATTGGGGCAGGGAGAAAGCCTCAATTTCCCGGCTGTCTGCCGGCAAAGAGGCCAATCTCCAAGCGCCCCCGGTTCGGAGCCTTCACCTAAGGCTCACTAGGGTCTTTCGCACATGCGAAGACCCCCCCTATCTGCGCGTGGGCTAGCCGCCTCCGGGAGCGTCCCGAGACGCGGCCGCCATTCGCAACGCCGAAACCGAAACCCAGTTCTCACATATTTCTTATCCATGTTGTTCCACTCCCCCAGTTGAACGGAAACAGATGATAACCAGACACCAGCTTGTCTTTCTTTTGATCTGTTAAAAATGTTTTCACTATTTTGCATACTAATTTAACAAGCCATCTATGTATACAACTATGATCTGTAATTCCATTTCAATGTCTGATGAAGTGTGCATGCTCACAAAAGCTCACATCTTGAATATCTTAAAGGTGCCGCTGGACTCTGGCTTTGTTCTGTTGCTTCAGACCAACACGGCTGTCCACCTTAACCTACTTAAATGCAAATTTGGCAAGGGCCACAGTGGCCTCTCGTGGTGGTTGGGTGCAGCTGCAGGCAAGTCCTGCAGGCAGATCCTGCAGCTCCTGGAATAGCTGGGTGAGAAGCAGAAGATCTGATGGATAATCAGTTCTAAGAGTTGTCCGGTGTTGTACTAGGCTGGGCTGTTGGTAATCTCTATAAGAGGAAGGTGGTGCTGGTGGCATAGACCTACCACCTGGTTAAGGCCAACCTCATAGCCACAATGAACAGAAGGTCTAGTTTGACACCTGAACAGAGTTTGAGTCCAGTGGCCCCATTTAAACCAACAAAGTTTTATTCAAGGTGTAAGCTTTCATATAAGGAGCTATGGTGGCTCAAGTGGTTAAGACGCTGAACTACAGGCTGTGGAAGGTCAGTAGTTTGAGACCCGAGTGGCCGCATGACGGAGTGAGCTCCCGTCTCTAGTCCCAGCTCCTGCCAACCTAGCAGTTCGAAAGCAAGAAATTGCAAGTAGATAAATAGGTACCACTTTGGTGAGAAGGTAACAGCGTTCTGTGGGCCTTGGTGTTTAGTCATGCCGGCCACATGACCACGGAAACGCCTTCAGACAGCGCTGGCTCTTCAGCTTTGAAACGGAGATGAGCACCGCAACCCTAGAGTTGGATTCGACTGGCTTTCGAGCAAGGGAACCTTTACCTTTACCTAAGCTTTCATATACAAGTCCACTTCTTCAGATACAGTGAAATAGAATTTCCTCAACCATTACATATAGAAAGAGAGAAGGTGGGGTTTAATTGCCAGGAAGGGCCAATTAGAGTCACGACAGAAACAAAATTGGAAATTACTGGTCCATACATATAGGTAGAAGGTGAGCAGTAAATTGTCATACAGCATAGTGAAGATATTTAACAGATACATGGATCAAACAAGAATAATAAACTTAGATTATAGGGTAACCATTTGTTTGGGTTCAATACTGGGGCAAAACCAAGGAAGGACATGTGTCAAAATGGGAGACTGATGTATCCTTAATTGTAGAATGCTTGTACAATTGAGACCCTGATGAAGGGAGCTCTGACTCTTGAGAGCTTTACACCCTGAAGTTCTTGTTATTCTCTAAGGCAGGGGTGTCGAACTCGTCTGTTATGAGGGCCGGATCTGACATAAATGAGACCTTGCTGGGTCAGGCCATGTGTGTCATAAAATGTAATGCCAGGTAGCAGAGATATAAACTTCATAAAGAACACAGACACAAAGGGGCTTATTAACTTAAACTAAAAACATGCTTAAAACTTTAGCACTCTTGCAATATTTTGTTTATTTAACAGTGTCTGATAACTGACACCTCTCACTCTGAATTATTGCCTCAAAATGTCTGTGCTGTTGCAATCTTGAATATGCTGTTCAGGTGTGTATCTGTAAGCTGCAAACCTACGATGACACAGCAGCAGCAGCATAACTGGAAGAAGGAGGAGGAGACAGCCAGATCCACTGCGGGCCTGATAGAAGCCTCCCGGGAGCCTGATCCACCCCCCGGGTCGCATGTTTGACACCCCTGCTCTAAGGTGTTACTGGATTCAGATCTGACTATTCTAACATTGGCTTTCTTGTGTGAAGAGCTTACAGTTTATGCTAGAATATGTTCTGTTAGTCTTTTAATGTTTCACGAGGCTCTTGCATGTTAGTCAACCTGTTGCTCTTCAGCTATACAGGTTCTCTGGATATTCCTGGCTGTTCTTTCTCTCATTGGCAAGGGTGCCAAAAGGTTGCCGTTGCTAAGTATGAGACTCAACAAAGGATTCAGCTTCAAGTGATTTCAGCTTTATTAAACAGCAACTGTAAATCAGGAACACACAACAACAAGGGGAGCACAGCTCCTTCTTTTAAACTCTCCCGGGCTGTCAAAGCCACACCCATTACAAGTTAAAGACCAATCAGAATACAGGGATAAAGGCCAATCAGGACCGTTCCCTCTTTGCAACAATATCACTCAGTGATTGGGTAATTTACACAGGTTTCGCAGAAACCGACCAATAGCAATGCGACATCTGAAGAGCCACATTCGGACTCAAGCGTAACATGTGAATAGATAGGTGCGATTCACATTCAGTACATAACAGCCGTGTTCTTAATTCAGTTTCCTTCTGAGACAGCTTCGTTCTTTTATTTATTTCTAGGCCATGCTCGAAGGTTTGCTGATCCACAGGCCGGAGAAGCCCATAGATTTCTTGATAGAACTGCTGGGGTTAGACAATGCTGACGGTAAGTAAAGAGAAGGCGACTGGAGGCCTCTGGGGAGTTCTGAGCCTGCAAGCTGCAGACCACAAACCTGCCTTTCTCCGCTTTCCCTCACTCTGGCCATCATCTGAAAGGCAGGGAGAGTGCGTGAAAGAGAAAGTAGGGCTGCCAACTCTGGGTTTGGAGATACCTGGAGATTTGGAGGAGCCTGGGAGGGCAGGGTTTAGGGAGTGCCGGTAGGATATAATAATATATAGCGCCACTGCTTTTTTAAATGTTTAAAATATGGGATAAGGCTCTTGGCACACTCACTCCGCAGCCTAGCCGGTGTGGATTGCGCAGAGAATGGTTTAACGAAGGGAGCTTTAGTTTAACGGGGGGCCTCAGTAGGGTAGAAGGCCATACAGTCCACCTTCCAAAGCAGCCATTTCCCCCAGGAGAAGGGGAAGAAATGTTTTAAACAAAGAAACGAACAAGCCATCTGTGTAGTCTGGAGATCAGTTGTGATTCCGGGAGGTATCTAGCCTTGGCAACCCTACAGAGAAGAGGTGGTGAGAAGGAATGGGGGAGGCAAGTGGGAAACGGGACCAAGCTTTGTGTGGATTGTATGCCGAGCAGGGCAACAGCAGCCTGTGAACATACATAAGAACATAAGAGAAGCCAATGTTGAATCAGGCCAATGGCCCATCTAGTCCAACACTCTGTCACACAGCGGCCAAAATATACCAGGTGCCATCAGGAGGTCCAGCAGTGGGGCCAGGGCACCAGAAGCCCTTCCACTGCTGCCCCCTCCAGCACCAAGAATAGAGTGCATCACCTGCCCCAGACTGAGAGTTCCCATCTATACCCTGTGGCTAATAGCCACTGATGGACTTCTGCTCCATATGTTTATCTAATTCCCTCTTGAAACTGTCCATGCTTGCAGCTGCCACGACCTCCTGTGGCAGTGAATTCCATACGTTAATCACTCTTTGGGTGAAGAAGTATTTCCTTTTATCTGTTCTAACCCGACTGCTCAGCAATTTCATAGAGTGCCCACGAGTTCTTGTATTGTGAGAAAGAGAGAAAAGTACTTCTTTCTCAACCTGCTCAATCCCATTCATAATCTTATAAACCTCGATCATGTCATCTCTCAGCTGTCATTTCTCCAAGCTAAAGAGCCCCAAGCATTTTAACCTTTCTTCATAGGGAAGGTGTTCCAACCCTTTTATCATTCTAGTTGCCCTTCTCTTTACTTTTTCCAATGCTATGAAATGATCAGTCCTTGCTAGGGATGCTTTTTCATTTTTAATATCCATCACTCTCTTTCTTCATCTACTTTCCAACTCTGCCTGTGCCCCGGGCAGCCAATGAAGTCCGTTTCGGCCCACTAGCTGCCCCTTTGGTATGATTGCCAAACTCCAAGTGAGCTGCAACAAACCGGACCATTTGAAATGTATTGTAGACCTAGTCACATCATAGTTTAATATTAGCGATCCCCAGTCACCAGAACTTAAACGCAATAGCGTGGCACCAGTATAATACATGAACTAGTACTAAGAATCTTGAAACATTGTCTTCAGTACTTCAAGATTGTGTTGAATCAACAACAACAGGCAAACCTGATGAAGAATACGCAAACAGAATGATTACTAGAACGCTGTTGTTTGTCTTAGTTGTCTTTGTAATAAGTATATTAGATTAGGACCTTGTGCCTAAGATAAGACCTTGTTATCAGCTGTAAATATTTCTACAGAAGTGACATCATTCTGAATGTACTGTTGAGCTTCATTGGCTTATGCTTAATTTGTATTTGTGTTAATTAATCATTCTAAATGTACTTTAAGAATTCACATTCAGCATAATATAAATACACAAAAAAATTGTAAAGTCACACACAGTGATTTAGTGTTTTACTTAAACTCCAGGTGAGGTGTCAAGTGTAAAATCAAGTAGATCCAGTCATTCTTGCACAAAGAAAGGTTTATTAGGATTAACTTGCTAAAACCCACAGTAGGAGGTCATTGTCAGGAATGGGGAGCAAAGCAGAGCCGGCTAACTTATAGTGTGATGCAATGAAGCGCCTAGCGAATAAAACTTGAGCACTCGCGCGGGAACTCCCGGCGGGAGAAATACTTCATGAGCGGGAGACTACTCCCCCCTCCCCTTGCCTTCCCAGGACTGGAAAATTCTCAGCGAAACAAGAATAGTCCAAAGCCTACATTCAAGGCCACCGTGATAAGGAAAAGCGGCAGGGAAGAAGCTCCCACGTTTCAGGCTGCATAGCTACGCAAGCGCAAAGCGGGGTAGAAACATAACACAATGGATGCAGTGAGAAACATCAAAGACATCACTTTCTGACATTCTGCCCCTCCCAAAACTCCACCCACCCACCACTCAGGAAGGAGCGAACAGGGGCCCCCAGGTTTATCAGGGTATCGAGCGTGAAAGTCTCTAAGGTGATCAGGTGCATTGATATCAGAAACTTTCACCCATTCCCTGTATTGGGGCCCAAAGTGTACCCATTGCACCAGGTACATAAGTTGTCCACGAAGTATCTTAGAGTCCAAAACATCAGCGATCTCATAGTGCTCTTCACCGTCAACCATCAGAGGGGGGAGGATCCAACGTCTCAGGATGCCCTTTAGTTGGGGGAAAGGCCGGCTTGAGAAGGCTGTAATGGAAAATTGGATGTATTGCTTTAAGAGACTTAGGCAAGTCTAGTTGTACAGTTACTTGATTCACACATCTTAGCACTCGGAAAGGACCAATATATTTCCACGCCAATTTTCTGGATTGTTGCGCTAGTCTTAGATTCTTAGTCGAGAGATAGACAGAGTCTCCCGGTTGTAATTTCCATCCCCCGGCCCGTTTCTTATCTGCTTGTTTTTTATATTGTGCCTTGGCCTCATTCAAAGTCTCGATAATTAGGGGCCAGGAGTCACGGAGAGTTTGACACCATGTCGAGGCTTTCCCACCAGTCTCACCAGGTTTTAAGAAAGGAAGAGGGGGCTGTCATAGCCCATGGCAGCTTTGAATGGTGACATTTTCGTGGAAGCATGCCATGAATTGTTGTAAGCAAACTCCGCCAATGGCAACAAATCTACCCAATTGTCTTGTTGATAATTAGAAAAACACCTTAGATATTGTTCCAACGTCTGGTTCACCCTCTCCGTCTGACCATCAGTCTCAGGGTGATAGGCAGTACTAAGCGCACGTTCAATACCCATTAGAGTCATTAGCTCAGACCAAAATTTGGAAACAAATGGAACCCCCTGTCGGAAATGATCTTGAGGGGCAATGCATGCAATTTGGCAATGTGTTGAATGAATGCTTTGGCCAGGCCTTTTGCTGTTGGCATACTGGGGAACGGTATGAAGTGGGCTTGCTTAGAGAATAGGTCCACTACCACCCAAATAACAGTCATATGTTTAGAGGGGGAAGATCAGTGATAAAATCCATAGAGATTACTTCCCAGGGTCTGCTCGGGGTGGGTAGTGGTTGTAGGAGGCCTGGAGGTTTTCCTGGTCTGGCTTTACAACGATTACACGTTGGGCAGGACTGTATATAACGAGACAACTCTTGCTTCATTCTGGGCCACCAGAAGCTCCGTTGCAGAAGCCTTAAGGATTTTACATATCCAAAGTGGCCCGCAGCTTTTGAATCATGAACTGTGCGCAAAACCTGGGCTCGGGTAGCTGCTGGAACAAACATTTTATTTCCCTTGTACCAGCAGCCATTAGGATCACACTTTACATCATCCCTGGCTTGCAACTCCCTCGTCTCTGGTGGGGTGATGTCAGATAAAAACTGCTTTTCCCAATTCAATGTATGGATGTGACTTATAGGTGCCTGTTTAGCTTTACGGGTTACAACTGCACCAACTAATTGTTCCGGGGTGAACATAGATTCCCGAACTTCGACCCTCTTAGAAAAATGCTGAGGAAGGCGAGAGAGAGCGTCCGCTAAATGGTTGGCTTTCCCTGGGAAGTGGTGCAGGGTAAACTGAAATTTGGAGAAAAACTCAGCCCACCGGAACTGTTTGGCATTTAGATTCCGGGGTTTTCGCAATACCTCAAGATTTTTATGATCAGTCCAGATTTCAAAAGGTATTCGGGACCCCTCTAACCAATGTCTCCATGTGATCAAGGCTAAACGGATAGACGCCGCTTCCTTATCCCAAATGGGCCAGAATCTTTCTGTGTCATTAAATTTTCTCGACACATAAGCCAGGGGTTGTAGCTGCTTTTGAGCATTCTCTTGCAAAATCACCCCACCCATAGCAGTGTCTGATGCGTCTACTTGCACTACGAATTTCTTTGTTTCATCAGGGTGGGCTAGTATGGGCTCAGACGTGAACAATCTTTTAAGTTGTTCAAACGCTTGCTGACACTGCGGAGTCCAGTCCAACGGGGCTCCGGGGACCGAAGCCTTAGATCCCCTCCCCTTGGTTTTTAAAAGTTCCGTGAGGGGAAGGGCTACTTGGGCGAAGTGTGGCAGGAATTGACGGTAAAAGTTGGCGAAACCGAGAAAACTTTGGAGCTGGCGCCTGGTTTTGGGGGGTTCCCATCTCAAAACATCCTGGACCTTTTTTGGGTCCATCTCCAACCCCGCGGAGGATATGCGGTATCCCAAAAAGTCAATGCTCTCTTGGTGAAATTCACATTTTGACAGCTTAACAAACAGTTTGTGTTCTAAAAGCTTTTCCAATACCTTCCGCATAAGGGTAGTGTGGGATTCTTGATCCGGGGTATAGACCAAGATATCATCTAAATAAACAACCACTCCTTTGAATAAATAGGGGTGTAACACTTCATTGATTAAGTTCATGAAGACCCCTGGTGCCCCTTGTAACCCGAAGGGCATCACCCGGTATTCAAATTGCCCCAGCGGGGTATTAAATGCAGTCTTGTATTCATCCCCCTCTCTAATACGAACCCGAAAGTAGGCATCTCTTAAGTCCAGTTTAGAGAACACTTTCCCTTTCGCCACCTCAGCCAGTAGGTCTTTGATGAGGGGCATCGGGTAGGCATTGGTAGCAGACACTGCGTTAAGTCCCCGGTAATCCGTGCAGAGTCTGAGCCCCCCATCCTTTTTTTTACAAAATAAGACAGGTGCTGCAAAAGGGGATGATGCTGGCCGAATGAATCCACGGGCCAGATTTTTATCAATAAATCGGCGAAGTTCCTCCTTTTCACTTGGGCTCATGGCATAAATTTTCCCTTTTGGTAACTTTTGACCCGGAAGGATCTCAATTGCACAGTCGGAGTTACGATGGGGGGCAATTCATCTGCTTCCTCCTCCTCAAACACCCGGGTTATATATTGGTAATCCTCAGGGATGCGGTTAAGTTCCTCCGTTGCCAAACAAGCTCGTGGAGGTTCATTGCATGGGGGATTTCCCCACCCGGGGTCCCAGTTGTGATCTGTACATTTTGGGGAGATAAACTGTACCTCCCCTTCTTCCCACAAAATATACGGGTTATGTCCATGTAACCAGGGGCTACCCAATACCAAAGGAAATTGGGCTTGCGGAGCTATTACGAATGAGCGTAGCTCCCAGTGGTCACCAATGCCTATTCTTAAAGGAACAGTCTCAAATTGGCATGGCTTTTTCATCGGAGACCCATCCATCTGTGTGAAAGTTATTGGGTCTTTCAGGTGAACCACAGCTGCCTCCAACCCCAAAACCATAGAAGGGTTTATGAGATCCCTCCCGCACCCTGAGTCAATGAGAGCCCGGACCCGAATGTGAGTCATCATTGCTGGATTCATCACCAAAACAGTCACAAAGAAGAGAGAGGGTAGTTGCTCACCATTTTAGGCGCCTCTGGTGTTGGGTCCTGCTGTGTAGCGCCGTTCACCAACAGGACCATCTCATTTCCCTGCATCTCACTCTCCTCCTCTAGCATCAAGGTATCCACTTGGTCGGGGCTAGCAAACAGAGCCCGTGTGTTGCGCGGTTTGGCGGTACCTTTTCTCGGGGTAGAGGTTGCCCACCTTCTAGGCTCTTCTTGTGGTAGAGCTCTATTGGGATCCCCTTTCGGGCAGGCAGCAGCGAAATGCCCTTTCTCCCCACATCGCAGGCAGAGCCCCTGTCGCATACGTTGATCCCTCAGGCCACTTGGGGTGGAAGTTGGTTTGGGTCTGGCCTGGCCCGCCGCAACACTTGGACGATTGTTACCCAAGGATAGATCCAGCTTCATCATTTGCAAGCGACTTTCGGCCTTCTCGGCTTCCTCCATCCACCCCTGGAGGGTACGAGGTTGTTGAGAGCTGAGAACATTATTGCGAACGTCAACTGCCAGTCCCATTCTATATTGTTGGGCCAACACCGCATCAGTCCAGTCTCGAATTTTTACAGCATGCCTTTGAAACTCCCTGGAGTACTCCCGCACTGAGAGTTTGCCTTGTCTGAAAGTGCGAAGGAAGGCTTCAGCTTTTTGGGCCGCCCCGGATCTTCAAAACGGTTTCTCAAAGCCCACATGAAGTCATCCACATTCCCCAACTCCTCCGCCTCCAGATCATGAAGGGCTACATACCAGCTAGTAGCACTCCCCGGAACCTGGATGCAATAAACTCCACCTGCTGTTCTTCATCTGGGAATACATAGCCCCATCTTTGTACAAATTTTCCAACTTGTAATATGAAAAAGGACACAGTCTCTGGATCTCCATCAAAAGTGATCTCAAGCATGTCTTTGGGGCGGATTACCGGGGGGCCGGCGCCATGATCGGTACCGGCTGCATGAGGGGTGCTGGAGCCGGAGGCTGAGGTGGAGGCACAACTGGCGGCTGGACAGGTCCTGGTGGCCCTGGCCCTGCTCCCGGTACTGGGGCTACTACTGGAGGTGGGGCTGGTGCTGGCTGGCCCGGCCCTGGCCCTGGTGGCGCGGGTTGGCCTGGCCCTGGCCCTGGGGCCGCTGGTTGGCCCGGCCCTGGACCCGGCGGTACTGGTTGGCCTGGCCCCGGGCCCGGAGGAGGAGGAGGTGGCCGTCCCGGCACCAACGGTGGCGCCGGGGCTGGAGCCGGTGCAGGGGCAGGTCTGGGTTGTGTCAGCGGATGGGCTCTAATAGCTTGGTCCATCATCTGGGGTAGGGACTGCATTAGTTTACTCATATCCCTTACCAGCCGTCGGGTATCCTCCTGGATAGAATCCATGCGGGCATCAGTGTCCTGGCTGGACCCCGTTCTGGGAGATCCCCGGGACACCCGCCCTTGGGGAAGACCAAAACTACCTCTGGGATCCAAGAGGCTGTCACGGCTCTGGCTTCCCGGCATAGTCCAAGTGGTCTGGGTAGTGTCCAGCAGGTTCTTAGTCCAATCGCGCGATCTGCGAAATGTCACCCCTTTATCCCAGGGTGTTGGGACTCCTGGCACATAGGTTCGTGGAACCGCACCACCCTGACTTGGTATCAGTCCGGCCGGGCTGTAGATCGGGAGTGTGTACGTGGCTCCAATTGTGCCAATCGATGGTGGGGTAGCCAACACGGCGGCTGAATAGGCAGGTGGCGTCGTCACCACTGTAGTTGTAGTCACAGGAACCACGGTGGTAGTTGGAATGGTAACCACTGGAGCAGCCACAGAGGTAACGGGAGCCGTAGCTCCCAATGCAGTAGTCACTGGAACGACACCTGTGGCTCCCACCGTAGTGATCGTTGGAACTGCCCCGGCGGCTCCCGAGGTGGTAATCAACGGGACTGCGCCCGGGGCTCCCTTTCCCGCCCCGCTCATCGTGGTGGATGGCGGTCGTCGACGGTGAGGGAAAGATGTAGATTCCTGACAATTTCTGTCAAGTGTAAAATCAAGTAGATCCAGTCATTCTTGCACAAAGAAAGGTTTATTAGGATTAACTTGCTAAAACCCACAGTAGGAGGTCATTGTCAGGAATGGGGAGCAAAGCAGAGCCGGCTAACTTATAGTGTGATGCAATGAAGCGCCTAGCGAATAAAACTTGAGCACTCGCGCGGGAACTCCCGGCGGGAGAAATACTTCATGAGCGGGAGACTACTCCCCCCTCCCCTTGTCTTCCCAGGACTGGAAAATTCTCAGCGAAACAAGAATAGTCCAAAGCCTACATTCAAGGCCACCGTGATAAGGAAAAGCGGCAGGGAAGAAGCTCCCACGTTTCAGGCTGCATAGCTACGCAAGCGCAAAGCGGGGTAGAAACATAACACAATGGATGCAGTGAGAAACATCAAAGACATCACTTTCTGACATGAGGCCTGGAGATCTCCTGGGAAATACAACTGCTCTCCAGACTGCAGTTCCCCTGGAGAAAACAACTGCTGTGGAGGGTGGATTCTGCGGCATTATATCCGGCTGAGGTCCCTCCCCTTCTCAAACCCTGACCTTCCCAGGCTCCACCCCCACATCTCCAGGAGTTTCCCAACCTGGAGCTGGCAACCGCAGATACTTCCTGTTGTCCTTAAGCTTTCTAATTTACCCCTTTTGTCAGGTGTAAGTTTGTCTCCCTCGTTCTGTCTGGGGTAGTGGCGTTTGTCTGTCTTGGGGGGGGTGGGAATTAGTCACCAACTTGCTCCTGCTGAAGAGTTCCTCAGCTCGGTGGCATCTCCAGCCAAAGGCATGGTAAGCCTGCTTTATTTGTGTGTGTGTGCGTGTGTGGCAAAGGCTGATGAATCAAGCAGGCAGCCTGCGTTTCTGCCATAACGAAAAGCCGTGTACTCTCAATCAAAATTATTTGATTTACAAACCGTTCACCCTTAGGCGGATTAGATTTGGCTATGCACAACGGTACGCTAATTTTTTTGTTCTGCGTGAGCTGTCAGGAGAAGGCTGGTGTCGTGTTGCTTTGATGTTTCTTTAAAAACCCAGAGTAAACCATTATGGAAGTTCTGTTGCGACATCAATAGAATCCCTGTAACTAGAGATAGGCGAGCTTTTCTACCTTTTAGGTTCGGGGATCAGGCGATGTTGATTTGAAGCTAAACGGGCAGAGGGAAAGAGAGACAGAGGCACGTTTGCAGTTGGCATCCAGGAGTCAGTTCTGGTTGTAATTCTGATCTCGGAGAGATTTTTAAAAAAATGCAAATCAGAGAACTGTCCATGTGGGTTTTTTATTTGTGGAACTGGGGCATGAGTCAGCTAAAGCTGAGCAAAGTTATGGCCATTAAGAAAGGAAGCAACCGTTTCTCTCATTTCATGGGAAGAGCTGTGCTTCAACAGTATTAAAATCAATGGGACTTTAATATCCTTCCCTTTGTGTTGGTTCTTTTGTCCCTTTTGTAGCAGGCTAGACAGTTAGGTTTCGAAGCAGGGGACCTGGATTCCAGTTCCTGCTTAGCTGTTGAGCTCACTGGGTGACTGGAGGGCAGAGTTCACAGGGTTGCCAACTCCAGGTTGGGGAACACCTGGAGGTTTGGGGGTGGAACCTAGGAAGGGTGGAGTTTCAGGAGAGAAGTGACTCCACCCAGGTATAATCCCCAGACTCCGTCTTCCAAAACAGCCATTTTCTCCAGGGGAACTGATCTCTGTCATCTGAAGATCAATTGTAATCCCAGGAGATCTCCAGCCACCACCTGGAGGTTGACAATCCTAGTTCATATGGGAAGCAGGCAAGGGCACCAGTTTAACTGGCATGTTAGCTAGGGTTGCCAACTCCAGGTTGGGAAATTCCTGGATGTTTGGGGGTGGGGGCCTGGAGAGGTCCCATGATGACATGCTGCTCTGGCAGTCTTGGCTGAAAATGGCTCCCGAATACCACCGGAGAAGAAGGCAGTGGCTTTCAGTTCCCAGGCTCTGCAAAACCAGAGCTGAATAGGCTCCAAAACATATTTCAGTTAATGTAGAACTGCTGTCTGTTGTCCTCTGTTCAGATATGGAAACAACCATAAATAAAAATTAAGAGTCGTTTAGAAAAGAAGTCGTCTCTGGAAAGCTGATTAAAAAAGCCCAAACTTTTTGATCACCGAGGAAGGTGCTGACTGTTTGGAAGGAGGAAAAAAAGAAGCCTCACCTTATTAAAGTCATCAGTGAAGCCATGAATTTTCATGATCTCTCCTTGCAAGACAGGTTTTGCCCCAGAGAAAATTTCAAACAGAGATGCGGATGGGGAAAAAAGGGGGATTGTATCTATCCCAGGTGTGAAGTCAGAAAACCCTTTAATTAATAATAAGTTCTAAAGCACTCCTTTAGAAAAAAAACACCATACAGAAGCGGTGAAGATTCATAGCTGAACGCAACTGCGGGCTTGACGAAGCTTTCAGAGACTATAATCAGTGCTGAAATCACAGGGACAGTAAATTATTACCTGCATTTAAGACTAATCAATGTTCACCCAGTGATCCTTTAAGCTACATAGAATTCTTTCTTAGTATGTAATTTTTAAAAAGAGGTATGTGGGTGAGGAGTGCGTTGCCTGTTCACAAGCACCTAGTTTATGGCATTGACGGCCACAACATATGGCCACTGGCTTAGAGGGCTTGTTAAAAAGCCTCCAAACAACTGTGAGCCATGGGAGCCATGGTAGTCCCTGTCAGGGTCTTCAGAAAGTCAGTCAAACACCAGGCTTCATAAAGAAGATAGCGTTTATTGAAAACAGTTCTAAAGGCACGTTAACATCTCATTGTCAGTGATGGCTAACTCTAAGGAGACACCCACAGTTATACCAGCTTGAAATGCCCCCCCTCTCTATCTACCAATAGTCACTAAGCCCGCGCGCAGGGAAAAAGGTGCGAAAGTAATAAAGCAGTAAATAACCAAAATGCCCCAGAGCTGTCCCAGACAGAGGAAACCAGAACTGTGAGACCAAGGACATTTGGTGAGATAACAGAGTGCCCGGGCAGTGGAATTCTGAATCTCCTAGGCAACCTGCACACCTCCCCACATTCCAGCGCATGAAAAGTTACAGACCATCCCTCCCTCCTACCCTTCCATCCATCTGATGTCAGGATTACCTGACAGTCCTCTCCTTGGAGGTCTACTGCCTTCATGTCCTGGGTTCAATATAGCAGGGTTTTTATGTTCTCATAATGCTTCTGAGAGAGTGCAAGAGGTTATTCTCAGTCTGTACGGTGAGCCAGTTGGTACATCCCGTGCCATCACTTGACAACTGCAGTCCTCTTAATGACCAAACGCCCAAGCGGAGGGCTTTCCTCTGACGTCATCTCCACCACAGAGTTTCTCACCACGGTCTGTTCAGCTGCCAGTTGTCATGGGTTGCATAACTAAGAGCATGTATGAAACAGCCGTGCCCGCCCCACTTAAAAAGGATGATGGGAGAGGTTTCTTGGAAACACAATTAGGTGTCGCGTGTTCCTGTCACAAAAGATCGTGTTTGTTGGGATGGAGAGTTGACTTATTTATCTGATGTGTATTTTGCCTTCCCTACAAGGAGCCCAAGGTAACACACACAAAGATTTTCCTTAGTTTTCTGACATGGTAATCCTGTGATTTAATTTAGTCAGAGACAGGGCAGCTAGCTAAGGGCTATCCCAGTAAGCTTCATGTTGACCAGTGAAGATATTGCAGAAGCTATAAGCCACAGAGATTCATTGGTTTCTTTTAGCCGCGTTCATCTGTCTGTAGCAATAGAAAAAAGCAAGAGTCCGGCACCTTAAAGACTAACACATTTTATAGCAGGGAAGGAGCTCTTGTGAGTCATTGCTGTATTTGAAGAAGTGAGCCAGTGACTCATGAAAGCTCCTACCTTGCCACAATTTTTGTTAGTCTTTAAGGCAGAGCTGTCAAACATGCGGCCCAGAGGCCGGAGCAGGCCCCCGGAGGGCTTCTATCAGGCCTGCAGTGGAACTGGCTGTCTTCTGCTTCTTCTTCCAGTTCTGCTGCTGCTGGTGCGTCATCATAGGTTTGCAGCTTACAGAGACACACCTGAACAGCACACTCAAGATTGCAACAGCACAGATGTTTTGATGCAATAATTCAGAGCGAGAAGTGTCAGTTATCAGACACTGTTAAATAAAACAAAATATTGCAAGAGTGCGAATGTTTTAAGCAATGTTTAAGTTTTAAGTAAAAAAAAAACCCTTTGTGTTTGCGTCCTTTATGAAGTTTATATCTCTGCTACCTGGCATTACATTTTATGACACACACGTGGCCCGGCCCAGCAAAGTCTCATTTATGTCAGATCCGGCCCTCGTAACAAACGAGTTCGACACCCCTGATTTAAGGTGCCGCTGGAGTCTTGCTCTTTTATATGTTGTTAGCTACCTCAAGTCCCATTCAGGGGAGAGGGAGCAGGATAGAAATTTGATAGATTAAATTAAAATTAATTGAACATGTTGTCTTGCCTGTCTCTTCTGCGTCATAAAAGGTCTATTCTTGACAACATTAAAACAATAAAATAATATCTACTCTTGGTTTATTTTATACAAGGTCTCACTCTTGCTGTGACATAATGCAAAATTAGCTATACAATTAGTAATCTTTTAATCTTTTCCCTCTCCGCAAAGTAACATTCTTTTCTGGCACAGAGAAATGTTTCTATGCAGGACAGAGACCCATAGGTAAAAGTAAAGGTTCCCTTGCTCGAAAGCCAGTCGAATCCGACTCTAGGGTTGCGGTGCTCATCTCCGTTTCAAAGCCGAAGAGCCAGCGCTGTCCGAAGACGTTTCCGTGGTCATGTGGCCGGCATGACTAAACACCAAGGTGCACGGAACGCTGTTACCTTCCCACCGAAGTGGTACCTCTATTTATCTACTTGCAATTTCTTGCTTTCGAACTGCTAGGTTGGCAGGAGCTGGAACTAGAGACAGGAGCTCACCCCATCATGCGGCACCCGGGTCTTGAACTGCTGATCTACTGACCTTCCACAGCCTGCAGTTCAGCGTCCTAACCACTTGAGCCACCGCAGCTCCCTAGAGACCCATAACTTACTCCTTAAAATTCTAGTTTTAAAAATGCAATCCAGAAGATCATGCCATAGAACTTCCATCTGCCTGGTACCGTCAAAACATAATCTTGAAACTGCCGTGAGCTAATGCAAGATGCTGTGAGTCCATGTCCCAGCCTCTCTGTTATGCTACACAGACTCTCCTTTTTGGAAATACACAAGCAAGCAGATATTCCAGTTTGTTCCTGGCAGTGATCCGAGCATACGTCTCCCTCAGAAGACACAGAGCAGAAATAGATAGAAATGCAGTAGTCCTTATTAACAGAGCTAGGTGCTAATTTTAGAAACGGTACACAGAACTGACGGAAGTAGAATCAGGCTGTGTTATTATCTGCTGGCTGGATGTTGCTCCCCATTAGACAGCCATAAGCTTCCTCGTTGATCTCCATCACTGGGTTCTAGAAATTCTCTCGTAGAACTCGACCATGCTGTTTTACTGCTGGTATGTTCCCTGGCCCAGTCCAGTAGAGTCAACAACACTTAAGCTCATTGAAATCAATGGTACACGCAGAACTCTGTGCCGGGTTGTGGCTCTTGGCTTCCTAATGGGATATGTGTACCGACTCGAAGGGGTCACAAGGACAGTTGAGGTTGTCCTGGGAATGCTCCCATGTCATATGTTAAAAGACTGAGCAGCAGAAGACTCTTACCGCTGTGCAAATGAGTAAATTGGTGTGCTCCGCTCTGCCCCGTCTGCTGCCAGCTCCTAAGCAGAAGGAAAACCAGATTTAGTACAAAGTGAGCATTTACAGTAGCCCTGGGCAATATTAAAGCGTGATATGGTGTGTATAATGGTACGTTTCGTTTTTTATCAAACGTTTGTCCAAGAAAGCTGTGTATTAAAGCTTCAGTACCTCGGGGTTTCCTTGTGAATTTTAAATCGTGCTCCTACTTAAACCTCAAAAGGATCCGTGGATAGAAAGGTTCTTTTTTTTTTATTTTCGTGCTTTGAAGCGGGTTGAAGAAGTTGATTAGTGTTGGCACCAGAGCACATTTCGATGGCTCTGTTTATAAATAATTCCTCACTACCAGGCTGGAGTTTCAAGGTGTTAAGATTAAAAAAAAGAAAGAAAAAAAATCTTAGGTTTTAATCACATTACATTTGGAAAGAAATTAGGCGATAAAAACAGCTTGATGTATTCCTTTCAAAGTATTCTTTTCCTGACATTGTGTACCCTTTTCTGTCACACTGGCGGAAGCCGGTAAGTGGCGGAGTTGCTTCTTCAAACCTCCCAAGTCGGATAACTTTGTAAAGATGAATTTGTAATTTCGGGTTTCATGCATGATTTAGAAATTGCAGCTGCCCAGCTCCCTGCTAAAGTGGTTGGAAAGCGTTAGAAAAAAGTACCTTTCCCTCCCCTGCCAATCTGGTGAGATCAGAGAGCCCGGCTCTCTTTTGAATAGCGAGGTCCGGCGAGGGTTTTGGTGGTGGGGGAGTTACAGCTGGCCAGAATCTTTGACTCAGATTATTTCCACAGACACATTCAGAAAAGCTGTATGAGGCAGAAGAACATAAGAATGTAAGAACATCAGAAGAGCCCTGCGGGATCAGACCAGTGGCCCATCTAGTCTAGCATCCTTTCTCACACAGTGGTCAGCCAGTTCCTCTGGACGGCCAACAACAGGGCAAGGAGTAGCCATAGCTAGTAGCCATTGATGGACTTATCCTACATGAATCCCTCTAATCCCTTTTAAAGCTGTAGCCCATCACTACATCCTCTGGCAGCGAATTCCACATTTTGATCACTGTCTGTGTAAAGTTGTGTTTCCTTTTGCCCATCCTGAACCTACTGCCCATCAGCTTCATTGGATGCCTTTGTGTTCCAGTATTTTGAGAGAGAGAAATTTCTCTTTGTCAACTCTCTCCACCGCAGCCCATGAATAACCCTCATGTCCTCCCTTCGCCGTCTCTTTTCTAAACTAAAAAGTCCCAGACTCTTCAGCCTTTCCTCATAAGGAAGGTGCTCCAAACCCCCAAATCATCTTGGTTGTCCTCCTCTGTACCTTTTTCCCAGCTCTGAAGTAGGTGGAGGTTCCAAAGAAGGACTCCAAGTAGTGATGCCATTGCTGTGAGCTTATAAGAGAGCTATAGACAAGGGATACCGTTTTTCTGTTCCTTTTTTCATATGTTGTCATTGTGAGTTTTTCTGGGTTCCATCCATTTGTTATCCCACTTTGTTTCTTTGATGCGACTTGCATGCAGTTTTTGCATTATATGCTGCTCACGAGCAACTGGCAGAAAAATAACACTGAAAAATGGATTAGCTTGAACAGTTTAAATGGGATGAACCCTTCTCACTCAGGTAGAGGAGACCTCAGGAGTCCAAACCTTTCCTGACAGATATAGAAGAATGGCTCCGATAGCGTGGTTTTAAATAAGATAAGAATAAAGATTTATTCTTTATTAAAAAGCAGGGAAATGGGGGAAAAAATGGTTTTAGAGGTTTTATCTGAACTAAACAAAAACGATGCAAAATGGGAGATTCTTGAATCCGGTTTGCACACGGAAGGAACGAAATCAAAACTGGGCCTTTCAAGTAAAATGGGCAGGGGTACGAAATTGGCTGTCCTTCCTACCCTCGGTGGCAACATATAAGCTGCAGTAGTGCAGTTTCTGATTTTGGAAGGTCTTGGTTTCATACTGAATTCTAACTGCTAGCAAACATGATTTCGACACCTGTAGTAGAAAACCCGGACCCTGACCTGGATAGATCGGGCTAGTCTGATCTCGTCAGATCTCGACGCTGAGCAGGGTTGGCCTTGGTCAGTACCTGGATGGGAGACCACCGTGGAAGTCCAGGGTTGCTACGCAGAGGCAGGCCATGGCCAACCACCTCTGCTAGCGTCTCTTGTCTTGAAACTCCTATGAGGTCACCATCGCCATGAGTTGGCTGGGTCTTGACGGCAAAGGGGAAAAAAGAAAACCTGCGATGAACATAGGACACAATCCATCGGGGGGGGAGTGTCTCCTGCCAAAGCCCCACTTGGAAAAAGCAGGAGCTCTGCTGTGGCCAGAAAACGTCCTGGCAGATTGCCCCCCACCCCTGGTCAGCCTCTGCCTCTCTCCTATTTCCTGGCCCCTTCACAGCATCCCAGAGCTGCTGGCTGAGGCAGGGAAGTACCTCACCTTATCTCCGGGTACGGCCAGCTGGGTCCTGAGCAGAGCAGTCAGCAGCTGTCTGTCTCTGGCATCTGTTCCCTGGGGATCGTGAGAACAGTGGCTCCCAAGCTGCGGGCTACGAGAAACACTGGGGGCCTCAAGAAAAAGACGGAAGCTCTCGGAAGCCCACAGCATCCGTCCACGGAAGATGGGATTCTGCACAAGTCGTCGCCCTGAACCTGGCTACTTTGCCATCGGACTCTACATTTCTGCACCGGGTGTGACTGGACCCTTCAGTTCCATCTTCCAATGTAGAGATGCATCAGAATCGTCTCCTCTTGGGGTGTTTTTGTGCAAGCGTTTGGAAGATGTGCACAGAACAGTGACTCACACAGAGACATGGGGCTCTTCTGACGATAATTAATTCTCCCACAGCAGGACCGGTTCCAGGTTTTGAGGGGACCCTGGCAGAGAGTTCTCGGGGGGCCCTCCATGCTTCCAACCCCCACCAGGCTCCCGCATGCTTCCCTTCCCCCCACCCTCATGCCTTCCAGCCGTGTGCCCTTCCCCTGCCCGCTTGTGAGGTCTCTCATTGCCCTTCCTCACCACTGCCTGCAGCCTTTCCCCACTGGCCCTGGGCAGTGAGCTCTGGCCCATAAGGGAGTGGGAGGAGGGTCACCAACAGTGGACCCTGCCAGAAGTCTGGTCCTCCTGATGCTGGTCCTGTCCCACTGTCCAAACATAAACCTTTGGGGCGTAAGCATGAGGTTCGTGCCCCAGTGTTTAGAACTCTGGGAAGTACTGGGCCATACCAATAGTTCCAGCTTGTGAAGCCCGGGCCCAGGGTATCCTTGCTCCTGAGAAGTGATCAGTCTCCTGTGGCATGAAACACCAGAGGGGAGGGTGGCTTGTCATCCCCCCCAAACTCAGCTGCCCTCCTGTCTAAATTGCAGCTTCCCCGCAAGACTTCGGCTGCGGCTCCCCGTCCCCTTTTTGTTTTGCTCTCCCTTAAATTAAACTTCCCTTAATTAAACCCTCTTCTGTGCAATCCACACTGGCTGGGCTGCGGATGGAGTGTGGCGTGAGCCTTTCCCCATATTTTAAACATGAAAACAGCAGTGGCGCTCAAGACGGAATAACGCATTGAAAACCAGCCCACGTTCCTGTAACACGGAAGATGTGGGGACACACACGCGGGCGCCAAGGGGGAGAGGAGGCTGGAGCACGGGCCTCGTCTTTTTCTTTTTTTCATTCCCGGTTCCTTTAATCTTGCTCTGAACCAAAAGGAGGTCGGTAGCAGACAACCAGACACACACAGGAAAGAACAAGAGCAGGGAGAATTGGATATTAATGCTGACCAGGGGGAGAGGAGGGCAGCAGACAAAAGGGTTGCGGAAAACGCAGAGTAACTTGTTTTTCTCTAGTGGCTGAGAAAAAGTTTTACCGTCTGCTCTGGAAGCAACCTCGAAAATGTGCGGGACGTCTCATCTTTCCAGCTCTGCCCAGGAGGTAGCTAGTCTCACGTCAAGAAGACGTGAGAGGAAAGAGAAACGGATGCCTCGTCTTTCCTAATGAGTGAAACGCCTGTCAAGGCGATGGGCGGCATGCGGGCCCTGCAGACTGCACAGACACCCCCCCCTCCCAGGTGCAATTCAGCTGGGCCCCAGAGATGCATGGTGGTCCCCCTACCCTGCACCGTCTTCATCTGTGGGGCCAGGACGGATTTTGCTTTTCCGTCCAAACCTGCCCCTGGTGATTTCACAACTGGAACATGTAGATGCCCTTCCTCTCAACTCTGCCCTAAATTGTTATTGTCGTCCCTAGAAGTAGGGTTGCCAGACTCCAGGTGGGGGTTGGAGAGCCCCCCCCTGAATGGTGGTTGATTTCCAGACTATATAGATAGCCGGGTTATTAATTAATTATTTACTGAACACATTTATTCCACTTCTCCTGGAGAAAATGGCTGGTGGACTGTATGGCACTATACTAGGGTTGCCAGGTCTGGGTTGGAAAATACCTGGAGATTTTTTGGGGTGGATCTGGGAGAGGGCGGGGTTTGGGGAGGGGAGGGGCCTCAGCATGGTCCAATGCCACAGAGTCCACCCTTCAAAGCAGCCGTTTTCTCCAGGGGAGCTGATCTCTGTCAGCTGGAGATCAGTTGTAAATGCGGGAGATCTCCAGGCCCCACCTGGAGGCTGGCAACCCTGCAACTATACCCTACTGAGGGTCCCCCTTCTCCCTAAGGCTCACCCTCCCAGGCTCTATCCTCAAACCTCCAAACCCAGAGATGGCAATCCTGCCTGGAACTCAGTGACTGACAAAAGGAATCCCATTTGCTCCAATCTGCCTAGCCCTGCCTTGGGTTTTGTGTCTGGGTGGTGCTCAAATGTGACCCAAACTCATCTTTTATTTGTCCAGATCCACCCATGTTTCTGGTCCACACAGAGTTTCTTACGTGCTCTTGTCACGAAGCATGCTGTCCTGGGCCGACTCTGGCAAGTACTCGGAAGGGCCACCTCCAAGGAATGCCAGAGGCGGGACACAGAGGCAGGCTAATCAAGCCACCTCTCTGAAAAAGTCCAAGCCCCCAGTAGGGGTTGCCAGAAGTCACCATGACTTCCAGGCAAGCACGCAAAAACACACACATCCCTAAACACACAAAAAACTTCTTATGGGTTTTTGGCTTGCCTGGTGAATGCTGCCGAATGGGCATTCAATGTCAGAAATAAGTGCAGGTCATATCTATCTGCCAAGGTGGAGACTGAACCCAGTATTCTGCCTGTCTGCACCAGACTAGTTCTGCCCAGGTGTCCATGCTTGTTTGCCATCTGCTCACCCTATATACAACCAAATAAATAGTTCATTGCAAAAAAAAAAATCCTAAACTTTCAGTCCTGCATGAAAATCAGCCTGTGTGTGCTGGCATTCTTTTGTTTTTGTTTTGTTTTTCAACTGCTCCGAGACCCCTAGTCCAAACTCAAGGTTTTCGAGAGGAGATAGGACCAAGATCAAAATACCAGTGGAAAAAGATGTATTAGGAATGAAATAGCTGCCATACTCAGTATCACATTCGATGATCTGAAATACCTCAAGCTTTCTTAAGAACTGCAGGGTCTTGATATTCTTGTGTTTTTTTTTAATTTAATCTACAGTTCCAAAGATCTGCATACTGGGTCCTCCTGCCTCTGGGAAGACAACTATTGTAAGTGTGCCTTTGTTTACTGTTTGTTGAATGATTCCTTTTATCTGATGTAGACATGAAAGGACCCTTATTGAAGGCTAGAGAAATGCCCAGCAGTATGTCAGGTGTGGGGAAGGAGGTCAGAAAGCTTCAACCTCTGCCCGTCAAATGTCTCAGCTCATCCCCTCACTAGAGGTAGCCATGGATGTTTTATTTATTTTATTAATTCAATTTATACCCCACCCTCCCCACCAGCAGGCTCAGGAGCTTTGGCCAGAGAGCAAGCTGTGGCCTTTACCGAGTGAGAAAGATCTTGCCACTGTGGTTCATGCTCAGGTAATAGCTAGATATGCCCTAATGCACCCTGTGTGGAGCTGCCCTTGAAGACTATCTGGGAACTGCAGGAGGTACAAACGGCTGCAGCGAAAATGCTGTCTGACGTGGATTGTTGGGACCGTATCACTCCAGTCTTGTCCCACCTATATTGGCTCTTAATCGGCTTCCAGACCCAACTCCAGGTGCTGGTATTGACCCTTAAAGCCCCAACTGGTTTGAGACCAACATACCTTAAGGCAGGGGTCATTTCGTAGAAAAAGAGGTGCAGGAGCTCATTAGCATAACTCATTAGCATAACTTATTTGCATATGCAACACCCCCTGACATCACCAGAAGTGTGTCAGAAGGCAACACCCACTGCTCAGGCTCCACTGGACTGTTTTGGATTGCCAGCTACTGGGGGGGGGGACGTGCAGATCTGTCTTCACAAAGGAGGGAGAGCTTGGTCTTAAAGGTGCCACTGGATTGTTTTGGACCGGGGGAGCTCTTCAACTTACCTAGCTGCTTCTTGCTCTGATTGATGGCTGCTGGGAGCAGAGGGTGGGGCTTGTTGCATGTGCCCACCCCCTGGGCTCTTTACTGCCGGAGCTCCGCTCCTGTGCGCTCCTGCAGGAAATGACCCCTGCCTTAAGGACTGCCTACTCGCAAATGAATCTACTCAACCATTATGGTCATCTTACATTACAGCCGAAGTGTTGAATGGGGTGGGTCATAGGGACCATATTGCTTCGGTCTTGGCCTATCTGCTTCCTCTCAATCTGATTCTGGGCACAGTTCAAGGTGCTGGTGTTGACCTTTAAAGCCCTACATGGCTTAGGACCAGAATACCTGGAGGACCGGCTACTCCCTTATGAAATCTACATGACCGCAAGGGCCCTCTTTGGAGGCCCTGCTTCACACGCCCCCACCCACCCCTCACCTCCTGAGATTAGGCGGGTGGCAGCCCAGGACAGTGCCTTCTCAGTCATGGCACCAAAACTCTGGAGTTTGCTCCCCAGGGAGACTCATCTGTCCCCTTCTGTTGCTATCTTCCACCAGCGAGAGAGCCAGTTTGGTGTAGTGGTTAAGTGCACGGACTCTTATCTGGGAGAACCAGATTCCCCAGTACTCCAGTTGCACCTGCTGATGTGACCTTGGGTCAGTCAGAAGCTCTGGCACAGCTGTTCTCTCAAGGACAGTTTCTGTCAAGAGCTCTCTCAGCCCCACCTACCTCACAGGGTGTCTGTTGTGGGGAGGGGAAGGGAGTTTGTAAGCCGCTCTGAGACGCCTTTGGGCAGTGAAGGGCAGGGTATAAATCCAATCTCCTCCTCCTCCTCCTCCTCCTCTTCTTCTTCTTCTTCTTCTTCTTCTTCTTCTTCTTCTTCTTCTTCTTCTTCTTCTTCTTCTTCTTCTTCTTCTTCTTCTTCTTCTTCTTCTTCTTCTTCTTCTTCTTCTTCTTCTTCTTCTTCTTCTTCTTCTTCTTCTTCTTCTTCTTCTTCTTGTGATCCCTCCTTCCTGCCCAAGGTCTTAATTGTTGTCTTTATGCATGCATGCTTTATTGCACTGTGTGTGTGTTTTAACGAGGTTTAACGGGTCACGCAACCCGGAAAATCTACAGCAGCTAATGAACTCTGGCCGTGAAAGCCTTCGACAACATATTGGGGTTCTAATTGCTTGAATGTTGTGTCTTTGTTTGGCTTTAATGGTTTTTAAGTTGCATTCTTATTATGTATTTTTGAGTCCCTTAACTTCCTTGGCAGCCCTGGTTTGGGCAGAAAGGTGGGGTATAAACCCTGCAAATAAAGCAGGTTTCAGGTGTTCCTCTCATCTTCCTTTCTGTCGAGGGTCCCTGCAGCAGCCCGATCCGCTGCCCTGAGCTAGGACAGTCAAGACGAATAGTGTAGGCAGCTGCCATTATCCAAGGATACAAGCAATAAAACTGGTGGATACAATTAAATTTGTTTAAGTGTTATTTTTAATTTTGTTCTTAATGGAGAGCCTATAAGGTGAGATATGTCAAACTCATTTGTTACGAGGGCCGGATCTGACATAAATGTCACTTTGTCGGGCTGGGCCATGTGTGCCATCAAATGTAACACGAGGTACCGGATATATAAACTTTATAAAGATGACTTCAGATGCCGAATGGCAATAGCAGGTGAATGACAGTAGCAGGTGTGATTGGATTAGGTGTGCTGTGCAGAGGGGGTAGTGGGCGTGGAGATATCAGCATTACTAACGAGACAGGAAACCTAGGTCTCAGTTTGGTACAGGAGGATTCAGTCCAGGAGGATGTGAAGAATAAATGGAAATAAATCTGAAGAAGTGAGCAGGGACTCACAAAAGCTCCTAACCTATCACAATTTTTGTTAGTCTTTAAGGTGCTACTGGACTCTTACTCTTTCTACTACTATTAGAAACCACAACATTCAAAAACCAGTGGGGGACATTTTAACCTCCCAGGACATGCAGTTGCTGACCTAAGAGTGGCAGTTCTCTTACAAAGAAATTTCAAAGGGAGATTAGAAAGAGAGACTGCTGAATGGCAACTGACAATGAAGCTCAAGACAATGCATTCTCCTGGACTGAATTGAGACCTAGGTTTCTTCTCTCATTACAATGCCTGCTATTGTTGTTTGGCGTCTGAAATCACTTCACTGTCCAAGATATAAGGACAGATGGACTCACATTCTAGCTATAGCTGAAGAAGTGAGTAGTGACTCATGAAAGCTCCTGCTTTGCCACAAATTTTGTTAGTCATTAAGGTGCTACTGGATTCTTGCTCCTTTTCACTAATAAAGAATTCAAGCTGTACTGTTAGGTCCCCGCACCTGCATCTGTTAGAACTGGAAAGGGGGATCTCTCCACATGCCATGGGACTCCAATGTGTCCCCCCCCCCCGAAGAAGTGTGCTTACAACCAAAAGCTTATACTTGGAATAAAACATAGTTAGTCTTCTTAAAAGTGCCAGGGGACTCCATCTCTCTCTCTCTCTCTGTCTGTCTCTCTGGCTTTTTCTCTCCCCAGAGGAGGAGGAGCCCTCAGCCAATCCAGAGAAGGGAGGCTTGGCTTTCTTTCTGTCCCCTGCAAAGCAGGAACAGGAAGCAGGAAGCAGCAAAGAGCCAGTCGCTTGTGGGCTGGATAACAGCCCTGCAGGGGATGGTGCTGGGCCATGGGCTGTATGTTTGACACCCCTGTTGAAGAGGTTTCTGCCCTCTATGGGCTGTGCTTAAAAAGTCACTGCCCCACGATACATTCTACCTGCTCCAGGAAGAGAAGGGAAGCAGTCCTCTAAAAAGAAATGGCCAGTCTCATCTCAGTACTCAGCTCTCTAGATTATACGGCAAAGGGACACTTGACCTCCACAATACAGAAGTCCCCACTGTAGGGGAAGAGAGGCCATCCACTGTGAACAGACTTCCTAATTACAGCCCCATAAATATTGTATCTCTGAAATAATTCAATTGGAGAGGGGGGAGCAGGGTTTCTTCCAACATCTGAACAAACACCTTCTACTCCAGGGGTGTCGGACTCATCTGTTATGAGGGCCGGATCTGAGATAAATGAGACCTTGTTGGGCCGGGCCAGGTGTGTCACAAAATGTAATGCCAGGTAGCGGAGATATAAACTTTATAAAGGACACAAACACAAAGGGTTTTGTTTTTTTACTTAAAAACATGCTTAAAACATTAGCACTCTAGCAATATTTTGTTTATTTAACAGTGTCTGATAACTGACACCTCTTGCTCTGAATTATTGCCTCAAAATGTCTGTGCTGTTCAGGTGTGTATCTGCAAGCTGCAAACCTACGATGACGCAGCGGCAGAACTGGAAGAAGAAGCAGAAGACAGTCAGTTCCACTACAGGCCTGATAGAAGCCCTCCAGGGGCCTAATCTGGCCCCCGGGCCGCATGTTTGACATCCCTGTCCACCCCCTTCCTCTACAGTGCCTGAGCAACCAGGCATTCCACTAAATATTAAGCCTGGAGAAACATAATGGCCTGTCCCTTTAATAGAGGCTTAACGTGTGGTAAGGGCAGGTGAAGCTTTTCATGGCATGGAGGTCAATAATAGCACCTGGTATAAAAACATCCCGCCCAACCTCTGTTAAAGGGGCAGGATGCATTTCTCCAGGCTGATCGTCAATCCTACTAACTGTGGCTTGTTAGCGAGTGTCAGACCTGGACCTGAAGCCATGGTTCATTAACCACAGGTATCCTTAGCTGTCGTGTTGCATGATGTGTGATGTGGCTTGCTCCCCAGTGCATCCCTCACTGCAGTGCTGGCCTGGATACCAGAACGGCCTTGGGGGAGAGGGGAGCAAAGGCAGCAGAAGCAGCCTTCGTGGAGGCAAACGAGGATCTGATTGGTTATCCGGGAACTGGTTTCACCACCTAATGATAGTTAAACCATGGTTTCATGTTGTGTCTGAACCACCCCGGGGCCAGAGAAAGAGGCAAGCGGGACCTCCCCCATGGACATTTCTGCTGGCAAAAATGACGTGGGAGGGAAGCCCCTCCCAGCACTCCACGACTCAAAGAGTGATTTGAAGGCAAGCTGCACAGTCCTCCGGTGCAACAGTGAGTTGGGAGACGAGTCCTCGAGTCCCGACTCATGTCGCATGTAATGCCTACTCTGGACCTTAGCAACAGCATAGATGAAACTTATCTAGTTCTGTATTGTCTTGAGTGTCAACGCTGTCGTAATTCCCCGATAGTATGTTTGCTGTTTTCTCACCCTCTTATAGATGGTGCTTTCAGTTGGTAGCTTTGGATTTCTCTGTACGCCCACCGTTATAGGTTTCGCACTCAGCCAGAAGAGTCTGAAAATGCTGCTGTCTTTTTATTTTCTTGAAATGCATTTTATTTCTTTTGCAAAGATGCAGCCCTTCGTTATTCCTTTCTTCCCCCTCTTTTCCCCCACCCTTCAGGCAATGTGGCTTTGTAAACAACTGATGACCCTGCAGATCTCTCGGGAGACTTTGTCTACCAAACTAAAGTCACTTCTGTCAGGCGAAACAGAGGAGTGTCAGAAGAGCCAACAGGTGTGTGAGCCGCCGGAACAGGGCCATCTCTGCATGGAAGGGGAAGATAAATGTCGGCGTTTCCCATGTTTTTTGTGCAGACGCGGGATGGGTGCTCCAATTATCAGAATCCACTCGGATCAGTGGCAGTTTGAACACAGGCTCGTGAATGAGCCGTGATGGGCTGTCTGAGTGGGAACGAAATGGCACTGTGCCCAGAAAACGAAGTCTGTGTCAATTGTAAATTCTTAGGATTTTCATGCATGGCTCTCCATCTACTCTGGGGGAGGGAGTTATTAAAACGGGATATAAATAATCAAGTGGGGTCGTGTGTGGGTGTAAGGTGGCTCGTCTTAGTAGAACCACCTTCTTCCCTCCCATCAGGTGGTGGAAGGAAGGGAGTGTCAAAGAAAGAAAGAGAAAAACAAGACGGTTCAACTAGGCAAGACTCTGGGGCAAGACTCTGTGCATAAAAGAACATAAGAGAAGCCAATGTTGGATCAGGCCAATGGCCCATCCAGTCCGACACTCTGTGTCACACAGTGGCCAAAAATACCAGGTGCCGTCAGGAGGTCCAGCAGTGGGGCCAGGACACTAGAAGCCCTCCCACTGTTAACCCCCCCCCCAGCACCAAGAATACAGAGCATCCCTTGCCCCAGAGTCCCTATCTATACCTGGTGGCTAATAGCCACTGATGGACCTCTGCTCCATCTGTTTATCTAATCCCCTCTTGAAGCCGTCCATGCTTGTAGCCGTCACCACCTCCTGTGGCAGTGAATTCAACTCTTGGGTGAAGAACGTTCAAGCACACGTGCAGCTGGGTGAATCAGGTGCTCTTGGAGTGGAGGAGCTGAGGTCTGAGGCATCGTGGTTGCAGCCCTGGATGATCCTGGCAGCCACACAAATGACAGAGGTCGCTTCAGAAGGCAGCCGTGTTGGTCCGCAGTAGAACAGTTAAATTAGTTCCAGAGTTTTGGTGCCGTCCAGTCGCACCTTAGAGGCTAACAAGAGTCTCAGGGTGTAAGCTCTCGAGAGTCAAAGCTCTCTTCATTAGACATCGGGCTTAATCCTGACAAAGGGAGCGTTGACTCTCGAAAGCTTATACATGTAGCAGGAACTCCTTTGCAAATTAAGGTGACACACCCCTAATGTAGCCAATCCTCCAAGAGCTTATAGGAGCCCCTGTAAGAAGAGCTCTGTAAGCTCTTGGAGGATTGGCCACATTACGGGCGTGTTGCCTGATATGCAAAGGAGTTCCTGCTACAAAAAGAACCCCGTGATGAAACCCTTGTTGGTTTTTAAGGCACCGCCGCACTCAGATCTAACTGTTTTGCACAACAAAGGTAGTGATGGGGAAAGGCTGCCCAGTTCACAGTTTCTTTCCTGGCCCTCGTGCCAAGGAGGGATGAGGTAAGTCATCGGAAGCTGCCGTCGACCACATCAGACCAGGAGCCCATCTAGTTTAGTATTGTCTACTCTGATGGGCAGTTCCATCCATGCTGTCAAGCACCATCTTATACTTCCTGAGCTAAACCGGATATCTTGTGGGGTTTGGGGGGTAGGAGGCTCAGATTCTTTCACTGGAGGTGCCACAAACTAAACATGGGACCAAGTTCTCATCTGGGCTGCATAAAGAAAGATTTTTTTTTTTAGCGTTTTGTTTTTATTTTATTCTTTCTTACAATGTACAAAACATAACCGACATAAACAGGGGGTGTAGACTACAGGACAAAGTTGATTAGTAAAAATACATACATTTAGACTTTTGTTATACTGTGACTATAGTAACTATGCAAAATATAGTGGACCTGTTGAACTAAGCAGACCAACGTCCTAAGTGTATGGGACCTGAGTGGAAGAGACTGAACGGTTAGAGAGAACCTTAAAATGTGTTGCCTTATCTTGAAGGTGAGAGTTGGTTACAGGAATAGTCAACTGCGATAGTGAAGATATGTGGGAAGTACTTCATGTGATGGCATAGAGTTTATCAGAGCTCTTTTTGTAGAAAAAGCCCAGCAGGAACGTATTAGCATATTAGGCCACACCCCTGACAGCACAGCTCATTGGCATATTAGGCCATATCCCCATGTTACCAGAAGTGTGGTCATCCAGTCACACCCACCTTTTGCTGCTTATTCTGTTTGCCTTGTTTGTTGTCAAAACCCAGGGCTTTTCTTGTAGCAGGAACTCCTTTGCATGTCAGGCCACACACCCCTCATGTAGCCAATCTTAATGAGTTTCTGCTGCTGGGTGTGGCATATTATGCTAATGAGTTCCTGCTGGGCGTGGCCAACTCGAGAGCCAGCCAGAACTCCGTTCCTGTGCATTCCTGCCCAAAAATAGCCCTGGAGTTTATCATGGGCGCTCAAATCCGTGTGAATTTAGCGCGTGTTGTGGTGATTAGTGGTTGAATCTCTCAATTTAGATCTGTTATTTTTGCCATAAGAAACTGTTCCCAGAGTTTGTCATGCCATGCAGTGAGCATAGGAGGAGTGGGGGATTTCCAGGAGGCAGCTATCATTGAAAAGAAAGGAAATCTAATCCATACTGTTCTGCTAATCAAAAAGAAGGGCAGAAGATGAGTGCCCCATCTCCCCCCCGCCTTCAATAAGGGTGGTCTTGATGGGTGAAACTACACAGGGCTAGAAGGATAAAACCAGTGTTTCTTGATTTTCAATCTGCTACTGCCTCCCAAGTATACAAAACTGCCATTTGTATGTCCCCAAGCAACATGTAAAAATCCAAACATAAAATCAGAACTCCAGACAAGGTGACTTTATATAGGTATGTTTCTGACCCAGATAGCCTGGGCGAGCCCGACCTTGTCAGATCTCAAAAGTTAAGCAGGGTTGGTCCTGGCTAGTATTGGATTGGGAGACCTCCAAGGAATACTAAAGTCGTGACGTGAAGGCAGGCAATGAGTAAAGCGGATAATAGCTGACTAAAGCAGACAATGTTGTTATGCTGGGAAACTTCAACTACCCTCACATTGACTGAGTAAACACGCTTGAGTCATGCTGTAGAAACAAGATTCCTAAACATCATAAACGACTGTGCACTGGAATGTTGGTCACAGAGCCAACTATAGGCGTAGTGATCTTGGACTTGGTTCTGAGCGGGTCTCAAGACCTGGTGAGAGGTGTAGAGGTTGTTACACCAGTTGGGAACAGTGACCACAATGCTGTTAAGTTCAGCATTCAGGTCAATGGAAAGTTAAAGTCCAAAACTGTAACATTTGATTTCAAAAGAGGGAACATTACAAAAATGAGGGGAAAAGTAAAAAGGGAGCTGAAGGGGAAACACAAGACAATCAAATCCCTAGAGGATGCTTGGAAGCTATTTAAAACCACACTAATTGAAGCCCAAATCGAATGCATTCCACAGGTTAGGAAAGGCATTGCAAGTCTAAAAGAAGGCCTGTGTGGTTAACAATGCAAGTCAAGGAAGCTATAAAAAGTGAAGAGGCTTCTTCTAAAAAGTGGAAGGTCTGCCCCAAATGAATTGAACAGTAGGGACCACAGGCTCTGGCAAAAGAAATGTAGCTCAATAATTAGGTATGCAAAAAAGAGATTTTGAGGAGCAGGTTGCTAAAAGCATCAAGACCAACAATACATAATTTTTAAATTATATCCAAAGCAGAAAACCAACCAGAGTATCAGTGGAGCCTTTGGATGACAAACAATCAAGGGATTGCTAAAGGGAGGTGGGGAGGTGGCAGAGAGAAGCTCAATGACTTTTTTGCTTCTGTGTTCACTGTGGAAAAGGTGGGGCACGTACACTATTTTTAGGAAGGGAATCTGAAGAAGGAGTCAAATTGAAGTGACCAGAGATCACCTACTGGGGAAATTAAAAACCGATAAGTCTCCAGGTCCTTATGGCACACACCGGAGAGTTCTTAAGGAACTCAGATGTGAGATCATTGATCTGTTGTTCAGTCGCACAGTCGAGTCTGACTCTTCGCGACCCCATGGACCACATCACACCAGGCCCTCCTGTCTTCCATCATCCTCCGGAGTTTGCTCAATTTCATGTTCACTGCATCGATAACACTGTCTAACCATCTCTTCCTTTGCTGTTCTCTTCTTCTTTGACCTTCCGTCTTCTCCAGTGAGTGCTCCCTTCTCATTTGGTGGCCAAACTATTTGAGCTTCAGCTTCAGCATCTGGCCTTCCAGGGAACAGTCAGGGTTGATTTCCTTTAGGATTGACTGATTTGATCTCCTTGCAGTCCAGGGGACTCTCAAGAGTCTTCTCCAGCACCATTGATTTACTTACCCATATAGGTAACCTATTACTAAATTCAGCCACTGTAGCAGGGGTGGCCAAACTTGCTTAACGCAAGAGCCACATAGAATAAACGTCAGATGTTTGAGAGGCACAAGACATGAACAAATATTACACATTTTTACTGGGAAATATGCAAATTTGCTTTTTATTGACATTAAATGAGACTGCCAGAAATAATAACAAAAGCTGTAAAAGCAGATATTGATAGTGATATGTATTTGTCCAATGATGATTTGTTTGCTAATGATATTTAGTTTCCCCTGCTGCCCTGCTGGGAGCCGCACAATATGTGTGAAAGAGCTACATGCAGCTCCCGAGCCACAGTTTGGCCACCCCTACACTGTACCATAAGACTGGAGAGTAGCAAATGTGACACCAATTTTCAAAAAGGGATCCAGAGGGGAACCAGGAAATTACAGGCCAGGCAGCCTAACCAGGCAAATTACTGTAATCAAAGAATTGTTAGGCTCATGGAGGACAAAGCCCACTGAGGGGAAATCAGCATGGCTTCTGCAAAGGGAAGTCCTGCCTCACCAACTTTTTGGAGTTCTTTGAGAAAGTGAAGAAGCACGTAGACAACGGTTACCCGGTAGACATTATATACCTGGATTTTCAGAAGGCTTTTGACAAGGTACCTCACCAAAGACTCCTGAGTAAATTTAGCAGTCATGGGCAAAGTTCCCTGTAAGCTGTCGAGTCTTGTGAGCAAAAATTCTACTTTGTGAGCTAATGGCATTAATGTTGTGAGCAGGTGATCTGACTACTGCATCAATTAGTTTGCTCTGGAGCCATCCTGCCTGAGCTAAGACAAAAGTGTGTGAGCTAGAGGCTAAAAAATTGTGAGCTAGCTCACACTGACTCAGCTTAGAGGGAACACTGGTCATGGGATAAGAGGATGGGTTCTCTTATGGATTAAAAACTGGTTGAATGACGGGAAGCAAAGAGTAGGAATCAATGGGCAGCTCTCACAATGAAGGGAAGTAAGCAGTCCCACAAGGATTGGTACTGGGGCCAGTACTCTTTACTTTATTCACCCGTGATCTGGAACTAGGGGTGAGTAGTGTAGTGGCCAGGTTTGCAGACACCAAATGATTCAGGAAGGTGAAAACCAAGGCTGACTGTGAAGAGCTCCAAGTCCACAAACTGATTGAGTGGGTGTAAGGTAAAGGTAAAAGTTCCCTTGCTCGAAAGCCAGTCGAATCCGACTCTAGGGTTGTGGTGCTCATCTCCGTTTCAAAGCCGAAGAGCCAGTGCTGTCCGAAGACATTTCCGTGGTCATGTGGCCGGCATGACTAAACACCAAGGTGCACGGAACGCTGTTACCTTCCCACCGAAGTGGTACCTATTTATCTACTTGCAATTTCTTGCTTTCGAACTGCTAGGTTGGCAGGAGCTGGAACTAGAGACAGGAGCTCACCCCGTCATGCGGCACCCGGGTCTCGAACTGCTGAACTACTGACCTTCCACAGCCTGCAGTTCAGCGTCTTAACCACTTGAGCCACCGCAGCTCCTAAGTGAGTGGGTGACAATGTGGCAAATGAAGCTCAGTGGTGGTAAATGTAAGGTGATGCGTACTGGGACAAAAAAATCCCACCTTCAAGTATAGGCTATTGGAGGTCTGAATTTACTGAGACTGAGAGGGATAAAGATCTTAGGGGTCATAGCGGATAGCTCAATGAAAGTGTCAACTCTGTGCACTGCAGCAGTGAAAAAGGAAAACTCTGTGTTAGAGCTTATTAGGAAAGGGATTGAGAATAAAACAGCCGATATTGGAATCCTCCTGTGTAGATCTATGGTCGTTGCCCCCTCTAAGCTGTGGAGTCTTGTGAGCAAAAGTTCTACTTTGTGAACTACTGGCATTAAAGTTGTGCGTGAGCAATCTGGCTGCTGCATAGATTAGTTTGCTCTGGAGCCCTTCTTCCGGACTGAAGACAAAAATGTGTGAGCCGGAGGCTAAAAAACTGTGAGCTAGCTCACACTAACTCAGCTTAGAGGGAACACTGTCTATGGTATGTCCTCATTTGGAGTACTGTGTACAGTTCTGGTCACCGGTATCTCAAAAGGGACATTGCAGAGCTGGGAAAAGTGCAGAGGAGGGCAACCAAGATGATGAGGGGGCTGGAGCCCCTTCCCTAGGAGGGAAGGCGGAAGAGTCTGGGACTTTTCGGTTTAGAAAAGAGACAACTAAGGGGGGACGTGATAGAGGTTTATAAAATTATGCCTGGGGTGGAGAGAGTTGACAAAGAGAACTTTTTCTCAAAGTGCTAGAACTCGAGGGCATCCAATGAAGCAGATGGGCAGTAGGTTCAGGACAAACAAAAGGAAATACTACTTTACACAGAGAGTGATTAAAATATGGAATTCGCTGTTAGAGGATGTAGTGATGGGCCACAGGAATGAACAGCTTTAAATGGAGATTAGATAGATTCGTGGAAGATAAGTCAATCAGTGATTACTAGCCCCGGGACTGAGGGGAACCTCCACATTCAGAGGCACTAATCCTCCGAATCCCAGAGCCAGGAGGCAATATCAGGGGAAGGCTTTGGTCTCTCCGCCCTGTTGTTGGCTGTCCAGAGGAACTGGTTGGCCACTATATAAGACTGGATGCTGGACTAGAGTGACTGTGGGTTTGATGCAGCAAGTCTCTTCTTATGTTCTGGTGTTCTTAATGGCAAGACACTTCTGAACATCTCTTGCCTTGAAAGCCCCATTAGGGGTCAGCAGCGACTTGATGGCAAAGAAAGAGAAAAAATTCTGCTACATGTACACAGTACGTATGTCTCAAGCATATATTCACTGAGACTCTGGGCTTGTTGGCCAACTCTCTCTTTTTTGGTATTTTTATGTGTGTGTGTTTGTGCACCTGGAAGCCATGGTGACCTCTGGTGACTGACCCCTACTGGAGGCCTGGAGGATATTAAGACCATAAGAACACAAGAGAAGCCAATGTTGAATCAGACCAATGGCCCATCCAGTCCAACACTCTGTGTCACACAGTGGCCAAAAATACCAGGTGCCATCAGGAGGTCCAGCAGTGGGGCCAGGACACTAGAAGCCCTCCCACTGCTGCCCCCCCAGCACCAAGAGGTGCTGAATAAAAGCCTGCCCCTGCCCTCCCAGCTGCTGGTATTCCAAGGAGGTCTCCCATCCAAGTAGTTGCCTGAGTTGACCCTGCTCAGCTTCCGAGATCTGACAAGATCGGGTTTGCCTTGGCTATCCAGGCCAGGGCATGGGCCATCTCTTTAATATTCTATTTATTTTTCTGTTTGCTGTATTCTTTTCCTTTCTTTCTTTTTAGGCACACTTTTTTTTTAAGGGCCTGGAGAGATCTGAGAGTTTATCCTCAGGGCGGGCTGAGACATACAAAACAACCCCCCTCCACTGGCTGTCAGAAGGTTTTACAAATGGGGGGGGAGGGCTGCCTCAAAATCTCACTGGCCCCAATGTTCTGAATGTCCCCCAGAAATATTCTGCCCCTTTAAAAGAGGCATAATGGGACATGGCTGACCATGTGACACTGGTCCTTTCCGCACTTGGATCTCATCCTTGGTTTTATCAGAGTTCGATTCGCAACACAATACCTTGCATTTATCCCTGGTTATAACAATGGCATCCGTTTATCCCGGGACAAGTGTGGGGAAAACCGGGGTGACCACAATGTAATGCAGAAACAGAAAATACCCTGAGATAATTACAGGGATGAACTCAAGTGTAGTGTAAGTTTGGGGAGAGGGTTGAACCAGGATTTAAGGTCTAGTGTGGAATCACTGGGGTTGCCAGGTCTGGGTTGGAAAATACCTGGAGACTTTGGGGGTGGAGCCATGAGAGGGGGTTTGGGGAGGGGAGGGGCCTCAGGATGATGCAATGCCATAGAGTCCGCCCTTCAAAGCAGCCATTTTCTCCAGGGGAGCTGATCCCTGTCAGCTGGAGATCAGTTGTAAAAGCAGGAGATCCCCAGGCCCCACCTGGAGGCTGGCAACCCTAGCAATCACCCACTATTTACTTCCATGTTGGAAAAGCTTCTGTTGTACATGTCTACACATTCAGCCTCTGTTAAAGGGACAGTGCACTTTTCTCCAGGCCTGTTGGCGTTCCTGCTGCGTGGGGCCACATGCCCCCTGTGGACTGGATTAAAGGCAGCTCTCTCCATCCCACGTGGCTCCCATGCAAATATGATGGCTCCCAGTGTGGTCTCCGGTGTCTCCAGGCAAAGAATCTCCAGGAGCAAGTGCTGGGAGCAAGAGACCCTGAAGAGCAGCGGCCAGTCAAAGCAGCAGGTGCTGAGCTAGACAGACCAATGGTCTGATTTGCTCTATGGAATTCTTCGCCCTTTGCATGAGACACAAGACAGGGGAATTGTGAAGTGTGCCCCGCTCATCCATTGCTCCTTTTGTTGGGGGGCATGACTGTCAGGACCCTCAGGCTGGTGCCAGAACCACTCAGACCTGAGCTTTTCTGATGCCACTCACCCAGGCAATGACCTGGTAAAGCTGTAAAGTCATTGGCCGGGAACAGACAGTATTGGGTCTGCCTTGCCTGGATTGTGGGTTTCTGCCTCTTGGATTCCCTTCAGCCTCCCATCCAAAGAGTCGTGCCCTCCACCACCACTGCCAGCTCTGTTGATGCTTCTAAAGGCCCAGAGTTATAATAGTGACTTGCCAAAGACCAACCAACAAGTCCTAGCCAAGCAAGAATCCAGGAGGAGCTGTGGCTCACTGGAAGAGCTTCTGCTTTGTGTGCAGAAGGTCCCAGGTTCAATCCCCAGCATCTCCTGTTAAAAGAAGTAGGTAGTGTCAGCTGCCATGGATGTGAGGAGGGAACTCTGGAATTTTAGCTTTTGTTTCTTCTGTGTTTCCAGCCCTTCTTTATCTATGTAACCAAAGCCTCTGACCTTGAGTGTCTGGTGTACTTTTCTCTTGAGAATTATTGCCCATTATTTTGGCAGGTTTCTTCCTGGCCTCCAATTGGACCCGAGCCATCAGGGGACCCTTTGAACAATGTATATCTGCTTGCTTCACGCGCTTATCGCCAGTTCTAACAGGGGCCTGACAGGCAGCAGGTATTGTGACCAGTCCGTGCAGACAATACTGACCATGATGGACCAGTCTTCTGATTTGGTGTCAGGCAGCTTAACGTGTGCAAGTTCAAGAATTCCGTCCCGCAGCCATTTTGCTTTCTGTCCATCAGCTTGTGAGGAGGGCCACCCACTGGCCGTTCTGGCACTGGTTCAGGCTTCGACAGCTCCAGTCTTCTTACAAGAAAAATGGAACAAAAAAAGCCCCCGAGAACAGAAACATTTGAAAGTCTCTCTCTCTCTCTCTCTTTTGTTTTTAAAGAAGAGAAATATCCCTAAATTTTGCTGTCAGAGATGATTTTGTATAATTGCATGGGAAAAAACACAATTAATTTGGAGGGGAGGAAGTATAAAGCGAGAGCAGCGAAAATCCCCTTTGGTTTAATTACTCTCATTATTAGCATATTTCAAGCTAATCAGCAGCGCTTTCAAGGGTGCCCTGTAGGGTTTTCCTTGATTATTATGGGGCGAGACATGAACGCCGAAGAGGTAGAGCGAGAACCTGGCAGAGAATCTGGGTGTGATGAGATCCTCGCTGGGCTGTGCTCACCTTCGGACTCGGGAGGGGTTCATTGGAGGAACAGCTGCTTTTAATCAAAGAGAGACGCCATCCTCTGGTCTTCCCTCCCCGAAGATTCAGGAAGGAGCTGCTAGAGAGGTGGGCACCGAGTGAGCCCAAAGGACAGCTCTGTGCAGGCGGGCTCAGTAATAGGAAAGCACTGGGGGCGGGGAGGTAGGGCTGCCAGCTTTGGGTCTGGCAATTCCTGGAGATTTGGGGGTGGAGCCTGGGGAAGACACAGTTAAAGGAGGGGAGGAGCCTAGGTGAGGTACAATGCCAGTCCACCTAAACTGGAGAGCCAGTTTGGTGTAGTGGTTAAGTGCGCGGACTCTAATCTGGGAGAACCAGGTTTTTTTCTCCACTTGCACCTGCTGGATGACCTTGGGCAAGCCATAGTTCTGGCACAGCTGTTCTCGAAAAAGAGCAGTTTCTGTCAGAGCTCTCTCAGCCCCACCGACCTCACAGGGTGTCCGTTGTGGGGAGGGGAAGGAAGAGGAGTTTGTAAGCCGCTCTGAGACTCCTTTGGGTAGTGAAAGGCGGGGTATAAATCCAATCTCTTCTTCTTCTAAAGCAGCCATTTCCTCCTGGGAAGCTGATCTCAGTAGTCTGAGGGTCAGGTGTCATTCTAGGAAATCTCCAGGCTCCACGTGGCGGTCAGCAGCCCCAGAGGTAGGCAGAGGGGAAGGGGGGCAGCAGGAAGCTGGCTGGGTCTCCACCCTCAACTGCTTAGACCGAGTCCTGCCGTTTTCCCAGGCCTTTGCCATCAGCTAGGCCAGCAGCTCTCTGTTAAGTATGCAATTCAACAAGAGGCAGTGATTTCAGTAAAGTGATTCAGCTTTATTAAAACAGCAACTAGACAATCAGATAACAACAACAACACACAACAACAAGTGGAGCACAGCTCCCTTTTTAAATAATCCGGGCTGTCTAAGCCACGCCCACAGATAAGTTAAGGACCAATGGTATAACAGAGATAGACCAATCAGGTCTGTTCCCTCCATAACACATATTTACACAGTGATTGGTTGCTACATACAATTCCATAGGAATGGCCAATAAGAATGTTACATCTTACGATCCTCTGCATAGAATCAAGCTTAACATGGGAATGAATAGGCTGTGTTCACAGTTAAGACATAACACTCTCCTTTCCAGCAAGCTGTTACTGTGGCTCCGAGAGGGAGGCACTTGCGTCTCCTCGCCAGAGCCCCAGTTCGAGATCCTGCATGGCTTATTGCCATTCAAGGTGTTGCCGTCGGCGGCCTCCCCCCAAGACAACTGTTTGGAATGCCCGAGTTGCCACCCTTGGTGTGGCTGGCACTTGCCTGGGTGCGGGAGAGGCTGCCCTTTCTGGGGTGTTCATGGGGGAGGCCCAAGGTGCGCGCATCTTGCAGACAACTTACTGGGGCTAGATGAGGCCGTCTCACCTATGATGATGAAGCCCTGGAACAGCCACTCGAGAAGTCCGTGCCCAGTGAATAAGGCCAGTGCCATTTTGAAAGACTCACTGTTGTCGGTGGCGGTGGAGCAGGAGAAAGGCAAGCGGAGCGGGCGGGGGTTGAGGAGGGGTGTGGCGGAAGTCCGCTGGGCAGAGAGCAAAACAGCTCTGCTCAGCCCTTAATGGTGCCCATATAAACTCTGTGTCTGATCTCTTCTGTTGCTGGCTGGGGTTGCTCAGAGCAGAGCTTGAGCCAGATCCGCAGCAGATTTATCCTCAGAAAGAGGCGCAAAGCGGTGGTGTTTTCGAGGGCTTTCAGTTGATGTTTGGGTTTCTCGTGTTAATTGGGCGTGTTAAGCGGAATGTAATTTTTTGCTTTTCTTTCGTTTTGGATTTAAAGTTGTTGTTGCCCTCTCGAGAATCTTGGTCCTCTCATATCCCTCCTTGAGGCCTTTTTAATAGAGAACGGTGGGGTATAAATACGCACAAGGACATCAGCTTGGGTCGACTGCCTTATTAAGGCCCGGAGGCTGCCTCAGTTGGGACGGCCGGGAGGCGGATTACAGACTGACTCCTGCCTGGCATTTCCCAGGGTACCCCTTCCCGTCTTGCTGGGACCATGAGGCCTGACGGAGGCTCCGTGAGGACAGAGTGAGCTGGAAGTGTACGGCGGGCCCCGACTCTTGTTCTGCGAGAGAGCTGGCCTTCCCGACAGTCCACTGCGGTGCCTCTAAATGCCCCCTTGACTGCGTTTCCATCAGCAGCTCCAGTCAAAAGGGAGGACTCTGAGCGTGCTGCGAAACCGCTAAAGAAGTTGGGGAGGACTCTGGTTTTAAATTGGATTGGCAAGCCTTAGCGGGGTGGACCCCCTGGCAGCCGCTAGCCCCTCTTGAAATGACACATCAAAGAGGGGAGCGGGAGACGGGCTGTTTCTGAGAGCAGCATGAGGCACCTTTGTAAAGTGACAGCCTCAAAGGCGAGGATCCGGGCTCCAGCCGCGAGAGGCTGCAGGAAGCTTTGACGCGCCGCCCTGCGGGACCGGCAGACTTTCAAGGAACACGGCACTTTCTTTCCCCTTCTTCTCTCTATACCTGCGTGGATGTGGCTGCCTTCCGAATGGCTGCTTTTGAGAGAATTGCAAATGGAAGGCGTTTGGGAGCCCGGAAGAGGCCTAATTGGGTTGTTTTGTCTGTCCTGCACCCTCCTGCCATAAGTTTGCCCTTTGTTGTGTTGCCCAGATGGTTTGTGGCCAGCGTCCTTTGAAGGTTCTCTCCCAACCAAAGTATCTACTTGCCTCTAGGCAGCTGTCATCAGATACAGGGAATCTTTCTCAGTCTTGCTAGGGTCCATGGTAGGGTTACCAGGCCCTGGCTGCCAGCGAAGAGGGGGTCTTCCGATTCTTGCTGGAGCTCTTCTGGTGTGCGTGCCAAGCACGCGTGCAGTGACGGTGTCATCCAGAAGTGATGTCATTGCGTTGCCCCCGATGTCGGAACTCAATGACATCACTCTTGGGTGATGTCATTGCGCTGGCAGCACCAGGAGGGCATTTCCCCCGCCGATCAGCTGGCCTCCAGCGGATTGGGCCCCCCAAAATCAGGGGATCCCCTGGCCCCACCGGGGGAATGGCAACCCTAGTCCATGGGGCTTGAATGGGAACTTCGTGGCATTGGCGACGGGTCCTCAGGGCCATGCTCAAGCACAGGAAGGGAGTAGTGGTATGCAGGATCAGCCTCCTGTGACTGGAAGGCAGCACAGAGACTCTGGAGGGGCCCAGCCTGTTAACCAATGGCCTTCTATCCTGGACTGGTCACCGGAGCAATAGTTTCAGTCTTCCAGATGTCATCCCTACCTTCTGGATGCAGCACTAACTCCATCAGCCTCAAGGATCCCTGTGCTGGAGAATATACCCTCCCCAGCATGCCTGGCTGACCTCAGCTCCAACCCGACCCTGCTTGACTTGTAGGCAAGCCGTCTCTTAACCCAGTAGCTTTGGATACTGGGCTGTGGGGTGTGCAGCTCTCTGACTACTCAGGTATGCCTGAGACCTGCACGGACAACGTATGGGTGTTCTCAGTCCCTAGGAGCTTCATTCAGGGAAGCTGGTGTGTGACAGAAGCCGAATGCACAAAGCAGCCTCGCATGTTTAGTGAACATGCACACCAGGCCCATAGCTACAGTAGGTCCTCTTGGGTCCTGGCCCCCTGACTTACCACCAGGGCCCCGCAACTTCCCACCCAGCCCAGGCCCTCCAACTTTCAACTTTTTATTTTATTTATGGTGCTTGCTTGGGGTATGTCAGGGTGCCCCCCAACTTATTTAAAGCCCCCCCTAAATTAAAATATCCCGCTACGGGCCTGGTGCGCACTGGGCTAGTGTTCCTGCAGGGGATGGAGAACTCATGGAAGACTGTCATGTGACACTGTGTCCAGTGCCAAGCTGGAGGAGAAGTCACCCTCTGCTGGCAGAGAATCAAGAGAAGTAATCAGAATGAATAAGGAGTGGCAGCGGGTAGCCAGTCCTACGCCAGACCCCCCAGGTGGCAGCCGCTCTTTAGCCTTTGAGGCACTGAACAGCTTGTCCCGGGAGACCCCCGCCAAATGCCTTGTCCTCACAGGATCCTCCCCCATCACCCAAGCACATTGGAGGAGGCGTGCACTCAAACATGACTTCCAAGAGACAGCATCCATTGAAGCCAATGGGCAGTAGGTTCAGGATGAACAAAAGGAAATACTTTCCAGTCCGGCTTTCGCCCAGGCCATGGGACAGAGACAGCACTGGTTGCCCTCACGGACCATCTCAGGAGGCATCTGGATCGAGGCGGAGTGGCAGTACTATTGTTGTTAGACCTGTTGGCAGCATTCAACACGGTTGACCAACAGTTACTGATCCACTGCCTTGCCGACGCTGTGATTCAGGGGTCTGCCTTACAGTGGCTGGCCTCTTTCTTACAAGGTCGGGGACAGAGGGTGGCAGTAGGGGAGCAGCTGTCCCAAAGACACCCACTGGCTTGCGTAGTGCCACAAGGGGCTGTTTTCTCCCCGATGTTATGTAACATCTGTATGCACCCCCTTGCCCAGATTGCCCGGAGTCATGGACTGGGATGTCACCAATATGCGGATGACACCTAGCTCTATCTGTTGTTGGGCGGCCAGTCTGACTCAAAACTGGAAGATCTGGACTTGGCCTGACAAGCCGTGGCTGGGTGGCTTAGGCTGCGCTGACAGAAATTTAATCTGACAGAGACGGAGCCACAACGGCCGAAGGTTAGGGATCCCACTACCAACCTCTGACAGGGCACCACTGGTGCCAGCATCGGAGGTTAGGAGCTTGGGAGTGCTCTTGGATGCCTCTTTAACAATGGAGGCCCAGGTAGCAGCCACTGCCAAGTTGGCCTTCTACCATCTTCAGCTGACTAGGCAGTTGGTTCCCTCCCTTGAATGCGACAACCTGGCAACAGCGATCCATGCAATAGTCATCTCGAGACTTGACTACTGTAACGCTCTCTACATGGGGCTGCCCTTGTCCCAAATCTGGAAGCTACAGCTAGTGTAGAATGCTGTAGCCAGGCTGTTATTGGGCCTCCCTCCTAGAAAGCACATCCAGCCTGTGTTGAAAGCACTGCACTGGCTACCTATAGCATACCAGGTTTGCTATAAGGTGCTGATTCTCACCTATAAAGCCCTATGTGGCCAGGTACCTACATACCCGAGGGACCGCCTTTCCCCATATGTTCCCCAGAGAGTACTGAGGTCAGGTTCTCAGAACCTTCTTGTTCTCCCCAGCATGAAAGATGCCAGGCTGGCCACAACCAGGGCCAGGGCCTTTTCAGTGGCAGCTCCACTTTGGTGGAACGAGCTCCCCGGGGACATCAGAGCCCTGCGGGATTTCTCAAAATTCTGGAGGGCCTGCAAGACAGAGCTCTTCCACCAAGCATATGGGGTGCCACACTAAATGACTTCCACCTGGCTGAATATTGTGCCCTAGGATCTACCCTTGGCCACCAGCTTAACAACAATATCCATACAAAAGAAACCAAGCCCTACAGAGCCTGACACCAGCTGCTGTTTCTCCATGGTGGAGGTGAAGACCGCTCCGCCGTCTTATGAGACTTGTCTTTTAAATGGTTTGTTGATTTTAAATTGATAATTTGTTTTATAGTTTATGATGCCTATGGCCTTGTTAGCCGCCCTGGGCCTGCCCAGTGGGGAGGGCGGGATATAAAATAAATAAATACTTTACACAAGTGGTTAAAATTGTGGAATTTGCTGCCAGAGGATGTGGCGATAGCCATAGATATAGACCTGTTTAAAAGGATATTAACTTTGTGGAGAATTGGTGACTCCTGGCTACTAGCCACGGCAACCAGAGGGAATCAGAGGCAGTCAACTTCTGAACCCCAGAACCAGGAGACAACATCAGGGGAAGGCCTCGGCCTCCATGCCCTGTTGTTGGACCTCCAAAGCAATGGGTTGGCTACTATGTGAGACAAGATGCTGGACTAGATGGACCACTGGTCTCATCCATCAGGGCTCTTCTTATGTTCTTAAGTTGTCCTGGTTAAGAGAGTAGCAGCAGATCCTGGAGCTTCAAAGGAGGCAGTAGTTTCTCTCCCAAGGTGGCTAACAGGAACTGTTTTTGTGGTAGCTCCAAAAGCTATCAAGAGTTTCCAAAACAAGCGCGAACCACCAACAGACAAATGGTCAAGCTCTTTTTGGAGTTGCTGGGCAAGCTGTAGCTTGCCAGGAGACTAGCAAGCCTGTCTAGTTATTTAATTTACGACTGAGAGTTTTAAAAAAGGGTCAACATGGTTTGGATTTCAAAAAATAGTGTCAGCTTTGGTGGGGACGGGAGGCAGAGAATCTGGCAGGTCATGGGGGGGGTGCCTGGCAAAGCCATGGTCATGGGCAGAGCCTGGTAGAATTTGGAGTTGACTGGCTTGTCGGACTCCAGCGGTGGCTGCGTGACCAATGATGTTGTGACCTGGTCATGCAACTCATGGCCTAACTGGCTGACAAACGACAAAATGCAGGGCATTTAAAAGAACATTTCGACACATTCTTTTTCCATTTCTTTTGCTCAGGGATCCCCAACGTGGTGCCCATGGGTGGCACAGTGCCTGCTGGCACCTTTCCCAGCACCCACCAAGTGTTCTAAAAAGTGGATGTGGTCAGTAGGGCTTTTGTCTAGCAGGGCTTCCGATCAGCTGTGCAGATTTTAAAAAATCACTTCAGCAGCAGCTGCCACCACGGCACGAGGATCTTCAGTGTGTGACTGAAGATAAGCTACATGTAGGCAAGAAATGATTTCTGAATGATATGTTCATTTAAAAAGGTCTCCTAGCAGGCTTCCCAAGAACTTACCGTAATTCGGCGGGGGATGCATACTTCTTGGCAGGACCATTTCCGGGGGGCGGGGGGGGACGACGCGCTGCACGATGCTGTCGCCAGGACGTGATGCTGGGCGACGTTCTGGCAATGGGTCTGGAAACTCGATGGTACATTCGAGTTTTCGGCCCATTGCCAGAGCGTCGCCCAGCGTCACTTCCTGGCAACGGCATCGTGTGGCGTGGGTGTTCCAAGGAGGAATGTTCCGGCCGGGGACTCTGTGTCCTCCGCCGAATTACGGTAAGTACTTGGCAACCCTATCTCCTAATCATCAGAGCTTGTGCCTGAAAGGCTGAAGAGTTAATATTAGAGTTTTGCTCACCCCGACATTTTGCGGTTGGCCTCGCCTTCAGATGCAGCCGTTTTCTGGTTGCGCCTGCCACCTTGTATCAAAATTCCAAAGGTGCGCACAGGCTTAAAAAGGTTGGGGACCCCCACTGTAGCTTTTAGACGAAGGATTCTGTTTCTCTGGTCACTTTGGGGGTGGTTTGTTCAGCTTTAGGAGGCATTTAATCGACCTTTACCCACCAGAGCTTCTGTGTTAAATTTTCTTTTGGGCTGCATTGTGAAATTTTGACTTACCAAATGTTTTTGTTCTTTAGGAAATTCCCACCCAGCTGTGGGCTGATGTGATTGAGGAAAAGCTGCGGTCAGAGGAGTGCACTGAGCGTGTAAGTCTGGGTGATGGTAGAGCAGAGTTCAGTTTTAAAGTCCAAGTGATCAAGGAAAAGAATTGGGGGAAGCTGGGGACAGGATTGCTTCCTCGGACATCTGCAGAGAGAGGCTAAAAACAATGACCGAGAAGGAGTCAACAGCTCTTTCTGAATGAGTACAGGAATGCCAGGACCATTGCATTCATTTTTGCATCTCCCTCGGTGCTGGGAGTTGGAAGCCTGATTAACAGAATCAAGGGGAGGAAAAGGGTGTGCGTATGCTGATCGTATAGTGCTGAGAGCATCAAAGGGGGAACACCAGTAGCTCTGTTGACTGCCTGGGGCAACTGGCAGAATTCCGCATAGTCAAAGCTGATAAACAAGCAACATTAAAAAAAAAAATCAATGGATGACATTGGTATTTAATGGATCTTGAATGAGCAGCGGGGCGGGGTGGGTAATGCTGAAATCGTAATCAGAGCTACCCTCTTTGTAGCTCACGGATTTCAGTGCACTTAGAAGGGTGAAACTGCTTAAGGCTGCAGGTTTAAGTAAGGGAGTACTTTTAATTACTTACTGCTAATGGCATTTCAGCTGTTATTACAGCCATTCAGTTTCTTCAGTAACTGTCTAAAAAACCCACCAGCTGATGGACTTTACCATTACAGGTAATATCTCTCTGTAAGACTAAAAGTTTAGCAGCTACATTAAGGCATGGACCAAACTTTAAGTCTAGCGGCACCTTTAAGACCAACAAAGTTTCATTTGGTCTTCAAGGTGCCACTGGACTCAAACTTTGTTCTGTTGCTTCAGACCAACATGGCTGCCCACCTGAATCTACATCCAGGGCTCTTTTTGTAGCAGGAACTCCTTTCCATATTAGGCCACACACCCCTGATGTAGTCAATCCTCCAAGAGCTTACAGTAGTCCCTGTCAGAAGAGCTCCGTAAGCTCTTGGAGGATTGGCTACATTAGAGGTGTGTCGCCTAATAGGCAAAGGAGTTCTTGCTACAAAAAGAAACCTGGTTAAGACACAGTTAGATTCGAGTCCAGTAGCACCTTATGGACCAACATGAGTTTTCGTGTTTACACTTTTGGGGATCGAACAACTCTTCATCAGACAAAGTAGAACAGAAGACATATTAAGTGTTCCTCATATAAATAAGTTAGTGTAAGTAGTACCTACAAAGCAAATAAGTATTAGACCAAAACATTTGATCCAGCTCCTTTAAATCTGTTTATAATTGAAGTGCAGGCTAAAAAATTGACCAAGAGGCATTGGAGCTTTAGCATGAATTTTCAGAGCTGCCAAAATACACTTAATGGCTTCTATGACCCTTTGGTTGTTACTCGCAAGAATATTTACAAGATAGTACTCTGCAGAATGCAGAAGGAAGGACTTCCGGTTAATGGCGTAGCGAGGACAGTCGCTCTCCCCGAGGCTCGGGGGAGCAATTTACACACCAGCGGTTTGGAGGGGAGTTACTGACGTGGCTCTCCCATGGAGCCCTTGGTGAGGGTTCCAAACCATAGGGCTTTTTGAGGGGCAGCCTCTTCGATGGCATAATGCCGGAGAATTGAGGTGCTCCTCCGCCCTGATGGTCCTACTGCTGTGTGGCCGCATGGCACAAGCTGGGATGGCCAGAACAAGCGCCAGAGATCCAGCGATTTGTGGATGCAAGCGAGGTCGGAGTGACCGGCAAAGAACGTGAGTTGGACTTAGCGAATGTGAAGATAACCGAATGATCCCTTACCCCCCCTACACCGGGAACCGGAGAATGGAGGGACACCCCCCAGTTTGTGAACGAAAGAAGTTACAGAAAAAGGGGGGAAGGGAAAATCGGAGTATTTGGCTTGTTTGGTGAGACTTACCAGAGCGGATTTAAAGCATAAGTGATTTTCAGAGGAGGTGGAAAGCCGGTTGGTTTTTGTAAACAATTGAACAAAATGTCGGGCGTAGGGAAGAAAGGACTGAAACCTCTGGGTAGGCAAAGTCCGAGACCGGAAGAGGAGGGAGTGGATGTCGCGAGACTTCTAGCGAAGACGCTCAAGCTGGTTATGGAGCAGCTCGCTGGTATTAACCAGCAGCTGGTATTAACCAGCAGTTGACAGTCTTAAACCAGACGATCCCAACGCAACATCTCCAACTGGCAGAAAATGTTAAACAGATGGAGCAATCAATAGAGATGGTGAAAGAGATATACACCAAAAACAAGACTTTGAAGAAAAAGGTGGAACAAATAATAAACAAGCAAAATCAACAGGAAAATAGACTCTTGTTTCTACAAATGGAGACAGCAAACATGGTTCTCAGGTTCCAGGGAGTTCCTGAATCATCGAAAGAAGATTTGAAGAAGCTCCTTAGTGATTTCATCGCACCAGTTGTAGGCTTAAAAGCAGAAGAAATACTGCATGATATAGAATCAGCATATAGGGTGTATTCAAATTACACCCAAAAGAATAGCCTACCTGGGGAAATTTCAGTTAAATTTTCAAGAAGGCAAACTAGAGATGCAATTTTAAAAGCTACATCAGCAACTCCATTGAAACTTGGGAATGCTACAGTCAAGATTCTAAAAGACATTCCCTTTGAAATTCGACAATAACGGAAGAATTATAAGGATCTAACCCTTTTTCTCCAAACCAACCAAATCGCATACAAATGGGCATTTCCAGAAGGTGTCATCTTTAAGCTACACGACAAGAGAGAGAAGATTGACTCTGCGTACAAGGCTAAAGAATTTTTGAAACGCCAACTGGGAGCCAAAGAGGATGGGGAAACTGGTTCGAGTGACTCCACACCCTCGGAGACAGACGAAGACTTGGCCTTGGAAGAAGGCACTACAGCCAGCAGATCAACTTATGCTTTTAGAAATAGAAAGCCTAAGTAAAGGCAGAAGGACTCTGAAAATGGCCTTTGTGAAGCGAGCTCAGGTGATGCTCTGAAAGTCTCCCATAACAAGTAACTAATTACATAGCAGAGATAGGTTGTAATTCACAATATGCATTGCTTACTAACAATTTAGTATTAACATAGATCTTAACTGGGGTAAAGATCTCCCTCTCTTGGGTTTTTAGTTTAGTGTAGGTTTTCTTTACTTTCTCCCTAGATGTAGCCCCTTCCCTTTTTCATGTAGTTATTAGTTGTCAATTATAAAAAAGCAATAAAAAATCCCCTTCAGGGAGCAAAAAAAACCAGAATGCAGAAGGAAGGCATCTGGGACAGGGGCTAGAATAGAATAGAGGCTAGGGTTCCCAAGTACTTACCGCCTGGGAGCGGAGGATGCATGCTCCCCGGCCGGACCAGTCCTCCTGGTAACATACCATGCCATCGCCAGGAAATGACACCAGGCGACGCTCTGGCAATGGGGCTGAAAACTTGATGTTACCATCGAGTTTCCAGCCGCATTGCCAGAGCGTCGCCCAGTGTCCCTTCCTGGCAACGGCATGGTGCTCCGCGCCTGTCCTTCCCCTGGGGATGGTCCTGCAAGGACGCATCCATCCCCTGCTGGCACGCGGTAAGTTCTTGGCAAGCCTAATAGAGGCTCTTGGTTCGGTGTAGAGCTTGCAGAAAAACAGAACATGGGAAACAGAACATGGGTGACAGATTCTGCTATTACTACTAGCTGTTATTTTTTAAAATATGTATTTTTCATTCCAGGGAAGCAGTCATGATAGTCTTTATTTATTTAAAACATGTATTAGCTGCCCTTCTACCTTGAGTACTCAGGGCAGTTTACAGTATAAACGAAACAACTTATAAAAAAATACATAAAAGACCACAATTTAAAGCCTCCAAATTAGGATTACCAGTAAATAAAAACTACACTAGTCAAATGCAGTCCTAAATAAAACTGTCTTCAGCTGTCTTCTGGAGATCAGAAGTGAGGGGCCATACTCACCTCCCTGGGGAGATTGTTCCATGACCATGGGGCAGCCACTGAAAAAGCCCTTCTCACGTGCCCACCAGATGAGCTTCTTTGATTGCATCAAGAGTCTCTGCGCAAGCCAAGTCACAGTCAAGATTCCGTCAAGAAGGTCAGTTACCAGAGAGCAGAGTCCAGTCCAGAAAGCAAGGTCTAGCAGTCCAAGGTCATATACAAGAGCAAGCAGGTCCAATATCCAAGGCCAAAGCCAGTTCAAAGGTCACATGAGTGGAGCAGAATCAGGAGCTGTGGTTACAGTGTCCTCCAGACGGTGACTTGTTGCTTCCACATCAAGCAGTCTTCCTTGATTGGCTTTTATAGGCATCTGCTACATGGTGTTACTTGCAGTCAACTGCTTGGGAGTAACCTTGTGGCTACTCATCATCAGCAAGCATCTGGCTTCGGGTCAGGACATGCACTTCATCTTCTCTCCCAGAGTTCCATTGTAAGTCTTCATCTCTGGTGCTCAGAGAGTGTGGGTGAAACTGGAGGGCTGATGATGACCATCTGTTGGAATGGAGCTGGAAGGTGCTGGTGGCTTTGCATCAGCGGTCACTTGTGAACTCTGACAAGCCTGCAGTTCATCTTCTTGCTTGCCATCTTCTGCTGCTTCAGAGCTGGCTACACAGGACTCCTCTTCTCCTGAGGCGTCCTCCCCTCCTCCTCCTCCTCCTCCTCCTCCTGTCTTGACTGACCCACAACAGATTGGTGCAACAATCAGGAGGGCCTCTCCCCTGTGATCTTAATTCCTGGACAGGAACTAGGGGTGTGTAAAAAAACTTTAGCCAGTATTTTTTGGTTTGGGTCTATTGGACCCGGAAAAATTTCTGGGAGTCACAGTCCATTTGGAGGCATGGTTCTTGTACCTTTAAGACCCAGAATTAAACTTTGTTGGTCTTAAAGGTGCCACTGGACTCAAACTTTGTTCCTTTGCTTCAGACCAACACAGCTACCTGCTTGAATCTTTTTTGGTCTTTGTAAGCTGTCGTGGATGTAACATGATCAAAAGGCAGGGCGTGCATCTTTGAAATTAATAAAATAGGAGGGAGGAAGGGGCTTCCCACTTTCCGAGTTCCCCAGCCCATTCTCCTTTGTGACTGATATGCAGACAGTCGGCTCTTCCTTTGCACTGCATATTGGAGGGGAGCAAAATTTAAGTTTTGATGGAGGAATCCCCAAATGAGTCAAACAGGAGAGATCCAGGATCAGGATCTCCTTCCCTGTTTGTTAAAATGATTTAGCAGCCACATGTGGCTGATGCCTGGGGGGTGGGGAGAGAGATTCCAGTGCTTTTCTCCCATACTCTTTTCCTAGGCCATCTCCCCGGTCTAAATCTCCTTTCCTACAATTAGCATAGCTTGGCAAAAGCAGTCATGTATGGTGTCCGTACCTGTGGAAACCCCTTCCTTAGATGCCACCTCTGTTGCCTTTGAAGCACTTCACAGGCCTGATCACTGACTTTTTTGGTTGCTGTGTTTGAAAGTGGGAAACCCCAAACCCAGGCCTCCTTTCCCTTGCCTAGCTTGGCCTTCCAGATCTACCTTCTGAGGTGGCCGCCTCCCATCCACTCACATAAGGGATTGCTTCCATCCACTCTTCAAATGGTGGCTGCGGAAAGTGTCACAGCCAGGGTTGCCAAGTACATACTGTAATTTGGCGGGGGACACGCAGTCCCCGGCTGGGACATTCCTCCTTGGAACATCCCACACTGCACGATGCCATCGCCAGGAAGTGACGCCGGGCGACGCTCTGGCAATGGGGCTGGAAACTCGATGGTACCATTGAGTTTCCAGCCCCGTTGCCAGAGCGTCGCCCGGCGTCACTTCCTGGCGACGGCATCGTGCACCGCGTTCCCCCCCCCCGGGAATGTTCCTGCCAAGACGTATGTGTCCCCCGCCGAATTACGGTAAGTTCTTGGGAAGCCTGGTCACAGCCAAGGCCCAGCCAGTTTATAGTGACCCTGTAGGATTTTCAAGGCAAGCAATTAACAGAGGTGGCTGGCCATTGTTTGCCTCTGTATCGTGACCCTGGACTTCCTTGGCAGGCTCCCATTCCAATACTAACCTGGTCTCATCAGATCTCGGCTGCTAAGCAGGGTTGACCCTGGTTAGCACTTGGACGGGAGACCACCAAGGAAATCCAGGGTTGCTGTGTAGAGGCAGGCAAACCCACACAGGGTCACCGTAAGTCAGCTGTTGCTTGCTGGCACCTTCCACTTCTCAAATAGTCCTATTTAAATCACTGCAGGTGTCTTTGAAGGAATATTTATGTAACATGGTATGAATAAATAAAGAAGTTTAAAAATACCATAATGCATATTTAACTAAAGGTATGTTAATCACAGAGGTGGGATGTGTGCCAAATAAATAAATCAACCCAATCAAAGGATGTGCTATTAACTCATCTGAGGACTTTGTTTCCCAAACGGTGATTGTTACAAAATGAATCCTAAGGCAAGAGGAGGCGCTCCCTTATGTGTGAAAATCCAGACAGAGACGGTTGCCGGTTCCTCTGTCCTGACCAGCATGCTGCAACTCTATCCATGTTAAAACTCTCATTCGTTTGTACCTCGCTTTGCATTTTGGAGGTGCCCCATGAAATGTGCTGGCCTTTACTAAGATTCAGCAAGAAGCTGTAATTCTTCAGAGCCCAGACACCTTCCCACTGGGATGTGGATAAGTCTGAAATCCCTGTGCCTGGAGCTGAGGTTCGGGGCAGTCTTAGTGATTCTGGAATGCTGGGCAAAAGTCCAGGATGGGGCCCCAAATCACTACCTCCCCGCTAGGGCCGCCCGAGGCTTAAGCAAAGGATGGCCTTTGCCCCAAGCAAGGTGCGTGCCCGGCCACTACCAAGCCGGCTGTGGCCCAAGTCCTGGAACGGGTGGGTGCACGCAGGCAGCTAGCTGGCCAGTTGCTGCCCGAGCCCTGGAGGGGTTGGGGGTACACGGCAACTGCCAAGCTGGTGACTCAAGAGCCAGCAGGAGTAGGCATGAGCTGTAGCAGGAGCCCTTGTGCTCCCCCTCCCCCCCCAGTATGTGGGGAGACTATGTGTGACCACCCTAGTGCCTGAGGCAGCTGCCCCACCAAGACTGAAAGCTTCCTGATTTAGCAGTTCTTCGAACTAACCGCCATCGTTTAGAACCCTGTTACAGCATCCACATTTGGCTGTGTCAACAACCCCCCTGGATCAAATCTGCCCCGAATCAGGGAATCTTTAGTGTTCCTTTGTGACACCTTCAGAGCCTCGGGCCCTTACCTCTGAGGATTCTTGGAGACTAGGCGAGGCACTGGGAAACTGGAGATGGGCAACTATAATCCCAGTCATTAAAAACTGGGGTTGTGTGTGGACATGGGAAGCTACATACCGGTCAGTTTGACACTGGCACCTGGAAAAACTCTGGAGTGGATTACTAAGTGGCCTGTCACTGACCATCTAGGAAAGAATGAATCTACTGCCAGGAGCAAGCATCACAAACATATTGTGCTCAAACAAACTTCTCTCCTTTTCTTTTTGATAAAGTATCTCATTTGTTAGCTGGATTTCAGCCAAGTGTTCGGTTGCCCTAATAAACTCATTCTGGCGTATCCCCAATGTCTCTCCTTCCTGCCATGAGTGCATACTCCCATTTCCTGATTTCAGTCATTGGGCAGTTAAAATGCCGGTAGCCCTAATGGTGAAGGAGGCATGTTCTGTTTTTAAAGCAGATCAGAGGTCATGAAAGGGACTGATGGTGTCCCCTTTACCAGTTAAAATGCAGATTGGAAGAGTCACTCAACTCCCCCCACCCCCTATTTATCTAACTTCGCTGTCATTGGCCTTGAAAGGGAGTTGAACAGGTACAGAGAAGTTCACACAAGGTTTGGATTGCAGGGCTAGGAAGATTCCTGGTCTGATCCTCCCCATATAATTAATTCTTCATTTTGCAAACTGTGGTTTCATGCCAGTCTCCATTAAGCATTGGGGAGGGGGTGTAAAAGTAATTTTAGTCTATTAAGTATTTGTTAGACCCTCTTTCTTGTCTGTCCTTCCCTGCCTTAAATGGGCAATGCTCATATTTTTGGGGTGTTGATTCTCTCTCTGTCTCCCCTACCCCGTTTTCCTTCTGCCGCAGGGAAACTGCAATTCCTTTTGAATTGTTCTTGGGAAATAGAGGCGAGAGATTTGATGGGAAATCTAAGTGACTGGAAAGTGGTTGTCAGTTTGCCCATACAAAATACTGTGTGCCTTTATCCATAATTTATCCACTCATTTTGAATTTGCAAAGTAGAATTAGATTTTTGCATTGCAAATCACTTGCGCTTGAATTATTTGGGTCTGCCTGATTTCTCTGAGAGCTCTTTAAAACTGAGCTGCTTCAGTTATTTATCTGTTTGTTTACCCGTCTCTCCCTCCCTACTGATGATACACATTTATCCCACTGGGCCAAAAATCTTGTGCTGTTTTTCCTGTATTTGCATAAATGTGTATAAATGCATGCAGGAATTAGAGCTCTAAGGTTCAGTTCAGACATTGTGCTAAACCACAGCTGAGGAAACTTAACTATGATTTGGTACAGTGTCCAAATTGCCAAGCCATGGTTGCAGTCAGTTTGTAGTGGGTTTACAAACTATGGTTTCTGCTAGCTGTGATTCGGTGCAGCATTTGAATAGACACAAATGGGCTTCAGGAACCTTCTTGTAGACCTTACAGATGTGCATGCAGACAGAAAACCAAAGCAGACAAAACCCTCTGATTCGTTCGACTAATTTTACCAAGCAATCCTGGGCAGGATTAAACCTTTCTAAGTCCGTGGAAAGGACCAGGTTTAGAAGATATAACTCTGTTTAGGATGGTACTGTTGGTTCTTTTTATCCTGCTCTTCCTCTAAGGAGTGTGGTGTGGCATACCTAATTCTCCTCTTCTCTGCTCTGTCATCATAACTATCAGCTGAGGTAGTCTAGGCAGAGAATGCCTGGCCCAAGCCACAACTTGCGTGAGCATTTGGAAGCTCAAGCCATGGTTTGAGGTCTAAACCATGGTTAGTTTGAACCATGTCTTGAGTCTGAGCTGGGTCAGGGAAGTATACTGCTGCGAAGTGCTGCAAAGTGCACTTTTTCAAGCCACTCTTATAGACTGTAAGGGTAAGGGCAGACTTTGTGTCTTATTCTTGTTTTATGTAAAACCCTTAAGCACTCTAAAAAGAAAAAGGTAAAGGTAAAGTTTTCCCTTGCTCGAAAGCCAGTCGAATCCGACTCTAGGGGGTGGTGCTCATCTCTGTTTCCAAGCCAGAACAGCCAGCTCTGTCTGAAGACTTCTCCGTGGTCATGTGGCCGGCATGACTAAATGCCGAGGCACAAGGAACACTGTTACCTTCCCACCGAAGTGGTACCTATTTATCTACTTGCAATTTCTTGCTTTCAAACTGCTAGGCTGGCAGGAGCTGGGACTAGAGACGGGAGCTCACTCCGTCATGCGGCACTAGGGTCTTGAACTGCCGAACTACAGACCTTTTGATCTGCAGCTCAGTGTCTTAACTTCTGAGCCACTACAGTCCTAAAAAAAAGAAAAGAAGAATGCTAATTAAATGTCTTTTCTGGAGCATCATCCCTTACCAATCTGCTCCTTCCCTTGTTCCTCCATAAGAAATGGGAACACCATGAGTTAAGGTATAGCAGTAGTCAGGGCCGGATCGCCCATTGGGCGAACTAAGCATTCGCCTAGGGCGCGCCAGCCTCAGAGATGCCAAATGGCGCCCCGCTCCCCCCGAACCCCCCCCCGCAGCCCTAACCCGCTGCCGCTGCAGAAAAGTGCCCGACTAGGGCGCAAGTCGCCCTCCCCTCCTCTGGGGGGGTAGGAGGAGGAGGCGGCCAGCGGCGGCCAGCAGGATCTCCCTGCTGCCCCTGCTGCCGCCGAAGTTGAAAGCGCCCACCTAGGGCGCAAGTTGCCCTCCCCTCCTCCCTGGGGGGAGGAGGAGGAGGCCGGTGGCGGCCAGCAGGATCTCCCTGCTGCCGCCACCGGAAAGCACCCACCTAGGGCTCAAGTCGCCCTCCCCTCCTCCGGGGGGAGGAGGAGGAGGGCGGCCGGCGGTGGCCAGCAGGATCTCCCTGCTGCCGCCGCCGAAAAGCGCCCACCTAGGGCGCAAGTCACCCTCCCCCTCCTCCCTGGTGGGGGGGAGGCGGCGGCGGCCAGCAGGGACTCCCCGCCACCGCCGCTGCAGAGCGCCCAGCCGGGGCACAGTTTGCCCGCCCTCCCCCTCCTCCCTGGGGGGGAAGAGGAGGGGGGCGGCATGGCTGGGTCTCCAGGCCCAACTGGGAGTTTGGGATCTGCGCCTGCCTAGGGCACAGAAATACCTGGAGCCGGCCCTGGCAGTAGTAGGAAATAGGATGTATAATAGGGTTACCAGACATCCTCTTTTTGTTGGTGCCCGTCCACTTTTGTGCTCTTTTTAAAAAACTGATGAAAATGTCCTCCTTTTTGAGTTGGAAGGTTAGGAATATTCCTAGTTTAGTAGCAATTACCACAGCTCGAATAGTAGGGGTATTTGAAATGAGATTTGTCACAGTGATCACTTGCTTGAAGTAGTTGGGAAATATGTCCTGTTTTTTGCTTTTCAAAATACGGGCTGCAATCACATGCAGAATTAGCCGCACCATAAGCACGGATGCCGGGCAGATTTAAGGGGTGCGATCAGACGTGAACATCTGGCCAGCGCCCCGCACCCATCGGCAACCCGTTTTGCTCCGCCACAAGAACGGAGTTAAAAGACACTAGGGAAAGTCCACTATCAAATGGGTTACTGCAGGCTACGGACGGACTTTCCCCTGTGTGATCAGGCCATCCTGACTCTGTGCCATTCCCCCCCACTTCCCAGTATGCACATCATCGCATACCGCCATAGGAAGCCCTCAGTGTGGAGATGCAATTCATTGATCCCCTGTTTAAGTGCATCGGAAACACGCAGCAAAAAAAAAACCCAACTCATCCACGGTTTGCGTCTGATCACGCAGTGGCAGGCTGCCCCTGTAGCTCCCACGGACTGTGTGATCATGCAAATGCAGGTCAAATTGCTACGGAGCAAATAGCCTCGCTCCCTCCCCCGTGTTATCTCGCATGTGTGACCACAGCCACAGTAACCCTAATGTATAAAAAGCATAAAAAGTTATCCTAGGGTGCTGATAGCAGGTGGAAGATGCCTGCTCTGGAGTTGTGAATGGGTTACCCGGGGCTCAGGGTGCAGACTGGGCGGGGAGCAAGGGTGGCAGGCAATGATCCCTCTAAGCTGTGGAATCCTGTGAGCAAAAATTCTACTTTGTGGGCTAGTGGCATTAAAGTTGCGAGCGAGCGATTTGGCTACTGCGTCAATTAGTTTGCTCTGGAGCCATCCTTCCTGAGCTAAGACAAAAATGTGTGAGCCGGTGGCTAAAAAAATGTGAGCTAGCTCACACTAACTCAGCTTAGAGGGAACACTGGTGGCAGGTATAGAGCCCCCTTCAGGGAGACAAGGGAAGCACCTTTTTGGAAGAGTCTGGCAGGCCAGGGTGGCACTGTGGGCATTGATACCTGAAGGGCTGGCCAGCCCCAGGGATCTGAGGACAGAGCAGTGAAGCGGAAGGTCGTGCTCAGGAAGAGGATGCTGGATTATGCTGACCTGTTCTAGGAGGGCTGTAACTGTTCCTTCATGGCTGAAGGTCTTTGTTCACTCTAGCCTGGCCTACCTGGAAAACTTCATGTTTGCCAATTGCCTGGGCTGTTGATGTCGCACACCCCAGCAGGGCCAGCCCAGGGTTGTGGCTGTACTGAACCCCTAGTGGTAAAACTGCTAGAGCTGGAGGCTCAAACCGGAAGTTGGAGTCCAAAGGGCAGCAAGCAGAAGATCCAGTGGTCTTGGCCAGATGTCTTCTCTTTATAGCAGGCCTGACCAGTCGAAAGGCTTCCTCCTGCCTGCCAATCAGAGGAAACAACGTGGCCCACCCCATTCTATCCTGCGCCCAGAGGAGAGTTCGTGGGTTTGAGCATCTTCTCCCACTCCAGGTTGCTCATCAGATTGGGCCCAATTTTCTCTTTCGGTCCTGGAGACCTTAGCAGTTGGGTGCTGCCATGACTTGATTCAGGTTGCCGTTGTCCTCGGAGGTTGTCTCCACACAGCATTGCATTAGAACGGGCTCAGCGTTTAATGGCTGTTACGTACGAGTCTTCTCTTTTATTGGGCTAGTTTAAAAAATTCCATTTGAAGGGACGCTGTTCTCCATCTTGAACACCCCTTTAGAGAGGAAACCCCCCCACCAACAACATTAATCTTTCTGAGGGTGCAGGTTTGCTGCTTGAGCCAGATTTATGCTCTCAGGCTCATAACGTGAGTCAGTATTTTATACTTGAGAAATGTTAATAGATTGCAGGGAAGCAGGCTGCCGGACCACAGAACCACCAGCTGTCTGTTTTATTTCTCCTGGCGGTGTCGTTCGCCTGGCATTAATTGCCCAGCTTCCGTCCTGCTGGCGGTAGGAATGCCGGATTTTCTGTGCCGTTGTTTTGACACTCTCGGGTTTATAGATGTCGCTCGTACCCTCAAAGGAGTACGGTTTTATTGATCGATGGCTCTGCCGGGACCCTGTACTGCGTTCTCTTCTAATACAGATGCAGTTAGGGTAGTGAGAGATCGCACAGGGAGGTCTTATGGCACGCCGAGAAAACGGACGGCAGGTGTTATGTTCGAGAGCTGGGGATTTGTAGGGACTAGTACTGGAGCTTTCCTGCCTTCTGGGGTTGGGACAAGGTGATCACAGTCCCACTGGTTATTGCCTGGATCCTCGGTTGTCCTTCTGAGTTAGTGTGGCGACAGAGTGAGTTTCCGCAACATGAAAAAGCCTGCCAAGAAGTTCCTCTGAGACCTTTGCACAGATTTCCTGCCCGGTGACCTGGTATAGTAAAGATGGCAATTCCCAAACTGTGGGCTGCAAGCGTCCTGTTAGAGTGCCTTGAAAAGCAAAGAGATAAAATAAAGTCTCCTGTGAGCTCGGAGTACCCGCCCTGCTGCCACTCTGCATGATTTGTTGTTCTGGCCCTGCCTCTTTCTAATCATCATCCACTCTAGATAGATAATTCTGCTCCATCTCCACCTCAAGTGTGAGTGGATGGGCAGAGACATAGCAGAATTACTTGCTGTCAGAGGGAGGTGTCTGTTTTGTCTCTGTATGAGTCATGCTGAGGACGGTAAATGTATTTATTTAGGGCATTTCTACGCTACCTACCTTAAAAATTGTCCTTGGAGCATCTTACAGCAAATAAAGCAATCTAGTATGTTGCCTTGTAAGAACTGAACTAAAATCCAATCATTAGCCATTTAAAGTGCCCGCAAATCTCTCAAATAGAAAAGAAACTTACAATCCAGAGGCACTCACAGAACATCAGCTCACGCCAGAGACCATTCTTACTCCTATACCTTCTAACAGTAACCCTTTTGGCGTATGCCTTTGGTTTTCATTCGGGGGGAAGAATGCTTCGGCTGTCAGAAACCTTGTGGCTGGCACTGTCCCAAGGAAAAGAGGGAGTGCAGCACAGAGGAACTCAGGGAGACTGGTTGAAATCCATGCTCAGCCATGAAACTCCCTTGGCCAACTGTGAGAGTCCCGCAACAGATCCAAAGGACAGAAGAAATTAGGAAATCATCACTGGGTTGCCCAAGGTGTTATTTAGCTTCAGATAACAGCCATGGGGAGCCCCCAGTGTGGAGCAAGGCCACGGTACTGGGAATGGGTAGGGGCTAACTTTTTCCCTTGTGCCATTTCTTTAACCAAAGGTTCTCCCCATCTTGGCTGGTTTTAGTTTGAGTAGGGGAGAAAGACTTTGTACCCTTATTGTGCCTTGCCTTTCCCCCTTACTAAAAACTGCCCCAGAGAGAGGGCAGTTTTGACTGGGGAAACAGTGTGCGGGTGGAAGGGAAACGTTAGAAAAAACCCCTTCATTTGATCCCAATTCTTTCTCTTCCCCACTTCAGCTGAGGATAAATTATATGTTGGGGGATCCAACCAGCCAGGGATACCCAGTGTCACATGCAGCTTATCCCTTAAAGTGGCTTAGTAGCCATTTCCTTATCAATGGGTGATTTGAAGGAAGAGGTGAGGCATATCAGCATCCTCATCAAATCACGCTTCTCAGGTGCTATAGGCAAGTCCAACATACTGTACATAAAATGGGATGACTCCATGGAACTCCTGGAAGGCTGGGTGGAATAATTGTTGTTAAGTAGCATGAAGAAGAGGGCATACAGAAGTTGCCGTGCAATCGCCTGGAAACCCAAATATTCCACTTGTATTTACGTAGCCCAGTTAATGCGGTGGGGGGAAGCAAGGCTATTTACCCCATAGTAATCTGACGCGCCATTGCGTGATCAGATGCAATTCTTTGCCACGTGTTTCTGGTGCGCTTCAATGAGGGATCACTGATGCAATAAGAGCGTGCCGGTGCGATCACATGGACACGTCCATCTACGGCCCATCACAAACCCATTTGCTACTGCACTTTCCCAGGTATTTTTTAACTCCGCTTCTTCGGAGGGGCAAGACGGGTTGGTAATGGGTGCAGGACACTTGCCAGATGTTCCCATGTGATTGCGCCCGTAAAATCCACCCAACATTCGTCCCTCTTGCGCTGCTAATTCTGCGTGTGATCAGAGCCTCCGTGTGCTACATGCGTATGCACTCTGTAATCCTTGCAAGCACTTACTAAGTTTTGTTACTGGGTTGGTAATGCTATCCTCATAATGCAGTTAAGGTAGGCTGAGGGCCAAACGGCATGTTGCGCATGAGTTCCCAACTGGGACAGGCAGCCATATTGCAACAGCAAGTCTCTGATGGAAGCTCCGTGTATACATGTTGCAGGGGCCTAAATTAGATCTAAACTGCAGCATGGGGGGAGGAGGGGGTTCCTGCTTTGCCCCAGTGCCAATTTCCCAAGCCAAAACAGCACAAGGGGTGCTGTTTGCCTTGTCAGGGAGCTGCATGTGCAGGTATTCAGTGTGCTTGAAGTCCTCTAGCAGGGCAGATTCATTTATTTGTTTATAAAACTTGTATCCTGCCTTTCTGCCCTTACAAGTAATGCCCTCTGGGCTGTTTCAGCCAGCAATATGGCTGCAAGTCCTCACAGCAAACTTATGTAAAACATAATGGGTAGTTTGGCCCCCAAAGACTCACAGGTGTTTTCCATACAGTGATAGTCATGCTTTGTTTCCCCATTGCTGCTTCTGCTTTCTACACCCATGGACTCCAGTGGACTTAGAAGGGAGTAACCCTGCTTAGGACTGTACTGTTGAGTTACCAAACAACAGCAAAAGAGTTGTTAATTTAACAAGACACCCCTTTATATACAACCATGTAATTCCATTTCATCGCCTGATGAATTGTGCGTGCACACGAAAGTTCACATCTTGAATAGAACTTTGTTGGTTTTGGGGCCACTGGACTTTAACTAGGGTTGCCAGGTCCCCTAGGGGCGGGGAAAACCCCACTTGATGGGTCCGTTACCCACCTGCCCGGATCGGGCTGCCGAGGGGAACCACATCCTCAAAATGCTGGGAATGTTGTGGAGAGACGCTCTATCATTTGAGGGAAAACTCTACGGTTTTCCCTAGAATTATAGTGGTCCCGCCCCCAATGTGCCCAACACAATGACATCACTTCCAGGTGATGTCATCGTGGCATGCGCACAAAGCACACACCCCGCAGATCTCCAGGACGGGGCCCAGGACTCCCCCGCTAAAATTAAGGTAAGACTTGGCAACCCTAAGTTTGCGGTCAAAATGACCTTTTGATCGGGGTTCGCCGCTGTTCCTTCACGCATGTAAATTTCATGTTCACATGCGCCAGTCTGCCTCCTGCACCAAAGCGGGCTCACTCCTGCAGTGCTCCCGGGTTTTCCGGCCCCTTGGAAAATCAGGTATTTTCCTGGCACTTGTGCTTTGAATGCGCGATTTCGCCCATCTGGACAGCCCATCTTCCGCAGTGATTGTGATTAGGGCCATCTGACCACTCTTTGTGCGTTTTTTTTTTTAAAAAAGCTTCCGGTTTGAGCGCTTGAGCAAACATGCGCTTAATAAATCAATTTAACGTTTAATAATGGGTTTATTAAGCGCATGCTTGCTCAAGTGCTCAAACTGGAAGCTTTTTTTTAAAAAAACACACAAAGATGGCCCTGGAGGAGGGAACGAGAGGCGGGGGCTCCGGCAGCCTGGACGGGGTCCGGCAAGGAGGATGGCGGAGACAGCGGAGCCTTTTTTTGTGGGGCAATGGTGGCAGCAGCAGCAGCGCCCCCCCCCAGTGGCGGCAGAAGCAGCAGCCGCCTGAGCCTCCCCCGTGGCTGGCAGGATTGCCTGGAGGGACGGCGCAGCAGCAGGCGAGCAAGTGCTGGAAGAGAGGGGCCGGCTGCATCTAGTCAGCCCAATGCGAAGAAAAATGTTCCCGATTTAAACAAAGTGGGAACAAAGCGCAATTACCTTGCCATGTGCCCCGGCCTTACTCTAACTTTATTCTATTGCTTCAGACCAACATGGCTGCCCACCTTGATAACACTGAAAAGCACCGTATACATATGTGTCATTGAGTTGCTTTTGAGGCAAGTGAGAAGCAGAGGTGGTTTCGTTACCTTCCTCTGCTGAGCCCGAGGGGAGGCTTCGGCTGCCAAGAGTGCACTCCTGTACCTGGTCCGGGCCTCGGCCCTTCACCTTCTCTGCTCCTGGGGTCCTTCAGGGGACTGTGGTGGGTCTGGCAATGGGCGAGTCCATGCTGGAACCTCCTGGCTTGAGGGACTTGCTGGCTCAGAGGGTGGCACCAGTGGGACCTCAGGGTCCCTTTGGGGAGGCCCTGAAACACCAGACTCACAGGGAGGGTCTGCTAAGGCGGGGCTTGAGGATGGGTTGCCTCTCCTCCTCCTCCAACAAGGACTCATCTTCCCATGGCTTAACCAGGGTGGTCCATGACATCGGGCTATAACACACCGCCTTCCCTTCAAAGCACCTTACACAATCTAAAGGTTGATAGGAGAAGCCGTACTGTATTTCGTTCTTATCCCGCCATTCATGCCAAGGAGCTGAGAGTGGCATGTAGAGTTCTCGTCTCCATTTTATCCTGGCAAAAATTCCTGTGAAGTCCGTTGGGCTGAGGGTGTGTGACTGACATGGGGCACCCAGAGAAACTCATGGCAAGTGAGGATCTAAACCTGTTGTTTCCTCAGGCCTAGTCCGAAATGCTAACCATTACACCGCAGTGGCTGCCGTGGCTGCATTTCAGTGGTGGAATGTCCGTGGCCTCTCTGTGTGCCCACTGACATGTGCAGAACTCCTCCAGCCCAGCTGGGCCGGAAGGATCGTACGGTCTCCTAAGCTGACCTCATCCTTTCTGGGTGGGGGGCTTTGCTCCCCCCATTCCCCCTGCAGCAGAGTCATCTCCTGGCTTCAGATAGGCAGTTAGAAGTCTGTGGATGGGTCCGAAGATAGATCTGCCTGTGGAAACCCTTCTGGATCATTGGTGGGATTGCCCCATTTCAAAGTAGACCAATTGGGGAGAGGGTTAGAAACATGGGCGTTCGGGCCCCTGCGTTTGTTTGTATTTGACAACAATGACCCAAATGACCCTTGCTCAAACCTTTGGGGATGGTTTACCATTGGTGGCAGGGCAGGGGCAGGGGACAACCAACTATGACTTCTTAAAGAAACAAATCCTTAGCACGTGAGGATATTAATTAGACTTTAACGGTAGTCAGGGGGCAGGAAAGATCTGCATTTGCACAAAGCGTGGCCAGTCTCTCTGCAGTGTGTTGTTCCCCAGCTCCCAAGCCAGAATGCCCCCTCCCCTTTTTATTCCTTTTTTGTCATCTTTTTTTTTTTTCCCTTTTGACATCTGTTTGGAGCTTGTCCCTTCTGTGATACCATCCTTCTTGCAGCTGTTCCAGACCTCCGGCTCTGAGCCATGCGTGCGGGGTGTGTGTGTGTGTGTGTTCGTGTGTGCGTGCCCTGAGCATACGGCCCTTTTGATGTGTGATAAAACAGAACTGAGCCACTGGGGGCACCGCGAAGGGAACATGGTGGAATATCAATAAAGCCGCGTCGAGCAAAGCTGCACCTCCGCAGCGGACTAGACATTTCACTGAAGTGTCAAGCCGGTGGATAATGTATTCTAATTAGCGATTGGCTGGGGCCTTGGAATTGGGAGACCTTTGTGGGAGGGAGGCGGAGAATGACCCATATATCTAACTGTTTTATAGGGGGCTTATTTATAATGCATTAGCCCGGCGCCTTGAAATGTGATTAATTACAAGCAACTTGTTTGTCGAGCGCTCTCTCTCGCTCGCTCGCTCTCTTTCCCGCTCAGAACTGTTAGCTGCAAAATCCCACAATTTAAGTAGGGGCCTCGGAGCAGCCTTCAATGAAGCGGGATCTCAAGCCGCTCATTTCTACCTATGGGTGAGACTGTGGATTTGGGCGCGGAATCTGAATTGGGAATGGGGCTGCCAGCCTCCCGGCTGGGCCTGGAGGTCCCCTGCTGTTAAAGCTGGCCCCCAGGCAATCGGGATCCGTTCCCCTGGAGAGAATGGCTGCTTTGGAGGGCGAACTGAATGGAATTGTACCCTGCTGAGATCCTTCTTGTCCCCAAACCCTTCCCCAGGCTCCACCCCACCTCCCCAAATCTCCAGGTATTTCGCAACCCAGAGCTGGCAACTCTAAATGAGAACTTAGGGCCCACAGTGACAGCAAATTTTATTATGTCAAGAATTGCTTGGCCAGATGAAGGTTTGTGCTTTCCCACAAGTGACCAGCTGCTATATGGCTCCCGGGAAACCCACAATCAAGGCTTTAGAGTGATGGTCATTCCTGTTTTGTCTTTAGCTCCTAGTATTCAGAGGTGTACTGCCTCCTAACATGAAGGTTCCATTTTGCTGCCATAGCTGACATCTGCTGGTAGCCATCTCCACCTCCATGAACCTATACAATCTTTTTTTAAAAAGCTAGAGAACTTTGTAAGTTCTTGTGTGTTGTATGACAGCCAGTTTGGTGTAGTGGTTAAGTGCGTGGACTCTGATCTGGGAGAACTGGGTTTGATTCCCCACTCCTCCACTTGCACCTGCTGATGTGACCTTGGGTCAGTCACAAGCTCTGGCACAGCTGTCCTTGAAAAGAGCAGTCTCTGTCAGAGCTCTCTCAGCCCCACCTACCTCACAGGTATCTGTTGTGGGGAGGGGAAAGGAAAGGAGATTGTAAACCACTAAGAACATAAGAGAAGCCAATGTTGAATCAGGCCAATGGCCCATCTAGTCCAACACTCTGTCACACAGTGGCCAAAATATACCAGGTGCCATCAGGAGGTCCAGCAGTGGGGCCAGGACACTAGAAGCCCTCCCACTGCTGCCTCCTCCCACTGCTACCCCCTCCAGCACCAAGAACAGAGTGCATCACCTGCCCCAGACTGAGAGTTCCCATCTATACTCTGAGACTATGAGTGAAGGGCAGGGTATAAATCCAATCTCTCCCTCTCTCTTCTATCCTACCCGCACAGAGTTGTAGTGAGAGCCAGTTTGGTGTAGTGGTTAAGTGCGCGGACTCTAATCTGGGAGAACTGGGTTGGATTCCCCCACTCCTCCAGTTGCAGCTGCTGGATGACCTTGGGCAAGTCATAGTTCTGTCAGAGCTGTTCTTGAAAGAGCACTTTCTGTCAGAGTTCTCTCAACCCCACCTACCTCACAGGTTGTCTGTTGTGGGGAGGGGAAGGGAAAGGAGTTTGTAAGCTGCTCTGAGACTCCGAGTGAAGGGTGGGGTATAAATCCAATCTCCTCCTTCTCCTCCTCCTCTTCTTCTTCTTCTTATGCTCCTCCTCCTCATAAGCTGAACAGCCACTTTGTAAGGTAGTTCATGGTCGTGTATTCCAGATTGGGAAGGGTGAGGTTTGCCTGAGGCCGTCTAGTGCGAGAGTTCCCAACATGATGCCCATGGGTGCCATGACACCCACCAACACCTTTCCTGGTGCCTGCCGAGTGCTTTTAGAAAGTGGGCGGAGCCAGGCAGGGCATTTGCCCAGCAGGGCTTCTGATTGGCTGTGCAGATTAAAAGGCATCCTGTTAAACAGAGCTTCTGCCTGAAATGCCGAAGAGTTACTATTAGAGCTATAGACAACTTTGCTCCATAACATTTTGTGGTGGGCTCTGCCTCCTGCGGCAGCCGTTTTGGGATTGTGCCCACTGCCCTGCATCAGAATCCCAAAGATACCCGGCAGGCTCAAAAAGGTTGGGGACCCCTGACCTGGTGTGTTTGTGGCTTGAGCAAAACTTGAACCAATGACTTCCCTGCTCACAGCAAAAAATATAAAGAGCTGATTTATAATGGACCTCTCTGTTGAGTCTGGAACTAACTACTCTGGCTGGCGAGGACTGCTTTGGAGTCTCAGGCACTCTTTCCCAGCCCTTTTACCTGGAGATGGCAGGAATTTAATTTGAGACCTCCTGTGTGCAAAGCACTTCTACCAGAGAGCCAGAGTCCTTCCCATCTCTGTGATTCACAGCCACAGTTCGATCTCTCTTAAGTGCCGGTACTTAGAACAAAGTTTGAGTCCAGTGGCACCTTTAAGACCAACAATGTTTAATTCTGGGTATAAGCTTTCATGGGCATGCACACTTCTTAGTGTGCATGCACACAAAAACTTATACCCAGAATAAAATGGTGCCACTGGACTCAAACTTTGGCCACTTCCGCACTGTCATTTTTGTAACTCATTTGTCCCTATTGCTTTGGGTGTTCCCCCCCTTTCCACATGTGTTTTGCTCCCTCTGGGATGGCTACCCACCTGAATCTATGCCGATACTTAGTTAGCATTGGAGGTTGTCTCGGGTATGGATATAATCGGGGGGAGGGGGGATAACAACACCCAGAAGTCATCTGAGTCCCTGCAGAAATCCCTGCCCCTGGTGTGTTGGTGAAAACTGGGCTAATTAGGGAAGTGCAAATAGATTGTATTTTCTAGTATAATTAGAATGTCCTGGATTCTTCCTTATTGGGATGTTTCCTCTGAACAGTTCTGCAGTTTTTTGGATCCCCTACTGATAAGGCTTCAAGTTGTTTTAGGCACCAGTAATTACCTGTGGCTTTAATGCAGTATTCAAATATTTTGGACGTACATTCGCACCCACGCACCGTTTCCTTTACTCGTTCTGAACGGTGCTGTCAGTAAAGCGACAGGGACTTGCCCGCGTAAGCAACCAGTGGAGAAAACGTGGACTGCATTTAGCAAACTTAAACTCAGGCTTTCCACTCGGGTTGCCAGGTCCTACCCTGGGCACTGGTGGGGTTGGGGGGGGAGTAAGGTTGCCAGATCCAGGTTGGGAAACTCCTGGATATTTGGGGATAGAGCTTGGGGAGATTAGGGACCTCAGTGGGGTAAACTGCCATAGAGTCTACACTCCAAAGCATCCATTTTTTTCAGGGGAAGTGACCTCTGTAGTCTGGAGATGAGCTGTAATTCCGTGGGATCCCCAGGTCCCACCTGTAGGTTGGCACCATTACATACCATGCTCTGTCACATCTAAGCTGTGCCGTGTTTCCTGATTCCTCTGGTATCAGTAACTATGCAATGCTTTCATTCAGTTCCGGTTTGGAGGTCATCTGTTTGGAAGTGGTTCCAGTTTAAACCAATAAAAGGTATGGTAACCAGGTCAGCTCACCTCTAGCAGCAGTTCCATTCCGATTGTTTTGTCCTGCTCCGCTCTGGTTGATACCCGTGAGAATACACACACATTTAGTCTAACTCGTAATTTGGACTGATTGCCTGAATTATTTTTTTCAGGTTCTGCTCCAGTTCAGGTTCAAGTGAAATAGTGTCTCATTTGGTTCTGATTGGAGAGGCTTGGTTGGGTGTTTTTTAATATATAGGTTCAGTTTGATTCCCTGTGTGGTATTGCATAGATGCTTAAATGTTTGCATTTTTTCTTTTTTGTGGTCTTGAAATTTTTTTTAAAAAAAAGATGTTCAATCCAACACTTAGCTGGCTGTAACAAGGACTTTAGGGAGCAAACGGGCCTTTCTGCATAGATCTCTTTTGGTCTGCTGCTTCATTAGCTCTGGGAGTTGGGAGGATTCCATTACAGTGAATTTTCCTGTATAATTTAGGAAAAGAATGAACTGTGCATATTTTTCCTCTGCACTTTGCTCTTTAGCTTTGTTTAGCTTTTTCATCTGCTGCGTGGGTTGGTATCCTTTTGAATATTTCAGCATCTTAAGACTCCCCACCCCCCTTTCCTCAGAATAGATACACTGAGTTTTGTTTACAACAAAACTTTATCCTAGAAGAGAAATCCTTGGGCACAATAGGTGTATAAAAGAGAATACGCTCTTATCCCAAATGCCATTACTGGGAGAACTTCTTGCAGCCCCCATTCATTTCTATGGGGTTTGCATAGGAGAACAACCCAATGGCCCCTAGATTTTTTTATCCTCTGTGATCCTGAGGGCTCTGATGAAGTAGTATATTATAACCAGTCTGTATATTGTAACCAATCACATGTTAATACAGTGGCCATATCTACACTGAAAACTTAAGCTAGTTTAAGAGCTGTACCATTACCCCAGGTAACCCTGGGAACTGTAGTTCTGTATGGGAAACTTGGGTGCTCAAATAGTATTCTCTGCATCCTCACCGATCTCAGCTCCCAGGCTTCTTTCACAAAAGCCAAACTGATATAAAACTAATATAGTGTATTTTTCACTATGCCACATGTCTATCCTTGCAGCCCTTTAGCTTGAAGATGACTGTTCTCGTTAGATCTCGGAACTTCTCGTTAGATCTCGGAAGCTTAGCAGGGGCAGCCTTAGTTGGTATTTGGATGGGAGACCACCAAAGAAATCCAGGGTTGCTGGACAGAGGCAGGCAATGGGCAAACCACCTCTGAACATCTCTTGCCTTAAAAACCCTACACTGTCACCCTAAGTCGGGTGTGACTTGACGGCACTTTCCACCACCACATTCCATACCAATTTGTGATCTCCAGCCTTCCTGGGCAAATTGCAGCTCTCTTGTCTGCCAGCTTGTCTTCCAGATCTTCCTTCCTCTCTCCACTTCTTCCCTCTGCCCTTCTTTTCCAAGTTCTCCTCCCCCAAATTCCAAGCCTCCCAAACTGATTATCTTCATTTGCTGCTTATTTTTTGTGGTCTCTGTGTATCATACTGCTGGGTAGGGAGCGTTGTTCCCTCTAAGCTGAGTTAGTGTGAGCTAGCTCACAGTTTTTTAGCCTCTGGCTCAGACATTTTTGTCTTTGCTCAGGAAGGAGGGCTCCAGAGCAAACTAATTTATGCAGTAGCCAAATCACTTGCTCACAACTTTAATGCCAGTGGCTCACAAAGTAGAATTTTTGCTGAGAGGGAGCATTGGTAGGGAGGGGCACGAACTGGCTCATGAACTAAAGTTCATGCCAAATTTTGGCAGGTTTATGGTTTGGGAGGTGAAGTTTGTGGCAGGTCAACCAGTGCAAACTTTCCACGAGCTATCAAGGTGTTCTTTGAGGTTCATGCGGGTTTGTGAACTGATAGATTTCAGACTGTCTCTGCTCAATCTAAATGTTTACCAAACTTCAAAGCAACAGTGGGGTCAGTTTCAAACTAGTCTTGTCAGTTTCAAGAAGATTCCCCCCCTTTGTCCAAGTTCCTTTGTGTTTCCTTCCTATTTTATTGCACAAAGCTTGCAAAATCCCCCCCCCCGCTTGGATTTGTTGTGACTCTGTGCCTTGTGAGCAGTCCTTTTAAGCTTGCAATGCCATTGGCACTGGGTTCTGGTGGGCATTCTGCACATTATAACTGGTTGTGCTGGGCTTGTAAAACTACCACCCCTGTGTATAGGGGTGATGACCACTCCAGACTCTGTAGCCCCTGCAGCTTCAGGTGACCTGAAGACAGTGGCCTGTGCTGCCCCAAACCTGGCAAAGCTCACCTTACCTCCTGGGGGGGGGGGGCAAAGCCTATCACAACCATTATGGTGGCTGCACAGATCAGGACCCAGGCAACTGCTGGGAGAGGGACAGAACAGCAGGATGGTAGGGACAAGCCCCTGGTGAGAGAGAAAGACTGAGCGGGAGAATCTTGCAGGAAGCCAGGGAGCTGCGACTCAACACTCTAGGAGAGTCAGATTCCTGAGGCATGCAGGCATCAGGGCAGGACCAGGTGGGCCGTCCTGCTCAGTGGGAGGAACAAGCAACTGAGAGAACGTGGGGGCCTGGCCCTGAGAGGCAGGAAGGTTGGGTGGTCAGGTGGCGTGAGGCACCTGCTCAGGAAAAGGCATAAAGGCAGGGCAGCTGGTGGGCCCCACCCCACATTGAGGGTATAGGGGAGGAGAGAGATTTGCAGGTCCATTCCCCATTGGAGGTCGATGCTGTATCTCTTCCCAGGCTTCTTGATGGAGGTTTGAGATTGGGTGATTCTGGGGGAAGGCAGGATCTAAAGTTTGATTTAAGGGGGCAGATACGAGCAGGCTGGGGAGGAAGAGCACAGGACTCTCTCAGGGGGCTGTGGCAAGACAGAGAGAACAACAGAGAGAGCACATGGACAGAAGAGGGGGATTAAGGGGGTGCCAACCTACTCTCCTTGTCACATCTGAGGCTTTGCTGCTCTGCCTATATGGCCAGAAATGAAGCCTTGGAGGAGCCTAGCCCAAGAAGACCAACCCTGGGGGGGCAGGGCTTGACACCCCACTTGGATTTCTTGTGACTCTGCTTTGAGATCAGTCCTTTTAACCTTGCAATGCCAGTGGCACTGGGTTCTGCTGGGCATTTTGTACATTGTAACTGGTTGTGCTGGGCCTGCAAAATCTTCCCTGGCTTGGATTTCTTGTGACACTGTGCTTTGAGATCAATCCTTTTAAGCTTGTAGTGCCACAGTGGCATAGGGTTCTGCTGGGCATTCTGTATACTAAACTGGTTGTGCTGGGCTTGAAAAAAAGTCCCCCTAACAGTTTGTTCTGCAGGGATTCTCTGGTTTGGCATTAGCTGTCTTTTGCTTGCATTGCTACAGTGGCACTGGGATCTGCTGGGCATTCTATACCCTAAACTGGTTGTGGTGAACTTCAGTTTGTACTACAGTGATTCTCTGCTTTGACATTAGTCCTCTTTTGCTTGCATTGCCACTGGGTTCTGCTGGGCATTCTGTACCCTGAACTGGTTGTGCTGGGCTTGGAATGTGATTCTGTGCTGAACATTAGTCCTTTTGAGCTGGCATTGCCACAATGGCACTGGATTCTGCTGGGCATTTATTGACTGCACTGGTCCTGATGGGCACTCTGTATATTGCACTGGTTCTGCTAGGCTTGCAAAAAATGTCCCCCCAACCTTCAATTTCTACTGCAGAGATTCTCTGGCTTGACCTTAGTCCTGTTGGGTTTGCACTGCGACAGTGGCACTGGTTCTGCCGGGCACATTGCACTGGTTCTGTTGGGATTGCAAAAATGCCCCCCTTCAGTTTCTACTGCAGATATTCTCTGGAACTTTGATTCTGTTTTGCTGGGCTTTGTTAGCTGGTTTCCCCCCTCCATTGGAAACAATGGAGGATGGGGGCACCTTCTTTGGGGGGGGGTGTAACTCAAACCCCATAAATCCAATCCTCACCAAACTTGGAGGGCAGGTAGAGGAGTGTCAGCTGGAGATCCCCTGTGAGTTTGGTGTCTCTAGTTTGCTGGGTAGGGGGTTGTTCTACTGCATCACAAACCTCATGAACTGAACTGGTTCATTTAGCCCCTAAAAGTTTGTGATGGTTTGTGGTTTGCGAACTGGACACACCATGAGCCACATTCTCCCGGTTTGTGCCCATCCCTACTGATGGGATTTGCACCTGTGCTGAGCAACAATTTGGAAACTCCTAGAGCTGGTTTTGGGGCATGAAGAACTCCCCCTCGGGAATGCTGCCTCCTAGGACTGTGCATTCTCCAAGGGGGAGGAGTTGTGCTCTCCCACTGTTTCCTTTCATTTGCCATACTGGCAACTTCATTTGGAGACTTCTCTGAGATCCCATAGTATCTCTTCAGGGCTAGTTCTTCTTTAGTTCATATTTTTTTCATCTGTTTCTCCAGCCCAACATTTGTCAGTCAGCCCAGTTTGCCTTGTCTCCTCTGAAGAGCAGACCACTCTGTTCTCAGCCACTGGTCCCAACACAATCCTTCACTCTTGTTTCACCAACCTGTATGATCCCGACAGCCGTTGTATTAATTCCAACACTGGGTCAGCAAAATCAAGAAAAAACTCTGCTTCCTTCCCTAAATCCTATGGCAATCCATTGTCCTGGCAGTTTCAACAGGTGCCACACCTAGATGCACCCTGTCATCCTGGTTGTCTCTCCCTTGTGCTCTGACGTTCAAGACAGCAGTCAGTCTTCGACTTCCACTAAGTCATCAAAATCTTCTCAATCAGATTCTACGGCGTCTTTGGCTGAAGCTTGTTCCCTTTCCAAAGCATCAGATTGTCGCTTTGGTCTTGTCTCCAACTGAAGTCATGTTGGATCAACGACATTTGTCACCTGCCAAAGGCATTCACATGTTTTCAGAACAGATGGTTAGAATGACTACAGCTCTTGTCATCCTAGTTACCCAACATCCCCTGCCAGGTGAAGATCCTTTACTTGTAACGATCCAATCTGCTTTACGTGCACTAGTAGCCTTTCCAGTCTCCTCCACTCTGTTGGACATCGCTGAAGAGTTTCAAAATAGCTAGCTATATTATTTATTAAATTTTCTTTCTTTATTAAAACATTTATATCCTGCCTTTCCTACTGGTTCATGTCCAGCCACCAACTCTCCTTGTGGGAGAAATTGTCCCTGGCATAGGATCATCTGTCAGAGGAAGTGGGTCTCTTGGCAGTTACGTTCAAGAAGGAAGCACTTCAGCTGTCAAAGCAGCAGATGTTCACTGCTAAGCATGTCACCAAGTGTGGATTGAGACAAATGTCTACTGCTGTAGCCCTCTGCCATCATGCTGGTTGTGGTCATCCTCCTTAACTTCAGATGCAAAAATTAAGATTGAAGACCCACCATTCTATGGGGAAGGTTTATTTAGCAGGATGATGGATGATACATGAGAGCATCTTCAAGAGTCCAGGTCCACAGCATGCTCCATGGGCCTTTCTAGTATTCCTGAATGACAAAGACATTGGCAGTGGTTCCAATTGTCAAGGTCTTCCAGACAGTCACATGCTTCTTCTGACCAACTGTTGGGTAAAAAATCATTTCCTTTGTCACACAAGTCCTCTCATTCATGGGAAAAGGGGCTGCCCATGGGGGTGGAATCCATGTCCCTTCCCTGTCAGCCTTCCTGAGGAAAGCCCTGGAGGAGATTTCTTATGCATTGGAAGCCCCTTTGGGAGGGGCTGTGGCTCAGTGGGAGAGCTTCTGCTTGGCATGCAAAAAGGTCTCAGGTTCAATCCTTGGCCTCTCCAGTTAAAAGGAACAGGCAGTAGATGATGTGAAAGACCTCTGCCTGAGACCCTGAAGAACCACTGCCAGACTTAGACACTGCTGACCTTGATGGTCTGATTCAGTAGAAGGCAGCTTCGTGTGTGTTCATGTGTGTTCCCCAACTCCCAAATAGTCCTCCCAGTCAAAGCCCTCTTTGGACTTGAAGAAGCAGACTTCTTTTATTCATCAGTGCCTCTTGAACACATATGAACCCATGATGATGCCTTCTACTGAATCTGACCACTGGTCCACCAAGGTCAGTCTTGTCTACTCAGACTGGCAGCAGCTCTCCAGGGTCTCAGGTGGAGGTCTTTCACGTCACCTACTGCCTGATCCTTTCAACTGGAGATGCCAGGGATTGAACCAGGGATCTTCTGGGACATTTTTAAACCACCTTTGTGGAACTCAAGGAAGCCAACAATGTAAACATTTATATCCCACCTTTCCTCTTGGTTCATGGCCAGCGATCAACAACAACAAAGATTAAAAGAACACATAAAAGACCACGATTTGAAATCTCAATTAGGACTGCCAATAAACTTTTATTTAGCTTTTGTTGTATGTCCAGAGCCCTGTCTATACAGGGACTGGGCAATGCATAAATTTAAAATATAAATAAATAAATATAAATTAAAAAACTAAATTAATCAAATGCAGTTCTAAATAAAACTGTCTTCAACAGCCTCCTGAAGGTTGAAAGTGAGGGGGGTCAAGCACATTTCCCTGGGGGATCATGGGGCTGCCACTGAAAAGGCCCTCTCTCGTGTGCCCGTCAGATGAGCTTCTCTGATTGGTGGGATAGTCAAGATGGCCCCTCTCTGTGATCTTAAATCTCACAGGGGAACGTATGGGAGGAGACTGTCCTTCGTATATCCCAGTCCCAAGCTCTGTAGAGCTTTAAAGGACAAAACTGACACCTTGAACTGGGCTCGAGAATGGATCGGTAACCAGTGTAATTGCTGTAGTGTCGGGGTCACGTGCTCCCGGTAACTGGGCCCAACTGACAGTCTTTGATTCCATTGGAAGGAGGTTGTCTTGAGACTGGACATCACTTTCCTACCCAAAGTCATCTCTGATTTTCACTTAAATCAGGATCTACTCCTGCCAGCCTTCTTTCTGTCCCCAGCTACAGACACAGAGTGCACACCTATACTCTCTGCATATGTGGAGGGCACTCTTCTGTCTGGGACATCTTCCTTCAGACAGGATAAACATTTATTTGTATTTTTCTGGTGTGTTGGCTCCAAGAAAGGCAAACCACCATTTCCACAATGATTTAGTCTCTCAGTTATACAGACCATCCAGCTCTGCTGCAAGAAATTCTACAGCATTAGATAATGATAATTCTTATGCATAAGGCAAACATATACAATATTTTCAAGAAAGTTTTTGTTTCAATTCTGGCACAATTAATATGCTTATTATTAAAGAGTTCAGCGTTCCAAAGCTTATCTTAATATCCAAATATGCTGGTAGTTTTCCCCATTGTGGTGGCATAAAAGAGCTTCTATTCAAATTATGCCCTTTCTTTTGTTTACTATAGAATTTGTTTTCTATTTTCAACTTTTTCCTGCCTCTCAGATGGCAAAAATTAAGATACATGTGCTATGGTAGCACAGGGTGGAGCAATTTGCAACTCTTTCTCAAATATTAGGTATACATTCAACTTGTTTTTACGGAAAATAGAGACATTTATATTTCCATAAATATGTCACATAGTCAGATGTTGCATTTTGTTAAATCAGTAGAAGAATTTTGGGTCTTATAAGAAAGAGCATTGTATAGTGGTGTTGTAGTAGCTACAGTGTAAGTCTAGGATCTGGCAGTGTAAGTCTAGGTTCGAATCCCCATTCTACCATGGAAACTTGCTGGGTGATGTTGGGCTAGTCACACACTCTCAGCCTAACCTACCTCACAGGATTTTTGTGAGGATAAAATGGAGGAGGGAAGAATGATATAAACCACTTTGGTTCCCCACTGGAGAGAAAGGCAGGCTAAAAATGAAGCAGAAGAAGAAAAAGAAGAGATTGGATTTATATCCCACCCTCCACTCAGAGTCTCAGAGCAGCTAACAAACTCCTTTCACTTCCCCTCCCCACAACAGACACCCTAGGTAGGTGAGGCAGAGAGAGCTGTGACAGAAGCTGCTTTTTTTGAAGAACAGCTCTGACAGAACTATGGCTTGCCCAAGGTCATCCAACAGCTGCAAGTAGGTAAAGTAAAAAGAAGTCTATTTCAATTTCCCCCAAAAATTTCTGGCTTTTTTCCAGGAAGAAATGGGGTAGAGAGAGTGTTCTCCCCCCATGACTTCAAAATATCTGGAAATTTTACCATCTCCCGACTTGTAGTATATGTAGTCAGTACTGCTTGAGGCAGGGATTTGTCAGCACATGTAAGAATTGTACACATTATACAGGAAGAGCATTTTCTGTGTGCTCTGCCTTAGGTGTGCAGGTGGCAGGCCGGCAAGAGCCCTCAGACAGATTCCTTCCAGGCCCATGCACCATCCTGGCCCAGCCTCGACATCATCCAAAAACAAGTCATGTCACTTGCCTGTCTCCATCGACAGGCCAAATGATCAGGGGCTGTGGGAATTTTGTCCTTTTAGTTTTATCCTCTCCTGGTGTCCCTGGGAGGTGAGCTCCACCCTGGGCACATGCTGCTGTGCCCCAGGTACCTTCTGCATACCAGAATTGTGGATTTTAAAAGTTGGCAACTCTGTAGGGGAGGGGCTGTGGCTCAGTGGAAGAGTCTGTGCTTCCCAGGTTATGACGGACCCCTGTCAGTTCCCAGCTCCCAGACAGATTTTTCCCGCCAAAAACTTAGTTCCCTTCTGTGTCTGAGCTGCCCCTCCAGTAGCGTTTATTTCTGCTTTGTCTTAAAAGACTTGATTGTCCCACCCTATGTCAGAGGTTTAGTTTGGCTTTTGACCCAACACGGGAACTTGCGGGAAAACCAGGAGCCCCCTCTTGTCTTAAACCCTTTGAAATGGTGCTTGAGACTGTATAATTTAAAACAGAATATAAGATTTTTATTTAACCAGCAGGGAATATATAGACGAAATCAAGGTTTAGAAATGCTGAGGTAAAAAAATTATATTTTGTACAGGAATGGATTCTTAAAAGTTAAAACCAACAAGAGTTTGTTGTTGTAGCTTATTTTCAGAGATTTCTAGATCTTTTCAGCAGGAGGTATTTTGCTTAGTGTATTTCAACATTTCATCATAGAGTTTCCTAGAGATTTGCTCTTTCTTAGAGCATCTAACTTTCTCTCTTTTGAAAACACAGTTTCCCACTAACTCCTGAGGTATCTAAAGCTTATTTCCTTTACCACAGAACAGGTTTCTCCTCAGAGCTCAATCCTTTTTAACTGGCAGGAATTATTCTTCTTTTCTCTAAGAAGCAATAACCCTTTTCTGTTTGGCTCAGTTGGGCGTTAGGTAAAGGTAAAGGTTCCCTTGCTCGAAAGCCAGTCGAATCCGACTCTAGGGTTGCGGTGCTCATCTCCGTTTCAAAGCCGAAGAGCCAGCGCTGTCCGAAGACGTTTCCGTGGTCATGTGGCCGGCATGACTAAACACCAAGGCGCACGGAACGCTGTTACCTTCCCACCGAAGTGGTACCTATTTATCTACTTGCAATTTCTTGCTTTCGAACTGCTAGGTTGGCAGGAGCTGGAACTAGAGACGGAGCTCACTCCGTCTTGTGGCACCCGGGTCTCGAACTGCTGAACTACTGACCTTCCACAGCCTGCAGTTCAGTGTCTTAACCACTTGAGCCTTGGGCGTTACAGCCTAACAATTCAGTCACCCTTGCCAAACCTCTCTTCCATTACTGATGTCTGTGTAAAGCAGGGTTTTTTAGCTTTCTAGACTTATAATGACAATTTTCCCTCAGAGTACTTCTTATTCAAATAGGGTAAAGGAGTCTCTTCTCTCAGAAGAAGAACTTGTCTGAGTAATCCTGTCAAAACCACTGACTCCAGCCATCCCTTTCTCTGTCAGAAGCCAACTCACTGGCTTGCTGACTCCAGCCGAGAAGCCCTTTCCCCTCCAGTACACCACTGATCGTATACTTTCTCTCAGCTGACGCTGGCCACGCAGGTTCAATCAAACCCTCACACAGGTTCAATCCTTGACATCTCTAGTTAGAAGCATGAGATGGTAGGTGATGTGAAAGACCTCTGACTGAGACCCTGGAGAGCTGCTGCCAGTCTGAGCAGACAATACAGACCTTGACAGAGCAAAAGTCTAATCCAGTATAAGGCAGCTTCATGTGTGTTCATGTGCTCACGGTTCTCTGCACCTGGGCTACTGTTGTATGCCTTTTATTTAAATTGTTAACTATCACGTGTCTTTATCCACCAGGGCTGGGTTATGGAAGGGATTCCTGACACCCGAGAACTTGCACGAGCCCTGCAGGAAAAGGGGATTATTCCCAGGCATGTTGGTAAGAGCTTTTATCTGAACTGCTCTAATCAAAACTTTCTCATGCTTATTGTTATTTATTTCCATTATTTATAGTCCACCTTGCTCAGATGGACTCAAGGAGGATTATACATAATGAGTCAGTACAATCAGCAAAATGCATTAAGACACCGGAAAACCATAGCATAAATGTTAATATGACATATTAAGCAGTACCAAAATTACATAATAGGATCATATTTACAATACGCTATATACAGCAGTAAAGACCACAAGTCCTGATCATTTGCCCAAGCACGTTTGTGAAACCATGCTGTACTGTGCAGCCTTATTGCCTGTGCAGAAAGACCCTCTTGAATTGTTCGGTTTTGCGTAGTTTGCGGAAGGCCAGGAGAGGGGGAGCTATCCTGACCTTCTTGGGCTGGCCATTCCACAAGGTGGGGGCCACAGTGGAGAAGGCACCGGTATGGGCAGTTGCTGATTTTGCCCATTTGCCTGTTGGCACCCGCAGAAACCCCTGCTGACATGAGCGGAGTTGTTGTGGTGGAGCATAGAGAGATAGGCGGTCCCGTAAATAAGAGGGACCAAGACCATGAAGGAACCAAGACCATATGTGGTAGCCGGTACCTTGAATGTACCTTGTGTTGATTCATGTATTATTTAGCAACTTCTTATTTATTTATTTATTATTTCAATTTATACCCCGCCCGCCCCGCAAGCAGGCTCAGGGTGGCTTACACTAATTGGTACCCTATACCATAAAAATATGGTGCTGGAGAAGACTCTTGAGAGTCCCTTGGACTGCAAGGAGATCAAATCATTCAGTCCTAAAAGAAATCAACTCTGACTGTTCCCTGGAAGGCCAGATCCTGAAGCTGAAGCTCAAATACTTTGGCCACCAAATGAGAAGGGAGCACTCACTAGAGAAGACCTTGATGCTGGGAAAGATTGAAGGTCAAAGAAGAAGGGGACAGCAAAGGATGAGATGGTTAGACAGTATCATCGATGCAACAAACATGAAATTGAGCAAACTTCAGCGGACAGCGGAAGACAGGAGGGCCTGGCGTGATCTGGTCCATGGGGTCGCGAAGAGTCGGACTCGACTGTGCGACTGAACAACAACAACAACCATAAAACCATATACAAAAATTAAAACAGTAAATATAACATTAAGCATTAAGCATTATCTTAGATAAACAAGTTGGAAAAGAGAGATTTTGAAAAGAGGTACCTTTTCAAGGGAGTTAAAATGAGTACTTTTTCACCAAGCCTCGTTTGGGGGAGGCACCCAGAAAGTCAGCTTAAACACTTACTATGAATGTATTTACAAAAAAAAAAAAAATGCAGTCAGCCATGTTATTATTAGCAGCCACTAGCCATGATTGCTAAGGGGAACCTCCACATTCAGAGGCAGTAAACCATTGTCAGAGGGCAGCATTAGGCGAAGGCCTTGGCCTCTGTGCCCTGTTTGTTTGACTTCCAGAGCAGTTGGTTGGCCACTGTGTGAGACAGGATGCTAGACCAGAAGGACCACTGGTCTGATCCATCATGACTTTTCTTACGTTCTTATTCCATAGAAAATGACCCAGCGTTTGAGTCCACTAGACTGGATGTTTTGTAGGGGAAAAAGGATGGGGGGGAGCAGCAGCAATTTTTCAGGGCATGGTGAAAAAGACCCACAACTGCAGTTTATCTTCAAGTGGGCTGCAGCAGGTGGTGTTAGAGACTTACTGAGATCAGCTAATGCTTGGGAGGGGGCAAATTTTATGTTGGACCAAAAGCATCCTGGGACAGAGAGAAACAAGAAATGACTGCTCTCCCTTGGAAAATATCTAAGCCTGCAGCAATCACAGTACTGTATTTTAATGTATTTTAATCTCAATACTGTATTTTAATGGTTTCTTCATTTTCTAGTGGTGCTCTACGCAGCAGACACTGTGCTGATTGAGAGAAATCTTGGGAAAAGAGTGGACATCTTCACTGGAGGTGTGGTGTGCTTTTACTGTCTTGATAATGTTGTGCATATGGGAGCAAAAGCTACAGATCTTCTTGGATGACACTTCCATTTTAGATCCCTTCCAGTCCAGTTTTCGCCTGGGCCTTGGGACAGAGATGGCACTGGTTGCCCTCACGGACGACCTCAGGAGGCATCTGTATCAGGGGAGAATGGCAGTGCTGTTGCTGTTGGACCTGTTGGCAGTGTTCAACATGGTTGACCATCAGTTACGGATCCCGCCTCATCAACATGGGAGTTCAGGGGTCAGCCTCGCAATGGCTTGCCTCCTTTCTCCAAGTTCAGGGACAAAGGGTGGCACTAGGGGAACAGCTGTCCCAAAGGCACCTACTGGACTGTGGAGTGCCTCAAGGGGCAGGGTTGTCCCTGATGCTATTCAATATCTATATGCGCCCCCTTGCCCAGATTGCCCGGATGCATGGGCTGGGAGGTCTCCAGTATGCGGACGACACCCAGCTCTATCTGTTGTTGGGCGGCCAGTCTGATTCCAGACTGGAAGATCAGGACCTGGCTTTACAAGCCGTGGCTGGATGGCTTAGACTGAGCCGACTGAAATTAAATCTGACAGAGACGGAGGTCCTGTGCCTGAGTTGGGGCAGTCTGGGAGTAGGGATCCCATTCCTGACCTTCGACAGGGCGTCGTTGGTATCAGCGCTGGAGGTTAGGAGCCTGGGAGTGCTCTTGGATGCCTCCTTAATGACGGAGGCCCAGGTAGCAGCCACTGCCAAGTCAGCCTTTTACCACCTTCAGCTGATTAGGCAGCTGGTTCCCTTCCTCGACCGCAACGACTTGGCAGCAGTGATCCATGCTGATGGTCACCTCGAGATTGGACTAATGTAACTCTCTCTACATGGGGCTGCCCTCATTGCAAATCTGAAATCTGCAGCTAGTGCAAAATGCTGCGGCCAGGCTTTTGATGTGTCTCCCCATCCGAGAGCACATCCAGCCTGTGCTGAAGGCATTGCACTGGCTGCCGATAGCTTACCGAATTCACTTCAAGGTGCTGGTTCTTACCTTTAAAGCCCTGTACGGTCAGGGTCCGACATACTTGAGGGACTGTCTTTCCCCATATCTTTCCCCAAGAGCACTGCAGTCAGGGTCCCAAAATCAGTTGACCTTCTTGGGCCCCAAAGACGCCAGACTGGCCATAACCAAGGCCAGGGCCTTTTCGGTGGCGGCTCCATACTAGTAGAACGAGCTCCCAGAAGAGTTCAGAGCCATGCGGGACCTTTTACAGTTCCACAGGACCTGTAAGATGGAGCTCTTCCACCAGGCCTTTAATTAAGGAGCTGCTGCAACAACTGGAAGGTATAGAGAGTCCTGTTCCCTGGTTTCTGCCACCCACAGCCCATGCCCGCTGCATATACTTAGATAAGATCTATGAGCTGACTATTAAGACAGACGGCAGAACACTGCCTTTGATAAACACCCAGTCACTGTTTATAGAACAGCTTTATTTGGTAGAAGGAGACGCCAAGAACGGAGAACGAAGAACAAAATTGTTTTAGTTGGTTTTATGATTGTTATAATTGTTATTCATGTGTTTTATCTGCTGTGTAGGTCACCCTGAGCCTGCCTCGGCGGGGAGGGTGGGGTATAAATCGAATGAATGAATAAATAATAAAGAGATAAGAAATTGGATTTATACCCCACCCTTCACTGCCCAAAGGCATCTCAGATCGGCTTACAAACTCCTTTCCCTCCGCCTCCCCACAACAGACACCCTGTGAGGTAGGTGGGGCTGAGAGAACTTCTGACAGAAACTGTCCTTGAGAGAACAGCTGTGCCAGAGCTTGTGACTGACCCAAGGTCACATCAGCAGGTGCAAGTGGAGGAGTGGGGAATCAAACCCGGTTCTCCCAGATAAGAGTCCGCGCACTTAACCACTACACCAAACTGGCTCTTCTTCTCTCTCTTCTCTCTCTCTCTCTTCTAAATAATAAATAGAATAAATAATAAATAATCGAAGTCACAGGATAAGGCATTTGGAATTGCAGGGCAAACCAGGGAGCAGCAGACTTTGGCAGTTCGGTGGGTTCAGGGCCCTTTCCTCTGTGCTCCAGAGCTACTCGGCCAGGGTTTATGGGGTGTGTATGCATCTCTTCTTCTCACAGCAGACAGAGGACTACCTAGGCCAGCTCAGACCCTATGCGCACACTGTTCTTGTGGCACTTGTGGCACCATGTACCGCCGGACAGGCAGTTCTGAGGTACCGTTAAAGGGAAGTAAATAGTGAATAATTTAGGTTATATTTTCTGCCTCAGGCAACACAAAGTCTCAGAATGTCTTCAGCACACAACTCCTCTGCTTTCTCGGTATTATGACTGTGTGGTGAACCTACTGAATGCCGTGTGGAGCTGCTCGCATCAACAGAACACCTCAGAGAACTCTACAGCAGTCATTTCAAGCAACCGCCCCACCGGTCACAGTATCTGTGGGAGAGGCATCACGTTTTCAGGCTGTCAATCGAAGCTAAGTTCGTATAGGTGGAGATGAGGAAAACTAAAATTCTTCATGAACCCCCTCAGAATCATTTTGGGCCTCCAGGCTCACGCTACTGAACAGGGTGGTAGGGTTCTGAGGCAGTAGAGTCACCTGTACTTCCTCAGACCAACGCCACACATACACACACACAGTCCAGTAGCATCTCACACAGTGACTCACGAATCCTCCTACCCTGCCACAGATTTTGTTAGTTTTTAAGGTGCTCCTGGACCCTTGCACTTTCCTACTGCTGCAGACAGGCTAACATGGCTACCCATCTTGATCTACGCACACACACACACACGCAAATAGATATCTCCCCATTCTGAAGTGGTGTAGCCCATTCTACCACTTCATTCTCTTGTATGGACGTTAGATTTAGGTATGGTAGCGTCCAAATAGGACCTGGGGATCCTCCAGAATTACAGCTCATCTCCAGACTACAGAGACCAGTTCTCCTGAAGAAAATGGTTGCCTTGTAGGGTGGACTCTATGGCATTCCAATGGGGTCCCTGTCCTCCCCGGGCTCCATCTTCAAATCTGCATGAATTTCCCAACCTGGTTCTGGCAACCCTTCCTGCCTGACCCCTGCTGGTGGCTGGGGGGACCTGCCAACCCTAATTAGATTGTAGGTGATGGGGCATATTTTTGAATGCTCCTCCCTGTGAGTACTAAACAAACACATCAGGGAGAGAAATAATGCTACACCATTGTCAGGTTCAGACCCTTACCAGGAGCGATGCTTGTCTTTGTACCATGATTAATGACTGTGTATTGCTGCCTATGCTGTTAAGGCCTACTTTCGCTTTTGTAACCCCTATTTGCGTTGCCCATCTGTTACTTCTGCTCCGTACCTTATCTGTCCTCCCTGACATTCCTAAGTGGGGGGAGGGTGTGAATGAATGTGTGGAGTGAGGTGGAGGCACCACTTGTAACTTTACCGAAGCTACCCCCACATGGTTCACAGGTCCCAGCTGGATCTGTGGCCTTGGGAGACAGGAGTCTTGAGATACAGCTAGTTGGGTCATATATTCTTTCATGACCTATAGTAGCCTGGGTGACTGTGACGTATGTATAATGGGTGGACCCCATACCTTGAATCCCGTTCCTGTGCTATTGGTAGTTAGTTCTGGCAAAGGTGTTCACCTGACCAGAAGCCATATCTTACCAATAAACCTGCTTAAGGACTATTGTGTACAGAGTGGTTACTCCAGGACCTGACAACCATTCTCCCTGTTATGGTAGTTTTCTACATCCAGGAAATATCTTTGATTGATGGTGTGGAGAAATGCCTTGTCTCCCGGGAGGCTGGCACCGAGCAGGGCTCAACTATGAGTTTTAACCATCCCCCCCCCGATCTAAAGACAAGTGGGGGGAGTTAGCCCATGGCCTTCCAGACACATCTCTTAAGGAATGAAAATTAATCTAGCAGGAGAGACAATGGGATGGGCCTCTCTCTCTCTCTCTCTCTCTCTCTCTCTCTCTCTCTCTCTCTCTCTCTCTCTCTCTCTCTCTCACACACACACACACACACACACACACACACACACACACACAAACACGCTAGCAGGGAACATAGTGTTGGGGGTGTCAAAATTCTAGAGAGGCTTGAAGAAGTAACTCTTTGGATTCAACAGAAAAAGAAGCCGTGACCTGGGCTAACAGGGGTCACAGGGGAGGAGACATAAATTTGTTAAAACTGCCTTGCAAGGGGAAGGTGGGTCTCTCTTTTCCTTGGGATGCTGAGCTCCACAGACCTGTTGCCAGAGGTGGGGAGCAGGCAGCCATTTTGGCCCAAAGAGTTGGGAGCAATCGTTAAGGTAATGGAAGATCTTTGGAAAACTAGGACACCTAAGATAAAGAGCCTGTCCTAATTTTAACATCCAGTTAGGGCATGTTTTAGAGAGGGGGACAGAGGATTTGCGTTTTACCAGTTTCTTTTGTTCTTCCTTGCTTCAGTCTTGCGTGGCACTAAATATATGCTTGTAAACATGTTCTTTTTAATAAATACTTTAAACTTTTCATTCTGGAAGAAGACCCCTGCCGTTTCGGACATGCTATTTTTAAAAGGGAGCCCTGGGAGGGGGGAAGGAAGCACTTGGCAACTGGCTATTCCCCCAGGAGTACACAAAGCAGCAAACTGTCCCAGTGGTAGCCAGGGGCTGGGCTAGCGGGATACATAGAGGCAAGGCCTCTAAGCTGGGAATGGAAGCTGAGAGTCTTGATCCCCTAGGTGGGAAATCCCTATATTGCTCAAGTAGTCATGCCAGCTACTCAAGAGTAAAAGGAAAAGCCCCTCCAGGGGGTTTCCAACCCCCTAGGAGGGCAGGGTGGAATGGGGCTCACAGGTCAATGTGGGCACGTTCTTCCACAGGTGGCAACATTCACCGTCTGCCACGTGCATTCTGAAGTGATACAGCCTAAGAACTTTGCCGGCTCACTCTACCGCCTCATCCTGTGTAAACTGAGCCTGGTGTATTCATGGAATAGAACAAGGTGGGAATAAGCTATAGAATGGACCCTACCACACAGACTGCAGGGAGAGTTGTCACATTTTGTTAGTGATTCCCTGCATACAGTATTCCAGCAGAAGCAGCCAAAGGCTGGCCTACAGCCTTTCTATCTGCAATTCTAGCTTTTAGTGCCTGCTGCAGGGTAAGTGAGGAGAGACGTTAGCAGAGGGAATCCCCTTCTCTAAGCTTACCTGTGCAGGGTGTATTGTTTTTGCATCCTCTGCTGCAGGGTTGGAGAGCTGGTGTTCCAGGTGCCTGAAAGAGTTCTGAGCAGTGTTAGTAAGATGCCGTAACAATGTTTGTTCTCCCCTTAGCTGTTTGTGTAAAGCATTCCCTTTGTGCACCGTTTCTCTAGGGGTCCCAACACCAAAGTCCACCCCGCCACATGCATGCATATTCTAAATGTGCACGATCCAGGGGGCAGAGATGCAGCTCCAGGCCCAACCATTTGGTCTTCAGGGATCCTGGGTTTTTTATTATTTATTATATATTTATTGACTTTTTTATATGACATACACACAACAATAAAAGTTGAATACAACCGTCTCCCAAAAGAGATATAGTACTGTAAGTATACAAGTTCCGGTTATTGAAATATACAAAATGGTAAACCAATAACAAAAAACATAACAACAATTACAGTTGAAAATTATAATAACCAACTAGTTTTCAAAAGATTAAGATAGTGGTAAGTTTTAGAGCAGTTATTCTCCTCAAGGATCTCCTCTAAATTAATTAGAATAGGATACCATCTTTCCAAGTAGTAAGAAGGGCCCTGTGAGGGGTCCCGGCATGCTATAGAATCAGATATTTTGTCTAAAATTAAATGATCCCATATTTTCGAATACCAATCTTTTATCTGAGGCTTATCTATTGTTTTCCAACAAGCGGCAAGTGTAGTTTTAGCTGCCGTAAGAAGTATCATTAGCAGGCCTTTCCTAATTCGTGGAATTTTAACTTCATCCCAGTAGTTCAATAAAATAATCTCAGGTGCTAAGGGAATTTTATAGCCAACCAACTTTTCTATTTGAAGCAATATATTTTGTCTTCAGGGATCCCATCTGGGCTTTATATAGGGCCTAGGAGAGCTGGGATGGGCTATAGTAAAGGTAAAGGTTCCCTTGCTCGAAAGCCAGTCGAATCCGACTCTAGGGTTGCGGTGCTCATCTCCGTTTCAAAGCCGAAGAGCCAGCGCTGTCCGAAGACGTTTCCGTGGTCATGTGGCTGGCATGACTAAACACCAAGGCACACAGAACGCTGGGGATGGGCTATAGACATAGTCAGAATCCTAAGCTGTAGGGAGGTGCTGTGGGAGGCAGGTGGGGAGGGGGAACTTTGTTTTTCATTTCGATTGAGTTCAATAGGAGTGTCAATTCGATTGAGTTCAATAGGAGTTCAATAGGAGTGTCGTTACGCCATTGCAAGGCTGGAAAAGGGCCTAGGGTACCAACTAAACCTTGCCCCTCCCCTTGCATGTGGCTGGGTAATCCCCATTTCCAGCTCCTAAGCAGTCAATGCCACACCAGCACTAGTATTGCACCAGTGTAGTGTTGGTGGGATGCTACACCGGCAGCCCTCCAGTTATTCCAACATACTTCTGAGTGATGCCGGTGGGAGGCTTTAGTTGCTATCCTAAGTGAGTTACAGTCTAGCCTGCAGACTACACCGTGAGCAGCTAAATTTAAGTCTTCCTTTATACTCATAAGATGGTTGCCTGCTATTCCCTTCAGGGTGGGACAGAGGCCTTGTATATCAACAAAGCTCTTTTTTTGTCCGAGCAAGAACAGGCTAGCAATGTTGTCTTCTCATTAGCTTAAAACCGACACAGAACAATTTCAAAAGCGAGGCTCATGTCCATATATTGGCCGAGGACAGACTGGCAATTTGCCCCGGTATCGAGTCGGGCAAAAAAACCCGGAGTAAACGATACCGGGTTTTCCCGTCCACACAGCGGGGGCCTCTGCCGGAAGAAACGGGACGGAGGCGCGCGGGAGCGTTCAGATTGCCGCGCCAGAGGCGCGCTATATTCGCTGTTTCCCCATTATTTCGCTGTGAGCGTATGTGCGCATGAGCGCTGAGCGCTCATGCGCTCATGCGCATAAGTGCATTTCGGCGATTTTTTTTTTTTGCCCTGCAACGCCGGCACCGCATTGGGCAGTGGAGCGGAGCACAGCCAATCACAGTGCTGCTGCCTCGTGCCCAACGCGGGTTGCTCCCGGCTTTTCGCCTGCGCGTTCAGACTCCCCGGAAGCGGAGAAACACGCGACGAACGCAGGCTTTTGGATTTGCGAAGGCTTTTATCAGGTGTTTTTTTAATCCGGCACTGAAGCGCGAGGGCTCCGGTAAGCTCCGGGTGGGGGACGCCAGGCAGATGTGCCTGTGTGAACATTCCATTTAATCCGATATTGAGTCGCTGTCAGCCCGGGTCCCATCCCGCGGCAAATTGCCAGTCTGTCCTCGGCCATTATAGCGGTAGAAACGATAGGACAAAGACAGATACTTAAAGAGAAGTCACAGCAGGTTTTTCTCTTGTGGTGGGAGCTCAGCTTCTTCCCAGCTTTGTAGTCTGCATGACAGATGTCTGTTCTCTAGTTGAGTGCTGGGCCGGCTGTCAGTCTTTCCCACTCTCCTCATTTTTCAGGTAGTCTGCCTGTCTTTAAAAAAAAAAAAGAAGGAAGAAAATTAAGTGCCACTTATTTATTTATTTGGTTGTTATCCTGCTCTTCCTCCAAGGAGCCCAGGATAGTGTACGTATTTATTATTCATTCTTTGCTTTGTAATAAATAAATAAATAAATAAACACCCAATATTTAAAAAGCAGTTCTGTGAGAGGTGTCGGTGACGTCCCAAGTGCTAGCCAACAGGTGCCACCCATAGCCAGCTTTTGTTGCGGTCTTGCAGAATCTGCTCATTCTGGGGCCATCCTTGGGAAATGAAGAGGATCATTTATACTGAATGCAATCAAGGTGCTTCCTAACCAATCCCTCTGCCACCCAGTTGTTCTGTCAGCATATCCCATACGTATTGTCAGCAGTTTCCAAGCGTAACCAGGATATTCTCTGGTTATGGTTAAGAATTGTGTTGCCGTTTCAACAGAGTCTCCTTCTGAATGGATCTTTTAAACTGTCCCATTTCCAGAGGTGTACCATACAACCTTTGACTGGCCAAGTGATGAGGCTGTACAGAAACACCTGAAGGCACCTGAAGGAATATCCGAAGCGGAGACCACAAGGCGACTCCTGGAGTACCATCGGAACTTCCCGGGAATTCTCCAGTCCTTTGAGAAACCAATGAAACTGATCAATGCTGACCAGCCGTGTGCAGATGTCTTCTCCCAGGGTAGGAAAGGAGAATAGACTTGTTCGAGTATAGAGCAGGATGAATTGTTCTCCCATCCTCCATTTTATCCTCACAATAACCTTGTGAGGTAGGTTAGGCTGAGAATGTCTGGCTGAAGTTCACCCAACAAGCTTCATGGCAGAGAGCTGATCTGAACCCGGACCTCGCAGACCTTAGTCCAGTACTCTTAGGACTATACCACACAAGCAGTTCTGTAGCTGTGTGGAATTCCTGGCACCACTGCATAGGGTTACCAGGTCCCCACTGGCTACTGGCAGGGAATGGGGTGTGTGTAGGGTTGCCAGCTCCAGGTTGGGAAACTACTGGAGATTTGGGGATGGAGCCTGGGGAGGACACGGACCTCAGTGGGGTACCGTGCCATAGAGCCCACCCTCCAAAGCACCCATTTTCTCCAGGGGAAGTGACCTCTGTTGTCTGGAGACGAGCTGTAATTCCAGGGGATCACCAGTTCCCACCTGGAAGCTGGCATCCTCCCACTGCACTGAATCAGCAGCTGCAGCAGCAACAGGCAGACTATGCAAGTCTGGAAGACCTGTCTGTCGGCCAAACAATCCTACAAAATGGGCATGCTGGCATAAAATTGTTTCTGCCTAGGAAAAATGTAATACGTGCAGCATCCTTAAAGGACTGCTTTTGGAGAGGAACGCAGACCTTAATCTTGCTTTCCGAGGTGTATCTTTGTGTACCGAGATGTGATGATCCAGGATTTGCTTTTCTTTGTCATCTTTATATGTGAATAATCTCTTTCAATTTGGCTCTTCATGGAGGAATGGGGGAAATCGACAGCTACAAAGCCTGCCTTTCCCCCCCCAGTCGCCTAACAATCTGTCGATGGTCTGTTTATAGCCTGGTTATCTTTTTGCATTTTGAAAAGGCCCATCTCTAATTAGGACTCCTCCACTTTTGAGGCAAACAAGTTGGAAGTTTATATTTAGGAATTTACAAATTAATTAGCTCTAAACTCCTTAATTAAATTTAAAAGTTCATATCATCATTCATAAACAATTCATGCCTTGAATTGTAAATATATGTGTGCAGGCTGAATATTAATTATTATTAATTAATAATGCAGTGAGATAAATTGAAAATTGGAATGAAAAAAATTCTCTCTAGATCTCCCCCTCTCCTACTTTTTTTTCCACCGATGCATCAAGCAGACAGATTTTTTTTAAAGAATAATTAGATGTGGAGACTGTCTAGGGGATCATTACTCCTAATTAACTTGGTTATTTACTGCAAATTAAGCACCATTTGTAAGCAGGCTGGCTGGCCTGTTCTGTTTGTGCTCTGGATATTCTGGGCTGGGAGGAACTGCGTAAGCATTCTCTCTAGTTAGCTGATATTTATTTGGGGATAAATGCAAACAAGCCGTTTTCTGTGGTGGTCAGGACTGGCCACAGGGTTTGAAGAGGGGGACATGGGAGGGACCATCAGTAGACTTCCCTACCAGTAAAAGGAGGAGCACCTAAATGATGCATCACAGAGTCTTCTGCTTGGATGACTCACACAAGTGAGCCAAACCCCGTATCAAAGTCCTTTTTTTTTTTAAAGCCTTGCCGCCTGACTCTCTCTCTCTCTCTCTCTCTCTCTGGCACAAGCAGAGGGCAGCTTCCCTATTCTCCCACCCATCACTGCTCAGGAACGGCGCCCCCAATCTCTCACCTGGTTCTCAAGCTCCTGACACAAAATCACACTTTCTATATGAATCCAGAACAGTTGCCTGACCTATGTTCACAGTTCCTAACATGCCCACAATCCACTGTTTAATACGCCTTTTAGAAATCCCCCCCCCGTGGTTGCCCTGATCACCAGGACAATGAGGTGGTGTATGCAGGGCTTTTTCTGTAGCAGGAACTCCTTTGCCTATTAGGCGGCACACCCCTAAATGTAGCCAATCCTCCAAGAGCTTACAGAGCTCTTCTTACAGGGGCTACTGTAAGCTCTTGGAGGATTAGCTATGTCAGGGGTGTGTGGCCTAATATGCAAAGGAGTTCCTGCTACAAAAAGAGCCCTGGCCCAGAAGGTTTGAAATGCCCGCTTGGCGGTGCCATCTGAAGCTCATCATACAACGAAGTTCTTCTAAGCTCACTGACTTCAGTGGGTTTAGTAAGGTATCCCTCTGCTTTGGATTGTACTGCAACACTCCAAAGTCCAGGGGTTCCTCCATAGGATGAGTCTGTGCACGAGGGTTTTAGCTTCCTTCTCCTGCTATTTCCGCAGCTCCCACCATCATACCCCCCCACTCTCTTTCTCTCTCTCTTTCAGTTCTGAGCCATGTCCAATCTCCACCTCGAACACCCGCCCCATTTTCTCCTCGGATTCTCCTTTGTGGGCCTCCAGGCTGTGGGAAAAGCCTTCAGGCAGCATTACTCTCTCAGAAATATGGCATCATCAATGGTAAGTTCTCAGGAAATGTGCCGCTTTTCTCTTTCTCTCTCTTTTTCGTGATTATTTACCCTTTCTGTCTTTTCCTGTCTCTCCTTTGCTGCAGGGATTTTGTTTCCTAAACTGAAAAGCAAAATCATGTGGCAAAAAGCAACAAGAATTTAACATCTTGGACCAAAATAGCATGTGTGTTTACATTCACAGAAATATGTATATACAGATAGACATCATTTTCCTGCCTTTTAACTCAGCAGGCCCTGCTTCATGGGTTAGACATCAGCAGGGGTCATTTCCTGCTGGAGCGCCCCAGAGCGGTGCTCCAGCAGTAAGGAGCCCAGGCCCCACCCCCTGCCTTTCCTGGCCCGCCCATGGAGAAGGAATCTCCATTTAAATGCCTGGGTACCCAGCCCGATCGGCGAGTTGGCTGGAAAGGGGAAGGGGAGGCCGGCAGACATGCCCTCTTTCCCCCCCAAGCCTCTCCGCTTTTGCAGAGAGATTCGGGGGAGTGGGGGGGGATTTAAATCGATTTCTTTCTGGGGAAGGGAGAGAAAGCCATTCTACTCATGCCTGGGTTCCCTGCTCAATGTCCTCTAGGTGCACCGCAGCCACGGGGCACCTGGAGAACATTGGGCAGGGAACCCAGGCATGTCTGCCTCCCTGCCCTGCCCTGCCCTGCCCTCCCCTTCTCTAGGAAGCCCGCCGTGGTGGGCTGGCTGCAGAAGGGAAGGGGAGGTGGGCAGACATGCCCCCCCTTCCCCTGAGCCTCTCTGCTTTTGCGGAGAAACTTGGGGGTGGGGGGATTTAAATACCTTTCTTTCCCTTCCCTATCTGGGGAAGGGAGAGAAAGGCATTCTAAACTTCTGTGGGGCACCTGGAGAAGATCAGGCAGGGAACCCAGTCATGCTTGCATGCCTGCCCTTTGTCAGGGGGTGTGGCATATGGAAATGAGTTATCCAAATGAGCTCCTGTGCCTCTTTTTTTACAAAATGACCCCTGGACATCTGGGGAACTTCTGCAGTGCCCCCAATTCTTCACAGTGGCCCCAGGTCTTGCATAATATATTTTCAAGTGTCGTATGGTCCTCAAGAATCCCTTAACAGAGAACTCTCTATGAACCAGGAAGGAATCTCTATTTTTTTTGTAAAGAATAAATTACTGAAAGAAAGAGATGGCAGCCTCCAAGTGGGACCTGGGGATCAGTTCCCTTGAAGAAAATGGATGCTTTGGAGCGTAGACTCTATGGAATTGTTCCCCACTGAGGCCCCTGTCCTCCCCTGAGTCCACCCCCAGATCTCCAGGAATTTCCCAACCTGGAACTGACAACACTACCCACCCCAATCCCACAGTGGTGGCCAGGAGAGACCTGGCAACCCTACTTAAAGAGGGAGTGGGTATGGCTTAGCAATTCACATTTGACTCACTCCTCTTGGCATGGCTGTGGCCTGGTACCCGTAAGTCTGTCCACCTGGGACCTCTGTCAGCAAGCTAGAAGAGCCCAAATGGGTGTATATCTGGGGGGTGGGGGTAGACAGGGCCTGGTCCTCTGAGGAGTGGAGAAGTGTCCTATCAAAGAGGTTACAGGGAGACTTCAGCAGCCCAAGGGAAAAGGAACTAGAAGTGTTGAATATATTAGATAATCTTGAGATCTCTTCTCTGGCTAATTGAAACCTTCCTGAAGTTGTTCCAGTCTCTTGAACTTGGAGCTCTTGATGCTTTTCTGCATTGCCCCTGGTTTAGCTATATTGGACCACCATTGCATTGCATTTCCCCTGATTTAGCTATATTGGACCACCATATATTGGACCACTGGTTTAGCCATATTGGACCACCATACAGCAATCGCCATCTGCACTTAATTGCACTTTGCATGTACATTGTTGTTACGTGAATTTTATAGTATTGCGCTTATGCATTTGTGTTTTATTGTATTTTAACCTGTTGTACGTCGCCTTGAGCGTGCCTGTGCAGGAAAGGTGGGTTATAAATAAAAAATAATAAATAAATAAATAAATAAATAAATAAATTCTCTGCTTCTGTGGAATGGACTGCCTGGTTCACCTGTGAGGAGGGTGGAGTGGTTAGTGAGCGGAAGTTTTTGCCTGCGAGCAGCGGGCTGGACTAGAGGAGCTTTTGGGTCCTTCCAGCTGTTAGAATTCTGGTGTGAATGCTAAACATTACTTTGGGCAACTTTCTGCAAACAGAAGACCAACAGCAATTTTTGAAGCTGTAACTTTTATGCAGTAATTATAAGTTTATGAAAAGTGAGAAATCCGATGCCTTTGCCTTGACTTATTATTTCTATCCCATATTTTGATTACTGTGTTTCTTTCTGCTCTTTTTTTTTTAAGTTATGTTCCTGGTCAAATGTATTCCTTTTTATTCTGTATTCTTTCCTGTTTTTGCTTGGCACAACCAAAAGAGCGGAAGAGGAGGAGGAGGAGGAGGAGGAGGTGTGCGAGAAGGAGAAGCCAACCCAAACCCCTCACCTTTTATTTTATTCAGTGACCTTTTTCCAATATGCAGCTTCTTTGCTCTTTTCAGCCTCCCTCCCGTTTTCTTTCTTGCTTCCTTTTTAAAAATTAACCTTGCCTCTTTTTGTTCCTCCCTCCTCCCAGTTTGCTGCGGGCAATTGCTAAAGGAAGCTGTAGCCAACGAGACAAAACTCGGAGAACTCATTAAGCCCTCTCTTGACGACGGATGGCCAGGTAGGTCGTACTCCTCCCTTTCTTCAGCGTAGGTACAAATCTGCAGGAGAAGATAAGCCCCAGGTGGGGCAGGGGGAGGAGAAAAAAGGCTTGTGTTCCATTCAAGATCTGGGGGTGGGTCTTTGCTCATCTTCTTAGCATCTGTCATTATGATTAAGGGACCCAATTCAGGGAATGGGCAGTGAGAGTGTTGGTGTATTTCAGGGCCCTGCAGAGTGTACGTGTGAGTGTGCCTGATGCATCTCTGTGCAGAGAGACGCAGTGTGATGAAATCTGGGACCCTTGCCAGGGACAGTTGGATCATGCCCGGTCCAGGCACAGTGCCGCTTCCCCATAGGTGTGAATAGCAGCTGCTCGCTTGTTTAACTGAAAATAAAGGGGTCACTCAAGGACACCACTGCGGCGGTGGCTAATCTCTTTCCTGGTGACTCCAGCTCAGCCTTCCTTATAAATATCTCCACCTTTGGCACTCATTCTTGGTGAGCATAGAGCCGAATTCCCCATTTTTTGGAGTTTTGAGAAAGGTTAGTGGGCGCCACTACTGTTTGGCTCTCACTGTCAGAGTCCTCAGTTAGTCAGCCAAACACTAGGCCTTGTTCATTGAAACAAGAATAGTATTTATTAAGCTGCAAGACTAGGTCACTAGAACAGAAGCATTGTTAAGAATAACTTGGATACATGAAGCACTGAGTTATACTCTAAAGGGGGGAAAGGGCCCCCACCTTTCTACCAATAGATGGGCAGTGCGCGCGCGGGAACCCCAGAAAGCAGTAAATAATAGTCTACCCTCCATCCCACCGTTCCCAAGCCTAGTTGTTGTCTTTAGAAAGCGATAGGAGACGCACAGCCTGGCATTCAAGGCCACTCTTGGCCTGGGAGATGAGATATGGCCCAGTTGCCCAGGCAACATCGGCATCTCCCCACATTCCATCCCACCAGTTCAGATACATCAATCAACACCATACAGTCCCATCCTCCCTCCCTTCTCCATCCCTTATGGCAGGGATACCTGACACTCACAGGGCAGGGCCAGTAACCAATGTTCCCTCTAAGCTGCGGAGTCTTGTGAGCAAAAATTCTACTTTGTGAGCTACTGGCATTAAAGTTGTTAGCGAGCAGTTTGGCTGCTGCATAAATTAGTCTGCTCTGGAGCCCTCCTTCCTGAGCCAAGACAAAAAGGTGTGAGCTGGAGGCTAAAAAACTGCGAGCTAGCTCACACTAGCTCAGCTTAGAGGGAACACTGCCAGTAACCCAGTTTTGGGGGGTTCCAAGCCAAGCGTCCTCCTACCACTAAGGCAGCTGCTTCCAAACAGGTGTTCCTTGCAAGAGCAAATGCAAATCTTCCCAGGCTCTTCCCAAGCACCTCCTGCCCCAAGGCGGTAAAAGGAAAGCTGGGATTGGATATTTGCTTTCGGGAAGTGATGCCACTGTCGATTTCTGCTTCCAAGAAAAGGGAAGGTTTGGTTCCTGTGTGGCTGAAGGGAGCAGAGTCCAAGACTCAGGAAAGGCTTGGTCGATAGCCAAGCTCTGACAGGGCTCTTTTTGTAGCAGGAACTCCTTTGCATATTAGGCCACATGCCCTTAATGTAGCCAATCCTCCAAGGGCTTACAGAGCTCTTCTTACAGTAAGCTCTTGGAGGATTGGCTACATCAGGGGTGTGTGGCCTAATATGCAAAGGAGTTCCAGCTACAAAAAAAGCCCTACACACAGGTATGATGCTCCTGGCCAGGATGAGCCCAGTACTTCTCTGGCCAGTCATCTTGTGGGAGTGACCCGCAGCTGCCTGGTGTTTCAGTTCCATTCAAGATGCTTTGGGTTTTATCCCCAAGAGGAAAGGCGGCACCAGGAAACCTATTAGCAGGACTGCCGCGCCACATTAGAGATCTCCGGTGTAGAGAGTGCTAGAAACATGGGAATGAGTGTTATATATCATTGAACAGAGCTGCACTGCGTATCTTTTCTGCTTTGGGGGACTGCGGTTTCTCCTGGCTTCTGCATCTTCGTGCCGTGTCCCCACCCCATCCCTGATTTTCCCTACTTCCTGGATTAGTCATAATTGACGATTCCATCTTTTGAGGGATCTTGTAGCGAGCGAGATGGCCAAGCTGACAAAGTGCGAGGATAACATAAAGGAACGAGCCAGTGTTTTCCCAAGAGGTGACTAAAAAATCACCGGAGAGAGAGGGCATTTTTCGTACACAGCCCAGCATGTTCACATGCACATGATAAGTGAGCAGCCTCATCTTAGCTCTCTTGCTTGGCTAGCACCATCGATGTGCGGGATGTCTGGGAGAGCAACATAAGCAAAAAAAGGGCAGGTCCCTGCCCCAAAGACCTTACAATCTGGATGGAAGATGGGAGGCACAGTGGAGCAAGGAGGAAGAGGAAAGGGATTTCTTACCTCCAGGACACCAGCAGTAGTTGCTCGTAAGGGATCCTCTTTCACCAGAGTAATGCACCAATTTGAGCATCAGCTTAATTTGACAATTCCAGCCCTGGCATGGCCCACTCAGGTGGCTACAGGGAGCTGACACCAGGTGTGTTGCCTACCCAGAGCCTACAGAACAGGCTTATTCCATCTCAGACGATAATGATTCCTTTTAGTCTCTGGTGAGTCTCAAATGTTGCTACTCTGACATGGAAAGCATTTTTAAGTTCCAGTTGGCAGTTTTGGCACGGTTCTTTCAGTCAGGTCAGAAACAGGAGATACGCAAATGCCGTTCTTTGCACTGCAAGGATGTCAAGCCACCCTCGGCTTCTCTGTGCTCCCTCATCTCAGGCCTTGCATCCCACAGCCATCCCGGCATTAGCCAGAGCTTTCCCCCCCTCTTATAGCAAGTGCTGGAGCTCCATCTGCCACTGAGGCATTAGAAGAAGAAGAAGAGAAGAGATTGGATTTATACCCCGCCCTTCACTGCCCAAAGGAGTCTCAGAGCGGCTCACAAACTCCTTTCCCTTCCCCTCCCCACAACAGACGCCCTGTGAGGTAGGTGGGGCTGAGAGAACTTCTGACAGAAACTGTCCTTGAGAGAACAGCTGTGCCAGAGCTTGTGACTGACCCAAGGTCACATCAGCAGGTGCAAGTGGAGGAGTGGGGAATCAAACCCGGTTCTCCCAGATAAGAGTCCGCGCACTTAACCACTACACCAAACTGGCTCTCCTCCACATTAGGGACTGTGAGGCTCCTCTCGGTCATGGGATCATGTGAAACTTTAACCCAACTCAAACCAGTGGTCGATCTGGGTCAGTACTGGTTGGCAGAGAAATTCATTTCTTGGCTTTCACGTGAAGAAGAAGAGTTGGATTTATACCCGCCCTTCAGTTGGAGTCTCAGGGCGGCTTACAAACTCTTTCCCTTCCTCTCCCCACAACAGACACCTCATGAGGTAGGTGGAGCTGAGAGAGCTCTGAGAGAACAGTGACTGACCTAAGGTCACCCAGCTGGCATCATGTGGAGGAGTGGGGAATCAAACCCATACTTAACCACTACACCAAACTGGAGATGCCTGGGATTGTATTTGGGGCCTTCCGCATGCGCAGCCCCTCCTGGCTTACCTTCCAATTCATTCCCGCATGTTGACAGTGGTTATGGGTCATACCTCACCTGGATGGCCCAGGCTAGCCTGGTCTCCTTAAGACTTCAGAAGCTAAGCAGGGTTGGCCCCGGCTGGCGCTTGGATGGGAGGCCCCCAAGGAAGTCCAGGGTTGCCACACAGAGGCAAGCAATTGCAAACCACCCCTGAACAGCACTTTCCATCACCACGACCAGAAAGCTGGTTGCCGGCTGCCCCTCGTGCAACACCTGTGAAAATTCCTAGAAGTCCATAGGGACCTCTTTCTGGCTGCATGCTACCCTGGTTTATCTACAAAAATTCTTATGCCTCCCCGGCCGTGATCACATGGGCAGTTTGGCCTGACACAGCCACTCCTCCCCTCCGGATCAAATGGGCGCACTCAGACAGCCACACCTGTCAGGTGTTCATTTGGAATACTGTGTACAGTTCTGGTCACCACATCTCAAAAAGGATATTATAGCATTGGAAAAAGTGCAGAGAAGGGCAACTAGAATGATAAAAGGGTTGGAACACCTTCCCTGTGAAGAAAGGTTAAAATGCTTGGGGCTCTTCAGCTTGGAGAAATGACGGCTGCGGGGTGACATGATCGAGGTTTATAAGATGATGAATGGGATTGAGCAGGTTGAGAAAGAAGTACTTTTCTCCCTTTCTCACAATACAAGAACTGGCGGGCACTCCGTGAAATTGCTGAGCAGTCGAGTTAGAACAGATAAAAGGAAGTCCTTCTTCACCCAAAGAGTGATTAACACATGAATGAATTCACTGCCACAGGAGGTGGTGGCAGCCACAAGCATGGATGGGCTTCAAGAGGGAATTAGATAAGCATATGGAGCAGAGGTCCGTCAGTGGCTATTAGCCACAAGGTATAGATGGGAATTCTCAGGCTGGGGCAAGTGATGCTCTGTATTCTTGGTGCTTGGGGGGGACACAACAGTGGGAGGGCTTCTAGTGTCCTGGCCCCACTGCTGGACCTCCTGATGGCACCTGGTATATTTTGGCCGCTGTGTGACAGAGTGTTGGACTAGATGGGCCATAGGCCTGATTCAACATTGACTTCTCTTATGTTCTTATGTTCCCCAGCCATACTTATCCCATCATAGGACAACTTGGAGCTGGGTTAAAAAGGCACCACATCATAAGTGGTTTTTCCGGTTCCCTACACAGTCATTGCGCATGGCTGGATGGATGTCTGAACGCAGAGGCAGTGTGCGCAGAATGGATTTGGCAGTCTGAACCTGCAGATCCATTCTGCTGCTAGGGAGGCGTTTTTTTAAAAAAATTGCCCATGTACATGTGCGTGCATGGCACGCATACACATGCGTGTCATGAATTTGGGGGAAATTGCAGTGCGCTCTGTGGCTGAGGTGCTGCAATAGTGTGGATGCTTTACCATGGGATGTCTCCGTGGTAACCTGCAGCAGGGTGTGCCGTGTGGCTGATGTGCCCACAACACTTTAAACCAGTTCAATTTTTTAAAAAATTGCCAATGTGTACATGTGCGTACATGTGTGCACGCATGCACACTTATGCGTGCTGTATGAATTTTGGAGGGGAAATTGCAGTGCGCTCCGTGGCTGAGGTGCTGCAATAGTGTGGATGCTTTACCATGGGATGTCTCCGTGGGTAACCTGCAGCAGGGTGTGCTGTGTGGCTGATGTGCCCCACAACACTTTAAACCAGTTCAATTAGAGGCGGCACCATATCACGCCAAGCTGCCAGTGTGACCGCGGCCCCCCTGTTTACACATACATGCGTGAACCATTTTTTGCATAGTGGTGGCCTCTGAAGAGGAAGGAAAAATCCAAGGAGCCACTCTCTTCCACTTCACCAGAGTTTCCTTGAGTGACTGCCTGGAGGTGATTTTGATTCAATGCAGATGGACTGTCAAATAGCTATCGACAGCACTGCATTGTTAACAGTGGGAATTGGTTCCACAGAGTGCGGCGATTGCTCAAGGAAGCGTCAGAGGCTGTGAGCACACACTGTCCTGGTGTGGAGCAGGATAGCCATGGTAGCCTGTCTGAAGCAGTAGGAAAGAGCAAGAGTCCAGTGGCACCTTAAAGACTAACAAAAGTTGTGGCGGGAAAGGAGCTTTCGTGAGTCACTGCTGTATCCGAAGAAGCGAGCAGTGATTCACGAAAACTCATCCCCTGCCACAAATGTTGTTAGTCTTTAAGGTGCTCCTGGACTCCTGCTCTTGCTACTGAACTCTTCCTCAAGGGTTGGAGAACTTTCCCTGTGAGGAAAGGTTGAGGCACTTGGGGCTCTTTAGCTTGGAGAAATGACGGCTGAGGGGTGACATGATTGAGGTTTATAAGATTATGCGTGGGATAGAGCAGGTGGAGAAAGAAGTCCTTTTCTCCCTTTCTCACAGTACAAGAACTCATGGGCACTCCATGAAATTGCTGAGCAGTCGGGTTAGAACAGATAAAAGGAAGGACTTCTTCACCCAAAGAGGGATTAACACATGGAATTCACTGCCACAGGAGGTGGTGGCAGCCACAAGCATGGATGGCTTCAAGAGGGAATTAGATAAGCATATGGAGCAGAGGTCCGTCAGTGGCTATGAGCCACAAGGTATAGATGGGAATTCTCAGGCTGGGGCAAGTGATGCTCTGTATTCTTGGTGCTTGGGGGGGGGGCAACAGTGGGAGGGCTTCTAGTGCCCTGGCCCCACTGCTGGACCTCCTGATGGCGCCTGGTATTTTTGGCCACTGTGTGACAAAGTGTTGAACTGGCTGGGCCCTTGGCCTGATCCAACATTGGCTCCTCTTATGTCCTTATGATGCTTATCTGGGGCAAGGGATGCTGTGTATTCTTGGTGCTGGGGGGCAGCAGTGGGAGGGCTTCTAGTGTCCTGGCCTCACTGGTGGACCTCCTGATGGCACCTGGTATTTTTGGCCACTGTGTGACAGAGTGTTGGACTGGAAGGGCCATTGGCCTGATCCAACCTTGTCTTCTGATATGTTTGTTCTTTTCTACTCCCCTGGGGTGGAGTCACCTTTTGCCTTGAAGCCTTGCTAAGCTTTTGGTGCACTGGCAGGGGCAGGAGGCTCAAAGGTTTCCACCTTCCATACAAGAGCTTAAACTGAACTGCAGAGATCTGATTGGGATGAAATTATTCCCTGGTACTATGCTAGGGCCCTGACCTGGATGGCCCGAGCTAGCCTGATCTTGGAATTTAAACAGGGCCAGCCCTGGCTAGTGCTTGGAGAGGAGACCCCCAAGGAAGTTCCAGGGTCGCTAAGCAGAGGCAGACAGCGGCAAACCACCTCTGAACATCTCTTGCCTTGGGAACCCTGCGGGGTCGCCATAAGTCAAGCTGATGTGTGACAGCCCCTCCTAGCACCACCACTGTGCTAGGAGTCCAGGTTGGGAAGGGGCAGGTTGTGGTTGTGGTCAAAGCAGTGCTTAACAAGCTGCAAGGATTTGCAGGTCTTGGGTTGTTTTACTCCATTGCCGCTTACAGTATCACACAGTGTAGCGATAGTACTTACCCACCTTTTCAAAGTCAGCTTTGGAGAATCTGTTTGGATATTCTCTGTAGATGTATAGTTGGCGGAAAAGTTGGTACACCAGGTTGGCAGGAGCTGTGGTTCTCTAGCTGGTTTTTGGGGAGCATTGCCTCTCCCGTCCAAGCAGAAGGGTTTGCTAGAAGGATTTGCCAGCAGGCTGATCCTTCTGAATAGCTGTTAAAGCACCAAGAACCCCCGAAGAGGACCACATCTAGATCTCTGTCTGCTTTTGATGGTTCTAATCCAACACTCTGTCACACAGGGCCATCCAGTCCAACACTCTGTGTCACACAGTGGCCCAAACCCAGGTGCCATCAGGAGGTCCACCAGCAGGACTTGGTATGGGTGGGTAGATATCAACGGAACACTGGGAGAAACTTCCTTCCAGTTACTTAGGGGGTGATCGGCTTTGTTGGACAGCCAAAACTCCAGAAGCCATCCCACTGTTCCCTCCCCCAAGCACCAAGAATACAGAGCATCACTGACCCAGACAGAGTGTCCCAACTATACCTTGTGGCTAGTAGCCACTGATGGACCTCTGCTCCATATGTTTATCCAATCCCCTCTTGAAGCTGTATGGCCTTGTAGCCACCAACACTTCCTGCAACAATCAATTCCACATGTTAATTTATCCACCCTGTCATAAAGAAACTTTCTAATCCATTTTTTCTGCACACAATGAATAGCACAGAATTATCTGTTACCTAGGACAAAGCCACCTTTGAGCTGTGAGGGTGGTTCTGGGTTCAAATTGTTGCTCCTGCCCAGATTCACCCCATTTCTTCAGGCAATGAGTCCAGCGGTGTCCTGTCTCACTGGGGCGTTAATGCAACAGGCACAGTCCAGCCCAAACCAAATATGAGCTGGGCTCTCTCCCGCCTAATTCAGGAGTCGAAGCATAGTTTTTACTGGATTATGCCCAGAATATTTTGCACGTATATCGACCTGGGCCTTGAGGGCAAATTCCTACTGTGTTGCAGTTTTAGTAGTCTTCTCTTTTTTTATGCAAGAACTGAAATGTGGGGAGGGGGCCTCTGTCACAGCCATTTTCCAACAGCCGTCTATGGAGAATGCTCTAGTTTTAGATTTGCTTCATTGATCAGCCCATTGTCAAGTTCCACAAACACTCTTGTAGCCGCAAGATTTGGTTATTAAGAAATGAAGAGATTCCAAGCATAGACAGCTTCTTTGTCAGAACTGGTTTCCAGACGCCATTTCTGACCATATACTGGAAGTAAGAAACCCCCCAAATGCCCATCAACCAATCAGGGCTCCCATTCAGCCCGCCAAACGTCTGCCCTGCCTATGTGACTGCCCCTAACACCTGCAAGCGAATGGTTACATTATCTAGAAGCTCCTCCGACTACAAGGTCAGACAGACCAATGAGATCACATACTTCCCAAGTTTTTCCCAGCACGCTCAGGAGGCCCCTGCATGAGAACTGTTCCAAGCTGGCCCTAACCAAGCAAAGCAGACAGCCCTACACATCCACCCCCACCCACCCCAGTTCACAGCAAAGATGATAAACAGCAAGACGTAGAGCGTGAAACATGTGAGCCATGAAAGAATACATATGAATGTGAGAATGTATGTGAAGCCATAATACAACAAATGAAATGTAAGCAGGAGATATGTACTGATTTCTGTTATCAAAAGCAATTAAAATTCATTGGAGTTCATTTGTAAAAACCACAACATGTTTTTTATGTTTTAATAATAAAAATCCGTTTGGACTAGTGGTTCAGTTAGGTAATTTAAGCCCTGGATTTAATGGATTCAATGGCCTTTACCTGGTCGTGTCTACTTAAAACTGTGGGCGGCCCCGAAATTTGGGATCTCTCTGCCTTAAAGTCCGGAATAACCAGTTTACCCCCCACACACAAAAATGTCATTTTTGCTATGCTTCAGTTAAATGCAAGTAAACAATTTTATGTTCCATGCATCTATGTAGGAGCACTATGTAGGAAGCACTGTAGGTGGACATGTACCTCTTAAAATGTAAAGCATATTAGAAAAACATTGGCATGATAAACTAATTGAAAGTGGGTTTTAGAAGTAGAAGGTGTGTGTGTATATATGTGTGTGTGTGTGTATATATTATTATTTTTGAATTATAAATAATAACAAAGCAAATGCGTGAATCTCATTTGAATGTAATGAGACCAGTCTCCTATTTTAAATTACTTACGATGCAGTCTTACAATAACGATTATGATAATAATATCACATGTGTTTTATATTGTGACCTATTGTCGGAGCCCAAACAGTAAATACATTTTGTTAATAATAAACCAAAAAAAAAAAAATCAAAATTTTTATCCTAAACATGATTATTCAGAAGCTGAATGGGACTTCTTCTGGGTAAGTATATCTAGAGTTGCAGTCTAACCCATGATCTGTTGAACTGCACGTGTTGTCTTGTGTGTCCAAGGGGGCACTGCCAGGTCCCCCTGGCCACCAGCGGGAGATGGGGGGGTTGCCACATCCAGGCTGGGAAACTCCTGGAGTTTTGGGGGTGGACACTGGGGAGGACATGGACCTCGGTGGGACACAGTGCCATAGAGTTCACTCTCCAAAGCATCCATGTTCTCCAGGGGAACTGACCTCTGTAGTCTGGAGATCAGTTGTAATTCTGGTGAATCCCCGGGTCCTCCCTGGAAGCTGGCATCCCTAGGCACTGGAGTGCCCTTTCTCAAATACCAGCCTCAAAATCTCCCTGGCATGGCAGTCTGGTTTTGAAACTCAGAACTGGGGCTGCTTATGATACAGAATGAGAGCTTGCCTACTGTTCGCCAGGGGCGGGGGTGGTCTAGCTTCTATGTTCAGGTATTCCAGGAAGCAAATAATGATATGATGCTATAAGGTGCTAGACATCAAATCCCAGGGATGCTCACAGGTGCTATGGCTCTACCTCTGTACGCATGACCAATAACTTTGGCACAGCTTTGTTCGTACCAGTGTGAATATATATTTATTTTCAGTGAGGCATATCCTGCAGAATACGGGGATGCATAATAACCAATACTACATTGCAAGGCCAGAAATAATAAGTCCTATCATTTCACTAATCCTCCTCTCCTAGGGATAACAAGGAATGAATTTACATTAGCAAATACTAACAAGAATTCATTTGTGGCCTTGCAGAAAGGCTGGGGGGGGGATGAAAGGGAGCTGTCTGCTTGGCAAGGGGTGGGAGTGTGTGGGGGGGGTCAGAAATCCTGTTTATCTCTCAAAGGCTGCAGTCCTATGCATGCTTACTTGAGAGGTGGATCCCACTGAAATGAATGGGGTTTTCCTCCCTCTCTTCCACTCTATGGCAGATTTCTCTCTCTCTCTCTTTTCAGCGCAGTTGAGTGGATTGACCTGGGGTGCCCAGATGCCCTTGGCTGGGGTGATTTCTCCCTGCAGTCACTCTATGCTTTGGGGAGCTCTAGGAAGCATTTTGGTATGGCAGGATGTGTGCCAGTTTGGTGAATTGGACTCTGATCTGGGAGAACTGGGTTTGATTCCCCCACTCCTCCAGTTGCAGCTGCTGGATGACCTTGGGCAAGCCATAGTTCTGGCACAGCTGTTCTTGAAAAAGAGCAGTTTCTGTCAGAGCTCTCTCAGCCCCACCTACCTCACAGGGTGTCTGTTGTGGGGAGGGGAAGAGAAAGGAGTTTGTAAGCTGCTCTGAGACTCCTAGTGAAGGGCGGGGTATAAATCCAATCTCGTCGTCCTCCTCCTCTTCTTCTTCTTCCTCTTCTTTCTCCTCCTCCTCTTCTTCTTCTTCTTCTTCTGACTACCCAGCCATGCCAGCAATGATGGATATTTACTGCTATCAGTGTTGTAAATCAGGTGTCTCCAACGTGGTGCCCATGGGCACGATGGCGCCCACTGACACCTTTTCTGTTGCCTGCCACATGTTTTTAGAAAGTGGGCAGGACCAAGTGAAGCTTTTGTCCAGCAAGGCTTCTGACTGGCCATTGTAGATTTGATTGGCTGGACAGATTTTTCAAAACATTGCTTTGGCAGCAGTTGTCACCGCAGCACAAGGATCTTCCCTGTGTGGCTGAAGGTTTTGTGGCTGGCTCCGCCTCCTGTAGCAGACATTCTGTGGCAGCCATTTTTGTGGTTGTGCCCACCATACTGTGTCAGAATTCCAAGGTGCCCACAGGCTGAAAAAGGTTGGGGATCCTTGCTGTACATGAATAAATGTCTTGTTCGTTTTATTCTTGATATTGCTTTATTGCATTTATTTTGGTTTTATGATCTTTTGCAATACGTCCTTGAGACAGGTAGGCCAGAAATGCTGTAAATAGCTAGATAAATACTTGGACCACTGGGCACAGAGTGGCCGTCTTCCTGCTGCCTTGTGGCAAACACCTTTGTGGGAACTGTCTATAGTTCCTATAGTCATGCTGTAGGTGACAGGTACATATCTGCTTGGAGATCAACTGTATGGAGATGACATTGGACCAACAAAGGAAAGTGCTTTTTTCCCCTTCACATTAACACATTGTGAAAAGTAAGAAATGTTTTGAGTCCCACAAGATGTAGCTAGATTCAAGTCCTGTATCACCTTAGAGCAGAGGGCCAGGCCATGTGTCCCGTAAATGTAATGCCAGGTACCGGAGATAAGAAACCGTATAAACGACAGCAGCTGGTAAGCTCCGAGTTAGTGTACCCTCACTGCAAGGCCCTGTGGGCTGGGGTGTGTGTATGTGCAAAGGAAAACCCACATGGGTGGACTGGAGAGCCAGCAGTGCAGCACTGGGCAAACTCTCCCACGCTTGTGAAAAGTACTGAGGCCAGAGACTCAGCATAGTGAATCAGCTCTTGTTGATTGGATTACATCAGGAACGAACAATGAACTGGCTGGGCAGCGGCCAGCTTATATGCGTGCCCCAAACCACACACCCCACACCCCCATCACCCGTGATTGGCCTTATTTACAAGTAAACTCTTCCATAGGTCTACTTTCAGATCCGGGCGAGCCCATAGGTGCGCCTTTGGATCTGAAGTGGCTATTGTCTTAGGAACGAAGGTCTGAGGTTGTCGGGCCTCATGTTCAGGCCACCTCTGTGGCCATCTTCTACAGCTAATACCTAACAGCTTGGTTGACTGCTGCAGACGAAGTTGTTCTGCCATGCTGAAGCCATGATTGGAGTGGCTCCGCCCAGTCTTAGATTCCCTCCCTTGCACCAGTTGCTTGCGGGCTGCATAAGAGCCTTGGACGGGCCAGTTTTGATCCCCGGGCCTTATGTTTGACACCCCTGCCTTAGAGACCAACAAGATTTTCAGGGTATAAACTTTCGAGAGTCAACGTTTCCTTTGTCAGAAGCGACAAAGGGAGCTGTGACTCTTGAAAGCTGACAACCTGAAAAAGTCTGGTTGGTCTCTAAGCAATGTGTGTGGGCCGGGGTAATGCACGGGTGGGAACCTCACTCCCAACCTTCGATGGGGCGCCGCTGGTGCCAGCGCCGGAGGTTAGGAGTTTGGGAGTGCTCCTCGATTCCTCCTTAACAATTGAGGCCCAGGTAGCAGCCACTGCTAAGTCAGCCTTTTACTATCTTAGACTGATTAGGCAGTTGGTTCCCTTCCTCGACTGCAACGACCTGGCCACAGTGATTCATGCGATGGTCACCTCGAGACTAGACTACTGTAACGCTCTCTATATGGGGCTGCCCTTGTTGCAAATTTGGAAGCTGCAGCTAGTGCAGAATGCCGCGGCCAGGCTGTTGATGGGTGTACCTAGATGAGAGCACATCCAGCCTGTGCTGAAGGCCCTGCACTAGCTGCCAATAGCATATCAAATTCACTTCAAGATGCTGGTGCTCACCTTTAAAGCCCTATATGGCCAGGGTCTGACATACCTGAGGGACCGCCTTTCCCCACATATACCCCAGAGAGCACTGCGGTTGGGGTCACAGAATCGGTTGACGCTCCCGGGCCCCAAGGATGCCAGTCTCGCTGCGACGAGGGCCAGGGCCTTTTCAGTGGTGGCTCCTTACTGGTGGAACGAGCTCCTGGAAGAGATCAGGGCCCTGTGGGACCTTTTACAGTTCCGCAGGGCCTGCAAGATGGAGCACTTCCAACCAGGCCTTCAACTAGGAGCCGCTCCCACTAGCACCATCAACGAGCCCGGCCCTCAGCTTACCATCTGGCTCACTCCATCGAGCGACCCAGGATGACACTGAGCTAGAATCCAGCAGTTGTAGACATCTCTGGTACGCTATTGCAAGTAATCCGCTGTAGCACCTTATGACCTATGATTTTATCTGTGTCTGTATTATATTGTTTTATCGGCAGTTGATGCCAAAGTTGTTTGCCGCCCTGAGCCCACTTGTGGGGAGGGCGGGGTATAAATTGAATGAATGAATGAATGAATGAATGAATGAATGAATGAATGAATAAATAAATATAATGCTCCCTCTAAGCTGCGGGTCTCGTGAGCAAACATTCTACTTTGTGAGCTACAGGCATTAAAGTTGTGAGCGAGCGATTTGGCCGCTGCAAACATTAGTTCGCTCTGGAGCCATCCCTTCCCGAGCGAAGGCAAAAATGTGTGAGCCGGGGGCTAAAAAAATGTGAGCTAGCTCACACTAAATCAGCTTAGAGGGAACGCTGTCTCTAAGGTGCTCCTGGACTCAAATCCAGCCGTTCTACTGCAGACCAACACGGCTGCCCTCTGAAGCTACCCACGAGATGCAGCGGGGGCCCTTCATTGAGACGGCTTCCAGAAATGGGCTAGAGAAACGCATGAAAGGGTGGGCCCAGCTGCCCATCAGGGCAGAGAAATGGCAGGAGCCTCCCCGTTCAGAGGCAGTGCTCCTCCGAAAGCCAGCTTGAGAGCCAGTTTGGTGTAGTGGTTAAGAGCACAGTCAGTCATAAGTTCCTTCAGAGCTGTTCTCTCAAAGGCAGTTCTCTCAGAGCTCTCTCAGCCCCACAGGAAGTCTGTTGTGGGGAGGGGAAGGGAAAGGAGATTGTAAGCCACTCTGAGACTCCTTCAGGTAGTGAAGGGCGGGGTATAAATTCAGTCTTTTCTTCTTCTGGAGACAGGCGAAGGCCTGTTACCTTCTTCCTGGGCTTGCGGGCCTTCCGGAGGCATCTTGGAACCCAGGTGTTGGCCTAGGAGGATGTTGGGTCTGACCCAGCAGGGCTGTTCTAATGGGAAAACGTGACATCCCTGCATGAAAAGGGCAGCCTCGTGGAAGGGCCTTTGGGCGTGAGCAAGGAAGTGGGGCGGAGCTAAGCAGAGCATGTCCTTCCGGCACTTCTTTTGCATGAAGGCCAAATTAAGTGTTACTGTTTTTGAAGAGCTCTTTTAGGGTTTCCTGGACCCCGTTCATGTTCCCAGCATAGGGGTGCCATTCCCCAACTGGGGGAGGGGGGTTGCCTGGTTTTGCGGGCTCCAGCCCGCCACCACCAACAGTGTTTCACAATGTGTCTGCGTCACCTGGAAGTAACATAGGCACGTTGGTGACATTCGGGGGAGGGAGATGCTCTGGGTTTGGGGCAAAAATCTTGTGGTTTGAAGGTAGGGTGATTTTACCATAGAGTTTTGTCCAAAAACCAGAGCGCATGAGGTGCTCATGAATATTAATGAGGTGATTTGCAAAAGCCGTGCTCCCTGACATCACCGGAACTGCCGTCATCCTGCACTGTCCACCCTGCCATGTCACCGGAAGTGACGTGAGCAAGCCACAACCTCCTCTGCATGCGCACCACCCGATGTGACATGTTTCTGGCACACACACACCCACGTCCCTGGAAGTGATGTTCATAGGCCACCCCTCCCCCTCCTGCATCACAGGAAGTGACATGGCCAGCCCCCCTTCCACATCATCAGGTGCCTTTTCTCTAGTGCCGCCCACCCACTGTGGCATCCTTGAACTTCTGCTTGCTGCACCCACCCCCGGAAATGGGGGTCCCACCACTGGAAAGGCCCCGGCACGACCATGTGACCCCTCTAGCAACACGCCCGGCCACCCCTGACTAATAGCAAATTATCTGGGACCACCTCCGAGTAGGTGTTTTCAGGAAAGAGCCCATTTGTGCTAGCAGACATACGCTCAGGCTCTTGGTGAGAACATGAACACTCCTGTCAGGCGCCTGGAACTTAACATCCCGACGTAGGCACATTGGTGATGTTTGGGGGAGGGAGACGCTCTGGTTTTTGGGCAAAACTCTCTGGTTTGAGGGTAGGGTGATTCTACCATAGAGTTTCATCCAAAAACCAGAGCGTCACCCCTGATGTGCCTGTGTCACTTCCAGGTGTTGTAGGCATGGCACACAATGCCACTTCTGGTGATGCTTGCACATCAGGGGCAATGCTTCCGGCTCCCAGAACATCCCCCCATCCCCCCCCCCAGCGTCTCCAACAGAACTGGTGACCCTATCCCAGCAGCTGTGGGGAAAGGCTTCTTAAAAAGAGAGAGAGAGAAAGAAAGCGCCCCAATGGGCTCAGAATGGTGCCGCAGGGAGAGAAAGGGCTCCTCCCTCCCCACCCACACCTATTTTCCCACATGGAAACTATGCTGGAGGGGAGTTATTTTTCCAGCTTTGTTGCTCCATGTGGAATATCTGTTCCTGTGAACCAGCAACATTGGGGGATTAAGCCCCCCAGTGTGGTTTTCACATGGGACTATGGCTGGGGGGGAGCAGGAGCCTTTCTGTCCCCCTGTGACGCCTTTCCAAGCCCGTTTGGGCCCTCCTTTTTTTTTTTTTTTTTTAGAATCCATCCTTTCAGCAACCTGTGTGGCTTCAGGGAACACAAGTAGGGTCTGAGTTTCCCAGGCCCACCTCTTTGAAACCAGTAACATTTAGACCATTTTCTCACAAGCTGCTGTTCCATGCTTGCTCTTCCTTTTGCCCCAATCGTACGTGTCGATTTCACACAATGTGCTGCGCGGCCACATTTTGCTCCACAGTTTCTCCCGATGACGCGGGGGGAATCGGGAGAAGCTGCGGGGCAAAATGCGGCCATTGTGTGAAATTGACACATACGATCGGGGCAAAGAGAAGAGCAAGTGCGGAGCAGCAGCTTGTGGGAAATCAGTCTTAGGGTGCATTCAGATGGGGCATTTCAGCCGGTTTAAACTGCTCCGGTTCCAACTGGAGCAGTTTAAACCAGCTGAAACGTGTTCAGACTTAACTCCTGACTGCGCAGCACATCGTGGTATGCCCATTCACACTGTCGACAGGGTTTTTTAAAAAAATTACATTCTGTGCATGCGCATAGGCAGCCATCCACAGAGCTCAGATCTTTGCGCAGGCGTAGAACACCCCATCCCAAAAAGCATGTCTTGAAGGGAAGACGTCCCTTTAAATTTTTAAACCAAAAGTGGCCTCCGTGAGGTCTCAGACTCTCTAAAGCCTTACACTAGGCACCTTTTTTGTTTGCTTATTTCACAAACGCCGGGGCGAAGCTTCGCCCAAGCGCATATCGCTGACGCTTTAAAAAAAATGGCGGGTGAAAAGCAGAAGCCTTGGGCTTCCAAACGGAAGTGGCTCTACAATGGCAAAGAGCAATCAGATGGGGATAATGCAGGTGGTACTGGTGTACTCAGGATACCACCACTTGGGAATCTAGTGGCAGAATACAACGGTTTAAGGGCTGTTTGCAACGGTTGGCCACAGTTCAGGACGGAGGGCAAATGTTCTACATGTGATTGCCCGTAAGTACACTGATTCCAACCGGCATCTATACCGGTGTAAATGCCCCGTCTGAACGCACACTTAGTGTGTCCCTGAGCCTCCCTTAACTGAGTGGCAGTGATGCAACAGTGCAGCTGTTTGACATAGGTTGTGCAGGAGAACTTCCCCATGGATCGTACCCTTGCATTTTGAATGGGGAGGAGAACTGATAAAATGAATTCTATCGTTATTTTGTTCAGTGGCTTTGCCACAAAAAATAAAAATGACAATCGAAAGATTATGTGGCTCTTGTTTTCGGCTGAGTAAAGCCAGGAACAAACTGCACGTATACACACACACACACACAGACACACAGACTTTTATGAAATAGTAATATTTTAATCCCAGTGGCATTCTCTTCTGTACCTGAATAGGGGAGGGGGAGAAGGAGGGGAATTTGGGATCTTGTAATTTCTGCTATTACTAACAAATAAAGTCTTTACTTATAGCAATATAACTTTTCTTTCAAAAAAATTTAAACTGGGATGATTTTAAAGGGTTTTTTTGGTATTATTTTTCCATTTGTTTGGGTTTGGTTGGTTGGTGTGGCCTCACAAGTTAGGGTCCCACAGCAGCCAGGATCACAGCTCATTTTTTGACAGCAAAATTAACATTCTTCTCGCTAAAGGTTTGACAATAGAGCCGCTTCTCTCTCTCTCTCTCTCTCTCTCTCTCTCTCTTTTTTTTCTTCCCCAAAGAGGGTGAAAAAATCCATAACTTGCAAAGAATTTCTGAGTTGAAAGGCCAGGTAAATCTTTCTATCTGAGGAGGTAAGCTTAGTTTTATTTCTTATTTCTTTCCCTTTTCCTTTTCTTTCTTTCTTTCTTTCTTTTTTTAACAGCCAGCTGCAAGCTGTCTGAACATCCGCGAGAGATCCTTTGGGGGTATCGGCTGGTTTTTCCAGCCAGTCTTCTCATGCCGTGTGTTTGTACTCGCTGAAGACGGCGCGTGGATCTCTAAATAATTTACAAGTTGATTAATAAACTCACAGGGGTATAATTAGAAGAGAGAGAGACAGCAGCTACGGTAACGGGTACAGCGCTTGGGGGAACTGGAGGCTTTCTCCTTTTCCTCTCTCTCTTTTTTTTTTTTCAAGAAAGTTTCCAGGGTGCTGGGCGTTTGAAGATAAGTTGGGAAGAGCACAGTGCCTTTTCTCTTTTGATGTGGAAATAGGACAGTTTGAATCCGTCGAGTTTAATTTTTCACAAGCTGTAGGGGCCCTGCAGTGCGGCTCTCTTTTTATTATTGGGGGGGGGGAAACAGCCCTGAACATTTTTTTTCTTTCATTTTTTTTAACACACACATATCCACACATATACCAAACAGGAGTCAATAAACAGATTAATTTCCTCTCTTTTCATTCTCCCATTTATCTGCACGTTTCACAGTGTACAATGCTTTCACACATACACAACAGTGCGCTGAGCATCCGTTGCCACATTGGCGGGCTGTTCATTTAACGAACCACCCTTCCACACGTGCATTTTCAAGAGGGTCCCCTTAGCTTGACAGTGCTTTTGAAGTTGCGCTGGTCCCCCCGCCCCGCCGCCCCCGTCAAAACTTTTGACATTTCTCACCTGGGAATTGCTACAAAAATTTTCTTCATTGGATGAGTGGTGGGGAGGCCTTTTTCCACCAGTGGTAAAATTTGAAGGTCAGGAGAACAAAATAAACATTTATATGGTCTCTCTCTCTCTCTCTCTCTCTCTCTCTCTCTCTCTCTCTCTCTCTCTCTCTCTACACACACACACACACACACACACACACACACACACAAATACGCAGAGGTGCTAATCGTCCAGCAAAATCTGAGAAAATTTCCGGCTTTTGAATGAGTGATTATATTTTTATGTGGCCGTTCCCCTGCTGTGTGTTTAATCGCCACCACCCCTTCCATCTCAAGGGCTTTCCTGCCCCCACCTTTCTTCCTTCTCCTATCTCTCAGATTAAGAATGAAACCAGAGTAGGTAGATTCATGGAGGATAAGTCTCTAATGGCTACTAGCCAGTTTGGTGCAGTGGTTAAGTACACGGACTCTAATCTGGGAGAACCGGGTTTGATTCCCCACTCCTCCACTTGCACCTGCTGATGTGACCTTGGGTCAGTCACAAGCTCTGGCCCAGCTGTTCTTGAAGTTAGTGTTAGAGTTAGTTAGTGTCAGAGTTCTCTCAGCCCCATCTACCTCACAGGGTGTCTGTTGTGGGGAGGGGAAGGGAAAGGAGTTTGTAAGCCGCTCTGGCGCCTTTGGGCAGTAAAGGGCAGGGTATAAATCCAATCTCCTCCTCTTCTTCCTCTTCTCCTCCTCCTCCTCCTCCTCCTCCTCCTCCTCTTCTTCTTCTTCTTCTTCTTCTTCTTCTTCTTCTTCTTCTTCTTCTTCTTCTTCTTCTTCTTCTTCTTCTTCTTCTTCTTCTTCTTCTTCTTGCCATGGTGACTGAGGGGACCCTCCACATTCAGAAGCACTAGGCCTCTGAATCCCAGAGCCAGGAGGCAACATCAGGGGAAGGCCTTGGCCTCCATGCCCTGTTACTGGCCCTCTGCAGTAACTGATGGGCTGCGGTGTGAGACAGGATGCTGGACTGGATGGACCCCTGGTCTGATCCAGCAGGGCTCTCCTTATGTTCTTATCTTCTTAACCACGCTTGATGGTGAGACCTTCCCATATATCTATTCACATGGCCTCCTGTTCAGTTGTAAAGCAGGAGTCTGTTTCTTTTGGGAAACAGAGGATGGAGGGGAAGGCAGCTCAGTACCGCCACAGTGCCTTTTTGGCTTTCAGCATTTTTCTTCTAGGCAAGATCGCTTTTGATAGCAGAGCAGGGCTGGAAGGAAAAAAATTCCTTCGAACAAAGAAACGCAGCGAGTAAAGGAAGCCAGAGTTTGTGGGGGGGCAGTTAGCGCCACTCATCCCTGCGCCCCATTTTCTCCATAAAGAACACCCCACCCTACCTTCTGCTTCCCATGTCAATGGAATGTACCCTGACGTCTGATCCTAAAATCTTTCTTGTAATCCTGCTCTCAGTGTTCCCGCCTTCAGAGGGAAATGGGTGGCAACCAGAAACGGGTTTTTTTCAGTAGCGGCACCACACCTGTGGAATGCCCTCCCAGCTCACCCAGCACGTACTCTATTGTCTTTTAGGCATCAGGCCAAAACATTTATTTTTGCCCAGGCTTTTTATTAAGGGGTTGGTTTTAATTCTATTGGTAGACTTTTTTAGCACAAAAACCATTTAAAATTAATGTCTTAAGTTACTTAACATTTGAAATTGCTACACCACATCTGGGTTTTTAGTGCCGGATTTTAGTTAACAACTTTTATGGGGTGTTATGTTTTGGTTGTTTTATTATGTAAGCTGTGTTGGGCAGGTTGTTCCCAGGAGAGGTGGTATAGAAGTGCACTAAATAATAAGTAATTGGGAGATGATGCACTACAAGCAGCAGAGGAGGAAAAGTCTGCCACGCTTTTGTGAAAGTAGCAGTGTTTTCCCTGGTGTGGCTTGTCTTCCAGGTGTGCGAGAAGCTGCATCTGCCAAAATTCTCCCTTATATACATCTGAGAGCTAGGGCATCATTCTGGCTGGTGGGTGTGAGCTGGCAAGTCCCCCGTACAGGCACGGCTTCAGCCGTGAATGGAGACTTGCCTTAGACAAGTCTTGAGCGGTCTCCTTATTTGCAGTATGTTCCAGAGGGTAGCCAGATTCTAATCCAGGAGTGATTTTGAGACAAGCAAGATTTTCAAGGTATAAGCTTTTGAGCGTCAATGCTCCCTTCATCAAATATTTGCAGTTTGGTGACAACTCTATGGTACTTCCCTACAGGGTCGTGGGAAGGGTGATTAGAGCAATGTGTATGAAGTGCTGCAAGCGGTCAGAAGTGAAACAGCAACAGATAATTATGACTGGACATATTCTTCTCCCAGGTGGGGTGTGGGTGGAGGGACAGCTGTCAAAGTGTCAGGCGCCCTAAGCAGACTGCAGTGGACCTCTGGGTACTCTACAGCCAGCCCCACCTGCGAGGGCTCAGCCACACTGGGTAGAAGGCAATTGTTGCCCTTATCACAACACTGCCCCCAGTGGCAGCTTAAGAACATAAGAGAACATAAGAACATAAGAGAAGCCAATGTTGAATCAAGCCAATGGCCCATCTAGTCCAACACGCTGTCTGTCACACAGCAGCCAAAATATACCAGGTGCCATCAGGAGGTCCACCAGTGGGGCCAGGACACTAGAAGCCCTCCCACTGCTGCCCCCTCCAGCACCAAGAATAGAGTGCATCACCTGCCCCAGATTGAGAGTTCCCATCTATACCCATCTATACCCTGTGGCTAATAGCCACTGATGGACTTCTGCTCCATATGTTTATCTAATTCCCTCTTGAAACTGTCCATGCTTGTAGCTGCCACCACCTCCTGTGGCAGTGAATTCATTCATGTGTTAATCACTCTTTGGGTGAAGAAGTACTTCCTTTTATCTGTTCTAACCCAACCGCTCAGCAATTTCATGGAGTGCCCACGAGTTCTTGTATTGTGAGAAAGGGAGAAAAGTACTCCTTTCTCAACCTGCTCAATCCCATTCATAATCTTATAAACCTCGATCATGTCACCCCTCAGCCGTCGTTTCTCTGAATGGCAGGCAGTCAATCACAAGGGCGGAGCTAAAGGGGTACCATGAAGGGAAACCCTGAGGGGAGAGGCTAAATCTCTCCCTCTCCCTGGCAGCCACGGCCTCGGCAACCAATCCTCTTCCTGCACGTGTGGCCCGTCCCCTTCGTCACACCAACCCCGTCTTGCGCATGTTGTACTGTTGCCAACTGTTTTATTTCCCATCATCCCTTTGGAGAGCAGGCGCTCCATCCTCATTCCAAGTCATTCAAGCCATGGAGCCGTGCTGGCGATTCTTCTTCGTTTTCGTGTTTGGGAAACGGGGCAGCACTTCAGACGCTCCACACCTGGCCCCCTGCCTCTCCTCCCTGGGCTCTTGCCTCTTTATGTTCTTATCCAAGCTGCAAAACAAGCTGCATCCGGTAAATGCTGATGAACAGCAAAGGTGCCGGGGAGCCGCAGCAGCCACACACCGTCACGCCTGTGGCCAAGAAACGGGTCGAAGGCAACAAAGGCTATAAAGCGTCCTTTGTGAAAGGCTGCGGGTGGTGGAGAAAAAACAACCCTTCCTCATTTCAAAGTGAGCGGAGAGTAGTTCAATTCTGTCAGAAAAACCCTGGGCTCTCCTTAGATATATTTCTGAGGTCCGAGGAGACTTGCTCTTGAAAGTGATGTAGAATTCAGGACTTGGAAAAAGAGAGAAGTCTGGATTTCTGCAGCTGGGGGTGGGGGGCACCAACAATCCCTGGTAGGTCTAAGGGGAGGCCGACTGCATTCCCCCCTTGCCCTGAAGTTTGGAAACAACAACTGGAACCAGGGTGAATGAAACGAATGGGTTGTGTTTTCGGTTGCCAGCCTTCATGGGGTTACGTTTGATCTCCAGAGGACAGAGATCAGTTCCCCTGGAGAAAACGGTTGCTTACTAGGGGACATCAGTGGTTTAGTTGCTATGTGAACTTTAGGGGAGCTATGAAGCAGTTGTGAATGGCTGTGTGAGCGCGCATGATTATTGTGGTAGATCACTGAAATGTTTGCACTTTTAATTTCGCTGTACTATGTACAATGACAATAAAGTATATTATTATTTTTGTAGCAGGAACTCCTTTGCATATTTGGCGACACACCCCTAATGTAGCCAATCCTCCAAGAGCTTACAGAGCTCTGCAGACAGGGGCTACTGTAAGCTCTTGGAGGATTGGCTACATTAGGGGTGTGTCGCCTAATATGCACAGGAGTTCCTGCTACAAAAAGAGCCCTGCGGGTGGCATTATACCCCACTGCGGTCCCTCCCCTCCCCAAACCCTGCCCTCCCCAGGCTTCACCCCAAAATCTCCAGGTATTTCCCAACCCAGAGCTGGCAAACCTAATTGTATTAGGACACTGGATGGTGGCAACCGGGGGCGGCCTCCCGTTCACACCAGAACTCAAGAACTTGGCTCCACGTAGGTAAGAAACTGTCAAGAGGGCTGTAGGAGGCAGCATTTCTGGTTGTGGCTGCAGCCACCCAGAGCTGGATCCGAAGCAGGGGAAGGGTGAACTCAGGCATTTGGTGGGCCCCAAGACTGCCAAAAACCCATGCCCCCAACAGGGCTGTCATTTGTTCTGAGAGCCAGTTTGGTGTAGTAGTTAAGAGCATGGACTCTAATCTGGAGAAATGGATTTGAGTCCCTCCTCCTCCTCCACCACATGCAGCCAGCTGGGTGACCTTGGGTCAGTCACAAGTTCTCTTAGAGCTGTTCTTTCAAGAGCAGTTTCTGTCAGAGCTCTCTCAGCCCCACCTACCTCACAGGGTGTCTGTTGTAAGGAGTGTAAGGGAAAGGAGATTGTAAGCTGCTCTGAGACTCCAAGTGAAGGGCAAGGTATAAATCCAATCTCCTCCTAGGGCTGGCCCGAGGTGTCTGGTCGCCCTAGGTGAGGCCAGCTTGTGGTCCCCGCGCCCCCCGGTGATGCCAACCTCCCGGTGGGGCCTGGAGATGGGGGGAGGGCGCCACAAGCTGGTCTCTTCCGCTGAGCGCCAGCTTGCCTGTGTGCTCTGCAGCTACAGGGGTCACTGACAAGCCAGGGAAGGGGCGGGGGGGTTGGTGGGGTGGGAGGCTTTTGGCGCCCCTAAGGGCTGGCGCACTCTAGGCGAACGCCTAGTTTGCCTAGTGAGTGAGCCAGCCCTGTCTCCAGCTTGGTGTAGTGTTAAGTGCGCGGACTCTTGTCTGGGAGATCCGGGTTTGATTCCCCACTCCTCCACTTGCACCTGCTGATGTGACCTTGGGTCAGTCACAAGCTCTGGCACAGCTGTTCTCTCAAGGACAGTTTGTGTTAGAGTTCTCTCAGCCCCACCTACCTCACAGGGTGTCTGTTGTGGGGAGGGGAAGGGAAAGGAGTTTGTAAGCTGCTCTGAGACGCCTTTGGGCAGTGAAGGGCGGAGTATAAATCCAATCTCTTCTTCTCCTCCTCCTCCTCCTCCTCCTCCTCCATAGAGTGCCCAAGAAGTTCAGAGACAGCACAACAGAATTCCCAATTAGCACACCTTGCCCCCTTCCAGGTTCAGGGAGCTCACAGCCCCCTCAGATCCTGGAGCCAATCATTCAGTCACGCATGGAGAGTTCACTTGCAGCCTACGAATCTGTGGTGTTGCTAGGCAGGTCTTGGGTCTGAGAGGTCTGAGGGAAGATTTGGGAGGTCTTAGATGGAGCTTGTTATAAGGACATTGACTGTAGGGGAGACAGGCCAAAGGGAGCAGGGCCGTAGCAAAATGGCATCGCTCAGGTGGGCACTTTTATAAAGGGGTTTGTTTGTTTTTGCCATTGCCACAGTAGACTTGTGGTAACCGCTTTGGGTTTTCAAGGCAAGAGACATTCAGAGGTGGCTTGCCATCGGTTGTATCTGCATAACCGCCCCAAACTTCCTTGGTGGTCTTTCATCCCAGTACTGACCCAGGCTGACCTTGCTTAGCTTCTGAGATCGGACTATCCAGGTCAGGGCGTGAACGGAATGGGGGGGGGTTGATTATCACCCTGTTTCTTCAATATATTATCTTGTTCCTACTTTATTGTTTTTAAATGTTGTAATCCGTCTTGAGTCTCAGCGAGAAAGGTGGGTTATACAGAAAGCAAATAATAATTAATGAATTAAAAGAGTGGAAGAATGAACTTTCTCTCTAGAAACGTTTAGTCATGTTATTTTTCTCAAATTGATATAGTCCCCCCTCCCCGCGAACGGGATCAGGGAGGATCACGGTGATAGTTAGGCCATTCGGCAACACAAAACATAATAATAAATAGTTAATTAAAACAGCATTTGAAAACAATTTGCACTGATACTGCTGCTGCTGGACTCTGAGCTTCTTCGATCCGGGCTGCGTGGAGGTGGTGTGATAAGCCGCTCTGAAAATTTGAGGAGTCTGAAATACAAGTTGAGGACCCCCCCAAGGAACTGAGGGGCATGGACGGTAACCTGTGAAGACGTTCCTCCCATGGTGCGACAGTGCAGCAGTGTTGACCTCCTGTGCTGTTCCCATCTCTCCCCTGCAGCGGAATTCACTGGGTTACTTTGTGCTCAAGCAAGACGTCGTTTTTTGGAGAGTCATCGATAATAAACTGAGACACCATTGCCCATAATGTATGTTTCTTTTGTCCCGTCACCAGACAGAGAAGTTTTCTGGTCAAGCAAGTTTTGCAGGTTTTTGAAGCATCGTAGAAAACTCCCATGCCTGTTTAATCCAGGTGACAAGACGGAGAGAACGAAAACCCGGGTGTGCGTTACAGGTGTGCCGCTGCTGCTCAGGCACTTTAAGCCGTTCTCATTTCTAGCATAGGAGGAGGTGGAACCCAGCCTGACCACTGGCTCCTGAAGAAAAGGCACCCGTGGGCCATGACATATTAACAGAACCAAAAAACCCCTCTGTCTTCCGTTCTCTGGGAAAGCTCTACGTCGTGGGGAGCATGTGTTGCCAGCAGGTGGCAGTACATAATAAACCAAAGCCACCCTCCAGGCCATTTCCCCGTGACCACCGCTGTTCTGTTTATTACAGTACATCAGAGACAGAATGTTAGCAAGCCACATACCAGAGCCGCGGTTGGCAGGACTCAAAAGTCATGGAAACAGCAGTGGTGTTAAGGAAATAATGATTGTCTTAGATATCTCCTGTACTTATTATGTTAACCGCCCTTTGAAGGGGTCTGTGCCTCGGTTTCCAATGGAAACCCTTCATTTGCATGTATCCCCGTGATGCGGACTTTGGAGCAGATGTGGCTTCAGAAGTCGTCTTCAAAGTGTGAGTCTAGCGGAATCTTCAGACGAAGCCCCACGTGAAAAGAGGGAGAGCGCAGACTGAAAAAGGTCGCTTGGCAAAAGGAAACGTTGCGGACTGAAGGACGGCAACCACCTTGTCTTCATTAAAGCCAAATAAGTTTCTGTACCTGGGATGGGGGGAGTGTGGGAATAGTCCGTGCCACTGAGATGAATGTGAGAAGAAGAATAGCGGGGATCCTCGGGAAGCCTTTCAGCGGAGGACAAGAACTGAACTTTCCTTCCCGGTTCAAAAGTTCGGCTCACTTGCCGGATCCAGTTCCCCGACCAACTGAATCAGGTGCCGCTTTAAGAGGTTTTTCTTTCTGTTTTTCATGCTTGTTGACCCACTTGGCTCAAGGTGGGTTAGAGAAAGAGTGAGTCTAAAATTTAAATTAAGGCTCAAGTGTTTAGTCATGCCGGCCACATGACCACGGAAACGTCTTCGGACAGCACTGGCTCTTCGGCTTTGAAACGGAGATGAGCACCGCAACCCTAGAGTCGGATTCGACTGGCTTTCGAGCAAGGGAACCTTTACCTTTACCTTAAAATCATTTTTCCCCAGCCATGCTTGTAAGAAAAGGAAGCAACATGGCCTTCTCTCTCTCTCTCTCTTTTTTGGCCAAAATTGTTCTGAACGGCTTGTTTGTTTAGTTGATTAATATATTCATTTATATCCCCTCCTTCTCCCCAGTAGAAACCAAAAGAGTCTTATGTCATTCTCCCCTCTTCCGTTTTATCGTCACAACAATCCTGTCAGGTAGGGTAGGCTCGGCTGAAAGTGTGTGGTGGCCATAAGAACATGAGAAGCCAATGCTGGATCAGGCCAATGGCCCATCTAGTCCAACACGCTGTGCCGCACAGTGGCCAAAAATACCAGGTGCCATCAGGAGGTCCACCAATGGGGCCAGTGCTCCCTCTAAGCTGTAGAGTCTTGTGAGCAAAAATTCGACTTTGCGAGCTGCCGGCCTGAAAGTTGTGAGCGAGCGATTTGGCTGCTGCATCAATTAGTTTGCTCTGGAGCCCATCCTTCCTGAGCGAAGACAAAAATGTGTGAGCCGGAGGCTAAGAAACTGAGCTAGCTCACACTAACTCAGCTTAGAGGGAACAGTGGTGGTGGCCCCAGATCACCCAGCAGCCTCTCACGGCAGAGTAGGATTCTGAACCCGGGTCTCCCGGATCTGAGTCTTGACACTCAAATCACTGCACTTGCCTTCTTAAAAATATTTACACCTTACCGCTCTGTTGCAAGACTCTCAAAATGACCTCCAACAACAATAGATATCAAAACATTTAAATCAACATGTTGTCGAAGGCTTTCACGGCCAGAGTTCATTAGTTGTTGTAGATTTCCCGGGCTTTATGGCCGTGGTCTTGGCATTGTAGTACCTGACATTTCGCCGGCAGCTGTGACTGGCATCCTCAGAGGTTTAACACAGAAAGATGGAGTACCCTCTGTGTCAATATGAGAAGAAAAATGGTAGGCAGGTAATTCATATCTACTCAGGAAGGTGGGGTAGGGCCGAGTCTCACATTGACACAGTGAGTACTCCATCTTTCTGTGTTATACCTCTGAGGATGCCAGTCACAACAAAAAAGCAGAGTAAAAAATGGAACAGACTTGTAGTTAATCGACACTCTTAACTCGGCGGCGACTGAAAGCATCAATTCAGTTCAACCATATACCATTACCATGAGCTAAAGTCCGATTGGGGAGAGACTGTAGTTCAGTGGCAGGGTGCTTGTGGTGGGTGAGGAAGGCCCCAGGTCCATCCTTGGGGCCTCCAGCTGAATAAGGTAGTGGCCTGAAGCTCTGGAGAGCCCCTGCCAGCCAGAGTGGACAAGGCAGAAATGAACTGTGGTCTGCTAAGGAGTTGGACTGTTTCCGCCTCCACTGCAGCCTGTTCCCACCTCTGCTATGTTTCCCCCTGGCCCTGAATGCAGAGGTTACAGCCATTGACCACTGCTGTCCAGGTACAGAGTCAGGGTGTCAAACTCAATTGGTATGAGGGACGGATCTGACATAAATGAGACCTTGTTGGGCCGGGCCATATGTGTCATCAAATGTACTGCCAGGTAGCAGAGATATAAACTTTATAAAGGACACAAACACAAAGGGTTTTTTTTACTTAAAATAAAAACATGCTTAAAACATGAGCACTCTTGCGATATTTTGGCCCCGGTCACACGGGCCAGAAAACGCGTGGGGGAGGCGTGGCATTTTGCCCCGGAGCTAAATAAGGCGCGGTAGCCCGATCTCACAGGCCACCGGGTTTCCACGCGCCATCTCTGCGCCGCGATCACACCGCGCTGCTGCAGCGCGGCAAAACAGCAGCACAGCAGACCACGCAAGTGCGAAGTGCGCATGCGCCGTTGGGGGGGGCGCTGTCGGTGACTTGTGTGTGCGCATGCGCTGTCCAGCGTTGGTGCGCATCCCAGGGAAACTTACAACATTCGGAAACCCCGGGGACATGGGCGGGCGTCGGAAGCCGCGGGATACCGGCGCTCCCGTGATCAGACGCCAGCCTTTGCCCCGGGGTTTCCGGAAACTAGTACCTCGGACCTACTAGTTTTTTACCCTGCGTTTTCGGAGGGAAGCCGCGGGTTGGCCACGGGAGCCCTACGCCTCCCAGATGTGCTCATATGAACGCGCACGGAAAGTCCGCAGGGCTCCCGTGACTTCAGCAGGGCAAATGCTCCGTGTGGACGGGGCCTTTGTTTATTTAACAGTGTCTGATAACTGACACCTCTTGCTCTGAATTGCATCAAAATGTCTGTGCTGTTGCAATCTTGAGTGTGCTGTTCAGGTGTGTATCTGTAAGCTGCAAACCTACGATGATGCAGCAGCAGCAGAACTGGAAGAAGAAGCAGAAGACAGCCAGTCCCACTGTGGGCTTGATAGAAGCCCTCCGGGGCCTGATTTGGCCCCCGGGCCGCTTGTTTGACACCCCTGCTCTAATGGGTTGTGTTAGCAGCATTGCTGCTATTTCCTTTTAAAATATTTTGGCCTATCTTTTCAAGAGAAAGAAAAAGACAGAGAAATAGGGGGAGAAAGGAAACAATTAGGGGAAAGGGTGGAGGGAAAGACAGACAACTATGATGATTAGAGGCGAGTTCTGTGATGGTTAAAATTGGTCTCTGTCTGAAAAGGCTGTGGACCTCTGTATTTTATTTATATTAAACATTTTTATGCCGCCTTCCACCTGATCGGGGTCCCCAAAGCTTCTCTCAATGTGAAGCCAGACCCCCCCCATTCTCCGAATCCAAGACTCTTCTGTAAAGAAAGCCAAAGGGTTGAAGTGGACTTTGGGAGCAGGAGAGCTGGAGAAGACGGTCAGCAGAGGAGGCGCAGTTCCTCCTCTTCAGCCTTGCATCTGCCAGGAAGCCTTCCTGGTTAATGCCAAACCGGAGCCTGCGCCCCTGCTGATTTCCAGGGCAGCAGTTTGAGACTGCTATTTTGTAAGCACCCTGACCTGGATGGCACAGAAGCTAAGCAGGGTCAGCCCTGGTTAGCATTTGGATGGGACTGCAGTGTTCCCTCTCAGCTGAGTCAGTGTGAGCTAGCTCACAGTTTTTTAGAAGAAGAAGAGTTGGATTTATACCCTGCCCTTCACTACCCAAAGGTGTCTCAGAGCGGCTTACAAACTCCTTTCCCTTCCCCTCCCCACAACAGACACTCTGTGAGGTAGGTGGGGCCGAGAGAGCTCTTGACAGAAACTGCTCTTTTTCAAGAACAGCTCTTATCAGAACTACGGCTTGCCGAAGGTCATCCAGCAGGTGCAAGTGGAGGAGTGGGGAATCAAACTCGGTTCTCCCAGATTAGAGTCCGCACACTTAACCGCTAAGCCTCTGGCTCACACATTTTTGTCTTAGTTCAGGAAGGATGGCTTTAGAGGAAACTAATTTATGCAGTGGCCAAACAGCTTGCTCACAACTTTTAATGCCAGTGGCTCACAAAGTGGAATTTTTGCTCACAAGACTACACAGCTTAGAGGGAGCATTGGATGGGAGACCACCAAGGAAGTCCAGGGTTGCTGCGCAGAGGCAGGCAATGGAAAACCACCTCTGAATGTCTCTGGCCTCGAAAACTCTATGGGGTTGCGACTTGATGCTACTTTCCACCACCACACCTTAGTGCTGAGCGGCTCATCCATGCCCTGAACTGGGTAGCCCAGGCTAGCCCGGAACTCGTCAGATCTCAGAAGCCCAGCAGGGTCGGTCTGAGTTAGTACTTGGATGGGAGACCACCAAGGAAGCCAGGGTTCCTATGCAGTGGCGAGCATTGACAGGCCTCCTCTGAATGTTTCTTGCCTTGAAAACCCAACCGGGTCAGTGTTCCCTCTAAGCTGAGTTAGTGTGAGCTAACTCACAGTTTTTTTAGCCTCCAGCTCACAGATTTTTGTCTCAGCTCAGGAAGGGGATGGCTCCAGAGCAAACCAATTTACGCAGCAGCCAAATCGCTCGCTCACAACTTTTTTGCCAGTAGCTCACAAAGTCGATTTTTGCTCACAGGACTCCACAGCTTAGAGGCAGCATTGAACAGGGTCACCATGAGTTGGCTACGACTTGCTGGCACTTTCCACCTCCACCACCATTTGGGAAGCCTTTGTGGCTCCCTGAACTTTTTACTTCTTCCACTAGAATGCTGGACTGTGCTTAGGATTCTGTGCTGTGTTCTGCTGCTGTCGTTGCTTAAGACAAGACCAAGTGAAGCTAGGCTAAAGGCTTTTGCTTGGATGAAACTTGTGAGGACGCAAATACAGGTTTGCCTTCTTTGCCAGAGATTCTCTTCTCCAGAGCTGAGTGCTGTGGAATGACAGGCCCCTGAATGACCGTCTCCTAATATTACACAATGGCATGTGGGATCCATGGCAAAACTGACTGCTTGCTGGTCCCAGTCATATTTGCTGCCAAATGTGGAAATCATCTACAAGAAGAAGAAGAAGAAGAAGAAGAAGAAGAAGAAGAAGAAGAAGAAGAAGAAGAAGAAGAAGAAGAAGAAGAAGAAGAAGAAGAACAGATTGGATTTATACCCCACCGTTCACTACCCAAAGGAATCTCAGAGCGGCTTACAAACTCCTTTCCCTTCCCCTTCCCACAACAGATACCCTGTGAGGTAGGTGGGGCTGAGAGAGCTCTTGACAGAAACTGCTCTTTTTTCAAGAACAGCTGTGCCAGAACTATGGCTTGCCCAAGGTCATCCAGCCAGGTGCAAGTGGAGGAGTGGGGAATCAAACTCGGTTCTCCTAGATTAGAGTCCGCGCACTTAACTACTATGCCAAACTGGCTCACAACCTTTGGGGGAGGGGAGCACTAGAGGTAAAATTCCAAAAGCTGAATCCTTTCTGCAGTTGTGGATGTGTACAACTGACTGTCCTTAGGGGCAGTTTCAGACAGGCCAAGAGCCCAAGCAGTGATGGGCAAAGTCATAAGAACATAAGAAGCCAATGTTGGATCAGGCCAGTGGCCCATCTAGTCCAACACTCTGTCACACAGTGGCCAAAAATACCAGGTGCCATCAGGAGGCCCAGCAGTGGGGCCAGGACACTAGAAGCCCTCCCACTGTTGACCTCCCCCAGGTACCAAGAATACAGAGCATCCCTTGCCCCAGACCAAGAGTTCCTATCTATACCTTGTGGCTAATAGCCACTGATGGACTTCTGCTCCATATGCTTATCTAATTCCCTCTTGAAGCTGTCCATGCTTGTAGCTGCCGCCACCTCCTGTGGCAGTGAATTCCACAGGGTTGGACTAGATGACATGCAAGGTCCCTTCCAACTCTAACATTCTATGATTCCATGTGTTAATCACTCTTTGGATGAAGAAGGACTTCCTTTTACCTGACCTCTGGGGCCAACAGGCAGCAAGAAGCAAGGCAGAGGGTCTGCAGGACCTAGGACAGCTCCCAGCTCCATCAAAAGTCAGAGCCCAGTTCTTGGCTAGCTTTCTCCCACTGGATTGGCCAGGGGCTGTAACCAATAATCTCTCCTTATAAATAATTATCTTTTGGTTTCGCAAGATTCCATGAGCTCCCATTGGCTGTAAAATGCCCTCCCTCAGCCATTGGCCCATCAGCCGCCACTCAAGAGTACTTGTGTGCCATTGGCTGGGTGCTGGGTCTGCTCCTCTTCCCCACCCACTCCCCCTTCAGACAGATTTTGCATGTCAGATTTACTGGCAGACAGCTCTCTCTCCTGAGGAAGACAGTTCTCTTGACTCCTGTGAGGGACTGTCCCCTCAGTGGCTGTTGGTAGGCAACCAAGCTTGGTTCTGTGAGTAAAAAAAACAAAGGACTTTCAGCATAACCCCTTCCCCCGCCCATAACACCCTCCCCAACGGCCACTTTCCTGTCAGAATAAATGGGAAAAGGCTCTTTCTCCTGCTTAGCTTCAGCATGGCTGACTGGCTAACAAGGTGGGCCAGCGACCATCAGACCATTTTCTTCAACTCCCCATTGTGCGGCTGACTTTCCCCTAGGGCTGCCAATCTCCAGGTGGGACCTGGAGATCTCCCATCATTACGATTGACCTCCAGATGACAGAGATCAGTTCCCCGGGAGAAAATGGTTGCTTTGGAGGGTAGACTCTATGGCATTATACCCTGCTGAGTCCTTCCACACACACCCTAAATGCTGCCCTCCACAGGATCCAACCCCCCAAATCTCCAGGTATTTCCCTAATCAAAGTTGGCACCTGTACTTTCTCCTCTGTCAGTAAAAGGCCCTTTCCACATCTGTGTTGGCCTTTGGGAGAAAACACATTGGGCCCAGTCCTGATCAGGTTGCCAACTCCAGGTGGGCAATTCCTGGAGATTTGAGGGATGGAGCCTGGAGAGGGCGAGGTTTGAAGAGGGGTGGCACCTCAGACAGGTACGATGCCATAGACTCCACCCTCCACCCATTGTTGCCAATCTCCAGGTGGGGGCTGGAGATCACTCAAAATTACAACTGCTCTCTAGGAGGGAGGGGGGAGGAGATGGAAAACTAAAGGTAGGTTGATGGTTGGCTGGGAGGAAGATAGGGTTGTCAACTCCAGGTTGGGAAATTCCTGGATATTTGAGGGGTCGAACCTGGAGAGGGGTGGGACCTCAGACAGGTACAATGCCATAGACTCCACCCTCCAAACCAGCCACTCCCTCCTGGGGAACCACTGTTACCAATCTTGGGGGTGGGCTGGAGATCACTCAAAATTACTACTGCTCTTCAGGTAGCAAAGATCAGTTCCTCTGGAGAAAATGGTGGACTCTGTCATTATACCCTGCTGAGATTGCCACAGCAAATTGTCACTGAGTGCCCAAAGCTGGGGCACTCTCCCAGAGCCTCTTTCTAGAGCCCGTTGTATTTATTTCCACAATGGGCCTTATTCCTAGTAATAATAATAATAAAAATCACTGCCAAATCCATTTGCTAGCATGTTTTTAGAAAGGAAATACCAAAAGAACCTGAACTCCCACGGACTTCATGGTCAGCAGAAAAAAACGAGGGGTTCCCTGGAGGACTCAAATAGTATTAAACCAATTTGACCTTTGTGGAATAATGAGGTATTCTGCTCTCGCACTTTGCCGAATTTAGGGATGACAGACTGAGCCAGGGAAAGTAGCCCTTGGCGGTAGCTGATACTCAGGGCAAGATGTTAACTGTCAAACTGCGAGATCAACCCTCAGGCATCTGAATTAATGGTGGAAGGCTTTAGACCTTGCAAGGGGGGGGAGGTCTCAAAGAGGCGGGAAAAGACTAAATGGACAGCCCTATCAAAAGGGCTTCAACTTTTCAGTAGCCTCCGTCCGTGAGTTCCCCCAGCCTCCGTCCTGAGAGCAACGTTGCAAGGTTCACGGATATCAAGGATTTATAGGAGTGGGTCAATAGATGTCAGAAGCTTCTTTGTGCGTGTGTGTTCTTTTAACAGCAAAGATAGGGGTGGAAAAGGTTCAAACAGGAGAGATGTTAAGCTCGAAGCATGTGAATTTCGGAAGTCTTTGCATCAGCATTCATGGTGGATCCGTACTTTTTGGATTTAGAATGTTGAGAGGGTTTTTGTGTGTTTAGTTTTTTCTCTTTGAAACGAGGGCTGGGGGAGGGGGGAGACGTCGAATCCCTGGAAGAGTTTTAAGCGCAGCCGGCAGAGCTGAATGAATGTTTCAGATTTCTCCGTACCATCAGCACGTTGCTGGCAGGGCTGGGAGTTTTCTGCGGTCGCGCCAGAACGGGGAGGAACTGATGAAGGATGCACAATTCAGCATCCCTGTGCTTCAAAAAAAAAAAAATCTAATTTTGAAGGCAGTGCTTGGAAGAATGAGGACAATGCCTCCAGTGCCTTTTGAGAAGTAGCAGCGGGGCAGAGTTTCAGTACCCTGCACAGCTCTTTTCCCCTTCCTGTGAGAAGCAGGGGGGGAAAATCTTAATTAGGTAAATAGTAATGGATCTGACCTGGATATCCCAGGCTAGCCGCATCTTGTCAGATCTCAGAAGCTAAGCAGGATCAGCCCTGATGAGTACTTGGATGGGAGACCACCAAGGAAGTCCAGGGTTGCTATGCAGAGGCAGGAGATGGCAAACCATCTCCAAACGTCTCTTGCCCTGAAAAACCTATGAGTTGGCTGCAACTTGATGGCAAAAAAACAAACCAAAAACAAAGATAGTAAATGGCACTCATACAGCTCTTTAGAGCGTGGTTCAAAGTGTTCCACCTATATTATCTTAGTCATTCCTATGGCATCCTTGGAAGGTAGAACGGGCGTTTTCATCCCAATAAAGCAGGATTGGCTGTTTGTTTTTAGCTTCATCTCCCTCCCTCCCCAAGGCAATCGAAGCCCTCTTGATAAACCTGCACTGATTTAAACAGAAAACAGTTCGAAAGTCCCACCTTGCGCTGCCTTGGTTCTCTCTTTGTCCTTCCGACTGCACATTTTGCAGCACACGGTCGCTTTAGCTGATGTCAGTTGCTCAGGGAGCTTGGCAACCAGGCCAAGATCGGTGAAAGAAGGGAGATAATAGCTACAGACACCCGGTTAGCCGGCTTGGAGAGCCAAGAGCAATTTGGCAGGCGCTCACGGCTAGATAAACAGCCTCCTTCAGCAGTGGGCAGTTTGCAATTATTTCTGTCCTTTTCAGTTTTGGCTGCTCTCTGGTCTCATCTTGGAACATCCTGAGTTCCTTTCAAGAACGGATTGATTGGGAGGAGGGTTATTTGCTCACTCTGAAGGGGCGGGGGAGAGTAACGGTGGTGGAAAGTGCCCTCAAATGGCAGCCAACTTATTTATTTATTTGATTTCTAACCCAGGCCCTCCCCTGTACAACAGGGCTCAGGGCGGGGTACATTTCCAATATACAAATTTAAATATGAAATCCAATTAAAACAATTAAAAGACCTAAACCTAAAACAATTAAAACACCTAAAACATGCGGCCCGGTGGCTGGATCAGACCCCCGGAGGGCTTCCATCAGGCCCGCAGTGGAACTGGCCATCTCCTGCTTCCAGTTCTGCTGCTGCTGCTGCATCCTAGCTTGCTTCACCAGACCCTTAATCACTCGGCCATTTCATGCTTTAACCTGGGTCCTGGACTCAGAACTCTGAGCACGAGATTTCTGTGGTAAATGTCAATAAATCAAAAGTAGGTTTGCAGCTTACAGAGCTAATGTTTTAAGCATGTTTTTGTTTTAAGTAAAAACAAACCCCTTTGTGTTTGTGTCCTTTATAAAGTTTATATCTCCGCTACCTGGCAGTACATGTTATGACACACCTGGCCCGGCCCAACAAGGTCTCATTTATGTCAGATCCGGCCCTCGTAACAAATGAGTTCAACACCCCTGAACTAAACAATTCAGCAAGAACTTACAGATGATGTATAAGTGTACACCTTAATATCCTTTCCTGGTAGGGAGAGGAGGGTGGAGGAGCCAGGATGGATGGAACCCACTGCTGTCCTCAACCATGGGCTTGGCGAAACATCTCTGTCTCACAAGCCCCGTGGAACTGCATGAAGGCCCACGGGCCTGGATGTTTTTTGGCAGAGAGTTCCACCAAGTAGGTGGTGGACAGCCAGATACTTTTCGGGCCAGGGATCACCAGTAAGTTCTTCTCCCCTGAGCAAAATGCTCTTTGGGGGATATACCAGGAGAGGGGGTCCCATAGGTACTCTGATCCCAGACCATGTAGAGCTTTAGAGGTCAATACCAAGACCTTGAATCTGATCCGGTATTCAACTGGCGCCAGTGCAGCTGGCGGAGCACCAGTTGAATGTGAGCAATCAATGGGAGTTCCGGTTAGGACCCACACCACTGCTTTCTGGACCAGTTGTAATTTCCAGGTCAGTCTCAAGGGTAGCCCTGCATAGAGTAAGTTACAGTAGTTTAGCCTGGAGGTGACCATTGCATGGACCACTGTGTCTAGGTCGAAGCGAGATAGGAAGGGACCCCACGGTGACCTCATGGGTTTCCAAGGTAGGAGGCTATTGGGTTAACTGGTATAGTTAGTCCAGTACCCGCTATTTAGCAGAGTGCTTTAAACAAAGCTACACATGCTCTTGTGGAGCATCTTGGGTCATCTCATCTTTCAGGATCACCTCAGGAACTTGCTCTTCCTTGGTGTTTCCCACATCAAGAGACACCATCTGGCTATCTGCTTCAGTGTTAGCCCTCTCTGAACCTCAGGGTCTCTCTGTTTCATCAAAATGAACAGATCTGCTTATTGTGATCTCATTAGTCTTTAGATCCAAGATCCTATAGCCTTTACATCTAGCTAAGTAGCCTACAAAGATGCCTTGACGCAGAGGCAGGCAATGGCAAACCACCTCTGAACATCTCTTGCCTTGAAATCAAGTCTAGCTGGCCACCTAGTGGTGCATAATGCTAAAAGAGCTAGAACTTGAGGCTGCCAGACAATCTTAGGATCTCCTGGCTATTCTACACACAGTGCCATACGAATGCCATACAATTATTATTATTATTAATTATTATTGGTTATCTATGAGATTGTATGGGTTGAGCAGGTAGCAAGCAAGGGCACAGCAGGCAGCGTTAGTTCCTCCAAATTTGGATTGTCCCAAATGGCAGCACTGCTGAAAGCCAAATGCTCCTTTTTTTGGCCGCATCCCAGACCCTCCAGTTGTCCTTTCCAAACAATTTCTAGACCCCCTTGTTCATGCCAGTGGGTGTGACACCCTGTGAACTTCCATGGCAGCATTGGGATTTGACCCTGGGTCTCCCAGACTATAGCCTGACATTGTAACGACTGTACAGTGCTGACTGTCATCTCTTCCGTGCCTGACTTGTACACTAAAAGTAGCTGCTCCTAATGATTGGTTACTCTCCTTGGATGGTTGAGGAAGTCCCTCAGTTTTGCTTTGGATGAGTTTCCTGTCTTGGCCCCATTATTGTAATGAAGGTTGTGCTCCCATGTTGTTTAATATTTATTTGTTTCTCGAACCATTCATCCCCAGGCCACCCACCCAGCTAGGGTTTCTTAGCCTCTAGGTGGGGCTTGGAGATCTCCTAGAATCACAGCTGTCTCCGGACAGCAGAGATCAGTTCTCCTGCAGAAAATGGCCGCTTTGGAGGGTGAACTGAAGTCCCTCCCCTCCCAAACCATGCCCTCCTCAGGCTCCACCCCTAAAATCTCCAGGAATTTCCCAGCCCAGAGCTGGCAACCCTAGCTCAGGTGGGACTACAGTGGGAGGGAAGATGGGGAGAAATCTTGTGGGAGAACAGAAGTGCAATTCAGATGAGAGGCATAGGGTTTGCCTCTCTGTCTAACTATCTCATTTAGGGCAGTTTTTAGGACCAATTTAAAGCATAAAACAGCTCCATTTATAGGAAAGTGGTGTTTTTCCCCATCAGATAAATGGATCAAAAGGGAAATCTTCTGGTAAATGCTAATGTAGTGCAAATGCTCCACTGCTACTGTTGATAAGAATTCTGGCTTCAGGACATTGAGAAGAGGAGGCTGTAACCGTTGGTTTAGCTGTTGGGGGTGGAAGGTTGGAGGAGCCTTCCAATTCCAAGTGTTTTGAAGCTAAGCAGAAAAACAGCAGTGGTCAGCTTATTTGGCTTGAAAAACAGGCAGGAAAGTGCTGGTGGGAAAGGAGGCAGACGAGATGGAAAGAGGCAGCGCAGTGCGAGCCATCAGTTAGATGTGGTGTTTGAGCGTATAAGAGAGAGATGGGCGGGTTGTCTGGGAGAGACGTGGCAAAGGTTTTGTAAACCCAAAATGCACTTGAGAATTTCCATGGATTTATTTGCCCGTAGGTGGCTCAAGTGGTTAAGACGCTGAATTGCAGGCTGGAAGGTCGGTAGTTCAGCAGTTCGAGACCCGAGTACCGCATGATGGAGTGAGCTCCCGTCTCTGGTTCCAGCTCCTGCCAACCTAGCAGTTCGAAAGCAAGAAATTGCAAGTAGATCAATAGGTACCGCTTGGTGGGAAGGTAACAGCGTTCCGTGTGCCTTGGCGTTTAGTCACGCTGGCCACATGACCACGGAAACGTCTTCAGACAGGCTCTTCGGCTTGGAAACGGAGATGAGCACCGCAACCCTAGAGTCGGATTCGACTGGCTTCCAAGCAAGGGAAACCTGGGCATCTCAAGGCGACCAAATTGCCCACTTTGGGGAGCTGAAGTCTGCCCCAGTGCGATCCAGACTAATGTAGCTGTTTTTATGAATGTATTAGAATATTTTACCCTGCTGCCTCCACCTAAAGTGGTTAAGGGCCAAAGGAGATCCTGTATTTCTACCATTCTGTAAAGGAGAGGACCCTTTAACCCCTGTTCATTTTCACTAATTGAAACTGCACTCTGTGAGCTTTTATATGCATTTTAAGCAGAAAGGGACGGGTTTTTAAAGAACACATCTCTCTCTCTTTTCCTCTTAATAACAACAGTATAGGGACCACAATTTCAATTCGTAAAACACAGCAAGGGCTTAAAGGGTTAAATCCCCTCTTCCTTCCCTGTGTGGCCCTGATCCAAATCGGAGCTACATTTTCTTGCCACTTATATACTGGATGCAGTCGGCCCTGGGAGAGGGAGAAAGGAAGCCCCGGCTTCACGTCTCGCCACTCTCCTCTGAGGCAGTCTGCTTTCACTCAGCTTCAGCCTCCCTTGTCTGCAGTCAGAAGATAATAATGCTGACCAGGGTTCAGGGCTGAGTTGCCAACTCTGAATTAGAAAGTGCCTGGAGATTTGGGGATGGAGCCTGGGGAGGGCAGGGTTTTCCAGGGTATACCTCAGTGGGGTATGATGCCATACAGTCCACCTTCCAAAGCAGCTATTTTCTCCAGGGGGGCTGAGCTCCGTTGTCTGGACACCCGTTGTAATTCCAGGTCATCTCTGGGCCCCACTTGGAGGTTCACAGCCCTCTCTCTATACATGCCCAACTTCCTGCTTTGAAAGAGTAGCAATTGCAACGGGTGGCACTTTAACGTAAGAAGTATTCCCTCCCATCCTCTCCTTGCACAATAGGTACCCAGACTCACTGTGTCTTCTGGCACACATTGCTGCAATGCCAGCCATGCGAGAGACCCTCTCTTTGCTCCCCAACCCTATCAGGTGCTATGGGAGCTCAGAGCCAGAACCTGGGTCCAGCAACACCAGCTGAGTTCTTTGCCTTCAGAGAGAGCTAAAGGTAAAGGTTCCCTTGCTCGAAAGCCAGTCGGATCTGACTTTAGGGTTGCGGTGCTCATCTCCATTTCAAAGCCGAAGAGCCAGCGCTGTCCGAAGACGTTTCCGTGGTCATGTGGCCGGCATGACTAAACGCCAAGGCACACGGAACGCTGTTACCTCCCCACCAAAGTGGTACCTATTTATCTACTTGCAATTTCTTGCTTTCGAACTGCTAGGTTGGCAGGAGCTGGAACCAGAGACGGGAGCTCACTCCATCATGCGGTACTCGGGTCTCGAACTGCTGAACTACCGACCTTCCAGCCTGCAATTCAGCGTCTTAACCACTCTAATCTGCCCTGGCACTGATTTTGATGCTGGGGTGCTCTCCAGTCCTGTTGCCTCTCTCTGACCCCTGCTCCACCAGATGGCTGTCTCCATACCTGTCATACCCCCCACCCCTTTTTTAAACCCAACTTTTGAACTCTCCACCTAAAAAAAATGTATCGGGCTTTTGTTAAAGGCTAGAGATTTCTCTATAGAGACTAATTTCCTTCCAGCTCTGAGACAGAGGTTGAAACATAGTTCGGATGAAAAGGAATTGATGGGTTGAAATTCTCGTGCGTCATAATCCCCTTAAAACGCGAGGATTGACGACTTCATCAGAAGGATTCTGAACTCAACTTTGCTTACTAGTCACACACTTGAGGCCAAGAGATTCTGGGGTAGCTTTCTAGTCTACCCAACCGGCAATTATAGAGACTATCCAATTTTCCTGACAACCCCAAAGAAGTCCCATGTGGATGAGCAGGAGATGTACCACACATTGCTACCTGTGCGTTTTTTTAATCACAGGGAAATGGAAGGAATGCAGGTTTCGTCTCTCCCTCTCCTCTCGCCATATCCCGGCTTTTACGAAAGTCTGCTGTGCTGTTACAACTTTAGTGTGTCTGTTTAAAACCATTTCCTCAGTAGTGAAATTCCCCTCATTGACGTTTTTAAAACTGTGCGTTATGTGAAATTTTCCACAGTAGATTTTTCCTCACCAGCCACAAACCCAAAGTTTTCTCATTTTTACCCCACATTTTCAGAACTCTGAGAACGCAGGGCAAGAAGGAGAAAACTTTGGGTTTGCGCCTGTTGAGGAAAAATCTACTGTGGAAAATGTCACAACACACAGTTTTAAAAATGTCAATGTGGGGATCCAAAAGGCATGGATGGGGGAGAAACGGGAGGGGGTGATGTTCAAGAACGGTGCGACAGAGTGCCGGGCATCTGGCCTATGGTGACCAAAACCCTCGATAAGGCAAAGATTGCTTATAAATCACAGGCGAAACTCCGAGTGAAGGGTGGGGTATAAATCCAATCTCTTTTTCTTCTCTCTCCCTACCACTAAGTAAGAAAAATTTGTCTAATTAAATTATATAATGGGTGGGAAAGATATCCCTACTGTACTGCCTAACTAGACCTAATTAGCCCAATTTAATTTAAAATTAAAAAATTTAAAGCAGCAAATAGACATTCATGGGTCATTGGGGTAATCTTGAGGTCAGTGGCTTCTCAGTCCCATCTCATAAGAACATAAGAGAAGCCAATGTTGAATCAGGCCAATGGCCCATCTAGTCCAACACGCTGTCTGTCACACAGCAGCCAAAATATACCAGGTGCCATCAGGAGATCCAGCAGTGGGGCCAGGATACTAGAAGCCCCCCCACTGCTGCCCCCCCAGCACCAAGAATAGAGTGCATCACCTCCCCCAGACTGAGAGTTCCTATCTATACCTTGTGGCTAATAGCCACTGATGGACCTCTGCTCCATAGGTTTATCTAATTCCCTCTTAAAGCCATCCATGCTTGTAACTGCCACCACCTCCTGTGGCAGTGAATTCCATGTGTTAATCACTCTTTGGGTGAAGAAGTACTTCCTTTTATCTCCAGAGTGATGATCCCAGCGATACCAGTTCCTGCAGCTCACAACCTTTACAGAGGAGTAGCAGCTGTCTAATACCCTTGGGCTTTCTGCTCCTAGGTCTTTCGTTAGGGGCCAAGCAGTTCCCCAAGCCAGGGCACTTCATGGCGACCGCTGACATGGGCTAAAGGCCCCTAGGAGAGCTGGAGACCAAAAAAGGTCTGAGGCCCCTGAGCTCTCCGCCTCCACCCTAGAACTCCCAGACACACTCAGATCTCCGGGAAGGCAACCCAATGGACCCCAGAGGTTTAACTCCCCAAGGAGACAATCCAAGCCCATCCACTGCTGCACGAGGTCATCTGCACAAATGAAGCCATCCACAAGCCTCCAGGCTCGGCCGAGGCCCTCTGGAAACAAACAATCCGGGGAAACGGGTCACATCGGAGCAGCCCTCCCCTTTGCCCACTCCTCTGAGCCAACCCGGAGCGGGAGCAACACAGTGCTACACAGCCACACAGCAGCACCCGGCAGCAGCACAGGTCCCAGTTACTCCAAAAACAGGGCTTCACTTTGGCAGGGACCTGGCATGGTAGCATGTTCAATCCCACAAGAGGCCCTGTGCCTTTCCTTGCTTGCGTCGGTCAGGGGAGCATCCTGAAACTACCTTCTCTCCCCTCCCTGCTTCCTTCAGCCTTGCATGCCATGAGCAATGTCCCTCAAACCAAGCAAATCCCCCCTTTTCTTTTTTTTAAAAAGGTGTTGCATTCATTGACCATTCAGTCGCGTAGGTGTCCGACACCAGCTAAAAGCGTGTTATCTTTTCTTCAGTCGCAGACAACGTGGTCATCAAGGTCCTGTTGGATCGGCTGAACAGGCTGGACTGCCACATCCGAGGCTGGGTGCTGCACGGTTTCCCGAGGGATGAGGACCAGGCGAGGCTGATGAGGAATGTGGGGATTGTTCCCAACAGGTAACCAAGGCCCTTCTGACGTGAAACTGGCATGTGGAGCCTGGGCTCTCAGACTGGAGGCAGAATGCCACTCCTTCCTTCGTAGGCTGCCACAGGGCCAGCTGTGGGACATTTGTTCTCCTTTCTCTCCCTCCCCCCCATCATGTGTGTCCTTTCCGCAGGCTTTCCCTGCTCCACTCCCACAACTGTTCCAGCACATCGCTTCCCTCTCAGCCCCAGTTCATAAATGTAGAACGCTTCTTAACTGTGGCATCGAGTGATGATTCAGGGGCTGTAACTCCCTGGCAGAGCATCTCCTTCATATGCAGAAGATCCCAGGTTCAGTCGCTGGCACCTCCATGGCCTCTCCAGTTAAAATGGACCCAGGCAGCAGGTGATGCGAAGGACCTCTCCCCGAGACCCTAGAGAGCTGCTGCTAGTCTGAGCAGACAATACATGAGACCCTGGAGAGCCACTGCCAGTCTGAGTAGACAATACTCATCTTGATGGACCCAAAGGTCTGATATAAGGCAGCTTCATGTATGAATTCATATGTTGAGATTTCCCTTCCAACTCTAACATTTTATGATTCTATGATAATGGGTGGAAATTACAAGGGAGTTGTTACTGGCTAAATATCGGGAGAAACTCCCTGACTGTAAGAGTGATTGAGCAGTGGAACAGACTGCCTCGGGAGGTGGTGGGTGCTCCTTTGCTGGACGTTTTCAAGCGGAGGCTGGGTGACCACCTTTTGGGAATGTTGTAGGGCTATCTTTTGGCTACGCTCCTGTGGAGTGCAGGGGGTTGGATTAGATTACCTGCAAGGTCCCTTCCAACTCTAAGATTCTATGATTCTATGATAATGGGTGGAAATTACAAGGGAGTTGTTATCGGCTAAATATCAGGAGAAACTTCCTAACTGTAAGAGTGGTTGAGCAGTGGAACAGACTGCCTCGGGAGGTGGTGGATGCTCCGCTGGACGTTTTCAAGCAGAGGCTGGACAACCATCTTTCAGGTATGTTGTAGGGCTATCTTTCAGCTACGCTCCTGCAGAGTGCAGGGGGTTGGACTAGATGACCTGCAAGGTCCCTTCCAACTCTAACATTCTATGATTCTATGATTTGTGATGCCTCACTCACATACACTTTTCATATTATCCAGCGTCATCTATAACACAGCCCTTTTCAATGGAGTCAGTTCACACAATCAGTTGCCAGTTGTTGATGTAATAGAGAAACCAGCAGTGCCATCTTAAGCAGAGTTGTGCCTTTCTAAGTGCATTGAAGTCAATGAGTGTCCCCCCCAATCAAGTCATAGCCAACTTATGCAACCCCTCAAGGGGATTTCAAGGCAAAAGATTGCTGTTGCCTACCTCTGTGTAGAGACTCTGGACTCCCTTGGTGGTCTTCCATCCAAGTACGAACCGGGGCTGACCCTGTTTAGCTTCTGAGATCTGACAAGATCGGGCTCGCCTGGGCCATCCGGGTGAGCTTTTGAGGGCATAAATTCAACTTACGATGGTACTGCAAGTGATATACACTAGTATGTGAACCAGTCCACCACTGCCCCCTTTTCTGGTAAGAATCGTATTTCTGCTCTGCGTGTTTGCTCAGAAGTAACTTTGTTTTGGGGCTTATTCTGTAATATGTTCTGCACAGGCATGCAGCCTCAAGCACCTTTCGTTTTGAATTTGGGAGGTTTGCCCCTGCCAAGTTAGAGCCTCTTGGGCATGTGGGCATCTGAGTTATGGAGAACGGATTTGAATGTCACATCATCGTATGTTTTATTTAGAGCACACTTTCATTACAAAACTGCATGTAAGCCAGTTTAACTCTAGCGACCTTCGGAAAGGAAGCCATGGAAGGTTCTTCAGTTCCTCTGTCTGTGACCCCTGGGATGATAAAAACAATGTGGGGCGGAAAACGGAACCCAGGAGTCTGAAATGCAGAATGTTAAGGGGGAACAGCTCCATAATTTTCAAATATGTAGAAGGATGAGAGAGAACAGTTGTCCATTGTATCCACTGAACACCAAGGTGTTTTACAGGACGGTAATTCACCGGATGGCTGCCGCTGATCTTTTAAAGTGACTGTTGGGCACTGATATTTCTATGTTCCTCATCCCTTTAAGCCGCAGCAGGAGTTGGGAGAGAGCTAGAAACCGGATGCTCATTTCATTAGTCTTTCTTGGAGTGCCCCGTAGCAACTGAAAGACCAAAATGTTTATTAGAGGAATACTGTGCACTGTGTGTGCCCCTTCCCTGTCATTTTCCAAAATGTGACTTTGTAAAGGATGCAAAAATCTGTTTAGAAGGGGGAGGGTCTGAACGGTGCTCTCGGTGGGACCAGGGTATGGTCACTGATACTGAAGGGGTTAATATAATTGGACTTGTGGACCGCTCAGGGTTGCCAGCCTCCAGGTGGGGCCTGGAGATCTCTCAGCATCTCCAGATGACTGAGATCAGTTCCCCTGGAGAAAATGTCTGCTTTGGAGGGTGAAGTGTATGGCATTATACACAGCTGATATCCCTCCCCTGCCCCAAACCCCACCATCCCCAGCCTCCACCCCCAAATCTCCAGGTGTTTCCCAGTCCAGAGCTGGCAACCCCAGGGCTGCTGGGCCCAAGCACAACAAAATGTCCCATGCAGCTGGGGAAACTATACAGCTGTTCTCACGATTCCTTGAACAGACTTAACCTTGGGCTGCCTTGACATGCAGGAAGCAGGGTGGCTGTAGAGAGCCCAGGCTTGTTTCCAGGAGGAAGGAGGGGCAGTCAGGTTGCCAAGTCCAGGTTAGGAAATTCCTGGAAATTTGGAACCTGGAGAGAGCAGAATTTGGGGAGAGAGCCCAGCAAGGATGTGATGCCGTAGAATCCACTGTCTGAAGCTGCCATCTTCTTCAGGGGAAATGTTCTCTGTAGTTTGGAGATCCGTTGTAAGAACATAAGAGAAGTCAATGTTGAATCAGGCCAATGGCCCACCCAGTCCAACACTCTATGTCACACAGTGCCCAAAAATACCAGGTGCCATCAGGAGGTCCAGCAGTGGGGCCAGGACACTAGAAGCCCTTCCACTGTTGCCCCCCCCCAAGCACCAAGAATACAGAGCATCCCTTGCCCCAGAGTCCCTATCTATACCTTGTGGCTCATAGCCACTGATGGGCCTCTGCTCCATATGTTTCTCCAGCCCCCTCTTGAAGCCGTCCATGCTTGTAGCCACTGCCACCTCCAGGGGCAGTGAATTCCATGTGTTAATCACTCTTTGGGTGAAGAAGTCCTTCCTTAATTCTGGTAGAACTCCAGGAGGCTGGGAACCCTAGGGGACAGCCTTTTATACATGCTCCCCCCCCCAAACTGGCTTGACCCAGCCATCACTACAGTTGCTACTGAGTGGAGGTTGCCATGGAGGCAACTTGACACAGGTAGGGCGTGAGAGACCCTCACCAGCATTCTTGGAGACCTTTTATGTCCCTCTGTCATGTTGCACTGCTTGTTTTGTGGAAAGCTGGCTCATCATGGTAGTTTGCCTGGTCACCTATGATATGCAAGAACTGTCCCCAGGTAACTACACAAAGATGCTTGTCTAAAGTTGGGTGTCCCCCCCCCTTTAAACCATCAGTGGCTGGGGGCGGCGGCTGTTTCTCATTAGCAGAATATAAGCAGAAGGTCTCAGGCTTGATCGCTGGTATCTTCAGTTCAAGGACCTTGGCTGACAGAGGCTAGAGCGGAGTCTGGAGGGCTGCCCCCAGGCAACTCGAGATAGACCAGTCCTGTGACTCAGCAGAAGGCAAGTTTCTGTGAGCCAGCAGGCAAGCGATAGTGCAAATGTCCATAGACAGTTATGGACTTGTTTGCAAGACTATTGTCAGGGGAGAAACCTCACACTGCTGTCAGCGGGAATCCCCATCAAAAGTGTAGGCCAGTGGAGTAAACCTTGTACTTGCAGAACCTCCCCACAGACATCTGGAGGTGCCTAAGGTGGCCAGGTCGCCCCTGGCCATCTGTGGGGGGTGGAGTGGGGATACAGTTGCCAGATCCAGGTTGGGAAACTCCTGGAGATTTGGGGGTGGAGCCTGGGGAGGACAGGGACCTCAGTGGGGTGCATTGCCATGAAGTCCACCCTGCAAAGCAGCCATTTTCTCCTGGGGAACTGATCTCTGTAGTCTGGAGATGGGCTGTAATTCCAGGGGTTCCCCAGGTCCCACCTGGAGGCTGGCATCCCTAGAGGCCCCTCTGGTTCTAGGGCCATATTCCAAGAGAGCCTTCCACTGCAAGAGATAGGCCCTGTGAAGACGAAGGGGGTCTCATGGACTGCAGGGAGGATGCCACTGATGTGGAGAATCCATTCCCACCATGTCTTATGGGAGTTGTGTGTTTGTGTTTGAGTACAGGATCTGGCATTCATTAGGGGCCAATTGTAGAGGTTGCTGAAACCTGATTGATTCCGGGGCCTTCCGCACAAGTGAGCTGTCAGCGTGTGCTGGGCGGGAGAGAAATGATCAGCAGAAGCGCATCTAGCAGCCTGGCGGGGAAGTCGGGCTGTAAATCATTGGCTCACAGCGCAGGTTATAAACCATGGCGCTCTGCAGCTGACTGTGTTTCTGACATCAAGAGCAAAAAACCCAGATAGAATTAGGACTTGGAAATCAATCTGGGAATAGGAAGTGGAAAGGTATAAATCACGGCTCGATCCAATCACCAAGAAAAAGCTCTTATTTTTAGGTGGGCTCAGGTTGATGAAATTAGATTAAAATAAATTTACATATATATCAAGTTTATTATTAAAATCCCGTCACATCAGTAAACAACATTATCGGCAAAAAGGTCCGTTAGTTTGTGCCTAGAACTCCAAGCAGGCCTCTCCAGATGATCAAAAAGCAGAGTTATTGTCCGCGTATCAACTCGTAAGTCTGTTTCGTAGAAGTAATAAATGGTTTACTGTTCAAATACTGTGTTTTATCTGACTTCCACTTCATAAACCTGGAGCAAATAATATTAATTTATATCCCATTGAGCAGGATCAGTCTCTCAGCTCCTCCGTCTTACGGAACGGGAGAGAAGACAGACCCAGTAATTGATGGCAGGGAAAAATGAAAAATCAAGTTATTTTTAAGGGAGGGGGAACCTCCAACAACAGGAAGAAACAAATTGGGCTATAAAGTTTTTTAATATGTAATAATAAAAAACAAAGAGATCCCTTGTAGCCTGAGCCACGGCATCCAGAGATCAGCCCTCAGGCAAAGAGGAAAATAATTTATTTCACTTCGCCAATAGAAGGGATTAGGCTTTGCTTAGATTTAACTTTGGTTGTAGAGTGAGGCAAGAACTACAGACTGGCACAGGAAGTATTGGCAGCTGAAAGGAAGCATTTTTTCCCTAGACAGCACGAAATTCGCTTATGGGATTCACTGCCACAAACAAGAGATGGGGGTGGCTGCTTATTTAGTTGGCTTTAAAAAAGAGGAGCTAAACGCATGGAGGAAGAGAGGCATCCCAGCAGTTATTAGAATGATAGCTACATTGAACTTCCATGCCCAGAGGCAGTCTGTCTCTAAATACCAGATGTTACTTTTCTGCCCACCTTGTGAACCCAAAAGCATCTGACTTTCAGCTGTTGGAAACATGGTGGAGATGAGCACTCAGAAAACTACCAATTGAGATATGACCCAAATGACATGAATCCGTAAATATGGCAAATCCTCAAAATTGGTTTAGAATTATTTCTGACACTTGACACGTGTGAAGCCTTCCCATTTGACAGTTACACTAGCACTGTCCGGTTTCATTTTTTTTCCAAGTAGCAGAAGGGGCAGTGGTGAGAAAGTGGTATGTACTTGACAGGGACATTGTTCAACCACAAAAGTTAACCAATATTCCTGCCAGAAAGGATTGTCATGTTTGGTTTTTCTGTGTGTGTGTGGGGTTAGAGACAACAGCTCAGCACAGGCTATATTTGCCCATTCCCTAGTGGGAGGTTGCCCCTACTTGCCACATGTGAAAGAGATAAATGTTTGTTCTGCGCAAACAAGCAGGCAGAGTGTCGGGGGAATTGAAGAGGAAAGATCTACAGATAGGCCCTTGGCCGGCCTTGCAGACTGAGGGTTCTGTAAGGGAAGATCTTGTCTCACTAACCTGTTAGTGTTTTTTGAGGGAGTGAACAAACATGTGGACAAGGGGGACCCAATAGATATTATTTACCTTGACTTCTGGAAAGCTTTTGATACAGTTCCTCATCAAAGGCTCCTAAGTAAACTCAATAGTCATGGGATAAAAGGACAAGTCCTCTTGTGGATCAAAAACTGGCTTATAAATAGAAAACAGAGAGTGAGTATAAATGGGAAACTTTCTCAGTGGAGGGTGGTAAGCAGTGGGGTACCACAGGGATCAGTACTCGGTCCGATGCTTTTTAACTTGTTTATTAATGATTTGGAATTGGGAGTAAGCAGTGAAGTGGCTAAATTTGCAGATGACACGAAGTTGTTCAGGGTGGTGAAAACCAGGGAGGAGTGTGAGGCACTCCAAAGGGATCTGTCGAGGATGGGTGAGTGGGCGTCAATGTGGCAAATGGGGTTCAATGTGGCCAAGTGCAAAGTGATGCATAAAGGACCCAAAAATCCTAAATATAAATACACGTTGATGGGGTCTGAACTGGCAGAGACTGACCAAGAGAGAGATCTTGGAGTCGTAGTGGATAACTCGATGAAAATGTCTAGACAGTGTGTAGCTGCAATAAAGAAGGCCAACGCTATGCTGGGGATTATTAGGAAGGGAATTGAAAACAAATCAGCCAGTATCATCATGCCCCTGTATAAATCATTGGTGCGACCTCATTTGGAATACTGTGTACAGTTCTGGTCACCACATCTCAAAAAGGATATTATAGCATTGGAAAAAGTGCAGAGGGTTTTCGGTTTCGGCGTCGCGAATGGCGGCCGCTTCTCGGGATGCTCCTGGAGGCGGTTAGCCCACGCGCAGTTAGGGGGGGTCTTCGCATGTGCGAAAGACCCTAGTGAGCCTTAGGCAAAGGCTCCGAACCGGGGACGCTTGGGGAGTAGCCTCTTTGCCGGCAGACAGCCGGGAAATTGAGGCTTTCTCCCCGCCCCAATCGGCCCCGCTGCGGCGTGCCCGTAATGGGACTTAGCGGCGCCACCGATTTCCAGGAGTGAAGACAGCGCTATGGTTTAAAGTAAAAAGAAGAAGTAGCATCGAATCGTGAGTTGAAGATCTATTTTGAAGCGTAAATCGGAGCCCCCCTGCATGCGTATAAGCGTTGGGAGGAGGGAGGAGTTCCCACCCGCTTTGAGAAGCAAGATCTACAAAGGGAGCGCGAAGGGGGGCTGAGAGAAAAAAAGTGTTGGTGAAAGTACCGTTGGGGTTGCATGGAAGACTGCGATCATCTTAGCTTCCTGGGGGATGCGGCATGAACTTTTAAAAAGTAAACAAAAAAACAAAATGTCGATAATGGAAAAAGTCCTGCAGACACCGGAAGAGAAGAGAGGAGGGACTTCCGGTCCAGACAGCCCCCCCCAAGAGCTTGCTGTCAATCAACAGGAAAAGGAGATGCTGTGCCCCCTGCTGGAACAATTGCAGAAAATCAACGAAACTCTGTTTAAAATGGATAGTGTTCTCATCAGTCGACAGAAACAGATATCGGAAACAACTAGAAAGATGATGGAGATCGAACAGAAATCGAATCTGATTCTAGGTTTCCAGGGCGTTAAAGAAGAGGAGAAAGAAGATCTCGGATTTACCTTGACAAATGTGTTGGCACCCCTAACTGGCAGTGAAGCGATAAAATTAAAAGAAGAGGGGGATGAGGCTCCCAAAGCCTATTCCGCTTTTATAAAAGAGAATATTCTGCCAGTAGAAGGGGATGTTGAGCATAGCAAGCGACAAACTGGAGATCTAATTTCATCTGAAGAGTTTTTGGAGCCCTGGAAGCTTGAAGGCCAGAAGTTTAAGGAAAAAGAGAAAAGAAAGAAGAAGGATTTCATCTTCAAAATACAGAAACTTCTGAAGAGACACGCCAGCAGGGAGGAAGATGCAGTATTCAAAACTGGGACAAGTGAAGAAGACAGCAGCCCAGGGGAAAGTGGTGATGGAACGGAAGACTTCAAAGTTAAAATGGACTCAATCCATAACTGGAAGAGATTTAAAAAGAAGATACTTTGAGGACTGTTCGTGTAACATCTGGAAGGAGCTGTTTAATTACTAACCCCAATGGACTTTACTAACTGCATTAACAGAGTGACTTTGGACTTTGCAATAGTTAAAAAGAAGATCTTCTAACCATGATAGATGCCAAAATTGGTATTGGTTATTAACCTAAACTAACCCTCACTAACAGGAAAATTTCACTCCATCTTTTTCTTTCTCCATCTGTCTACCCTTCCCGTTTCTTATAAAAAGAATAAAATTCTCTCTTTTTTAAGAGAGTTTTACAAAAAAAAAAAAAAAAGGAAAAAGTGCAGAGAAGGGCAACTAGAATGATAAAAGGGCTGGAACACCTTCCCTATGAAGAAAGGTTAAAACGCTTGGGGCTCTTTAGCTTGGAGAAACGACGGCTGAGGGGTGACATGATCGAGGTTTATAAGATTATGAATGGGATTGAGCAGGTTGAGAAAGAAGTACTTTTCTCCCTTTCTCACAATACAAGAACTCGTGGGCACTCCATGAAATTGCTGAGCAGTCGGGTTAGAACAGATAAAAGGAAATACTTCTTCACCCAAAGAGTGATTAACATATGGAATTCACTGCCACATGAGGTGGTGGCAGCTGCAAGCATGGACAGTTTCAAGAGGGAATTAGATAAACATATGGAGCAGAAGTCCATCAGTGGCTATTAGCCACAGGGTATAGATGGGAACTCTCAGTCTGGGGCAGGTGATGCACCCTATTCTTGGTGCTGGAGGGGGCAGCAGTGGGAGGGCTTCTAGTGTCCTGGCCCCACTGCTGGACCTCCTGATGGCACCTGGTATATTTTGGCCGCTGTGTGACAGAGTGTTGGACTAGATGGGCCATTGGCCTGATTCAACATTGGCTTCTCTTATGTCCTTATGTTCTCTTAGGACAGCAATGCTTATTTCTCCACCCTTCTTGCACCAAATAATAAAGAGCAAACACACACAAAATGCAAGACAGAGATGTGGTGACCAGTGTTCCCTTTAAGCTGAGTTAGTGTGAGCTAGCTCACAATTCTTTAGCCTCCGGCTCACACACTTTTTCCTTCGCTCAGGAAGGAGGGCTCCAGAGCAAACTACCTTATGCAGTGGCCAAATCGCTCGCTCACAGCTTTAATGCCAGTAGCTCACAAAATAGAATTTTTTCTCATAAGACTCCATAGCTTAGAGGGAGCATTGTGACAGATTATCTCTGGCTCTGATCACACGCAGAATTAGCAGTGCGAGAGGCATGAATGCCGGGCGGTTTTTACAGGCGCGATCACACGGGAACATCTGCCCAGCATCCCGGAGTTGTCGGCAACCCGCTTTGCTCTGCCGCAGAAGCGAGGTAAAAAGATACTGGGGAAAGTCCACTATCAAATGGGTTGCTGTGGGCCACGGACGGGATATTCCCCTGTGTGATCGTGCCAGCACGCTCTCATGGTGTCGGGATGGTCTGATTGGGCTATCCCGACTCTGTGCCATTGTTGTTTTCTCCGTTTCAGTATGTGCATCATCGCACCCTCCATAGGGAGCACTCAGTGTGGAGATGCGGATCATTGACACACACACCCCGTTGAAGCGCACGGGAAACATGTGGAACCCCCCCGATTCACCCAAGGTTTGCGTCTGATCACTCAGTGACAGGCTGCCCCCGCAGCTCCCAGGGACTGTGTGATCACGCAAATGCGGGTCAAATTGCTACAGAGCAAATAGCCTCGCTTCCCCCTGCATTATCTCGCGTGTGTGACTGCAGCCTCTGTAGCCCTGTTTGCAGTATGAATAACTCTGCATGCTTAAAGGAGAGGAGGCTTATACTCCTGTCCCTGCCTCCAGACATCCATTTGTATGGGATACTTGTAAACAGCTCTATATGTAATCTGGTTTACCTGCATGGATTGGAAAGGCCGCAGCGAGGGTTCTCCTGATAGTGCATACAATGGCTACCCAAGTTCACTGCAGATGTTTGTCCGTACAAGCAGGTGTCTGTTGGTGGGGACCCCAGGCACAATCCCAGCCCCCTCTGTTTGCAACTGAAGAGGGTTTCCATATGAAAAAGAACCACCGATTCACGATGTAGACATTCCTGATCTCTGCTAGCCTTCCGGGACAGAAACACAATTGAAAAGGAAGAAAATGAATTCGTTCTTATGGCCTTAATTGTGGCATATCAAAATGAATTTCTTTGTGCTACGGCTCATTGGAAAGGCAAGAGAATTAAGCTACAATTGCCTAATATACGTTGGGTGACTGTCTGGATTAGCTAAAGCACCGTGTGCCGTAAACCTTATTAAAATATGGTAAAAATGGGACTTTTTCTTTGATTTATGCCCTATATGACAAAAATGGTCATGAGTAAAGGCATTATTAATATGAGTTATTCACAGGAGAATTTATTAGCTTTCCAACAATGCTTTAAATATTTGAAATTGGTTGCTTGGTTCCCGAGTTGTAGCTCAAATTAGAAAAGGTAAGGAAATTGACCTTGTCCACTTTGATAACATCATCAAAAGCTTAAGCTACCAATCAGGATGGGTTGTCCCATCAAAACATAATAAATAAACATACACCTTTCAGAAGAACCTAAAGAAGTTTTGCCACCTTCCCTGAGACCAAGATGTCAATTTTTGGCTCTTGGCCCACAGACTAAATGGATGTGTTTCCCTAACCAATGTTAGTGGTGATGCCTAGGACTCCAGGGGTAGTAGCTAGTTCAGATTAAGTAACAGTCTGCATCAGATGATGTGCAAAGCATGCCTTAGCTCTCCGCCCAACATTGGCCATCTAAGTGTGAGCTGTAATCTTATAATAAGTCTAATACATCTAGGTGTGGATGAAATCTGGGAACTGAATGTATGATAATAGCACACATTGGTAATGAGACAGGAAAACTAGATCTCAATTCAGTCCTGGAGGGTGCATTGTCTTGAGCTTCATTACCAATTGCAATTCAGCAGTCTCTCTTTCTAATCTCCCTTTAAAATTCCTTTGTAAGAGCACTGCTACTCTTAGGTCATCAACTGAATGTTGTCGGTTTCTAATGTCAGACTTATGTCCATTCTTTGCATCCTCCTGGACTGAATTCTCCTGGACAGAATTGAGACCTAGGTTTCCTGTCTCTTTACCAATGCTTGTATCTCCACACCTACTACCCCTCTGCGTATCACACCTAATCCAATCAAACCTGCTACTGTCATTGACCTACTATTGCCATTCGATATCTGAAATTGCCTTTATAAAGTTTATATCTCCGGTACCTCATGTTACATTTTATGGCACACATGGTGATGTTTATGTCAGATCTGACCCTCATAACAAATGAGTTCGACACCTCTGGTATAAGCATCTGATCCTGCCCATCATGAAGCATGATAAAGCTACAAAGATGAAAATAGGGAAGAATCCCCACTAATGCTCAAGAATGGCCCCGGTCATACGGGCCAGAAAATGCGGAGGGGAGGCGTGGCTGTTCGCCCCGGAGCAAAACAAGGCGCGGTAGCCCGATCACACGGGTCACTGGGTTGCCACGCGCCAGCTCCGAGCGCTGATCACACTGCGCTGCTGCAGTGCGGCGAAAAAGCGGCGCAGCAGAGCACACAAGCAGCGCTGATGTAAAGTGCGCATGTGCTGTTGGGGTGGCGGGCCACTGTCGGTGTCTTGCGTGTGCACATGCGCCATTTGGTGTTGGTGCGCATCCCATGGGAACTTACAACATCCGGAAACCCTGGGACATGGGCGGGCGTCGGATGCCGCGGGATACTGGCTCTCCCACAATCAGACGCCAGCCTTTGCCCCGGGGTTTCCGGAAACTAGTGCTTAGTCCGTGGTAGTTTTTTACTCCGCATCTTCGGAGGGAAGCTACAGGTTGGCCACAGGAGTGCTACGCCTCCCAGATGTGGCTGTGTGATTGCGCACAGAAACTCCGCAGGGCTACCGTGCCTTCGGCGGGGCAAATGCTCCGTGTGGACGGGGCCAATATACTGTGCTATCCCAGGCTAGCCTGATCTCATCAGATCTTGGAAGCTAAGCAAAGTTGGCCCTGGTTAGTATTTGGATGGGAGACCACCAAGGAAGTCCAGGGTTGCTATGCGGGGGGGGGGGGGAATGGCAAACCACCTCTGAATGTCCATTGTCTTGAAAACTGCATGGGGTCACCATAAATCAGCAGTGATTTGACAGCAAAAGAAAATGTTATGTTGCGGGGAGCATAACATTCTAATTACCTGCTGCCTGAGGGTAATAGGCCCACCATTGGCTTTAGCTTGTGCTCACTTGCCACCAGTTCCTTGTTTCAAGCCATTTGTCTGGGTTGGGGGGTGGGGGGCGCTGGACTTACCTGGGGACTGCCCTGAGTTGGGGAAAGGTTGCTGCCCAGCCAGGTGAACAGTGTGAAGAAGCTTTCCTTTGAAGAGCCCCTACTGCCCCAACAGTTGATTGGTGGCATCCCATTGCATAGGGTTGCCAACTCTGGGTTGGGGAATTCCTGGAGATTTGGGGGTGGAGGCTAGGAGGGCAACTTTTGGAGTGTGGAGGGACATCAGCAGGGTATAACGCCATAGAGTCCAGTCTCCAGATGAGCCATTTCTCCAGGGGAACTGATCGCCGTAGCCTGAAGATCAGTTGCAGTTCTGGGAGATCTCCAGACCCCTCCTGAAGGCTCAACCCTACAGCGCAACTCAGGGAAGGGCAGAGTTGGAGCAAGGCCATGGCTGTGGCAGGGATAACCCCTGCCCTCTCACGCAGGCCTTTTCCTGGCCCTTGCAAGAGATTGGAAGCAGCCAGAAAGCAGGCAAGGATGACCCTGCTGCCTTCAGAACAGGCTGGGAGGAGATGCCCGACTCCTTTCCCTGGGCTTTGCAGGAGAGGGCCAGGAAGAGGAGGAGGAGGAGAAACAGGGTGCCTGGGGATGATGAAGAAGAAGAAAATGAGGTTGGATTTATACCCCGCCCTTCACTTGGAGTCTCAGAGTGGCTTACACTCTCCTTTCCCTTCCTCTCCCCACAGCAGACACCCTGTGAGGTGGGTGGGGCTAAGAGAGCTCTTTCAAGAAGAAGAAGAAGAAGAAGAAGAAGAAGAAGAAGAAGAAGAAGAAGAAGAAGAGGAGGAGGAAGAAGAAGAAGAAGAAGAAGAAGAAGAAGGAGGAGATTGGATTTATACCCCGCCCTTCACTCGAAGTCTGAGAGCGGCTTACAAACTCTTTTCCCTTCTGCTCCCCACAGCAGACACCCTGTGAGGTAGGCGGGGCTGAGAGAACTCTGACAGAGGCTGCTCTTTTTCAAGAACAGCTGTGCCAGAACTTGTGACTGACCCAATCAAACCCAGTTCTCCCAGATTAGAGTCCGTGCACTTAACCACTACACCAAACTGCTCTCAAGAACTGTCCTTGAGAGAACAGCTCTGACAGAATTATGGCATGCCCAAGGTCATCCAGCAGCTGCAAGTGGAGGAGTGGGGAATCACATCTGGTTCTCCCAGATTAGAGTCTGCGCACTTAACCAAACTGGGATCCCCTCCCCATCTAATTCTGAGTCCTTGGAGGCTCCTCTGGGCCTCACCCAGGGTTGCCAACTCGTGATTGTTGTTAATTGCCTGGGCAATGTACAAAAACTATAAAACAAAACAAGATAAAATCAGTTAAAGCATTACCTGGAGATTTGGGGGGGTGGAGCCTGTGGGGGTGGAGCCTGGGGGTGGAAGGTGGGGTTTAGGGTGCAGAGGGACTTTAGCAGGGTGGAATGCCATAGTGTTCACCCTCCGAAGCAGCCTTTTCCAGCAGGGGAACTGATCTCTATTATTTGTAGATCAGCTGTAACTTCGGGAGATCTCCCTGCCCCAGCTGGACATTGGCAACCCTCCGACTGGTGCCCCTCACAGAACCATTCCTCCGTTAGTATTACGAGAAATGCTCATGGCAAAGAAGAGCTATGTCATAACCGCAAAGAAGCAGCTTTTATTTAATACGTTACCAAGACAATATTTCCTAACTAAGTCTTATCGATGTTCCGACATGCGTCGTTTTCTTACAGTCTCACGACGGAGCTCTTGAAGCGGCGGACATAATTCAGATGCCACTTGTCGTGAGGTCTGAATACAGCTAGGATCGCAATTAACTGTGCAGTGATTGAAACCGAACTCGATTTTGGAAAAAGGAAGAGCAGAGTCAAATTTTCCCAGTCGAAAATTCCAATTAGAATGTAATATGTTGTATGTTTACGTCCTCCATAATGAGCTGTTTCATGCTTCCCCCCACGTCACCCCCCACTGCTGTTACAGTCCGCTTTGCCCGGAGATTTTTCCTTCCAGGTCTTGCTGGCGTGGACTTTTCTGAAATCAAAGCAAGGATAATGTTCTGCTTTCCTAAAACTGGATTCGGAGGGGGAGGACACTCAGTACGAAAATGGGGAGGGGGGGTAAAAGGGTAGGAAACAGGATTTTCTTTCCTACACATTATTTAGGCCTTTCTATTTCAGCATCTGATTTCTAGGGTGGATTAGGGATAATAAACAGCCCATTAATGGAGGCCTGAACTAGGAGATGGAGTTTGAACCGGCGGCAAAATTCAATGGCTGAGAGAGGTTAATAACTCTATTACTACCAGCTCTATTCTTTAGCCGTTTGAAGAGCTCGGTATTAGCCTTATCTTACTCCTCTATTAATTGAGCTAATAGAACCTCGGTGACCTTCGCATGGTGCCATTATCTGTGAGTTTGCCAGACGTGGGCCGGAATACTTATCGCTGAATATGTATTCCAGGGATGTGCTGGTTTCTGTTGGAAGAAAGATTTTGGTTAAAGATCACCCAACTTCAAATCCTCCTTTCCTTCCCCCTCTTAACATTTACCTGCCGCCTTCTGCGACCGATCAAAATAAATGCAGAGAACGAAGGGACGTGACTTAATTACGATCCTGTCAAGTTAACAAGGGAAGTTGCCGAGTCCGTGGCAAGAAATCTGAAAGGCCACAGAAGTGCTCTGGGGTGGGGGTGCGGGTGGGGTGGAATATTCCAGGAAGCAGTCTTACTGGTTTTCGATTAGGTTAGATTAAGTAACAACTGGAAATGTAAACTCTGGATCGTTTTCCTGTGCTTTATCAATGGCAACTTGCAGATGCGGCCGGGACTTTCTCAAGAGGTTGTCTTTGGCATTAAATGGGAGCTAAGTTGGCTTTGACCCCGACCTGGATGGCCCAGGCTGTCCTGCTCTCCTCAGATCTTGGTAGCTAAGCAGGGACAGCCCTGGTTAGTACTTGGATGGGAGACTACCAAGAAAGCCCAGGGTTGCTACGCTGAGGTGGGCAATGGCAAACCACCTCCGAACGTCTCTTTTCTTGAAAAACCCACAGGGTCGCCATAAGTCAGCTGTGACTTGATGGCCAAAAAAGGGGAGAAAGGATTATGTGAGTCAACCCTGGCGATCAATGGGGCTGGATCGCCCTCACATCCAAGAAGGGAATGTAGGTTTTCTTTTGGTGGAGAAAGATCATTCATTTTATGGCCCGCCCTCATGGTAAATTCTGGCATTCTGCAACTGGAGAAAGGAATCCATCTGTATCTTGAGCAGGCCGTCAGCTTGAGGCCTGGCAGAGATGAGGTTGGGGGATTCAGCCTCTGGCTGAAAGTGGGAATTGCAGAGAGGCCAGCAGAGGTCATGTGAGGAGGCCGAACTCCTAGGAAGGCTTCCTGGTCAGGCTCACTTTAAGAGAACATAAGAACATAAGAGAAGCCAATGTTGAATCAGGCCAATGGCCCATCCAGTCCAACATGCTGTCACACAGCAGCCAAAATATACCAGGTGCCATCAGGAGGTCCAGCAGTGGGGCCAGGACACTAGAAGCCCTCCCACTGCTGGCCCCCCCCCCAGCACCAAGAATAGAGTGCATCACCTCCCCCAGACTGAGAGTTCCCATCTATACCCTGTGGCTAATAGCCACTGATGGACTTCTGCTCCATATGTTTATCTAATTCCCTCTTGAAACTGTCCATGCTTGTAGCTGCCACCACCTCCTGTGGCAGTGAATTCCATATGTTAATCACTCTTTGGGTGAAGAAGTATTTCCTTTTATCTGTTCTAACCCGACTGCTTTCTAGTGCAGTAGAACAAATTTAGAGTCCAGTGGCACCATTAAGACCAACAAAGGTTCTAAATAAACCTTTGTTGGTCTTAAAGGTGCCACTGGACTCTAAATTTGTTCTGCTGCTTTAGACCAACACCTGGAACTCTCTACTGTAGGTTTGCCAACTCCAGTTTGTGAAATTCTTGGAGATTTGTGGGTTGAGCCTAAGGAGTGGAGGGTTCAGGGTGGGTAGGGCCTAGTTTTCACTAAGGAGAGTAAATCTCATGTCCAGACAGTACCACTTTGGACTGCTGACATGACTAAATGCTTCTCCATTCAAAAGGAGTCCCTTCAGACAGAAACTGAGCATGTTAATGCAAATGGTTCCAGCCTAGTCTTCTGGACACGTTAGTTTTCGTTTTCAAGCGTTCACACAGTCTAGAGTGGTACATGCCAGATGTAGGTTTAGTACTTCGGAGCACTAGGCGTGGATGGTGACGGGGCATTTGACAATCATCTGCCCACAGAGGCACTAGCACAGGTGTACCGGTTCTGTAATTTTGGCCTTGCTCGGATGTGAAAACAAGGAACACTGGAAATTGAGCAAGGACTGGGAGACATATAATGCGCCCTTGCACTGCTGAGAACAGTGTCAGGTGACATGACAAGCATGCATTCCAATAGTAAAAGAAGGAAGAAAAAGTGTAGGTGCTTTAAGTCAGACATGGATCTTGATGGGGAAGGCCAGGGGACATTTTGTGTGTGGCAGAACTGTGAAGTAAATGAGAGAGAGAGAGAAAGGGAAAGGAAAGAAGTGAGGAAGTAAATCTGTCCTATTATTTCCTAGCTGTTGACATTTGACTGTTTATTTCCAGTATTTGTGTTTTTTGGCGAGGGGTGTGTGTGTGCGAGAGAGAGAGAATATGGTGAATATTATTATTCTGAGTAAATGTGGAAAGGTCACCCTTGCATCCTGAAGGGTTAAAACTTAGTTTAAGAAAGTCTGTTACTACATTTGCTGTCTGCCTTTTGAGAGCCTGGGAGCAATTACTTCCACAGCGGCCACATCAGAAAATGTGCTTTACCTTTGAACCCGGAGCCGCCAGCTCCCAGGGACTTTGGGAATAAAAGCGCCCCAAAGCCAGACTCCGCCGGGTAAACTTTACCTTAATGCACAGAAGATATTCTGCTAGAACTTGGTCCGGCATGATATTCAGTTTGTGAATGGATCTGTTTGTGGGGAAATAAAACCCCACCACACCCAGCAGGAACTCATTAGCATAATAGACCACACCCAATAGCAGAAACTCATTAGGATTGGCTACATTAGGGGGTGTGTGGCCTAACATGCAAAGGGTTCCTGCTTAAAAAAAAGCCCTGGGTTTTGACAACAAATGAGGTAAACAGAATAAGAAGCAAAAGGTGGGTGTGGCTGATGACCACACTGCTGGTAACATGGGGTGTGGCCTGATATGCTAATGAGCTTGCTGTCAGAGGTGTGGCCTGATATGCTAATGATTTCTGCTGTTGGGTGTGGTCTATTATGCTAATGAGTTCCTGCTGGGCTTTTTCTACCAAAAAAAGCCTTGCTGAAATCACTTAATAAACTAGAGCTGATCACTGCAGTGTGTCTAGGACCCAGTATTTAACATCCCAGCTCCTTTAATTAGCCAGGCTCTGGAGGCAGGGGTGCCAACTCTGGGCTGGGAAATACCTGGAGATTTGGGAGTGGTACCTGGGGAGGGCAGAGTTTGTGGAGAGGAGGGACCTCCGGAGGGGATAATGCCAGGGAGTCCACCCTCCAAAGCAGCCATTTTATCCAGGGGAACTAGGGTTGCCACACACCCCCAAGTAGAGGCAGGGGATTCCCCAAATTTTGGGGGCCCAATCCACCACCAGCCAGCTGGCCAGCAGGAGAAGCCCGCTCCTGAACGGCAGCATCCTGTGGGGACACCGCCAACATGATGACGTCACCAGTAGTGATGTCATCACATTGGGGCTCTCACGCGGTGACACTCTAGCACTGGGGGAGGGGGGGAACTACGGTTACCAGAGTTTTTGCCCTGAACACTAGAGCGTCACCACACGTTGACCCTAACATGATGTCACTACTGGTGATGTCATTGTGCCGCATGTGCACCGCATGTGCAGCAGAAAACTCCCGAAGAGGAGCCAGGAGCCCCCCGCCACAGGAATGGTGAGACCTGGTGACCCTAACTGGAATCTGATCCCTGTGGTCCAGGAATCTGTTGTAACTCTGGGAGTTCTCCAGGCCACATCTCAAGGTTGGCAACCGTTTGCAGAGGGCAGGAGATGAGCCAATGAATGATGAGGCCATGGAGAGCAGTCAGAGGGCAACACCGACATCCTGGCAACAGCAGTTCCACATCAGGAGTGCATCAAAAGTGGCATCAGTGGGGCAACATGACCACGGGGTGGGGGCTGGAGCCCCGAGGAGTGGAGCAGAGCCTACTTGAACCTGAGCTAGCAGAAGTGCTGAGGGGGATCTGCCTGCCGGCATGAACAGGCTCGGAAGCTTACAGGGGGAAGGAGGAGGTGGAGGAGGAAGGCTCAGGTGTGACCGAAACCACCTAGCTTCCAGAATGCAAGAAGGCTGAAGGGCAACAAGGCCGCTCTGTGCCTGACCTCCTGAACACCCACAACACAGGTAAACTCGGGGCTATTTTTGGGCAGGAATGCAAAGGAACGGAGTTCCGGCTGGCTCCTGAGTTGGCCACACCCACCAGGAACTTATTAGCATAATAGGCCACACCCAACAGCAGAAACTCATTAGGATTGGCTACATTGAGAGCCAGTTTGGTGTAGTGGTTAAGTGCGAGGACTCTAATCTGGGAGAACCGGGTTTGATTCCCCACTCCTCCACTTGCACCTGCTGGATGACCTTGGGCAAGCCGTAGCTCTGATAAGAGCTGTTCTTGAAAAACAGCGTTTCTGTCAAGAGCTCTCTCAGCCCCACCTACCTTACAGGGTTTCTGTTGTGGGGAGGGGAAGGGAAGGGAGTTTATAAGCCGCTCTGAGACACCTTTGGGTAGTGAAAGGCGGAGTATAAATCCAATCTCATCTCTTCTTCTATTACGGGTGTGTGACCTAACATGCAAAGAAATTCCTGCTGCAAAAAGAGCCCTGGGTTTTGACAACAAACAAGGTAAACAGAATAAGAAGCAAAAGATGGGTGTGGCTGAATGACCACACTTCTGGTAACATGGGGGTGTGGCCTAATATGCTAATGAGATGGGCTGTCAGGGAGTGGCCTAATATGCTAATAAGTTTCTGCTGTTGGGTGTGGCCTTAATGCCCCACATTAATGAATTCCTGCTGGGCTTTTTTTTTTTACAAAAAAAGCCCTGGGTAAACTGAGTTGCAACATGAGCTATGCAGAGGAAACCCCATAACTGACTTTGCAAGTAGGTCAACTAGGATATTTTTTCCATAAGCTGTTCTTTATTTAACAATTTGACAATCTAACAGTCTTGGACAGAACCAATTTTATGAACACCATCCTCTGTTTCCATCCTTACATCAAAGCCACTGCTGCCAGAATTTAGGTCATAACCCAAGTAATACCAGGATCTGTACTGGCTAATGAGGAAGACGAAGAAGAAGAAGAGATTGGATTTATACCCCGCCCTTCACTACCCAAAGGTGTCTCAGAGCGGCTTACAATCTTCTTTCCCTTCCCCTCCCCACAACAGACACCCTGTGAGGTAGGTGGGGCTGAGAGAGCTCTTGACAGAAACTGCTCTTTTCCAAAGAACAGCTCTTATCAGAACTACGGCTTGCCCAAGGTCATCCAGCTGGTCCAAGTGGAGGAGTGGGGAATCAAACCCGATTCTACCAGATTAGAGTCCTCGCACTTAACCACTACACCAGACTGACTGGAAGGCATAGAAACAAGGGAAACCTTGGAAACTTTCACTGGCTGTATCCACATCTCTCTTCAAGGGGCACTCGACACAGTCAAAGAAAAGATGGGATCAAGTTTCTTTTCTTTTTTCTTCTTGTATTCTTGCATGTGTGTGTGTGTGTGTGTGTGTGTCCATGCTTGGGAGTCATGGTGACCTCTGGCCACTCCTACTGAGGAATGGAGGATGTTCAGAGAAGTGGCCTGATAGCCTGCTTCTGCCTCCTAGCTCTGGTATTCTTTGGAGGTCTCCCGTCCAAATACTTGCCAGGATCAGCCCTGCTTAGCTTCCGAGATGGAGTCAAGTTTCAATCACCCCAGACGCGCGTGCACGTAATCTGTCCGAGTCGGCTACTCCTCAGAACCTACCCACTAAAACGGCATTTAGCCTGGCTTTTTAAAAAGCCCTCCATTATTTGGAGACTGTTAGTTGAAGACAATAAGATGTCCAGATATTACATAAACTAGAAGAAGAGGCCTACAAGTTATCAGTGCCTCAAAGTAGTACTTTCTAGATTCAAGTCCAGCAGCACGTTAAACATAGTAGTACCTTCTTTGTGCACACACCCATCTTCTGTGGTGAGACCTTAGCAGTTGTGGCATCTCACCGCTGCCTGCATCCGGTTACCTGGTGCCAACATCTTTGGTGTTAAAAAGACTGGTGAATCCAGGGCTTTTTTTGTAGAAAAAGTCTAGCAGGAATTCATTAACATAATAGGCCACACCCAACAGCAAAAACTCATTAGCATATTAGGCCACACACTGACAGCACAAGCTCATTAGCATATTAAGCCACACCCCCATGTTGCCAGAAGTGTGGTCATCCAGCCACACCTACCTTTTGCTTCTTACTCTGTTTACTTTGTTAGGCAAAACCCAGGGCTTTTTTTTTTGTAGCAGGAACTCCTTTGCATGTTAGGCCACACACCCTTAATGTAGCCAATCCTAATGAGTTTCTGCTGTTGGGTGTGGCCTGTTATGCTAATGAGTTCCTGCTGGGCGTGGCCAACTTGAGAGCCAGCCGGAACTCCGTTCCTGTGCCTTCCTGCCCCAAAATAGCCCCGGGTGAATCCCTTTTGTTTTCTCAGGCCTTTGTTGATAGGGAACATGGAGCTTCTTTCCCTTCATTTTGGCCCTGGCCCTAGTGTGGATTTTAATATTTGCTCTAATGCTGCGGCTCTTTTAGCGAGGCTTGTGCTTTGTGCACGCCTTATTTTGATGGACCGTCAGTTGTGGCTTCAATGTTCTAACATGTTTTCATTATTAATCTTACTATTTGCAAGCCATCTCAAGAGTTATAGCTGAAAAGTATGATGCATTAAAGAGCAGACAGACAAATAAACAAGCGACTGGGCTTGCCTCTTAGTAGAGGCCACCGCAGAGCAGACCAAGGCACAGGAGAGGTCGTGGTGGGCAGTCAGGGAGTTCTGTGGCTCTGTCAGGGAGGGGGATGGTTGCCAACTCTGGGCTGGGAAATTCCTGGATATTTGGGGGTGGAGCCCGGGGAGGGACCGCAGCAAGGTAAAATGCCATAGAAGCCACTCTCCAAAACAGCCCATTTCTGCAGGGGGTCTGATCTCTTTAGTGTGGAGCAATGCTCCCTCTAAGATCTGGAGTCTCGTGAGCAAAAATTCTACTTTGTGAGCTACAGGCATTAAAGTTGTGAGCGAGCGATTTGGCTGCTGCATAGATTAGTTTGCTCTGGAGCCCTCCTTCCTGAGCGCAGACAAAAATCTGTGAGCTGGAGGCTAAAACACTGAGAGCTAGCTCACACTGACTCAGCTTGGAGGGAACACTGGTCTGGAGATCAGTTATAATTCAGGGCCTCTCCAGACCCCACCTGGAGGTTGAAAACCCTAGAGAGGGGGAACTTCCCATTGCAACCCAGACTGTCTCTCTGCTGTCCTCGCTTGTCTATGTATAATGCCACTGCAGACCACTCTGCCTCTAGGCCTGCTGCACCTACACGGAGGACCTTTGTTGACTCTGGTGTTGTTGCTGAGGCTGCCTCTCTTCCCCCACTCCTCACCCTCTCCCTGACCCCGCTCTAGATCTCCTCGGTTGTTTTACCTTGTCCCTGTTTTGTCTATATTTGCTTTAACCCAGATGCCCCCGCTTTGCCTGCAGCTGTGGGACTTGTCCCCTCTCTCCTATCAACAATAATTAGCCTTGTAAGACTAATGGAAGAAATCGTGTCTAATTACCTTGCTGAAGGCCCAATTATGCTATTAACATTCACAGGCTAGAAGCTAACGACAAGGAGAGCCGCTCATTTGCATAGCATTAAGTTAATTGAGCTGGAAGCTATAGGGCAGAGAGTGGAGGGGGGGGGAAGGAGATGATAGCTGGGTCGTATTACAGAATGGATAAGGATGTCCAGGCTGGGACAATTAATCTGACAGTTTTATTAATTAACAGCTATCTGATTACCTGGAAGGAATAGCGCTTGGCAGCCTTTCAGAAAGAAAGAAAAAAAACTTTGCTTCCTTCTTCCTAACCAGTGGAAGAAGCTGTGCTGTTGCTGATATATCGCAATGCAGTTTACGGGGAAACGTGGGTCCGGCTCTTTGCAGAAGGATTATCTGCAAACTTTGGGTCATTTGTCTTTTCATTCCCAGCTAGGATATTTATCACTACAGGGAATTCGGCTCAGAACCCATGGTGCTTTTGAGAGTTTCCCCTAGAACAGCTTTGCCTGATAACTGGAGAAAACCCTTTTCTCCTCCTCCCAAAATACTAGAACTTGAGGGCATCCAATGAAGTGGATGAGCAGTAGATTCTGGACGGACAAAAGGAAATACTTCTTTACACAGCGAGTGATTAAAGTGTGAAATACACTCCCAGGGGCAATGTTCCCGCTAAGCTGTGGAGTCTTGTGAGCAAAAATTCTATTTTGTGAGCTACTGCCATTAAAGGTGTGAGCAGTCAGTCTGGCTACTGCATAAATTAGGTTACCCTGGAGCCATCCTTCCTGAGCCAAGACACAAATGTGTGAGTTGGAGGCTAAAAAACTGAGCTAGCTCACACTAACTCAGCTTAGAGGGAACACTGCCCAGGGGATGTAGTGATGGCTACAGGCAGGGCTATTTTGGGGCAGGAACGTACAGGAATGGAGTTCCGGCTGGCTCCCAAGTTGGCCACACCCAACAGCAGAAACTTACTAGGATTGGCTACATTAGGGGTGTGTAGCCTAACATGCAAAGGAGTTCCTGCTCCAAAAAAAGCCCTGGGTTTTGACAACAAACAAGGTAAACAGAATAAGAAGCAAAAGGTGGGTGTGGCTGGATGACCACACTTCTGGTAACATGGGGGTGTGGCCTAATAGGCTAATGAGTTTGTGCTGTCCGGGGTGTGGCCTAATATGCTAATGAATACCTGCTGCTGAGTGTGGCCTATTATGCTAATGAGTTCCTGCTGGGCTTTTTCTACAAGAAAAGCCCTGGCTATAGGTATAGAGAGCTTTTAAAGGGGATTAGATAGATTTGTGGAGGATAGGTCTGTTGGTGGCACCTAGCCATGGGGACTAAAGGAAACTCCCACATTCAAAGGCAGTGAACCTCTGAATCCCAGTACCAGGAGGCAACATCGAGGGAAGACCTTGGCCTCTATGCCTTGTTCTTGGACCATCAGAGGAGCTGGTTGGCCACTGTATGAGACAGGATGCTGGACTACATGGGTCTGATCCAGCAAGGCTCAGATTGCTAGCTCTGGGTTGGAAAATTGCTGGAGATTTTGGGAATGGATCCTGGGGAGGGCAGGGATGACAGCTCAGCAGGGTATAATGCCACAGCATTTGTCCTCCAAAGCAGCCATTTTCTTCAGGGGAACAGATCTCTATCATCTGGAGATCAGTTGTAACACTGGGAGACCTCCAGGCCCCACCCGGAGCTTGGCAACCCTAAGGAGGGCTCTTCTTGTGTTCCTAATGCCTGTTGATATATTGGGGTCTCCAAGCAGGGTAGAAGACCTTGGGCGATCTAATCTACAACTTTACGGGAATTCTAGACAGCTCAATGGCAGCAGGGCAATGGTTCTTCCTGTGTCTTACCAGTTTCTAAGGGGACTGGGAGTCGGTAGTGGAAGAGAAGGTGGTCTTCCTCAGTCACAGTCAGGTGTATTTATCACATGGCAGAGTTACACATAGGAAACATATAATAATATGATATATAGAACCAAGCTGATACAACAAGTGCACAGACCAATTCAGCCATCCCCCTAAATACTAATATCTACATTTTCAGTCCACTCAGTCACAGCTGGGGAGAGGTCAGAGAGGTCCATCACATCTCCCTGGAAAGCACGATGCTCACATTCCTGTGACAGATGGAAAATAGTCTGACAGGCTGCACCACAATTGCATTTGGGTCCTGGTATTCTGCCCCACTTAAACAATGGGTCTGCACAACTGCCAAAGCCTGTTCATATTCTATTAGCCGTCCTCCATACTTTATATGGCTAGTCAGATCCTGCAGGCCTCTCATTGGTGTTTATCAGGTTATGGATATCAGGTGGGATTGATTGCAGCCATGTTTGCAACCATTCATTCCCTAGATCGAAATTTTCTGATTGCAGGATTTGTGGAGATCTTATTGCTGGGTATCGGGGACCTTAGTCTGGATAGGCTCACGTCAGCCATGTCTTTGTGGATGGGTAACTCTCTGTTTTCAATGATCTTTTTATATTCATGAAGAAGAGCATCTTGTCTTTGGAGATGTGAGGGAGCAATGTGGCATGACATGGGTAGCCAATAGGTCGGAGTGGGTTTAATATCTGCTGATGGTTCTTATTGTCATATTGAGTTGGACATCAACTTTGTGGACATGGGGGCTGTTGAGCCACACTGAAGCACGCCATTCCACAGTACTATACACCAACTCCAAAGCTGAGCATCTAAGTGTTGTAGCACACGCACCCCAAGTTGTACCACATAATTTTTGGAGAACGTTGTTTCACATGTGTATTTTCGCTGCTACATTGGTAAGATGGTATTTATAACTCAAAGTCTTGTCCAGGGTAATGCCAAGGTACTTCGGTGTATGGTTGTGTGTAAGTCAGGTGCCATTAAGGTAGACATTCACTTCACCATTGGCAAGATTGTTATTGAGATGGAAACAGGAGCATTCTGTATTTCCTGGACTTGGGATAAGCTGCCATTTACGGTAGTAGTCAGCCAAAATTCTGAGGTCCCTAGTCAGTGTTTCCTCAGTCCTTTCAGTTTATTTGTGCCTTACTGCAATTGCCATGTCATCGGCATAAGCAAACTTTCTGGATTTCATCTCAGGGAAAATCAGAGATGTGAGATTGAAAAGAACTAGAGCAAGAACTGTGCCCTGGGGATAGACCATTATTCAGTTTCTTCTGCTTGCTGATTGACTGACCCATGATAACTTGGAAAGTTCTATCACTCAGCATGTTATTTAGGAGTCAAAATAATGTTCTGTGGGGGGGAAACCAGTTTGCTGTCGAAGGAAAATCAAACAGGACTCTTACGGCACCTGGAAATCTTAAAGTAGCCTCTGGATTCCTGCAGAATTTTCCCATGCCCCTGCAGAATTACTGTCCAAAGGGAAGTTCCATATCCACTCCTTGAGAGCAGCCACAAAGCAGCAGAGTGTGATGGCTTCCTTCCCTCTCTCCTCCATCTCCAGGCACCTCTGATTTCTAAACACATCACCTTTACATAGGGATGCCAGCCTCCAGGTGGGACCTGGGGACCCCCCAGAATTACAGCTCATCTCCAGACTACAGAGATGAGTTCCCCTGGAGAAAAGGGATGTTTTGGAAGGTGGAGTCTATGGCAATGAACCCCCGCTGTGGTCCCTGTCCTCCCCAGGCTCCAACCCCAAATCTCTAGGAATTTCCCAACCTGCATCTGGCAACCCTACCCCCCCCATCCCCCGCCAGGGGGGACCTAGCAACCCCACCTTTACAGTTTAAAGCCAATAACCAAGACACGTAGAAACCTATTAGTTCAAACCAAACCTAGGATTCAGAGGATTCTGGCAGATTTATCAGATTCTATGCTGGAAACTGAAGCTGACGGTTTGGTTTAAACCTTCATGATGTATGCTGTATTCCTGCAACAGCTAAGCTACAAACAGCGGCGGGATAAGAAATATTCCTTGTCTCCTGTAAGAAGTTCTGTAGCTCACTGGAGCGGCTGGCAGGCATAATAGAGACAAATGCCACATCAAGCTAAGATTTGATAGATCAAGAATTATGTTTTTTAATTCAGAGTTGTGTACAGAGTGCTCATAAAACCTTGATCATGACGGAGGGCTCAATAAACATTGGGGGGCCATAAATATTTCTCTGGGAAATGGCTTTGTGAAACATTTAGTTTGTGAGTAATAAGCTTATCAGAGGAAATCGGATGAGTGGGAGTCTCAGGGTACTAATCTCGATGCCTTATATATGTTGCAGGCAATAAGAGGATCGGGAGAGAATTTTTTATGCAACTCACACGTTGGATTCCCGGCGTATTTATTGTTTGCTGAAGTTTAGACCTAGGCCAATCGGAGTAGTCAGAAAATTGATTTTCAGGTAGCTTTGATTTTTATGAAGATCTGGAAGCTTGAAGGGCCTGTACAAATTAATTCCCATTCACAAAAGAATTAAGCACATACATTCAACTGTGTTTTTCACAGTCTGCGTCTTTTTCACCCGGAATTTGTTGCTGGAGGTGATAGGGTCAAGTGGTTAGAAATGCGCAGAGAGACATAATGAAAGTGTTTTCCACATGGGGACAAGCTTGTGTCATGTGGTTCTCTTGTAGCTACTGCAGCAGCAATAGTGCTTTGACATGGAATGTCCCAGCAATGGCCATTTCCCAACCCCTGGACACCACTGAGGCTTTCCCAGGTTTTGTTTCCCTTTCTGAAGCAGCAGTTGAATATCACAATAACATTAAACCATCGTGCCTATCAGATTCTTTCAATTCCCAGTTTTCATTTTAAATGAAGATCAGTGTCTAGCCTCCTTTATTGGAGAAATAAAAGGTGAAAGGCATATGTCTGCAATGAAGGGGGCTAGCGACTGACTTTTGAAAGTGAGATTTGGGGTTTCAGAGAACCTGATGGACACAGATTGGTATAATGTTATAACAATATTCAGTGTCTGATTTAAAAAGCAAAAGAGCTCCCCTCCGGTGGCAGGGACTGTAGGGATGTGCCAGGTCCCCCCTCTAGATACAGAGCATCCCCAGCATTCCCCAGTGCTGATGTCACTTCTGGGTCATGGGGAATAATGTGAGGGTGTTGGGACACTGCTGCCAGAGGATGTAGCGATGGCCACAAGAATCAAAAGCTTTAAAAGGGGATCAGATAGATTCATGAAGGACATCTATCAATGGCTGCTAGCCGTGGTGGCTGAAGGGAACCTCCACAATCAAAAGCACTAAGCCTCTGAATCCCAGAGCCAGGAGGCAGAATCAGGGGAAGGCCTTGGTCTCTATTCCCTGTTGTCGGTCCTGCAGAGGAACTGGCTGGCCACTGTGTGGAGACAGGAGGCTGGACTAGGTGGACCATTGGTTTGATCCAGCAGGGCTCTTCTGATGTTCTTATCCTCCACATTCAGAGGCACTAAGCCTCTGAATCCCAGAGCCAGCAGGCAACATTGGAGGAAGGCCTCGACCTCTATTCCCTGTTTTTGGGCCTCCAGAGGAACTGGCTGGCCACTGTGTGGAGACAGGAGGCTGGACTAGATGGACCATTGGTCTGATCCAGCAGGGCTCTTCCGATGTTCTTATCCTCCACATTCAGAGGCAGTAAGCCTCTGAATCCCAGAGCCGGGAGGCAAAATCAGGGGAAGGCCTCGACCTCCATGCCCTGTTGCTGGTCCTCCAGAGGAACTGGCTGGCCACTGTGTGGAGACAGGAGGCTGGACTAGATGGACCATTGGTCTGATCCAGCAGGGCTCTTCTGATGTTCTTATCCTCCACATTCAGAGGCACTAAGTCTCTGAATCCCAGAGCCAGGAGGCAACAGCTTCTATGCCCTGTTGTTGGCCATCCAGAGGAACTGATTGGCTACTGACTATTGGTGTGATCCAGCAGGGCTCTTCTTACATTCTTATTCAAACACACAGACACCCAAACATTGGAGCCTTTTTCCTCTCTCTCAGCCAGTCGAGCTGTGGCTGGAACCCCAACTAGGGCTGGAGAACCTGGCAGCCCTGCAGGAAGGAAATAGCCAGAACAGAATCAGGGGTAGGAAAATGGTTGCCGTGAATCTGGGACTGGGGAAATCGGGATTTTCCCACCCACGTGGCAGCCAATGAACAGATAAAAGGAAGTCCTTCTTCACCCAAAGAGTGATTAACACATGGAATTCACTGCCGCAGGAGGTGGTGGCAGCTGCAAGCATGGACAGTTTCAAGAGGGAATTGGATACACATATGGAGCCGAAGTCCATCAGTGGCTATCAGCCACAAGGTATAGCTAGGAACCCTCAGTCTGGGTCAGGTGATGCACTCTATTCTTGGTGCTGGGGGGGCAGCAGTGGGAGGGCTTCTAGTGTCGTAGCCCCACTGCTGGACGTCCTGATGGCACCTGGTATTTTTGGGCACTGTGTGACAGAGTGTTGGACTGGATGGGCCATTGGCCTGATTCAACATTGGCTTCTCTTATGTTCTTATGTTCTTAATGCTCCCTCTAAGCTGTGGAGTCTTCTTGTGAGCAAAAATTCTACTTTGTGAGCTACTGGCATTAAAGTTGTGAGCGAGCGGTTAGTTTGCTCTGGAGCCATCCTTCCTGAGCTAAAACAAAAATGTGTGAGCCAGAGGCTAAAAAACTGTGAGCTAGCTCACACGAACTCACCTTAGAGGGAACACTGGTGGCAGCCATGCAGGCTTTGCTGTGATCTTTTCCAAAACTTTGCAGCCAGATAGGTTCGGGAAAGATTGGAGGAAAACCAGTGAGACCTGGCCCATAGCTACAGTGGGGCCTTTTGGGGCTATGCCCTCTTAATCATGCCCCACCACAGAAAACTCTTTCTTTAAACCCATAACAATGTTTTTAAAAGTTTAAATGTAGCCGCACCAATGCACTGCAGCACTCGAGCCTGCCTTCTCATCCAGGTTCCAGCCAGCTGGTCCGCTGCGTTGTCCAGCAGAGGAGGGGAGAGGAGAGGGAGGAGAGAGAAGCGAGGTTTCCCTCGCCAGTCCGAGCTGCCTGCAGGCGAAGGGCCACGGCCGGCCGGGCGCTTCAATTGCCTCTTCTTTGCAGCACCTGGGGGGAGCGCACGCTCGCATACCAGGCCAGGCAAGGCTTTGTTGTGGTTGTTTTGGGGGCAGGTGGTGTGCGATCCTGTCCGCCCACCCCTCCTTCCTCCTGGGGCCTTTCTGCGAGGCCACAGGCAGGCGCGTTTCCACCGGCGGGGCTCCCTTCTCTCTGCCAGCCGGCACAAAGGGAACCGGTTTGGCAGCACCATAGGGAGGCCTGGTGCTGAGCTCACGCTGCCCACCTGGGAAAGCTGCCCACTATGCAAACGGGCACCTGAGCCGGGCCGAAGGTGGAGCAGCCTCTTGCCTCAGCAGCCTGCGGGCTGGCCGGCACCCCTCAAGGGCCTGGAACCATTGAGGGAGGAGGAGGAGGAGCCAGGCTGGGTCCCCACGGGGCTGGGTTGGGCGTTTGTGCAGGGAAAGGAGACTGACAGGCAGGCGAGCCAGAGGAAATTAGAATGATGTTACTTTAATCAGCTTTGGTTAACTTCCCGTTAAAAATTTGTAATGCCCCCCACCCCGAAGAAATAAATCCTGGCTACAGGCCTGAGTGAGATCCCGGAAGGTGCGTGGATGGTGCTGTGGGGACCCCCCCTCCATTTGCCAAG